>OX422222.1:375723972-377098347 GCA_949130495.1 Sambucus nigra
TCTTAGGTAAACTCTGTATCTAATTTGTGTTTTAGCTTTTTGGATATGATAATTTTCGATTGAAATGTATATTAGAGATTTCCAATAAAACCTTTATATGGTTGTTTTGCAGATATTTGGTGTAATTATGCACTGTACTTTGGTATAAACATTTGGATTTGCAGATATTTGATGTCATTTTGCAAAAATCAAAAGTACAATGCATTATTATTCGATGTAGAGATTGTATGGTTGTTATGATTATTCTATACATAAACTTTTATTTGTATTTTCAGATTTACTGAACATCGGATCTCGAAATAAGTGCATTGGCGCCATACGTGAGCTAAGATGTCACTTCAATATGGGCTTTCATTTGTGTTTGTATAGGTAAATTCCATTCACTCATACGATCAATGCTATGGTTTATGTTAGTTAGGTAAATTACCAATTTTGATCATTTCACTTGTTAAAGAGTGGAATGGATGGAGTATTAACAAATAATCAATACAATAGTTTAATATAACCACACTTACTCTTATGTTTTTAAAGTATACCATCTTAAATCATTACTTTATTTGAAAAAATGTCTAAAAAAAATGTCATGGTTGACAGTTATAGCATCTTAAATCATTACTTTGTTTGAGAGTAGATACAATACATACATTTGAGCAGTTCGGTATGCATCAATTTTGTATATAAATATCAGTTTTGTATATAATATATACCATATAAATAACAGTGGTTCTCCCGTAGTAATATATTTTTTGTTTATATAGATTGTTGGTATAAAAAATGTAAACTAAAAATAATGTATTGAGAACACCTATCTGCTATGCGGGGACTGATTTATTCAGGTTGTGATTTTACGTGGACTGAAAATACCTCTAAGTGGTATATAGCTTTGTTTTTTCAGGATGGGGTTATATGTGGACTGATTTTACATTCACAACACTTTGAACATGTATATTTTAACCCTCTCTTTATTTATCTCAAGATTCCGCATGTCAAAGTTAGTATTTGGGGTCTGTTTAGACCAGTCCCTGAATAAAACAAAGCTATCTAACTAATCATTTGAAACGTCCCATGGGACCAATGTAACTCGTTAGAGGGTGAAAACCCGAAACAACCCCCGAATGACCCCGTGGGTGGCACCAACACCTCCCACAGGACCAATGTAACTCGTAGGAACTGACCCCGCAGCCGTGGGTCTCCCGGTTTGGGAATACGATGATAATTTGCATATTTTTAGACTTAGGCTTAAAAAGATGGCGTTAGAGGGTGAAAACTTGAAACAACCCCCGAACTGTCCCGTGGGTGGAACCAACACCTCCCATGGGACCAATGTAACTCGTAGGAACTTACCGCGCAGTCGCGAGACTCCCAGTTTGAGAATACGACGACAATTTACATATTTCTAGACTCAAGGAAAACATGGCGTTAGAGGGTGAAAACTCGAAACAGCCCCCGAACGGCCGCGTGGTTGGCACCAACACCTCCCACGGAACCAATGTAACTCGTAGGAACTGATCGCGCAGCCGCGGGTCTCCCGATTTGAGAATACGATGATGATTTGCATATTTCTAGACTTAGGCTTAAAAACATGGCGTTAGAGGGTGAAAACTCGAAACAGCCCCCGAATGGCCCCCTGGGTGGCACCATCACCTCCCAGGAGATCAATCTAACTCGTAGGAAGTGACCACGCGGCCGAGGGACTCCTGGTTTGAGAATACGACGGTAATTTGCATATTTCTAAACTTAAGCTTAAAAATATGGTGTTAGAGGTGAAAACCCAAAACAGCCCCCGAACGTCCCCGTGGGTGGAACCAACACCTCCCACGGGACCAATGTAACTCATAGGAATCGATCCTGCAATCGCGGGACTCCCGGTTTGAGAATACGACGATAATTTGCATATTTCTTGACTTAGGCTTAAAAACATGGCGTCAGAGGATGAAAACTCGAAACAACCCCCGAACGGCCCCGTGGGTGGCACCAACACCTCCCACGGGACCAATGTAACTAGTAGGAACTGACCCCACAGCCACAGGTCTCCCGATTTGAGAATACGATGGTAATTTACATATGTCTAGACTTAGGCTTAAAAATATGGCGTTATTGGGTGAAAACTCGAAACAGCTCCTGAACGGCTCCGTGGGTGGTACCATCACCTCCCACGAGACCAATGTAACTCGTAGGAACTGACCACGCAGTCGCGGGACTCCCGGTTTGAGAATACGATGATAATTTGCATATTTCTTGACTTAGGCTTAAAAACATGGCGTTAGAGGGTGAAAACTCGAAACAACCCCCGAACGGCCCCGTGGGTGGCACCAACACCTCCCACGGGACCAATATAACTAGTAGGAACTGACCCCGCAGCCGCGGGTCTCAAAACGACGGTAATTTTCATATTTCTACTTGGTTACTGATAATTTTAACTCATATATGCAATTTTTCAGCTTGATTAATTTTTTTATAAAACTACTTGGTTACTAATATTTTTTTTATGTATCCTATCATTTGTAGGATTCTTGCATGCAGAACAAATGAAGGAGGCAATGGTTTACAACATGAAGATTGTTTATATGTTGTGGACATTCAGGATTTTGTTTTTTATGTGTTACAGCCGTGCGGGCTTTTATTGTTTTGTTTTATGGCCGTGTAAGCTTTTATAATTTGATTGTTGAATTTTATGGTCGTGTGGGCTTTATAATAATCAGGTTTTACATTTATAGGTTTTGGAATGTCAAGAAAATAGAGGAAACTCTGCCCAATTTTTTTTTGGTCTGTGAATTATTAAGACGTGTAATATTTTTAAGTTTGTATATATATTTGTTTATTAACAGCGTTCTCGATTCGCAATTTGTGATTTTTTTATTGTTTTGCCAATAATAAATATTTTTAACACCTCGTACGCGTCCAACGTTACACGTAGCAACACACGGTGTACTCACAGGACCCCAAATTTTAGGATTGGACCAAAAAAATATATTTTTTTAAAAATTATAGTTAAATATGGTCATGGACTTTGTCCATGACCATTTTTATTTTTTCCGTCATGGTCGTGGGTCACGGACTTGGGCCGCGACCATTTATTTTTATTTTTTTTGTCACGGTTGTGGGTCACGGACTTTGGCCGCGACCAATTTGTCACGGATGAGGGCCGCGACCAAATTTTTTTAGTTTTTTTATCACGGTTATGGGTCACGAATTAGGGCCGCGACCAATTTTTTTAATTTTTTTTGTCACGGTCGTGGGTCGCGGACTTTGGCTGCGACCAATTTATCACGGTTGTGGGTCACGGATCAGGGCCGCGACCAATTTTTTAAAATTTTTTTGTCACGGTCGTGGGTCGCGAACTTTGGCTGCGACCAATTTATCACGGTTGTGGGTCACGGATGAGGGCCGCGACCCGTCACAACATGGGTCACGGCCTAAGTCCGCGACCATCTGCCGTGACCCTCTCGCGGTCGTGACCATTTTTTGGTCACGGAATTGGGCCGCGACCCACGAAAATGGACGAAAGTGGTCACGCCCGAGATGGTCACGACCCAAGTCCGCAACCCACTGCTTTGGTCAGGTATTTTGGCCGTGACCAATCGCCAGTTTTGGTGTAGTGGGTGCCGAATATTTCATCCAACTTTTCAGACCTAGATTCTAAATCACATTTAACATGACTCGAGTCTCTCAATCTCTCTTCTAGCTCCACTATCCTAGATTTGAGTAAATGCCTAGACTCTTCGAAATCTCCTTCTTCAAAACTTCCATCAAACCTCAAAGGTTATCTCTCTCGTCCTCAACATACTCAAGCTTCTCCTTAAGAGTCCTCCCATGTTCCCTAAGGTCCTCAATAAATTTAGTACTATTATCACCTATGGCACATGCTTTCAACCTAGCTTCTAAATTCAAGTTTGACTTTTTTAATTTCAATGATTCCATATATAAATCAAGGAAGGAAACTCGAAGTTCACTCCCCCTACTCTTCTTCTCCACTTTCTTCACCATAATTCACTTGGGAATAAAAATAATGGCCTCAAAAGTTTCATCCTCAAAATTATCAAAAGTGTCATCCTCAGAATTGTCTTCATGTGAAGATTTTGAAATAAGGATCTCATGACTAGCCATGAACGCAGTGTAGTTGCGCTCGGTGGGGGAATCAAATCCCTCTTCTGGATCACTATAACTAAGGGTGGCTTATATACCTTCAGTTTATTGCCCATGTTTCCTTATTTTAGTGGGACACTAAGCTTCCCTATGGTCATAACTCTCACACGCAAAGCATCTATCTAACTTATCCCTCTTAAATCATTACGATTTTTAGGGAATTGATCGAACCTGTTATACTTTATTTTCTCAAACTTCTTTACATTTTTTGATTGTTTTTCAAACTTGAGAAATTTTCTAAACTTCTTCACAAACATGGCCATATCCTCGAAATCGACGTTAGACTTATCAACTAAAATAAGTTTTTCCTCCTTCTGAACTTTCAAAGTAATGTCCTTGCCTTTCTTCTTCATTTTGGAGGAAAATATGTCAAGCTCATAAGTTTAAAGATCACCTATAAGCTCTTTGAGTTTCGTAGAGTTCAAAGTACCCAAGGAATTCCAAACTGTCAATTTTGAATTAAATCTTTTAGTCAAGGACCTTAAGATTTTCTTAATTACTCGATTTTCGGGTATCTTTTCTCCCAATTTAAAAGACGAGTTCACAGTATCAAATAATCTAGCATAGAGCTCATCAAAGGTTTCACTCTCCTGCATCTTAATGGTTTCAAACTGAGTGGTCAGGTTTTGGATTTTGGAAGAATTAAAAGAACTAATTTCTTCATGGGTGAGTTGGATTATGTTCCAAGCCTCTTTAGACTTTTCACATGTCATAATACGATGAAACTCCTTCGGTGTGATCGAACTAAACACAGCATTTAAACCTCAAGAATTATAATTTGCTAACTTATTTTCTTCCTCGGTGCATAATTATACAAGTTTGGGAATCTTACAGTTGACATCTAAGGTTGTAAGTGGGGACCAACCATTAAGTATCTCTTGCCATACCCGCCTATTGCCTTAAGTGATGATTTCATACGCATTTTCTAGTATGCATAATTAGACACATCAAACATCGGTTCCCTTAAACCTGAATGTCCTTCCTAATAAAAAAAACAAAATTCATGCCTAAAACAAGAATCTAACACAAAAACATAATGTTGTTTCTCTGATACCAATTTGAAGCCGTTAAAGACAGGGCACGGAGAAATGGTCTAAACAACAAAAGTTAATTTTTAAGTTTTTCAAATTAAATATATAAACTTAAATATAATTAATCCGAATATAACCTTTCACAAATTTTAAATCGATTTGTTATGATAAAAAGATTTACCTAATTTTATCTTAACCTAAAATATGCATCTAGGTGATAAACAAATAAAATAAATAAATCAAACCACAAAAAACCGATGTGCGAGGAAAACCCTAAACGAAAAAAATCTCGGATAACCTAGTCATACAAATCACTATGATAAGGAATTACATACGACAAACAGTACACTTACAACACAAACTCGATGCACTCATAAGCCTTTACGCTCTTCATCCTTCAACATTTCCTCCCCACAGGGACAAAATCAGGATTTAATCTTAAGGGGGCAGAAATTTATAAACAAAAAATCAATGTCAACTATAATATATATATATATATATATATATATATATATATATATATATATATATATATATATATATATATATATATATATAGAGAGAGAGAGAGAGAGAGAGAGAGAGAGAGAGAGAGAGAGAGAGAGAGAGAGGTTTTCTGGTGCGGACCAAACCGTGCGCACCCGGTGCGAACTTTGTCTTTTTCCTCACGTGGTCCCCTCGTGGTCCCTAAGACATTTTGTTATTTTGTTAGATGGTCCCCCTCTTGTCTTGTATCAAAAACTTATTTTAAGACTATATATTTAAAAGATTTATAGTTTAGACCCAAATTGGTATCAAGACCTTAAAGACTTTAGAAACTCACCAAATTCCGACTGAGACCCTAATTCTAGTATCAGAGCCATAAGACGCTCCTTTTAGACTTTTAGTAAAAAGACTTTAATGCCCTTGGGATTTATCTCTCGCATTTACAAAGATATTTTTGGAACCAACCCAAACTACCAACCTATACCCATAGCTGATTTAGACTCAGAAGGTTGTTTAACCTCACACATAGACAGTTGTTCACACATTGAACACATCCCAGTTAAACACGCAGATAGTAGAAAAGTTATTGCTAGTGCTATTAACAACATAATAGACCAAAATAAGTGTATACTCCTTATATTAAGACAATTAATAAAAGACACTCAAACCATAGAAACAGAGATAAAAATATCTCTAAAAGACTACTAGAAATAGATAACCAAATCCTAATAGACTTAGTACAAGTTCTACAAGAAATAAATATTAAGACAAATCATATAGAATTCCTAAACAAAGACATTTTAGAAATTAAAACTTCCACTAAAAATCAAGACAATGAGTTAATTAAACTTACTAAAGAACAAGCTAAGCTTATCCCTAGATTAGATAGTTATATTCCTAATGGAGATAGTTAGATCAGACTGGAATGAGGTACCTAGAGACCTCTCCATTCAGACCTTAGCATATTTTTCCCAAAGAATTTTAGAAAAGATAAATGATGATAGATTTTATTATAAGATAAATGAAAATGGGATTGCCAGCGTTGCTAAAGCAACTAGACTCATATTATAAAGATTAAATTTAATTTCTACATCCATAGCAGCTACCCAAGACTATAACAATAGCTTTGTTAAAGACTTACATTTAGATTTAAAAGCTAAGACAAAAGGATTAACCACCTTCTACACAGACTTTGTTAAATTCTAAAAAAATTTAGCAAATTATCTTAACAACATAGAAGGCCATAACCAATCTAGAATATATGGTATTGCTAATGAACTTAGACTAAACATGCACTACACCAAAATGGAAGATTTGTGAGTGCTGCTAGCAGTCACAAATGACCCTTATAACCGCTATTTACCGTCATAATTTAGGGGGAGATAAAAGAAAAATTATAACTCTTAACAGCAGTCACAAATTTTTATAACCCCTATGGGGGTTATGACTGGTGACCCCAATTTGTAATTGCTGTCAGCAGTTACGAATCTGATATTTATAACTGCTGTCAGCAGTTACGAATCTCGTATTTATAACTGCTGACAGCAGTTACGAATCTTATATTTGTGACTGTTGATAGTAGTTACAAAATTGATAGTAGTGACAAATTTGTGACTGCTATTAGTAGTTACAAAAGTTGAATTTATTAAATGTGGTAAGAGCTGTTACAAATATCTTTACATTTTCACAAAATGATGAAATAATGAAATTAGAATAAATATCATGATAACAAGTCTAAAAAATTTAACAACATTTCATTTATATTTCTGATATTCCAAATATTCAGGAAACATAAAACTTGTTTAAACTTAATTTAACATCAAACAATCCCTTCGTGGGCGGCAAGTACAAAATGAACATAGAATAAAAAATAAACTAAAAAATGGGCTTCGAGTGGGGGTATTGTTGCGGTGACATCCTCCCTCGTGTACTCGGAGTACGCCTCTTGAGCAAGTTCAATGGACTCAAATTTTTGAATACGGCGCCTTGGTATCTATGGACTTGTACTTGTGTTGCTTGCCACGGAGTGTAAACACTTGGATTTAGGCCTTTGATACTATATATATCGAGTATGCCATGTGTATGCCTGCAAGCAATAAAATATAATTGAATTCAAAATGAGATAACCAAATGAGATAATTAGGATTGTTATACTACATAATAAAGAAAACCAAATGAGATAATTAAGACAACATGTGAGACAATTAAGACAAGAAAATTCTTTGAAAATAAGAAAATTCACAAATTGCAAATCTTGCACGTTGTTGATAAATTAATGTATATACAAACTTCAAAATATTACAAGTCTTTAGAAGTTAACAGACAAAAAAAAAAATTCGGCAGAGTTTCCTCTATTTTCTAGACATTCTAAAACCTGCTAATATAAAATCTGGGTAATATAAAGCCCGCACGGCCACAAAATATAACAATAAACTTACAAAAGCCATCACGACCATAAAAGTTAACAATAAAACTATAAAAGTCCGCATGGCCATAACACGAAAAAATAGAATAATGAATATTAACGACATTAAATAAATAAACCCTTTGTTGAAAACCATTGACTTTTCCATGTGTTCCACGTGAAAAATGCTAACGATAAAATGTTATCCTGTAATAAAAATAGGATACAAAAAACAGATGATATTAGTAACCAAGTAATTTATAAAAAAAACTTACTCAAGCAAAAAAATTACATATAGGAGTTTCAATTAGTATCGCCATATCCTCAAATTGAGAGACCCGCGACTATGCGGTTAGTTCCTATAAGTTACATTGATCCCGTGCGAGGTGTTCGTGCCTCTTACGGGGCCGTTTGGCGGCTGGTTTAGGTTTTCACCCTCACACGGCTTGTTTTTAAGCCTAATCTAAATATTTCCAAATTATCGTCATATTCTCAAACCGGGAGACCCGCGACTACGCGGTCCGTTCCTACAAGTTACATTGGTCTCGTGCGAGGTGTTCGTGCCTCTTACGGGGCCGTTTGATAGGTGGTTTGGGTTTTCACCCTCACACGGCTTGTTTTTAAGCCTAATCTAGATATTTTCAAATTATCGTCATATTCTCAAACCGGGAGATCCGCGGCTATGCGGTCAATTCTTACAAGTTACATTGGTCCCTTGCGAGGTGTTCGTGCCTCTTAAGGGACCGTTTAGCAGCTGGTTTGGGTTTTCACCCTCAAATGGCTTGTTTTTAAGCCTAATCTTGATATTTCCAAGTTATCGTCATATTCTCAAATCGGGAGACCCGTGACTACGCGGTTAGTTCTTATAAGTTATATTGGTCCCGTGCGAGGTGTCCGTGCCTCTTACGGGGCCGTTTGGGAGATGGTTTGGGTCTTCACCATTTAACGACATGTTTTTAAGCCAAAGTCTAGATATTTTCAAATTACCATCATATTCTCAAACCGGGAGACCCGTGACTACACGGTCAGTTCCTAAAAGTTACATTGGTCCCGTGCGAGGTGTTCGTGCCTCTGACGGGTCCGTTTGGGAGTTGGTTTGGGTTTTCACCCTTTAACGTCTTGTTTTTAATCCTAAACTAAATACTTTTAAATTATCGTTATAATCTCAAATCGGGAAACGCGTGACTACACAGTCAATTCCTACAAGTTACATTGATCCCGTACGAGGTGTTCGTTCCTCTTACAAGACCGTTTGGAGGCTGGTTTGGGCTTTCACCTGGGTAAATTTGAAGATATATACTGTATATATCTTTAAATCCCTGTATATTTCTTTGGCACTTGTTTGTATGTTATTTGAGTGTGCATGCTTCATTTTGTATTGATGTTTATGTATATATACAGAGACCATTATCGAAAGGCATAACGCCGAACTTCGATGCCTCACAATGTGTAAGAAATAAAAATAAATGTCGTGTTCAAAGCCTTGACCACCAAACGAAAATTCCTAGAACAATGAATACTTTCAAGATATTGTATCGGAAAATTATCGCACATTGAAACTAACACTCATCAACATGAGACTACACAATTGGGGAGTCCAATTATTTTATTTATACTAAAAATATTAAACTTCCAGAAGGTTCTAAAGAGTACACAACTAAGGCCAATGCGAGGGATCTATGACTCTTAGAGCACATGCCTAATCCCCAGTGGTAAGTTTACACTCACCAACACCAAGGCTAATGGGGATTTGAACCTAAGTTATCACAATGCTTCACTAAACCACAAACATCATCAAGGATTTTTAGAAAAAGAACGTTGAAATTGATCAGCGAACATATAACCATTGAAATTGATCCACCAACATTGAAATCTAGATATCTAGACAGGTATTTTGTAAACCAAATTCATTATCAAAAATCACTACCTTATTAACATTAGCATATAGTTTGAGTATTTGCTAATGATACTAAGATGAAAAGTGGTGGTATACCCAATATAGGCATAGAGATAACTCACAGGGCATTTTATCAAACAACATGTTATCCTTCAACAGTATTCCATATATTGTGAACCAACTTCTTATGCCAATGTTGCACCTCCCTCGAAGTTATCCTTCAACAGTAGTCCAACATCCTTACTTATAATATGTATTTCACATAAAAATTAGATTAGCAATCTCATGAGTTCCCGTTATTTCAACTATTCTCTCAAAGAAAATTCTAAAATAATGTTTCCAATTTTATATAATTGTTTCCACATGTGACTCCCCTTCTTTCTTTAGCTTATCTGCATGCTTTGTGGAACTTTATAAACGATGCATATGCTTAATTGTTCGCTCCAGCAGTGAATCAATATTAATGAAATGGTAGTAATATGTTTACATTCAAATGTCCTGTATACAGGAAGAATGTCTTGGACAAAAGAGCAAATTAAAAACTGCATTCCTCCACCATTCAAAAGAGCAAATAACCCGACCCCCCTTATTTTTTGGAGATTAATAAAGGAAGTGTGAAGTGAGAGATATAAAGTTATCATCATTTTATTGTAAACCACAGTTTTGCAATGAGGAAGGATGTTAATGGCAATGAAAACCTGAATATGAACTTCCATTTTCTTAATCAATTTACTAAAGTGACCAATTTTTTAGTCCACATCAAGTTGACTCTTCCAGCGTTTAATGTTAGATTCATTGGTGAAAATTACCAGCTTGTAGCCATTTGAAAAACTATTGAGATTGCATTAATCATAAAATTAAAAATCTTAAATATGGATTACAAAGTTATAAATTAACATGGAAATTGGTAGTCTATGATTCATGTGGTTTCAACAAAGTAAGTGTGTTTTGCATTCAACTCCAATATGATAATGGAATTAATATGTGTTGGTTCAAGATGAATGAGCCAATAAGAACTAATCAAGAATAGTGACGTTCCATACGAGCAAGGGTTACAAGACTCAACTAACTGAGCGGGTGTGTATACAAACTGCATACAAAATAGATCTCGGATATCACAACTTGATATAATGAAATATTTCATGAAGTATAAACCAATGCGCATACATCACACGTTGATATAATGGAATGTTGAATTTATTTTTCTTTACGATTAAGACTTTGTAGTATATTTCTTAGACAATCATTGAATTACTTACAATTACGACTATATATATAAGTATTAATGTGTTGTAGTGTGTGTTCACTATAACATAAAAAAGTTAACACATACATGTGTAGTTGTATTCTGATGACTAGATTTTGGATAATTTCAATTATCCGAGACAACCCTAACAGCACATAAAATTTCCACTTCAAGGGACAAATTAAAGTTATTTGTGACTATTGCCTTGTCGGATTTTCACACCAAGATACTTTCCATTGGTTTTCCAGTAATAATGGTCAGTGAGTGACCGTGAAGTTTTGAGTAATCATCAAGAATCCATGCCACAAACAATTTGCACATATTCAACAATATCATTTGCGATTCTTTTCTAAGAAATATGTTAGCTTGTAAATGGAGAAAATTGTATAATGTAAGAAACAATAATAATAATAATAGTAATAATAATAATAATTAAAATTTAACATAAAAACAATTCTCAAGATTATGATACCTACAAATTAGTTCCCATATCTGGGTTGGGATATCAGCATTAACTCCTATAAGATCATGTATCTTTTGAGAAAAACACGATCGAAACTTTCCAACTCATAGTTACTTAAATCTCTAGGGGTTAAACCAATAAATTAAAAATCAGTATATTTCAGCCCTAATATTTTTCATTATTTTAGCCCTAATATTTTTCATTATTTCAACCCTAATATTTCACTATTTCAGCCCTAATATTTTTTACAGATCAAACACTTACAACCCAAAACCTATTCGCAGATCAACCAACATTTAAGCCCTAATATTTTATCCAAAAAAAGCTCATTCGAAGGAGGAAGCTTAAAAAAACATACGTAATGGCGGATGAAAGAGGAAGATTAAAATAAACATACGTAATGGCAGATCAAAAAACATAGTAGCAGTGATAGAACTTACAGTGAAGGGAGCATTTTCAAACAACTTCGAAGGTTTTTGGTCGAGAGAGAAGGAGCGGGAGACTGAAAAGGGGGAGAGGAGGGAATGAGATATTGAAAAGAACAAAGGAGAGAGAAGATCGAATGCCAAAAATTTTGTGACCCCTAGAGGCAGTGAAACATTAAGTCCCATGCCAAAATTTGTGACCGCTACTAGCAGTTACAAATTTGTGACCGCTAATAGAGGTCACAAATTAAGTCTAAGACTAAAATTTGTGACTCCTCATAGCAGTTATAATTTTGTGACTGCTCATAAAAGTCATAACTTATGCATACTAATAAATTTGTGACTGTGACAGTTATAAATTTGTGACTGCTTATAGGAGTCACAAATTAATTATATGGTAACATTTGTGACTCCCATTAGCGGTGACAAACTAATTGACTCTATTTTTTTTATTATCCATTGATTTTATCACCCCTAATGGGAGTTACAAATAATTTTGTGACTGCTCCTAGGAGTGACAAGTTTGTCACCCCTATTGGCAGTCACAAAAAGGCAGTCACAAAATTAGCATTTTGGTGTAGTGATGGCCCAAGCAAAAAATAAATATGAAAATATTATTCAAGGAATAAAGGTTGTACAAAACAAACCTTCCGAAACAAAAATAGACTCTCCTTTTATTTTAACTCATTTAGATAAAATAGAAAAAATTGTAGAATCTATAAAAATTAGATCTATGCAACAATAAGAAAAAGATAATGAAGTAAAAGACTATATTACAAATGTTGCTAAATCCCTTGTTAATTCTCTAGCCAGACATAGTGAAGAAGTTTCTGATAAAACAAGAAAAGAGAATAAGATTTTTAAAGAAGAAATCCTTAGTCAGATAAAAAGACAAAGATTATTCAGATTTCTTAGAAAGAATTGAAAAAAGGCTTGAACAAAAATAGGGAACCACCTGTAAATTTAGAGAACCCCCTCCTATAGAAACTAGAGAAAGGAAGACCATAGGCAGAAGAGTCATAAATGACGGATTAGATAAGATTAGTAAGATAGTTAGCTCTATCACAAACATTAGACATAGTAATCATATGCTCCAAATACTTAAGGATTCATCCTCCAATGTTAGGACATGGTGGAAAGAGAGAAATTTCACCAATACTGTCGAATGGAAAGAATGGGGTGAAGTTGACTGGAAGATTGTCGAAGATTCCATTCATAATGGACAACTTCCAGCCGTTAGATACATATACTTGTTTAAATAAGGTGCCACTACCAAGACTCCTAATTATAACATGACTTACCATTGTAGGAATCATGTTTTAGACAAATCTTATACCGAGCTCCAAGTTGTAACACCCCGCATAATTAAATACCGAGTGGCCAGTCCCATACCATATTAAAACAGAATATACAGTTGGCTCATTCTTAGCATCACTGTCGAAAACATTTACAACTCACCCAATACCCAATTAAGCTGGTGTTAAAAATTTTCCAAATTTTAATTTAACAAAATCCCTTTTCAATTTAAGAATAACACAACACATTTTATTCTAACATACAGATCACTAAATAAATAACTCAAAAGAATTTAAGTGCAACTGGAATAGACATTCCCAAATAATATAAATCCTTTACAATAATCCCAACAATGTTAAATGTATTAAAAAGTCCCGAATACAATAGAATTTGACCTCAATAGAAAAGATAATTGAATCCTTTGGGCGACATGCCCTAGCTAAGAATACTGTGAATCAAAAGATGATATGCGTCTAAACAATACTTCCATAGCTCCATAGCTCGTCATAATCAACTATGGTTGGCGTCCCTATTGCTGGACACCTGATATAGAGATACAATAGAAGAGAAAATATGCAAGGAAACGGGTCAGAGCCCGAATGTGTAGAGTATTTTTAAAACAGCAAGTATTTAACAAGTGCAATAAAGCATTTATTATGTACATGTTAGATCCAACTCTCACTTGCTATTCTCACCTCTCAACTAGAGTGCACACTTAACGTTTCCTATTAACCTCCTAGTTAATGGTTCCTCTTTTCTAGTCTCCATATTATAATTCCATTCCCATATCATAATCCTCGTATGTCCCATACCATACGTCACATTAATATTCATTTACATTTCTCCTTTATAATTTAGTTTCTCATTAACATGAATCATTACTCATTAATATGAATCGTTTGTCATTAAGATGAATCGTTGCTCATTAATATGAGTTAAGCTTTTCAATTCTATAAGCATAACCATTTTATTAACTTAATTCCATAATCTTACACTATTCACCGTTATCTACAATTATCACCGTAGATAGATTTAACCATAATAAATATCCATACGTTCATTTAATCCATTATATATATATTCATATATAATACAGCACCCCGAGTCACAGCTGTGGTGCAATGCATTACTCTGCTATCATGTCCCATCATCGCATGTCGCTGAATAGGGGACTACAGGTTCGGTAAGATTCCACGAACCACAAACAACAAACAAATTGGAGGAGAACATAGTTCTCGTATCCATGGGTCACGTACATACCTACGTACCCACAGTCGGAGGACTTATCAACTCCCCGGTAAGTCTTTCATAGACCTATGTTCTCGAGCGACAAATCAAAGATCCCATGGATTCATCAGGATATGACTGCCCTCACGCGTAAACCTCCCACCGATAGCAAGTAAGCTAGGTATGTCATACACATAATCATCAATCAATAAAATAGGTATTATCATACCTATAATATAATATCAATAAGGTAATTATCACTACCCTAAGATATTCCCCATACGTAGCATTATATCTCTTTTAAATTCCACGTATTAAATTATCATATCTTTACTTCATAATTTAATTATCCTCGCATCCTATAACATCTATCCACTACCGACGTCGTTAAGGTTCATGCGCGGAACGTCTCGCAAAGTGGAATCCAAACAAGGAACCCCTCCAATACACTAATACTTAACTTTGTCGATCGAGGAGGTCCGAAAACTTAAACTATGCGATCGGGATAACCTCATAACCTCTTTTAACCAAATGTGTTCCAAACTCCCATTTCTATCTAGGAGCCATACCACTACGCTCTTATAATATAATTATTCTCGTATCCTAACATCACTCCACTCCCGACGTCGTTAAGGTTCATGCGCGGAGCCTCTCGCAAAGCAAAATCCAAACAAGGAACCCCTCCATTACACTACTACTTAACTTTGTCGAGCGAGGAGGTTTGTCAACTTTAAATACGTGATTGGGATAACCTCATACCATAAGGCTACCCTCTCTCAATGTACAAGATTCAAATAAGATTTTCCTCAACATATATTCAGTAAGAAGTCACTAATATCCTACTGGTCCATAACATTATTTCTCCCGAACTACTACGAGTTTAGTTCTCCTTTTTAATTACGGTTAAAACCGATAGTTTCAAATCTCTTATAAACACATATACTTACACTTAGGATTAAACCCTCTTGTAAACTTAAGGATACCCAGGTGTTATATAAAATCACCCCTACTGGTCCTATCTTAAAACCTCATACATCACCATTTAGATTTCAACAAATGAATCTTGCAACCGAAATTCCATTCAATATAATTTCCAACATTTAAATCACTCGAATCCAAATCAAATTTAATTCAACTATTATCAAGGGTTTACTGATATTTTCTAGGTCCCATAATCTCCAAATAATAATCACCAAAGATCCATAAAAGGTTTGGGATAAGAATCAACATTTAAAAAGAAACAACTTTACATAAACTGGGGAGGTCGATCGATCGAAGGCAGGGGTCGATCGATCGATCCCTCAGTTCCAGGCCTGCATTTTCTGCAACTACGGGTTTAACAACTTTTGATCATTTAAACCTTCATCTAAACATCCCAAATGACTTATAAACTTTACTTCATGATATATCAACATATATGAACGATTTCCAATACTCTAAACATCCTAGAATCATCAAAGGATTGGATTAAAAAGAATGATTATCTCCTTATTCCCAAAAATTTATTAACATAACCTCTTCAAGAACATAATAATGGTTTCCATCATTTCTTCAACAAATTCATGACTAATTCGTGGATTTTTATCATCCTAACACATGAGTTAAATTCCTATATCATTTCAGTTTTCCAGAAATCCATTTAATACTCCATTATTTCTTCCAAACAATAATAATCTTCTCTTTTCATATTATTCTAACATGGACAATATACAAACTGAATTTGCCATTATTAAACACTTGCCTTTAGTGTAGGTCTGATCCTTTGGTGTAGTTTATCTCAGTTGGTTGTCCCTTCTCCGGTCAAACTCCGGTGGTGGTTGGTGGTGGTGAACCTTGGTTCTTGTTCTTCTCCTTCCCAAGTGACTTTTCCTTTCCCAAGTACTCTCACACTCTCTCTAGGAAGATGGCTGCTCTTATTTGTGAAGAGGAGATGAATAACTCCCATTCACTTAATCTATCAATACTTATAATAGTTCCAAATCCGAAACACTATTCACCCCCCTAGAAAAATGACCAAAATGCCCTTTCGGGTTGTCTATTCATTCCCAAATGACCCGAGACTCAAAATTGATATCCAAATAGACTTTTCTGACTATTTCGAACCTTACGGACGCAACGACGCAGTCGAAATGACTATTAGATCGATAGAAAATAAATTTCCTTTTTAATTTAATAAACTAGTCCCGACACGTCCCATACCGCGTCTGACTAAAAATATAAATAACCGAATTTATATCATACAGTCATATCAATGACATCACATTCATATATTACCTAAATATCTTTAAGTAATATTCAGAACCATCCATATTCATATCCACAGTCCGGATAAAACCCAAATGAATTAATTAATAATAAAATCCAATTAATTCATTTATTTAAAATATAACCCATTCTAAAAGTCATTTAAAATTACGGGGTATTACACAAGTGTTTGACTCAGAATGGCTTAGATCTAGAGGAACTGATAGGAAGTTCCAATTCCTAACCTTTGGACTCTTTCAAGCAAGAATCCAAGGATTATATAGACCTCAGAATAATATCAACATATTATGTTGTTTAGTAGATAAAAGGTGGAAATTTTTTAAGAAATCCTTATTGAGATAGCCCAGTTAGAAATGTCAGACAATAGTGGATACTTTAATGTCATTTCGGCATTTATAGTAACCGTAGACACAACCAAACATTTTAAGTTAATCTTATATGCTAGTCGATATGAAGACTATATTATCCCAAAAGCTAATATAAATATAGAATTCCAAAGCTATGTAAAGTTCTCCCAATTTCCTTATGAAGGAATGCAATCGGGAATTCCTAGCGATAGACTCAATAAAGAAATGTTAGTTAGAACTAATATTTCAGACTACAATCATACTTACAGTATTAGGAATACTGGACCTATGAAAGAAAAAGATAAGACCCTTTGACAATTGCCATAATTTAAAGAAACTACGACTATACAGAATAAACCTTTGTTTATTAATTAAGACGATGTCACTAGAAATGTTACTATCCAGTTTATCCCTCCTAAGATTATCAATAAGAATATCTAGACTGAAGAAGTTATATTTAGGAATATAGGATATGCCATAATCAATGATCCTTCAGAAGGAGAATGTAGTAGTAAGAGTAGTTCTAGTTTACTAAAATAAGCCCATGTAATTAGATCTAGAAGATCATTTGAACAAAAAGACTTAGTTAAAGAAAAATCTAGGATCCAAAACTTTGGTCATGAACCCTCAGAATTGGATATGAAGAAATTTAAAGATCACCTTAAGAAAAGTCATTATATTAGATTTCAAGAAAGAGAAAGATTTAATATGATAACTCAAGATCGTATATTAAAATGAAAAGAATCTAAGAATACTAAAGAACTTCTTAGAAACTTAAGACTGATAGAAAAAGGAGAAGAAAGACTAATGCTAGATACACAAGTAGAACCTAATAAACAAGAGATATGAAGTAGTAGTAGGATAGAAGATTCTCCTAGACTTTTTAGTAAACCAATAGGAATAAATATTCCTATATACTCTAGCACTTTAGATAAGACCAAACCTGATTATATAAAAGACTTTCCAACTAGTGATAATAGTTTTACTCCTATTAAGACTATGGAAAATCAAGCCATAAATCCAGTAGGGATATACCTTAGGCAATGTCCAAGATAGGAATAAGGCCTTAGATGAATGGCGTAATCAGATGAATATGTGTTTTGCATCTAATGAAAAATGGGATGCAAGTTCATGTAAACAATACGTTGAGCAATCTATTAGAGGTATTGCAAAAGATTATTTAGATAGTTTTAAGAAAGGCTACAGATGAAGACTCCTTCGCTACGATTGAGAAGTTGAAAGAGAACCTAGAAGAAATATCAATTGAAGAATATATTCAATTATTTACATCAGAATTTATTGAAGCTGGACATTTAACTCAAATAAATGAACAAGACCTAGCAAAAACTAAGCTAGCCCTCCTTAGCATTTGCAAACTAGATAAGATAAATGAATATAACAATAATTATGAGCAGCTATATTACCAAATTAAAGAATTTGGAGAGACCTTAAAAGATGAATACTTTAGGAAGATACCAGCCATATGACAAATCCTAATTAATGAATATAGGAATTGGCCAGGTTTAGCTGGAGTTAAGAACAACTCCCTTGGTAAAAGAATCAATTTCGCCAAAGACTATATCATATCTAAGAGACGTGATATAACTCAAGGAAATTTGATAGAAGTGACTTTCAAACAGATTCCTCCGATCAAAGATGAAAGAGACATCACTCCAATCCAATGGGGATGTGGTAGTGAATCTAAGAAATTCAAAAAGAAATTAAAATGGAAACATATGAAGTTTAAGACTAGACCTTTAGGATTTCCAAAGAAGTATAGATTTAGACCATCTTTAAGAAAAATAAATTTAACCAAAGAAGATATTTTAAGAAGAACACTAGTAAGTATAAGAAAGTTCCTAATTATAGGAAAGAAAAATATGCATATCAAATTAAGACTGCCATCAAAGAATGTTGGACTTGCGGCAAAGAAGGACACTTTGCTAAAGAATACCCTAATAAGAAAGATAAAGAAGGTATTAATATCATTAATTCAATATTAGACTATGCAGATCAAGAAGAGTTAGATATCCTATATGCTATAGAAATATCAGATATAGAAGATGATGACAATACAAGTATCTATAGTGAATAGAAAGATAGTGACTCGGAATACCATAATAGTGATACTGATGAGTATGAAAACTCTCAGGATACTTTAGACTTTTATATAATGAAAACTAATCAGACGATTTAGATAATGAATATATAAACTTTGAAGAAGCTTGGTATAAGTGTATATTAAGCCCTTTTTTAAAGAAAAGATGGACAGTTAGTAATCCTGAGTTACTAATCTATATACCTAGATGCTACTTTGATAAAAGACATTATTGCACATTTGAAATAAAATATAGCAAGAAAGACTTTAGATGCGTAGAATGCTTTGAGAATATACAAATATAATTATTTATGGTTTGTGTTATTTGTCAATTACACTACCATGAAAATTATTGGAGAATTTGATTTAGAGAAATTTATACTAGCCAGTATGACGCTCAAATAGACTTAGATATTAAAAAATATTATCAAGACATTGATAGAAATATAGCCAAAAGATTACGAGAAAATGAAGACTTACAAGGAAATGAATTTCCTATGATTTAGAAGCATACCATTCTGATAGTAGTTCAGAAGACCTAATAACCATAGAAATTATAGATAAACCCCAGAAAGGAATATCTATTTTAGAAAAGAATAATTTAGTAATTTATACTAAAACACATGCTTGTTTTGTAGAAATGTTTATACAACATAAAGATTATCCTCAAAGACTTTCATCTTTTATAGATACGGGATACTCTCAGAGTATTTGCAAGGCTAATGCCTTCCCTGAAGACTATTTTTTAGAAAGTACTCAAGAAATCTATGGTAAAATGGCTAAGAGGAGATGCTGATGAGATGTCTTGATTGAGAGCTGAGACATCCTTTCACTGTTAGGTCTGAAATGTTAGATAAGAGCTCTTGAGTGATACTTGGTAGTCATTTTATGGGTTGGCGTGTTTCCCAAGAGTGACGGTTGTAGGTCGGAAGTTGTGCCTAATGATGACTGCTTGAGGAGTTGCGCATAATCATTGCACCTATTTAAATGGTTTCAAAAGATTTTATCTTTCTTCTCCACCTTCATTTGCGCTCGAACTCTCTCTTTCTAGAAATCCATCATATTCTCCTCCTCTCTCTCTGTTCAAGCTCTTTCGGCTTATGTTAAGGCTTTCCCTTGTTCCTTTGGCGTCGTCTTCCAATTAGG
Organism: Sambucus nigra; assembly: GCA_949130495.1. NCBI lineage: Eukaryota > Viridiplantae > Streptophyta > Magnoliopsida > Dipsacales > Adoxaceae > Sambucus > Sambucus nigra. The sequence goes on from OX422222.1 coordinate 375,744,450, forward strand.
TAACCATCCTCCTTCCTTTTTCTCATCTTTTCAACATTTTTGGTAATTTTTTGCCCGCTGTTTATTTTTCGACATGTTTTCTTGGTGGTTTTTGAATCATTTTAGGAGTGTTAGTAGTGGTTTAGAGGTGAGGTGAGTCATTTAGGCTTTTCTGGGTTATCCCCTACCTCATTTTCCCTCTATGAAAATCACCGGTGTAAGTTCAATGATCTTCTCCAATGGGCTGTAATTCCAAATGTTCTTCGTGTTCTTCTTTAAAAGTGATTAAGTTTCCATCCTTTGATATTTGAGTCAAACTAGTTCAAACCTTGCGTTTGTTTGGATGTTAAGGATTTTGTATCAGCTGATAAACCAATACCCATCCTTAGGGGGAGATTTTTTAGTGAGATACAAAAGGTTGACAATGAGGCCAAGGCCAAATGTAAGGCTGAGGCCGACCCTACCCTTCTAATCTACCAAGTTCCACTAACTACTGTCCATCCTCCCATCACAGTGGTTAACGATTCAGTGTTTGAGTCTTTAGCCCCTTCAGATGATAACACTTTTATCTCCTCTCAAGTTGAGAGTTGGGATTCCTTTATTGAGGCAATAAGAGTCCCCAATACTGACCCTGAGGGGTTTTAGACAACCGAGACTTCTTCTCGCCCTTGGTCCTCTCAACATTCTGAGTCCTTAACCGTATATCCCACTTTCTACATGAGATCTCAGATTCTGATGAGTCGAGAGTAGAGGTTATAATTCCACCCCCTATAGTTGTCCCCATTTCATTCATGTCCGACGTTGAGTATGTTAGGAGGCATCAAGAAGGGGCCATAGTCGTCCAGGTTGAGAAGATTTCATCAAACGAGGATGAGGATCCAATTGACATACGTTATGCCCAATAATTCCCTAGTACCATTCGAGAGTTAGACTTGATGATATTGAGGCATCAATATGGCATAAATTCTAATATTAATATGATGGTACATTCCAGAGATAAGAGGGCCCCTATGGCGGCCGAGACGGTGAGGTTACCATCTATTAACAGTCGGCTTCAAGCTTCCTGTCCATCACAATATCAAAGTTATTCTTGCGGGGCTGGGTTTAGCACTAGCCCAACTGTCACCCAATGCCTAGAGAATTCTAATTGGCTTCATCCAATTTTAACACCTTATCCATAAAACTGATCTCCCTGACTTGGTGTTAAGAGACTTCTATAATGTCTCGTGCACTAAGGTAAAGTCTGGCTACTATCACCTCGTATCCAGGAATACCAATAAAAAAGTTATTCGTGTCAACCAGACTTCTAACCACCACTGGAAACCTTGTTATTTCTTCGATTCTGGTGCTTGGGAGTTTTGCGTCAACACCCCTGACATTTCCACTACGTCAAGAGTACCCATGAAATGGGTGAAGGCCCCTATGTCGAATAAACTTGATCCTGACCTGAGCATAAACACTAGGAATAAAGTTGACAAGCTTCACTTTATGGGAAACGATAAAGGTCTTATGGAGTGTGAAAGGATAATGACTCCCAAGTATCTTCAAAAGTTGGGTTTGGGAGTCGGCTCTTTGTTTGAGCTACGTAAGTTGCCAAATATTTTTTTATATGTAGTGTCGGCCTCATCTTATTATATTTACACTAAGTCAATTCTTCCTTTTATGCAGATCCTCTAAATGGTATTTTTGACCAGCTTTGGGAGATGGCTACACCTAGCATACCAAAAGTTCGACAAGCACAAAAAGACCACCGTCAACAGTCCTGATCAGACCGAGGTTGGTAAAAAAAGGAAAGAGTCAATCTCTCACCATATTAACCCTCCTCCGTACCAAAATAAGACCCTAAGAAGGACGGAGGAGTTTAGGATAGTGTTGTTGCTATCCCTATTTATTTAGACTCGGTTCTGGCTGACAGACTATCCTTGATACCTCTTAGCTCAGATTCCTTTATTGGGGATTTGTCTAGGGCCAATGATGGTGCGAAATATGGTACCACCAAGTAAATGAGTAAGAGCTCAACCAGATTAACCTCAAGTGTGTAATAATGGTGAAAACACAATAATATAAATAAAGTAGGAGATGAGGCAAAGAGGATAAAGATAGTAATATAAGTGGTTTATCCTATTTAGACCTACTCCACTGTGTAGGTGAGTGAGTGTTTACTATCAAACTAGGCTCTAATGGCCTTGGATTAAAATGCACTCAACTCTCTCTCTCTCTCTCTCTCTCTCTCTCTCTCTCTCTCTCGTACACTGTAATTTTAGCTGAGTTTTGATAGGGTTTTCAATTAAGGATCCTTCTCAAGGTATTAGGATACAAGTATATATAGTGCTAGGTTGGTACAATGTGCACCCCCAGTATGTAATAGGCATGTACAATATGGTGTAGCCAATGTACCATAGCCACCTGTCACCAATGCATGCAAGTCATGATGGAGAAATATTCCCCACACGTAAGGGAGATGCTATTGCAATGATTTTGTCTACGTGGGGTGATTTTGTCTACGTGGGGCTTGTAATCCACGTGCACTGCCAAATGTTAAATATATACTGTTGTGGGGGTGTCGGCTTGGACAAGTAAGACACCTCCAATGGTACAGTTATATGAGCTAATAAGTGATATAGTGGTTTCGGCTGATGGTGGTATCAGGCCGAGATGAGTGATGTGTGTCTCTGCCCTTAATAAGTCTCGTTGTATATAAGAGTACGAGATGAGTTATGTAGCCTGGGTCATATTGAGGTCTTGACCTAATGGTAGAGACAAGACAAAGGTCACCAAAGTTATTCCATTCAGAACGCTTGTATGTATGTCTCGTCCCTAGCCGAGGATGAGGTCATATTTAGGCATATAAATCACCCCCTAACCCTTAGTGTTTTGTGTAGATGGGAGGCTGAAGGGTAAAAATGTCGCATCGCAGTCGATGATAAGATGTCTATGACTTGTCAGACACGGATTAATTTATGGAAGTAAGGAAATGACACTTGGCACTTGATTTATGGATTGTGGGCTGGAAGCAACACATGTCTCACTTCCCATTGGGTAGTGTCTCTCCCAAGCATAAGCGACGACTGAAGCACTTTGGGTCTAGTGCCCAAATGATGACTTTTTTGGGATTTTGTACGAAATGATTTTGATAGTTTTAAAATCCAAACATTTTCGTTCTCTTTCTTCATTCGCGCCTTTGCTTTCTATCTCTAGAACCAATTACTCTCTCTCCTTGCTCAAGTGCTTTCCAGCCAGCCTATAGGGTTCTTCTTGGTTTCTCAGTAACTAATCTTCCCCAGTATTCCATCCTCTGTCCTTTTGCTTGTGTTTTCTATTGATTATAGTTAGTTTATGCATTTTTAGTTTTACAGTCACTTTTAAGTTTTTCGGTAGCCTCCCCTTGGTGGCTTTAGGGTGTTTTTAGGGGGGTTTGTGGTGGTCCTGTTGGTTGAGGTGTTGCTTGGTCTTTTAGTTTTTTTTTATCTCCTTTTGCCCCCAAAAGGTTACCGGAGTTTTTTTCGATCATCTTCTCTTGTTGAACACTTCGTGTTCGTGGACTATTCTTGGTGTAAACCCTTCATTTCCCAAGCTTGATCTTTTGGTCAATACGATCAAACTTGGAAGTTGTTTGTATATTTTAGTTCTTTCACAGCTTCAAGTTAAAACTCGTCCTCTGGATGATAAGGAAACTATATAAACTGATCGACCAATTCCCAGAACTTAGGGAGAGGCTCTTCAGTGAGACCCTTCACCACGAGGCCGAAGTCTAGGCTAGACGCCAGATCGAGGCATTTCCTTTGTATCTAATATTCTCAGTCCCCTTATTGTCATCCATCCTCCCATAGTTGAGAGACAAATGATCCTCCAACATCGTGTCATCCTACAATTGAGAGACGAGAGGATCCTTCTACTACTAATCCCCCAATGGTCGTTATAAGTGAAATTCGATGAGCGTGGACTCATTTATGAGTGATGGTGCCATCAACATCTCATCCTCAGAGGGTCATAGTCCTTCTACATGTAGGGTCTCGATAAGTTCCGACTCTTATGACCATGTCATAAGGTACCTGCCTCTCGTACTGTCGGAACTATGGCTACTAGGTCTGATAAGGTAGATGTGACACCTCGGTATTCGAAATAAGGGGTGGCCAGCCTGATACTCCAAAAATACAGGAATCATTGATGGAATCATTCTCAGCATCGTGACAATATAAAGAGTATACGAGATAAACACTCAAAAATTCAGACAACGGGATGTCAAAATTTTTGTTTTATAATTCAAAGAAAGCAGTTTAAACAACCCATACATGAAAAGAAAGTGGAAACCCTAAAAGCAATATACATTAATAACAATTGTACAGTAAGGAAGCCGACTAAAATATCAGTCAACAAAATATCATACTACGTACGGCAAGTTCAATCAATTACATGTTTCATTCATTATACATTTACAAAAGTTGGGCCACACGCCCGAATAAAAACCCGAACATAACTAGAAAACAACAAAGGAGGCGTCTACAAAATATCCCGTGAAATTCACAAAATGTCACGGCTCGTCAAAAGACACTGGGATGGGAAGGTCATTAGGAGCGACCATGCGGTGGAGCACCTGAACGGATATAATATATATATACACAACAAGAAAGAAGAACCGGTCAGGGCCCAGTTTTATGGGATCACCAGATAAATGACAAGTATGACAATAATGGAAGAATAAGCATGGATGATAAAGATAACATTCTAGCATGATAGCAACCTATAATGAATAAGTACAGTTAAATGTTTATAAAGTGAAATTATATTTTTTAAGAGAATAAGAATAATCATAAACCTTTTTCATCTTTCATCTTTCACCATTTCATCTTATCTTTCTATTCCTTATTAGGAATACATTTATTATCATGTGCTCTTTATGGCACTTATCTCAATAGTATGTTCTTTGTGGCATATAATATGCTCTTTATGGAACTTATCTCCTTCAAGTCCAACTTGATGATTAGAATAGTTATAAGTATATATGTATAACGATTTTAAGACCGCTCGTCCGGGTATCCCCACTGTGCGTGCCCCTAAATAACCATCATCTTCCAGGGCCTATCATAAGACAACCTGGGATCCTATCGAAAACGTCGAGAAGCGGACATATGCCTGCAGGATAGTCAAGACCACACCTGGAATCTCCTACCCATCACAGAAAAATATAAACAAGCGCTCATATGGCCTAGGACTATATCCACCTTGCATTCATTAGCCAGGGGGCTTCACCTCACGCACGAACTTCCCTTAAGATGGTATTTAGAGAGGTGTGTTTAACCATTTCATTATTTTCCATTTCATGATTTAGTTTATTATCATTTACTTTGTCCATTTTACATTTTATCAAATGCATTGTGGTTATCCGGAACTATACGTGCTTAACCTCATCATAATAACCTTGCAGAACATTTGAACTCCCAAGTTATTTTCCAAACCTCCTTTTTGGATTTCATGTAACCCATCATACCTCAAACCAATGTCTAAAGTCTCCAATTATGACTTAGAAATCTCCTAGATTTCTATAATCTATGCGAGGAAAGTAATGCCTAAACATTACTTTAAACACCCCTGGAACTAACCCCAGACGATCCCATTCTAATCTAGGGTGACGACCAAACTCAACTAATACTCTAAGGACCTACAGTTACTTCATTCAAGAAGGTTCTTAAGTCCTAAAACTAGAGAAAAAAGGGTTAAAATTTAAAAAGAAAATTTTTAAAAAAGTGCAGGGTTTCCGAATCGATTGGGCTTAGCCGAATCGATTCGTCCAAGAAATATGGGATTCTGAATAATTGCCGAATCGATTAGGACCAGGCCAAATCGATTTGGTCAGGGAAATAAGGTTTCTGCATAATTGCCGAATCAATTCGGACCAAACCGAATTGATTTGGTTCACCTAGACCTGGACACTGGACCTAAGCGAATCGATTCACCCAGAGGGCCGAATCGATTCGGGCCTGCGATTTTGCCAAGAATGGCTATGGAGTCTTGGACTCCAAATTTCTACCCCAACTCAAAACCTTTCAAACCAAACTCATTTATTTCACCCAATACACCATAAATGATACCAATTACTACAACAACCATCAACCATCATCCAAATCATTCTTTAATGATTCAAGACCCACAAATACACCAAAACCCTAAACTAATTAAACCATGATGAAAACACCATTATCACAACTAATCATTTGTCCTTAACCACATATAGCAAGTAGGAAACTTGCCTCAATCCAGCAAATGTAGATTTTCCTTGTGTAGAAGCAAGAATCCTTCTTCAATCTTCAATCTCTTCTCTTTTCTCTACTCTTTCTCTTCCTCTCTCTAGTTCTCTAGGTTTAGGAAACACAATTAGGTGAATAGTGACTTAATCAAGACATAAATCATGCCTTTAGTCAACAATCCCAACTTAAGTGATAAATACCGCGATAAAATAACACGGAACTACTTATTTAAGGTATAATTAGTCAAAAATGCCCAAAACCTCAAAATACAATATGGTACATATTTTGACTATCTCGCATGTTCCGGAACTAACTACGGCCTCCAAATTATCATTTGGATATTTTATAATTAATTTTAAGTTCCGGTTCCATTTTCAAATCATCAATGTCATTTATATCTCATGACCCTATAAAACTCCACATGAGGATATCTACATTAACATGCAGTGAATATACAACAAGTTAGTAAATATTAACCTTTCTTCATATAATTAATATTTACTCCACATTCCGGCATTTTATATAATTACTTCATATATTAAATGAATATAAAATCGAATCTCAAAAGCGAGGGTTGTTACATACTCCCCCCCTTCTGAGGGAATTTTGTCCCCAAAATTCAATCATACCTTATAAGAAGAGATGCGGATATTTCTCCCGCATGTCATCCTCACGCTCCCACGTCAACTCTTTATCATTGTGATGACTCCATTGGACTCTCACCAAGGGCACCACACGAGGCCTCAACTTACACTCCCCATGCTCTAGAATAGCAACCGGTTGTTCTTCATATGAAATGTCGAGTTGTAAGTCAATATCTTCGAAAGGAATATGCCAAAGGGCACCCTTGCATCTCTTGTACTTTTTTAGAGAGGAAACATGGAATACATCGTGAATTTGTTGCAAAGGCTCTGGTAAGGCAAGTTGATATGCCACAGGACCAACTTTTGCAATAACTGGAAAAGGTCCCACAAAACGCGGCGCAAGCTTTCCTTTCTTCCCGAAACGCTTAATGCCCTTCGTTGGTGACACTCGCACCAAGACTTGGTCTCTAATTTCCAATTCCATGTGTCTTCTTCCCGCATCGGCATAGCTCTTTTGGCGATCTTGGGCTATCCGAATGCGATTCCGAATGAGTTCAATTTTTAAAGAAGTATCTTGGATCATTTCAGGTCCAAGGAATTTGTTATCACCCACTTCCAACCAATAAGCGGACGACCTACATGGACGACCATAAAGAGCTTCATAGGGCGCCATTCCAATTGTAAATTGGTATGAGTTGTTATAAGAAAACTCAACCAATGGGAGGTATTGTTCCCAACCACCTTTGAAGTCAAGCATACACATACATAGCATATCCTCCAACATTTGGTTTACTCTTTCAGTTTGACCATCTGTTTGAGGATGGTAAGAAGTGCTTAACCTCAATTCGGTCCTCATAGCCTCTTGGAAACTTCGCCAAAAGTGGGAAATGAAAATTTTGTCTCGGTCAAAAATGATATTTAAAGGTTCCCCATGAAGTCTAACAATCTCCTCGATGAACAATTGGGCATAGCGAGCGGTATCAAAATCCGTATGCATAGGTAAGAAGTGTGACGACTTATTAAAGCGGTCGACAATCACCCAAATAGAATCATTACCCTTCTGTGACCTTGGTAAGCCCGTAATAAAGTCCATCGATATGCTTTCCCATTTCCACACCGGGATCTCCAACGGTTGCAACAAACATGTCGGTCGCTGATGATCAATCTTGACTAGCTGACAAGTAGTGCATTGAGATACAAACTCTAAAATATCCCGCTTCATACCGGGCCACCAATATTGGCGACGCATGTCTTGATACATCTTTTCCCCACCAGGATGTACCGTAAATTTTGAATCGTGAGATTCCGCCATTACCTGCCTTCTCAAATCCCCCTCTTCCGGAACAATAAGTCTTCCATGAAAGCGTAATCCACCCTCTGAATTTATTGAGTAGGATTCCGCTCCCTCGGACAGTAACCGGTGTATATGGTCCTGACAGCCCTTATCCCTTCCTTGGGCTTCTATCACCCTTGCCACAATGGTAGGAGTAACAGTCATCAGTAACATGAACGCTCTTACCACCGCATCCTCCTGAGTGAGCTCTTTCCACTTAGCCTTCCATACATCAGCTAACTCTCCCTTGAGCCTCCTACTTAAGGCATCCGCTACAACGTTCGCCTTGCCCAGATGATAACGGATATCAAATTAATAATCTTTCACGAATTCCAACCATCGGCGCTGACGCATATTCAAATCTTTATGTGAGAATAAATATTGCAGCGATTTATGGTCTGTGAAAAGACTGAATTTCTCCCCTAAAAGATAATGTCTCCAAATCTTCAAGGCGAAGACAACAGCGGCGAGTTCTAAGTCATGCACCGGATAGTTTCTTTCATGAGGCTTTAACTTGTGAGAAGCATAAGCGATAGCCCGCCTCTCTTGTTGAAGCACACCTCCTAATCCTTGAAGAGATGCGTCGGTGAAGACTAGATATTCAAATCCCGATTTTGGCAATGCAAGGACTGGAGCCGAGGTTAACCTCTCTTTGAGCTCATCAAAAGAAGCTTGGCAAGAGGTATCCCAAACAAATCTCACCCCTTTCCGGGTCAAATTAATCAAAGGGCCCGCGATCTTAGAGAAACCTTTGATAAACCGACGGTAATATCCCGCCAAACCCTAAAAAATACGGATCTCGGTAGGTGTCGTGGGTTGACGCCACTCTCTCAGTGCTACTACCTTGCTCGGATCCACTGATATACCTTGGGATGACACCACATGACCCAGAAACTGAACTTCCTTCAGCCAAAAGCCACACTTCTCGAACTTTGCGTATAATTGATGATCCCTTAATCTTTGCAGGACCAACCGTAAGTGAGTAGCATGGTCATATTCTGTATGAGAATAGACTAAGATGTCATCGATGAACACAATAACAAATTGGTCAAGGAAATCCCAAAACACCCTATTCATGAGATCCAAAAATACAGCGGGGGCATTTGCTAGTCCAAAGGGCATAACCAAGAATTCATAGGATCCATATCTGGTCAGAAATGCGGTCTTGTATACATCCTGCTCCCGTATCCTCAATTGATGATACCCCGTCCTCAAATCGATCTTAAAGAAGTACGATGCTCCCCTAAGTTGGTCAAATAGATCATCACTGCGAGGCAAAGGGTCTTTGTTTCGGATGGTGACTTTATTCAACTCTCTATAGTCCACACATAACCGAAGAGAACCGTCTCTTTTCTTCACAAATAACACAGGAGCACCCCATGGTGACGTACTGCGCCTAATAAATCCCTGCTCCAACAACTGTTGAATTTGATCTCTCAACTCCCTCATCTCCACAGGAGCCATGCGATATGGAGCTTTCGCAATCGATCGAGTTCCCGGCGCTAAATCGATCACAAACTCAATCTCCCGACTCGGAGGTAATCCTTGTATTTCTCGAAAGACATCATCAAAATCTCTAACCGCTGGGATAAAGTCCAGGGGAACAATTACATCCCTAGAAACATCCTCCGTAATACAATATAAATAGGTACTCGTACCCCCTTCCATACAAGGCATAACAACCAAGAACATTTCTTGTCCCGGAATGGCGAAGACTATACTCTTCCCATAACAGTTCACTATCGCGTGATATTTCATTAACCAATCCATGCCCAAAATTACGTCATACCCGACCATGTCTAGGACGAGCAAATCGGCCTCAAAACACAAATTACCAAGATTAATTCCTATGTTTTTACAAATAAAGAAAATCAATGAACCATCACCCATAGAAGATTCAACACTAGTGAAAGTACTCTCAGCAGACTTTATCAAATCTGTGGTCTGAGCAAAACTCCTAGAAATAAAAGAGTGTGTTGCACCCATATCGAATAATACTCGACCCATATGCCCTTGGATGAGAAACTTACCCTCAATCACTGGCGGTGCTGAAGGGGCTGGAGGGAGCATAGCCTCCTGAATATGGTAGACCCGTCCATACTGCAGCTGCCCCTGCTGAGGAGGAGCAATCGGATTAGGTGCCTGGAGCCAAAATTGTACATACGGATACTGTGGAGCCCTAGGAAGATGCCCTCCAACCAACTAAGAACACGACCTCTTATAATGGGCCAACTCTCCGCACTGAAAACATTTGTTCACCACAGTCTCCTGGTTTCGCCTTTGATTGTTTCGAAATTGCCCCAAACCACGGACCTGCTGGCCTCTACCTCCATTCCCACCTTTACCTGCTTGCTGTTGTGGTTGACCACCTTGACCCGGCCTACTATTGTTACCACCCGTATTAAATCCACCAAAGCGTTGGCGTTTGGACAAATCCCCTTGCTGGGGGATCCTCTCTCTCTGCTTACTCCCCGAAGATTGGGATGAAGAAGAGGTTCCTCCCCCGATCCCATTACCTCCAGGTCTTCCCCGTTGTCCCATCGCGATAAATTTATTGCTATGTTGCACAAACAATCTATGCTCTTGGCAATGAAGTAGAGCTTCATTCAACACATCCCCAAAGGTTTGTAAAACCGGATTTCCCAACAAGTGTTGCTTTATCCGCCAATGTAAACCTCCCAAAAACTTAGAGATTCTCTTCTCTTCTGGAGTCACTTCATCCGGCACAAAACTTGCCAGCCGGGTGAACTCCTCTTCGTACTCTGACACGGATCTATCTCCCTGAACAACATCCTGAAGCTTCCTTTGCAGCTCCCTTTGAACTGCGGGAGGAAAATGCTTTTGATCAAATAAGGCCCAAAAATCAGTGATGGACATCGTATCCCTTTGCCCTGGCGTAGTCATCGGCTCCCACCAATGTAGTGCCGGTCCGACAAGCTTGAAAGTAACAAGAATGGTGGTGTTGTCCACTACTTCATTCTTTTTTCGAGAAGTATCGGTATTATCGGGGCCACTTACTGCTGATTTCTTGGTCTGAGGGAGAGGAGTAATTTTCTTCCCTAGTTTGTTCAGCATAACACAAAGGTTGGGGGCCACCATCTTCCAAATTTGTTCAGGAGTGTTATTCGACCGATTTGCACATAATTCAAAGAAAGGTCAAAGTTAGAAGAAAATAAAATTATAGACGACATTACAGTTCTAAATAAAAATCCAGAAGTCCTACAACAAAAAATAGTTTAAGACGAGACTACAGTTGAAGAAAAAAACTTACAAATTTCATTCAGGGGGTCAACCCCTAAACCCATCTCGGCCAGAATCTTGGGGGTCATCAGTTGCTCAAATTCGATAAGAATATCGTTGTCCCCTTGAACCCTAATTTGGTTGACCTTCTCCAATGTCGCCTACACTCAGGCATCGGGGTCAAGTTTTGTGTATATGGAAGCTTTTCCCCACTTATGAGGATCTCTAGGCTCTGAGGAAGAACAAGCAACGTCGAAAGGAAATTCCCACACAACCGATACAAATAAGTATCTCGACTTCTAGTGGTGGTTGGACGTTTGGTTAACAAAGATGACCTTATTTGTTTGCTTCTTAGCTATAAAGTGATAGTAGCTAAGTTGTGCCTTAGTACAGGAGATATTGTAACACCCCTTGAAAATGCCAACTAGAAGGTCGACACTATGGAAGAACTTCCAAAGGGATTTAAAGCCAAGAAGGACATTGAGAGAGAGCTATGCTAGGGCAAGGACCAAACTAGCAAGGATCGCCCGCACATTAGGGTGGAAGGGAAGGTGGAAACCGACCTTGTGGATTTGTTCGTAGATGGTAATCTCACCTAGTCGACCGTCAAAATCCCTCTCAGACTCTTTGGGAACCCTTATGTTAATGTAGGATTTGATACCATACAGATGCCTCCAATATATGAGGTCAACTTCCCCCACAGTGCCCTCGAAATTTTGAGCATAAGATGTATTAAGTGTTTCCTTGGCCTCGTCCCTAGAATCGACAGTATGAATGGCCGATGCTCCACTGAACTAGTTTGAAATTTCCCCTCAGTTATGGATTAGATAGGCACAATCGAGACGATTAGGGGTTCAACGAGGGTAACTCTCGACCCTTCAGACGCCGAAGTCTCAACAGACTAAACATCCTTCCAAGAATTTGTGGCCCTTCTGTCAACCATACAAGAGGCGGAGACCTCTATGTCTCAACCTCACCCGATACCCTAGATGTAGAGGGACTACAACCCTAAGGATGAGATCTCAATTGTGCCCTCACTTTTGGACGAGCTTTCACTCATGGAATTCTCATTAATCTATACAATAGGAGGAAGAATTACAGCTAAAAAGATGGGATATATAGGACGACTGAGGTCAGTACCGACTTTTTATTTAGCCTAAGCCTCAGCCTTGGAGTCACCCTCGAGTATCTCCCTAAGAAAATGACCCTCAATATGGGGGAATTTTCCAATCATCTCATACAAGGTCTTAAACATTCAAAGAATTCGACTGGAGTTGACCTAAAAATCAAAGATAGAAGTTGAACAGTTTTGTACAAGAAAACCTCAAGAACGATGGCTTGAAGGCCATCGGGGAAAACGATCGAAGAAGCTTTACAGATACTCACAATGGGGAAAAAAGATAGGAAAAGGTAGAGGAGGGCCTAAAAATACTATCCTAGCCTCAAATCACCACTATAGACCCCCAAACAGTCCTAAAACCACCGACCAAGGTCGTTGAAAAATTAAAAAAACACCAAAAACTTATAAAGTTTTAAACTAACTGGAAAATGAAAAAAACTTGAAGAAAATGGATGGACGGGGTTACCTGAAAGAAGAAGACGTCCAAAAAACCAAGAAAAAGCCCAAAAACTTACCAGAAAACCTTAGACGAAGGAAAGAGAAGAAACAAAGGAGTTTACTGTAGAGAGAGAGTGTGGGCGAGAAAATGTAGAAGAAAAAAATAGGATTTTTCAAAAATGTTTAAATAGGGGTAATGATTGCACACAACTTGCCATTATTAGGGCATGATTTCCCAAATGGGACTGCAGCCACCAACCTTGGACAACACACTAATCCACAAGATGTATGCCAAGTATCACTTTAGCTCTTATCCAACATTTCAGATTTAACATTGAAAGGATATCTCAACCATCTTCTATTCACATCTAAGGCTAAGGTCTAGGGGTAATTGATATACCCAAGTATAACCTCGTCCCGACCTAAGACCTGCTCTGCTAAGGCTGACCATATAGATTTCCTTGATAAGCACTATATGCCCTCCTGTAGTTGCCTTATTCTAGTTGTCTCAGCTTAGTCATGTCTCATGGGCCAAGATCTACCAATCAGCTCATTAGCTCTTCACAAGTATCGTCTCATCCTAGCATCTTCCAACAATTTAGAGACCTCAACAGACCTATTGGCCCTGCATCAGTTTCATCCTATCTCGGCATCTCTAAAAAGACGATACCAGAATTTCCTTTTGATCATCAGTTGCTTGAGAAGGATACCTGAAGTATCATCCTCGGACAGGTCAATACCTCACAGGGAAACACACATTCACGTGAGATACAGGTTTCTGGCATGATTATCCCACGTGAACATGTAGTTATAAAGAAATCACCACTACACGTGAGAGGAATATTTGCATCATTATTACATGCTCATTCCAGGACATGTGCCTCCCCTCATTGGCTATCTCAACCACTGCACGCTCCATACATGCTTGAGGTGCATTGTGCACTCAGGCACTATATAAACCCATATTCTTTACCAGAAGAAAGGATATAGAAATTAAAACCCATGTTAAACTCTATCTCATTCACAGTAAAGAGAGAAACCTTGAGAGTTGTGTATTTCAGTCCATTAAATCCTCCTTTTTAGTGAAAAAACATACTCATCTGCATTGTGGAGTAGGCTGACATAGGTGAACCACTTAAATTCTGTTGTATTTCCTCTTATCCTCATCTCCTTCTCATATTTACATTAGTATGTTGTTATATACATCTCCATTATTGTGTGTGCTTGAGCTTAAGGTGCTGATATAAATTCAAATGGTGACTTTATAGCGTCATCAATAACTATGTCTTAATTTTCCACAATTTAGGTTTATGTCATACATTTTCTCCATACTTCGAATAACTCCCCTCAAGTCATGTGCCCACAATATGTTCGGTGATGTTCCTATTTACATGCATTACATCTAATACATGACACACTAGGTTATACTTCAAACAAGGCAAGTCAAATAAAATTAACCTCCTGGAGCATTATTCAATTTAGGAATTCTTGCCTAGCATATTAGGTTCACAATTAGAACATTTACTCTCAATTTATGAACCTGAAAGTTTTCTTGGAGGTAACCTATGTTTAACCCCGGTCAGTAAAAAATTAAAACCTCTCTTAAATCTAAAACTATAATCAGGGGGTAAAAACCTCCAATGGGAATGGTATATAATTTTTTCACTAGCCTTGAGATATTGAGATCCAGTCTCCTCTCCACAAATAGGACACCCTAAATAACCATGAACTATACAAACAGATAGTGTCCCATAAACTGAGAAATCATAAATTGCCCAAATTAACATACCTTTCAGTGTAAACTCTTCTTTTTTACTGAAGTCAAGCGCTTCCACACCTTCTACCCACAACTCATTTAGTTCTTCTACCAAAGGAGCCAAATCATAAATGTTTTCACTTAGTACCTTTAGCCTATGCATCAAAAAAGTCAACATAAAAAATTCAGGTCTCAAACACTCTAAAGGAGGGAGGTTAAGCGGTGCTAGGATCATGATCCATACACTCTAATTAGTGCTCATATTTCCAAATGGATTAAAACCATATATTGATATTGCCAAATGAATGTTACGTTGTTACCGAGAAAAATTAGGATAATCAGAATTTATCCTTTTCTAAATTATAGAATTAATAGGACGATGCGTGAGATTGTCCTCTACTTCTGCACTAGCATGCCAAGTCATAGCATTCGTTATTCATGGTACTATGAAAATCCATTTCAATCTTGGCCCAATGGGAAAATATTTCAATTCTTTTTTAGGAACTTTTGAAAGTGTTTCTTCCTTGTTTTAGATTGCACATATCTAGGTTCCCTACATAACGAACACCGATCGAGATTTTTATACTCCTTTATGCCGTCATACCTATAAGCATGAATTGATTTTTACTTCATTCCTAATCCTTTGAAACCGTTCTTCATACTTGGATAACTAATTTGGAGCGTATTCTTCTTGGGTAGCAATCCTTTCACCATATTTAAAATTTATGTCACGCTATTGCCAGACAAACCATATTGGGTCTTTAAATTATGCAAACTAACCATGGCATGCAAAGTTGCTTGATCTTTGCCATAAATAGGGTACAACTGTTTAGTCACCTTAAATTTCAATCTTTGATAGTCATCGTCAAGGTTTATCCCAATACCTTCATAAGCACCAATACCTTCTACATTGTCAGTGACATTTTTTTCCATTTCACGAACTCCATAATCATCATCAACTAAATACTCTAATATATTATGATCTAGATTATCCTCCTAACCATGTACGTCTATCCGACTTGATGATTGTTGTGAAGGTTGCTCGGGGACAAAGGGAACAGGCATTTGCCCATGAAAAAATGACGATCGATAATTATCTTGTATACTCCATCTTAGTATATGTAATTCAACTATTATCTACTCAAACACCTTACTATTCCTACAACGTGAACACAGACATGATAACTCTTCATCATTAAGACGTCTCTTTGCGAATTTTACAAACTCATTAGCATCTCTCTGATACTCATCCTCTAGTCTATTTATCTCATCCATCCACTCTTTGTATAAAGTATATCACATCACAATTACAACGAACAATCACCTATTATTGGTAAGAAGCATATATTCATGGATTAATATCAATAATTTTTTTCAGAGGTGCCAGATCCATTAAAACAATTTGATAACTCATGCTAAGGACCTTTCACGTTTTATTAGAGGTGACAAATCAATTCGATAACTCATGTTCAATTTAAATATTTCAAATTTTGAATTAAGTAGTGCGTTTGAACCAAAAAATAAAATAAATTTAAGTAGTGGTTATTCCTAATTCGATTTATTCATTATCATATCAAATACTAAGATCAATCCTACATAGTGATTGTAAAGCAGCCCAAGCTCTATCGCATGGCCTCTCCCCGAGTCTAATTACCCATAGAAGTTTTTTTACCCTAATATAATTGATTAACCATGAAAAGTAGCGTCGTGTCAAAATGCTAATCATTGAATTCGTTTCACCGCGTTGATACAAAAACCTAAATTACGACTGCACTTGCGATACAAGTATAACGATAATTCGGGTATCGAGAATCTACAGTGAATGTTAGTATAGATCATAATCGATTTATTATTTCAAGAATAAAAATGAAAAAGGTGATTGGTTTAAAACAAAGAAAGGGGAAAAGGAAGAAGTTAACTCTAATCAAGAATTAAGAAAACGAGAGTTGGGATCACGTCCCCATCGTGGGCTAAACACGTGGAATTAGAATTTCGGTTCGAAAATATTTAACCGAGCATTTTTAGTTAAACATAAACATCACACATGAAGGAATTTAAGCCAACGATGTGAGATTAAACATTTAATTAAAAATGGTCACACGCGACTTAAAATAGAATTATCACTTTAAACACTAACGTTGCGTGATAAAGAAAGTTAAATGCATAATAATCCCATTTTAATTAACGAGGCTTCAATTAAATACAATTTTACATGAAACCTAATTTTCTGAGCTCAATGCCCATGAATGGCGGAAACACAATCCCAACCCTTAAAACTACTCACTACACGATTAAACTAATTAAATAACTAATTACTAAATAAAATAAGAAATAAATAAGCAACAAAAATTTTACTAGGCATGGAAATTAAAGGAACAAAGCATAAATAAAGCAAGGAAGAAGAAGAGTATATGAAGACTTACATAAAATAGGTGAAAACCCAACAATAATGAAGGAGAGGGGTGGTCTCCACAATAGACCCCAAATTTTCCAAACCCTAAAATTAACTATTAAAAGAGAAAAAAATGAGAGCTAACTAATCTTTTTCAAAAAAACACTAAGGGTTCCTCTTATTGTAAGTTACATTAATAAAGAAAAGAAAAGAGAAAAGAAATAGAAAAGGGGATAAGTCTCTATTAATACAACAAAAGAAAATGGAAAAATAAAAATAGAAAAAGGAAAGGGAGGGAAGGGATAGCAGCAAAGACAAGTCGGACAAAGTAGGGGACCGGTCGACCGGTTCAAATGGGGGAGCATATTGTCTTGAAACCACGGTAAAAAAAAATTTCCCGGTTGACCGCAGTGGCTGGGCCGGTGGACCACGTCTGTTGGGACGGCCCACCAAAATCGCAGCCATGGCTGCTTATGCTGAGACCCGCCAAAACGAACCAGCTGCCCAAAACCATTAATGGCGAGACCACCACACCTGCACACATCAAACCCGTGCCCAAATCACCATAAATTAAATGGAGAAACAACAAACTCCATGTAAAACGGGTCAAAGACCCCTAACCCAACCTCGATAGCCAAAGACCATCCTAACAAAACCCATTTGCAAAAATGGCAAACCCGGGACCTGATTCAATATGTGCGTGATCAAACCCCAGTTCCAATTTCGGACGAAAGATCCAATTTAGATGAAACCAAAACTCGATCCAAACCCGAGATAAAAAGCTAAAATTTCCATTTCTTTATGAGTTTGCAGCAAAACCAATTATAAGGAGAAGGACATGGATGGAATCATTTAGATTGTTAGTTAATAAATAAAATAATAATAAATGAATTCTTATAATTCTTCCCCGATTAAAGGTCCGTGTTTTCTTCGTTTGGATTCCTATTAGAGTACTGTTCACGGACACACGAAGCTTGACCCAAGGGCTACAAATTTCGTGTACTTTGAGTAAAAATCCTGAAGTGTGAAGTGACAAAAATGCCCCTGAACGTGTGAATCGCAACGAAACTTTATCGGAACCCACCCAAATTGCATACTAAGAATTTTAATACCTATAAAAACTCAATTATACCTCAAATAACATGGTACCATATAAATTGGAGGTTTTCTAATTAACGAGCATAATTATAGACATTAAAGTACCTGAGCGGACTAAAATGCTTAAGTTCGAGAGTAATGAGTGCTATGATTCGGGACGAATCATACCCGCTAACGTACACATTGCTAGTTCCTAGTAATTAAATTCAAAGTAAGAAGAACTATAAGAAAACCACAAAATGGGAGATATATACAAGCAATAAAAGGGATAAGACCACTTTCGCGGGCAAACAATTGCATTTAACGTATGCAATAAGTAGTTAAATCCCTAGGTTACCCTAGTGGATGAGTGTCATCTCGCGAGGGTTTTCTGGGATGAAACCCACAAACAACATATAGTTTCCTCAAAATATTCCTAATCACATGCGACAAACCCAACAATAATGAAAAATATTTCAAACATGTTATTAGCAAAGTGAATGAATTCACATGCAAAGTCCATATTATTAACATTATAGAATGAATTTCGTTGAATTGAAACCTTAAAATGTGGGAGGGGAGCGATCACATGCAATCTTTGATTTGGCAACAACTTAAATAAATCGAATAATAAGAATTAAAGCGTGCATAAATGACAATTCTCACTGAGCATTACACTCAGCAAATGAAATCACTATGAATGAGAGGTAGTACACGAGACATGCGGGCATAAAGAGTAAATATAAATGGAAACTAGGTCGCGCACATGTCACAAATGAAGAACGCAATATAAAAAATGAAAACTGTAATCTCAATGAAAGATACCGCTCATTAAAAAAGACGAAATGAATTTTCACAGATTATCAAAACTATTTAAACTTTTAAATTAAATTCACCCTAGGATAGGTTTATGAAAGGAAAGGAATATGTATGAATTCAAAGGGTTCCGAGATGAAAACTCGGGATAATGGAAAATGCTGACAATTTCAAAATTGGAAAACAAGTTCCATAATCAATCATTAGATATAAAAATGGAGAGTAACAAGGATTATTGAACTATACACAACATATAAAAATTTCTCTTTTTTTTCTTTTCTTTTTTTTTCTCATTTTTTTTCTTTTGTTTTTTACGTTTTCTTTTCTTTTCTTTTTCACTTATTTCTTTTCTTTACTTTTCTCACTCTCACATGCCTAGATTGCAACCACAAGACAATAACATCATTCAATCCCAACTAACATTCCAAACAAAGGTATGTAAGGTAATAAGTATGGTTTAAAACACCAATGTGGAGTTGGTTATGGGATTTTGGGTTATGAAACGAAAGGCTATATTTAGACTCAAAGCGGTTGACCAGGGAAAACATATAAGGTGAGGTCAAGGATAATATGGGTGATATGATAAAGATTTCCTACGGTCATTTCCTAAAGTTTACGCAATTCTCGAGTCAAAATAAACTTTGAAAATCATGCTCAAGTAATATATTTCATATATGAACTCAATTAATGAACGATCAAATGAATGAATAGTGAGATTACCAACGACTATAACGTTTTCAAAGAGGAAAGTATAGTGTATAACACTCATAAACGACGAAAGGTACAAAGTTTACTCGGTGTAAGTATATACAACACAACAAAAGATTAGCAAGTTATACAAATCTTAAACTAAATCAATAAAGTGAGAAAAAACCATGTGCTCATGGGATTAAAGTTTAATTCATGATGTTATTCATAATATCAATAATTATGACTAGAGTCTAATAACTTCTAAAATCGAGAACATGCATCATTAAATTGTCTATTGGATCAGGCATTTATTAAAATTTATCATCGAAAACAAAGGCAAAATTCTCAACAAAGAAGAAAAAAAAAAGGAAAATCTTTTTGAAATTTTTAATTTTTTACAAGAAAAGCATGCTTAGAAATAACATATAATCAAAATCATGGACTAAGAAAAACAATGGATAGAATATCCCACACCCCCTAACTTAAAAACCTAGCATTGTCCTCAATGTAAAATAAGAACCAAGTTAAAGAGAGAAAAATAACAATATTACCCAAAATAGAGCGATCTCGTGAAAGTACGAGTCCAATGATTCTACAAAACATGTTAGTACGAAGGCATAGCAAAAAAGAAGAAATAAAACTTTAACTAATTACACTATACTAAATTTAGAAGAAATAAAAACTAAAGAATGAAAAAAAAAACCTAACTATTTACAACCTACTATTTGGACTTCGCACTAACTATACACTAGAAGTTTAAATATTTAAGGGTCTGGCGAAAAAGGGATTTGACTTTGAAAGATCAACGGTTGAACCTCCAAAGTGAACATGCCTCTCAAAAGATAAGAATTCCATTTGAACAAAGGAAGGCATGTGGTTGGTGGAAAAAGTGAACCATCATTATCAATTTTGGGCGGACGATGGGTGATTTGGATAATAAGGGGGAGAGGTATACTTGGGGTCTAAGAAAAATCCATTCACCTCCGAAAGGTTTTTCAAGAATTATAGAGGGAGGGGCACACAGTAGAGAGGAGCCCATCCAAGGTAGAAACTCGAGCAAGTATTCCTCGTCGGTGAATGTATTAAACATTTCAAAATTTCAACTGAATCATAAGAATGTTCTAATGGTTGAATAACGGTGAATGTAAATGGGGAGGAAATGAATTCAACCTGAAGAGATGACTCGTCATCTCCCGATGGTTGAATTCTAAAGGAAAAAGATTAACTTTAAGTTAAATCTTCTTATAAAATCTTTTGAGATAAAACACAATTGTTCAACTCATCTTTGTTGTTCACGAAAGAAATCATCTCATTGCAAAGTGAGGCAATATCCATATCGTCACCGTTTTCATTCTCCATTATAGCTTGGGCTAAACGCAGAATGGTTTGTTCCAAAGTAGGCATCGTTAGCTCAAGAACCTCGAATTCCTCATTCGGTTCAAAACATTCGTCGTCTTTGGAAGTTTAAAGAGAAGAATCATCATTGGAATTAAATAAAAAATCCAAATCATGCTCCCAACAATGATTTTCCTCCCGATAAAAGTTGTCGAATTTTACCATTTTGAGACTTTGCAACGCCACACTAAACAAATTCGTGCAAGTATTCACCGAAAGTTATAGGCTTAGAGGGACTTTGAAAATTATTCTTAGGACAAATTCCCGAACGAAAAAATCATTACAACGATTGAAATCATTAGTGTAAGACATACTTACCCAAAATGGTTCCTCGATGGATGCTCAACTATGCGGTGTGCAGGCGCGAATCAAAGTTTCTTAGCGCTCAAATATGCTATCCTGCAAAAAAGGTTAAAACAACAAATACAAATACAAAAGAAAAAATATTATGAACTAATAAAACAATTACTATTTATAACAAAACGCTCCCCGGCAATGGCGCCATTTTGATTAAACGTGAAAAGTAGCGTCGCGTCAAAACACTAATCGTTGAATTCATTTCACCGCGTTAATACAAAAACATGAATTATGACTGCCCTTACGATACAAATATAGCGGTAAGTCGGGTATCGAGAATCCACAGGGAATGTAAGTATAGATCGTAATCGATTTATTATTTCAAGAATAAAAATAAAAAAGATGTTCGGTTTAAAATTAAGGAAGGTAAAAAGGAAGAAGTAAACTCTAATCAAGAATTAAGAAAACAAGAGTTGGAATCACGTCCCCATCGTGGACTAAACATGTGGAATTAGAATTTCGGTTCGAAAACATTTAACCGAGCATTTTTAGTTAAACATAAACATCACTCATGAAGGAATTTAAGCCAATGATGAGAGATTAAACATTTAATCAAAAATGGTCACACGTGACTTAAAATAACATTATCGCTTTAAGCACTAACGTTGCGTGACAAAGAAAGTTAAACGCATAATAATTCCATTTTAATTCGCGAGGTTTCAATTAAATACAATTTTACATGAAACCTAATTTTCGGAGCTCAACGCCCATTAATGGCGAAAACGCAATCCCAACCCTTAAAACTACTCACTACACATGATCAAACTAATTAAATAACTAATTACTAAATAAAACAATAAGTAAATAAGAAACACAAATTTAACTAGGCATGGAAATTAAAGGAACAAAGCATAAGTAAAGCAAGGAAGAAGAAGAAGAAGAGTAGATGAAGACTTACATAAAATAGGTGAAAACCTAACAATAATGAAGGAGAGGGGTGGTCTCCACAATAAACCCCAAAGTTTCCAAACCCTAAAACTAAACTATTAAAAGAGAAAAAAATAAGAGCTAACTAATCTCTTTACAAAAAAACATTAAGGGTCCCTCTTATAGTAAGTTACATTAATAAAGAAAAGAAAAGAGAAAAAAAATTGAAAAGGGAATAAGTCTCTATTAATACAAAAAAAAAGGAAAAATAAAACTAGAAAAAGGAAAGGAAGGGATAACAACAATGACAAGTCGGCCAAAGTAGGGGACCGATCGACCGCTGCAAATGGGGGTAGCACACTATCTTGCAACCACGAAAATTTCCCGATCGATCATGGTGGTTGGGCCGATTGACCGCATCTGCTGGGATATGCCACCAAAACTGTAGCCATGGCTGCTTTGCCGAGACCCACCAAAATGAAACAGTAGCCCAAAACCATTAATGGCCGAGACCACCACACCTTCCAACATCAAACCCGTGCCCAAATTGCCATAGATGAAATATACCAACTACAAACTCCATGTAAAAATGGTCAAAGACCCATAACCCAACCTCCATATCCAAAGACCATCACAACAAAACCCATTTACAAAAATGGCAAACCCAGGACCCGATTCAATATGCGCGTGATCAAACTCGAGTTCCAATTTCGGATGAAAAGCTCCAATTTGGACGAAACCAAAACCCGAGCCAAACCCGAGAACAAGACAAAATTGCCATTTCTGTATGAGTTTGCTACAAAATCAATTATAAGGAGAAGGACATGGATGGAATTATTTAGATTATTAGTTAATAAATAAAATAATAATAAATAAATTCTTATAATTCTTTCCCGATTAAAGGTCCGTGTTTCCTTCGTTTGGACTCCGATTAGAATACCGTTCATGGCCACGTGAAGCTTGACCCGAGGGCTACAAATTTTGTGAACACTTCGGGCAAAAATTCTAAAGTGTGAAATTATGAAAATGCCCCTAAACGCCTGAATCACGACAAAACTTTATTGGAACGCACACAAACTTTATACTAAGCACTTTAACAGCTATAAAAGCTCAATTATACCTCAAATAATATGTTAGTATATAAAACGGAGGTTTTCGGATTAACAAGCATAATTATAGATATTAAAGTACCCGAGGGGGCTAAAATACCTATGTTAATGAGTGTTATGATTCGGAACGAATCACTAATACCTTGAAGTCATAAAATTATCAAGCCTATTTTCATCATTCATAACCAAATAACTATAATTAATCAACATATATTTAGGTTCACGGTGATAATAATTAAAAAAAAATCTTTTCAGCACGGAGTTCGGCACTAAGCATTCACATGCTAAAAAAAGAAACTACCCCTACGAAGGTCAACATATTCAATTTCATAAGTATACATCCCAATTTGAGCACTACATCACTCAGATTCTTACAAAACCTCTCAAATTATACAATAAAACCTTCATATCATTTTTTTTAAAACATTATGATACAAACCCTAATTTTCATCCATGTTGAATTGCAACACAGAAAACTTATAATCTCATTCAATTCAATACATCTAACACTCAAATCATCCAAATAAATAAAAAAAACACCAAATAATCCTTCAGATATGTAATTAAACAACAAATAATCCTTCGGGTGCATAATTAAATCTAGTAAAATAATTTAATGTTTTCACCCAAAGGATTATTCGTGAATAAAACATTTCAACCTATAAGTTCAAGTGAAAGCCTTTTCCAGGAAATTGTATATGAAAAAATAATTCTTATACAATATTTATACATAATAATTTAATAATAAGAACTTCCAGTTACACATAAATATATAAAACATCTGATTTAATATAACAACTAAAACAAATAACATAAACATCAAAATTAATATATCTTCTTCAGAAGAGCATATCACAAATTGGGGCAAAAATAATACAATGGTGAGGTTAATTAGGATAGGAACTTAGTTTTTTTTTAAAGTGCCTAAAGAATCTCAAATCAATTGAATCCCAAATTAACTTGATACCCAAAATAATGGAATATAGTAAAGTACTCAAATAAAATGTTTCACAAATACCAATGAGTCATATTGAATAAAAATCACAAATGGATTGAACCTATTTCGAGTTTTTCAGACATGAACTCATTGAACACCTACCAATACACAAAAACACAGAACAATTTCCAATACACAAACCACAAATATAATTATTAGATTCAAAAAGAGAACCCATCGTGGGATATAAATACTCACAACGGTGGGAGAGGGGTTGTCAATGGGAGAGCGACTGAGCGATAGTGGCTAAGGAGAGGAGAGAGAGAGGAGAGAGAGCTTATGTAGAATTTTGGAATAGAGAGGGAGAGCTCCAGTCGGATAGAGGGAGAGCCTCGGTGGCTTAGGGGAGGAGAGAAAAGGGAGAGCGACAGAGAGTTCTTTTATTTGCGTGGAATTTTTTATGTGGAGGATTGAGAATAAGGGTTTAACTAATCTCAAATTGCTGTCACGGTCTTCAACCCTGATGCGACTTTGACAACAAAATATGGAGATGTTGTCACGATCTTTGACTAACACGATCGTGAAAATAGGTTACCATAGTCGTATCAGGGTCAAAGACGGTGACAATACCTCCATGATTTTATGTCTAGGTTTTTTACCGTGACAAGTCCTTGCGGGTGAAAGGTGACAAAAGCCCTTTTTTTGTGTAGGGTGCTCATATGTATGTCTTGAGTAACCATGAAGTAGTGGAGAGCTATATAATGTACAAAAAATAGAATACATTTTTCATATTGTTTCTCATTTTGTGTATAACATATGCACAGGGAGCATAAATCTTAGCTAAATGTTAAGGGCACAAGGAATATAAAGCATAGACACAATTTGTTTCGTTAATGGTTTGAATAACACGTGAGTATTGTCAAAGTAAAATAGTTTGTGCAAGTACATAATTCCATCTATATAAAAGAAAATCTTATGAATATAGCTTCATCAAATAGTTTTCATGTGTACAGGTAAAACAATTATATGGTGAAGGGAATGTTGATGAATAATTTATGTCCTTAGTTAAGAGTCCTGATAACAAAAGGCACATTCAAAGCCATTTTCACTTATCATCACCTACATCTACCCTCTCTCTCCCCTCACACATATATATATATATATATATATATACTAGCGAAATGCCCGTGCCTGAAGGCACGACAAAAATTTCTAAAATGTGTAATCGCAAAATAGGAAAAAAATTGCAAAACAACAAAAATTTCGTTCACCAAAAAAAACAAAGTAAAATTTTAAAAAAATTGGCCATAATATCCTTTATATATAGGACTATCCACCCTGTTTAACAAATAATAAAAAGTCCAACAACTTATATCTTAACAACAACAATATACCAAATCTTCAAAAACAATAAGACAATCACTATTATTCATAACTTACCTATGTTTACGAACAATAATATAGAAAATTCGCAAAAAATAAAAACAGTAAATAACTACTGGTTTATAGAACTATCCACCATATTTAAAACAAAATATATCCCAACAATAGGTTGGGTAGTCCTAATCCCAAACACGCTATTATATGGTTTCAACAGTCTTATATGGAAAAAAGCGACTCTCAACTGCGTAAAATTGATTCTCGAGAAGATATAAGAATTATTAAGTTAGTCCGGGAATTCACATTTTGCAACATACAATCCACATTTTCCAGCATATGTAGGATTATCATGTATCCAATGGGTCGGGTATCGGATATTGTCGATGGAAGATTTAAGCTATTTGGGAGCTTGCAATTCTTATCTACCTAGCATGTGCATCTCCTCTCATCACTCCAAATTGTGCCGTCGTGCCGCTTCTCTTTCAATTCAGTACTTGCACCTTTGTTTGGCCTCCGATGAGTCTCCATGTTGCTGGTGAAGCTGAAAAAATATTGTGAGTGAAATTATACAAGGGGAGTGGTCGGTTTTCATGGGAAGCTTGCAACCATCCACAGCAGATCTCAGATTCTAGTGGTAATCCCACTCTAATTCTTATTGTAAGTTGAGCAAATTCACGTTATTACCCTCATTTTCTATAGAACCTGAAAAATATAGAGATAAAATTAGATTAGATATTTCATTAATCAAACACAACACAACTTCAGTATTTCGTTAATCAAAACAACAAAACAGATATTAGTTCCAGTGCACACACTAATTTAACTAAAATTGTTGGGTGAAGGAATAGTATCTTTTTGTGGCAGCATTTCCATAAACATTTTGGTTTATATACTCTTCCATAAACAGATAAAAAAAATATACGAGTGTATCTAAAAGGCTAAAAATGGAGATTAAAAGACTGTATCAAAAAGGGTAAAAACGGAGATTAAAATCTTAATAAACAAAGTTCTAAATAAGTAAAAAAATGAGCTCACAACATTAAATTGCAATAACACTGAACAAAACATTTCAACTTAAAATTAAATTGTGCTAAAACAACTGAATTTTGTATCTCAAATCCAAAGAATAAGCAATTATCTAAATCTTTGTGTGCAAATTTACTTTGTATTCATTTCTAGAGAAGAAGCTAAAATCAAAATTTTCTTTAAATATCTCTGTTCTAAAAGGTCCGCCTAGGCTCTGCCTAGGCTTGAGGCTTGAGAGAAACGCATCACCTACGCCTTATTCTTGGTAAAAGGCTTAAGGCACACTTTTAAAAAAAAAAACAAAGGATTAGTTGACAAATATTGGTTATGGAGCATGAATATGAGAAAGATGGCTACCAAACATATGGATACATTTTCAAAATTCAAGGTATGTACTATTTTATTATATTACTAGCCTTGGAATAATTAAAATAATAAAAAAAGGAAAAACGCCTTTTTACGCCTAGGCTCCTAAGGCTTGAGGCTTGACCTCTACGCCTCGACCACGCCTCGTGCCTTTAAGAACCTTGTTAAATATCAGTGCTGGTTTAAAAACTATTGTACAAATTTTGTTAGGAAAAAAATTAAACATAATAATATGTCAGTTTTTCACACCAATAATTGGAAAGTACTCTAAGAGTAAAAACATTAAATCAAAGAACACATACATGGAGAGAATTTGAGAAAGTAAAAATGAAAGTGGGAGAAATTCAGACGTGTGAAGAAACAAAGGTGAGCTAGAACAAAGAGTATTTGCAATTGAAAAAAATAATCATGAAGTCATCACATGAGGTCTACTATGCTCGGGTTTTGGCAGCAATCAATGACGTCCTGTGTAAACAACCAAATACACATTTTTTATCAATTGAAAATAAAACTTAAGGTAAAATATTGTGCCACCTCTTTTAAAATGTCGCCATCTTGCAAGGTTAAAAGTCCATACTAATAATAGTCCAGTCCGGTAATCCAATCCTACCAATCCCAATCAAACATTAAGTAGTTACGAATGATTTCAAAGCATGAAATAGACATATTGCTAACTTACTTGACAACCACAAATAAAGATCCAAGAATACTATATGTGAAGCTCTCCAAAGCTTAGGAATCACATTTATTGGTGATAACTGTCAACTGTTAACTATTAACAAATCTCAATGCATCAAACCAATCTAAAGAAGTGGTTTAACAATCTAAAGAAGTGGTTATCCCAATTATCCTCTCCCGGTGAGTATACTCACTATAAATACACACATAAGAATAATCTAATAGTGGTTATCCCATTTTTTTTAAGAAACTCAGCAATGATTACAACAGTTGAAATAGCCATTCTCAAGGTAGAAAGCTCGACATCATCATGCTGCATAATATACCTCTTAGCAAGATAGATGTACAAGAACAAGGGCTTCTTGGTATTAGATGAAATTGTGCATTGCAACTATGCATACTGTGGTGCAGGAGGAAATGACATATACTGAAAAATAAATTGCAACTACATAGATTTCATATACAATATTGGGAAATATATTTATATTGGTAAATAAAATGGAATAAACACTTGATTGGGACGTGTACTATAATATTCAACTTACACTCAGAAATAAAATCCCTATAAACAATAACAAACACATATGATATTGCTTCCCCATACTTATAGAAACATCCCCACATTCATCCAAGTGTGGGAAAACAAACATTAAAAATAAAAAAAATAAGAGTGTGATACGTGTTAAGTAAGTGGAGACGGTGTCAACAAATAAGAAAACGGTGTAAGAATATGTACCAAAAAAGAGAATACCTTGAAGACAGCCACAATTCTTGGCCTCTTTCCGAACAACATCGAGAATATAATCAATAAGCTCTGCGGCCTCGGTGTAATGTCCTTTGGAACAATTATTTCCAGCACCGGACTGACCAAAAAATGAAGTTATCGGGCCTGATCAGATATTGTCAATGGTATTATAGGGCAGGATGTCCATGATAACGGCACATGGGACAAACCTACTGTAACTGTCTTCGTTAAAATAAACATTAACATGCTCCACTAAGATATACATATTGTATATGAAATCTATACAGAAATGTCATATACTGAAATTAAAACCCCAAACTGAAGTATATCGTACCTATAAGTATATCCAACTTTTAACTCCTTACACAATGCAATCTAACTGACTTTCAACTTACTCTGAATTAACTTATAACCAACTTTTAGCTCTCTTTTTGTATAGTCCGATTGTAAGTTATTCATTGCATAGCGTTATTTGTTCTAATTGCATGGAGTAGACAATATAGGCATATATTTATACAACAAGACCAATGGAAATATATGTAAGAATCTGAAGGGAAAAAACATAAGGTTGATACGTATTTTAGAAGTTTTGAATATACAACACTCCTATCATACAATAACTAAAGACAAGTTTTGAAGTTCCTCATGGATTCTCTTGGAAGTCTAATTGGGTTATGTGAAAAAAAACACAATTTTTCCAGGTATACTAACAAAAAAGCCAAAAATAAATAAATCACTAAAACCAACTTTAAGCTATTAAAATCCATCACCCATATGTGTATATTTCTAGCTATAATAATATAATCTCGCTTAAGCTAGAATCAAAACAACTGGAATAAATCAAAACAACTGGCTTAAGCTAATGAATGACTAACCATGTAATAGATTTTAAAAGTGCCACTGTTATCGAACTTCATGGAGTATAAATACATTAAAGATCTAATACAAACTTGAGTTCATCTGCAAACTGAAATCACATATATTAAATCTTATAATAAAGGTAACAAAGCAGGTAATAATGAAACAACATTATAGGAAACAAAGAATATTAAGGGAGAGAGTGCTAATAAAATAATTTTCAAGCATACAGAAACAAAGAAATGAAAGAACTATAAAAGTGAATTCAAGAAATGTTTTACTAATAAATTCATAAAACCAAAAAAAAACATAAACTCTACGGATTTATTAAGAAAAAATCCCATACAATTAATACACTTTACACATAACATGAAAACCACCTCTGACTTCCATTCATCGCACCACACAATATTTCAAAAATTTTGTTAAATAAAGTATAATAGATGCACCAAACCAAGACTGGATGAATGTATAAAATGTCACAGTCATCACTAATAAGTTTAACTAAAAGCATACATATTGAGGTAATAAAATAATAAATGGTATATGTCTATTTGAAATGCTATTTAGATAGACTAATTGAGAAGTTGAATCCCTCGGAATGAAACTTAATGGTAACCGTTCCCGCCTTCTGCACAAGTAAACAAAACACATAACCGTTCTCTTATAAACTTCTGCACCCTCGCACACATCACAATCACACAACGAATCTCTCACTATTATTTACCCTTGCTGTTGTAATGACAGATACCAAGATCTTACACGATGGATGATATTATATGCCTTAATGTGTTTCGAATATCAAACATCACATCGTTAAATTAAAATTACTCAACTTTATATTGAATCAGATGGACCACTTAAAAGTAATACTATAAATATAATCAAAAAATAAAATTAATCATAAGCTAAGAGGAGTACCTATAAATATAAGCAGTTCTCTCAATTTAGTTCCTAATCTATTTAGACAGTTTACTAATCAGTTTATTAATCAGTTGCTAATCCGTTCTTATAAATACATAAAATACTAGACAAAAAAAAACTGTCAATTCATTTCTCTGAAGAAGTCATCTAAGAATATAATATCGTAAGAGCAAGAGCTTTAGAGGAGAGAGAAATAAACTCAGTTTTAAAATTAAAACCAAACAAAACCATGATTTAGGGCTCGTTTGGCAACTCAATTCCAAGACTTGGAATTGGGTTGCCAAACGGGCCTTATACACATTAGAACCACATCCGGCTTAACTAAAAACTCCCAAAAAATTGTTATGTGGGTTTTGTTTGTATTTGGTGAAATCTCTTGGCCTAAAATAAAGAAAATTCCAAATCCACAACCCTCAGATAAACCTGCAAATACAACCAAACAAAAAAATTACATAAGAAAAAAAACTAACCTTAATCGGCAGAAAAAGTGACAAACAGTTATGAAATCTTCTATAAAAAGATATGAACTGTAACACTAGCTCTGAAATAAACCAAAGGCATTATCGTTGGATTTGAAAAAAATCCGGAGGCACCATCGTTATTTCTGAAAAACCTCGGAGGCTCTTTCCATAAAATACTTAAACATGCAAATGCAAGCAAACAAAAAACCAATTCAATTTAAAATCCCAGCGGGACCATTCAGGAGGCCCTTTTTTTTGAATTATTAGTTGAATTGTTAAAATTGTGGGACTAAAAGATTATATTAATGTTTCAATTAACAAACTGTCAAAAGGTTTGAATTTTAAACACGAGTGTATCAAGTAATGTCACATTCTATTTTTACTTGTATGAAGAATTAGTGTGGACAGATTAACTATTTAGTTGTTTAAGGCTTCTTCACATGGAAGGATATGTAAGAGAAAACCAAAATAAAACTACAATATGAGTCATGGCATGATCTGTAAAGTGAAAAAACAATAGCCAAAAATGCACCAAGAAAATAATAACCTTGCAGATCTCTAAAGTGTAGAGAAAAAAGAACATACCAGAACTCACCAAGAATGGACCCAAAGTTATGTTCGATTGTGAAAGAAAGAGTGAGGGAGAATGTGTGAGACAGAAAGTTTTAATTAAAGTAACCCAGGGGGTGTGGTAGAGCGGTAGGGGCTCTTCCTCCCTTAACCAAGTGTCGGGGGTTCGATTCCCGCCTTGGGTATGGAGCAGCCTTAAATCTCTGGGCCAGCTGTCCTACCCATAGAGGTGCCTACAATCAGCGAAGGGATTAGTCACTAAGTCGCTAGTGGATACCCTGGTATAAACCAAAAAAAAAATTAAAGTGAAAATGTCAGATGAAATGGCTCTCTAATAGCGTGTAAAAATGTCCTAAAAGTTTCCTTCCCAATGTTGTGTTCAGTTGATTTGAGTCTCGTCTCAATCCTCTTCAGACTTCAAATACAATTAGCAGCGGTAAATGGGCGATTTTGAACGGTTATGATTATGAATGGGTTAAAAGTGTATATGGATAAATTTGGATAGATTAAAAATGGGTCAGACATAATAATTTAGGCGGGTTTGATCGGGTTTAATCCGGGTCGGGTCAAACCCGAATCGGGTCAGGTTGGCCCACTTTTTCTTTTTCTTTTTGAAAAAACAATTATTATACTATATACAAATAAATATGGTATAATAATTTTGAAAAAAAGTATACAAGTAAATACTTGAATAAAAAAAATCTTTTAACTCTTTAGTAATTTGAGTTTTATTTTTGTGAGGGTCCAAAACCATTTTAACCCGCTAATGACCCATCAACAAACCATCTTATTGGATCGTTCAAACCATTTTGATCCACAAACACAATTAATGGGATCCAAACACATTATTTTGGGTGGATTATGAGCGATTTCATCCTTAAGAGCTCATATTGCCGGCCCTAATTACAATAAAGCTCAACATCTTCAACTGTTGGATTCTGAGCAGGTGGCCGAATGGTAATCGTTAATTATGGTATGATTTATGAAACAATGAAAAATTTTTACTCTTTACTTATATATATATATATATATATATATATATATATATATATATATATATATATATATATATATATATATATATATATTCATTCATAAAGTCCTAAATATTAAGGTTTATAAATTTGTTCTTTTAATCAAATCTGGGTTTGTTGATCTATGGTTGAAGTAATGAATTGTATGGTGTTTTGTGTTTATTTGTATCATTTTGTTGATAGATTTTTTTCTGTTTTTAATAGAATCACTTTTAAAATCTGTTATGAATTTGTATTTGTTAAAAAAAATACTCCACGTGACATAATACATTAAATTAAAAAAATACTTTCTCCCCTAAATGGTCACAAAAAGTTATTTGGATGCACAAAGGGTAAGGTGTATGTAAATGGTCATAAAAAGTTATTTGGATGCACAAAGGGTAAGGTGTCTGTACATGATATACATATATCATCTATTGCTTTATATTTTACAATTGAGGCTTGAATTAATTCAATATAATCTTAATCATTATAGGATTAGGTGCATCAATCAGTATACAATAACATACACAAACGCATGAACATAATGTTGATATCGGTTGCCCATTATATGTTATATCTTCCCTATTAATCAATAAGTGGTAGTTTAACATCCCTTAAAGGATGATATACGTAGTCTCTGTACGACTAGGACTATTATTTGGTATGTTTTGAGAGTGCACTAGCAATCAATGAATGAGCTTGTTTAATTACATTCAAATTTTAGTCCCAAAAATCATAACTCTTGTAAGTAATTGTGATTGACATATTAAATAAACTCAAGCATGCAAACAATCACAAAAATGAGAAAAAATCCCCAAAGGGGCAAAAACTTTTTATTTCACTATATCTTGTAACAACTTGCAAAAACAGAGATATACAGCTTGACACGTGAATACCCTCGGGCATCAGTTCATTGTCATCGGCAAGAGATCCTGCAATAGCTCCAGTCGCCAGGAATGGAGAATCAACCTTCTTCTCCACAAGTGTACTCCAGTTGAGTAGAATAACTAATATAGGGTTTAAATGATTTACATATGAATTTGGGACAATTTGATGAATCAAAAGAGGTTAAAAACTCTCGAAAATGAAGTCTTAAAATGTAGCTAATTCTGCAGAAAATGGAGTTGTAAAGACTTGGAAAATGTGAGTGCGAAAAATTGGAATTTATAAGAAAATTAAGGCATCGTAGTTGCTCGAACAAAACATGGACATCTCT
The DNA here is from genome assembly GCA_949130495.1 of Sambucus nigra. NCBI lineage: Eukaryota > Viridiplantae > Streptophyta > Magnoliopsida > Dipsacales > Adoxaceae > Sambucus > Sambucus nigra. The sequence continues at coordinate 375,778,025 of OX422222.1, forward strand.
CGAACTACATTTAATGTCGTTGGAATGACTACGCGCGAGATGCGTATGTCGTTTGAATGACAGTACGATCTCTTTCGAACTACAAATTCTGCCTCAACACTTCGAATTTTTTTTTATCACGCTGGAAAACATTTAGTACTGAAAAACATTTTATAAAAAATTCCCAAATAAATTCGAAAACATTAAAATCTCCAAATTAAATATTTTACCATAAATACGAGTGGAGTAGTGGGAATGTTGAAGATGCATGTTGCACATTGCTTAATGATATTGATTTACGCACGTTAAAGATGATGGGAGCGTGATAACTTCGGATTCGATTCGAGATTATCATAAATGATCGTGTTGACGTGCCGAACGTAGCGGTATAAGACATATATGATGTGATCTAGGACACATAGAAAATTTTCTAAATACTAAAATGGACATTTATAAAATCACGTCCTTATAAATCTCCCTCTATGTCTATGCCGATACATATATAAAAACTATTCGCATTATGCTACCCAAACTTAAAACAAATGACATACAATTTAATATTCTCATAAAATAGAAATACTAAATAACAAGTTTTGAAAATGGCTTCAACATCTTAAAATTTTCAACTTCTTCAATCTTTCTTTGTGATCATCAGGGTGTGCAAAATAATCCTCAATTTCGTTCCTACACACATGAGACAAAAAATGATACCCATGACGCGCAAGAGTTTGAAAAATAATGATAAGCAAAAATCTATTTCAATCAAGCTTAAACAAATCATTATCAAATCAAACAATCTTCGCCATAATTCGTTCTACCCCTTTTTATGATGTCCCAAATAGACAAATATGAAGAACACAAAGTAATGCAAATGTAGAATGTCACGAGGTAACAAAACTTCCTCTTTATGAAATTTTTCAAAAAGAAATTTTACAACAAAAAAAAATCACACCATGAAATAACACAAAAATAACCAAGTCGGTGATAGCGGAAGTGTAGGGGTGTGAACAAATTTGGTAGGAAAATCAATGCATACAAACATGACATATGCGCACGATGAATTTAGGGTATTCCTAACGAATGAACTCAACATCTTCCTTAGGTGTAAAAATGGTGTAATTTACAAGAAATTGACTCAATCTAATCAACAAATCAAAACTCAAAGTGATTTCCTTACTAATAATGTCCAAAACTATTTAGTGCTTTTTTGAGATTTTTAAGATAGTGCAAAGTCGTTAAATCCAACCAAACTCCCTCAAAAATTTTATTCATTTTTCTTTTTATTTTCGAGGTGTCTATTGTTCTCAACTTAGAAAAAACCTATTGGCCCCTTTTTTGGCACATGAATAATTTTACTTCCTTAATTTTTTTCTTAGGCCCTTTTAAACAGTTACTTTCATAATAAGATACTTTTGTACTTTTGTATCCCTTTCCCGTGAACACTTATCATTTTTTTATTTATGCATTTTAATCCCCACAGTAAAATGTTTTTATAGACACAACTATCATTATTCCTGTTTTATCACATTTGGTTTGTTGTATGGACAAAATTGAGATGGACATACTCAAACCAACATGTGATAGACAAGCACAATATTCAAATAAAATCGTGCACGTGTGCATTAAATGAGATAAGGAGCTAAACATGTAGAAGATATCACTAACCACATCTTAAATACTATATACATTACAAAAGAACATGGATAAAATGATGTCCCATCTTAAAATAGTATCAAGCAGTCACGTGGAATTTGGAATGAAGTTGTGACTATGGTTGTATTAAATGTTCATCCATAAACGGTGAAAACAAAATACAAAACTATTTTTGGTTTTTCAAAAAAAAATTATAAAAAGAAAATATTTTTAACTTTTTCAAAATATATCAAAAACAAAATCTTTTTGGATTTTTCAATTTTTTTCAAAAAATAGAAAATCTTTTTGTATTTTTCTAAGAATAACAAAACCAAAAAAATAATGATACAAATGATACAATCTAGAAATAAGAATCATATGATGTGAACATGAAAAATGCATCCTATTCTAGACACGGTACCCACCCTTCAGTCAACTGTGCAAATTCATAAAGACTTCCTAAGATTCTCGAATCTCAGGGCGTCTAAAGGTTCTTTAAAAGAATTGGCTAACTGGAGGTTGGTAGACACAAAACTCAAGGATATGACCTTCTCTTCTACTAGCTCATAGATGAAGTGCTCGCATATCCTAATGTACTTTGTGTACGAATGCTGGATTGAATTGTGGGATATGTGTATCGCGCTCGTATTATCATAGGAAATTATCATGGTATCATGTGATATCCCATAATCCTCCAGCATATGCTTCATCCACAGAAGTTTTGTGCAACAACTCCCGGAGGCTATGTATTCAACTTTCACAGTGGACAAAGAGAGAGAGTTTTGCTTCTTGCTCAACTAAGAGATAAGAGAATAACTAAAGAAGAAACACCCACCAGAAGTGCTCCTACATCCATGTACATCCCCGTACCAATCGGCATCTGAATAGGTAGATAAACGGTCATCGATATCAAAATAATACCAAATCCCAAATGAGAGAGTCCCACTCATGTATTTGATAATACGTTTAAGAGCGAGTAAGTGCGACTCATTAGGGGATGCCTGATATCGTGAATAGACTCCAACAGTAAAGGCTTTATCGAGATGATTGGTTGTAATGTAGAGAAGACTACCTATCATACTCCGGTACAAGGTTTTCTCTACGTCCTTGCCTAAAGTGTCCTTGCTAAGCTTTATTGAGGTACTCATCGGGGTATATGCGTGCTTAGCGGATTCTAAACCAAATTTCTTCACAAGGTCTCTAGAATACTTAGATTAGGAGATGAACATCCCATCCTCTAGCTGACGAACTTAGAGACCAAGGAAGAATGCATACTCACTAACCATGCTAATCTCAAACTCACTCTTCATCTCCTCCTAAAAGTCATGAGCATGTCGGGAGCACATGGATCCAAAGACTATGTCATCTACATAAACCTGGATAATCAAATAACTCCGTCGCCTCTCCTAATAAATAATATCTTATTAACTCCCTCTCTCATGAAGCCACGGGATAAGTGATAGGAAGTAAGCCGCTCATACCAATCACATGGTGCTTTCTTCAAACCATACCGGGCTTTTCTCATAAATAGACGTGATCTGGGTGCTTAAGGTTTTCAAACCCTTTTGGTTGTTATAAGTAAACTTCCTCCTATAGAATTCCATTTAGAAAGGTAATTTTAACATCCATTTGGTATAGCTTAAAGCGAAGATGACACGTGATAGCGAGTAGTAAGAGGATGAACTCAAGCCTCGCAACAAGAGCAAATGTCTCATCAAAGTCTACACCCTCCATATGTGTGTAGCCTTGAGCGACCAACCTATCCTTATTTTAGATAATGGTACCAATCTCATCTATCTTGTTCTTGTAGATCCACTTGGTACTAATCATATTCTTCTCTCTAGGTTAGGGGACTAGATCCCAGACATAATTCTTTCTATTAACGAAAATGTATTTTATCCCTAATTAATTAAATTATTTTAATTAATGTACATTTTAGTTTAACTTAATATATTGATTTTGATGATTCCAAACATATTTTTTTTAAGGTTATTCTATAGATATTAAGTATGGTATTATCCTGTTTATTCACGACTCAACATACCTCGACTTTACACAACGACATATCCGAGTAAAGGTATTCACGTGTATTGCACATTTGCACTTGACACATTAGGCACTCATGCATATTTTGTTTATCTATAATTTTAATTGAGTGATTGATCGATTTTGATCGAATTTTTTTTGGGAATTATATTTTAAAAAAAAACGTTGACACTAAATATTTTATATATATATATATATATATATAAAAGTTGTAGAATAATTATTTTTAAGTTAAAATTTTTTATGATAATTTGCATGTTCGTGTCTTTTTTATTTTTTTTTGACTTATTCATAGCCTTTGTCCTTTTATCACCTCTCACTAGTATCTCACAAAATTTTCACTAGTACCTGAGAACTATTCATGACATCAGCTAATTACACCTTGAGCCTTGTGTGAGTTTGCTGTTGTAATTCATCAAAACCTACTACATCCATGTGCATACAAGTTTAATCATATATATAAAATATTTATATATACAAGGGGTAGTGCCACGTTTCTTTTGAAATTGTGAGTTTCTTAGTTCTTACACACATTGAGCCACGTGAAAATATTAACAATTTAAACGTTTTTTTTAAATGTCTTGTCCTTGACATGACTTTGGCTTCTGAAGATTTTGCAAAAGATATTTATTTATCTGTTGGAGTGTTGATCTCTTATGGCCGGATGACACTGCTGACTGCCTATAAATCTCAGGCCAGTACAAGCCTCTTCGCTGGCGTCTTTACCAAGAATCAACTGCCAAAAAGTTTTGGCATTAATCTTTCGTCCTATTACCTTTTAAATCTGTTCGGAAGTTTTTTTTTCTGTCCGAAATATTTTTTTAAATATCTGTTCGCAAATATTCTTTTATATATATCAGTCAGAATTTTTTTTTTGTTCGGGAATTATTTTTTATATATACATATCAGTTCCGAAAATTTTATATATATACATTTCAGTTCAAATCTACTTATTTCTGTCCAACCGGAACTATCAGTCCATGCCTCAGCCTATTATGTCTTAGGCCTCTTACAGCCTATGTCCTCTTGTGTCATTGAGATATGACTTTTAAAAAGGAAAGAAGGAGAGGACCTGCTACATCAAGTCACTCCACTTAAATGCGTTTGGACACACACACATCATGATTAGACTTAGACTGTGTTATCCCTCTACATATCCAGTCTATAAATATATTTCAAAGACATTTTTTTTGTTCCTTTTTACGAAAATATCAGTCCGAAAATAATTTTTTTTATTATGATAAATAATCTGTTCCGAATTTCTAATTTATATATCTGTTCGCATTTTTGATTTAAATATCTGTCCGATTTTTTATCCATCCAAAATTATCTTTATATAAATTTGTCAGAAATTTATTTTCATATCTGTTCTGAAAATTTTTATATCTGTGTGGGAAATATTTTTTAGTACTTATACTTACTTTGTGCCATTTATTATCTTGACAGAAAAAAATGTACTTTAACGTATATATCCTTTACACATTAGATATTTCTATTTGCATGTGGACTAATATTTTTGCAGATCCAAATATACACAAATGAGGATACTGAGTGATGTACCTTTCAGACTACACATTTTCAACATACCACTTCCATACTACATAGCTACATTTTTTTATGGAGAAGATAAAAACATAGTATCTGTATAACAGATTCTGAAATGATTTTGAAGCTACAACATCTCAGCAATATCAGGAGCATTAAATGCTCAAAATGCTGTGTCTAACAGCTAGTTATCTCAAGACACATTTAAAAGCTGTGAGAGCTGCATTGAAGCTATGTAGCAGACTTGAACGAAAATATGAGACAGACTTGAAATATTATTGAGAGCATTTATTTTACTACTCAGCTACACATTCAAGAGAGCAATTAATTTTTATCATCTGCTCAATCATTGAAGAAGAAGACTTGTGCCTACTTCAACATCATTTATTGAAGTCTGATTCAAGAAGGAGAAACTCAGATTACAAATTGTATTTTAAGGAGTTTCAGTATTTTATTCTGTACTACAAAAAATTCAGATTTATTGTGATGCTTTGTTGAAGCTTCGATTTGTACCGGTAATTGGTTCCTACCCGTGAGTGGGCCACGGGGTTTGAAGTTCAGAGTTAGCTTGCAAACAGTTGTACGCGGTGATTTGATCCTACCCGCAAGTGGATCAGGTTTAGTGAAGCGCAAAGGAGACGGGGGCTCTAGGCGCGTGGACGTAGGCCGGGATTTGGCCGAACCACGTTAAATTTCGGTGTCATTTATTTTCCGCACTTTTATTTATTTATTTTCACATGCTTGCTTGAGTTAATATTTTCAGCACTATCTTGCAAATAAATTAATTCCAAAATTTGACTAAATTAATTTTAAGGTTAAAATAATTATTTTTGTATTAAATAATTAATTTCAGAATATCACTTAATATTAAATACGAAAATTAATTTAATATTTCTAGAGTGTTAAAATCTGCATCTCTAGTTGTTTAAATTAGTTAGTTGTATTTATTTGATATTGTTGGATTTATTCTTTATAGTTTTATTAATCTGAAATTTGTTTAAGTGATTTAAATTTACTATTTTTCTAAAATATTAATTTGACTTAAAGTTTGTAAAAACTCAATTCACCCCCCTCTTGAGTATAATCTGGGCAATAATTGGTATCAGAGCTAGTGCTCTTCTTATTTATTTTTAGATTTAACAATCTTAGAGTTAAAAATCAATGGCATATGCTACTACATCACTTGGTGAAGGTCAATCTATTTTTAAACCTCCTCTATTTTCTGGAAAAGATTATAGTTATTGAAAAAATAGAATTAAATATTTTATTCAGTCACATGATTATGAAGTTTGGAAAGTTGTCATGAATGGTCCCTATATTCCTATTAAAATGGAAAATAATGCTTCTGTCCCTAAAGAAGAAAATGAATGGAATGATGTTGATATTAGAAAAATTCAAATAAATGCTAAAGCTATGAATATTTTGCATTGTTCACTTGATGTAAATGAGTATAACAGAATCTGTTGTTGTGAATCTACTAATGAAATTTGGGACAGACTAGAAGTTACTTATGAAGGAACTAGTCAAGTTAAAGAAGATAAAATTAGTATGCTTGTTCATAATTATGAGTTATTTAAGATGATGTCTGATGAATCTATTTCTGATATGTTCACTAGGTTCACTAATATTATTAATGGTCTTAAATCTCTTGGCAAATCTTATACTGACTCTGAATTAGTGAATAAGATTTTCAGGTCATTACCGGCGAATTGGATGACCAAAAAGTTAGCTATCAAGGAAGCAATTAGAGAAAGACCTATCTCTCTTGATGAGCTATTGGGTTCCTTAATCACCCATGAAATGGAACTTAAGGAATTTGTTGAAGAAGAGAAACCAAAAGCAAACAAAATTATTGCTCTCAAATCTTCAAGCAAAAATATAGAAAGTGAAGATGATGATGATGATGATAATATTTCCCTATTGGCTAAAAATTTCAAAAAATATCTCAATTCTAAAAAGAAAGCCAAGGATAGGAGAAAGAAACATTTTTCAAAAGAGTTCAATGATGATCATCAATCCAAATCTGAACCAAGATGCTATCATTGTGATGAAGTTGGACACATTAAGCCTAATTGTCCAAAATATAAGAAAGGGAAGAAAGCATTGAAAGCTACAACATGGAGTGACTCCGACACAAGCTCTTCCGATGAAGATTCAAATGAAAATGAAGTTGCTCATCTATGTTACATGGCTATGGAAAATGGGGTACATTCTAACCCTAACTCTAGTGATAGTGATAATGATGAAGTTGATGATTATGAACTTTTACAAAACATCTTTGATGAATTATGTGAAAGTTTTGAAGCACTTAAAAATAAATATATTAAACTTAAGAAGTCTCATTCAATAGTTTCAACTAAATATGATTATATGTCAAATGATTTTGATGAGCTGAAATTAGAAAATGAATCTTTGAAAAAGGAAAAATCTGTTATTATCACTTCTCCTCTTGAAATTGAAAATATTGAGTTAAAAAGGGAGATTGAATATTTAAAGAAATCATTAGATAATTTTATAAAAGGAAATGAGTATTTTCATAAAGTTATTGAGACACAAAGGATTCGATTTAATAATAATGGTATTGGATATGATGAAGGAAATGAGAAAAAGACTTATTCCAATTTATTGAAATTTGATGCCTCATCTAGTCTACCTAATTATTTATGCTCTTATTGTGGTAGACACACACATTTTTCAGATTTGTGTCCATATAAATTTAGAAAAAGAAAATTTGCATGGATTCCAAAAGGAACTAAGATGTATACTAACCCCTATGGACCTAACACATTTTGGGTACCAAAAGAGAAAATTTTCAAAGTTGTGTAGGTTGCATTTTGAGATGGAATGTGGATTTTCAAGGCATATGATTTGATCATATTACAAATTTCAGTATCATTGCCTAATGTTGGAAATGACACACTCGGTAGAAGTTGCTTGTATATATCTTTGGTATTGGTAAGGTGGTAAGGAACATTATTCTTGAAATTAATATCATATGTTTATTAATGATTTATTTCATAATTGATATATTTCCATGCATAGAATATTTGTTATATCATATGAGCTTGTTGATAGTATTCACATGTAAATTTGTATATTTATTATTCTTGAAAATTTTATGTTATATGACACATACACTTGATTTTGATGATAATTTATTTTTTAAAGTGAAAATTCATAATCTTTAGGTGTTATATATCTAGACATATATTTGTGGATAATATTGGATTAATTCATGACTTCATTGTATATTTATTTGAAACGAAAATGTCCTTATAAAATTTATTAGTCATATGAGCTACATGTTAATATTGTAACATTCATTTGTTGATTTTTGATGACATAGTCATATTAATCTCTATGAGTTAGTTTTATTGAATACTACTTGATTAATGTCATTGTTCGAATATTTATTCACGATGATTTTTTTTAGAAACCACATGATCAACAATTGGTATCACTTGTGTGACTTTTCAAAAATGATTTTATGAAGTTAATTTTTTTTTATTATTTTATCTCATGAAATAGATGCACCATATTTGTTATATGCATATATGCCTTCATTGGTATCCCTTAGGGGGAGATAAATGTTTATTGAAAATTATTCATAGAAAAATGCTTTATAATTTTTTTGTGCAATATGATTGAATAATTCGAGAATTTATGCTCGTATCTTGATAACGGCAAAGCTTGAGTAAAATGCTATGTATTTTTGATGCCGCTATATTCTAACTCATGTTGTGCGCTTAATTCAAATTATTTGAATACATCGAGTTATGAAATGTTTATTTGTTGTGTTCTTGAACGTTTATTCTATCATGACGATTTATACAACAAATGATATTGCGCCTATTGAAAATTTATGTCGCAATTTTTAGTGAGAGAGTTAATTATGCACATTGATATTTCTCTCGTATTTGCACTATTTGAGCACATTGAGTTGTGATTCCTATTTTTGCGTAAAAAGTTGTTCCGAGGAACTATTGTGTGTGACGCATGATTTGTGTGTAACTACAACAACTTGGTATCATTTATCATCTTTGTGACTTATGCATTATTTGATGATATTTTTTTTGTCTATCTACAAATTCAAATACATGCTATGAATATTTATGATGACTCGTGTGCGTATTGAATATTTTCAAGTTATTTATATGTTCCTTGAGATTTATGGTTGAATCCCATGCACAAATTATTTTTGATAGGGGGAGCGTCGCCATTTTTTTTTACCCGTGACACTGAATTTACAAAGAAATATCTTTTTGATAATGTCAAAGGGGGAGGAATATTTATGATTCACTCATTATGCTTAATTTATGAATCATTGTTTGTCATCATCAAAAAGGGGGAGATTGTTAACGAAAATGTATTTTATCCCTAATTAATTAAATTATTTTAATTAATGTACATTTTAGTTTAACTTAATATATTGATTTTGATGATTCCAAACATATTTTTTTTAAGGTTATTCTATAGATATTAATTATGGTATTATCCTGTTTATTCACGACTCAACATACCTCGACTTTACACAACGACATATCCGAGTAAAGGTATTCACGTGTATTGCACATTTGCACTTGACACATTAGGCACTCATGCATATTTTGTTTATCTATAATTTTAATTGAGTGATTGATCGATTTTGATCGAATTATTTTTGGGAATTATATTTTAAAAAAAAAACGTTGACACTAAATATTATATATATATATATATATATAAAAGTTGTAGAATAATTATTTTTAAGTTAAAATTTTTTATGATAATTTGCATGTGCGTGTCTTTTTTATTTTTTTTTGACTTATTCATAGCCTTTGTCCTTTTATCACCTCTCACTAGTATCTCACAAAATTTTCACTAGTACCTGAGAACTATTCATGACATCAGCTAATTACACCTTGAGCCTTGTGTGAGTTTGCTGTTGTAATTCATCAAAACCTACTACATCCATGTGCATACAAGTTTAATCATATATATAAAATATTTATATATACAAGGGGTAGTGCCACGTTTCTTTTGAAATTGTGAGTTTCTTAGTTCTTACACACATTGAGCCACGTGAAAATATTAACAATTTAAACGTTTTTTTTAAATGTCTTGTCCTTGACATGACTTTGGCTTCTGAAGATTTTGCAAAAGATATTTATTTATCTGTTGGAGTGTTGATCTCTTATGGCCGGATGACACTGCTGACTGCCTATAAATCTCAGGCCAGTACAAGCCTCTTCGCTGGCGTCTTTACCAAGAATCAACTGCCAAAAAGTTTTGGCATTAATCTTTCGTCCTATTACCTTTTAAATCTGTTCGGAAGTTTTTTTTTCTGTCCGAAATATTTTTTTAAATATCTGTTCGCAAATATTCTTTTATATATATCAGTCAGAATTTTTTTTTTGTTCGGGAATTATTTTTTATATATACATATCAGTTCCGAAAATTTTATATATATACATTTCAGTTCAAATCTACTTATTTCTGTCCAACCGGAACTATCAGTCCATGCCTCAGCCTATTATGTCTTAGGCCTCTTACAGCCTATGTCCTCTTGTGTCATTGAGATATGACTTTTAAAAAGGAAAGAAAGAGAGGACCTGCTACATCAAGTCACTCCACTTAAATGCGTTTGGACACACACACATCATGATTAGACTTAGACTGTGTTATCCCTCTACATATCCAGTCTATAAATATATTTCAAAGACATTTTTTTTGTTCCTTTTTACGAAAATATCAGTCCGAAAATAATTTTTTTTATTATGATAAATAATCTGTTCCGAATTTCTAATTTATATATCTGTTCGCATTTTTGATTTAAATATCTGTCCGATTTTTTATCCATCCAAAATTATCTTTATATAAATTTGTCAGAAATTTATTTTCATATCTGTTCTGAAAATTTTTATATCTGTGTGGGAAATATTTTTTAGTACTTATACTTACTTTGTGCCATTTATTATCTCGACAGAAAAAAATGTACTTTAATGTATATATCCTTTACACATTAGATATTTCTATTTGCATGTGGACTAATATTTTTGCAGATCCAAATATACACAAATGAGGATACTGAGTGATGTACCTTTCAGACTACACATTTTCAGCATACCACTTCCATACTACACAGCTACATTTTTTTATGGAGAAGATAAAAACATAGTATCTGTATAACATATTCTGAAATGATTTTGAAGCTACAGCATCTCAGCAATATCAGGAGCATTAAATGCTCAAAATGCTGTGTCTAATAGCTAGTTATCTCAAGACACATTTAAAAGCTGTGAGAGCTGCATTGAAGCTATGTAGCAGACTTGAACGAAAATATGAGACAGACTTGAAATATTATTTGAGAGCATTTATTTTACTACTCAGCTACACATTCAAGATAGCAATTAATTTTTATCATCTGCTCAATCATTGAAGAAGAAGACTTGTGCCTACTTCAACATCATTTATTGAAGTCTGATTCAAGAAGGAGAAACTCAGATTACAAATTGTATTTTAAGGAGTTTCAGTATTTTATTCTGTACTACAAAAAATTCAGATTTATTGTGATGCTTTGTTGAAGCTTCGGTTTGTACCAGTAATTGGTTCCTACCCGTAAGTGGGCCACGGGGTTTGAAGCTCGGAGTTAGCTTGCAAACAGTTGTACGCGGTGATTTGATCCTACCCGCAAGTGGATCAGGTTTAGTGAAGCGCAAAGGAGACGGGGGCTCTAGGCGCGTGGACGTAGGCCGGGATTTGGCCGAACCACGTTAAATTTCGGTGTCATTTATTTTCCGCACTTTTATTTATTTATTTGCACATGCTTGCTTGAGTTAATATTTTCAGCACTATCTTGCAAATAAATTAATTCCGAAATTTGACTAAATTAATTTTAAGGTTAAAATAATTATTTTTGTATTAAATAATTAATTTCAGAATATCACTTAATATTAAATACGAAAATTAATTTAATATTTCTAGAGTGTTAAAATCTGCATCTCTAGTTGTTTAAATTAGTTAGTTGTATTTATTTGATATTGTTGGATTTATTCTTTATATTTTTATTAATCATAAATTTGTTTAAGTGATTTAAATTTACTATTTTTCTAAAATATTAATTTGACTTAAAGTTTGTAAAAACTCAATTCACCCCCCTCTCGAGTATAATCTGGGCAACACTTTCTAAACTAAAGTAACTCATCATGCATAGTAGATATCCGGTGTTCATCCTTGAGTGCTTATTTGACGTTATTATGCTCAAATTTAGAGGTGTGGCAAACAAAGCTAACCACATTTTCAAGTTGATCACGAGTCTTGTCCCCTGAGGTGGGATCTCCTAGAATGGAAGTATGATCATGACTCTTGCGAACCCAATAAGGTGTGTCCCCTAAAACAGGAGTAGGGTCCACCCTGGGTGTGGGAGGCACAATGGGATCATCAGTAGGAAGTGCATCCTCCTCACATAAAAGACTCGAAATAATAAACATTGGCAGTTTGTCATCTTGCACGGTAACATTTATTGACTCCTTAACCTTAAAACTACTCAGGTTAAAAACTCGATATGCTCTACTGGTTGATGAATATCTTAACAATATTCCATCATCGTTCTGGGGGTCAAACTTTCTTAATTGCTCTTTATCTCGTAGGATGTAGTATTTGCTCCCAAAGACACGAAAATATGAAAGGTTGGGTGTAACAGACTGGACCATGGTTGATTTGGTAGCCAGAGAGTTACATCCCACATCTCCTGGGTGAGGGAAAGTAATGGTTCATATATGTATATTTGTACTTTTCTAACACCGAGGTCTTTTAGCTCCACTGGTAAGGCATGTGATTGATGATGCACATGTGACGAGTTTGAACCCCACTTACACCAGTTTGTGGATATAGACCTAATAAAACCCTATACCGTTGGGTGCAGTGGCTAAAGTGGGGACATTATTGGTGGTGGAAGAGTGGGGTGTTACATAATGGTATCAGAGCCAGTATCCAGTCGGAATACGTGTGCCAACATGTTGGGTGATGGTTGATTTAATCCCAATGAGGACGTGGGGCTCCCTAAGGGGGGTGAATTATAACAGGCTGGGCCATTGTTAATTTGGTAGCCATATAGTTACATCCCACATCGCCTGGGTGAGGGAAAATAATTGTTTAGATATGTAGATTTACACTCTTCTAACACTACACTGGTAAGGCATATTGATGATGCACATGTCAGCGTTTCGAACCCCATTAACACCAGTTTATGGATATAGAGAAAATAAAACCCCATACCGCTGGGTGAAGTGGTTAAAGTGGGGACAATATTTGTAGTGTAAGAGTGGGGTGTTACATCGAGCTTCTTTCCAGTCCATACTTCATAGGGCGTCGTAAGTGTGTATGGACGAAGGTAAACCCTATTTACCGTATGACACGTGGTAGACACCGCCTCTGCCCAAAGTCTCATAGCAATTCTACGACCTAAAAGCATGGATCTAGCCATATCCCTAATCGTTCGATTCTTCCACTCAACAATCCCATTTTGCTGAGGAGTCTTCACAGACGAAAATTCGTGTTTGATCCCAAGACTATCACAGTAAAGATCTACTTTATCTTCCTTAAACTCATCCCCGTTGTCACTTCGCATTCTATTGATGGTGACACCATATTGATTTTACAGGACATAACACTTGGTCATAAGAAATTCCACAACATCGGATTTCTCTCTTAGAAAACCTGGAATCGAGTAATGAGAGAAATCATCTACCATCACGAGAATATACCTTTTACAGCCTAAACTCTCAGTACAGGTAGGACCCATAAGATCGATATGGATCAACTCAATCACTCATGAAGTGGTTTTGGAATTCAACTTCCTTTAGGGGTTCGAACTTACTTTGCCAACTGACAGGGTCAATAAACTGCGAAAGTCATCTTTCCAAATGATGGCAAGCCACGTACTAGATCCTTTTTAGATAATCTCTCCAAATATCTAAAGTTCACATTACCTAGACGTTGATTCCATAGATCTAAAGGAGTGATCATAGCGCTTTTATAGACAAATGAGGACTTGGGCACAATCCCATAACAATTATCTTTAGTCCTCACCCCTTGTAATAGAAGTTTACCTACTTGATCATAAACATTAAAATCATTTCGATCAAACTTTATTGCAAAGTCAGCGTCGCATAGCTGGCTAATACTAAGAAGGGTCTCTTTCAAACCTTTGACGTAAAAAACATCATCTATCCTAGGAAATTTGGTATCTCTAATGTACCTCGTCCTATGATTCTAGACCTTCTCCTGTCTCCAAATGAGACTTTACCTTCCATACGATCCTCTAGATAGATAAAAAATGAAAAGTCACCAATCATGTATCTGGAGCACCTGCTATCAAAGTAACACTGAGAGGTATTATGTGCTTTAAGAGCAACATGAACAACAAGGGCTTTTGCATCGTGCGTAGTTATCCAAGTGGCAGCAACCTTCTATTTTCCTTTACCATTATTGGTTCTAGTCGGGATTCTAGAAGTATCCACATACGGAAATGAAATCCGTTGGAACTCTTTCATTAAAATTTGAGATGTGGCGACTAGAAACTCAACCTAGTCTCTAAGACTCAAATCGCTAGTGGCACATGGTGGAGAGAATGTACGTCGTGTTCGACCTAAACTATAGCAAAACTCCCTAAGGTGGCCTTTTTTTACAATAGGTACAAAGGTACACAGTCTTAGGCCAACCTTGGTTTTATTTTCTTGGCTGAACTCTTCTGTGAGATTTTGGTTGATGGCCATATGGATTAGTAGTAAACTCAGAAATTGGTTCCAATGTCACATGAGACGTGGAAGCAACATCAAAACATGTGAAATCACCATAAAAAACTATTCCATACCTTTCACAAAACCCTAAAGCATAGGCAAGGAACATCTTTCCCTTCTTTCCAGATTTTTCCTCTATCTTTACCTTAACCTCCCAATCTCTCTCAAGATCATGAGTGAGTTAGGCTACAAGGGCTTCAAGTTTCTTCCGAGTGTCGAGGTAGGAATCGAGATCACTCGTAAGATTAGCCACTTACTTGTCCAAGTGTGACAACCCACAATCCGAGATAAGGGGTGGCCAGCCCGATACTCAAACGTAACAGGAATCATGGATGGATATCATTCTCAGCATCACAAATACAAACTGAGTATACGGGGAAACCACCCAATAAATCAGAAAACGGGTTGCCAAAAAGTGTAAAATTTTAAAAATGCGGTTATGAAAATTTAAACTAACAACCCAGTCTGACGAGCAAGTGGAATTCCAAAAGATAACATATAATATAACTAAAACGAAGGCACACAAATGGGCCGAATAAGCTGTCGGTCCACAGCTACATAAGACAACGTGCAACCATTAAAAGGTCTTACATAGTACAACCATTAATCAAATACAATTGTTTGGGCCACACGCCCAAGGGACAAGACCCGATCGTATCTAGAATAACAAGAATGAAAGCGTCTAATACAACATCCTGTAATAACCCGCAAAGTCTTACAGCTCGCCGAAGGTGCAAGGAACTTGGAAAAGTCAAGTCGGGCGTCCTTGCGGTGGAGCACCTGAGCGGATACAATAATATATATACAACAAGAAAGTAAACCGGTCAGGGCCGGGTTCTATATGATTTCTAGAAGAATAAAAGCATGATAGATATGAACAGTTATACATGAATAATGAGGATGATCACATGACATGCTATCTACAATTACAAGCAAGGATAGAAGGTAAAGCACTTTAATTTAAACCCTTCCTTATTAATACAATTTCCATTTCCTTCAGACATTCCTTATTAGGAATAAAACCATATATTTGGTTAAGTCAAGAAGTTATAATTTCTATTCATTAATTAAAACTTCCCATTTTATTCTTTCCATTCCTTATTAGGAACATCATTTACATCAAGTGCTCTTTATGGCACATATATTATTCCCGTGCTCTTCCTGGCACATATTCATGCTCTTTATGGCATTTAACAACCATCAAGTCCAACTTGATGAAAATATAGTTATATTCATATACATATAACGATATCTAAGACCGCCCGTCCGGGTTTCCCCACTGCGCGCGCCCCTAAATAACCATCATCTTCCAGGGCCTAACATAAGACAACCTGGGATCCTATCGAAAGCGTCGGGAAGCGGCCATGAGCCTGCGTGGTAGCCAAGACCACACCCGGAATCTCCCTACCCCCGCAGAAAATATACAACCATAAGCGCTCCCATGGCTTAGGACTATATCCACCCTGCATTCATTAGCCAGGGGGCTTCACCTATCGTGCGGACTTCCCTTAAGATGGTATTTAGAGAGGTGTGTAACAGTAAATTAACATTTACATTTATCATCATCTTATTTCCAAAAATCCATTTCCATTAATCATGTGATTGGTTCTTTTTATTAAACTTAATATCATTAAACAACGGGGCTCATTCTAAATTGAACCTATTATCTTTAAACACCTATGGGTTCATTTTATGCGAACCTAATTCCCATCGAATATTATCATTTATTCCTCAAATTTCAATCCCCGATTAACTCTCCAAATGATAATTATGATCCTACAAATCTCCAAGGCCTATGTAACTTGACAAGCCCTTCTAGTCTCCAAGCTAGGGTACCTAACTTCCAAACTTCTAAGAGTTTGAATAAAAGAAGTAATGCCTTAACATTACTTTAAACCTCCCCGAAACAAACCCCAGATGAACCCATTTCTAGTCCAGGGTAACGACCAAACTCCATAACTACTCTAGGACTCTAAGTTTACTTCTTTAAAGAAGTTTCCTAGGCCCTAATCCTATAGAATAAGGAGGAAAATTAAAAGAAAAAGACCCCCAAAATCTGCTGGAACCGAATCGATTCGCCCTAAGGGCCGAATCGATTCGCCCCAGCGAATCGATTCGTTCTGAAAACGAATCGGTTCGGACAACCAAAATTTGGTTTCTGCAAATTCCGAATCGATTCGGTCTTAATCCGAATCGATTCGGACAACAAGACCTGGGATTCTGCATCTATGCGAATCTATTCGCCCAAGGGGCCGAATCGATTCGCCCCTGCGAAAATGACAAGAATGGCTATGGAGTCTTGAACTCCAAAATTGGTCCAACACCAAAACCAACCCCAACCAAAGTTATTTACTGCAATTTCTACATCCTAAACACATTCTAATATCACCCTCAACATCATTTATCATCCAAATCCATTTCCAAGGGTTAATACCAAAAAATCCAACAAAAAACCCTAACATTTCTAAATCATAACAATTCATAAATATCAAGACTAATTATTCTACCTAAACCATAAATTTGCAAGTAGATTACTTGCCTCAAGGTAAGAATCTGATTTGATGAAGAAGGAGGCAACAATCCAAGCTCCAATCTCTCTTTTTCTCCCAAGTTCTCTTCCTCTCTCTACTCTCTCTAGGGCTCAATTGTGTAAAATGGAAGAATGGGAATAGGGGTGGGGAAATAAAACGGGGCTTAAGTCTAAAAAGCCCAACTAAAAATGCTAATACGCGATATACTAATACGCGACTACACTATTTAGGCTTAAAACCAGTCAAAAGTGCCCGAAATGCCAAAATACAATATGGCACTTATTTTGACTGCCAAACACCTACCGGGACTAACTACACTACCCAAATTATCATTTGGGAATTTTATAACTCATTTTACTTCCGGTTTCAGAATAAACCAAAATGTCATTTTTAAATCCTTATGACATAATAAATTACCACATGAACATTTTATCTACTCACGAGGTAACTACACAACATATTAGTAAATATTGACTTGACATATCAAATTAATATTTACTCAGCATCTTATCAGATAATAACTAATTACTACACATGGTAATTAAGGATAAAATGGGCTATCGGAAGAGAGGGTTATTACATACTCCCCCCCTTAAGAGGGAATTTTGCCCCCAAAATTTGGATATACGTCGCAAGAAGAGGTGCGGATACTATTCCCGCAAGTCATCCTCGCGACCCTATGTCAATTTCTCGACACTATGCTGACTATATATAACTCATTCCCCAAGGTACTACCATTGACACCAACGTAACCCTACGCTCTAAGATAGCAACCGACTACATCTAATAAGAACCGTCAAGTTGCACCTCCTTCGAAAGGAATGTGCCTAATGGCACCGTCCTATCTCTCGTACTCCCTTGCATGAGAGACAAGGAACAAATTATGAACTTGCGGCGAAATGTTTCGATAAAGCGCGCAATTAGTTTACCGAATCCACCGCGACATTTCTAGAAAAGGTACAACGTCATGCGGCGCAAGTTTTCCTTTTCTCCTCGAAACACATAACGCCCTTCTCAGGCGATACGCACCACAAACTTTGGTCTAATGACCTCAACTCCAGATGCCTTCTTCTCGCATCGCATGAGCTCTTTTGTAGGTCTCGGTTATACGAGAGACTCATCATTTCACACTTCTAACCAACAAGCGGGAGATCTAAAAAGCCTACCATACAAGGCCTTTTCTAAAGCGCCGTCCCAACCACAAATTCTATATAGGGGAATTCAACGAGTGGAAAGCATTGTTCCCAACTACTCTTAAAGTTAGGCACGCAGGTAAGGAGTATATGCCTCGGCATATGGTTTATTCTATTTGTTTGGTCATCTGTGGTAAATGATAAGAAGTAATTAACCATAATTCGATTCCCATGGCTTCTTGGAACCTTGCCAAGAATGAGAAATGAAAGTCTTGATTCAGTACAACAACCTTCCCATGCCCAGCCAATAGCACTAGCGACGTATAACTTGGCACGATTCGTCATTACCTTGATGCACCGAAATGTTAGAACCGCGTGATTTCTCTATATCTGCTTAACTTAAGTCCCTTCCGTTCGGAACAAAATTTTCTTAAGGGAACGCACCCCACCCTCAAGATGGACTTCAATTTTAAATAGGGGATAATACTCCTTACAAGTTTAAACTTGTGAGGCGCAGTTACAATAGGTCGATACTCCATTATTATCACTCCCCATCATGGCAGAGACTTACTAATGGAATCTACCTTCGAGCTTAACCACGTGGCTCGGGGTACGAGTCAATTCACCCTTTCATTACCTCCGTAACACTCCATTACGTGAGGCCTCATCTCCTTCGGCCTTAACCACCAACTTTTCGAAATCCTCCCACTTCACATAACATGGAACCAATCCCTTGATACGAGTTTACGCATGACTTAGTCATGGTCAACTACCAACAACCCTCCTAATCTTACGTCCCATACTAAAAGGCCTTACGTCTAAACAATCCTAAAGTCTATCTACCTATACCCTATCTAAGTCGTATACCCCTAATGCTAAGTATATCCCTAGTGCCCAAGACCTTTCTCAACTTCCGACATTTGCTCAGTTTCGTGCGTGGGACGTCTCGCCGAAGCGAAATCCAAACAAGGAACCCTCCCGTTACACTACTACCTCGCGCTGTCAGTCATCGAGGGGTACAGGTCTAAGACACATGTTCGGGACCAAAAGATTCTACAGCTACACACTAACTATTTAATTAACGAAAGAATATTAACAATCCAAAGCTGACCCTTCGTGAAACCCTAGGGTCATATACCCTATAACATATGCATCTCAATAAATAGCCTTCTATATCAAGGCATAACCCGAAGTCTCAATTCGACTTCGTACCTCGGTCTCCCTCATATCGATCAGAGGAGAGAACTATATGCAGTGCTCCCATGTCGCACTTTAATAGCCATCAATCACCCTTGCACGTGATTTTCGGCTAAACTTTCCAATCCCACTTCCGACCATAATCTAATAAAACAAAATAAAATAAAAGGGAAGAATGGCATATCTTCACTCACAACATCGTTAAGTGTTCATGCGGCGGAGTGTCTCGCAAAGCGAAATCCAAACAAGGAACCCCTCCGTCACATGCCTACTTAACTAGTTGATCATGGAGATAGAGCGTAATACACACAAGGTAAAAGAAAGGAAAGGTAGTATATCCCCACTCCCAACGTCGTTAAGGTTCGCGCGTGGAGCGTCCCGCAGAAGCGGAATCCAAACAAGGAACCCCTCCTATACGCTACCACTCAACTTGTTGGTCGTGGAGATAAGGCATAGCAATCACATACCAATATCACATCATACTCGACCATGTTAAGGACGAGTAAATCGGCCTCAAGCACAATTTAATAAGAGAACTTCCTATATACATACAAACAAAAGAAAAGAGCGAACCATTGCGCGTAGAACTCGATACTAATGAAAATACTCTCAGCAGATATTATGAAATCTGTAATCTGAGAAAAGCTCGTAAAACAAATGAGCGCATAACACCCGCATCGAATAACATCTAACTCGCGTATCTCTGAGAAAAACTTATCCTCAATAACGGGCGGTGCCGGCAGGGCTGGAGGAAACATAGCCTCCCGATCATGACAAACACGTCCATACTGTAGTTGCCCCTGCTGCGGAGGAACAACCATAATAGGTACCGGAGGCGGAAACAGAACATACGGCTGTTGCGGAACCCTAGGAAACTGACTCCCAATCATCTGAGGACACTCTCTCTTGATATGACCTACCTCCCCACATTGGAAGCACCGTCCCTCCATGTCCTCCCGACTACGACCTCCAATATTCCTAAACTGGGAAAAGTCTCGGCCCGAACGACCTCTACCTCCGGGGCCACCCCGATCTGCCTGATATAAAACACCTTGTTCGTGCCGATTATTGCCCCTCGCAATAAACTCTCCAAGCTTCCCTACTTGCCTCATCTCAGTAGCTTTCTTGCTACCCTGCATATATACTCAATGCTCCTGGAAATGGAGTAAGGCTGCATTCATAACCTCGCCAAAAGTCTGGAAAGCTGGGTTACCCAATAAGTGTTTTCGGATTCCCCAGTTTAGACCTCCCATAAACTTCGAGATCTTCCTCTCTTCCGGAGTCACCTCATCTGGTACAAAATTTGCTAAACGGGTGAACTCCTCTTCATACTCCGCTACAGACCTCTCCCCTTGCACTACATCTTGCAACTTCCTCTTCATCTCCCTCTGAACAGCGGGAGGGAAATACTTAAGATCAAACAAAGCCCAGAACTCAGTGATTGACATGGTGTCTCTTTGCTCTGGGATGGTCATCGTCTCCCACCAGTGTAACGCAGATCCGACAAGCTTAAAGGTGGTAAGGACTTGTTTCTTATCCTCACTGCATTCTATCATTCGAAGGTGGCGTTGCATGTCTTTCTTCCATTGATTGGCTTTGATAACATCCGCACCTCCCTCGAATTTCGGGGGATTGCCCCTTAAAAAGGACTCCCTAACCCTTTCCCACGGAGTGAGTCCCGTAGGAGCTTGAACACCTGGGGCCCATGGCAATTGTTGGATCACTACGGATATGGCGGCATGAACCGCTCCAGCCACTATGCTTGCTACATCCGCAACATTAACCGTCCCTTGTAGTGGCGGTGGAGGACCTACTTCCTTCTCTACGACCTTAACACGTCTCGCCGGGCGACCTCTCTTAGACGGCATCTGAGATGGAAGAACAATAGTATTAGAATGCTAGTTAAACAATCTATCTTGCAGGAGATCGTAAACATAAGCATCAAAGAAATCCTAACATTAGGCTCTACATCAAAGAACGCTACGGTAGAACGAGACAAGTCCACACAGATCCTAGTACTCTAGAACCTGAGGCTCTGATACCATCTGTGACAACTCGTAATCCGAGATAAGGGGTGGCCAGCCCGATACTCAAACGTAACAGGAATCATGGATGGATATCATTCTCAGCATCACAAATACAAACTGAGTATACGGGGAAACCACCCAATAAATCAGAAAACGGGTTGCCAAAAAGTGTAAAATTTTAAAAATGCGGTTATGAAAATTTAAACTAACAACCCAGTCTGACGAGCAAGTGGAATTCTAAAAGATAACATATAATATAACTAAAACGAAGGCACACAAATGGGCCGAATAAGCTGTCGGTCCACAGCTACATAAGACAACGTGCAACCATTAAAAGGTCTTACATAGTACAACCATTAATCAAATACAATTGTTTGGGCCACACGCCCGAGGGACAAGACCCGATAGTATCTAGAATAACAAGAATGAAAGTGTCTAATACAACATCCTGTAATAACCCGCAAAGTCTTACAGCTCGCCGAAGGTGCAAGGAACTTGGAAAAGTCAAGTCGGGCGTCCTTGCGGTGGAGCACCTGAGCGGATACAATAATATATATACAACAAGAAAGTAAACCGATCAGGGCCGGGTTCTATATGATTTCTAGAAGAATAAAAGCATGATAGATATGAACAGTTATACATGAATAATGAGGATGATCACATGACATGCTATCTACAATTACAAGCAAGGATAGAAGGTAAAGCACTTTAATTTAAAACCCTTCCTTATTAATACAATTTCCATTTCCTTCAGACATTCCTTATTAGGAATAAAACCATATATTTGGTTAAGTCAAGAAGTTATAATTTCTATTCATTAATTAAAACTTCCCATTTTATTCTTTCCATTCCTTATTAGGAACATCATTTACATCAAGTGCTCTTTACGGCACATATATTATTCCCGTGCTCTTCCTGGCACATATTCATGCTCTTTATGGAATTTAATAACCATCAAGTCCAACTTGATGAAAATATAGTTATATTCATATACATATAACGATATCTAAGACCGCCCGTCCGGGTTTCCCCACTGTGCGCGCCCCTAAATAACCATCATCTTCCAGGGCCTAACATAAGACAACCTGGGATCCTATAGAAAGCGTCGGGAAGCGGCCATGAGCCTGCGTGGTAGCCAAGACCACACCCGGAATCTCCCTACCCCCGTAGAAAATATACAACCATAAGCGCTCCCATGTCCTAGGACTATATCCACCCTGCATTCATTAGCCAGGGAGCTTCACCTATCGTGCGGACTTCCCTTAAGATGGTATTTAGAGAGGTGTGTAACAGTAAATTAAGATTTACATTTATCATCATCTTATTTCCAAAAATCCATTTCCATTAATCATGTGATTGGTTCTTTTTATTAAACCTAATATCATTAAACAACGGGGCTCATTCTAAATTGAACCTATTATCTTTAAACACCTATGGGTTCATTTTATGCGAACCTAATTCCCATCGAATATTATCATTTATTCCTCAAATTTCAATCCCCGATTAACTCTCCAAATGATAATTATGATCCTACAAATCTCCAAGGCCTATGTAACTTGACAAGTCCTTCTAGTCTTCAAGCTAGGGTACCTAACTTCCAAACTTCTAAGAGTTTGAATAAAAGAAGTAATGCCTTAACATTACTTTAAACCTCCCAGAAACAAACCCCAGATGAACCCATTTCTAGTCCAGGGTAACGACCAAACTCCATAACTACTCTAGGACTCTAAGTTTACTTCTTTAAAGAAGTTTCCTAGGCACTAATCCTAAAGAATAAGGAGGAAAATTAAAAGAAAAAGACCCCCAAAATCTGCTGGAACCGAATCGATTCGTTCTGAAAACGAATCGGTTAGGACAACCAAAATTTGGTTTCTGCAAATGCCGAATCGATTCGGTCTTAATCCGAATCGATTCGAACAACAAGACCTGGGATTCTGCATCTATGCGAATCGATTCGCCCCTGCGAAAATGCCAAGAATGGCTATGGAGTCTTGAACTCCAAAATTGGTCCAACACCAAAACCAACCCCAACCGAAGTTATTTACTGCAATTTCTACATCCTAAACACATTCTAATATCACCCTCAACATCATTTATCATCCAAATCCATTTCCAAGGGTTAATACCCAAAAATCCAACAAAAAACCCTAACATTTCTAAATCATAACAATTCATAAATATCAAGACTAATTATTCTACCTAAACCATAAATTTGCAAGTAGATTACTTGCCTCAAGGTAAGAATCTGATTTGATGAAGAAGGAGGCAACAATCCAAGCTCCAATCTCTCTTTTTCTCCCAAGTTCTCTTCCTCTCTCTACTCTCTCTAGGGCTCAATTGTGTAAAATGGAAGAATGGGAATAGGGGTGGGGAAATAAAACGGGGCCTAAGTCTAAAAAGCCTAACTAAAAATGCTAATACGCGATATACTAATACGCGACTACACTATTTAGGCTTAAAACCAGTCAAAAGTGCCCGAAATGCCAAAATACAATATGGCACTTATTTTAACTGTCAAACACCTACCGGGACTAACTACACTACCCAAATTATCATTTGGGAATTTTATAACTCATTTTACTTCCGGTTTCAGAATAAACCAAAATGTCATTTTTAAATCCTTATGACATAATAAATTACCACATGAACATTTTATCTACTCACGAGGTAACTACACAACATATTAGTAAATATTGACTTGACATATCAAATTAATATTTACTCAGCATCTTATCAGATAATAACTAATTACTACACATTGTAATTAAGGATAAAATGGGCTATCGGAAGAGAGGGTTATTACACCAAGTCCCCTTTCTCCTTCTCTAAATTACCATCTCTCACTCTCTCCAAATAGTCTATCTCTCTTCATCTAAATTGACTCTCTCTCTCTCTCTATGCAAACTCTCTCTCTCTCTCTCTCTCTCTCTCTCTCTCTATATATATATATATATATATATATATATATATATATATATATATATGCAAATAGTCTCTCTCTCTCTCTCTCTTTCTCAAGGCAGTTCTAATGGAAGACTATCTCTCTCTCTCGTCTCGTTGAAAAATTTCTCTAAGGCAATGATCCTAAGTGCTAATGTCTTGTTACACTTTTTATTTTTAAGAGAATCAACATATAAATCAGTGTACGCGCATCGTAGGTCACTCTCGCTCTCACTTGTAACATCCTCCCCCTCACTCACGTCGCTTTCACTGTCGAGGTATTCCTGTGAGGTAGCATCCTCATCATCGTGAGACACATGGTCAGTACTCACATGACTATCCATGAATGTGATTAAGTTACATTCATGCAGTGACTCGTCTCCAGAATCCACTGACTCGTCCTCACTATCGTAACTAAGGGAGTCATTTAAAGATGTTTTGACTTTGCCATGGCTTTTCAACCTAGTTGGACACTCAAATTACTTATGACGCCTACCAGCACGCTCATAACATCTCTCCTCGTCTTTCTTAGGCATGTCCTTTTTATCTTTTCATTTTTTTAAACCCAAACTCACGTCGAACCCGAAAAAATCATTTTCAAACCCTCCCCGTTAGGGGAGCGACGAGGTGAAAACCTGACGAGACGAGTGAAATTATTATCCCTATATAAAAATTTGTCTCACTTTTATAAGTCGGGTGAGGTCCCGCATTAAAAATGGAATGAGTAATGATCACAAGTTAGTTATAGCATATGGAGAGAATATCTTCATATCTTCTTCTATTCCACGTGTATTCTCATGTTGTCATCATCTATGCACATAGTCCATATGCCATGTGATGGAAATAATAAATAACAGAATTTTCCTTCTGCCTCCTCAAGGCTAAAGTCTATTAAAGTCGAGCTGGCTTTATTAATGACCTTGGCTCCATATGCATAAAGTCACTTGGTTCAATAATTTCATGTGACTGGTGTTACCTTTTGAATGGTCTATAAAATACACTATATTTTGGGTACAATAATAATCCCCAAGACTTTATTCATTATGAAACAATAATATAGATTTATCGAAGAGTTACCCCTTATAGGCGTATGCATTGTGCTTGAAATGAGTGAACTTTTTTTCCTATGGATTAAATCTGGCTTAACTTCTTTGCTTCAGCCTAAGCCAAACTAAGGTTGCATTTGTTTTTTGTTTGAATCTGAACTCTGAATCTTAAAAAGGTTTTTGTTTGTTGTCTGAATGAAACTTCTGAATGTATAGTATTTGTTTGCAGATTTATGTCTGAAATCTGAATGCAAATTATTTGTACCATTTTACCCTTATATTTACTTTACGTACAAAATGTATATTTAAACCATTCATGACCATAAATAAATATTACTACACAAAATATGCAATTTAATACTTAAATAATATTAGTCATTCCAAGTGATAAGGAATTTGCGTAGTATAAAATGCTTAAAAATATGTAAAAACTGATTAAGTAGCTATTAAAAGTCACAAAATACTGATAAGGCTGAATTATAAATCATATGTTCTACTAAATAGTTGATCTATAATTTGATCACGTAAATTAATCATTTCTTGTTGCGGTGATCGTCCAAATATTTGATCATAATTTGGTGGAGCTTCTGCTTATTCACTGTTTACTGAAGGCTCGACCGGCAAGTCCACGTCATCTTTCGTGTTAATAAGTAATAATTGCTAAATCTTGTACGTATAAATTTATGTTAATGCATAGAATCTCAAATGGTTATTAGTGGTTACTCCTTAAAGAAGTTTCTTAATCTTGCTGGTATGATTCAGATCTTGAGTTACAAAATTTGATTAAATTTTAATGATAATTAACTTTGTTCTTTCTAAAGAATACTTTTAAATTAATAATCTTGAAAGTAACCTATATAAGACACGCATATTGACGTAAGACATCATTAGATCAATAGGAAATAGGGTTGGAATAATTCGATCCAGAGAACTATTTTTTTAAAAGTAAAAAAAAGGTTTTAATAATAAATTAGTATTTACACCTTACTACAAATGTACGGGTGAAATTTTTTATTTTAAAAAATTGTGTGATGGTTATCCCCACGCTGGTAGCATATCAAACTACTATCACATCTGACCACTCCACATCGAAGCTGTCAACATATATATATATTTTTTTGGTGAAAAGTTGTCAATATATGTCGACGCCCCCACAATGAAGGCAATCCCAACAGTGGTTGCGTTTTATATCCTCTTTTACCCAAAAGAAAAATAAGAATGCCATTTTCTTGAGCGATAGAACAAGAGCATCTCATATTATTGGATATGTACAACTCAATCATACAAATTTTAGTGAGGCAAACAGTTTGCAAACATAAAGAAAAAAGGAAGAACTTTGAGGTTTGTTTTTTTATTTTTACAGGTATCGAAACATAAAGAAAAAGTTGTTGGAAAAAAGTGGAAGAAGAAGACGATAAATACCTGTTGAACTTTTTTTCTTTAGATTGAAGATCTAAACTCTTCTACTCATTTTTTAGGTTTGTGTGTCTATATATACCTTTTGCAAAGAGATATATAGAATGAAAGATTTCAAATATATGTATGACTCTTTGTTGTATTTTATTTGAAAATGTTTCAGATATATCTGTATTCTTGATAAGGTAATATTGTGAAAGTGTTTCAGTTCAGATTTCAGTTTTCAAATTCAGAGCGTTTTAAACTTCTGAATCATTAAGATGGGAATATCGCATTAAATATTTGAAATGTGTGAAAAATAAATAGAGATTTACTACCTCTGAAAATAGTTTAGAGTCAGATTTAAAAGGTCCAAACAAACGGATCCTAAATGCCTTATATGATTAAACTTGTGTGGTGTTAACTATGACACGTAACAATCGTCAGCGGGGTGATCAGATCATGATCATCGCTGGTAAGCCTTGGGAAGTGCACGTATTTTTTGGCTGACACCGCTCCTTCCCATATCATTTGCGTCACTTATACGTCAACACCATCATTATTTCCCCAGCCTTTTTAATCTACTTTATTTCGTCAATTTCACTTTTCAAAACTTTCAACCTTTCATTGTCTTGTAGAGTGAGAGCCTGCAAGATCTTTTTTCGTCCATCTGCAAGATCTTGGTTAATTAGGAAGGTAGATTTCCATTGCGTTGGTTGGCATAGATTTTTAGGGTTTAATCTCCCCTTTTCTCCTACCTGTGGCCTTTTATCTGTAAGAATGTCTCCCTCCACATAGGGAATATCAATCAGTAAACAGTCGTAAAATAATTCAATCAAACCCTTTCGAGTCAATTGGCTCTGCTCCCCTACCCCCAAATATCTAATATAGTAGGTATGAGTTTATGGCCTTTCATAGTTAAGATTCAGGTTTCAGGAGTGATGGTGGGGGTAGGAATTGGGTAGGCGAGACATCTTCTGAGTCCATTGCCTCTTCTATTGGTGACTCAAACAACGAGCCCTTGTACTCTCGTTCCCTTTCTTCATCCACTTGTTCTGCAGTTGTCACTGTGATAAAAATCGAAAATGATGGCAACGTTAGTCCCGATTCATAACTGTGACCCCGACGTAAACCTTCTAGAGGAAAAAATGCACAAGTTTGTCATGTATCTAGTCATGTCCACAACCGTGACCACTAGATAAATACCATAACCAATATTTGTGAAATATTACAGCTCATAATCGGGACCCTCAATTATGATAAATTTAAAATTCAGAATGGTCACAGAAAAGGGATCACGGTTATGAACACTCATAATGTATTGAGGAATTTTGAGAGCCGCGGTTTTGCAGCGTGACTATTGTGATTAGCCATGAAGAATTAATTAAATTCAAAATGTTCACAAGTCCGAACAGTGACCCCATTTCAGGTGCAAGTAAAACCCTCAACAATTTTATTTTCACTTATCTTGACCCTCTCGGCTCCACCACTATCGACTTCCACCATCGATCCTCGTATTTCTCACACACGCACTATTTTAGCCTCTATAAATGTATATATGTCTCTATAAATGTATATATATGTGTGTGTCTATGTGTGGAGCCATTGGGGCTGTGGTAAAAAAATTCAGTTAGGACAAATGTTAGGTAAGGGTTTATGGATTTAACTCTAAACATATACAAATAATGTTCAATTAGGAAAAATGTTAGGGCAATCTTTTTATATATGGTTTTAAAATGTTATTGTAAAAAACTTTTATTTATAAAAATGTTAATAAATTGGTTATGTACATACACACGACCAATTAGGAAAAATGTCCAATTATGACAAATATTATGGTAATATTTTGGGATTTAACCATAAACATGCACAAAAAATATTCAATTAGGGAATATGTTAGGGAAGTGTTTATGGATTTAACCCTAAATATAAAAAAAAATATATTCAATTATGGAAAATGTTAGGGTAATGTTTATGTATATGGTTCTAAAAATGACATTTCTAAAAATGTTAATAAATTTGTTGTGTACGTTGGGAATATAAATTTTTTATGTATATGGTTTTGTATATTGGGAATATGAACAAAACAAGTGCAGTGTTTATGTAAATGGTTCTCATAAGTTATTTATAAAAATGTTAATAATTGTTATTTCAATTTTTTATATATATGGTTGTGTATGTTGGGAATATTGCCAAAAAAATGTTGGGAATATTAAAAAAAACTGCAGAGTTTACTTCTAATTGAATTATATGTAAAGATTTCTTCTTCTTCTTCTTCTTCTTCTTCTTCTTCTTCTTCTTCTTCTTCTTCTTCTTCTTCTTCCATGTGCACATAAAATTGGAGAACAATTATGCAACTTCAACTGATTATAGTTTCTTTCTTTATTCAAGGAATTTTACTCATCTTTTTTTTAATACTCTTATGTAAAATAGGTTAAATATTGTGGAACTATTCACCCATTCCTTAAGTAGTTATTATTTGGCAGAACACAAATTGGTTGAAGGGCTTGTAGACACATAGTATTTTAGGATTAATTGAATTAAAATTGAACTAAAATTGGACTTGATGTGTTTGATTGATTGAAAAACATGAATTAGTTGATGTTGATATTGTGTGGATGAAGGATATCTTCATTTGAAGGCTAATCCTACATTTTATTGAGAGTTCGTGTAATGGTTGATCTCTTTTTATTATATATATCTTCCTGGTTAACTATTGTTGTCATGTTTACCCCTTCCTTAAGTGGTTACGGCTTGAGTGAGCAAAAATTGGTGGAAGGGCTTCCACATTGGTGGACACATAGTAACTTTAGGATTAATTTAATTAAAATTGAACTAAAATTAGACTTATTATGTATGATTGATTAATTAAAAAACATCAATTACTTGGTGGAATAAAATTAGACTTATGGTGACATTTTCAATACCTTTTTCATCTTTTAATTCACAAAAGAAAACACTGGTCATATTAACCCCCTCCTTTTATATATCTTTTGAGGAAAAAAATAAGCCATGGTAATAATTAATTTCAACGAAAAATGAGTCATGGTACTAATTACTTTCATCGTGAGAACATGCCTCAACATAATAACGGCCTTATATTAAACCCTTAAATAGACTAATATCCTCCCATTATACATACACACATTAACGATCGCCAACAATTCTCGCACACATACACGCATTAGCCTCCTATTGTTACTCGTATCCATACTCTCACACATGCACTCTTATGTACCCACATCAGTTCGATAACGTTCCAACCCCTTTAATTAAAATCGTGTTTATACATAAGCATATGTCTACATTTTAAGGGTTTTAAAACTAAGGTCTCTAATCATGTTTTAAAATAAGCTAAAATTAATTACAAATATAAAATGCAATAATAAGTATATAGATAAGGGAGCATAAATAAAAAGTGGGGTGCCCAATACCTTCCCCAATCGTAACCCGGTTCCCGAACTCATAACAAGAATCTCTACACCATTTACAGGCCTCAACCTGCCATATGGTAAGCTTGAAAGGGATAATAGAACCCATTTTGTTTGTTTTTGTATAAAATAAAATTGAGACTCTATAGACACTCAAAAACCTCACACAAAAAATGGCTTAGGCCCATAGGGGCGCATAACAAAACCAGATATGGCGTCTGATAACTTCCATGGGAATAATCACAAACTCGTCCTCTGAGAGAAAAATAGAGATCAAGAGATGAGAAGTCACGTATCCCCTTACCTATATGCACGCAGACGACACGATGCGCCTCTTTTGTAAACTTACATTCATTTTTTCCCTTAACCACCCTCTTGTCGGACTTCCCGCGACACCACAGCTAGTATGGGTTTGGGATTTTTCATCTTTTATTTGGGATTATCTTGGTTTGGTTTCATGTTATGCTATTTAGTTTTGATATTTGGATGCTCCTACCAGGGGACTTTTTCTTGTGAAATTTTGGTTTTCTATGTTAGTAAGTATACATATATGACATGTGTTTTACTTTTAACCCACATGCTTGGATATTGTGGACTTGGTTTCCTGTGTCGCTTGCATAATCCATTTTTAAAATTTTATAGTTTGAAATTTCTTGGAAAATTAATCTTCCAAATTTTGGATTATTTTGTCATAACCCGTGGAATTTACATCGAACTATATCTTGAGGAATTTGCATGCAACATATAATGAAGAGATTTGTTTTCTATTCCTAGAGGAAGTTAAATTTGTATTGGATTTTTTATAGAAAGTTGTCATTTGTACTCATTCTGTATCAAAGTATTCGATCATGAATGTAGTTGAATAAAGAAAAATTGCTAAATTATTCAAAATAACGAGAGAATGAAGTGGTCAGGACTACGCCTTGAGGATGTGGATTTCTACCTTTTTAAACATGGGAAATAATTACCCTTCTTTTTGTAAGAGTGAAATCCACCAATTGCAAAAGCATTTTTAAAAAGGATATCTCAAATATTTATTTCTACCTAAAATTTGGGTAAAACCAAATGATATGACACTTATAATATTTCAATCAGAAATTGCTTGACGAGTAAGAAAATAACGGTGGTTAAAAAATATCAAAACAAATAAAACTCTTTTTTAAGTTTCATAGACCCAAAATTTTCAAAATTTGAATTCAAACATTAATATTTTTTCTTGATTTTACCTGTTAATGCTCATTTTAGTCTCTTATATCATGACTTATGTGTTTGAAATAAATCTTCTTTATAAATCATTATAACTTGACTTTTAAACCTTTTGATGTTAAATTATCCTTTGTGTATAGTATTTAACATACCCATTAACCTTTAGTACGATTTTTGAAATTATGTTTTTTCGCATCAAGGTTATTTTTTTGTGTATATAGTGTACTTGTTTAAACAAAGAAGATTTATTCCTACACTCCTTTGTGACTTTCTTTATTTTTACAAAACTTTGTAATCCTTGGCATTGTTTATGACCCGCAAACAGGCTGCTTTGCCCCTACGATCAGATGGCTTAGCGTCCATCAAATCATCTAGAATGAATTAAGTTTCTTTCTTAAACCCACTTCACAACTTTCCTCATTTTTACTTAAACCGAGCTAATTATTCACTATTTTTATCTCTCTATATAATAGATCCATGTTGTGGAAGCTTAGCTTCTTATTCTCATATATCTAGGTGGTTATTCATGTTCTTGGTAAGTTGTCCTCATTATTTTGTGAATTTTATTTTTATATCTTAGTCTTTAGTGTTGTTTGTTTTCAGTTTGTGGACGAATTTTTATCTATGATTGATAAATTTATTTGTATTGAGACGAGATTCATTGTCTTATAGTAGTTATTATTTTGTTTAGCCTTATAATTTCTTAAATTTCTCTACCTACATAGGACTTTTTTACTCTAGTGTCAGATACGAATGAGAGTTCATAATTGTTTGACACGTTGCCTTACATAAAACTCTCTCATATATTTTTAGTATAAGATGTTTGGTTTATCTTTAATATCCGTTTTCTCATAGGATTTTTGTGCTTTGTCTTAGTTTATTTTTTATTTATTTTTTAGTGTCTCCCAAATCGCACTCACGCCTCGACTTCCACAAATGCTCTCTCCAAATTTTGCGAATTATTCCCTAAATGCACCATGCATTGGGAAAGTTTGATAGATTTGGAATCTCTATTTGAAACTTATATTCCTAAGTTTTTAAATATGTAAGCTTGGCTGTGGTATTTGTTCTCAAGCCATGAAATGTTATCCCAACTTGGTGAGAGAATTCTATGCCATTGTGGAATAAGGGGTATGAGTTGGGATACCAAATTCTTAATACCCATGTTTGTCGTATGAAGATAGTTAATCCTGTTGAGATGATTATGCATCACTATAAATATTTGTTGGGGAAAATAACATCGTACTGACATTTAAAACATGAAAAAATTCCAGCTCTATGGATCCTTGATTAATCACGCTTTGAAAAGAAAATAAGAACTAGGTTTAAAGATTATACCATAGTGAATCTTCTTGTGATTCATATGAGGGGACAAAGGTATATGATGATAAATTCCATGCTATCCCCCAAGGTATTCGAAAAATAATGATAAAACCTTCTGAATATTCGGATCTTCAAGTGTATGATCCTCCCCAAAGTTAGGTAGGTCGGTGAACAACTTTTGAGATGAAAACCCTTCCTTATGAGTGAGATAAGGTGGTCTCTCTATAGGACTCTTCAAAAACACTTAAATAGTGTTCTCTCTCACCCCTCTCTCACCCCAATAATATATAAGTATGCTTAAAACCTCTTCCCACACTTTTATATGTAAGTACAAAAGGTGGGCTTGGGCCAAAGTGGGCTTATTTATAGTATGGGCCTGACTACTTGGTTGTATGTACTACATCAGGGACCCAAGATAAATAATTAAATTAGCTACAAATAAACACTCAAAAATCCCAATTACAATTACTATAATTATTTCATTTCTTTATTTAATCGTGAATTTAACTACACTAAATAATCACGACTGCATCCAATTTAATTATCTTAAAAATCATTTGGATAAAATGAGGTCTTAATCGCAAAGTTGATTATGGTACATAATATGGTTCCTCATGTTAAGTGTCCGATAGTCGCTTGGTTCAAAATCAATTTACTGTTAATCAACTTTAACAAACCTCTAATCAATTCCTTGATTCTCCGACTTAACTTATTTTTTACTCCACCGGGATTATAAAATAATCAACCAATCAGGTTTTACTTGGTGGAAATAAAGCATATAAATCTATCAAGGGGGTATCACAATCCACAATATCCCATAGACATGGATTCCTCTTAACTATGATTTTGGACTTACTTATACAGTTGTCACCCAATATATGGAGATCATTTGATCCAATATAAATCAGATCACACCCGTAGCAATCAAAGTGAAATTTGTGCATGCATTCCAATCGTCATAATTTCGGGATTAAGAATATATGCACCTTTTTCAAATGGTGTGATATGAACTGATTCTAATCAAGACATCCCTTAGACTCAAATTTCATTGGTGGCCCTATTCAATACATTCCTGGAATGTACCGATCACAATCCTCTGTCGAACTACCAAATAAGTTTTCGAACCATCAAATAGGTTCTCGTAGTTTGAGATAAACAACTAGGATTGCATCACAAACGTTCTGATAGTATGTTAACTCCCTATTTAGGTTGTGACATTTAAATAGTGCTAGAATCAAAATCCTGATCTCCTAATGATCAACCTGAAGCTGATTCACCAGGATTCCAATTGAGCTCTATTGACCGACATATCTGCAATATATTTAAACCAAATATGAGGCATTCTTTTAACAATAATTTTTATTTCAAAATGAACTGGATCACCTTTACCAAAAGGTGACTATCGTATATGGTTTTAAAAATAAAACCCCAATAATTTTGGTGAAGAAGTTACTCTCGCGCACAACTTTGGTCCCATCACACATATTCCCTAAGTAATAGAGGTGATCTCATTGAGTAATGGACATTTCCATATTTGGCCTAAAAATAATTTCCCACGTGTCTCTTTGGCCAAGGGCTTCTATATTATTAATGTGGTCGTGTCTTAAAAAAAATCCCCACTATGAACCATAACAAGATCTCATTTTAGCATTCGTATCTATTGTCTTTTATTATAGAGATGTATATTTTGGATTTTACAAGTATGATATTTAATCATATCGTGGCTTGTTTTAAGAATTTGATGTAGTCTCACATTTTTCCCATCGGTTACGGGTATTTTAATTAGGAGTTAGGGTTTCTAATTCTTTTAAATGAAGTTAAAAAAGAACCCGAGGGAAAGATCAGAATGATTTCATACTACTGACTAATATCCCATTTAACTAACTAAAATTGTCTTCTTGTGCCATTTTATGTCAAGCCTCCCCACACTCCTCATTCTTCTCGTATGTCTCCTGAGCCTAATGAACCTTTCAATGCCCACACAATTTAGATGATATGGATTAATATATTTCATTATATAATAATTATTATCTTTCACATGCCTTAGAGGATCATCAGACAATGATTTATTCCTTGACTTATTCCTCTTCGAAGTCTTTGTATGAGTATGAATGAAGCACCAACATTTGGCTTGAAAATGTTTGAGACACTATACAAGATGTTAAGTTGATTGCTTTTAATATTGAGGATCGGAATTTTGGGTATAAAGCTTGTATAAACACTACTATTTTTCATTTCAAATATTGGAATCATTTCAAATATCGTTTCATTTTTAAAATCTATTCACGTTTATTGGAATATTGGAATCCTTTTTCATTTTGCATTTCAAAACTTTTATATATGTTCACAGTTCATGTTTTAACAATTAAAAACTTTATATTTTTTTTTCATTTTTTCTACTTTTTTCATTTTTAGTTTTGAAACTTTAACAATTAACACTGATGCATACAAAGTATTTTTTTTTTGGATTTGAAATATTTGATTTAACTGTTTTTTTTCGTTTTATCAATCTAAAGTTTATTTTTGACTATTCATAAACTAATACAAGTATATTTCTGTGTTTGTTTAATTGTATTGTAGGTGTATACATTTACATAATAGAGAGTTGCAAGACAATAAAGTAGCCTCAAAACATGTACCTTTTTCCTAATAAATTTGATTACATGTCAACAGTGGATGAAAGTAGTGGAGTAACTAGCAAACCAAACCCTAATAATAATAAGAGAAAAAAAAGTCTGGTTCAAAATCTGGTTTAGCCGAGCATCACGGAGCGTCTGGAGTATGAGAATATTTTGAAAAACACTTAATTGAGGGCACAAAAAATATTCGGGCACTTGTGAGTGCAATTATTGCTATGTAACAATACATGTACCATATTATGGGGGAACTAACAAATTGTGGAATCTTTTAAACAAATGTAAAAAATTTCTCGGTTAGAAAGGATGTAAAATGACACAAACCATTATTTCCATGGTAGGATCTCATCCTTCTAATTGGATATTTAACCAAGAGAGATGTCACAAATCTTTAACAAGAATGGTAATTATTGACCAACTCCCTTTTAATCACGTGGAAAAGGAAGGGTTTAAAATATTTTGTGAGGATTTGCAACCTAAATTTCATGTGGCTTGTAGAACAACACTAACTAAGGATTGCTTAATCATGTATCACGAGGAAAAAACCATGTTGAAAAACTATTTTAAGTATTTTAATACACGAATATGCCTCACCACTGATATGTGGACTTCGTTATAAAATCTTGGTTATATGGCTTTAACCACTCACTTTATTGATAGAGATTGGGTTGTTCATAAGAAAATTATCATTTTTTGAGTGCTTCCACATCCACACAAGGGTGGGGTAATTGCCAAGACATTGGAGAGTTGTTTGTTGGAATGGGGTTTAGAAAAAGTAATGACTATCACACTTGACAATGCAAAAAACAATGACACATGTATTGTAGAATTGAAAAAAGATTAAATAAAAGAAATGCTTTGTCATTGGGGGGTGAGTTCTTTCATGTTATATGTTTTGCACATGTCATAAATCTTCTTGTGAGAGATGGATTTGAGGAGGTTAAGGACACAATCAAACGCCATAGGCGAAGTGTCAAATATGTGCGAAGTAGTCCCTCACGTATGCAACTCTTTAAGAAGTGTGTTGTGGATGAAATGTTAGAAACAAAGAGGGTGGTGTGTTTAGATCTTAAGACGAGATGGAATTCAACCTACCTAATGATAAATACGATGTTGGAGTTTGAGAGGGTATTTGATCGTTTAGATGAGGTAGACCCCAATTATAAGATTGAGTGTAATGTGGGAGGTGTGGGTCTAATGGATGAGAGTGGTTGGAGAAAATCAAAATATTTGCACACTTTTTTAGAAGAATTCTATGAATTAACAGAGCGTGTGTCGGGTTCACAATATGTCACTTCCAATACATACTTCGATGAACTAACACAAGTTAAAGACCTTCTCATGGAGCATTCAGATAGTGATGATGCATTATTTCGTGCCATGGCCATTAAAATGGATGCAAAGTTTGACAAGTATTGCAATTTTGATTCCTTAACCCGATATTGGTTATTGCAATAGTATTGGATCCTCGATACAAATTGTAATTTGTTGAGTTTTGGTATTCTTCATAGCTGGAGAAATGTGTCAATTTATCTGAAGTTTAAAGGTCTTACAAATTGGAAGTGTTTGTGAAAAAATTAGAAGATTGAATGAATCGACTTTATAATTACTAAAAAGTGGGAGAGACACCTTATGTGGGTCTTGGGGGGTACCACAAGACTCTATTCTTAATGGAAAAATAGCCAAAAGACCTAAGGTAAAAGACTTATTTAGAGGGGTTTTGAAGAGAAAGGACAATGCAGATGTTTCCAATGACTTGGAAAGGTATTTGAATGATGGCGTTGTAGATAATGATGAGCGACATTTTGATGTATTATCGCGCACTTGCTATAATGGCCCATGATGTATTATCCATTCTCGTGACATCGGTTGCTTCCAAGTCAGCTTTTAGTACGGTCGGTCGTGTCCTTGATCAATTCTGAAGTTCATTAACTCCTTCTATTGTGGAATGTTTGCTATGCATGCAAGACTGGCTTAGGAATCCTTTACTTCCATCTTGTATGGAAGATACAATTGAGGCTCTTGAAACAATTGAAAATGGTATTTTGTTTCAATATATTCAATCATTTTATATTAGAAATAAATAATAATTCATTTTACACATTGTCATGTTAGTTGTGCAAGAGGAGATGCAAGGTTTATCACTCGAATCGACTAGTTGAATTTTGGTATTGTTGACATTTACTTTACATTTTACAATGAACATTTCTTATTCAATTTATATTTTATTTGGTTGGTTTAATTATTTTTTTTAGTAAAACAATGAAATGAGATACGGATGTTCAATGGTGTGCGGAAAGGATGATGCTTGGAAGCTTGTGGATTTTTTTGTAGCTCTTTTGTAATTGTTTTGGACTGTTTTTTTAGGACTACTTCGGACTATATAGCTTGGATGTTTCTTAAGACTTATTTCTATAATTTGGACTATATTAGGACTGTTTTCGTAATTTGGACTGTCTTTGTAATTTGGACTATATTAACACTAATTTTATAATTTGTAAAATTTAGGAGTGTTTTCGTTATTTATGTAATTTAGGAATGCTTTTGTAATTTGTGAATTTTAGGACTGTTTTCGTAGTTTATGTAATTTAGGAGTGTTTTTCTAATTTACAAAATTTAGGACTATTTTCGTAGTTTATGCAATTTAGGACTGTTTTTGTAATTTAAGAAATTTAGGATTGTTTTTGTAATTTATGAAATTTAAGCATATTTAATATCAATTAAAATGAATTTTAAAAATAAGTAGGGAATAATTCAAAACAGGTATAAATATTTTTTATAGAATAAAAATTTGAAAAATAGGAAATATTAATTTTTAAGATTTTTTTACCAAAATTCCGAAATTGGAAAAAAATACAATTCCAAAAAAATCGGCTTCGGCTCGACGATTTTTTTGGAAATTTTTTCGAAACAAACTTTTTCGTTCCGATCCGGCTGAAACACAACCCTATTCAAATTGAGGCTTTGATGAGTATCAGGAAATGAGAGTAGGGTGTATTTATAATTTTGGTCTTTGTAGTATGCACGTTATGATTGTCCTGCATTTTCTTTTATGTTGTATAAAGCCCATAACTCCATTTTTTTATTTAATTCTTATTACAGTTTATCATCACAAGTTTCTCATATATCTTTGCTTTGATATATTGTGTATTTTCATGTGTAGTTGTTAATATGTTTATCTTAGGTCTGTTTGTTACATATTACAAATCATGCCTAAGTCTTTGTATTAATTCCTCACCCACTAAATGGTTAACTCTCATTTTGTTAGTTTTATCAGCGTTTTATGTTCATTAAGTTGCTTAGTTATATTTATCTTATTAAATGATTGGATCTTTCATTTTTCTCTTTCATGAAAAAAGGAGGGAGAATTTTGTAGAGAGGGGGAGTGCAGAGTATTTAATCAAGTTGGGTTATGGAGAGCGTTTTATGCCATATAATATGTATTAAGATATTTTCATAGACAGGGGGAGATACTTTAGTATTTTGATGTTCATGTGTATACATTGATATATTAACTTGTTTTTATCTTATTTACCCTCATATATTATGTCTTTAGGTTACACATTCATATTTAATGAATTTTCTAATGTGTGACAGGAAAATAAGTACAAGAAGCTCGCTAAACAAATACTTGAGCAACTTGGGTTTACATATATATTAACTACATTTAGTATATCTTATATGCATTTAGCGAGGCAAGTCGTGTGTTAGCTGATATATTTGATTCAGTTGCTCGTAATCTTTGGTTTTGGCTATTTTTCATCTAATAAACAAAGGGGGATATTGTAGAAGTATGTGCATATTCATGTGCCTAATTCACTTTAATTGTTCTATTATGTTTTACTGCACACACTTTGAGTCTATTCCAAGAGGTATATAGAAGGATTTTCCAAATTCAAATTATTTTCTTTATTTAATCGCTTAGGATAAAGGTATATTGACTAGAGTACTTAGATTTACCCCCATGGATAAATATTTTTTGTAAATTCAAATATTCTCTAATATAACCTTGTGGTTTTTTTATACTTGAAAAATACATGATGATATATTATTCCTATTTAAAACTTACGATTAAAATGCATCATTTATATTTAGAATTTACTTTGTCATAGGTTGGATAAGAAAATTATGACTTCTGTGAAATAATGCAAAACTAAAAAACTCTACATATTTTCACGACCTTGGTCCTGACCATTCACCTCAGAGAAGAAGTACTTCGCCCTCATGAAGAGTCTCCTTATCTAGTCGCAGTATTTTGGAAGAGCCCATGAGAAATCTTTAGCTTGTCATGTGACCTTGTGTCCCTAAGGCTTCCAATAAAAAAAGAATTATTCATGTCTGCGTTGCACCTATGAGACTACAAATTTGTTACATTTTAAAATATATTTCCATTTTTTTTATAATTGTGCCAAGATGTCATCATGGTTGGGAATCCATATTGATCTTTTCTTAATCTATTGATTTACTAACACTTAAATGTATCACCCTTGTCTTTATACGTATGTGTATATAATCAAAAGTTTCTCCATTGCTACGAAAAAGAGTGAGAAAATAATATTTAAGAGAGATCTTTCATAACAACTAAGATTTTTATACACTTGTGTATATATTTTTAATTTTTATCAGGTTGTTTGAGATCTTTCCTGACATTGATGTCCTAAAAATAAGTTATGGAAGGCACATCAAACATAAGGTCATTTCCCTGTACCCTATTGAGTCTTGTAGGGCATGGATGAGGTTGATTCTTTGGCGATCCTTATCTAAAGTTATAGGCTTAAGATAGGGTTCCATATGGAACTCTCATAGTTAATGATACTTTGTATAAGACCTAATTTCATTATGAGGCGTGGGACTCATCAACTGAAGCCCTTGGCTCCTTTTCTCAATTCATCCCATTGCAATAGGTCTTTTTTAAGAATTGGTGATTGAGAATCATTCTTGTAAATATCAGGTGGATATAGTAGGAGAGAGGGTGTGAAGGAACTTATCTTTAAACAATATATTATTATGAAAATCTCTTAGTTTTTTGATAGGTTTCAAATTGTTAATTGGTTCAACCTCGACATTGGTCATGATGAGAAAAGAGAGATTATTGGGATGGAACTTGGTGGTGAACCCTCAGACGGAGGGATGCAAATTTATCTCTAATAGGGATATAAAATGAATTTATTTTATGCCCTATTATTCCCTATATCATTCTCTTTGGGGGATGTATAAGCTTTAGGGCGTTATCTAGCATGGTTAGAATTTGGTCGATGTGAGGAGTTGATTGGGAAATATTCCATATTTGGCGTTGATGTTCGTTTGCCTTCCATTCGTAGTCCCATATTATCCATATGGGTGCATTATGAAAACTTTCTAGCGGACGGGATTATAGTTGCCTCTGACAATGATAAAGCTAATCCGGTGTTCGCGATACACGATGATATAGATTGGTATCATGGATGGTTATGAGCTTTCATTTATTCTCGAGCTGGTTCTAGAAAATTGAGGCTACGAACTATACTTTGAGATGGTCCATTTGAGTTCCTTTTTAAGGGTAAGCTTGGTCTTGGTGAAAACCCTTTGATTTTGGATCCATATTGGTTTCATCGTGGATTAAATCCAGCGCTAAGAGTATTACATCCATCTGCTACAAAAGCATCTATGAGTGTTGATGTCAAAAAATGGACTGTATATAATTTTCTAATCACAGATAAAATATATGATTGTAATCAAATAATGACACAATAGACAAAGGGTTTTTAAAGTGGTTCAGTTGTGTAAGAAATCCTACATCCACTGTAATTATATCAATTTGAGTGATTACAAATATCTAGGTACTCATGTTAAAAAGAATATCCTAGAATCTATTTTATCATGCCTTTGATGAAAAGGATACAATGTATTTATAGTGACCCGGAGATCAAGGATTGTAATGCCTTTATATATTCATGCATTTACACCCATACATAATGAATGTGATGGTTTATTGTCTATACCACGAGCGAAAATACCATTGGTTGTTCCCCTAAGTGGTGACCTTTTATTTACTTTGATGTTCTGCATTCTTCAAGTTTGTCAGCATGCCTGCTAAACAACTATCTTTGAAGTTGGTTAAGCGTATGCTGACTAGTATTTCCACCACGTAAGATGACAAGTGTCCATTTCTGTTTAGTCCAAGTAGGTGGATAATGTTTGGTATCAATAGAAGCCCTCGATACTTTATTCTTGATGCTTTTACAGAAATGATGGAGTATATTTTCTTCAAAGTTGGTCGGCAAATGCCGACGTGTAGGACTTGTGAAAAATTTATATGTTTTGATCTTTTAGTGGTATTTTTGTGAATAATTTGGAAGTTAGCGAACCGCTAAATGGTATATTGGTATTTTGGGTACTTTTACGACTTTGAAGTTGTTAAAACGTCAATTTTCGAAGCAAGTAATCATTTCTTATATGATTTTTAAGATAAGCTATAAGGGATAAGATTTTTCCCGATTTTTATACCACAACTTTTGAAGCTTTCGTACTCTCCTTCTCCTCATTCTCTGTTTTTGAGCTTTCATTTGTGTTCTACCTTCGCTTCAGTTACAAGTTTCTCTGTAAGCTTTCTTCTCCTCTTTCATTTTTCTTTCTTTCTTTCTATACTGTAGCCATGGTTTACTTAGTTCACGGGGATTCTCTAGATAAATTTAGGTGGTAAAGGAATATTCCTGATTGGGTAAAGCTAGAAATGCATGTACCCCCTGTTGAGGTGTTGTCATTATGAGGGGTTCACTGGATTACCTCTTTGTTCATAGTTGAGTGTGGTTTTAATTTCCCCCAAATCACTTTTGTCTAAAGTTTTGTCAGTATTTTGATGTCGTTACTACTAGGGTAGCCCCCAGTACTTGGAGAGTGGTAAATGGGATACATAGGATCAATCAAATACATAGAACCCACATAGGCATTCCTGAATTAATTTTTGTTACA
Organism: Sambucus nigra; assembly: GCA_949130495.1. Classification (NCBI taxonomy): domain Eukaryota; kingdom Viridiplantae; phylum Streptophyta; class Magnoliopsida; order Dipsacales; family Adoxaceae; genus Sambucus; species Sambucus nigra. The sequence goes on from OX422222.1 coordinate 375,820,822, forward strand.
AGTGGGTTACCAATGATAATACTTACTACATGAAGACTAGGTTTGCCACTAGGGCCTTGGTTATGAATTTTCCAGACTCCAATAACAATTACTTTGACTATGGAGTTATTGCAAAAAATTGGCAACACACTCCTCTTCAAACATGAGAGGTGTATAATGGACCTAGGTGACCCTAAATGTGATATGTCATGGGTTGCTGAATTTCAATACTATATTCCTCTAGTTTTTTTTGCTAACCAACTATTTGATGATATGTTGACCTAATATTTTCTTGTCTTGTTTCTTGTTTTGCACAATTGAGAACAAGAATAAGTTCTCCAAAGAAGAGGACATTAATATATGTGAATTGAAATTCTTATAGAATCTTCGTCAGAGATTTGGCGAGGAACACCCAAGAGCTGCCTCATATTTGTTGCATTATAGTAGTTTAATTACCTCCTTTATTTCTAGGCCCACTACTGTTGTTTCTTAAGGCCCCATCAATCTTGAAGAAAAGATAGTTCTTACCTATTCAGTTGAGGAATTTACTGGTGATGAGAAGGATTTTGGGACTTCCTCCTTTTTTGAATCGTTGGATATTTCAACTATTCCATCTTCTCCATTTGTTAGTATTCGAAAGAGAAAAATCTATGATTTAATGACTGGAGCTTTATCTCCAAGTGCTAAAAGAGATGTCGAGAAGACTGGGAAGGCTTGTAATGCTAAGAAGCCTGAAAAAGAAGCCAAGGTTTCTAAGACAGAGATGGTTTCTCAAGTAATCACCTTTGAGGAAGTTAATATGACTTCACCTCAATTCAAGAAGTTAAGAAAAGGCATGTCCGAGAAATAAGTTGAGAAGAATTCTGGAAACCAGGAGATGGTCGAAAAGGCTCACGAGGATTTGACTATTCCAGGGTCATCCTCAGTTGTCATTCATCCTGGTGTTGCTAAGATGTTAATCAAGACTAGTACCCGCTCTACTGATAGAGAAATTCTTGCCCCACTACCAAGATTGAAGTTGGAAGAAAATGTTTCTCAATGTTTGGCTATGGTAATTCCTTCTTCTCTATTACTTACCCTTGATGTCTTATTTTCCTCCTAATACTCGTAATATGATATTATCTTCTATGCAGTTTTTGGTGAATTTTAATCAAATGCTAGAGAAGGGCGATCAAATTAGTTCTTCAGGAGGAGATATTAAGGAGGCCCTTGAGGGTATAAGACAATCCCTTGAAGCTTTAATCTAGCTATTGGAGTCCAAACAGAAGACTTGGGATGATAGACTAAAAAAGGCTAATGAGAGAGCCACCACTGCTGAAAGAAAACTAGTGACTACTGAGAATAAGGCCAAGGTGGATAAAGATAATTTGGTGGACAATCAAGCTTGCTTGAAGTCTACCGAAGATAAGGCTGCTGGTCTGATCTCTGAGCTAGTTGCAGAGAAGGCCAAAAATAAGATTATAAAAGAATATTCCTTCAATAAAGGCTGGGATAAGGCTTTTCTGGTAGTCTCATCTCATATTGAGTTTATTAGGAAGAAGTCCTTTAAAGATGGTTGGTCAGAGGCCCTCAAGGAGGTAAGACTCTGAATTATTCTTGAGGCATGATCCAATCTCTCCTCCAAACTTGGAAGAAGATGAGGAGGGATCTTAGGAATCCTCTATTCAGCCTGCTAGGGAAACTTTAAAGCCCATTGAGAAAGTCATCCCTTCTATCGACCAGCCCTCTCGAAGCAATGTTCAGGATAAGGAGAAGGTTTAACTCCTTTATTTTTCTTTTTGTTCATTTTCCATGTAATGGGACCATTATGTAACACCTTATACTTATTAATGAAAATACTTTCTTTTGGTCAAATGTGTTGCATTTTTTCTTACTTATGCCTTCTTGATTGGTTGAGTTATCTTCATAAAATCATACTTTCTATATTATGTTTGCCTAGTAATTACACTTGTGTTCTTACCAACGTAATTTTCAGTTTAATGCTAGGAAACAAGCTATTGTTTCTATTGCATTCGACCTGCTCAGGTGAAGTAAAAATTTGCTGGAAGCTGGCCATGTTCCTTTGTGTGAAGAAGACTTGGTCAACCTGCTTGGACCAAATGCTTTCGACTAAGTTAAGGAGTCATACAACGACATTCACTATTTACTGGACATGGTTGTAGTAAATAATAAAACCAACTACGAGATAATATAATTAGATTTGATCTAATTAATTCATCATAGATAAATATGAATAAAGAAATAAGAGAAAGAATTTTTAAAGTGGTTCAGCCTTAAGGAAATGGCCTACATCCACTGTTTTGTATTACTGGGTATTTTACCTTACTCTTGAGTATGTTAGCTGATTGAAGCTTACCCCGTTGTGGGGGTGTTACAAGGTATTTATAGACCTTAGGCGGTCAGTATGAATAGACAATATGCCGTTATTTAATAGACGTATACATCTGTATATGATAAGAATGTTCATTGAATCTGTCTTCGCCTCTTGATCTTCCTAACTAGATGCTCGGTACGGTGAGTAGCTCGGTATGTTGAGTAGTTCGGTGCTTTAAGTTACTCGTTCATTAGATTTATGCCATGTAGGATAACACGTGTCTTCATATAATTGTCCCACGTCCGCAGACTAATTTTGGTATCATCAGAAGCCCCCAATGTTTCATAGTTGAGGTTGGATATAAGAGTGTGGAATAGTATCCCCAAAAGTTGCTCGGGCATGTTTACCCAGTCTTGTTAGATTACAGATCTCCAACACTTGTGAAATTTTCCTTTTAGCTTAATAATTTTGAGCGCGAAATGGCAAACTCATAAATATTTTGAATCTTTGATGAACACTTGGGTATTTGTGCCTTTTTCATCATTTAGCCACCGAAAACGCAATCGTCGTATCTAGTGATCATTATTTTTTCCCGTTTTACCAGGTAGCGTATTTAAAGATGATAGTATCAGACTGTCTTCTACCTTTTGCCTTTTAGATTCCCAAATTTTCTATCTTCTTACTTTTATTCTTACGATTGTCTTCTCTGTCGCCCGCCTTAGCTGAATTCTTAATTTTCCTGTAAGAATTTCTTCTTTCTTCTTTCTTTTCTTTAGTCACCATAGTTTATCTTATCGAATCATTGGATAAGTTTAGGGCTAATTTTGGAATTCTTTTTTGGGTTATTTTGGAAGAACCTCCTTGCCCTTCTGATTTATTTTCTCTAGCCGAGGGACATTAGTTTCCTTCCATTTTTGTAGCTAAATGTGGTTTTTCTTTCCTGCCGAATCCCTTGTGTTTGGAATTTTTCTAATATTTTGATATTGTTCCTGTAAGAGTAGTTCCAAATACATGGAGGGTAGTTAATGGCATACATAGATTGAATCAAATTCATGGAACTCATTTAGGGATTCCTAAAATTATGCATTGCTATAAATGGGTTACCAGCGATACCACCTTTTACTTAAAAACAAGGTTTTCTAACAAAGCTTTAGTGGTCAATCTCCCTGATGCTAATAGGAATTATTTTGAACATGGGGTTGTGATGAAAATTTGGTAACACCCCCGTTAAAAGGGAAAGACGTGTACAAGGTCCCAGATGTCCACTTTATAGCAATGGGATAGGTTGTTTTTATTTTTCAATTTAGATATGTTTTTGTTTAATAAAATGAGTCACTGATATTTATTTTTTATTTGTTGCAGTTGACGAGCAAATACCCAAAAGATAGTGATATGAACACCACTTCGTCCTTTATTGCTCAACCTCTTGTTCCTCCCTTGGTGATTGATCTTGATCAGGCCCCAGCCTCTTCTTTATTTATTGGAGAATCTTGTCCTTACTTGGGTACTTCTATTGCTGACTTGATGATGAAGAAAAGGAGGATGCCCGATCTCTTTGCCAAGGTTTCCCTTAGTGCTGACGGGGCAAAGAAAAGCAAAGATGATGTCCCAGTTGAGGGGTCTAAGAAAAAGGATGTTGTTCCACCTGGTGGAGCAGTCATAACTTCCATGGATATCAGCAAGAAGCCCCCTGTTGCCCCTAAAGAGGTAGCAATTTGATTGAAGGGGTTGTCCTTATTCAAGAAGAGACAACACCTTTGATTAAAGCTTCTCCTTTGAGAAGATTGAGAAGGGGTCTTACTGAGAAGACTGTAGATGATGCTGCCCAACCTTCTAGGGTTGAGGTACCATCTTTGAGAGTTAGTACTCCATCTCTCATTACTCCTAGATTGGATAAGAAATTGATCAGGTCTGGGACTCTTCCTGACTGCCGAGCTGCTTAGACTTTTACTCCTCGGAAGAAGCTTACTGACTTGGAAGCCCAACATATTGCATTAGTAAGTATCATCACACTTGCCATTTTACCTCTTTGCATAATGTTCATATTCTGACTTGGGCTTCTTTTCTTTTCCAGTTTTTGGTGTATTTTAATCATATCCTGGAGAAGGATGAGGCTATCAAGGCTTCAACTTCATCCAGTGGGGTAGAAGAAGCGCTTGCTGGGTTGTCAAAATATTTGATATAGTCCCGATAGAAGTACGAGGAGGATAAATTTTCCTGGGAAAATAAAATAAAGTCCGCTGAAATATCTCAACAAAAAGCTGAGGAAGTTGCCAAGGAGGCTGTAAATGTTTCCAAGGAGGCAGAGGAGAAATGCAAGGTTGCCATTTCTAGCAAGGTGGAAATTGAGGGCAATCTTGAATAGGCTGAACGACGTAAGAAAGACCTTGAGGAGAAGGTAAAGTCCGTCGAAGAGCTTCTTAAGGAAAATACTTCCTCGGAGAGGGTGAAGAGAAGAGATGCTATGAAGAAGGCCTTTATCTCCGGATAGGACAAAGGGTAGAATAAAGTTATAATTGCTGCTTCTACCCAGATGGAGTATACAAGTGTAAAGTTCTTCAGGGATGGATGAACTGCCTCTTTGAAAGAGTTGAATGTTGCTGAAGATTCTGAGTTGTTTCAGAGACACATTCACGACCCTCCTCCTTCTATTGAAGAAGAAGACAAAGATGAAGCTGGATCTGATGAATCTTCTTTGTTAGTTGTAGAACAAACACTTACTGCTACTATTTCTCAGCCCTCCGAGCAAGTGCAGCAAGCAACTCCCTCTACCGAGCAACATCAACTGCCCACCGAGCAACCAAGTCCTTTCTCAAAGTCAACTGATAATGTTGTAGGGAATAAGGAGAAGGTGTACAGTTGTTCGGATCTTTACTTGTGTTATTTGTCTGTTTTCCCTTTTATTGTAAATTTGGTTTTACCCCCTTTTCTTATGATCAATAAAATGGACTTTATTATTTATTCTGAGTTTCTCATTCACTTTGTTCGATATGGATGTATTGATGTTGATCTATTTTTACTTTACCTTGCTTGTTTATTTCCAGGATGGAACTGTTGTCAGCTAGTGATACAGATTTGATGAAGAAATGTACGGATTACTTCAAAGCTGGTCATGCAGACTTCAGTGATGCACATATAGTTGATATTCTTGGATCTGATGCCTCTAAATGAGAAATCGATGCTTATCAATATTTAAAATGTTTGTTTGATCGAGCTGTGGAAAATAATGTGGCTTACTATGAAATGATCGAAGATCTTCAAGGAATGATCGAAGAATTTCAGCTGCAACACAAAGAAGCCACTGATCTTTTACATGAGGGTTATGAGAAAAAATACCAACAGTTGAGTGCTGATCGGGGTTATGATAAATTCATTTTAGCCCATAATAAGAGAGAGAGAGAGTGTGATAAATCTTGAGATTGAAGATCACAGAAACATCGCTAATTTGTATGAAGAAGAGAATAATGCTTTAAGAGAAGAGCTGAGACAACTAAAATCTGCCTCCTCTTCTAGAACTCTGGTCCGAATCAATGATGAAGGATTTTCTTTTTTAGAGATTGAAAATGCTGCATTGAGAGAAGAACTGGAGGCTTTGAAATGAGCCAGACCTACATCCTCCTCGCGGGGTAGAGCAAGACCTTGTCGAAGCAGCATTGAAGAGACTAGGACTCAATAAGCCTTAGAAAACCAAGCTGTTAAACTAAAGGCAAAAAATCAAGCATTAACTGATATGTCCCAGAAAATTCAGAGTCTCACCGAGAAACTTTCCAACTAGAGTTCTGTATTGGAGAGTAAGGAAAACTTAGTGAAGAGGCTTCATCAGCACGCTGAGCGATTGACTTATCAATTCCACAAGTAGCCAGAGAGTTTTTGATGGGGGGATATAATGAATCTTTATGTCATCTTAATGTTCGGTTGAAACAATCAAATAATGAGGGATACAAAAAGGGATGGTTGAACGCCTCGACTGTAATTAAGGTCGAACAAGGAACAGAGTTATGGGATTGGTATTAACCCAAATTACTTGATCTGATAGTGCCTACTTTTAAGCTAGATGTCAGTTGGATTCCAGACCGCTCCATTCACTACACCAAAATGGGCAAATTGTCACCTTTCAGCCGGCCAACCTTGTCAAGGTCATTGACCGTGACAAAAAAACACGCGTTTTATTTCACCGTCATTGACCGTGACAATTCTTGTCACGGTCAATGACCTTGACACGACCATTACAACTTTTCCAGCAAAAACCCTTTCCCCCTTCTTTTTTCCCTCCCACCGTTCCCTCCCTCTCTCTCTCTCTCTCTCTCTCTTCCATTTATATATATATATATTTGTGTGTATATTTATGTGTGTATGTGTATATATATATGTGTGTATGTGTGTGCGTGTGTGGGGGATGGGGCGGGGTGGGGCAGGGTGAGGGAGGGGGTGGTGGAGGGGGGCAGGGGGTGGAGTGCGGTGTGTGTGTGTGTGGTGGTGTGTTTTGGGGGAGAGGGTGGTGGAGGGGGGGGGAGGGGGTGGTGGAGGGGGCAGGGGGTGGGGTGGGGTGCGGTGTGTGTGGTGTGTTTTGGGGGAGGGGGTGGTGGAGGGGGGGGGAGGGGGTGGTGGAGGGGGGCAGGTGTGTGTGTGTGTGTGGTGGTGTGTGGTGGGGGAGGGGGGGTGGAGGGGGCAGGGGGTGGGGTGGGGTGTGTGTGTGTGTGTGGTGGTGTATGGTGGGGGAGGGGTGGTGGAGTCCACTTTTGGGGTGTGTGTGTGTGTGTGTGTGTGGTGGTGTCAACAATTTTTTTACAATAATCAAATACTGTAGAGTCCACTTTTGTTATTGTTTGTCAATTTATAAAATATTGCACATCCACGGACTATCATAGAATAGTGAGTGTAAATATGAGTCTAACCCATGAAAATTTATTAATTTTTCATTCAAAATAGTTGTGATTGTCCAACTAAACGAAATGAGTTTAAAGAAGAGATGAAATATTCCTAAGCTAAAACAAATAAAAATGCAAATACAAAAGACATAATCAAGTGTGCGAGTAAAAAACTGACGTTCGATTCATTATCCACATTTTACTAATAGTGTACAATAATTTAAATTTGTCGTTCCTGATTTAATAACTCAAATAAAATGACCCTCATGTTTAATTCGAAAAATAATACGATTAAGTTCACAATAACATTTAACGTCTCTAAATTTAGACACCTAAAATTTCTAATACCTTAGAAAGTTCATTTTGAAATTTCAAAGTACACTCTTTAAGTATGGACTATCAATTAATTCAATAAAAGTATAACCCATCGAAAAGTACTCACGCTCAAAATAAGAAAAATAAGTTTTCAAACACAGTCGAAGGTTTAAAACACCCTCATGCCATTTTAAATGAATGTCGAATTTCTAAAGCTCTTAGGAAATATTGAAAAATAAAAACGAATTTAAACTACACACAATATTAATCAAAAACAATAAACTTCACATGGTCCTACTAAATAAATTAAGCTAGTATAATTAAAGAGAAAATAAAAAAAATGCAAGAATGAATAATAACTTTTATTAAACAAACTTACAATTAAATATGTATTGATGTAAAAAAACTAGACTTGATCTAATTTTATAATCACAGATAAAATATATAATTGTAATGATAAATACAAGAGAAAGTGATTTTTTTAAGTGCTTCGGCTATGTAAGAAAGCCTACGTCCACTGTTGTTGTATTGATTTCAGAGGTTACAAAATGCTAGGTACTCTTACAAATAAGAATATCCCAAAATCCGTTCTACCTTGCCCTTGATGAAAAGGATAAAACATAGTTATAGTGATCCGGAGGTCAAGGGTTGGAATTTCAAGAGATGTAATGCTTTTATACATTTATAATCACGATTCATTCCACTAAATAATCATGATTTCACTCAAATTTAATTATTTATAAATCACTCGAAAGAATGTGTTCTTATTATTAAAGTTGATTACGGTATATTATGATTCCCCACGTTATGTTTTCGATACCCTCTTGGTTAAATAAATTTTCTACTAACCAATTTTAATGAATATCTGATCAATTCCTTGATTCTAAAACTTAATTCTATAGGATTATAAAATAGTTCATCGGTTGGTTAAACAAAACATATAAGTCTATCAAGGGGTATCACAATCCAAATTATTTCTTGGACGTGAATTCCTCCAAATTATGATCTCATACCTATTCACACAATGATTGACCAACTTGCGAGGATCTATTGTTCTAACATATAATTGAACTTCACCCATCGCAATCGAAGAAATAATTGTGAAAGAAATTTAATATCCAGAACCCTAGGGATTAAGAATCTATGAACTTTTTGCAAACGATATGAGATTTCCCATGTTTAATCAAGAACATCCTTAGACTTGTAGGGGGTGGGGTGGGGTGGTGTGTGTGTGTGTGTGTGTGGTGTGTGGTGGGGGAGGGGGTGGTGGAGGGGGTGGGGTGGGTAGGGGTGGGGGTGGTGTGTGTGTGTGTGTGTGTGTGTGTGCGTAGGTGTGCGTGTGTGTGTGGCGGTGGGTGGGGGTGGGGGTGGGGCACCCATTTAATAACTCTTTAAATATTTGGAAAAAACATAATATTACAAAATTGAAACGAAATGGTATTGACGGAACTTACACATACGTTATAATATAGATGGAACATTTTTTTATCTGTACTATTAATTCAATTAATTCAATTAGGTAAAACGAAATGTGTACTATTAACATTTTTTTTTATCTGTACTAATAACATTTTTTTTACAGCAAAAATGTCTCCTTCAGATGTTAAGGCGAAGATGATGATGCTGTTTATGATGATGTCGTCTGGGTTCGGTGGTAGCGGAGGCGACGAGGGCTCCTCCGCCGCTAGGCTCCCCAAATATGGAAAATTTGGGATTACCGTCGAAAACAAGTCGGAGCTTTTAGCGAGATCCCTCGAGCTGCTAAAGACGGTCATCGGCCCGGGGTTTATGAGTTGGAAGGAGGTGCCGTATGAGCTCAAGTTAGCTGTTTGGGCGGCACTACAGGTAATTTTTATATGAATATTTTAATTTATATTTATATTTGTATTTATTCGCAACTAACATTGTATTTGTTGGACAGGAACAATTCAACTTGGATCCAAAGCTACGCGATTCTGTCTTGGAGCAGTTGAGGGAGCAACACAAGACGTGGAAGAAAAATATGCGGTCATGGTACTTTGGAAAAACACGAGAGTCCATTTTACAATGGCGCGGATCCGTCCCGCCCAAGGAGCCGATCTCATTGGCACAATGGCAAAAGTTCATTGACAATGAGATCGAGGATCGACAATTGGCATCTCGCCAATCGGGGAGGGAAAATCGGGCTAAAAGACGGACGTGCACTACTCCGTCCGGACCTCTTACGCTGAGGTGGAGCATAGGATTCAGGTAAGATTTAATTTATCTATAACTACAGAAATATATTATTGGATATTAATTTTACTAATTTTACTTTACTCTATTTTATTTCAGGGGGTAGGGAGTGGGCCAGGGGGTAAGCCACATAGGCTCGATACTTATGTGGCTCTTCGGACGAAGAAGGGGAAGGACAAGGAGGTGTCCCCGAGCATCGCGGCCACGATTGAAAGTAATTCGACAGTTTAATTATTGTTAATTACGTTATAATTTTTTAGTTTACTTACTTTACTAATCATGTGCTTTTTGTCGTTTCAGGCAAAGCTTAAGGAAGTGCATGAGTCGCAGTCTGATGCCGACAAGCATCTTTGTCCACAGACGCACTCAGCTAAGTGCTTGGCTCTGATCGCAAAGGGAGGACAAGGGGAGTGAGCTCGCGGGTGGCCAAATCGAGTATCATCGGATTGGAGACGAGCGACACCGGGTTGGCTCGAACGGTGGATTCACACGACACGAAGCTGTCCCGTTTGGAGGCGACGGTCCAAGATATGTACGCATTCATGAAGCGTATGTTGGGTGGAGACCGTAAAGGGAAAGGGAAAGGGAAGGAGAAGGTGGTGGAGGAGGAGGTGCGGGAGGACGAGGCGTAGGATGACGAGGATGTGGACCTCGCTGCTTCATCACCGACACGTTCGTACTTCGACGATCCACTTCCCTATTTGACGCCCTCCAACAGACCATTGTCGATAATTGGTTGGCCGAGCGTGTTCATATTGGACGTATTTGATCGCCAGCGGATAGGGCGGGGTTTGAGGGACCCTAATATCGTCGAGGGTGGAATAGTCCATGGACGTGTGCTTCAAGAGATGGAGTCCAGGGTTCTCGTCACGCATGTCATACCCGGGAAGGAGAACTCCCTATTGTGGTTGCGCGAACAATGCGGCACGATGTATATTAGTGGGTGCGTCAATTCGTATGTCGTGTGGCCTACTCACCTCCTCAGTTTTATCCAAGACATATAGTAACATTATTTTTAAGTTTGTCCATTTTAATTAAATTTGGATTATATCGTCATGTATATTGTTTTTACTTTGAATATTTGGATTATATCGTCATGAATATATATTTGCATTATCTTTAGTTTGTGTTGGATATATGACGTTAGGAACAGGTACAACGTTGCTATAACAGGTACAAATATACTGCTGGGCAGTGGCAGTGGCCATACTGCCCAGTAGATTTTTTTTAAATTCTGCCCAGAATTGTCACGGTCATTGACCGTGACAAGTCCGCGACAAAAGTTGTCACGGACGTGTCACGGTCAATGACCGTGACAATTCTGGGCAAGAGGGGTCACGGTTATGTCACGGTTTAGAACCGTGACAAACGTGTCACGGTCATTGACCTTGACACGATCGTGACACAAAACGCAAGTTTTTTATCAAGGTCAATGACCGTGACACGACCGTGACAAAAAAAGTTGTCTCGACTCGAAATGTCACGATCATTGACCTTGACAAGGTGAATTTGTCAAGGTCAATGACCTTGACAAATGGGCAGATTTGGTGTAGTGATTCCTCAATGTTTGATTTTCAAATACCTTGATGACTACAATCTTCATGAAGATTTTGAGATATCCCAACCTCAATATCTGCTTGACTGACCTAGGTCGAGCAACTCCATAATACTGCGAGATTTGAATTTTATCAACTTTTCTTTTGCTCTAGATGATCCTCCAACTGAAATGGAGTCTGTACCTAAATCTGAAGGAAAGAAACCAATATAATAGGCTATTTGTATTTCTTTAATGATTATTTAATGAAGAAAAAACCATCTTTTTTAATTTTATTTCCTCGAAAATCAATTAATTATATGATGTTTATCAATATGTATATATATAAAGGGAAAATTTGTCCTATGTTGATTGGAGTGCCTATACAATTATGTTTGCCTAGTTGTAGTGACTTATCACCCATAATTGCCTAAGCAATGGAATTATTTTCATCCCATGTTCCTGCTTAGTTGTAACAATCTTATCTAGACTACCTTGGTGCCTAGGCAGTGGGTATTTTACCCATATTCTTACCTAGTTTTAGATGCCTCTTGAGGTCATCTATAATCAAACAGGTCTTTCCTTATATGATTGTTGTGCCAACATTATTGGTTAGGTTTGTTGATGCCAACCAACCTTAGTTGGTGGTTGTTGATATGCCGACCAACCTTAGTTAATGGTAGTTGCTGACATGCCAACCAACCTTAGTTGGTGGTGTTTGTTGCTGCAAAATTCAAGCGTAGTGTGTAGTGTGTAGCATTAGTACTCCGAAAATTTTTAACTCGAAATAAATAGGGGGAAATTATCATGTTCATTCATGTTAAGATAATGGGGTACATGTAAATCTACATTACTGGTAATATTTTTGCAGGTGCTCAACATTCCAAGCCTTTTTGAATTCTTCTCCCTCTAGAGTTTCTATTTGTAGGTTCCTGGTCGAACAAAAGCTGCGACACGATAGGGCCCATTCCAGTTGGCTTCCAACTTATTGTGCTTCTTAATGACTTTTTTGAGCACGTAGTCTCCTGCTTTGAGATCACACTTCTTTACCCTTTTATTGTAGAACATTGCAGTCCTTTGCTAATAAGCTGCATTTCAGATTACTGTGTCTTCTCTGACTTCTTCGAGCATGTAAAAATCTAAGCGTCTCATCGAATCTCTAATTGGAGAATTGAAATTAAGCACCATGTGAGTAGGTAAGCCTAGTTCAGCAGGTATGACTGCTTCACTTCCATAGGCTAACATGTAAGGAGATTCCCTAGTTTTTGTTCGGGGAGTTGTTCGGTAAGCCCATAGAAGAGAATGCAACTCGTTGATCCAATTTCCTTTCGCATCATCCAATCTTTTCTTCAACCCATTCAAAAAAGTTTTATTTGTTACTTTCGTTTGCCCATTACTTTGGGGATGACCTGGGGAAGAATGGATCTTTTGGATGTTAGACTGTAGACAGTACACGAAGAACTCCTGATTATCAAATTGTGTATCGTGATCTGTGATAAAAGCATGTGGCAAACCATATCTACAAATAATATTTTCCAGATGAATTGATAGACCCTTTCATATGCCATATCTATAAGAGGTTCAGCTTCTGCCCATTTTGTGAAATAATCAACATCGACTACCAAAGATTTGAATCGTCCTCTTGTAGTTGGCAGAGGCCCGATAAAGTCTATTCCCCACATGGAAAATGGCCAAGGTGAAGTTATTGGCGTCAGTAGTGCCTGAGGAGTTCTTCATATAGTAGAAAATCACTGACATTTATCACATTTCTTAGCATAAGCTGTACAGTCAGCGCGCATTATTGACCAATAGTACCCCTGCATGGTGATTCTCTGCAAAAGAGTCCGACCTGCTACATGAGCTCCACAAGATCCGTCGTGAATTTCTTCTACTAGATTTGGAAGTTCTGCTGGGTGAACACATCTTTGCAAAGATGTGATCACACCCCTTCTGTATAAAACTCCATTGGTTAAGACATATCTAGCATCTGTAAACTTCAACCTCTTCGCTGCAAGTTGGCCGGCTGGTAAAATGCCTTCTTTGATATAAGCCCTAATGGGATCCATCCAGGACGATCCCATATCTAGAGTGATAAACCTTACCATCAACTCTTCATCGATACTTCTACTAGCGAGTATCTCAAAAAGAATTGTTCTTCGTAGCTCGGTGTGAGTAGCTGAGGCTAATCGAGCTAGTGCATCTGCCTTTGCATTCTCCATTCTTGGTATTCTTATCACTTGGACAACTGCAAAATTGGATACAATCTCCATAGCTTTATGTAGATACCTTGACATGAACTCTCTTTTTGTTGCGTAAATATTGAGCATCTTATTCACCAGTAGTTAGGAATCACTTAAAACCATTACTTGCTCTGCGTTCAATAATTGAGCTAAGTTGAGGCCCACAATTACGGATTCATACTCAACTTCATTGTTGGAAGCCTTGAATTGGAAACGCAAAGCATATTCTATATCGATCCCATCCGGACTATTGAGAATAATTCCAGCCCCGGAACCTATGGCACACGAGGAACCGTCAACGTATAAATTCCATGTAGGGGTATTATCATCAAACCATTGGTCAAACAAAATCCCTTTATGGAATATCTGGTGCTTCCTTTCTTTCCTTCAATTTTGGGCTTTTACCATAGGATTCTGGTTGCCCGGCCACCATCCCTTCTGCGCGGGCCTGCTGCTGGGAATTGATCGGGGACAGTTTCTGGTGATCCTCTAGCATCCTTGAGTTATTCTGTGTTAGCCCCTATTGGTCGGAGGTATCTGGGTAGGTGAATTCAACGATGAAATCCGCCACTGCCTGCCCTTTGAGAGAAGATCTTGGCTCGTAGATAAGGTTATACCCCCTAACTTCACTACCCAATACATCAATCTTCCAGATTTTTTGGCTTATGTAAAGACTGTTTGAGTGGCATCTCAGTATATACCACTATTGTATGGGATTCAAATTATGGATTTATTATCTTGCTCGCCTCAATCAACGCCAATGCCAACCTCTCCAGTTTTGGATATCTGATCTCTGCTCCTCTGAATGCCTTGCTCGTATAGTAAACTGGTTTTTGCACTCCTCTTTCTATTCTTATCAAAGTTGAGCTGACTGTATTTTTTGAGACAGCCAAGTATGAATATAATTTTTCTCCCAATACCGACCTGGACAGTAAAGGAGGTGTCCCCAAGTATTTCTTCAATTTCAGGAATGCCTTCTCACACACGTCATTCCATTAGAATGTCTTTCTAAGCACCTTGAATAATGGAAGACATCTATCAGTTTCTCGGGAGATGAATCTGTTGAGAGCTGCAACACGCCCTGTAAGTCTTTGTACTTCCTTCTTAGTGGTTGGAGATCGTAATTCTAGAAAGGCTTTTATCTTGTCAGGATTTGCCTCAATAACTCTTTGGTTTACAATATACCCGAGGAACATGCCTTCTTGTACACCAAAAATGCACTTGGTCGGGTTCAGCTTCATCTGGTAGTTCTCTAGTTGGTAAGATGTTTAGCTTAGATCAGCTATATGGTCAGAAGCTTTCTTACTTTTGGTCAGTATGTTGTCGACGTACACCTTCATATTTTTATCGATCTGCTCTGTGAACACCTTGTTCATCAACCGCTGATATGTAGCACCTGCATTTTTAAGACTAAAAGGCATAACATTGTAACAATATTTCCCTTGTGGGGTAATGAAAGAGGTACTCTCCCTATTTTTTGGTTTCATCTTATTTTGATTGTATCTAGAGTAGGCATCCATGAAGCTCAATAATTCATGCCCCGAAGTAGCATCTACCAACTGATCTATTCGGGGCAGAGGGAAATGATCTTTTGGGCAGGCCTTATTTAGATCTGTGAAATCCACACACATTCTCCATTTATTGTTCTTCTTCTTTACCATTACCACGTTAGCTAGCCAATCAGGATACTTGACGTCTTCAATGAAAGAAGCCTTTTGTAACTTCTTTACTTCCTCATGAATACCTGGTTCTTCTCTGGACTAAAGACTCTTCTTTGTTGCTTCACCATCTTGATCTCTTTATTGACACCGAGCTCGTGACACATGAAGGTTGGATCTATCCCCGACATATCTTCATGACTCCATGTGAATGCTTGCTTTCTATGCCTCATAAATGCCACCATCTCTTGCTTCAATATCGGATAAAGTGAAACACCAATATGAGTTGTTCTTTCTGGTCGTTCATTGTCTAGAATAATGCTCTCCGTTCCCTCCATTACTTGGACTTTAACGAGCTCTGTTTCATTTCTTGGGTCTAAGGTTTCAACCTCAGACTCATCGGACTTATCCACTTGGTAATTGGTGGTTTTCTTCCTGGAATGCTCCAGCTCTTCTTATTTGGCGGATGAGTAGTAGCATTCCCTAGCTACCTTCTGATCGCCCTTTATAATTCCAACCCCAAAGTTGGTCGAGAACTTTAAATAATAGTGTACAGTGGATGGAGTTGCTTCAAACGTTTTCAGGCCTACTCTCCCCATGATTATATTGTAGGCCGATTGGATATTTTTGTCCATCATAAAGAATCGTATCTTTTTTGATATACAGGCAGGCCAGGTACCAATCAGCATGTCCAACTTGATCGTTCTAAGTGGAAAAACATTTTCGCTAGAAAATTCGATAAGGGGCTTGTGATACGATTCCAATTGGTCGAGTTTCAGGTTCAAACTGTCAAAATAAGGTTAGAATATGATGTCCGCCGAGCTACAATTATCAACCAATACTCTTGAGATGATTACATCCTTCATCCTCATTTTGATCACCAAAGGGTCGTCGTGAGGATACAAAACACCTTCCATATCATTTTTGGAAAACCCAATGACCAGTTTATCTTTGTTATCCTTCCTCGGACGATCCTCCTCCGCTAGATTTATTCGCCGTATGTAGGAACAAGCTTGGGCTTCATTGAGGTAAGCTTTCCTTTCAGTTGTATGATCACCACTACCTTCATCTCCACCTATTATCATATTACAATCAAATGAACCAAAACGAATTGAGAATACCTTGCACTCTGTCTGTTTTGGCTTTTTGGGGGAGATTCGGGGTCATCTTTTGGGTCATCTTCATGGTGCCTTTTCTTGTCATTTCTTAGTCGGCGAGGAGATTTGGACCTTTGTCGTGATCTATTGTTGGTCTTCTCATCATTCTAGCAATCAACAATCCGGTTCAGCTTCCCTCGTCTAATGAGTGTTTCATTCTCATTTTGGAGAGCTACGCACTTCTTGGTCGTGTGACCATGATCCTTATGGAACTCGCAATACTTGGACTTATCTCTTCTTTCAGGAGCTATCCTCAATTTTCTTGGCCAATTTAGTTCCTCCCTGTTCTTTATCTCTTCAAGAACATGGTTTATATCCACCTTTAATGGGGTATAATTTGTATATTTCCTAAAGTGCTCCAACATTTCCTTGCCGTTCGAGTACTTGTTCCCACCGTTATGCTTGTGATATTTCCTCTCAGACCTTCCTTTAGCTTTAGTCTCCTCTTTTTCTTTAGCATTCTTCTTTGCGGCCATAGCTTCTTCAGTATTCATAATCTTAGTTGCTTTAGCCATCAACTCCTCTATGGATTTGGGGGGATCTTTGGCCAGAGTGTAGTATAACTTGTCTGGTAGAAAACCACTCATGAGGGCTGTAATAACTATTTTCTCCTCATAGTCAATGACTTCCAGTTTCTCATTGTTAAAACGAGTGATATAGGCCCTTGTACGTTCTCCTTCCCTTTACCTTACACTTAACAAATGTGCTACCCTCTTAACTGGCTTCACACCAAAATAGAAGTTTCCTATAAAGAGCTCTGCTAGTTGATGGAAGGTTATAATCTTCCCTCGAGGAAGATTGTTGTACCATATTTGAGCAGATCCAGAGATAGTTCCTGAGAATGCCCTGCACTGCATCTCATCTGGGACTGCATAGATATCTGCAGCAACTTGGTACTGTTCTATGTGAAGGACATGATCAGTTTTTCAATCGTACTTCAGTGTAACTACAGGAGCCTTAAACTTTGAGGGTGTGGGAAAATCCACAATTTCTTATACAAAAGGAGATCCCTGGATAAAGGTTCTTTGGAGAGGGTTTCTGGCCTTAGCCATCTCCCCTAACCTGTCTTCTAATCTCTGAATAGATTGTTTCCATGCATCATTTCCAACTTCTTATTTATTTGCCCGAGCAACAGATTGCATTGAGTTCTACTCTTGGGATCTTTCTCTGCGAGCTGCAGTCTTGATATTTAGGCATGATTGGACATATCCTTCCCATAAATCATTTGGTCGTTGAGAATTCATCAATGCAATTTGAGGAGGGTTTCTATTCCTCCTAGGGCCCAAACGGTCAAAGGGGAGAATCTGCTCAGTCTTTCCAGAGCGCTTATTCGTTCAGGAGTTAAAGTGATGTTTTCTTGAGACTCTACGATTCGTATAGGGGATGTCAAACTAGGCTGATAGGATGGATCCCTTGAGGTTTTAGTACGGTGAGGTTTAGTACGTCTGGATCGTGAAGACGGTGGTGGCATGATGCTTCATTAGCCAGACTGGGCGGAAGTTCATTTTGAATAGTCTAGATGAACTATCGCATAGTATCCTGCATAGCTATTTGTCCCCTGGCTAAACTGGCCAAGATTCTTGTGATATCGTTTACATTTGGAGGGGCATAAGGCTTAGGGGGATTCCCTTCATTGTTCCTGTTGATAGACTCTGGGATAACAGCCATTTTGGATGAGTTTTTGGGTGAAAAACGCACGTATAGTCGTTCTCACAGACGATGCTAATCTATTGATGTAAAAAACTAGATTTGATCTAATTAATTAATCATAAATAAATATGAATAAAGAAATAAGACAAAGGATCTTTAAAGTGGTTCAGCCTTAAGGAAATGTCCTACGTCCATTGTTTTGTATTGCTGGGTATTTTGCCTTAATCTTAAGTATGTTCGCTGATCGAAGCTTACCCCCTTGTGGGGGTGTTACAAGGTATTTATAGCCCTTAGGCGGTCAGTATGAATAGATAATATGTCGTTATTTAATAGACGTATACATCTGTACATGATAAGAATGTTCATTGAATATGTCTTCGTCGCTTGATCTTCCTAACTACATGCTCGGTACACTGAGTAGCTCGGTACGCTGAGTAGTTCGGTGCTTTAAGTTACTCGTTAATTCTATTTTTGCCATATAGGATAACACGTGTTTTCATATAATTGGCCCATGTCAGCAGACTAATTTTGGTATCAACAGTTGAGTTATCTTCATAAAATCATACTTTCTATATTATGTTTGCCTAGTAATTACATTTGTGTTCTTACCTTTGCAATTTTTAGTTTGATGCTAGGAAATAAGCTATTGTTTCTACTGCATTTGACCTGCTCAGGCGGAGTAAAAATTTATTGGAAGCTGGCCATGTTCCTTTGTCTGAAGAAGACTTGGTCGGCCTTCTTGGTCCAAATGCTTTTGAACAAGTTAAGGAGTCATACACCGACATTCATTATTTACTAGATAAGGCTGTAGTAAATAATACTGCCAACTACGAGATGATTGAAGATCTTCAAGAACACCATATGTTTACTTTAATTTTTCTCCTTACTGACAACGAATCAAAGTACAAAGCCTTAGGTGGAGGTCGGGGCTTTGACTAGAATCTTGAATAGTATGCCTCTATGTATAGAAGAAAGGAGTTCCTTTTTATCCAAGAAGTGGATGAAGCCAGGGAGATATCTAAACTTCTTAAGGAGGAAAATAATAATCGCACCAATGAGTTGGACATTTGGAAGAAGTCATCTACTAGTGGTGCTAATGAAGGTGCTTCTTTCTTAGAGGATGAGAATGCCAGGCTAGCAAAGGAAGTTGAAGCTCTAAAGAAAATCAAACCCGAGAAAACTTCCAAATAGTAAAGGTCTAGCCGACCAATTGTAGATGAGTTAAGGACCAATAAAACACTAGCCGACCAAGCCGCCCAGTTGAAAGAAAATAGTTAGGCTATTACTGATTTGCCTGTAGAGTTTAAAGCGAAGGAGAAAGCCATTGCTGACCAATCTGTTTAGCTGAAGGTGAAGAGTGATGTTTTGAAGAAACTTAAACATCAAGTTGAAAGGTTAAACATTCAATTTCACAAATAACCCAGAGAGGTGTGGATAGAAGGCTACAATGAAGCTCTTAGCTATATTGATGATCATCTTTCCCAGAGCCATCGTGAAGGTTATGAATGGGGATGTACCACCTGTCTAACCTTGTTGAAATATGATCGTAACAGCGAGTTGTGGTACTGGAATGAGCCTGCTCTGCTGGATTGTGACAATCCTCCATTAAAATTGGATATATCGTGGATTCCTGTTGATGCTATTACCTAGTGCTTGATCACCAAATACTTGGGAGACTATGGTCTGCATGATGTTCATGAAATACTTCGTCCTCCTCATATGATTGATGCACCTAGCAACAATATTAGATGGATGTTGAGGGATTTCAACTTTATCAACTCCTTTTATACCTTGTATGATCCTCCAACTGGTATGGAAAGAGTGCGGCTATCTTCCAAAGTTCAAGGAAAATGTCCAATATAATAGTTTTTCTGTATTTTTTTATTTATTTACTATTGAATGTAATAAAGTTAGTATTTGAATAAAAATTCATGCATTTGTGTTGTCAATTTATGATTATTTAATCAATCAGTCAACATAATTATTGTTTAATAATGAATTATTAAACTATAATTGTAAGGCCATAGATTCTACTAATGCACTTAGATGAAACTATAAATAGTGTAATTGATCTAAGTTTAGCATTATTTATTAGTGGTGACAAAGCCTATGAGGAATATATGTGTGTATTCCAATGCTTAGGAATGTTTACATGTCTTCTTGCATTTAACTTAGACGAGTAAAACTTGTTTGTAACTGTTTAAGTTTTATACGAAGTTGTAAAGACCCTTGTTCTTGAGTTGGGAAAGACGAAGTTATACTAGAAGTAAATGATTAGTGCCGACCAAGTGTGTTAGGAGTGTATTCTTGTATTTAACTTGGTCGGGTAATGCTTCTTGTTCATGACTTGTACATACGAAGTCATACATGAAGTAATAAATTGGGTGAAATACGACTGTACCTTAAGCTATTGGTGCATCTTGAAATTGATGAATTTAAACTGATGAAGTATGTTTTGTTGATCGAAAGATAATTTTAACCTGATTAAGTATGGTATGTTCTATTGATCGAAAAGAGATGAAGACCAATAGATAGTTTTCTTTTTATTTGGGGGATATATCGCCGTACTCCAAAAAATGACATAATGGAAGGAACAAAAATCAAGATTGTTATTGAACTTGAAAAATATTTGTGCTGAACATAAAGAAGTAAAATATGTTAATGCCTTGAATTACTGATAATATTTTTAAAGTTGCTCGGTGTTCCATGGGTTTTTGAATTCTTCTCCTTATAGTGCCTCAATTCGATACGTCCCTGGTCGGATGATTGCTGATATGAGATATGGGCCATGCCAATTGGCTTCAATCTTGTTTCTCTTCTAGATGACCTTATTTAGGACATAATCACCTTCTTTTAAGTTAGTCCGTCTGACCCGTTTGTTGTAAAAGAGAGTAGTCCTGTGTTGGTATGCAACATTTCTGATAGCACCATCTTCCTGAACTTCCTCTAATATGTCTAAATCCAATCGTCGGATCAAGTCACTTGTTAGAGAATCAAAATTCAGGACCCTGTGGGTTGGTAGGACAATCTCAGTTGGTAACATGACTTCTATCCTAAATGCAAGCATATAACGTGTCTCTCTAGTTTCTATTCGCGACAATATTACGTAAGCCTAGAGAATAAAATGTAATTCATTAATCCAATTTCCCTTGGAGGCATCAAGCCTCTTCTTCAGTCCATTGAGAAAAGTTCTATTTGTCACTTTCGTCTGACCATTTCTTTGAGGGTGACCTACTGCTGAATGGAGTTTCTAGATCTTGGACTGAATATAGTATGCTTCAAATTCATCATTGTCAAACTGGGCCCCATGATCTATAATGAAGGCTTGGGGCATGCCATACATACATATGATGCTCTTCCAGATGAATTGGTACACCTTCTCATAAGTCATTTCTATCAATGGCTTTGCCTCCACCGATTTGGTGAAGTAATCAACAGCAATTACCAAGTACTTGAACAGGCCTTTGGTGGTCAGCAGCAAGCCAACCAAGTTAATTCCCCAAATAGCGAATGGCCAAGGTGAGGTAATAGGACCTAAAGC
Organism: Sambucus nigra; assembly: GCA_949130495.1. Taxonomy (NCBI): domain Eukaryota; kingdom Viridiplantae; phylum Streptophyta; class Magnoliopsida; order Dipsacales; family Adoxaceae; genus Sambucus; species Sambucus nigra. Next base: position 375,842,292 of record OX422222.1, read on the forward strand.
AGCGTTGGGTGTTTTGTGAATCGCAGAGAACCTCTGGAACCTAACACACTTTCTCGTGAAGTCCTTACAATCTTCCCTCATAGTTGACCAATAGTATCCCTGCGTATTGATTCTTTAGTGCAACGACTGACCAACTAAATGATCTCCATAGGAACCTTCACGCACTTTTTTAATCAGATCTTTAACCTCCAATGGATGAACACAACACAATAGGGAGATAGTTAATCCCTTTTTGTAAAAAACTCCTTTGTTCAACACATATCTGGATTCTTTGTACATGAGCTTTTGTACTTTTTTGGAATCAGCTGGTAGGGTTCCATCTTCAATGTAGGCCTTGATAGGATCCATCCATGAAGGTCCTAAATCTACAATAATGAAACTGACCATGAGATCTTCGTATATGCTCCTATTGGCCAAGATTTCAATTGGAATGTTCCTTTGGAGTTCAATTCTTGTTACTGAAGCCAACCGAGCAAGTTCATTAGCTTGAGCGTTAGCAATTCCTGGTGTCCTATTCATTTGTAAGCCTAAAAACATAGAATTAACTTCCATGGATTTGGCCAAGTATCTAGTCATCAATTATCACTTGACTCCATATAGATGAAGCGCTTAGTTGACAACCAGTCATGAATTACTATGCACTACTACCTGCTCGGTGCCTAACGAATGGGATAATTCTTGTCCGACTATCAAAGATTCATACTCAGTTTCATTATTTGATTCCTGGAATTAAAATCTTAGAGCATATTCGATATCAATATCATCATTATTAAGTATGATACCTTATCCACTTCTAGTTGAACATAAAGATCCATCCACATATAAATTCTATAATGGGATATCACTGATGAAGCTTTCCATAGACATAATTCCATGGTGAAATATCTTCTTAATATCCTATGCATATTTTCGAGACTTTTCTTGAGTTCTGGATGTTTCAAGTTGGTCGACTACAACTTTGTCTTGCTTTTGAGTTGAGCTCTCTTCCAAAGAAGACTGCTTGGCAGACAAGTTTTGTTGATCGGTAACCTATGGATATGTGAACTCTGCGATGAAATCTGCTAAAGCTTGTCCTTTTAAGGATGACCCTGGTTTATAGACAATGTCATACTCTCCCATTTATACTGCCCAATACATCAATCTTCCTGACTTTTTAGGTTTGTGGAGTGCTTATCGAAGAGGCAAATTAGTATATACAATTATGGTGTGTTCTTGGAAATAAGGCTTGATACACTTGGAAACTTCAATAAGTGATAAGGTTAGTTTTTCCAAGCCTGGGTACCTGATTTCGGCTCCCCTGAATGCTTTGCTGGTGTACTAAACTAGTTTCTGGATTCCATTATCCAATCAAACTAGTGCCGAGCTAACTACGAATTCAAAAATAGCTAAGTATAAGTAATTTCCCCCCAAAATAGGTTGGGACAATAAAGGTGGTGATCCCAGATATTTCTTTAATTATTAGAACACTTCTTCACATTCTACATTCCACTCAAAGGTTTTTCTTAGCACCTTGAATAATGACAAACACCTATCTGTTGCCCGGGAGATAAACCTATTTAAAGCTGCTACTCTACCTGTAAACTTTTGTACATCCTTCTTACAAGTCGACGACTGCATTTCTATCAGATCTTTTATCTTGGCTATATTGGCTTCAATTCCCCTTTGGTTTACTATGAAGTAGAGGAATATTCCTTCATGCACATCGAACACACACTTAGTATGGTTGAGCTTTATCTGTTGCATTTTCAACTGATCAAAAGTTTGACCAATGTCCTGGATATGATCTGAAGCCTTATTTCTTTTAGTCAACTTATCATCCATATAAACCTCCATATTATTTCATATTTTCTCTTCAAACACCTTGTTGACCAACCTTCGGTATATTGCTCCAGCATTTTTGAGCCCGAAGGGCATTATGTTATAGCAGTATGTACCTCGGATGGTGATGAAAGAAGTGCTTTCCCTGTCTTCTGGTTTCACTCTTATCTGGTTATACCCAGAATAAGCATCCATGAAGCTTAACAACTCGTGTCTTGATGTAGCGTTCGCCAATTGATTAATTCTAGGGAGGGGAAAGGCGTCATTTGGGCAGTCTTGATTAAGATTATTAACATATACACATCCTCCATTTATTATTTTTCTTTTTGACCATCACAATGTTGGCCAACCAGGCTGGATATTTGACATTCTCAATAAATTTGGCATTTTGTAGTTTCTCCACCTCTTCCTGTATAGCTTGATTTTTCTCTAGGTTGAACACCCTATGACTTCTCTTGATCGACTTGGCATCCTTATTAATTTTGAGCTTGTGATTGAGGAAATTGGGGTCAATCCCAGGAATATCCTCGTGACTCCAAGCAAACACATTCCTTCGTTGTCTCAAGAACGCAATCAATTCCTATTTAAGGAGTTGATCCAGTGTGGATCCGATCTGGGTAGTTCTTTTCAGTTTGTCATCATCCATGATTATGCTTTCGGTTGCTTCAATAATCAGCCCTTTGACTAAATCCATTTCATCTCGGGGATCGAGAGTTTCAACTTTTGGATCCATGATATCTACCTAGTAAGTGGTTGTCTTCCTCTTCTTCAAATCAACCAAGACTTCTTGCTCGGCTGAGGAGTAATAGCACTTTCTGTCCACCTTTTAATTTTCCTTCACGATGTCAACGCCAAAGTAAGTTAGGATCTTCAAACACTGATGGACTATATATGGTATAACTTCAAATTTATTTATCCCTACCCTGTCGAGGATCACATTATACGTAGATTGAACCTTTTTTCTCATCATAGATAACAGTATCTTTTCAATACGATTTACCAGCCAAGTGCTGAACAACACTACTAGATTGACTGCCTCTAGTGGGTAAAGTTTTTTGCCTAAAAAACCTATCAGTGGCCTGTGGTATGGTTCCAACTGATTGAGTTTCAAATCTAAACTTTGAAAGCAGAGGTAGAACATGCTTTCAGTTGAGCTTCCTTTATTAATCAAAATCCTGGAAATGAAGGCATCCTAGATTCTAAACTTGACGAATAATGGATCAACATGGGGATACAATACCCGAGAGAGGCTATTCTTAGAAAAGTCTATTACCAATTTGTCTTTGTGGACTTTCCTGGGCCGATCATCTTCATTCAGATTGGTTCTTTGAATATAAGAACAGGCATGTGCTTCATTTTATAAGGTCTTTCTTTTTGCAGTCTGATCTCCTCCTCATGCATCGCCTCGTGTAATTACATAACAATCAGAAGAGCCAAAACTTATCATAGCTACATCTTGATCTTTCTATTTAGGCTTCTTTAGCAATTCGTGATCATCTGCATAACCATCTTTATGATTTCTCTTCCTGTCATTTCTGGGTTTGCAGGGAGAATTTGACCTTCCTCTTGGTTCTCTTCTTTCTCGTCGATCAACAAATTTGTTCAACTTTCCTCGACGAATGAGGGATTCCACTTCATTTTTCAAAGCGATATAGTTATCGGTCGTGTCTCTATGGTCCTTATGGAACTCATAATATAGTTATCGATCGTGCCCTTAACCTCTCAGGCCATCGCAAATCTTTATTGTGTTTAATCTCCTATAAGATATGGTGAATGCTGACAGTCAATGGATTATATGTTCCATACTTTTTTAGCTTCTCATCATTCTTAGGTTTTTTCTCCATGTGATCCTTCTTCTCAGACTTAGTGACTGGACTCTACTTTGCAGTCATTGCTTCCTCGGCGTTCATGATATTTCCCGCCTTAGCCATGAGCTCAGTAATGGTTTTAGGAGGATCTTTGTCGAGAGCATAATATAGTTTTTCTGGAAGAATTATACTCATTAGAGTAGTGATGGATGTTTGCTCCTTATAGTCAACCGCTTCTAAGTTCTCATTGTTAAAACAAGTTATGAACTCCCTGGTAGTTTCCCCTACTTGCTGCCTAACACTCAAGAGATGGGATATTCGTTTTACTGGATTGGCCTTGAAAGAAAAGTTACTAATGAACATCTTGACAAGCTAAGTGAATTTGGTAATTTTTCCTCAGGGTAAGTTATTGCACCATATTTGGGTTGAACCCGTAATGGTGCTTGAAAAGGATCTACATCTCATTTCATTGGGGACTAAATAGATGTCGGCTGCATCTTGATACTACTCGATGTGTGAAAAATCGAATCAATTTTACTATCATATTTAGGGGTGACCACAGGGGTTTTAAACTTAGATGGTGTTGGGACATCCACAATTTCCTGAACGAAAGGAGATCCTTTGATGAAGTTCCTCTACAATCAATTTTTTGCCTTTGCCATTTCTCCCAATTACTCTTCTAGTCGCTAGATTGAGCCCTTCCACGAAGGGTTACCTACATTAGATTTGCATGTAGATATGGAATAGCTATGTAGGCTACAACTAGGAGGAGGAGGTGGAGTATCTCTCCCTGAATAAATGACCGTTCATTGTCTAGAAAGAGCTGGAGATTCATCATGTAATAATTGATCCAATTGCCTTATTGCTTCCTGCATGACATCTTGACCCCTGGTAATACTGGGAAGAATTCCATTCAAGTCTGCAGTTATAGGCGGAGCAGATAGGATGCTTGGGTTACCTTCATTTCGGGAATTAGGCTCACGATCATTCATCTTCCCTTGAACAAGGGTATGCGACAAAGATAACGGTAATTAGACACTCATTCCCACAGACTATGCCAATCTGTTAATGTTAAAAAATGGAATAGAATGAATTTTCTAATCACAGATAAAATATATGATTGAAATGAAATAATTACACAATAGACAAAGAGTTTTTAAAGTGATTCATCTATGTAAGAAAGCCTATGTCCACTGTTATTGTATTGATTTGAGTGATTACACAAATCCTGGTACTCTTGTTAAAAAGAATATCCTAGAATCCGTTATATCCTGCATTTGACGAAAGGGATACAATGTATTTATAGTGACCGAGAGATCAAGGGTCAGAATGCCTTTATATATTCAAGCATTTACACCGATACATAATGAATGTGATGACTGATTGTCTATACCACGTGCAAAAAGATCTGTAGTTGTTCCATCAAATGGTGACCGTTTATTTACTTTAATGGTTTGCATTCTTCAACTTGGTCCCTACTAAGCAACTATATTTGGAGTTGGTTAAGCGTATGCTGACTAGGATTTTTGCTACGTAAGAAGACAAGTGTCCATTTCTGATTAGTCCACGTAGGTGGATAATTTTTGGTATCAACAATGACATTATTTGTTTTTTGGGTCCCTTTTTATTTCATAAGAAGAAACTGTTTTAAGGATGACAAAACAAATTTCTTTTTTTTATGAAAAAACCTTTTTTTTAAATTTTTAATTCAGTCCAAGTTGTGAACAATTTTAACCTAACCAAATTTTATCTTGGTTAATCCTAAACATGCATCTAGTTATTAAAGCAAGTAAAATAAAGTAAATAATACTCACAATTCCCAATGTACGAGGAAACTACAATAGGAAAAAATATCGGACAACCCAAGCTAGACAATCACTAAGAATGTGGATTTACAACCAACAAACACATGTCTTACTCAATGATTCGATCCCTACGAGACTTAACGCTTTTTTAATCTTCAGTCACTCCTCTCACAGTGCCAATGCATAAAGTCTTTCTTCCATGATACCTGTCAAGAACATACGCGTCCACATATGTCTCGGTGTCCATCGATATGGCTTGCAACATCTACGGAATCGAAACACGAACTCCTTCGCTTCTTCATCGCAAAACCAACAATGTTCAAGTGTAGAACAACTCTTCTTGGTGCATACCTAATCACTATAGCATATAGTAATGAATAATCAGATCTTGTGAACTCTAAGGATGTGTTTTGCTTTGGAAAACCTTAGAAAACAATGTGCATAAATGTTATGGTTCGATAACTGATTTTTCTAGAATGCACACTTATGAAATCAGAAGGAAACACGACGATTTATATTTTTCTTGAGCGGCTTCTCTTTCAAATGACTTTGGCCTGTCTCTCGACCGAGATTTACATGTCGCTCGAACGATACGTCATCTCCCTTGAATGACTAGTCAGGTCGTTTGAGCGATGCAACGAATTATAGTTAAAATAAAACACTACTTTAATTCGTCCTTATCAGAATAAAATGAAGTGTAAACTGTTTCAAACACTTTAAAAAGATTTTCTTAATAAAATATCATCCTTAAAACATTTTAAAAATAAATTATGAGTCCAATTAAAATTAGGCATTCATACCCGAGTGATCTTGGAATGCAATTGAACTTAAAGATGAATAAACTTGCACCAATTAAACATTCAGCATAATTAATTCCTTGAATCTTTGCCCCAACATCTTAAATAAACTTCAACATGTCATAGTCTGTGTGGGATCGTGACAATAAAAATAAGACCTATGACTCAAACGTATTTTGTTTCAGGAATAAGTCAAAACTATATAATGGACTCAATTGGAAATTTTTTCCTTACATGTTTGCACCTATGGTGTGCAAGAAATAAAATTTTTTGGATGGAGAATATTTGCATGCTCATTGTTGATGTCTAAAATTGGTATGGACAAGTTTATAATCACAGATAAATATAAATAAAGAGAAAATAAGATAACCAAGGTTTTTTACATGGTTCAGCTGAGGAAAAAACCTACATCCACGGTTATAGTATTGCAGTTGAGGGATGTAATATTTCTCACTTATTCCCCCTTGATTGATGGGGGTAGTGCATTTATAAGGGTTGAGAAACCAAGAGATGGAATGCCTTTACATATTCAGGTATTTATATTCATGTACAATAAGTGTGACTATTGATCTTCAAAAGCACGTTTGAAACAGCTGTGGGTAGCTCCATATGAGTGACTTTTCCCTTCCTTAATGATTCACTTTCCAGGCTTGGTCGTTTAGTTGGTCGTTCAGTATATCTTGAGCCGACCAATTATATATGAAGTGCTAAGGTGGATATATATGAGGATAGGTGTCCCTATCTCATTGGTCCACGTGGATGAATATTTTAACCTACAACAAATGCACCTAATGCTACATGCTTGATGATTTAGTGAAATAATGGAATATTTACTTTAAATAGTTGCTCGGCACCCAAACATGGTGTTGGTTGGCTGCCAAACTTCAGGAATTGTAAATTTTCCACCATTATGCCGGTGCGGTGACATTTTTGTAAATAATTCAAAAAATAGCAAACCACCAAAGGGTACCATGGTCTTTCTTTTCCTTTGGGATACGTGAAGCCGTCAGAAGCTCAATCATTGGTTCTGTGAATCTTTTTCATTACCAAGCATTGAGGTGAATCTGTTGGATCTATAAAAGGACTGAGATTCCCCCCATTCTATTCACCATAAACCTTCGAACTTAAGTTTTCTCTTTTTTCCTTTAAGCTTTCTTTGTTGTTATTTGTGACCCTTCTACTTTTTTCAGATAAATTTGTAAGACTTCCTTCTTCTTTACTCCTTATTTTACTTTGTTTCTTGAAAAAATGATGTATATTATTGATGATGATTCTTTAGAAGAGCTTATAGAAAAATGAAAGATTCCCAACTGGGTATCTCTAGAGCTAGTGGATGGGCCTATAGATCTAATGTCTTTAAATGATGGTCATTGGATTCCCACCCTATTTATAGCGGAGTGTGGAATAGTTTTCCCCCCAATCTAGTTATTTCTTGAATCTTGTCAGTATTTTGACATGGTCCCTGCTAGAGTATCCCTCAATACATGGAGAGCTGAAAATGGGGTCCATCGTCTGAATGAAATCCATGGAACCCACAAAGGGTCAATGAATTAATTATCTATTATAAATGGGGAACCACGGGAGTCAATGCAACATATTATCTATAGAATAGACAAATTAATAGGGCTTTAGTAGTCAATATGCATGATTCTAATAAAGAGTACTGGGATCGTGGAGTACGGGTGATGAATTGGCAACATTCCCCCCTTCCCGAGGGGGTTGAATAAACTGGTCCAAAAATCCCTAGGAAGGGCATGGCATAGGTTGGTCGTCATTTTGACATGCTCTTCCTTTATACTTGTTAACTGTTTAATACTATGCCGACTAGCAATTTTTACTTGGCTTTCTTTGCAAAAAAAGGAAAAAGAAGTGTTCCCATGATTCGAAAGTCAATGTTGGTGAGTTAAAATTTCTTTAGTCAATCCATCGAAGAATAAGAGAAGAACACCCAAGGTTATCATCATTACTATTGGAATATTGAAGATCTATCACCTCTTTCATTGCCCGAACAACAGAATATATCCCCATATGCCCCATCAATTTAAAAGAAGAACCAGTTTCTTCTTTTTCAGTTATAGAGACTTTTGGGGCATCGAGAGAGTTAGCTCTTGGAAGAACTTCCTCTTCACTTGAATTCTTTGACATTTCCACCATCTAAACTCCACCTGCTGAAGACATATGAAATAGGAGAGTTCATAATTTGATGTTTGGCTTTAACCCCCACTAAAGAAGACTAATGCGAGTGACAAGAGGCCGGTTGTTATTAGTGTTGATGAAACAAAGGCCATATAACCTCAGTTCAAGAGGTTGAAGAGGAGTCCTATTTCTCTAATGTAATTGACAAAAAATATCTCAATTGAGTAGGATACTGCTGAATTCGTGTCTATGGTAGTGAATTTTGGTCTGGCCAGGGGATTGATTCACTCAGGAGTCCTTCCAACTGATAGGTCAACAACATCTCCATTGCCTAGAGCCCGTTTGTTAGAGAGTCCTAAAAAAAATTGGCATTAGTAACTTTCTTAACCACTTACTTTCAGTGATTTCCATTTCCTTTACATGTAATTGATACTTACATTGTTGTTTCCCTATTTTGCAGTTCACTACACCAAAACGCTCATTTAGTAACACACTATTTTTTTTATTGGTAACACTATTATCCCGTTACTGTTACTTACACTAAATTAGTGTTACTAATATCGTATAAGTGTTACTAATATTAGTTCTTTATTTTAAAAGAAATTTTTTTCTTAAAAAAAAGAGATAAATTTGTCCCCAACCCCAAAAAGACCCCGATTATACACCCAAATGAGATCTACCAAAAGCTACACCCAAACGAGATCTGCCAAAACCCCATCTTTCTTCTCCAAGCCGACTTGCCAAAACCTATGTAAGATTTGTTACTTCGGAATTGTTTGTAAAACGAGACCTGCCATCTCCTATCTACAAATCGTGTGTATCTTTGGAAGAGTCGTGATTTGGATTCACAAACCTATGTAAGATTTCATTCTAAATCTTCTTAATCTACACTTCATTTTATATTCATCTCGAAATCATGTGTAGTTATTTGTTTATACGATTTCATTTGTCTTTTTTTTTTTTTTTATATTTATGAATCTGATTTTTGTGTTGATGCTACATTTTATGAAATGGGTGTGAGTGTTAGATGTTTAAATCTTTTTGAATTTGGGTTTAAGGGGATATTCACTATTTGTTGAGTATATTGACTATTTGGATTATGGATAATGTTGTTAGGGTGTAATGCCATTGACAATTATGTATTGGATGCTATGGTGGTGATTGTTAGTTGTTTACTGTGTATTGAATTTGGGTTTGATGGAAGGATTATTGAAACAACTAACAATCACCACCATATTTTTTTCATAGTGACTAGTGATTTTTTGGTTTTCTTATTACTAGTCACTATGAAAAAAATACTTTTTGAGACTGGACCTTTTGAGACGGCTAAAATTTGAGTCTCAAAAGGTGGCATTTAGAGACTACATATTAGAAGCCGTCTCGAAAGGTATACCTTATGAGACGATTAAAACCAATTTTGATTTCCCCCCTTTATCAATTTTCAATCCCTCCTCCTTCTATCAGCCTAGGCCTAATGAAACAAAAAAAAAAGTAAAAGAAAGAAAAAACCAAAAACCCCACCCCATTATTTATTCTTCTCCGCTCGGACAAATGCCCTCAGCAACTCAGTTGCACGCTTCTCTAGCCCTAGCTCTCATTGCTCTAGACCTCTCTATTGCCACCCTAGACTTCACCATAACCAAAGTTGTGCTTTTGGGTTCAAATAAGAGTTCCATATGATTCTTACATGATCTTGAATCTTTAGGGTAAATTTACACTAAAGATTCAATCTCGAGGGTAAATTTTACATTGATTGTGTACACTTTTGTGACACAATTCCTTAATATTTGCAGTTTGTATATTTTTTCGTGTTTGTTCTTTGAATGATTTCAATATGTGAAAAAAGATCATTGGTGTTTTTAACTATTGTGTAACCATATCATTGGCCAACCTGACTTAAGTATCGGGCAGTGAGAAATTTCACTCTTATTTCCTAATATTATCGACAATTATGTATATATATATATATATATGTTAAATATAAATATCATAATTATGATCTTTCAATGACAACCATATATTTTTCATTGACGGGTATTTGACAGGGTTCATTGGTATTTAAATATTTGATCTAGCCTCGGACATTCAAGTAATAGTATTATAAACTTGATACGGATAAAAGGTAATTTTAATTCTTGGTTATTGATTAATATCATTAGTTTTTATACTGGATTAATTTGTAGTGGTGATAGGAGGTTGAGGGTGAGCCAATTGAAAATCCAAATTGTCAATTGGTTGTTGGAGTATAGTTTTAACATTAATTTATGAGAATATTTGTACCATTTTTTTGTGTGAATTTTAGTTATAATTATTGATATGTTTATTTGTGTTAATTAATTCATGTCCTTTGGAAGTAGTTCATGCCATTCAAGTTAGAATTATTGATTGTCTATAATTGTTTGTGTGAGTTTAATATTCGATGCAAAAGTAATTTAAGGGAAGTCACTATGTCCAAATCAGATTCCTAAATTTGAAAATTGATTAGTATACTGTCATTTGGGCTTATAGGATTTAGGGGTGAAAACTCATAATAGCAAATAAGTGGCCCAAATAAAGGTACGAACATCCACAAAGGTAAAAAATAACTTATAGGAAGTATCCGCATCCTCGTCTAACTCATAATTATGAAATTGATTAGTAAACGTTCATTTTGGGGTTTAAACAGAGCTTTTGGGGGTGAAAATTAAAAATAACAATGAAGTAGTACGAATAGAGACACAAATATTCCAAAAGATACCAAGGTAACCTAAGATAAGTCATTGTGTCCTCATCGGACTCCCGGTTCTCGATATTAACTAGTAGATGTTCATTTTGGGGTTAAAAGAGGGCATTAGGGGTGTGAAAAGTAAAAACAATAATGAAGTGTCCCGAAAAGAGGCACAAATAACCGAGAAGATACCAACCGAGTGGCTCAAAAAGAGGCCCGAAAAGCTAAAACAATTATACGATCATTTTGGGATTAAAATGGGATTTAAGGGTGAAAACTCAAAATAGCAATCGAGTGGCCCGAAAAGAGGCATGAAAATCCATAGATGTACAAAAGTAACTTGTAGTAAGTGTCCGTGTCCTCATCGGATTACTGGTTTTCCAAATTGACTAGTAAATATTCACGTTGGTGTTAAAGGTGGTCTTTTGAGGGATGATACTTATTGACTATTAAACTTTAACAAAACTTACAATTCTTAAACCCAGACTTAGTGAGATTATACTAATTCTAATCTCAAAAGAAGATTATAACATCCTTTTTAATCTGCATAATGTCGTAATTAAAAGTCCCCTGAAGGCTTTTCATAAAATTAACCATAGCTTTCTCTCCAAGATTTTGGTAACCCATAAGGTTAATGGATTGGCACAAGGCTTTTCATGAGGTTTTTTCACCTCTTCGCTCCAACTTGGTAAAACTGGTGTTGACAAAGCTTCTTAATAATTGTGCCTCCCCAACAAAAGAAAATATGATTTTTCATGTTTGGGCACTTGTGGTGGAATCATCAATTTGATGCCAATGTCGGTTGAAGAGTGACATTGGATCACCTTTTACTGCGTATCCTTCTACATTGTGGTGCCAACTATAGTAATCATGTGTTTGGTTCTTGTGTAAAGTTGCCTGACCAACACTGGCCTCACGAAAAGCTAAGTACTTCGGTTGTGGCTATGTCATACTTCTTGCCAAGCTTTCGATATTTCCGTCGTCGTTAATGGTTATGTATACATGGGTAGATCGGTCAATCAATGGAGTGAACATTCCATTTACAATGTTTTGTGGTTCTGTATTGTTTATAATTTATATGTTTTCTTCACGAGTAAAACGTATGCATAAATTTTGGTTATGCGTAAGAAGAATAACCTCGACTGAGGTTTTTCTAACTCAGCTACTTTGAGTTTGGTTACATCAATACAAAGAAATAGTGAAGTGAAATTTTTAGTTGCTGGAGAAGATTACTATCAATTCTATGATAACGTTATATCATAAGCTAAAGCAACGTTATAGGTACAAATATCATGGTGTAAAGGGCACAACACAACTTCAAATTGACGTTGTATCTAATAATCCTTATTGGTTTTTAGTTGACAATTCAAATCCTCGTTGCTGTTTTAGTTATGCCCAATATCAATTTTTAGTTGGGTACATATCTAGATAAAGTAATTCATCAACTCAATGTTTAAGTTTATTTTCATATTATTTAAATCCGGGGCAGCCTGTAAACACAAAATAGATTATGATCGTTCGTGTAATGTGTCCTAAAAATAATGTAAAAAATTTATATTATTTTTGTGTACAAGAACTATATTTTATTCGCAATCTCTATCAAGACTTATATGGATATTAGACCTAAGAGATAATAAAATAGGGGTAGAAAGATTTATTTTATCAAGAAACTTCTATAGTAAGATTCTTTTTTGGTAGGAGAAGATCCCAATCAAAATACGAACTACCAGTTGTTTTCTCATCATTTTCAATGACGATGCTGTAGGCATCATTAAGAAGGATGAATTCAGTTGATAAAATAATCATTTGAGAACAAACCATCAAGACTCAGAATCTGTTGATATGTTATTCACATATTGCTGATATGTTGTTCATAGAATCTATTATTTGTTCTCAAATGTGAACTACATATAGTGTTACACATTTGAGAACAAATTTGGTGGATTACCTGAGAACAAACCAGCAATATGTAGTTCACATTTGAAACCAAAATCATGTAATATAGTGTTACTCAGAATCTGTTGTTTGTTCACATTTGAGAACAAACGACCTTGGTTGAATTGGATGTTTCTGTTGATATGTTGTTCACAGCAATATGTAATAAAATGTTATTACATATTATTACATATTTGGTGGATTACCTAAAAACTTCTTTGATATTGATGATTATCTTAAAGGATCAAAGATGTCGATATGTCTTCACTAACACTTTTTAGTCTTCCTAAGTGAGATCCTCGGGGTGAGAGTGTGGCCATCGAATGAGCAATTAGTGGAAAATACCATGCAAAATGATGCATCATTTAATGATTTCTCTTAAGATAAAGGATAAGTTTGATTCATAGATATTGAAAGGTTAGAATTATAACTTATAAGAGTTTGCTACGGCACTCAAATAGTATGACTAAAACCAAGTGCGTTAGGAATTCACTCCTATATCACCAGTTGGAATATCAACAAAGAATGCACAAATTGAATATATATTTCGTAATTATAAATAATAAAACAAAATATTTTATGAATAAATGTTTTCTAAGTTCTTTTCCATGTATACATCATCATAAGTGTAACATAAATTCGCCTCTCTTATAGCTTGTATATCTGACGGAGAGAGACTTTTGATGGGAACTAAGGAGGGTAAGGCTGTGTGATTCTTTCTATAATTTTGGGACTTTATCCATGTTGGGGGGGGGGAGTGTGGATTTAGGAAGTTGAATCCAAATTTTTGTAATTGTGAACTACAAAACTACATATTGCTGGTTTGTGTGAAAAAACTACACATGCTAAGCAACAAGATAGCCCATCGATAAATAGGGAGAAAACGTATAAAATTGAGAAAATCCATGCCGATCTTCAAAACCCCCTTCAACGAGTACGTCATAAAATTCAGCCCCTTCTACGAGCACCATGTGGCCGTAGCCATCGCCCAAAACTTCAGCATCCTGGGCAATGGGAGCCTCCACATCCTCGATCTGACCCCAGGCAGCCCCATCTTCGAAGTCGCCTCCTTTGACATGACCTGTCCTAAGGGATGAATGTGATTCCCTAATCAATTTCTACTCCATTCCGCAGTCTACACAGTTGGTTACTGATTAAATCCCTGCCTATAAAACATTTCATTAAGTTTATAAAATAGAAGATGTTAGGACAGCCGTGTTATCCTAAAGTTTATGGGTAGATCTACAATGATAAGGGTTTTGAATTGGGTAGCGATTACTTTTGGGTTGTAGGTTGATTTTTATTGCTGTTAATGATTTTAAGGACTTACATATGTAACCCCTAAAATGTATACGAAAAATCATTTTCGACAATGATTACTTTAGCCGATGGTGCATCATGTAGTACAAATGGTGATATATTCTATTATTTTATTGTATGTATGTTAAGTAACCCTATTAATCTATTTTTTATGCTATGCCCTTATTTACTCTACTTGAATTGTGTGCTGGTGTGGGCTGTATTGAAACCTGGATTCTTAGTCGTGCTAAAAGATCCTTTTGACCCTAAGCCTGTAGATATAATTGTTTTTGATGTGCTGCCAACTACGGATGGAAATGGTGAAGGTCGAGTATCACTAGCAAAAGAGACAAAAGATCGTAACCCCTTACACCATTCATTTAAGGTGCATATCATATGAACCTTTAATTTTGTGGGTAACTCATTGTGCATGGCCTTCTCTTATTTACTTTTTTTTCCCATCACTCGGAATATAGGCTTTATTTGAATTTTGGTTTAGTCAATCGTGATGTTTTCTGCTTAAGGTATCTGTTGCATCAAATCTATGTACCACTGCTGTATCAATTAAGATTGAACCATTGTTGTTATCTTTTACCCTTTTAAGATGTAAACATAAGTGAGGGTTTTATATATTAACGGAAGTAATGCCCAACTAATTATGTAAATGAGATTTTTATGCAATTTTAACTCCTAATTTGGAAATTAAGTTGGATAATGGCTTTCTTAGAGTTGGTGCAGTAGTCTCTCTCTCTGATGCAACCACCACCAATTGGATATAAAGAAGAGAGAAAACTACACCAAACACAATCTGAAAGTTTATTAGAAACTAAAAAAGTCTGAAAATTACAAAAATGTTCTAATTTTTCTTTTGCCAAGAAGTCTGACTATGGTGCTATCCTTCCATCTTCTTAGTAGTTTCTCCACGTGTTTGATTAGAATGCAAACCACAGGGCATAGAGGATATTCCTCTTGAGGAGTTCCATTCAGGTCAATGCAAGGAATACCACCGCAGCCTTTGTTGTTATCCACTTCATCTTCTGACCAGAAATTTACTGAATCATCGAAGTAAATATCTGTATTGGCTTTAAATATCACTTGATTTTCCTTCACTGGTTCGGCATTCTCCCCATGTACATGATTAATGGTATGCTCATGTAGTGTAAGGTCCTCAGATATCATACTCGACTCCATAGACTCAGCATTTAATGCTGGTGGTTCCACAGTCTCCATTTAATGCAGCTGACTCTACAAAGATTGGGGGGTTTTCCAAATTGATAGGGGTTTCTATGCTGACTTCATGGGATTTTTTCTTTCTTTTTTCTGCTTCTGAGGACATGTTCCTCCTCTTCTTTGGATAGACCAAGAATAGTTTGTGCTTCAGTGTTGCTGGTGTTGCACAACTCCATATCTTAACTCTTGTTAGAGAAAACTACAGATCAACTAAATCCTGGATACCCCCCCTTTATTTTTTTACTAAAATCACTTCAACAAACATAAATGTTTCTTACATTTAAATTATTATTAGGTATACTAACATGACAAAATGTAACATTATATTGGGCATTTCCAAAGAGAATATTATCTTTTATATTATGTACTGTTTGAAAATCAAGATTTTAATAATCAAATTATTAATACCTTTGGCAAAAAAATTATTAGATAAGTCGCTCCATCTAATTTGGGACATGAGTAGAGATGACATGTGTGTACGCAATGGATGCAGCATCGTGAATTTTTACTGTCCTTCTAATTGGGGCCAGTGGCGACAGGGATACTCTGCCTCAACAATCTTGTTTTGGCCTAGAGTTATGGGAACAGGGACCCTCGAACCTTCATTGTTTGTGAAGGACTCGAGGGAGGGATCCTTTGAGCCGTCTTGTTGCTAGTCGCGTTTGTTACTGTTGAAACTATCAATTGGAGCTTCCATGGATGCAAATATCTTTTGCTGGTGTTTCACAATTTCATATCATCTATTTTCTTCTTGATTATGTTTGTCATGGTCATTTGAAAAATGAAATTGCTCAAGCTTTTCCTTCTGCAGGACATAAATATTCTTTTACCTTGCATATGTTTACTCAAGGGATGATCCATTACTTGCACATTGGCTATGAAACCCTAAATAATTTTAGAAATTCATGCTTTATCAATTTATTCTTAATCTATTGTTGCTTAATAATATTGTTTTGGTGTAAAATGACTTTAAAGATGACTCAGTGAGGATAATGAAGGCAATTGTTAGAAGCAATCTTGACTGCCAAGTTTGTCTTCCTTTGGCAAAGTTATGCTAATGTACTTTCTAAACTGGAATTTCATATGTTCCCACTGCATGCTTTGATTCTATAGATGATAAGTTCCCATAAGTTCCCTCGACTCTTTAATCATCGACGACACTAAAAAACTCAACAAATTTCTCGACGACCCCGAACTCGTTGAAGGGTTTATATGTTGAGATGAAGTTTGAGAGGCCTAGTAAGATGCAAGTTTTGAGGATTTAAATCTTTCCCCGGACTTGTTAGATTCATTATTTGTTTGCATCAAAGTTTATGTTTGGTACGTGTGCACGATAAGCCTATTACTTAATGTTGAAGAGATAAATTGTATATTAACCGATAAATTGTAAATACATTATAGAAGATTATATACGAGAATGGAAGAATGGAAACACTACCTTCGAGGCTCCCGAAACGGTCCAATGCTTTGGGTTCTCTACGATCTCTCTGGGAATACGGTATGTGTTCTCTTTATGTAATCACTCTTAATCCTACGTCAAAATTCAACATCTCAATAAACATGTTTGGATTCCTTTCAGCACGATCTGGGTCGTCTATAAATCTTTATTTATTTTCGTAAATGTGTAAGATTAAGATATGAGTTAGGATTTATAATTTCAATTTTTTTTATGTTTGTGCAGGAACTTTGGTTTAAGTGTAGTTGGTGTTGCTATCAGAGTTCCACGCAGCTGCTATTACCATGCAATGTAATCCTGGATCTGCGGCTTCGCCAATACTATTACCACATTGCCGCAACACCACGATGTGGTTGATAACGAGTGGAAATATATTTGTATAGTATTGGAGCTATTTTAGCACTATTGGGCTATTAATTTTTATTGAGGTTATCGTCTAGATGTGTAGTAATGTTGGGGTTGGTGAGTATTTGTATAGTTGTACTATTTTTTTACACCTTAAACAGGCGGATAGTACTATAAATAAAAGAGATTTTGTCCATTTTTCTTAAATTTAACTTATTTGTATTGAAATTAAATCGGATCGATAGTTATTTTGTAGTCATTATATTAGCATTTTTTAATATTGTATACCCTAGTGTGTGTATGTGTGTGTGTGTGTGTACATATATATTATTTTTTATTTTTTTAAATATTAGTAACGGACCTATACCGTTACTAAAAGTGTTGCAAAAATTATGTTAAGAATGTGTTACGAAATTAGTAACACTTTAGTATCGGTAGAAAAGTGTTAGTAACACAGAATTTAGTAACACTTTAGTAACGGTAAAGTAGTGTTAGTAACACATAATTTAGTAATAGTAAAAAAGTGTTAGTAATTTGCTTCCCCACGCCTTTTTTCTAACATTTTTTTAGTGTTAGTAATTATTTTAGTAACATTACAATTGTGTCACTAATTGACTGTTTTGGTGTTGTGGTTCCTGATCTACTATGACCAATTATTGATAAGGGATGATATGTTGAGTTCATCCTCAGTTGATGTGAAAGAATACTTTAAAGGCTTAAAAGATTCCCTTGATGACACAAAGGAAGCCGAGGAGAGGGAAAAGAAAAAGTGGCAATATCAGATAAATCAAGCTACGAGAAAGTGAAAGCATCTGAGAAAAAATTATAGACAGCTAAACAAATGGCTGCAAACTCGACAGTGGAAGTTGTTGCTAAAAGATTTTTTTTTTAAATTGAAGGCTTAGAGTAAGAAGGATAGGGAGGATGCCTTCAAAAGGGGATTCGATAAGGCCTTTGTTGCTGCCACTGTGCAGATTGAATATATGAAAAAAGTGTCTTATAAGGATGGTTGGATCGCTGCTCTAAAGGAGGTCGGCACTACAACTAACTTATAATTATTTTTTACACATGACCCTTGTACCCTTACTAATTTGGAAGAGGAAGGTGATGATGAGTAGGGGATAAGCGAGTCCTCCTTGGTGCCTATCACTGAAGTTGGGGCCATTCCTCTATAAACAACAGCAAAATGCAAAGATAAGGTGTAATTCTCTGTAAGTCTGTTGGATTGTCTTTTTCCCTCCTATATTTACTTTTGTTTGGTCATTGATTTTTTTTCCTTTTATGTTTTGGATGTAATGAACAATCAATTGTAACACTTTTTTTTAAATGAATGAAATTTCTGACTTGATTTTCTAGATGGGTTTATCTAGAACTATACTTGTTTATCATTCTTGCTGGGTTGTTATCCTTATATTCCTGTTTCTCAGTTTAATTCCAGGAAAAATGTAATCATATCTGCTGAGACCGACATGCTAAAACGCAACATGGGCCTTTTTGGTGTTGGTCAAGTAAGCCTGACAGAGGTCGAGTTGGAAGGGTTGCTCGGAGATGATGTATCTCACCAAGTTAAAGAGGCCAAAGTTCACCTTCATGATCTTTTTGATTGGGTATCGGTCTATTATGAAATGATTGAGCAATTTCAATATGGTCACAACCTCCCCTTGACCCTGCTTTATTCTGATTATAAAGATAAATATGAGTCACTGAGTGTAGTTTGGGGTTTTGAAAAACAGCTTAAAGGCATTTCCTCTGCCTTCAGGAGAAATGAATTGTTGCTTAACCGAGAAGTGGAAAGTTCTCGGGAAGTGGCCACTATATTGGAAAAGGAAAATAATTCCCACACAAATGAACTTGAAAGTTTGAAGAGGCCTCCGAAGCTATCCCAAATGAGGGTGCATCCTTCTAGAGATTGAGAATGCCAGGATGATGGAGGAGCTAGAGAAATTGAAGAAAACTAAGTGTTGCTAGTCTTCCAAATAGTTTATGGTTATACGAATGACGGTTGGTGATGAGAGGACCAAATAGACCTTAACCGACTGAGCAACTTTACTTAAAGATAAATATGTAACCATTAAGAAACTGACTGACGGGTAGTCTAGACGAACGACTACGTTGCAACTCTAACTTGCCTCGAAGAGTAAATGGAACAATCCTGAAATAAAGGTCACAAGTGGTGCTGGTTGAATGCCTTGCCAATTATGAAGATTGAAGATTCCAAAATCCAATGACCTGGGAGTGCTGGATTACCCAAATCCTCCTTTTAAACTTGATTCCAATTGGATCCCTATTGATAATATTCCTGAGAGTCTGGTCAGAAAGTGTTTAAGCAATTTTTTCCTACAAGAAGAGGATACTTATGTGCGCCCCAATTATTGAACGAACACAGCTCAAGCGATCAAGATAGGCGGAGAGACTTAGATTTTACTATTCTTCCCTCAGCCCTTGATGTTCCTCCTGCTGACTTGGATAAGGCTAAAGGAAAACGTCCAATAGAGTGATTTTTAGTCTTTTTCTTTGTAATTTTTACCTTAATAATGATCCTGTAAAATTTAATTGATTAAAAGAATGTATTTTTGTAGATGTTTGTCTTTCTTATTCGTGACTGTCAAAGGCGAAAGTTTTAGGAAATTCTTGTTTGTGACTTATCAAAGACAAAGTCATATATGGTGTTGTGAAGTTTTTGACTTGTTTAAAATGTCAAAGACGTGTCAAAGACGAAGTCATGAAGTTTTTAATGATGCAATCATCTATATTATCAATCTTCAATATTGTCATCACCCTACTTCGAAAAAAATGATAAAAGGAAGATTATTTTCTAGAAAGTCGCAACATTATTGAAATTAGTGAAATGAGTACATTAAATTCCCCATAAATCTATTGATAATATTTTCGGAGATGATCGGTATTCTATGGATTCTAGAGTTCTTCCGCTTCAAGTGTCTCTAAGCAATAAGTTCATGGTCAAACAATTATCGAGATGCGATAAGAAGCATGCCATTTTACTTTTAATTTATTACCTTTCTAGAGTACTTTTTTCAGAATATGATCTCCTTCCTTCAAATTGGTCGGCTTCACCCGTCTGTTATAGAATCGAATCGTGCGTTGTTGGTAAGCAGTCAGTCGAATTGAAGCATCCTCCCTTACTTACTTAATAAGGGTCCAGATCCAATATTCTTATGAGATTAATTCTTGGGGAATCAAGGTTTAACACTCCATGAGTGGGCAAACCTACCTCGGCTGACACCACCGCTTCAGTCCCAAAAGCAAGCATGTAAGGAGTTTCTCTAGTGGTTATTTTTGGCGCACTTGTATAGGTCCAAAGAACGTTGTGTATCTCATTAATCCAGTTACATTTTTCACCATCGAGTCTCTTTTTTACTCCATTTAGTAGAATTTTATTAGTTACCTTAGTTTGGCCATTACACTGGGGATGACCTAGGGTAGAGTAAAGTTTCTGGATCTTGGACTGAATGCAATACTCCTCAAACTCCTGATTATTATATTGTGTGACATGATCAGTAATAAAGAAGTATGGAATCCCATATCTACAGATGATGTGCTTCTAAATAAATCGAAATACCCTTTAATAGGGCATTTCAACCAATGGCTTGACTTCTACCCATTTGCTGAAGTAGTCCACTGTAACCACTAAGTAATTGAATTTCCCATTTATCTTTGACACAAGTCAATCCTCCATATGGATAATGGACATGGAAAAGTTATTGGTGTTAATATATCCCCTGGTCTTCTATAGATGACAGTAAATCTTTGACATTTTTCACATATCATAGCAAAAAGAGATATTGTCGGCTTTTGTGGTCTGCTAGTAATACCCTTATATAGCTATCCTTCGTAACAATGATCAACCGACTGAATGAGCTCCACAAGAACCTTCATGCACCTCTCTAATCAAATATGGTACCTTGATGGGGTGTAAACACCAAAGTAGAGAAATAATGTATCCTCTTTTGTATAAAACTCCGCTCTCTAGCATATAACTAGCTACCTTGTACCTTCACTTCCTGGATATTTTGGGTCAACAGGAAGTACACCCTTATTAATGTATATTTTAATAGAATCCATCCACGAGGGTCCTAAGTTCATAAAAATGAAACTGACACACTTCGTATGTATACTTTTATGTGTAAGGATTTCAACCGAAATGTCTCTCTTGAGCTCTGTTTGGGTCGTTGAGGCCAGCCGAGTAAGTTCATTTGCTCAGGCATTCTTTATCCATGGTATCCTAAAGGTTGGCGACTGATCGACACCATGTTTGGGTGTCGAGAAATTTTTCAGAGTAAATACTCCATCCTTTTACTAAATCATCAAGTATAGAAGGGGCTTTTGTTGTGGGATAAAATATTCATCCACATGGAGCAATGAGATAAGGAAACTTTCCCTCATATATATCCACCTCAACGCTTTACATATACTTGGTTGGCTCTATATATACTTGATTATCCAACTACCCAACCAAGCCAGGAAGGTGAATCACCAAGGAAGGGAAACGTCACTCACATGGGGCTACCCACAACTGATCCAAATGTGTTTTTGAAGATCAATACTCACACTTAGTGTACATAGATGTAAATGCCTGAATATGTAAAGGCATTCCATCTCTTTATTTCTCAACCATTATAAATACACTACCTCCCTTATCTCAGGTAGGACAAGTGAGCAATATTATACTGAACTTATTGTAATCATCCCTCAACTGCCATACTATAATCGTTGATGTAGGATTTTTCCTCAGCTGAACTAAGTTGAAAATCTTGGTTGTCTTATTTTCTCTTAATTTATATTTATTTGTGATTATAAAATTTTCCATGCCAATTTCAGACATCAACAGATTGGAAAAACAAAAATTTAGTCGAGTTAAGTTTTATTTTATGCTTTTCAAGTTGATCAAACGTCTGGCTTATATCTTTGTTGTGATAATAGCTTTTTTCTTTTAGTACGCATGGCATCCACGTAGACTTCCATATTCTTATTGATCTGCTCCTCAAAAGCCTTGTTCATCAATCTCTGGTATGTCGCTCCAGCATTTCTAAACCCAAAAGGCATAATGTTGTAGGAGTAAGTAACTCGGTTGGTGATGAAGGATATACTTTCCTTATCCTCTGGATTTATTTTGATTTGATTATTATCGGAGTAGGAACCATGAAGCTTAATAATTCATGACCAGTTGTTGTATCTAATAATTGATCAATCATTGGTAACGAAAAATGATCTTTTGGGCATGCTTTGTTAAGGTCGGTAAAATCCACACACATATGTCATTTGTTGTTCTTCTTTATAACCATCACAATATTAGCTAACCACTCCGAGTATTTGACATCTTCTATGAATCTGACCTTCTCTATCTTGTCCACCTTATCTTGGATGGCCACTAATTAAGCGTGAAAGGTAGCATCGCGTCAAAGCGCTAATCGTTGTATTCATTTCACCGCGTTAATACAAAAACCTAAACTATGACTGCACTTGTGATACAAGTATAGCGGTAAGTCGGGTATCGAGAATCCACAGGGAAGTTTAGTATAGCTCGTAATCGGTTTATTAATTCAAGATTAAAAGTGTAAAAGGTGATGTATGCTTGTAAATAAAAGAAAAGAGAGAAGTTAAGTCTAAATAAAATTAAAGCGAGGATCGGGATAGAGTCAAACCACACGGATCGAAACAACTATTAATTAGAATTTCGGCTTGAGAGAAATTTAATCGAGCATTGTCAATTAATCATAAACTTCGCGCAAAAAAGAATTTAACCCAAAGTTGCGTGAATAAACATTTAATAAAAAATTGGTCGCACGCGGATTAAATTCGGATTTTCTCTATAAAGACTAACATTGCATGACAAAGAAAGTTAAACGCGTAAAAATCCAACTTTAATACATGCGGGTTCAATTAAACGCAATTTTGCACAAAACCTAATTTTTGGAGCTCGAGGCCCGTAAATGGCGGAACGAAATCCCGACCCTATATATCTAAGGGTAATACAGAATTAAACTAATTTAAATAAATTAAACTAAGAAAGAAAGAAATCAACACAATTAAACTAATTAACAAAGCATGAAACTAATCTACAAAGAAAGAAATAATCAAGAGCAACTATATTAATGGTAAATGAAATGAAAAGTTCAACTTACAAACCCCAAATGGTTGTCACCCCAAAGAGAAATGAAGAAAGAGCTCTCAAAACCTAAATCCTTAAGATTTTCTAACCCTAAAACGAATTAAAACTGAATATTTTTATTACAACAAAAATCACTTATATAGTAAGTTGGGAGAAAAATAAAGAAGAAAGAAAATAAAAGGGAAAATATGTCAGAAAACAGGGGATCGATCGATTGAACCCTAGGGTCGATCGATCGATGGTTGGAAAATAAGCTCACTGTCTCCCACGATTTTAAAAATAAAGAGGGATCGATCAATCGATGGTTTTGATCGATCGATCGATCAAATAGGTGTGAGCCAAGCTGCCCTGCTTTGGTTTCATTATGGTTCCCTTCCGCTAAAAATCCCATAACTTCTTCATTCGGACTTGGAATCGCGCACCGTTCGAAACCACGCGAAACTCTCAAGGAGGTCTACAACTTCCGTGAAGATGTTGGACCAGGTGCCCAAACTTTGAAATGACTAAATTCCCCTTGAACGTGCGATTGCGTACGAAAATTCATCGAAATACGTCTAAACTTCATACTTAGCATCCAAATACCTATAAAAGCTCAATTAAGCCCTGCAAAACATGTTAACATAAAAATACGAGGTTATCTGTTTAACGAGCATAAATATAGGGAATAATATACCCGAGGGGGCTAATAACGCGTATGTTAACAGATGAAATACGCAATATTTGCGTATTATCACACCCCCTAACTTACACATTTCAAGTCCCTAGTAATGAAATAAGATGCAACAAGAACTACAAGTAAACCAACAACAAGATATATAACAAAACGCGAAAAAAACCCACATAAAGGCCACTTTCGCGGGCGATTCGATTGCATTTAGCCTATGAAATAAGCCGTTAAACCCCTAGATTATCCTAGTGGACGAGTGTCGTCTTGTGAGGGTTTTCGGGGACGAAACCCACAAACATCATACAATTTCCTCAAAATATGCCCAACGAATTATGCAACAAACTCAAAGATACAAACAAGATTTCAACGTGTTATTAGCAAAGCAAACGAATTTACGTGAAAAGTCTATAGTTATTAACATTATAGAATGCAGCTCATTGAATAGAAACCTTAAAATGTGGGAGGGGAGTGAGCACATGCAAAATATGATTTGACAAAAACTTCAATAAATCGAATACTAAATATTAAAGTATGCATATAAGTCAATCAACACGGGCATTACACTCATCAAATGAATTCACTTGAAATAGGGAGGTAACACACGGGACATGCGGACATAAGGAGTAAATGTAAATGGAAACTAGGCCACACACATATCGCAAGTGAAGAACGCAATATAGGAAATAAAAATTGAAATCTCAATGAAAGATATCGCATATATAAAAGAGGCGAAATGCATTTTCACAGATTATGAAAACTATTTAAACCTTTGAATTACATCTACTTAAGATCACATAGGACTTTAATAGGGTTGTAATGCAGGCTAGTCTAGGGTACGAAATGAAAGGGATGTATGTACGAATTCAATGTGTTCGGAATGAAAAACTTGGAATAACGGGAAACAGTGGGCAATAACAAAATTGGACAAATAACATCCAAACAAGCATTAAATATATCAATCGGAGAGTAACAAGGATTATTGAATCAAATGCACAATATATACAAATTTCTCTATCTTTTTCTTTTCTTCTTTTTTTTTTCCTTCTTTTTTTTCCTTCTTTTTTTCTTTTCTTTTCTTTTCTACTTTTCTCTTCCTTTCTTTTTCTTTTTTTTCACCATTCTTTTCTCACTCTTTTCATGCTCAAATTGGAACCACAATACACAATATCATTCAATACCATGTAACATTCCAAACAAAGGTATGTAAGGTAATATGCATGGTATATAACTCCAATTTGGAGTTGGTTATGGGATTTTTGGGTAATGAAACGAAAGGCTTGTATTTAGTCCCAAATGGGTTGGCTAGGGAACATATAAAAGGTGAGGTCAAGGTCATATGGGTGATATAGAAAGATGGACTATGATCATTTCATAAAGTTTACGCAATTCTCGAGTCAAAATAATACGTGAAAATCATGCTCAAGTAATACATTTCAAGAATAAACTGAATTAATGAAGGATCAAATGAAAGAATAAAGAGATTACCAAAGACTGTAACATTTTCAAAGAGGAAAGAATAGTGTACACACTCACAAATGAAGATAAGTCTCTAATCTCACTCGGTGTAAGTATATACAATGAAACAAAAGATTACCGAGTTATAAAAATCTTAAAACAAATTAATATAACAAGAAAAACGCATGTGCTCATGGGATTAAAGTTTAATTCATGAAGTTATTCATAATATCATTGATTTAAGGACTAAAGTCTAGTAACTTCTAAAATCGAGAACATGCGTCGTTGAATTGTCTAATGGATCGGGCAATTATTAAAATTTATCATCGGAAACAAGGCCAAAATGCCCAACAAAGAAGAAAAAAGATAGAAAATATTTTTGAATTTTTTTAAATTTTTAACAAAAAACATGCTTTGTAACTAAATTGTAGTCAAATTCAAGGACTAAACAAAGAAATGGAAATTGATAGAATATCCCACACCCCCTAACTTAAATGTTGCATTGTCCCCAATGCGTCCATTAAAGAACACAACACACAGATAGGAAAAGAATGATATTACCCTAATTTGGAGCGATCTTCATAAGTACAAGTCCAAATAAATCTACGAAACAAGTTAGTACAAAGCAACACAAGAATATGTACCGATATATTAATTTAAAAGAATTCATGTCATAAGTCACAACAATATAGAGGGGCTAAAGTGCATATACTAGATAAATTGATGGTGAACATTTTTATTTTTTAAAATGGAAGGTCACACACATTAAAATCCAATAAACAACCTCAAACTACACTCTCATTTCTCATTTCATAAGTTCAGTACAAAATAACTTAATACATTACAACTATTAAAAAGAAAAGGTACAAAATAATATTCGTCCCAAAAATGTAAAAATGACCTAATACAACAGTAGCTTAGTGGCCGGAACCACTAGGAACAAAAGGATCCTGAAAATGAGGAGGGATCGTCACATCCGAATCATGCCGCTGCAAATAAATATCTCTCATCATAGCCTACATCATAAGGAACTCTCGTCGTTGATGTTCTCTCTCCTGTCTCTGCTCGGCTCTATCCTTCCGCAACTTGGCCTGCTGCTGATCTAGGCGGGACTCCCAAGTAGCCCACCTAAGTTGGGTCTCCTCCCAGCGCTGGTCCTGCACTTCCTGATACGCCTCATAGCGGGCGTCAAAATCTGTATGTGGCACGTGCGAACCCTCACCCTGCTCCATGTGTCTGATCTCAGTAACCTCCTTAGACTAGTCAGTCGCCTCTGCCCTTTGCCTCTTGGCACCCGGTACCCCCATGCGTGAGTTAACATCTTCGAGATGTTTTCTTTAGTGAGAATCCCTAGTGTCTCATGCCTGCGGTCCGCGTTATACTTGGGGCAACCGTGTGATAAGCAAATCCTCGTGATGAGGGCAGGAAAAGGTAGGGAATATCTCCAGGACTTCTTCTTAGACGTCATGAGCATCATATCCAAAAAGATTTTGGGCAAGCTCATATTGCCCAAATTATTAATCAATGCATGGGTAAATGCCTCATGTTTGTGACACACCTCCGATCGGTTTCTCGTCACCATAAAAGAGTGGACGTTGATGTAGTATAATAATCTTGGAAAATCCTACATTACGTCCGAGAGGAAAGCACCTTTCTTCCATACTTCCACCAGTGCAAGAGCCTCAATTAACACCGTCAGACCAAAAGCATCCCCATATGTGAAACTGATTGAATCCGCAGGGTCCAGCAAATTCATAAAGGCCGCTAAATCTGAACGGCGGAGCGGTACCCTCACCCCACGGACCATGGCCTCATAAGTAGTAGGCCCCTGCCCTTTCACCTCCACTAATGTCGCATAAAGTTTTTTGATGATCATTGACACGCCCATTAGTAGTGATAAAGGGCTCCCATCTCTGTCGGCGCAAAAGAACACGCACCTCCTATGGTATATCCTCAAGCTTTCAGGCGTAATGATAGGACAACGGCCTCTCTGAAGTCTGAAAGTATGCCTGGAACCAATCCCGTTCTTCTTGGCAACGAAACCCCCAAAACCCCTGTTGGACACGCACCTAGTGAATTTATATTTCTTTACGTTTGCCATTTCAACCTACAAAACAATAATTAGGCAATACAAAAAAATTGTAAGCACAATTAATGGTTAATTAGTGTACTAGTTGAAACGGTGGGTGCATGTGTGCAAAAAAGAGTGAAAAAAATCAATATTGCGATAAAATTTGTCGATGGATGATTACAAGTAAAAAACACCCAAGTGTGCTTCAAAAATGGATTGAAAGAATGGTTTGAGCATTTTAGCGAACACTTGGTGTGCGCAATCTGAAACGAGGGTGAAAAAATTCCATTTGAACCAACAAAATAGCCCCATTCATGAATAAAAACAATTAGCATTCAACACAAAATGTTCATGAATGGAGTTCTAACAATATTGGTGCACAAAAATTGTTGGAGGAACAAATAGAGGGATAAACTCAAAAAATGTCAAAAATGTATTAACCTTAAAGAATATGACATAAAACCAATAAATCTACGCAAATACATGATTGTAGAGAGAGTTTATACCCGATTTGAGTAGATATGTTGGTTAAATTGAGTGAAAATGGGGTTGGGAAGTATTCGGGCTCGAATGTAGGAAGAGTGGAGAGAAAAAAGAACGAAGGAGTGGGGGAAAAATAAGGCTTTCTCGGCCTCTAACTGGTCGATCGATCGATCGAGCCTGGTCATCGATCGATCGATGACACAGTTATTTGCCTACTGCTTCCTATTTTCGAAATGGGGGGGGGGGGGGGGGGGGCAGGGATAAGAAATGGGGGTAAAGGGGGGGGGGGGGGGATAAGTATAATTAAGTGTGTGTATATATATATATATATATAAATAAAAGTACAAATAAAAAATAGAAATAAAAATAAAAAATTAAATAAAATAAAACATAATTAGACTAAATATGTACATACATACACATATACTATGCTAATCAAAAAGCGGAAGATATATACAACGAGCGACACAAATGCACATTCACAAATAAAAATGAGGAATAAAATAAAAAATAACAAACAAATGCATATGCGTGAGAATGGCGTGTGCAAAAGAAAGAAAAATCTTTTTATGATTTTTTTCTGCTTTCTTAACAAAAGTATGTCGGGACGCACAATTTCTCCAATTTCAAGTCCGTTGAACCTACATAAAGAGTTAGAACCAAGCATACAAAAAGAACTAAAAAGATATTAACTAATTACACTATACTAAATTAAGAAGAAATAAAAATGAAAAAGTTAACTATATACAACCTACATATAAGACTTCTAATTAGCTATATACTAAAAGTTGAAATGGTTGAGGGTCCATCCAAAATACAATTTCACTTTGACGGATCAACGATGGACCCTCCCGAACATGCATGCCTCCCGAAAAATGAAAATTCCGTTTGAGCAACAGAAGGCATGTGTAAGGCGGTAAAAGTGAACCATCCCCAATTAAAAATTTGGGAGGGATTATGGGGGGTTTGGATAGGATAGGTGACAAATACACATGTGGGCCAAGAAAAATTGAATCATCTCCCAAGTATTTTGCAGTTGGAATGGGAGGTGGTGCACATGAGGGAAAATATGCCTTTATAGAAGGCGACTCAAGCGAGTACTCCTCATCGGTGTAAAGATTTGGAACTAAAAAGTTTTGAACCGATTTATCGGGTACTAAAATTGGTGTGACAGTATAGAATAAAGACAGGGATGAAAGAAATTCAATCTCAGGCGATGAGTTATCATCGCTTGCAAGTTGAATTTCGAAGGACATGGGATCGTTTACAATGAAACTTTCTTCTTCGAGAATCAAAGAAGAAACGAGTTCATTGCAAATGGATACTACGCCCCTTTCTTCCTCATTTTCATTCTATACTATACCATGGGTCAAGTAAAGAACGATTTTTTCCAAAGTAGGCACAAAGTCCTCATTTGGTTTAAAACAGTCCTCGACTTCGGAAGTCTCGAAAGAAAAGTCATTGTTGGATTCAAATAATAAATCCAAATCATATTCCCAATAATGATCTTCTTCCTGATAAAGGTTTTCAATCCTCTCATTTTCAAGGCATGCGCAATCCCTAACCGAAAGATATAGGGTGAGGAGCAGATTCTTGGAAATGAGAAGTTTGGAAATTGTTCTCGGAACTACAATCAAAATCATTAACATAAGAATTTTGAAAATGATTACAATTTGTTTCAAAATTCTTATCATAAGGATCTTGCGACCCAAGATCAAAGTGATCATGCCTAAAATTTAAGTAATCCGTACTTTGACTTTCGTAATACTCACCCAATGTCATTTTAGATGTTGCAATTTTTTCGGCTTGTAAGTATTGACCAAAAGTCATAGGTTTACGAGAATTTTGAGAATTATCATTAGGATTACCAGAAAAATTAGAATAAGACATGCTTACCCCAAAATAAAGCTTAAGTGGAAATTTTCCACAAAGATGATGTGCGCGCGAGAAATTCAAGCATTTCTTAGCGCTCAAATGTGCAAAGCCTGCAAAAAAGGTTCAAACAAAAAATACAAATACAAAGGAAAAATACTATGAACTAATAAAACATTTACAATCTATAACAAAACAGTCTCCGGCAATGGCGCCATTTTGATTAAGCGTGAAAGGTAGCGTCATGTCAAAACGCTAATCATTGTATTCGTTTCACCGCGTTAATACAAAAACCTAAACTACGACTGCACTTGCGATACAAGTATAGCGGTAAGTCGGGTATCAAGAATCCACAGGGAACGTTAGTATAGTTCGTAATCGGTTTATTAATTCAAGAATAGAAGTGTAAGAGCATATTTGTGCCTGTAAATAAAAGAAAAGAGAGAAGTTAAGTCTAAATAAAAGAAAAGCGAGGATCGGGATAGCGTCAAACCATACGGATCGAAAGCAATTTAATCGAGCATTGTCAATTAATCATAAACTTCACGCAATAAGGAATTTAAGCCAAAGTTACGTGAATAAAAATTTAATCGAAAATTGGTCGCATGCGTATTAAATTCGGATTATTGCTATAAAGACTAACGTTGCATGGCAAAGAAATTTAAATGTGTAACAATCCGACTTTAATACGCGCAGGTTCAATTAAACGCAATTTTGCACAAAACCTAATTTTCAGAGCTCAAGGCCCGTAAATGGCGGAACGAAATCCCGACCCTATTTATCTATGGGTAATACATGAATTAAACTAATTTAAATCAATTAAACTAAGAAAGAAATAAATCAACACAAATAAACTAATTAACAAAGAATTAAACTAATCTACAAACCAAGAAATAATCAAGAGCAACTATATTAATGGTAAAGGAAATGGAAAGTTCAACTTACAAACCCCAAATCGTTGTCATCCCAAAGAGAAATGAAGAAAGAGCTCTCAAAACCAAAAAGCCTAAGCTTTTCTTACCCTAAAACGAATAAAACTGGATATTTTTATTACAACAAAAATCCCTTATATAGTAAGTTGGGAGAAAAATAAAGAAGAAAGAAAATAAAAGGGAAAATATCTCAGAAAACAGGGGATAGATCGATCGAACCCTAGGGTCAATCGATCGATGGTTGTAAAATAATCCCACTGTCTCCCAAGATTTTAAAAATAAAGAGGGATCGATCGATAAAACAGGTGTGAGCCAAGCTGCCCTGCTTTGGTTTTGTTATGGTTTCCTTCCACTAAAAATCCCATAACTTCTTCGTTTGGACTTGGAATCGCGCACTGTTTGCGGCCATGCGAAACTCGCAAGGAGGGCTACAACTTCCGTGAGATGTCAGGATAGGTGCCCAAACTGTGAAATGACTAAAATGCCCTTAAACGTGCGATTGCGTATGGAAATTCACCTGAATGTGTCCGAATTTCATACTTAGCATCCAAATTACTATAAAAGCTCAATTAATCCCTGCAAAGCGTGTTAACATACAAATCCGAGGTTGTCTGGTTAACGAGCATAAATATAGGGAATAAGATACCCAAGGAGGCTAATAATGCGTATGTTAACGGATGAAAAACACAAAATTTGTGTATTATCAGCCACATTCTTCTCAGGGATAAACACCCTTCGCATCTTCTAGATCAACTTAGAATCTGTGTTGATATTAACCTCATAGAATATAAAGTTAGGGTCAATACCAGACATATCTTCATGGTTCCATCTAAACACACATTTATGCTCTCTAAAGAATGTAATTAATTACTATTTGAAGGATAGTGCTAAGTTCGAATCAATCTCAATAGTCCTTTATGGATTTTCGTGATCTAGTATTATAGCCTCTTTAGCTTCCACTAGTTGTCCTTTGACCAAATCTGATTTCTCCAGGAGATCCAAGGTATCAATCTAGTAGGTAGTGATGTGTTTCTTTAACTCTTCTTAGTCGGTGGAAGTTTAGTAACACAATTTTGCCTCCATTTGGTTTCCCTTTACTATGATGATTGATAATACGCAAATATTGAGTATTTCATCCGTCGAACCTACGCATTCTAGCCTCCTCGGGTGCCTTTATCACTATATTTAAGCCCGTTAACCAGACAACCTCGGTTTATATTGTTAACATGCTATATGAGGTATAATTGGGCTTTTGTAGGTATTTAGGTACCAAGTATGGGATTCAGACGCATTCCGCGCAATTTCCGTACGCAACCTCACGTTCAAGGGCAATTCGATCATTTCACAGCTCGATCCCCTGGCCTGACATCTATACGGAAGTTGTATCCCTCCTCGCTAGCTTTGCGTGGCCGCAAACGGTGCGTGATTCCGAGTCCGCATGACAAAGTTATGGCGATTTGAGTGGAGATGGAAAGCATGCCAAAACAGGGGAAATAGCAGGCTGCCCTGCTTGATCGATCGATCGAGCCTTCATATTTTGGCCACGATTTTAACTATCGATCGATCAACCACAGGGGTCGATCGATCGATCCCCTATTTTTCCCTGCAGATATTTTCTTTACTTTTCTTTCTTCTTTTCTTTTATTCCAACTTACTATATAAGCTAATTTTGGTTGTAATAGAAGATATACACACACTCATAATGTGAGATAGATAGTTTTTAGTTAGGGTTTGGTTTGGTGAGTTCATTTTCTCTTCTTCTTGGATTGACAACCCATGTGGTTTTGTAAGATTGAACTATTCATTTCCATTTCCATTTCCATTAATATAGTTTGTTCTTCATCTTTCCTTGCTTTGTAATTTAGCTTCCATGCTTTCTAACTAGTTTACATGCTTTATTCACATGCTTTGATTTACTTGCTTTGTAGTGTAGTTTTATCGCGTTTATTCCCATTTTCCATTTACCGCATTTTTAACATGCTTTTTAGGTAATTTAAATTGGGTTGTGCTTGAATTGAACTCACTCGAGTTGACGCGTTGCTTTTCTTTGGTTATGGTGTTTACGGGTCTATTTCGGGTGCGTTGACCTAGTTATTATGCCTAGGGGATTTGATGGGGCATATCATGTATGTCCTGTGCTTATGACCTTTCGCGCGTAATTTCCGGGATATTTGTTGACGCCAAAATCTTATTAGGCTTTTATGATGATTTAGGGCGTAACAACCCTTGATTTAATTAACTGTCGAAACGAGATGCACGTGTAATAACTCGTCGACCCATGTAACCATTTTATACTAATTAACTCGGGTGAGGGATATTCGACACAACCTATAGTTCTACTCGCTTTCTTAATCTAGTTTCAATACCATTGCCTAGATTAACATTTCCCTTTATGCATATTTTTCCTTTTAGTTTGTAACCATCTTTTACACTTTTATTGAGAAGTATTAAATCCATTAAATTCTAGCAACTCGTCTATGTGGATTTTCGATACCCGGACTTGGCCGCTATACTCCCTTTTTGAGTGTAGTCGTAAGTTTAGGTTTTTGTATTGAGGCGGTGAACAGAAAACAACGATCGACGTTTGACACGCGCCGCTTTTCGTACTTAATCAATGACCATAATGATTAGGTAACTTCAAGCATTGGTGAATCATGGAGGGTACTGCTTAAAACTTTTCCAACCCGACTCTACCAAGAATTATATTATAGGCTGATTGAACATTCTTGTCCAGAAAGGTGAAATGAATATTACCAGTTCTGTCTTGTGCAAACCATATATAATCGGGGACATGGATAATGTCTATTAATATATATGAAATATCGAATTAGTTACAAACATAAAATTTTGAAGTTTCGGTAGGAATGCTCATGTTAGAGACTAGTTTTGACCCTTATAATATAATAAATTACTTGAGGTTAAAGCTACATAGTTTTAGACATATGGTTTAGGTTTGTAACACAATAAACGGTATGTTAAACGGAGGCCCGAGCAAGAAGTTATGCTGGAACTACGAAGCAGTGGCAAATTTGTCCATTCGTTAAATGATATTTCGTCTTATTAGTATAACAAATGGTGGATTTTGATTGGTTAAGGAAGGAGGTGAGTTTGTCTGACTTTAAAACCTTTATATTACCTCATGATTCAGACAAAACTCATCCATTAAAGAGTTTGGATTGAGAGGAAGAGAAGTGAAAAGTCGAAGAAGCAGAATTGAGGAGAAAAAATGGAGAAAAATCTATGGGAAATTATGAAACAGTCCTTAAGGTAATTCTATATGTAAGTATTATTATTTTTATTTTGTTATTGATTGAGATGGTATAAATCATATATTTCTTATATAACTTTCATGCCTTGGTTTATATGTATGACTAGATGCAAGTTTATGCAAAAAATTGAACGTGTAAACCCATAAAATTGCTTCAGTTAGGAACCTTGTGTAGTCAAACTTCTATATCTTTTTGTATACTTACTAGAATTGAGTAATTACAATTGGAGAGAAAAATATACTCATATATGTATAACATATCCTAATATTAGGTAAAAATACAAAGAAATGAATCTTGGGTGACAGTTGGAAGTTTGGGTATAAAATCTGCCCCAAAAGTGTAAGTACGCATACCATGTGTTCGATGTTTGGCCTGACATAGCAAATGGACTCTAAAAATTATGAAACTTTATTTTCGTATTATTCAATATGTTTATTTAGATTGTGTTAAATATCATATAAAGTTATGAGGTAGAGAAATTATGAAAATTCTTGGAAGTTTACTAAATGATGGATGAGCTTATAGGACAGATTTGCTATGTATTGAAGAAATGTGCATAACTTGCTCTAGGAACCTGAAATGATGTTTTGTCTGTTATATTGGAAACCTAATATGATAACCATTGGATTACGAATAAGAAATGAAATCATGTTTAGTATATGATTTGGATATGTTAACTATCTTAACATTAATTTATATGGAACTTCATCTATGATAAGTGATGTGAATGGGATCATATGATGCTTATGAATTGAGTTACGTTCAAGTCACTCTTTTGATTTTTAATATTCTTATGATGTTACTAATATTGTAAGAATTATAGGAAGGGAAGAAGAACTGGTTGAACAAGTTCTAGGCAAAGGCAAAGGAAAATGCCCATTAAGTTGTCAAGGTGAGTGTACTTAATAAGTTGAATATGGATGTGATATGGGTGGTCATTGAGTTGAATATGTGTATAGATATGATATAGTTACTGAGTTAAATATGGATATGATATGGGTGGTTATTTAGTTGAATATGTGTATAGATGTCATATACTTACTGAGTTAAATATGGATATGATATGGGTGGTTATTGAGTTGAATATGTGTATAGATATGATATACTTACTAAGTTGACAGTACACCAAAATGCTAATTTTGTGACTGTCTTTTTGTGAGTGCTAATGGGGGTGACAAACTTATCACTCCTTGGAGCAGTCACAAAATTATTTGTAACTCCCATTAGGGGTGATAAAATCAATGGGTAATAAAAAATTTGAGTCAATTAGTTTGTCACCGCTAATGACAGTCACAAATGTTACCATATAATTAATTTGTGACTCCTATAAGTGGTCACAAATTTATAACTGTCAGAAGCAGTCACAAATTTATCAATACACCTAAGTTATGACTCTTATGAGCAGTCACAAAATTATAACTGCTGTGAGGAGTCATAAATTTTGGTGTAATACAAAATTTGTGACTGCTCTCGGCAGTCATAAATTTATAACTGCTCGTAGCAGTCACAAATTTTGGTCTAAGAGTTA
Source organism: Sambucus nigra (assembly GCA_949130495.1). Classification (NCBI taxonomy): domain Eukaryota; kingdom Viridiplantae; phylum Streptophyta; class Magnoliopsida; order Dipsacales; family Adoxaceae; genus Sambucus; species Sambucus nigra. Next base: position 375,878,035 of record OX422222.1, read on the forward strand.
ATTTGTAACCGCTATTGACAGTCACAAAATTTGGTATTTTGGAGTCACAAAAATTTTGCCCTAACTTTAATTTCCCTCTTCTCTCTCCTCTCTCTCTCTTTTCACAACTCCCGCCCCCGCCCTCTCTCTTTCATTTCGCTGTGTAACTGTGAGAAAAGTTGCTAGTGTGAGAACAGTTACTGTGAGTTTTTGCCCCTTTCTCTTTCATTTTGTTTCTCGTTACTGTGAATTTTTGGTTTCGAACTGAGTATATAAGTTTTCATTTCGAACTGAGTATATAAGTTTTTTGGTTGTCGTGAGGTTCATCTCTTTCATTTCGCCCCTTTCTCTGACATTTGCAAAGAAACGTTCGATTCATTGAAACATTTATTTCGTAAAACCACTACTACATTTTGAATCTGATTAGACACTTTCTGATGTGTACTGGTTTTCTAATAGTGTCAAACCACTACTACAGGAGTATGTACAATGTGTACCTCTAAATGAATAAAAATGGGTTAGTTTTTATTTTAATTCAATATATGAAATGAGATCTTGTGGTGGTCTTGTTTTCACATTTTTCTTCTTGGAAACTATATTAATGTGTTTAGGCATTGTCTTGTATTTGATTGAATTATTTTTATCCAATTAGATTAATACCCATTTTAAGTTGTGAACTTGTTTGGGTGTCCATGGGTTAAGGATATTTTTCTTCCCTTTTCAACAAAGAATTGAGGGATGCTTATTTGTGAAGGTAAATTGTGATATTGGCAATCAAACATATGTTTTTCTTCCTTATATCAAAATTTCATGTTCTTTTCAATGGCAATCATATGTTTTTCATTGATGGGTAATTGACAGGGTTCATCGGCGTTTAAATATTTGATCTAATCCCGTGCATTGAAGTTATAGTATCGTCGAATTGATACGAATAAAAGGTAATTTTAATTCTTAGTTACTGATTAATATCATTAGTTTTTGTACTTGATTGATTTGTAGTGGTGATAGGAGGTTGAGGGTGAGCCAATTGAAAACCCGGATTGTTAATTGGTTATTGTAGTATAATTTTAGGATCAATTTATGGGAATATTTGTATACTTGTTTATTTGAATTTTAGTTAGAATTATTGATCTATTTGTTTGTGTTAATTTTTTAATGTCATTTGAAAGTACTTTATGCCATTAATTTGATTTACTATTCCATTATGATTTTATTTTATAATATATGTGGTGGACCCAATTAATTCAAACATGCATCACCGTTGAAAAGATCGTCAATGTTATCCAACACCATATAAAATTGAAAACAACAATGAAGTATCCCGAATAGAGAGACAAATACCCCAAAAGGTACCAAGATAACCTAAAACAAGTCACTGTGTCCTCGTTGGACTCGGTTTTTGAAATTGATTAGTTTATACTTGTTTTGGTGCTAAAAATATGATTTAAGGGGCAAAAGCTGAAAATAGTAACCCAGTTTTTCGGAGAGAGACAGGCACATACTCCCCAAGAGGTTCAAACGTAACTTATAGGTAGTGTCTATGGAACATAGGTGGGGAAATCTCAAAACAACAATTGTGTGGCCCAGATAGATTTACATACACCCCAATAGTTACAAAGTAACTTGTAGGAAGTGGAGTGTCTCATTGGACTCCTGGTTTTTGAAATTGACTAGTAAGTGTTCACTTTGGGGCTAAAATGGGATTTAGGGGGCGAAAACTTAAAATAGCAATCGAGTGACCTAGACAGACCAACAAACACCCTTAGAGGTACAAAATTAACTTACATGAAGTGTCAGTGTCCTCATCGAACTCGCGGTTCTTGAAATTGACCAGTAGACGTTCGTTTTCAGGTTAAAAGAGGGCATTGGGGGTGTGAAAAGCAAAAACAACAATGAAGTGTCCAGGAAAGAGGAACGCATAACCATGAAGTGTTTATTAAATACCTAGCAAACTCTTGTTATTATACACTACTGGTGTTTAAGGTACTATTTGCCGCTACCGAATGAATCATACCCATGTGGGCTCACAGTCCAATTGTCGGTCATTTTAATATGTTTTAGTAAGTTCGTGAGCTACAATATAATTTCTTAAAGTTATATAGATGTATAAAGGGAATTTCTTGGTGGATATCGGAATACAACTACACATGTAGGTGTGAATTTTTCTCTCTTATAGTGAACATACCCTACCTTCTGGATTTAACTCCTACCTTCTGGATTAGATCTTCAACAGGAACACATTTTGATAAAACTTTCCACACAAAAGTAGACATATTTGGAGGGAGTTTTAGATCAATTCTGAGTAGCAAATTTAACTCCTATATGAGATTTAATAAGAGGATGATAAATCCTGATTAAAAAATTTTGATCACCATCTATTAAAACGTCACTATGAATCCCATGCCTCCAAAAACTCCATATCTTATTCAATTTTTTTTTGGATTAAAAACCAAAAGATGTTTGACAACTCAAGTGAAACACAAAAAAATTACATTGAAGTATGTATAAAGGAGGAAACAAATTATGGAGAACACTGGTTGATCTCCTCTTTAGCCTTTTGATGGGGAACTCCGATAATACTATTATCGGAATTGAGAGCCACTCACACATTCTACTTCTGTAAAAAAGAATAAAAAATATTAAGTTTGGGATCCCAAATCTGGGACTGAAAGACAACACCATCTGTGTTCCAATAACTCGAACTGCAAAATGCTTGCAGTCCCATGATAAGTGCCCTACAAAATTTCACATCACACATGGCGTTAGATAAATTTTCTTTCTATACCATAACAACCTTTATATTTGACTATTTATAATACGCACTGCAGAAGTATGACAGTCAAATATACAAATATTCGCTACTAGCTGGGATGCTCTATGTGAACACTTCTAAATAAAGGAATAATACTAGAGAACTAGAAGAACAAATACTATTTGCCAAACACAGTTTCATAGGAAATAATACTCATTATTCTAAACTATGAAGTTAGGGGAACATATTTGAATCTATAATTTCCCCTCTCTGACCTACATTCAAAAATTCGGGAATCACACTTCCCTTTCCCCTGCTTCTCATATGCACTTCCTGTCCTCAAGCACCAAAAACTCTCAGGTTTCTTCTTGTTCCTCATGCAGTAATGAGGGTACCCTTGGGATAAATAATCAGATGGATTGAAGACTGGAATCTTCTCTCTAATTGCACCAAAAATTGGTGTGTTTGATTTTGATGCCTCCAAACAATCCTCTATCACTCTTGACTCTTCCATAAATCTGGCTCCGATGTCTTTCCCCACAATCTTATTAGACCTCTACCTCTCAGTAGGAAATAATCCCTTTTATCAGTGTTATTATGTGGGACTCTATTTCACTCGATAGAGAAATTATTCCCTCTCTCCAAGTCGAAGGCTGATCTTCTTTCATTGTCCGAAAGACAAGCATGTGCCTTCCATAATCATGTCATATATTAGTCTAATTATGGATGTAAGGTGAATATAATTATTTATCTGTCCCTCTAAAGTATGAATAAGTTGGGAATAATTCAAGGAGTTGGGAAAAAGGACACTTAAAGGTGAAACCTCAAATTTATTGTACTTTAGGGCTTTATCATTTTGAAGTTTCATTCTGACACACTTTGCAAGATCCAAAAATAGTTCTAAAAAATTTGAGAGATATCCATATCTGGTTTTGATGAATCAAACATAATAGCTCCCATGTACAATTCGTTTATCAAACTTCATTAAGATTTGTGGGACATTCCTCCTAACCACTAAATCAAAGATTTGGCAAGTGAGACAACAGAATACTACAACTTGCATGATTGCTTCTATTTGGTAATTCAATAATTTAGGACTCCGTCCCAAAGGCCCTTGTTAAAAAAAGAAGAAAAATCTGGCAACTAGTGTGTTGAGGGTTGGCAATTGCTTACACAATCTGGGGAAGGATGAGGGTGTTAGGTTGTTCGTGGATGATAGGAAATTTAGGTGTTTTATCATCACCAACATCAGCATCAGCGTCATATAATAGTTTAGATGTGGTGTGTCGATCCCAATTTGCAGCACTAAATGTTCTCAAATTTGTATTACACGATGCTCTCGATTCTTCTGACGTGGATTCCACCACCCATGCCCATGCCCGACCAGCAAGGGAGGGATTTTACTCAGAGATTGAAAAATTATCAGATGTCGAGAGGGACACCAGCATTAGCATAAATAAAGAGGTTGATTTGGGGAAAATAACTCTTTATGTAGCAGCGGAGGATGGCTCCCTCATTTCGCACTCTTTGGTTCCACTTCCTGTTGATGCTTTCACTGAGAGATTGGATGATCTTTCTATGGGTTACTGCATACACTACAACTCCTCATTCAGATCATCACCAGAAAAATTTCTTGAGTTTTTAGAAAGATACTTGTATGTTAACAAGGGTTTTCAGAGAAATAAGTCAAGAAATCAGTTAGAGCAATGGTCCCTTTATTTGCATTCAGTTTTGACACATCGTTTAGGTTATGCGCCTATGCTTTACCTTATATACTCAGAGATCCTGAAAATGATTCGTTTATGGCGTCTCTTGAAATTTAATGTGGAGATTTTCTCCCCTCATGATTCTAATAGTTCTCCTAGAGGCTATCTTAAGCTGAAAAGCAAGGAGTCTGATCAACCACATATTATGACATCACAATTACTATTAGTGAAGATCTTGAGAGATTTGAAGGATGCCTTCTGGCCATTCCAACTTGATCACACTAGAAGTTTATTCTTAAGGGAAACAGAGGCTGCGAACTGTTCAGATGCATCAAACAAAGTCCAAGAAAGAGGCTTTGAGCTCACATTTGCCAGGGCTGCTCGGCATAGGTTAGAACATGGCATTTGGACCAGCGTATGTTTTGGGGATATGAGGCATGCACTGTCTGGATGTGAACGACTTATTATTTTAAAAGCTGATTTGAAGGACTTAAGAGATTACAGTGTTCTCTTATACCACTGTGGATTTTATGAGGAATCATTGCAATACCTAAAGTTGTATCATGATTTAGAGAAGCAATCATCTGATTATGTTAGTAACCCGGAGGAAGACACTGTGAATCATTGCAATACCTAAAGTTGTATCATGCTTTACGTAGCTCGGTTGTCATTTCCTTAAATTCAAAACATATATTGAAATGTATGTCCTTGATATGAGTGCATTTCCAAAAATTTCCTTTGACGCAGTTATTGATAAAGATACCTTTTGTTAAATACTATTCATTTTAATGTAAAGAATTTCAAACTAGTTTATAATATCCTAATTTTGCATATGATCTTTCCAGGGACTTTGGACTCTCTCTTGGTGAGTGCTTTATGTGATACAGAAATGTCTGAATAGAGATGATTATTTACGAAAAATCTTTCTATGCAGTGGGGAAACAATTCTAGGCCAAATGCTGTGAAAATGCTTGAGGAGGTTGTAAGGTATATTGAAACAATTTACAACATTTTTCAATTGTTTCTCATCATTATAGTTTTACCTTTCCTTCTTGATCTGTTCATTTATTGAAACAATTGATGACTGTAGGATCCCGAATGATAATGGAGTTTATATTCTGGTGATTATACCTTATTCTTATTCAGTGCAATAGAAAATCCATTTCTATACACTTAATACCTTTTTCCCTGATTAAATTTGTAGCGTTGACTTAATAATTCTGCATATCACTTTTTTTTTACATTACACTGTTATCATAGCATTGTTGACTGATGAAGCATGCAATTTGAACCTCTAAACACCAACTAGTGATGCAAAGGCATAAAATTCCTTATCTCATGGATTATCCAGTTTATTCATGTTTGAATTCCCACTCTGTAGAATAGTTTTTCTCCTATTTGTTAACTTTTTTTAAGGATATGCAGACCCTTTACAGCCTACACCGATAACCATTTTCTAAATTTAAAAACTCTAGACAACCTAGAGCTATATTGTTATTAGAAAGGAATACGATTTAAACTGCCCAAACCAATTAAAAACTCTAGACAACCTCTCTTTCACACTACTGTTGGTTCAGATTCTGAATCCCGTGCTGGAATTATTACCGTAGCACCTGTTTATGCGTGTGTGTCATTCGTGATTTTTATTGTTGATAAAATTCTCACTTGCTATTGTTGATTTTTATCTTTTATATTTTCAGAATCTGGAAGGCATAAGTGACATTCGTGATGAGAGGGATCAAACTGGAATGCACGTGGTCATTGAGGTATACATACGATCAGTGCTTTTGCATTACTTTTGTCAATTCACATCTTTACCTCAAATATTAGCATCACTGGGTTTCTTTCATGTTATTTATTTCAAATATCAAAAACAAGCCGTTTGAGGGTGAAAACCCAAACCAACCCCCAAACGGTCCTATAAGAGGCACAAACACCTCGCACGGGACCAATGTAACATGTAGGAACTCACTGCGTAGTCACGGACCTCCCGGTTTGAGATAATGACGATAATTTCAAAATACGTAGATTAGGCTTGAAAACAAGCCGTTTGAGGGTAATAACCCAAACCAACCCCCAAATGTCCCCGTAAGAGGCACAAACACCTCGCACGGGACCAATGTAACTTGTACGAACTGACCGCATAGTCAAAGGTCTCTCGGTTTGAGAATATGACAATAATTTCAAAATATGAGGATCAATCAAGTTTCTAGCTTAGAGAAATGATATGTTAATATCTGTATACATTGGGTGCTATGTATTATTTTGGGAAGATCACAGGCTCACATTAAATTTGAGTTATGAGAATTGTTTCAACAATATTTTTCCTTCTATATTTGATTATTTTATTGTCATTTATATATATCATGTGAGAATATCTGGGAGGCAAGGAAGTGTTCATCATTGATAAAACCAAAGTTGTCAAAATGCGAATCGAAATCTGAGTCGAAAATCGGGAATCCTATCTTGAATTAAATAATAAGATTTAGTAAAGAAAATACGAAAAAATGGTAATAAATAATGTATAAATATGTTGGAAACATCAATTATTAAACGACAAAACATATTATCATCTCAAATTAGTAATAATACATGGTTACATCATCTAATGGTACTCTTTGTGAAGTTGGATTGAGATTTATGCATTGTGACTCTATTTTTTGTCTTGATTGGAACTATATGTGCCCCTTTTGGATTAGTTAATTGGATTGAGATATGTGGTCCTTTTGCTTTAACTTTATCATCACATGATAATAATTACATTTTATTGCTTTTCAGGTATACACACGACATAATCGGCATATGTAGTATTCAAAGGCCTAAATCCAGGTGCTTACACTTCGTGGCAAGCAACACAAGCACAAGGCAATGGATACCGAGGCGCCGCATATAAAAAATGAGTGCATTGAACTTGCTCAGCAGGCATACTCCGAGTACACGAGAGAGGTTATCACCACATCAATACCCCCACGGTTCATATACCTAGGCTTCATGGAGCGTATCCATCGCGTGGTGATCCCTGGTCGGTTCAGGATGATTTGTTATATGTTCATGGCATTTTATGTCATCAAAGTGTTGTGCCGTTATTTTTTTAGTTTATTTTTAATTTGATGTTTATTTTTTATTTGACACTCGAGATGGGTTAGTTTGATGTTAAATTAAGTTTAAATAAGTTTTATATGTACAGGATATTTGGAATGTCCGAAATATAAATGAAATTTTGTCCAATTTTTTTAGACTTGTTACATATTCATGACATTTCATCTACTTCTTTATTTTAGTTTACTTTTATTTTATTTTACTCTCACCATTTCATCATTTTGTGAAAATATATGGATATTTGTAACAACTCTTACCACATTTAACAAATTCAACATTTGTAACTGCTAATAGCAGTCACAAAGTTGTCACTACTGTCAATTTTATAACCGCTAATAGCAGTCACAAATAGAAGATTTGTAACTGCTGACAGCAGTTATAAATATTAGTTTTATAATGTAACACCCCGCCTAAAATAATAACGGGTGGCCAGCCCTATACTATATTAAATCAGGAGTTTCAGATAGTCCAGTCTCAACATCAACTGTCGGTACTATATAATATAGGACTAACTACCCGATATCATATAAGCGAGATGTTAAAATAAATTAAAACATGCAACATAACACAACCCAACACTATGAATAAAGGAAAGAACTATGAGAAAAGAATCGCTAGAATAAAATGAAATAAATAACTACAACTGAATGTACAAAAGTAGACCCGAATAAGCTGTCGGGTCACAGCCAATACAATAACTGAAATAGAATAAATATAAACATTTATATAAATATCCCATGGGTACAAACCCGATATAAAACATGAATCCTACCTAGAATTTTAAAAGTAGGAAGCGACTACCAAATACATCCCGCAACAGTACGCACCTGTCACGGCTCCCAAGACTCTGGATAGAAGGTCATCCGGCATCCATGCGGTAGGATACCTGTAATAATATATATATATACAGGCAGGAGAGAAAAGTAAACGGGTCAGAGCCCCGATTGTGAAAAATATTTAGCAAGTGTGTTAACCGTGCATAATAAATATCGGTGCACTTATTTCATAATTAAAGTGGAACCGCACTCTCGTGGAACCCCAACTCACCTCTCATCTAAAGGCGCGCACATATTCGCGTCCTCAAGTCTTAGTTAAATTACCCCCATTGTTATTAGGACAACCTAACTTATCATAGGCCTAGCCTATACCCACGAGAGCTACTTTCCCATCATAAACTAAGGATCCACCCTTTTACTAAACCCACTAGATTATTATAACAAACAATTGTGCCATAAAAGGGTTAATGGATTCTGATTTATAATTTAATTTATTATCATTCTTAATACATTACCCCTATATATATATATATATATATATATATATATAGACTAAAATGTAAGAATTTATTCCTAAATATCATGTACAAGAATAATTGGCAAAACTTCTCTCTAATCTCAAAATTATAATACGTTTCGTGCGTGGGGAGTCTCGCAAAGCGAAATCCAAACAAGGAACCCCCCCATTACACTACTCCTGACAATGTCAAGACCAGAGATCCATTATGCCATATATGTAATTACTTCTCTCAAATCTCGACAGTGCACTACGTTTCGTGCGTGAAGTGTCTCGCAAAGCGAAATCCAAACAAGGAACCACCTCATTACACTACTCCTGGGCAACATCGATCCTAGAGATCCATAATACTTAACATACAATTTACTATTTCAATCACTAAGTCTAGATTATAGTATAAAAACAACTTAATATCCCCAATAATAACCTTGGGATGATGTAACCGAAATATTCTTCAAATACGATACATCAACCCCCAATTAATCTGGTACACCATAATCATCCAAGATCTAACCCAAATAAAAACCATATCCTTTCACCTAGGATATATAAATATATATATAGGTATTTTATTCTCACCATATATATATACATACCAATCATCCATACCCATGACCAAGTGTATGCCTCATATCTGATGTACAATGGATATGCACATAATCCACCCGGTTATATATAGCGCCGATAAAACTGCATCAATGCTATCATCTTCCCAATGCCCGACTCACGTAGCAACTGGGGACCACCTGGTGGGGATCAACGACACCCACCTCGTGGTAACACACACACACACGATGTCCCGGGAAGCGGTCATAGCTCCAACCGGAAATGAGACCAAACATACCCACCACGTCTCATCCCAAAATATATATCTATCGTATAATAACACACGGGACGACTATGACCTGGGGAATATCCACACCCTGCTCTATATGCCAGGATGCTCACCCTCTGCGCGGAAACTTCCCAATGATAGCATGAGCGGGGTATGCTTAACCACATAAGTATATATATCGCTCACATGCACAATATACATACATCCATATGATCCCATCATATGATCCAATATAGTAAACCATCATATACGGTTAAATATCCATACCATGTATGTCCACAACATAAATATATCCACATATTCATATTCCTAGATAAATATATGTACATATATTCACACATCGCTATATCATTATATATACAAACTAATTCCCGTTCATATGTATAAGATATATATACTCGGCTATAAATATACATAATCCTCAATATACAAGCCGTCACCACAATTTCCATTAAATGTCCCTCGATATGTGAATACAATCCCTCACTTGAAACATATTCAATCATTTTTCCTATGATGAATAGTCTCCCAAAACCATATGTATATATCTATACATATATATTCAACATTAGGGTTATCACCCAAGAGTTTGTGTAGGAATCCATCCCTACACATTTCACCTCTAAATGTGAAAGCACATAATTTCCTTTAGTACTATCTAACCATAGGCACACACATGACTTAATAGTCTAAAACCTCAATTTATTCCAACCTCGTTTCAAGTATTGGAATCTCAAAGGCCATATCCCCATAATTACGTGTAAACTATCCTAGCTAGAATTTATGCTACCGCTTATTCTAGTCGATAGTACGATCCCAGGCGTTCCCAATGTCACCTATGGTTCGAATAAATCTCAGGAACCCGTACTCCTATTGAGTTATCAATTGTTCCTTAGTCTAAACATTTCTAAGGATATGTGATCCCTCACTCTCTAAGAGTTCTCAACCTCACCTCATATTTATACCTGTATCTATAATTGGTATTCCCAACCTCAAAGAGGTTTCCCCACAATGTCCATATGCAACCCCAATACGTACATGGGTACATTTCTCCCAAATTTACCCGAAGGAGTCCCCAAAAATCCTAATATGTGAGAAACTCCTTCAATGTATCCAAGAACATATCACTTGCATCATAAGAGAAGGCCCCCAAATCAATAAACCCAATTAAAAAGGGGTAGAGGTCATCCAATAAAAACCTCATAAAACATCCCATTAAGGAAGCCCCTAAGAATAAACTCCAAAAGAAAAGGGGAAGAAAGAAATCCAAGTTTTGGGCTAAAAACAGGGGACCGGTCGACCGGTCCCAGACCCCCGGTCGACCGCGGGTCAAAAATTTGCCTACGAAGAAATGCAGTAGGCTTTTCCACTAAGGCGCGGTCGACCGGTCCCCAGACCGCGGTCCACCGGCCATACCAGATGCCTTGGCCGATTTTTCAATTTTCAGCAAAACCCACGAATTTAAACCCTAAAATTTTCATTCCAATCCCCAAATCTTCATCACAACATGATTCTAAGCCAATAAATCAACCTAAAGTTGATCCCAACCATTTCTATTCCATTAAATCCATATTTAAACATTCATTTCAAAATTTAAACCTAAAAATCTAGGTTTTGATATTTATACCCAAAAATCCATTTCTTAATCCCACAAATTATGAAATGAAATAAACAAATAGCTATTTAGCAAGATTAAACACTTGCCTCAGATTTGTAGAGGTTGGATCGTCCTTGATGTCGCGTTTGGGCCGAAAATCCTAAGCTTTTCTTCCTCTCTCTCTTCCTTTCTTCTTCTTTCCTTTCTTCTTTCTCCCTCTAGGGCTTCCCCCCCCCCCCCCCCCCCCCCCTATCTCAAATGAGAAATGGCTTCATCCATAAGCCTCATAAACCTTTAAAACAAAATCCCAATTTTAAATGTTAATACACACTTTAAATGACTCGTTTACTCTAATTCGAGTCAATCTGACTTAAAAATATTCTGGAGCCGAAATAAAACCCAATGACAGTCATTTTGACTATCTCGACCCTTTCGGGATCAATGGTACCCTTAAAATCATCATCCAGAATACTTTAAAACATCCTCTATTTTTGGACTTAAATTCCCAATTTTAGAATTCTCCAATTTAAATTAAATTTTATTTTCCCAAAATTTAATTTCTCAGTCTCAAAAGTCTTGGGGTGTTACATATAACTGCTAACAGCAGTTACAAACATCAGTGATAAAATGGGGTCACTAGTCATAACCCCATAGGGGTTATAAAAATTTGTGACTGCTGTTAGGAGTTATAAGTTTTCTTTTGTCACCCCCCCAAATTATGACGGTAAATAGCAGTTACAAAGGTTGTTTGTGACTGCTAACAGCACTCACAAATCTCCCATTTTGGTGTAGTGTGAATATGGATATGATATGGGTGGTTATTGAGTTGAATATGTGTATAGATATGATATACTTACTGATTTGAATATGGATATGATATGGGTTGTAATTGATTTGAATATGTGTATATATATGATATACTTACTGAATTGAATATGGATATGATATGGGTGGTTATTGAGTTGGATATAGATATGATATGTGTGGGTACTGAGTTGAAAATGGATATGATATGTGTGATTACTGAGTTGGATATGGATATGCTTATTGAGTTGATTATAGATGTGATATGTGTTACTTACTAAGTTGAATATGGATATGATAGGGGTGCCTATTGAGTTTAATATAGATATGATATGTGTGGTTATTGAGTTGAATATGGGTATGATATGTGTGGTTACTGAGTTGGATATGGATATGAATATTGAGTTGATTATAGATGTGATATGTGGTACTTACTGAGTGGATTATGGATATGATATGGGTAGTTATTGAGTTGATTATGAATATGATATGTGTAATTATTGAGTTAATTATGTATATGATATGTATGTATTTTGAAGAGATGTCATGGCTTATTTATAGCCAAGAGATGTTATGGCTTATCAACAGCCAAGAGATGTCATGGATTATTTATAACCAAGAGATATTATCGCTTATAAATAGCCAAGAGAATTTATGGATTATTTATAGCCCAAAGTTGTTATGGCTTATTAACAACCAATAGATGTTATGGCTTATTTATAGCCAAGAGATTTTATGGCTTTTTTATAGCCAAGAGTTGTTATGGCTTATTTATATACAAGAGATATTATGGCTTATCAATAGCCAAGAGATGTCATGGCTTATCTATAGCTAAGAGATTTTATGTCTAATTTATAGCCAAGAGATGTTATGGGTTATCAATAGCCAAGAAATGTTATGCCTTATTTGTAGCCAAGAGATGTTATGGCTTATTAACAACCAAGAGATGTTATGGCTTATTTATAGACAAGAGATGTTATGGATTATTTATAGCCAAGAGATGTTATGACTTATTAACAACCAAAAGATGTAACGGCTTATCAATATCCAAGATCTGTTATGGCTTATTAACATCCAAATGATGTTATGGATTATTAATAGCCAATAGATGTTATGGCCTATCAACAACCAAGAGATGTTAATAAAATTAAGATGTTAATAAAGTAATTTTACTATATAGAGATGTAGTACATTCGCTGATTTTTTTACTCATGATTTTATATGTTTACATTTTCAAGTTTGTATACTGCCAGCTTGGACACCCTATGATCACTAATTAGGAGAGCTGCACCGTTAGAGGGAGGCGGGGTTTAAATATGGAAATTTTGTTATGATCACACTGATGATTTTACTACACTCATACATTGGATATACTGAGATATAGTAGTTTAATTTGATGAGAGTACTAGTTAATCATAGTATGGTAGGTTTGCTTAATTATGACTATGATATTAATCACGTTATGATACAGAGAACAAAATTACAATAATTGTATACATCATACATGAAATCTTGAAACGAATTACATTTTGATTGGTTAAAGATTACAATTTAATTACAAGAAAATAAATTATTATCACTGATATGGGTTTGGGGTGTGACACTGTTGGTCAGCCAAGTGCTGATTAAGACCTCCATATTGATAGTCCCCAATGGATAAACCATTTCATAAGAAAAATCAATTAAGGGCCTATGATATGGTTCTAGTTTACTATCTCATAACCTCAGGCTAGAAATAAAATTAATTAACATGACGTCGATCGAATTACCATTATCCACTATAAATCTGAAATATAGTTGCCAAAGCCCTTTATGAAAATAAACTATTTAAGCAACTCCGAAAGTTTGTTGAAGAAACTCTTTACTTAAATCAAAACGATTTTGAACACAAGATGTGTTAACAAAAGTATGTACGAGATATGGACAAGATTTGATAACAAGTTTTAGTAAACAGTTTAAAATGTTTTAAACTCAGCACATAAATAGAAAGGGATGAGAAGATGTAGAAATATTGATACTCAGGATTTTTAACGTGGTAAAACCTCAACCTTGAGGAAACATCCACGACTCCCTCTACGGAGTAAAACAAAAACAATCACTAAAACAAATATATGAGTTACAACCTATTTAACTAACATGCACACAAAAACAAATCTATACAAGTTCAGGATTGTACCCTCTGGCGTCCTTAACTTTTCTGCAGATCTTGTTTGTTGATGTAGTTGTCTCAGTTTGTCAACTCTTCTTTGTTCCAGCACTTTACGTCGACTTATTATTCACCAAATCTTATAGCCAACACTTTGAGTGTTTGTAGTGTGAAGATGTTTGTGAATGGTGTTCTAAATCACATGCATGCACACACACACACACACTTATTAGTTACAGACGATCCTAACAAATCACATATAAAGTCTATATGCAGTGTATTTGTTATTTTTCTTTCTTACAAAACCAAGAACCTTTTCGACCTTTCAAAATAACCCAGATTCCACGGAGATCTTGCTTAAGAAATCGGTCAAGACCTTTCTCAATCACTTTTGAAAATATTATGTGGATTGAGAACCCTCCAAGTGCGAATCCCACTAGGTCAGGTTAGGTTTTGTAAAAACAGAAATAGAAAAACATCTATTGTTGATCTTTGAAGAAGAAAAATGTTTTAACAGAAAACAATCAACAACGAAATTCTCAAGATGAGAAATAAATGCAACTAAGTGTTCTGTGACATGAAAAACCTCAGATCTATGATTTCTATTGAAAAAGAAACAAGATCTGAGTCTATGTTTAAGTTGGAAATAAGATTTATGAACACAAGGATTTCAGCAACCCAGAAATCACTCAACTCGAACTCTCATAACTCAAGAAACACTAAGGATGGTGTTTGTCTGGTTATGGTGTTTATAGAGAGGTAAGTGGTTTAGGTTTAGAGGTATTTGGACGAAGTTAGGGTTTCTAACTAGGGTTTGGTTTCTCTCTCTAACTTCTCTCTTCTCTCTTCTCTTTCTTCTCTCTCCTCTCTCTATTTTCTGAGACTTTTCAAAATGGCAAAAGCTTTCGAAGGCTGAAATGGGAGGCCTTTAAATAGGAAGAGAGGAAGATTCCAGAGCATCGTTCAAAAACAATGGCTGAGATTGAGTCAAGCTCCATTGACTGCAATCCAAGGGCTCACAACAGGCGGTGGATTAAACAGGCTATGATTGGCTTAAGGGATTACACGGGGATCCACTCAAAAGACATGCAGGCCATCGATAAGGGTTGATCCAAGGGCTGATAACAAGCGATGGTATGTCTCTGTAAAGAAACACACCTAGGGCCAATCAGAGAACATCAAGTGTTGGCCTGAGGACAAATGCAAACGCGCGTCCCAAAATAATTACATAGCCAACCCTAAAGTCTTTAGCGCTTTCGGTTTCTACCCAGAGTAACTTTAGGCCAATAAACACAACAATCCATATATATATAATAACCCCAAGACTTTATAAATCAAATTTTAATTAAATAAAACCTTGTTTAAAATATGTTTTAAATTCCCAAAAAATTATTAAAAATCAAATTGAGGGATTTAAACACACTCACAACATTAAAACACATAGGGGTGCAATATGATATGCAAGAATCAAATTCTAAGTGTGTGAGTGATGGCTATAGTCTTAGGATCATTACATGATAGATAGAAGAAGAAGCAACCCAATCTCTGAAGCTCTTTGGTTTCTAGGATAGACACTATTTTATCACAATTTCCAAACTAGATGAGCTCTTATACAGTCTAGACTCAAATGAGTCAAAAGTATAAGGGCTTCAATCTCCCCCTTTGGAAATATGAGACAAAATCTCCTTTGAGTCATCTCAACTCGTAGGGCGACAACAAAAAAGAAAAACTTATTCCTATAAAGGTTCTATCTACCCAAATCCTAGAAAGAAAAAATTACATAACTCAACTATATACAGTTTAACATCCTATTATTACAATGAAGAATGACTGTACAAGAAGAATACCTGCAAAAAATTACTAAGATCAAGCTTTTTAGTATATGCAGTAGACTCAAATTTCTCCCCCATTTTGTCTCAAATGGACAAAGGGAAGGAACTTGGCAAATATAACAGGTATTTACTCAACACAAATCATACCAATAGATTTACGTAAAGAAATGAATCTATTATAATCAAGAGGTTTGGTAAATAAATCTGCAAGTTGTAGATCAGTAGAAAGATAATTGATTTCTAATTCCTTGGTTTCAACTAATTCACGAATAAAATGATGTCTTATTTTAATGTGCTTAGTTCGCGAGTGTTGAACTGGGTTCTTAGAAATGTTAATCGCACTTTGATTATCACAATAGAGATGAAGTGTGGGTTCTAGAATACCATAATCACTTAGCATTTGTTTAAGCCATAACAATTGGGCACAACAACTACCGGCGGCTATGTATTCAGATTCAGCAGTCGAGAGAGATGTGCAGTTCTGTTTTTTACTACTCCATCCTACCAAGTTATTACCAATATAACAACATGCGCCTGAAGTGCTTTTACTATCATCAGTACACCCAGCCCAATCAGCATCAGTGTACCCAATAATAGTGCTAGGTGTGTCATTCGTGTACCAAATTCCTAAATTTAGAGTGCTTTAACATATTTAATTATGCGTTTAACAGCGTTTAAATGGCTCTCCTTGGGGTTATTTTGATAACGCGCACAAATACAGACAGCATACATGATATCAGGACGCGAGGCAGTCAGATAGAGTAATGTGCCAATCATACTACGATATAAGGTAGAGTCTACAGATGTTCCAGTTTCATCTTTAGATAATTTCTCTGTAGTACTCATAGGCGTCTTAGCACTTTTAGCACTCTCGAGGCCAAATTTTTTAACTATCTCTAATGCGTACTTAGTCTGCGAAAGAAACAAGCCATCTGGTTGTTGTTTGACTTGGAGACCTAGGAAGAACTGTAACTCCCCCATAAGGGACATCTGAAATTCCAGACTCATAATTTCAGCAAAAGATTTTACTTCTGAGGTAGAAGTGGATCCAAATATGATATCGTCTACATAGACTTGAGCGATAGTAATGTGTTTGCCAAAATGTTTGACAAATAAGGTTTGGTCATTTCCACCTCTTTTGAAACCTTTGTCCAGCAGAAAACTGGACAGCCGCTCATACTAGGCTCTAGGAGCTTGCTTAAGACCATATAAAGCCTTTTTCAACCGAAATACATGATTAGGATAATTAGGGTCAATGAACCCTTTAGGTTGTTCTACATAGGTTTCCTCGGCAAGTATTCCATTAAGGAACGCAGATTTAACATCCATTTGATATAATGTAAAATGCATGTGACAAGCTATAGTAAGAAGCAGACGAACTGATTCTAAACGAGTAACGGGAGCAAACGTCTCATTAAAATCAAGTCCTTCTATTTGGGAGTAACCTTGAGCAACTAGTCTAGCTTTATTTCTAATTATCATCCCATTTTCATCAGTTTTATTTTTGAAAATCCAACGAGTACCAATAGCCTTTTTGTGATCAGGACGTGGAACAAGAAACCAAACATCATGAATGACAAATTGTAAAAGTTCATCCTGCATAGCAGAAATCCAGTGAGAGTCATTCAATGCCTCATTTACATTCTTTGGTTCCAAGAGAGAAACAAAGCAAGCATAGAGAGCATAATTTCTAAGTTGGGATCTTGTACGTACTGGTTCACCAGGGTTACCAACTATGTTGTTTATGGAATGATCTTTAGAAACCCAGTTAGGTACTTCAGGTGACTCAATAGGTAATGAATTATCTATTTCAGAAGAGTCATTTTCTAAAATATTTGACGATTCTTCTTCTATAGTTAATTCACTAGTCTTGCTTTCTACAGTAGTGTCACTAAAAATTACATTTATGGATTCCATTAAGGTCTTAGTGCGAAGATTATACACTCGATAAGCTCTACTGTTAGGTGAATAACCTAAGAATATGGCTTTATCTCCTCTACTCTCAAATTTAGATAAGTGTTCCCTATCTTTGCAAACATAGCAGGTACTACCAAAGGTTCTAAGGTACTTAAGATTAGGCTTTTTATTGTACCAAAGTTCATAAGAGGTTTGTTTCGAATTCTTTCTAAGATAGACTCTATTAATAAGATGGCAGGCTGTACGAATAGATTCTACCCAAAAATACTTAGGTAATTTCTTAGCATGGAGCATGACACGTGCCATCTCTTGAAGAGTTCGATTCTTTCTCTCAGCTATTCCATTTTGTTGAGGGGTCTTAGGAGCACTGAACTCATGTTTGTAACCATTATAGTCACAATATTCTACAATACCAGTGTCTTTGAATTCACCACCTCTATCACTTCTGATTCTATTCACTTGAGTGTCTTTTTCATTCTCAATCCGTAAGAGAATCTTTAAAAAGGTTTGAAAAGTATCGGATTTTTGTTTTAAGAAAGCTACCCAAGTGAATCTGGTGAAGTCATCAACCATAACAAGAATATAACTGTGTCCACAAAGACTAACAGTTTGAGAAGGACCCATTAGGTCCATATGGATGAGTTCTAAGGGATTAGAGGTAAGGATATCTTTAACCCTTTTATGAGGTGCTTTAACAATTTTTCCTTCTTGACAGGGACCACAGACAATGTTATGAATAGGTTTAATTTTTGGTATTCCTCTAACTATCTGTTGAGAAGACAATTTACTCAAATTTTCGTAATTAACGTGACCCATTCTGTTATGCCATATCTCGTTGTCATCCATTCTGGCAACATTACAGATTTCAGAACTAGACATGACAGTATAACAATTGTCAGGGGTCCTGAATCCTGTAATTAAGCATTCTCCCTTTTCATTTAAAATCTTGCAATTGTTCTTTGAAAAGGTAACAGTGTAGTTTGAGTCACAGAATTGTGAAATGCTAAGTAAATTAGCGTTAAGACCTTTAACTAAGAGAACATTTTCAAGAAGAGGAAGTCCTTTTTCTTTAAGGGTTCCTTTGCCTATGATCTGGGATGATATACCATCACCAAAAACAACTTTTCCACCATCAAAATGGATTTTATTTAAAAGTTTTGTATCATCACCTGTCATATGCTTGGAACATCCAGAATCCAAGTACCATCCAGAAGATGTAAGTTCAGCTTTTAGAGCAGAAACAATAATGTTGCACTTCATCTGGGGTACTAGATCATCTTTTCTAATCCAAATTGCCCTGGTTTTTAGTTTGCGCTTGTTTGCTCTTATTTGATAAAATTTGCGAGCATTAGATTTTTGTTGAAAAACATTTTGCGCATGATTTTGAGTAAATTTGAATTCCTGAGCATTTGATTTAGAAAAGGTTCTGGTAATCCTTCTAGTAAATGTCCTTTTAGGTTTAGTCCTTCTATTCCTATAGTTAGAGTTTTTGTCTGGTGGCCTGGGAAGGACATAATTATTACGACTCCTCCTAGAATAGTTAAAGTTATGATACATATGAGTGTTGTAGATAGGTTTAATCAGTCTCCTAGCATAGCAATTATCGAAAGAGTGACCATATATATCACAATAGGAGCAATAAAGATTGCTCAGAATAGGGTTTTCCTTAGGAAAGTCTCTAAACAAAGGTTTTGAGAAATTTTGAGGCTGAATTTTATTCCTAGGTAGCACAGATTTGAAAGCAGGTTCACTTTTCCTAATAGGGGGGCAGACATATTTTCCCTTTGGTAAACTTTCATGCTTAGAGCAACTTGCATCTTCAGTGTTAGTGTTTTGATGGTCAAACTTAGTTTTTAGAGAATGAAAGTCTGGACATGTTTCAATAGGTCTTTTGCCTCCTGACACAAACTTGATAGGTTCAACATGTTTAGTTTGTGTCTTCAAATTGGGGCAAAACCCTATTCCAGTTCTATCATCAGAATTGGTTTTAGATTCAGCAACGAATTCCTCAAAACATTTAGAATTGTTTTCAAATTTGGTAAATTTTTTGAAAACAGTTGCTGTCTTTTCTTTTGTTTGTTCCAATTCTAATAATGTCCCTTTGTATTTTTTCTCCAGAATTTCATTAGCTTCAGTCAAAGTTTTCAGTTTTTCATCAAACACTTTAACTTCACTTTCATGAGACATGCATTGAGTAGTATACTCTTCAGCATTCAGTTTTACCATTAGGCTTAGATCCTCTAGCTTTTTGGTAAGATCTTTAACAATCTTTTCTAGTCTAGTACTTTTCTTAAGAGTTTTAGTATATAGAGTGTGAATGTCTGGGAGATCATCATTGTCAGAGTCACTAAGTGAAGTGTGTGAAGTGACCCCTAAGGTTTCATTTCTTAAACTCACGCACCCATTGACATCAGCAGTATCGATTTCCCTTTGTCTCACACACCCCGAGGAAGAGGTATTAATGTTCTCAGTAAGTAAAGCATCTAAACCAGTTAAAGTATGATTCAAAGCAACAGAACTAGAATTACTAAACTCATCCTCACTATCAAGCATAGGCATATCATCATTGTATATGATTTTGGCAAAGAAGGCTAAACAAGGATCAAAACCATCAGATGTCTCAAGTTCCTCATTTTCAAAATCACTTGAGTCATCCCAGGTTTTGCAGATATTGGCTCTAGAGTGTTTGTTTTGGGCATTTAAATTAACTCTACAGTCTTGAGCTATGTGTCCTAGTTTACCACATCTATAGCATTCAGTCTTCTTGAGGTCTCTGTGAGGTGTTGTGTTGTCCTTGTTCTGTTTGTCATGAGGTTTCTCATGAGGTTTGTGATTTGAAGGAGTGGTATAATTAGACTTGCCCTGTCTATTTGCAACACTGTTTCTAAATTTAACAATTTTCTTAAATTGTTTTGTCATTAGGGCAATCTGATTATCTAGACTTTCTAAGTCACAGTCCTCATCAGAATCATTACTAGAGGTGTTTAACTCAGGTTTAATCATCTTAGAGGTAAAGCTAAGATTGGAATTGGTATGTTTCCTATTAGTGTGGGTCAATTGTTTCTTAAACTCTAATTCCATTTCCACAGTTCTTAATTTGCTACTGAGTAATTCAGGAGTAAGATTTGTATCACACATCTCCTCAATATCATATCTTTTATTGTCAAATTTCTGTGGTAATGATCTCAGAATTTTAGAGACAATTTCTTGTCTATCATAAGTTATACCATTGGCATGAAGTCTAGTGACAATATCAGTAAGGTTCATATAGAAATCATCGAAAGACTCAGATTCAGACATGATTAAGGTATTATACTGTTGGATTAACATCTGAGTCTTAGCAGCTTTTACTCTAGAGTCTCCTTCGTGGGCAGTAATCAAGGTATCCCATGCTTCCTTGGAAGTGGTACAGGATGAGATTCTCTTGAACTCATGTTCGTTAATAGACATAAATATAGCGTTCTTGCCTTTGTTATTATTTCGAGAAACCTGTTTCTTTTCTTGAGTAAACTCACTCAATATTTTCTTAATCCTTTCATTGCTTCCATCAGTGGCTGGTTTAGTTGGATAAAAGTATCCATTTTCAATAATATCCCAGACATCATCTCCCAGAGTGCCTTGAATGAAAGCAATCATTCTTACTTTCCAGTAAGAAAAATTGGTTCCATCAAAGACTGGAGGTCTGGTCAAGTTACCATATCTTTCGTTTTTCTCGTCCATAATTGATTTTGAGAAAACAGTTTCAGAAACTCAGGATCTTTTTGAAAAAAGTTCACCAAAAGCTCTGATACCAATTGAAATAGCGTTGCCAAAGCCGTTTATGAAAATAAACTATTTAAGCAACTCCGAAAGTTTGTTGAAGAAAATCTTTACTTAAATCAAAATGATTTTGAACACAAGATGTGTTAACAAAAGTATGTACGAGATATGGACAAGATTTGATAACAAGTTTTAGTAAACGGTTTAAAATGTTTTAAACTCAGCACACAAACAGAAAGGGATGAGAAGATGTAGAAATATTGATACTCAGGATTTTTAACGTGGTAAAACCTCAACCTTGAGGAAACATCCCCGACTCCCTCTACGGAGTAAAACAAAAACAATCACTAAAACAAATATATGAGTTACAACCTATTTAACTAACATGCGCACAAAAACAAATCTATACATGTTCAGGATTGTACCCTCTGGCGTCCTTAACTTTTCTGCAGATCTTGTTTGTTGATGTAGTTGTCTCAGTTTGTCAACTCTTCTTTGTTCCAGCACTTTACGTCGACTTATTATTCACCAAATCTTATAGCCAACACTTTGAGTGTTTGTAGTGTGAAGATGTTTGTGAATGGTGTTCTAAATCACATGCATGCACACACACACACACACTTATTAGTTACAGACGATCCTAACAAATCACATATAAAGTCTATATGCAGTGTATTTGTTATTTTTCTTTCTTACAAAACCAAGAACCTTTTCGACCTTTCAAAATAACCCAGATTCCACGGAGATCTTGCTTAAGAAATCGGTCAAGACCTTTCTCAATCACTTTTGAAAATATTATGTGGATTGAGAACCCTCCAAGTGCGAATCCCACTAGGTCAGGTTAGGTTCTGTAAAAACAGAAATAGAAAAACATCTATTGTTGATCTTTGAAGAAGAAAAATGTTTTAACAGAAAACAATCAACAACGAAATTCTCAAGATGAGAAATAAATGCAACTAAGTGTTCTGTGACATGAAAAACCTCAGATCTATGATTTCTATTGAAAAAGAAACAAGATCTGAGTCTATGTCTAAGTTGGAAATAAGATTTATGAACACAAGGATTTCAGCAACCCAGAAATCACTCAACTCGAACTCTCATAACTCAAGAAACACTAAGGATGGTGTTTGTCTGGTTATGGTGTTTATAGAGAGGTAAGTGGTTTAGGTTTAGAGGTATTTGGACGAAGTTAGGGTTTCTAACTAGGGTTTGGTTTCTCTCTCTAACTTCTCTCTTCTCTCTTCTCTTTCTTCTCTCTCCTCTCTCTATTTTCTGAGACTTTTCAAAATGGCAAAAGCTTTCGAAGGCTGAAATGGGAGGCCTTTAAATAGGAAGAGAGGAAGATTCCAGAGCATCGTTCAAAAACAATGGCTGAGATTGAGTCAAGCTCCATTGACTGCAATCCAAGGGTTCACAACAGGCGGTGGATTAAACAGGCTATGATTGGCTTAAGGGATTACACGGGGATCCACTCAAAAGACATGCAGGCCATCGATAAGGGTTGATCCAAGGGCTGATAACAAGCGATGGTATGTCTCTGTAAAGAAACACACCTAGGGCCAATCAGAGAACATCAAGTGTTGGCCTGAGGACAAATGCAAACGCGCGTCCCAAAATAATTACATAGCCAACCCTAAAGTCTTTAGCGCTTTCGGTTTCTACCCAGAGTAACTTTAGGCCAATAAACACAACAATCCATATATATATAATAACACCAAGACTTTATAAATCAAATTTTAATTAAATAAAACCTTGTTTAAAATATGTTTTAAATTCCCAAAAAATTATTAAAAATCAAATTGAGGGATTTAAACACACTCACAACATTAAAACACATAGGGGTGCAATATGATATGCAAGAATCAAATTCTAAGTGTGTGAGTGATGGCTATAGTCTTAGGATCATTACATGATAGATAGAAGAAGAAGCAACCCAATCTCTGAAGCTCTTTGGTTTCTAGGATAGACACTATTTTGTCACAATTTACAAACTAGATGAGCTCTTATACAGTCTAGACTCAAATGAGTCAAAAGTATAAGGGCTTCAAAATCTTGAAATTCTTCCTGCATGTATCCTGAAGGTGACAACCAACTGGTCATTATGAGGGTTTTGTACTCTTGATGGTTTATTTTTGGAGAAATCGATGACCGACTTATCTTTATTAACCTTTCTTGGCTGACCATCTACTTCATCTGATAAATTTACCCGTCGAATATAGGAGCAGGCTTTGGCCTCATTTATGTAGGCCTTCCTTTTGACAACTTCATCTCCACCTCCAGCGTCTCCTCCTGTAATAAAATGACAACCAAAAGATATCATCTTTATATTAAGATCTGGGTCTCGGGGTTTCCTTGGCAAGCCTATACCACCTTCAGACTCATTATTACGACCTCTTTTTCTATTATATCTATCTTTATAAGGTGATTCCGAACATCTTTTAGAATCTCGACCTTCTATTCGATCAATAAATTTGGCCAAAATTCCACGGCAAATGAGATATTTGATATCATTTTTTAGGGAAATACAGTTGTCAGTGGTATGCCTATGATCTTTGTGAAAGTAAAAATATTTGAAGTTATCCCTTCGGTTGGGTAGTGATTTCATTTTTTAGTCCACTTCAAGTCCTTACTTCCCCCAATCTCCTCTAATATATAATGTACACCTATAGTAAGTGGGTATACTCCACATACTTCTTAGGAATTTCGACTTTCTTATCTTTTTATTCCTTCTTATTTGAGCCCTTTTGGCCGTCAAATTTCATTTTGAGATTCTGATTAGCAGCCATAGCTTCTTCGATCTCCATGATCTTACCAGCCTTTGCCATTAGCTCTGTCATGGTTTTAGGAGGTTGTTTTTCCAGTGAATAGTAGAGCTTTCCTAGGAGTAATCCACTTAATAATTAAGTGATAATGGTTTTTTCTTCATGTACCACCTCTAACTTTTCATTATTGAAGCAGTAATATACTCCCGTGTAACTTCTCCGAGCCATTGATAAACACTCAGCAGATGGGATAATTTCTTGATCAGTTTTTCCTCAAAACATAAATTACGAATGAACGTTCAACAAGCCATTGAAAATTGGAAATTTATCCTCGGGGTAAATTGTTATACCATATCTGAGATGACCCAGAAGAAAGTTCGGCAACACATCTCATCAACAATATAATAAATATCAATTGCAGCTTGATATTGCTCAATATGGAGGATATGATCGATTTTACCATCATACTTAAGAGTGACCATGGGCACCTTGAACTTGGAAGGTGTAGGGATTTTTACAATGTTTAAAATGGAGGGAGATCCCTTCACAAAAATTCTATGCAGAGGGTTCTTAATCTTGGCCATATCTCCCAGAAAATCTTCTAATCTCTGTGTTGATCCCTTCTAAAAGTGATCTTCTGGTTCAAATTTTGCCATTGCAGCTTCGACAGATTTACTATGCGTGTGCTGAGCTCTCTTCCTAGGAAGTCTTCTCGGCATGCGTGGATCCTTAGAGTTTTTCCTTACGCTTGACTGATCCTTCCCAATGTTCATATGATCTCACCAGGTCTTTGTAATGTCTTCTAATTGTTCAGGGGACAAAACGATAAAAGGTATAGGCCTTTCTCAACCTCTCCAAGGCGCAGGACCGTTCAACAATTAAAGATATGCCATCATAGAAATCGGTGGATCTGATTGAAGAAGTTTCTCCAGACGATAAGACCTATCACGCGAAGATTGAGAATACCTACCTTTTTCACTTCTGGGAACAACTGAAGGCATTTGTCTTCTAAGGGATGGAGTGGCAGTAAACTTGGCTTGCAATTATTGGACTAGTTGTCTCACCATTTCCTGAATTGCCTCTTGCCCTTTGGTAAGGCTTATTATGATTCAATTGAGATCTTCCGCACTGGGTGGAGCAGATAGAGTGGTAGTCTTACCTCTAGACACAAGGCAATTTTCTGGAATATCAATAATCTTTCAAAGTACTCAATGAATAAAACTGATGGAGAACGATGTCAAATACTCGTTCCCACAGACGATGCCAATTTGTTAATGCCTAAATTAGTGTGGACAATTTTTTAACCACAAATAAATATAAATATAAAGAAAATAAGACAACCAATGTTTTTAACGTGGTTTAACTGAGGAAAAATCCTACATCCACGATTATAGTATTGTAGTTGAGGGGTGATTAACTTAAGATCATAGTAATATTTCTCACTTTTCCCCCTTGAGCTAAGATAGGTAGTGTATTTATAATGGTTGAGAAACCAAGAGATGGAATGCCATGGAATGCCTTTACATTTTTAGACATTTATATCCATGTACAATAAGTGTGACTATTGATCTTCAAAAGAACGTGTAAAATAGCTGTGGGTGGACCCATGCGAGTGACTTTTCTCTTCCTTGATGATTCACCTTCATATCTTGGTCGGTTGGTTGTCCGATTACATATATCTAAATCTGACCAAGTATATGTGAAGCGTTGAGGTGGATATATATGAGGACAGGAGTCCCTATCTCATTGGTCCACGTGGATGAATATTTTAACCCACAGCACTCAAGATATTATCTCCAAAGTTAAAAATGAGATATATGGTATATTTCTTTGTCATACATTTGAAGGTGAGATTTTATTCGAAAGTTTTCGATCAATTCATGATTATATAAGATAGTTTTGGTTTTTTCCCTTTAATTTCTAGTTTGGAAGTGGCAGATTTTTAAGGCGTTTGCCATTTTTTCTCGCATGTGTTTTGTTCCTAGCCAATGTGGGGATCTTCCATCTTATATAGTTTTTATTAATATATCTATATATTCATGAAAAAACTCGAGCTTTTAGACTTTGACACCTTTTACTAATTATTTCAGACTTTTTTTACCTTTGTCATTTTTTTCGTAAAAATTAAAGGTCACATGCGGAGCACGTGACATTTAAAAATACAAAATAATTTTTAAATTAGTAAAATGTATTACTTTATTAGAGATTGAGTTTTTAGTAGTTTTGTGAATTTTTAGAGATATATTTTGTATTTGTAAAGCTCACATGCTTCACACGTGATCAAAAAATTTGATCGAAAAATTACAATGGATGTACCAACGTCTAACATAATCAATGAAATATATCAAAATCAAAAGGCCCAAATTTCAGAGTCATTTAAATAAAATAAACTTATTACTACTAATAATAATGAAATATTATTCTCAATAAGTCTTTGATTTGAAATATGTAATCTACATTATATTATAACTCTGCTAATTTATCATTGACATAATCTATAAAGGGTGCATATGGTGGTGAAAAAGAACATATTTATAATCCATGCATTATGTGATTTGAGTGCTAATTATTGCCACATAAGCTAACATTTTTTTAACATTGATGTCAATTAGAAACCACTTTCACCAACCCCACATTTAGCTCCTAGAGAATATCATTCCATGCACATAATAGTTTGAAAATTAGTTGAGGAATAAAAACACAATAAAATACCAAGGCTTAGCTCAACTAGCTGAGTTGCTAGGCATGTTCCTAGTGGTCAGTAGTTCAAGTCTCGGGGTTAGCTTCTAGGGGCGTAGGTGCATTGGTAAGGGTGTCATCCTCAAGTGATAAAATTAAAAAATTAATCTTTGGCATGGGATTGATACTCATCGCTCGCATCAAGTCCCTGATTACACTAGTAGGGACACTTGGTGCATGCAAAAAATTTGACCCCTGGGTTTGATCACCAGGAAAGGTTCCACAAACAGGCCCGTTCTTGGAAAGTTACACTATAATAAAAAAAATAAGTGATAAAGTGGTAACTAATTATTTTTTTTATGAGTAGCTTTAACATTCAAGAATAGAATGTTATTTTTTTTGCTAAAGCTAGGAAAATTTTCTATCACATCCATGCATTGGCATGATGTTCAAACACACTATGCTATCAAGTATCATCACATGAAGTCTTAAAAGTTAGATTCTATATATTTAATATCTATACTAATACTATAAAATGGACTCTGTAGTTATTGTTTCTCAGCAAATTGGCACTCCACGTGGTACACCCTTCTTAACCTCATTTTCTCCTTCCTATGCTTATAAATGTTGCTAATTGATACATTGTGTATACATTAGGTACCCATGTTGCAATTGTCTTAACATCGATCTCAAAAATATTGATGAAGTTAAAGATTATCTTTTCTTAAAAGGTATTTGTATCACCTACACACAATGGACATATCACGGAAAATGTTCTCATGATATAGCTCATGATGATGTCAATGGTGATAATGATGAAGTCGATGATTGAATTGATAATGAAAATAAAGAAGGGAACGAGATGCAAGAAGTGTTGGAAGACATGCAGAAAGGGTTTTTCTTTGATGTTGGTCCAGCTGAAGCATTAGAAACTGGTAATACTCCTAGGTAAGTTGGTGTCGGGGATGAGACAAATTTTAACAAATTACTGAAAGACGCAGAGCGTGAATTATATCCTAGTTGCACAAAATTCTCTTCACTATCTTTTCTCGTGAAGTTTCTCCACTTGAAAGTGATCAATCACTAGAGTAATAAAGCACTCAAGATGTTGCTTGAACTATTGAAGGCAGCTTTCCCCGACGGTGAGACGCTTCCAAAGTTAGATTATGAGGTAATGAGCATGTTGTGTGTCTTAGCATTAGGATACGTATCGATTGATCCATGCAAAAATGATTGTTGTTTGTTTTGAAAGGAGCTTGAAAATAATCATGAGTGTCCAATATATTGAGAGTTTAGATGGAAGGTTAATGATGATAGGGGAAAATGTATTCCTCACAATATACTTCATTACTTTCCAATAAAGCCAAGACTCCAAAGACTATTTATGTCGAGAAAAATGGCTGATGATATGAAGTGGCATAAAGAAAAATGTGTCAAAGATAATGTGTGCAGATTCTAGTGCATGGAAAGGTTTTGATGTGCAACACGAGTGGTTTTGTCAAGACCCTCGTAATGTAATGCTTGGCCTAGCAAGTGATGGTTTTAACCCCTTTAGTAACATGCATAACTCATATTGCATGTGTCTAGTCATACTTATGCCATATAATTCGCCACCTAGGTTATGTATGAAAGAGTCATTTTTTATGATGGCGTTACTTATTCCAGGTCCTCTGGCACCAGGTAAGGATATGGATGCATATTTACGACCATTAATTGATGAGTTGAATTAGTTATGGGAAGTTGGTGTAGAAACATAGGATGCATCCATCAAAATGAATTTTCAAATGCATGCGGCAGTTTTGTGGACTATAAATGACTTTTCGGCATATGGTAATTTTTTTGGTTGGAGCACTAAGGGTTTTATGGCTTGTCCTACGTATAACAAAGATTATTCTTCGAAAAGAATAAGAAGTAAGATATGTTATATAGACCATCGCCGAAATCTATATCCCAACCATATACGGAGGAAGAGTAAAAAATTTGATGGTAAGCAAGAGTTTTGGTTAAAGCCCATCGACTTAAATGGGGATGATTTGTTGCGGTAATTGAATCATGTTAATGATTATATACCAATGAAACATTCAGGTAATAAAAAGAGGAAACGTACACCTAAAGAGATAATCTGGACAAGAAAAAGTATTTTTTTTGAATTACCATATTGGAAAACATTAAAACTTCGACATAACCTTGATGTCATGTATATTAAAAAAAATATTTGGGAGAGTGTGTTGGGAACTTTGTTAAATAGTGATGGGAAAACAAAAGATACATATAAGGTGAGGCAAGATTTGGAGGATATGAAGATAAGAAAGGAATTACATTTGAAGCGGAATAGGGATATATATATAATGCCTCCTACTTGTTATACACTTAGTAAGTCAGAGAAACACGACTTTTGTGAGTTCTTGAAATTAGTGAAATTTCTTGATGCATATGCTTCGAATATCTCATGGTGTGTGAACTTTGGTGATGGTAAGGTGTTGGGGTTTAAAAGTCATGATTGTCATGTTCTATTACAATGATTATTGCCCACTGGGACTCGTGGATATTTTCGCAAGTAAGTATACAGTGCAATAGTTGAGTTGGGGAATTTTTTCAAAGATTTGTGTTGTAAAACACTGGATGTAGAAGAACTTAAGATGTTGGAGAAAGACATTTTCATGATTTTGTGCAAACTATAAATGATTTATCCACTGGATTTTTTTAATATAATGGTCCACTTAGCTATTCATTTGCCGCGAGAGGCTGTGCTTGGAGGACCGGTGCAATATAGGTGGATATATCCTATTGAAAGGTATGTCAATATACTCATTGTCATATTTTAAGGGTTATTTCGACACAACCCCCACTTTTAAATCAAACATGATATAAAAAAGTGGGGGTTAAGTCAAAATACTTATTTTTTACATATAGTCTATAGATTTAACATGAGGTAATTTTTATCATTGTAATTGCTAATAGATACTTTGGCACATTAAAGGGTTACGTGCGTAATAAAGCTCGACCGGAAGGTTCTATAGCGAAAGTATACATCGTTAATGAATGTTGAACATTTTGCTCAATGTACTTTGATGGGATTGAAACTAAACTCAACCGCTTAGAAAGAAATTAGGACGTGGAGGAGCAAGAGGAGTGATTGGATGTGTTCTCTCAAAAGGTACGCCATTTTGGGGCATGTACTTATGACTTTCTTACAGTGACAGAGATGGAAATGATGCGGTGGTATACGTTAAATAATTGTGAGAAAGTGGCTCCATATATAGAGTAAGTTAATAACTAGGAAGCAATCTTAATAAGTATTAATTTTGCAACTGTTACGAAGCTTATTGTTATAATTATTACCATTGTTAGTGAGCATATGGAGGAGTTGAAGAAAGAAAGCTCTTTAAATTTAGAAGAGAGAAGTCGAACGAATTTCCCTAGCTGGTTTGAAGAACGCGTAAGTTTAAGCAAAGTTATCATAATTTATAAATTTAATTATTTTTTAAGTAATATAATTGGTCAAACTTATATTATTCAAATTTTATCTTTAATAGATGAAAAAGTTGTACGGCCAGAAGTCTCCGGAATGTACTAAGCAACTATATGCATTAGCATGTGGTCCTGACATACGGGCAAACAAGTATAAAAGTTACATAGTAAACGGAGTTAGATTTCACACTGAAGATCGTGACAATCGCAGGAGAAGTCAAAATAGCGGTTTAGTTGTTAAAGGAGATCATAATGACGAAGAAATTAACTTTTATGGTGTATTAAACTATATTATTGAGTTAGAGTATATCAAAGGAAATTGAGTCCTCGTTTTTGAGTGTGAATGGTTTGAAGCTGATAAAAGGAAAAAAATCAGGAATACAAATAGATGATCACTTTACAAGCATCAATGATAATGGTAGGTGGTACAAGAGTGATCCTTATGTGCTAGCTATTCAACAAAAACAAGTGTTTTATCTCAATGACACAAAATTGGGAAAAAATTGGCAAGTTGTTCAAGAATTCCAGCATCGACACTTGTATGATCTTGGGGTGGAAGAAATGGACACAGATGTATCAGAAGCAAATGATTTTGTGTACCAGGAAAAAGCTTCATCAGAGGCCTTTGAGATTTTAGAAGTTGATGTTGTCCAGTTGCAGAGAAACGATGTAGAGGTGGACACTATTAATGCTGGAATTGTGGATATAGACAATGGAGTACTACCAGAAGAAGACATTGTTCCCTTGATGATGCCAATAATGAAGAAGAAACACTTGATGAATATTGAGAAAATGCGGAAGAACTCGTAGTGGTCGAGGATGATGATAGTGATAGAGATTGAATTGGTTAATGGGAACTACTTTCTTCAGTTTTATTATGCCGTATTATTTTTATTTCATGCATCATATACTATTTAACGTTGTTAATGGAATTTAGTTTTATTACTTTCTTCAATTTGTGCGTTCATGTATTTATCATCTCTCTCAATTGAGTTGTCCAAATAGTCAATTTCCTGTTGAACTGCTTCTAAATCAGTTGTGGCTTAACTTTTAGTTGATTAGTTTTTAGTTGTCCAAATAGTCAATTTCCTGCTTCTAGATCAGTTTCTTCTAGATCAAACTTTAATATATTGTTTAATTTTCTTTAGCTTAGCTTTTAAAATGAACATATGAGTTCTTTAAGAAGGTGAATTGTTCCCAGAGTCAGAAGCCATTGGTTTAGGTTCGACTGAATGAACTTGATATTCCCAAGCTGGAGTCTGCTAAAATAAAGTAAAAATATGTGCCATGACCAAGTAGGAGTATACTATGATCTTGTTGGAATCCCTGCTATTGGGTTCCCTATTTTGTTTGAAATCCTAAATTAGTAATTAGATTCATTATAAAAGATGGAATGAATCCACTTGTCTAAGCCCCTTTAGGCAGTCATCAGTTTGAATGAATCCAAGAACTTCTTCAATAGATTCTTGGGTCCAACATATGCTTCCATTGATTCCTTCTGGTGCAGTAATAATACAACCTGAAACATGCTAAACAATATCAACTTGGTGAGGTATGAAAAATGTCAATGAATAGGTAAGAACTAACATGTTAAATTAAGAATACAAAGTTTAACTAACTAACCACGAATCTTCTTTAAAAAGGAAACTATGATGTGTAAGGACACAAATCACCAATTGAGTCTTAATGTATTGTTGGCTCAATTTCGAACAAAAACATTTAAGTCATAGGATAGTGTTCAAATGTATCCATTCAAGCATATGACATTTTAGTTGAAGATGTAGCGACCAAGATTAAAAAAGCTTCATCATATGCCGAGTTTATTTTGCCTTGTTTCTACGTCACCAACATTAGTAAAATTCCTCCTAAGGTATGAATGCATTACATATATATATAGGAGCATGGAACAATTTTTATTTGGTGTAATTTTATTTTAAACTGAGGTTTATTTTTAGAAGTTTATTTAAAACTTTAAAATAAAGTTTCTAGGCTGAATATCGAATTTTAAGCATTCTAGAACTTCGTTCGATATTGTCGTTCGAACGAGTTTTTTCATTAGAAGTAGAATGTCGTTCGAACGACTTTGCCAATGAATTTTCCCACTTGGCCACTGGAACTTCATTAGAAGTGTCGTTCGAACGAGACTTCGTTCGAACGAAAATCTCGTTCGAATGAGATTTCTGGCGGGAAATGTTTTGGCCGCTCCTCCTAAGTACCCTTTAAAGGATGTTTTGAATTTTTTCTCTTAGTACTTTTTCAATTTCGGCCATCTGTAGAGAACTAGGTCAACTAGTTTGTGGAGGATAGAGCCTGGTGTCTTCGTTGGTCATTGCTATGGTGGGGAGAATCGCAGCCTATTCTCGACTTGGGAGAGTATTGATATGCACGATTAGTTAGACTATAGCAGGCTGCGTTCTACTTCCCTTGGCTAATTCTACAGCAAGTTGGGTAGGAGAAAATAATGCCTCCTTGAACACTAGACTTATTTTCGATGGAGATCCTGACTAAGTCTTGACGCTTGATGTTGTGTTCTTTGTGGGAGAGTCATTGACTATCTACCCGTCCATCTCAATCTATGGGAAGGGTCTGGCATATGCTATAGGAATATCTGAAGTGGTAGTGGAAATGGGTAGTTGAGAAGATACTGGCAAAAGCGATCGACCAGATGTGGTTTGTCCTTTTATATACCATGGAAAGGGGTAATGGATTTCTCCAAACTTGTTAGGGTGTACCACTCCATGGACCGCATTCAACATATTAACCAGGTGGAGGAAATATTGGAACCTTTGGGGGCTAATGATGATGAGGCTAGGTCTTCTGGCAGTTAAGGATAGGGTTTTATGAAGATGAGGGATAATTTGTGTGAAGCTTTTATGTATTTTTCTAGTTTTTTAGTGCAACTTGATAAGTTTGTTATTTTAGGACTGGTTTTGAGTCAGTGAAAGGGGTGGTTTATTTAAACTCCCTTCGCGGATACTTACTGTAATGGTTCCATATTTCCGTATTTGAAAAAAAAAATGATTTTGATAACATTTTTTGTGACTCTTTATGATATTTGCATTTGAGTTATCTATACCAATCGTTAAGGCATACATAGTCATTTTGTTTATCTAAATGACAAAATGAATCGATGTTCTTAGAAGTTAGAAAAGACGAGCATTTTGTGAAAAATAGGGGACTGGCCCATGTAAGGTGTATGAGCTGCTTATGTACATCTAGGGGTTTTGAAAATTTTATTTTGTGAATTCCATTATAAAAGAAAAAAGGTTTTTGAGAGGATCAGGCCTCGGGTAGTTTTGGGTAGAGAAAAATTAAGAGACTTTTTTTAATATTAGAAGGGAGATGAGAAGAGTCGTTGCACACTCAGATCTTGGACTAAGGTTAGAACATTTTGATATGGTCGATATTGACAGGACGCGCCATCTCTTTTCCATCGAGGTCAGTCAGAATGACGATGCCGCCTGATTGGATCTTCTTCACTATATAGGGGCCGATGTAGTTGGGCTTGAATTTCCCTCTAGGGTCTCGAACGGTTTATATGATCTCTTTAAGGGAAAGGTCTATTTCCAAGACACCACACTTCTTGACTCTTCGGTTAAATGATCACGCTATCCGACGATGGTACCCTTGTATGTGGTATAGAGCTTTCAACCTCTTTTTATCCAAGAGTGACAGTTCTTCTGATGCTAGTCTTCCTTCCTAACTCTACTCTCGAGCATAACGCGTAGGGAAGGTATACATAGCTCAATGGGTAGGACTATTCCACGCTATATACCAGAGAATAAAGGGTAGGCCCAGTAGATGTTCCAATTAAAGTGCAGTAGCCCTATATGGTGTAAGGAATCTGGTTGGCCCAATCTCTACAACTCTCAATCACTTTACTTATGATGACTTTGAGGTTTTTATTGGCATCTTTGACGTCACAATTGGTTTGGGGTCAGTAGGGAGAAGATTTATGTTTCTAAATCTCGTATTCATCGACTATTTCTGTGACCTTGGCTTCAAAATGTAAACTATTATCTCATACTAGCTTGTGGGGAATCCCATATCGACATATGATATTCTTAATGATAAACTTGGACACTTTCTTGGCATTCAGCACTACGAATGACTCAGATTCAACTCATTTAGTGAAGTAATCAATGGCGGCTAGGATGAACTCATGCCCATTTGATGCTTTGGGTGTGACTTTACCTATGATGTTAATGCCCCAGGTGGAGAATGGCCAGGGAGAATTCATGTTGTAAAATTCCCGAGGAGGTATGTCTTGGAGGTTGGCAAATTACTGGCATTTGAGGCATCTTCGAAAATAGGCGGTGTAATCCTGAACTGTGGTGGTCTAATAGTATCCTTAACGGATGATTTTCTTTGCAGTATATGACCATTTACGTGGGGTCCGCATTCCCCACTATGGATCTTCTTCATTATTTCTTCAATGTCAGCCCCTGTAATGTAGTGTAAATGGGTTCCATCGAATTTTTTTGAATAGTGCTTTATCGCAGATGATGTATTGGGCAGCCTGTTTGAGAAAAGTCGCCTAATCTTTCTTATCGGAATCTTGGGATTACCTGCCATCTTTAAGGAGGTGCCATATGTTGTAATACCATAATCTAGCTGTAGACACCCCATTCTAGCACCCCCTAACCTCTCCTTAGGTCCCTAGCACCTCCCTTCTTCACTACAAACCTAACTCATACCCCGAGTACTGACCCAGAGGCCGTTGGACACTACCAAGCTCCGTTTGACCAAAATTCAAACTATTGATCTTGACCCAGACTGAATGAATCTTCAATGGGCGCTGAAACCCCTTTCCAATGGTCCACTCCGGGCCCAATTCCGACTTACGGTGCGAACGAACGATCTGTTTTACTCCGAAAGGTCACCGAATGCTTCCAGGCCCTGGTTGACCAAATTCAACTTCCCAAACCGAGTCAAAATCTTTGAAATGTTTAAGTACGACTCCTAAACTTTCCAGCAGTCTGCCCCGTATGCGATTCTGACTTACCATGGAGACGAACGATCCATTTGCGTTCGACGATCCCCCATCCAAAGGACCGACAAA
This sequence comes from Sambucus nigra, assembly GCA_949130495.1. NCBI lineage: Eukaryota > Viridiplantae > Streptophyta > Magnoliopsida > Dipsacales > Adoxaceae > Sambucus > Sambucus nigra. Next base: position 375,913,728 of record OX422222.1, read on the forward strand.
TGCTTCTAAGCCACAACTGACCCAAAGTCAACTCCCGAACCCAGGAGCAATTGAAAATACTTTCGAAGGTCTCTAAATTACCTTTCCAATGGTTCATCCCGTGCACAATTCGGATCAGTAATTTGCGCTCTACGATCAATTTTTCAAAAGAACCTGAAAGAGAATGACAAACGACAGGTTCCAAACCCTGACTATCGACAGTGTGCCTAAAAACAGTTGTCGATTGGCAGGACCAGGGCTATTCCGATCGGCAATGCCCTGGGCCTATAAAAAGGAGAGCCTGATCTCATTGCAAAGGGACACAAGATCTGAAATCCATCACTTTCAGCGAGCTTAGAAAACCACTCTCGAAGTCAGCGTGATTTCCCCATCCAAATCTCTTTCCAACTTTCACCTTTCATCATCTTTTTCATCAAACTTGGTGAATTAAGTACCCTCCATCATCACTCAAGTGTAAGGGGTGCTCCCCAACATCCAAAATCTAGCTCAAGATCTTCAAGAAGGTCCAACATTCTCAACTTTCTCTTCAAATTCTCCTAAATTAGCATTAACTTCTTTTATTACTTAGCGCTTTTATTCTCTCATCTCATATATCCTAATATACTTTTTATCTAGTATTATTGCACATCTCTTATTTTCATATAAATAAAACTCAAAAAATAAGAAAAAGAGGGTTTGCTCATAAATTCCAAACGGGAATTCTCACACTTTTCTCATAACTAAAACACTCTTTTACACACACACACACACACACATATATAAGAGAAGAACCCGGTTGGATTTATGGGATAAATCCCACCCCTCATTTTGCATACGAACTATGTGGACTTTAATGCCTCTATAGGCTATGTAGGCGTCTCGGGGTAAAACCCGAGACTCGAGTCCTATTCCCACTTTTTTTTCTATGTTTATATATTATTTAAACTTAACTCTTATAGGAGGGGCTTAATGATAAGCCTCTTAATAAATTATTCAATCAGATTAGGGATGATTAAAATTAACAAAAGTCCATCTGTTTATGCGACTGGAGTAATGTTATGTGCGTCGGACATATCACACGTATTTTTGTATTATTTACGTATTAACTAGACAATATTCTAGTATTGAGAGTTTTGACATATTTTATGGGACATATGCCACTTAAAATAGGACATGTGTCACCACGTGTTATTTGACATGTGGCGACCCACTTGGGTTGGTTTTGCTATAAATAAGCCTCACCCCCATACATTTGAGAGAGAGCTTCTTGGGAGAAAAGAGCTTTGCTTGTCTTATGAGTTATTAGAGAGTTTTAGAAACGAGTTTTGGAAAAGATTTTTAAGCGTTGTTTTGAGATGAGTTTTAACACCTCCCACCTCTCCGAAAAATCACCACACTGAGTTTTTTGGAGAATAGTACGAACCCACGAACTACGCTGACTTTGATTCCGAGCATAATGGATACGTAGACGCAACCAAAGTTACTCAAATCAAACACATGTTAAAACTCGATATTTCCCCAAATTAAACTACTCTCTTACATTTGGCGACTCTGCTGGGGAGGTATTCACGATTTATATCATGTAACGCCTTGTTCGTGCTCGGAAATTTGGACGGAAATGAGGGAAAGAAGTTAACAAAGAAATTTATAAAAAATATTCACCTTCATTTCAGATAAGCATTTCATATTGTTACTTATAATTTATTTTGCATTACATGAAAATTATTCGATATGCTAATCTAGAAAAAAAAAATATCCAAAGATTAATCCTAGTTTAATGCTAGGTCACTGATTATGAAATATATATTATGCAAACCTCATTTTCCCACTCATTTTAGGGATGGGGGAACCTGAAACAAACCGCGTGCGTTGAGTAAATACAAGTAAATTATTATTATTATTAGGAGTTTAGTAAAGCCATTATTTTTGGCAGAGAAACAAAAAAAATGACGTTTTATTTACATTGCAGTACCTACGTTCATGATATTTTATTAATAAGCATGACATATGTGAATCTTGAAAATAGTGATTTGATCACTGTCGATTTGAGTATAGGCTTTTTGAGTCTAGGCTTTTGACATGTAGACATGTAGTAATGGTCATTTTGATATAACTCAGAGATCTTTGAGAACCCTTTAGTTAATATCAACAAATACTGGCACAAAGATTTTCATGTTAATGACGACGATTGTAGTACAAAAAAACTAGATATTTTATGTGCCCATGTGTACTAGCCAGTAGTAACCATTTAATGGACTTTTTTTTATTGAGTACTTAGTGTGATGTGTATAGACGCATGCCTGTTGTACTGTCATCGAGTCAGCATGATACGTATGCTTGTATGTATGCTTATACGACAAATCTGAGATAACCCATGTGCCTAGTTGTGCACTCTACCTTTGTAAACCCTAATATATTGAAAAATAGCCCACTCGTACCACAAAACTGCTGAAGAGTTTTAGTAGTTATAGTCCTCACCGGTGGTAGTAACCCCACCCCCTTTATCTTTTGGCCCAATCCAAACCACGAAATATTTAGAACATGACGTACTGGATCGAGGGTATCTTTTCTTCTCCAACACCTCCGACAGATCTCCGACAGGAAAACTGACGGACCACGCTCCGAAGTATGAGTTGCAATTCACCAGTCGGCTAACAAAAAATATAAAATGATTCACCATGGCTAAGATATAGAACCGACTAACCATGGATGTTATTTCTCATCAATCAGTCGAATTTAATCCCAAACATTTACATCAAAAGTTTTTTTTTAATTTTGGGTAGAAAACAAAATGATTCGCGTGGTCAATAAAACCCACAACTAAACCAACTTAACTGTGGCATTACTGAATTACGCCGTCAACGGTGTAGGTCTTGGATGTCGGAGGTTCCGCGGTTGACCATTCTTTGGTTGTTTACTGCTTGTTGGTGGTGGTGCTCTTGTATTCTGGTTCTGATTGGATCGATGGTGGTACTATTGTTGCTATATTGCTGTAACGTTTAACTGGTGGTAAAACTAGGGTAGTGTAGGTATGCCGATGGTCTCGGGTTCCCCTTAGTTCAGGCATTGGACCATTGGCTTCCATTTATGACTGGATTTCGGTTGTACCATACTACGAGTTAGGATTGTTGGTGCCGAATTTCTTTTGGGTTGAGCTATCTCGAGTACCAAAGTTTGGGGATATAAAAACCATTTGGGTTCTTAAAAGTTCCAAATTAGAAATAGATTTTGTTTGTATATTGTTTTCAAACCGAATCAAGGCTCTTGATTTTAGAGATGGTTTTATTTTTTATTTATTTTTGGGGTTCCTATAATAAATTATGGTATGAGGTTATTTAAGTCCACTTATTAAAACAAACCAAGTTTGACTTCATTTTTTATTTGGTCCGTGCGTACAATGGGGTATATGCGATGCACTGTATATATGAGATAAGCCCAATGATTACTTGTGTTTTGTTATTGACATGTATACAATTTATATGTTTCTTCAAATTGACAACTTAAAATCATTGGACGCATCTGAATTATGCAAAATTAGAAACAAACTGAGTAGGCTTGTGAGATGAATCATATAGGCGTTTTCTTGAGGCAATATTTTACCGTTGACTCAAATGTCCCAAAACACGCAATAATGCATGCAAATTTGATTTCAATTCAGTTTGAGAATATTATTTATTTGGATGATTTTAATTCCAAATGAGAATATTATTTGTTCGGATATATGTACTACTACCATATGGTATTACCCAAATTAATATGACAAAGCCATGATATGTGATGAGAATTCAGGGGGCTTTATAAAAGCATTAATTCTGGTATATGTACTTATTTGATTCTAAATAATATATAGAAAGTGTAATGAAGATTTGTTTGAGTAGTTTATGAAATTAACAAACGTCATCCTTTGATTGTACATCATATTCATACATTCTGAATCATTTACGAAATACGTGAAGTACGTTTTATAATCCATGATTCACCTTGAGATTCAAATATAAATTGGCATGTGCTCAAACGACATTAAAGTGTGCATGATATACATACGAGTATGGGTGGTTACGATTCATTACACAAATGTCCCCGGACTTTATTTAACTTTTATTTTATTACATCAAATGAAATAAAATAGAGGGGCCATGATGAGAATTGAACTTGGATATTTCCTGATTCATACTAACCATTTGAAATATTATATAATTGGGTCGGAAAGATATTATTTTGCAGAGGCTTCTGAATGAGAAGATATTTAGCGATGCAAATATCAGGTCACTGTTAAAAGATATGATAGTTTGAGTTACACCCCATGAAATGTAATAATTAGGGTGCTTTTATTTTTCTCGGGTGGGAATTGTAAATGATATATGGAATTTAATTTATTTTATTTTATCTTGAGATAAAATAAAATAATGGGGAGATGGATATTATGATGTAACGTAGCTTGTAGTCTAAATCTTCTTCGACATCATCCGCGACAAGGTTAGATTGATGAAACTTCAGAGTATAGTAACATCCAAGCAGGCCATTACAAAAGTTTCTTCAACTTCTTTCGCAAAGAGTTTAGGCGGATTAAATAGTTGTCACTCAGAGATTTACAGAGTCGTAGTCATCCTTCAGATATGACATAATATTACAAGAACATTGCGAGTATTGTGGTAAGTCTTCTTCAGAAATGTATTATATTAAAAAAACCCCGATGAAATTGGTAAGTGGTTGAACCACGGTCCTTGTAACTTGGCTCGTCCGAAGAAGTTGGTCATTGATGGAAACAGACGAAGGACCATGCCCAGTTTGTCATTCGGTAGGTATGGGCTCCCATCCTGAAAAAGGGATACAGAAAAATGAGTTTACGAAAAATCTTAACAAGTGTTTTCAATGTTAAGTCACCATTATGGGTGTCACTGTTATAGGTGGAGTTTATGAAAAATCTTAACAAGTGTTTTCATTGTTAAGTCACCGTTAGTGGTGGAGTTTTACAAAAATCTTAACAAGTGTTTTAATTATTAAGTCACCATTATGGGTGTCACCGTTATAGGTGGAGTTTACGAAAAATCTTAACAAGTGTTTTCATTGTTAAGTCACCGGTATTGGTGGAGTTTTACAAAAATCTTAACAAGTGTTTTTGGTGTGCCCCAAATATACCCCTCGGCCCAGAAACATCAACCTCTGCCATGGATATGGCCAACGATTGGAAGGGCTTAGACCAGTGACCATCGGTCTCATCCCAGGTAAGGTCGGCTATGGCCAACGTTGCTACCAACCTCGTCAAGAGAAGTCTTCATGATTCAAGGGGATAGTTAATCAGGCCACTCAGGGGATGACAACCTGGGCTGGGAGTAATCCGAGGTTACAGAAGCACACCGATCAATATTGACTTCGGCAGATAATCAGCCGATGTTCCTAGCGTGTTCCAGCTTAACCTCGGCCTAAGCCGACCTTATGACATTACCTGCCTAACCTCGGCTCCACATAGGCCGAGGTCATCATGACTAACCTCAGATTCGATAATAGCTCGAGTTTACTAACCTCGTACCCTTCCAGGATGAGGTTATGACCAGGCACGGATGGCCGAACTCTAATGTGCATATGTGTGGATAAGGACACGTGTACACAAATCAATTATAACAAATCATTCTCCTCACGTCGGGGGAATATTTTATCCTCATCTCTACATGTGATAGGGACATATGTCTTCATCATACTGGCTAGATCAACACACATATGCTCATTGCATGCATGGGGGGTACACTACACCCCCCAGGAACTATAAATACTTGTCTTCTCCTTCTTGGAAAGGGATCCCTAAATTAACAACCCTAGCTGAAACTCTGTCCAAGTATATAGTTGAGAGAGAAAGCTTGAGAGATCTTATCTATGGCCATTACAGCCCTCATACAGTGATAATAATCACACACTGGCACAGTGGACGTAGGCTTGATTGGCTGAACTACTTACATAATTGTGTTCATCCTCATCTCCTCACCTCAATCTTTTATATTTACTATATACCCTTGTACTGCAATTGTTAACACTGAATTGAGCTCGTAAACACCTTGAAGGGTGGTGTTATTTTCAGCATCATCATTTTGGCATCGTTTGTGGGAACGAGAAGCTGTCTCTTCCTCTTTATTCTCTTAACCTCACCGGAGAATCTGGTAGTGAACCAGGCCTCCCCCCGTGCGCGGATCTGTTTCACTATTGAATGAGGTCTTATAAGGTATTAAGCTCATTTACTACATCAGCTCTTCTGTGTTAACGCATGGCACCAGAATTACCACCGCCTCTTCCACTGCCTGGTGCGGGAGGACCTAGCTCTAGTCAGGCACCGCCCCAATCCGAAATGGCGGAGGTGGCCTCAGCCTTGAGGTCTTTGGCTGCAACGCAATAAGCGATGCATGAGCAATTCTCACAGCTCAGCCAAAATATGATGAGGCCACCTGGAGTCTCATCGGAAATGATCACCCCGGCGGCTGTTCAACCCCATCCTGATGCCAGGGGACCAGCCCAGGCACCGCGAAAAGACCAACCTACCCCACAGCGGAGGAGAGACGTTGCAGACCCTAGGCACTTGCGCCTGGGGTGGGAAGGAAACCATTGCCCGGTGGACCGGTATAATGATCTAGAGGAAGAAGACGTCCCAGAAGACTGTTGGGAGCCATATGAAGTTTTGAACAACACGATTCGTCCTGCCAATCAGAGCCAAGGTTGTGGAGGTCGAAGGGCTGACGAATCCCAACAACGAGGATCAACTTTTGTTCGACTGAGTAGAGGATCAGATTTTGAAAGCCTGGGCCAGAAAATGACCTAAGATAGAGGTTATTAAGAGCAACTGGCTCACAAAGGGAAGAGGGGCAACGTCGGCCTCATCAAAGATGACCCCATGCAAGAAAAGGTAGATCCAGGAAGAGGTCAACAGCCGATGTTATGTTGCGGCTGGGGAACCCTCGGTCCACCCCTTGGAGGTGGATGGGGATAGCCTCGGCCAGGCCGACGTTGCAAGACAATGGAATGACTCCATCCAACGTCTTAAGAACAAGATAGGAGACCTCATCGAAAGTTGGGATCCACTACAAAGAGGTTTCTCAGAGGGATTCCATTCGTGGCTAAGATAGTAAGCTTCCCTACCCCATCCAAGTTCAAGACGCCCATAGTAACTCCTAAGTATGAAGGTAGCACCAATCCTGGACATCATATTGAGATGTACCAGTCACCGGCGGACATTTACTCAATACCAGATGAGATAAAGTGTCGGGCCTTCTCCAGGACCTTGATAGGAGCAACGCACATATGGTTTACATCTCTTTCGAAGAATTCAATTGAGAACTTTAAGGGTTTTGATGAACGGTTCATTCACAACTTATGCTTTGGGGGTAAGACCTCAAAAGAAGACCACCCAACTGTTATATGTCAAGCAGGGCAAGCACGAAAGCCTAAGAGACTACATCGCTAGGTTCAAAAAAGAAAAACTTGAGGTGGAAGATTATGAAGAAAATATCGCCATGACCGCACTTATAGGAGGTCTCAAGAAGGGAAAGTTGTTGTGGAAATTGGCAGAAGACCTGTAACACCCCGTAAAATTAAATACCGGGTGGCCAGTCCCATACCAAATTAAAACAGAATATACAGTTGGCTCATTCTTAGCATCACTATCGAAAACATTTACAACTCACCCAATACCCAATTAAGCTGGTGTTAAAAACTTTCCAAATTTTAATTTAACAAAATCCCTTTCCAATTTAAGAATAACACAACACATTTTATTCTACAACACAGATCACTAAATAAATAACTCAAAAGAATTTAAGTGCAACTGGAATAAACATTCCCAAATAATATAAATCCATTACAATAATACCAACAATGTTAAATGTATTAAAATTCCCGAATACAATAGAATTTGACCTCAATAGAAAAGATAACTGAATCATTTGGGCGACATGCCCTAACTAAGAATACTGTGAATCAAAAGATGATATGCGTCTAAACAATACTTCCATAGCTCCATAGCTCGTCATAATCAACTATGGTTGGCGTCCCTGTTGCTGGACACCTGATATAGAGATACAGTAGAAGAGAAAATATGTAAGGAAACGGGTCAGAGCCTGAATGTGTAGAGTATTTTTAAAACAGAAAGTATTTAACAAGTGCAATAAAGCATTTATTATGTACATGTTAGATCCAACTCTCACTTGCTATTCTCACCTCTCAACTAGAGTGCACACTTAACGTTTCCTATTAACCTCCTAGTTAATGATTCCTCTTTTTTAATCTCCATATTATAATTCCATTCCCATATCATAATCCCCGTATGTCCCATACCATACGTCACATTATTATTCATTTACATTTCTACTTTATGATTAGTTCCTCATTAACATGAATCATTACTCATTAATATTAATCGTTTCTCATTAACATGAGTCATTACTCATTAGCATAAATAGTTTCTCATTAACATGAGTTAAGCTTTTCAATTTTATAAGCATAGACATTCATTCACTTAGTTCCATTATCTTTCTCTATTCACCGTTATCTTCAATTATTACCGTAGATAGATTTAACCCCAATATATAATCATGTAACCCTTTAATCCATTATATATATATATATATATATATATATATATATATATATATATATATATATATATATTCATATATAATACAGCACCCCGAGTCACAGCTGTGGTGCAATGCATTACTCTGCTATCATGTTCCATCATCGCATGTCGCTGAATAGGGAAATACAGGTTCGGTAAGATTCCACGAACCACAAACAACAAACAAATTGGAGGCGAACATAGTTCTCGTATCCATGGGTCACGCACATACCTACGTACCCACAGTCAGCGAACTTATCAACTCCCCGATAAGTCTTTCATAGACCTATGTTCTCGAGCGACAAATCAAAGATCCCATGGATTCATCAGGATATGATTGCCCTCACGCGCAAACCTCCCACCGATAGCAAGTAAGCTAGGTATGTCATACACGTAATCATCAATCAATCAAATAGGTATTATCATACCTATAATATAATATCCATAAGGTAATTATCACTACCCTAAGATATTTCCCATACGTAGCATTATATTTCTTTTAAATTCCACGTATTAATATATCATATCATTACTTCATAATTTAATTATCCTCGCATCCTATAACATCTCTCCACTACCGACGTCGTTAGGTTTCATGCGCGGAGCGTCTCCCAAAGAGAAATACAAAAAAGGAACCCCTCTAATACACTACTACTTAACTTTGTCGATCGAGGAGGTCCGACAACTTCAACTATGCAATCGGGATAACCTCATATCTACTTTCAACCAAATGTGTTCCAAACTCCCATTTCTATCTAGGAGCCATACCACTACGCTCTTATAATTTAATTATACTCGTATCCTAACATCACTCCACTCCCGAAGTCGTTAAGGTTCATGCGCGGAGCGTCTCGCAAAGCGAAATCCAAACAAGAAACCCCTCCATTACACTACTACTTAACTTTGTCGAGCGAGGAGGTTTGTCAACTTTAAATACGTGATTGGGATAACCTCATACCCTAAGGCTACCCTCTCTCAAAGTACAAGATTGAAATAAGATTTTTCCTCAACATATATTCAGTAAGAAGTCACTAATATCCTATTGGTCCATAACATTATTTCTCCCGAACTACTACGAGTTTAGTTCTCCTTTTTAATTACGGTTAAAACCGATAGTTTCAAATCTCTTATAAACACATATTCATACACTTAGGATTAAACCCTCTTGTAAACTTAAGGATACCCAGGTGTTATATAAAATCACCCATACTGGTCCTATCTTAAAACCTCATACATCACCATTTAGATTTTAACAAATGAATCTAGCAACCGAAATTCCATTCAATATAATTTCCAACATTTAAATCACTCGAATCCAAATCAAATTTAATTCAACTATTATCAAGGGTTTACTGATATTTTCTAGGTCCCATAATCTCCAAATAATAATCACCAAAGATTCACAAAAAGGTTTGGGATAAGAATCATCATTTAAAAATAAATAACTTTACATAAACTGGAGAGGTCGATCGATCGAAGGTAGGGGTCGATCGATCGATCCCTCAGGTCCAGGCCTGATTTTCTGCATTTTCTACAACTACGGGTTTAGCAACTTTTGATCATTTAAACCTTCATCTAAACATCCCAAATGACTTATAACTTTACTTCATGATATATCAACATATATGAACGATTTCCAATACTCTAAACATCCTAATATCATCAAAGGATTGGATAAAAAAGCATGTTTATCTCCTTATTCCCAGAAATTTATTAACATAACCTCTTCAAGAACATAACAATGGTTTCCATAATTTCTTCAACAGATTCATGACTAATTCGTGGATTATTATCATCCTAACACATTAGTTAAACTCCTATATCATTTCAGTGTTCCAGAAATCCATTTAATACTCCATTGTTTCTTCCAAACAATGATAATCTTCTCTTTTCATATTATTCTAACATGGACAATATACAAACTTAAATTGCCATTATCAAACACTTTCCTTTAGTGTAGGTCTGATCCTTTGGTGTAGTTTATCTCTGTTGGTTGTCCCTTCTCCGGTCAAACTCCGGTGGTGGTTGGTGGTGGTGAACCTTGGCTCTTGTTCTCCTCCTTCCCAAGTAACTTTTCCTTTCCCAAGAACTCTCACACTCTCTCTAGGAAGATGGCTGCTCTTATTTGTGAAGAGGAGATGAATAACTACCATACACTTAATCTAACCACTCTTATAATAGTGCCAAATCCGAATCACTATTCATCCCCCTAGAAAAATGACCAAAATGCCCTTTCGGGTTGTCTATTCATTTCCAAATGACCCGAGACTCAAAATTAACATCCAAATAGACTTTTCTGACTATTTCGAACCTTCCGGACGCAACTACGCAGTCGAAATGACTATAAGGTCGAAAGAAAATAAAATTCCTTTTTAATTTATTAAACTAGTCCCAACACGTCCCATACCGCGTCTGACTAAAAATATAAATTACCGAATTTATATCATACAGTCATATCAATGACATCACATTCATATATCACCTAAATATCTTTAAGTAATATTTAGAATCATCCATTTTAATATCCACCGTCCGGATAAACCCGAATGAATTAATTAATAACAAAAATCTAATTAATCCATTAATTTAAAAATAACCCATTTTAAAAACCATTAAAATTACGGGGTATTACATACTTCCCCCCTTATAACTGAATTTTGTCCCGAAATTCAGGAATATAAGTCATACTGGTAAGGTGAACACCGAGTATAAATCTCACATCGCAAGAAAATTCAAGATGTACCGCCCATACAGTACATTAACAAAGTCCCTATCGATAATATACGCCAAGCCTCACCATATCGTTTCAACTGAATCAGATTTATACTTTATCTAAACTTCTCTATACCATCCTTGTGACAAACTTTAGGAAAAAAATGATCCTCTCATAGTGAACAAATAAATCCTGAAGTCCCAATTACTTACCTTTTTCACAATTATGAAAAATACTACAATTCAATCATCCAGGGCGCCCATACACCCTCTCATACCGCTCTCAATATTAAAATTTTTGCAAAGGTTATAAACTCGTTTCCCAAAGACCTAACTTATTTCGACTCCCAACGGTTATTAGTTTCATGTGTGGGGTGTCTCGCAAGCGAAATCCAAACAAGGAACCACCCCGATACACTACTTCCTAAAGTAGTCGGTCATCGAAACTCCTAAGTTCCTTAGTCAATAATATATAAATTTTTTTTTGTTTTTTAAAAACAAAATATCAGGTTTATCGATTTTAAAACAAAAAATTTGGTTTTATCGATTTCAAATAAGGTCCACGCATCTACTCTTTTATAGAAGACAAGATGCAGACATAAGCTCTCATATACCCCAAGTCAATGCACGCCGATAGTCAAATAACACTCGGACATGCTCTAGGTAAGTAATACCATGATACAAATCAAACCCACGTGATAACATGTAATATAAAGGTGTCCCACACCCCTCAGTGAGTCAACATAAATAACAGTGCTATAGGCTAAGTTTAGCAACCCTTTTCCCCTCACAATATTAATCGTAACAAAATCAATATACGCTTCATAATTCCTTAAATAGAAAACATACCCTCATTTGCGGGTGATGGTTGTTGAATCCCAATATTATAACTTTGTTCGATGAGTCAAGAAAAATTTTACCACAAATTTTTAGTTCTAGTTAAATCACACTCCACTATATACCCAAGTCTTTCAATATATTTCCTTCATTAGGGGACATACACAATTGACGCATTTTAAGAACTTCTACTGATGACTCTTCATCAATTTTTCCATAATAGGGGTGACCTCGACTACGGTCATCATACTCGAACGTACTTCATAACCTCCTAAGTACGATCTCTACTATCCATCCAATGGCCCTCATCTGCCATACTTCTTTGTTCGATCACTCCCGAACGAAAATAAGATCCACTAATATATACGGAATCTTACCAAAGAGATCAACAATCCTAAACATAGGGCTCTACATCAAAGAACGCTAAGATGAAAACAAAGTAAGCCGTACAGATCCTAAAGGACACTAGAACCTGATGCTCTGATACCACCTGTAACACCCCGCAAAATTAAATACCGGGTGGCCAGTCCCATACCAAATTAAAACAGAATATACAGTTGGCTCATTCTTAGCATCACTGTCGAAAACATTTACAACTCACCCAATACCCAATTAAGCTGGTGTTAAAAACTTTCCAAATTTTAATTTAACAAAATCCCTTTCCAATTTAAGAATAACACAACACATTTTATTCTACAACACAGATCACTAAATAAATAACTCAAAAGAATTTAAGTGCAACTGGAATAAACATTCCCAAATAATATAAATCCTTTACAATAATCCCAACAATGTTAAATGTATTAAAAAGTCCCGAATACAATAGAATTTGACCTCAATAGAAAAGATAACTGAATCGTTTGTGCGACATGCCCTAACTAAGAATACTGTGAATCAAAAGATGATATGCGTCTAAACAATACTTCCATAGCTCCATAGCTCGTCATAATCAACTATGGTTGGCGTCCCTGTTGCTGGACACCTGACATAGAGATACAATAGAAAAGAAAATATGCAAGGAAACGGGTCAGAGCCCGAATGTGTAGAGTATTTTTAAAACAAAAAGTATTTAACAAGTGCAATAAAGCATTTATTATGTACATGTTAGATCCAACTCTCACTTGCTATTCTCACCTCTCAACTAGAGTGCAAACTTAACGTTTCCTATTAACCTCCTAGTTAATGGTTCCTCTTTTCTAATCTCTATATTATAATTCCATTCCCATATCATAATCCCCGTATGTCCCATACCATACGTCACATTATTATTCATTTACATTTCTACTTTATGATTAGTTCCTCATTAACATGAATCATTACTCATTAATATGAATAGTTTCTCATTAACATGAGTCATTACTCATTAGCATAAATAGTTTTTCATTAACATGAGTTAATCTTTTCAATTCTATAAGCATAGACATTCATTCACTTAGTTCCATTATCTTTCTCTGTTCACCGTTATCTACAATTATTATCGTAGATAGATTTAACCCCAATATATAATCATGTAACCATTTAATCCATTATATATATATTCATATATAATACAACACCCCGAGTCACAGCTGTGATGAAATGCATTACTCTGCTATCATGTCCCATCATCGCATGTCGCTGAATAGGGAAATACAGGTTCGGTAAGATTCCACGAACCACAAACAACAAACAAATTGGAGGCAAACATAGTTCTCGTATCCATGGGTCACGCACATACCTACGTACCCACAGTCAGCAAACTTATCAACTCCCCGATAAGTCTTTCATAGACCTATGTTCTCGAGCGACAAATCAAAGATCCCATGGATTCATCAGGATATGATTGCCCTCACACGCAAACCTCCCACCGATAGCAAGTAAGCTAGGTATGTCATACACGTAATCATCAATCAATCAAATAGGTATTATCATACCTATAATATAATATCCATAAGGTAATTATCACTACCCTAAGATATTTCCCATACGTAGCATTATATTTCTTTTAAATTCCACGTATTAATATATCATATCATTACTTCATAATTTAATTATCCTCGCATCCTATAACATCTCTCCACTACCGACGTCGTTAGGTTTCATGCGCGGAGCGTCTCCCAAAGAGAAATACAAAAAAGGAACCCCTCTAATACACTACTACTTAACTTTGTCGATCGAGGAGGTCCGACAACTTCAACTATGCGATCGGGATAACCTCATATCTACTTTCAACCAAATGTGTTCCAAACTCCCATTTCTATCTAGGAGCCATACCACTACGCTCTTATAATTTAATTATACTCGCATCCTAACATCACTCCACTCCCGATGTCGTTAAGGTTCATGCGCGGAGCATCTCGGAAAGCGAAATCCAAACAAGGAACCCCTCCATTACACTACTACTTAACTTTGTCGAGCGAGGAGGTTTGTCAACTTTAAATACGTGATTGGGATAACCTCATACCCAAAGGCTACCCTCTCTCAAAGTACAAGATTCAAATAAGATTTTTCCTCAACATATATTCAGTAAGAAGTCACTAATATCCTACTGGTCCATAACATTATTTCTCCCGAACTACTACGAGTTTACTTCTCCTTTTTAATTACGGTTAAAACCGATAGTTTCAAATCTCTTATAAACACATATTCATACACTTAGGATTAAACCCTCTTGTAAACTTAAGGATACCCAGGTGTTATATAAAATCACCCCTACTAGTCCTATCTTAAAACCTCATACATCACCATTTAGATTTTAACAAATGAATCTAGCAACCGAAATTCCATTCAATATAATTTCCAACATTTAAATCACTCGAATCCAAATCAAATTTAATTCAACTATTATCAAGGGTTTACTAATATTTTCTAGGTTCCATAATCTCCAAATAATAATCACCAAAGATCCACAAAAAGGTTTGGGATAAGAATCATCATTTAAAAAGAAACAACTTTACATAAACTGGGGAGGTCGATCGATCGAAGGTAGGGGTCGATCGATCGATCCCTCAGGTCCAGGCCTGATTTTCTGCATTTTCTACAACTACGGGTTTAGCAACTTTTGATCATTTAAACCTTCATCTAAACATCCCAAATGACTTATAAACTTTACTTCATGATATATCAACATATATGAACGATTTCCAATACTCTAAACATCCTAGAATCATCAAAGGATTGGATTAAAAAGCATGTTTATCTCCTTATTCCCAGAAATTTATTAACATAACCTCTTCAAGAACATAACAATGGTTTCCATAATTTCTTCAACAGATTCATGACTAATTCGTGGATTATTATCATCCTAACACATTAGTTAAACTCCTATATCATTTCAGTTTTCCAGAAATCCATTTAATACTCCATTATTTCTTCCAAACAATGATAATCTTCTCTTTTCATATTATTCTAACATGGACAATATACAAACTTAAATTGCCATTATCAAACACTTTCCTTTAGTGTAGGTCTGATCCTTTGGTGTAGTTTATCTCAGTTGGTTGTCCCTTCTCCGGTCAAACTCCGGTGGTGGTTGGTGGTGGTGAACCTTGGTTCTTGTTCTCCTCCTTCCCAAGTAACTTTTCCTTTCCCAAGCACTCTCACACTCTCTCTAGGAAGATGGATGCTCTTATTTGTGAAGAGGAGATGAATAACTCCCATACACTTAATCTACCCACTCTTATAATAGTGCCAAATCCGAATCACTATTCATCCCCCCTAGAAAAATGACCAAAATGCCCTTTCGGGTTGTCTATTCATTTCCAAATGACCCGAGACTCAAAATTAACATCCAAATAGACTTTTCTGACTATTTCGAACCTTCCGGACGCAAATACGCAGTCGAAATGACTATAAGGTCGAAAGAAAATAAAATTCCTTTTTAATTTAATAAACTAGTCCCGACATGTCCCATACCGCGTCTGACTAAAAATATAAATTACCGAATTTATATCATACAGTCATATCAATGACATCACATTCATATATTACCTAAATATCTTTAAGTAATATTCAGAATCATCCATTTTAATATCCACCGTCCGGATAAACCCGAATGAATTAATTAATAAAAAAAATTCTAATTAATCCATTAATTTAAAAATAACCCATTTTAAAAGCCATTAAAATTACGGGGTCTTACAAGACCCTCCAAAATCCATGGCGGACCTATTGGCAACCGCGGGGAAGGTCATGAATGCTGAAGAGGCTATTTCTGCTAATTATGAGGACGAGAATGGCGACAGTAGCGGAAAGTTCCAAAGGAAGAAGGATGGAAAGAAGAGGTCAACTGAGGACAAGTTTGCGCACTATACCCCTCTTATGGTAAGCTGTGAACACATCCTCCATGAGATCCAGAATGATCGATCCCTGAGATGGCCAGAAAAGCTGAAGGCTCCTCCACATAAGAGGAACCAAAACTTATGGTGTGAATTCCACCAAGACCATGGACATATAACAGAAAAGTGCTTCGCCTTGAAGGATGAGATCGAGAAGACATTGAAGTCAGGGAAGTTGAGGAAATATGTTGATGGAAAAGCTCCCAAAAGGGGAAGGGATGACCCTAAAAAGAAGAGGAACGATAGATGTCGCGACGACGCCCTAGCAAGAAGAGATAGTGGCTCAGACGGAGATGACGAAGACGATGGACCTCCCTCTGAAAGATGACAACACCCCAGTAAAGAGGGCTGGTATGATCTCCTTTGGCATTAGAACCATATGCGGAGGACTTACAGGGGGTGGTTCCGAGATTGCTGACAGAAAAGCTCATGTGGCAGAGGCCAACTCAATGGCCAAACTTAAAGTGGTAAACCTGACGTCTTTCGAGACTACACAGAAGAGAAAGAAGGTAGACATGGACACTCTCATAGTTGGGTTCTCCCTACTCGACTTCAAAGGAATCCTAGCATAACATGATGACCCTTTGCTGATCACGAAAAGAGTTAATGGATGTGAGGTGCAAAGAATTCTTATAGACAGAGGAAGTTCAGCAGATGTGATGTTCTGGCCCTAC
The DNA here is from genome assembly GCA_949130495.1 of Sambucus nigra. Taxonomy (NCBI): domain Eukaryota; kingdom Viridiplantae; phylum Streptophyta; class Magnoliopsida; order Dipsacales; family Adoxaceae; genus Sambucus; species Sambucus nigra. Next base: position 375,930,842 of record OX422222.1, read on the forward strand.
TTCAAAAGCCTAGGTCTGAGCAGAGCTAGGCTGGTACCCTATCATCATCCGTTAATGGGGTTTAGCGGTGAAAAGGTCCATCCACTGGGCATGTATGAGATGGACGTACGAATGGGTGATGAGTGGCCTAAGAGGTTAATCCTGAAGAATAATTTTTTCATCATGGATGAAAATGTCTTCTCGGCCTATAACCTCATCATAGGAAGAGTGGCCCTTAATGAGTTTGAAGCTGTGTTGTCGACGGTCCACCAGATGCTAAAATTCCCGACCCCCTATGGGGTAGGGCAAGTGCAGGGTGATCAGACCATAACACGGGAATGTTACTTCAACTCAGCTGAATAGAGAGAGACCCATAAGAGGTCTACTACCACTTATAGCATCGATACACTTGACCCTAGAGATGAAGAAAAGTTTAAGAAAGGAGAGGTCGCGGAAGAGGTAAAATCCATCGTCCTCAAGAAGGAAAAACTGAAAAAACCCGTTCAGGTCTGCAAAGCCTTAAAAAAGGAGATCAAGGAGGAGCTGATAAACTTACTGAGGAAGAGGCAGAGTGTCTTCACTTGGAGTCACGCAGACATACTTGGCATCAACCCCAAGGTCATGTGCCATAAACTCAACGTATCTAAGGATGGAAAGCCAATAAAGAAAAGATGAAGAGTCTACTATAGGGAGAAGTACGATGTCATCCGAGAAGAGGTTAAAAAGTTGGAAGAGGCTGAATTCATCAGGGACATGATATATCCGGAATGGCTATCAAATGCAGTCATTATACCCAAGGGCAACGGAAAATGGAGAATGTGTGTGGATTTTACTGACCTGAACAAGTCTTGCCTGAAAGACAGTTACCCCTTACCCCGAATCGATCAGATGGTAGATGCAACTGCAGGACATGAGCTCATGAGCTTTATGGACGGGTATTCAGGATACAACCAAATCTTCATGGATGTCGAAGACTCAGAGAAGACTGGCTTCACTACTGATAAAGGTACGTATTGCTACAAGGTGATGCCCTTCGGATTGAAAAATGCAGGGGCAACATATCAACGTCTTGTGAACAAGATGTTTGAAGACTAAATAGGCAAGACTATGGAGGTGTATGTAGATGATATGTTAACGAAGAGCTTAAAGGCCTGCACCCATGTGGCAGACTTAGAAAAGACCTTCAACACTATGGACCTGTACAAGATGAAACTCAACCCGACAAAGTGTGTCTTCGGGGTAGGAGCTGGGAAGTTTCTTGGATTCCTCATCATTCAAAGAGGAATAGAGGCGAACCCTGAGAAAATCAAGGCTTTGCTCGACATGAAGACACCTCGAAGTATCAAGGATGTTCAAAGGCTCACTGGAAGAGTGACTGCGCTCAACAGATTCATTTCCAGGGTGACCGACAAGTGTCTTCCATTCTTTAAGGTGCTCAGAAAGGCCTTCGAGTGGGTCAAAGAGTGTGACGAGGCCTTTGATAAATTCAAGTCATATCTTGGATCTCCCTTACTCTTATCTCAGCCCATGGCAGGAGAGAAGTTATACGTCTATCTAGCAGTCTCTGAATCAGTTATAAGTGCGGCCATTGTACTGGAAGACGCTGGGATTCAGAGTCCAGTATACTTCAATAATAAGGCCCTTGAGGGACCTGAGTAGAATTACCATCGCATGGAAAAGTTATCCTACGCCCTGATATATGCTTCTAGGAAGATAAAGCCCTACTTTCAGGACCATTCCATGGTCATTCTCACCAACTCCCCATTAAGACAGGTCCTCCATAAACTTGAGAAGTCGGGTAGACTGATGACCTAGGCCATTAAATTAGGGGAATATGACCTTACCTACCAACCTAGGATGTCCATCAAGGGCAGGCACTGGCATATTTTTTAGCAGAGTTTACATGGGAAGAGATCGAGGGTGAAAATAGCACAGAGGCCATAGAAGTGTCAAATAGCAACGTCTTTCGATAATCGAAAGAGGTTATGCCCAAGGGTGTCAAAGATGGGATAGCCGATAATGAGGAAGACCGCTACCTCTTTAGGCAGGGAATTATGTTAGAAGAGAGTTTCTCATCAGATAAAGACATATGGAACCTCTTCATTGATGGGTCCTCTTGCGAAAGTGGGAGCGTTGCGGGCTTGATACTTTTAAGCTCGGATGGTACAAACATCGAATATTCCCTAAGGTTCAACTTCAAGGCGTCGAACAACGAGTTGGAATACGAGGCCATGATAGCGGGCCTCTCCTTGGCAAGGACCGTAGGTGTAAGAAGACTCTTCCTTTACAGTGTCTCAAGGTTGGTTGTTAATCAAGTATTGGGGGTTTATGAGGCCAAGAACAAAAGGATGGCCAAAAACTTAAAGAGGGTGAGGACGATACTCAAAGGCCTTGAAGAGGTAAAAATAAAGAGAGTACCTCGACAAAATAACAACCACGTAGATGCCTTAGCAAGGTTGGCTTCAGCCACGAAGACAGATATCCGTAGGACAGTCCCCGTCGAGATCTTGCCCAGAGCAACCATTGAGGAAGAAGGGGCTAGTAATCTTTGTCTCAATTTGGACCTAGAGGACTCATGGATGGATCCCCTTATCAGATACATCAAAGAAGTGGTATTACCGGAGTCAAAGTTAGAAAGGAAGAAACTGAGGTACTGGGCAGCAAAGTTCTCAATAGTAGGAGATGTCCTATATAGGAAGGGATTCCTATTACCTCTGCTAAGATGCGTCCATCCAACCGAGGTCCCCCACGTCCTACTGGAGGTACACGAGGGTTCTTGCTCCAGTCACATAGGAGGATGACCTTTAACGAAGAGGATTGTCACGCAAGGGTATTGGTGGCCGGCCCTGGACAAGGATGTTGCATCTTATGTAAAGAGGTGCGACAAATGTCAGAGGTTCTCCACAATCCCCCATCAACCTCATCAGCCTATGATGTCTATCAGTTCCCCTTGCCCATTTGTAGTATGGGGGATTAACTTAGTAGTTCCCCTGCCAAGGGCTGCAAATAATTACAAATTTCTGATAGTTTCCATTGATTACTTCTCAAAGTGGGTAGAGGCAGAGCCGATGATCACGATTATAGAGCGGAAGACCTTCCAATTTATTTGGAAGAACATCATCTGCAGACATGGCCTCCCAAATACCCTCATTTCGGACAACGGAACACAGTTCAAGAACTCTTCCCTGGAAACATACTGTGAAAGAGTTGGGATAAAGAAATTTTTCTCTACTCCTGGTCGACCTCAAATAAATGATCAGACCGAAGTCACAAAGAGAACGATCCTTGACGGGATCAAAAAGAGGTTGGAGGAGGCAAAGGAAAGGTGGACTGAAGAGGTTTATGCTGTTCTTTGGGCCTATAGGACGACAGCTAGAACACCTATGGGGGAGACCCCATTTATGTTATCACATGTCTTAGAGGCCATCATACCAACAGAGGTTGAACTCCTTACTCAAAGGGTGCAGACCTATGACCCTGAGAAGAATGGGGAGGAGAGAAATCTAGACCTAGACTTGATCGAGGAAACAAGGGAAGATACAGAAATAAGGCAAGCATCTTACGAACAAAGAATAATAAAGTTCTACAATCAAAGCGTAAAATCAATGCCCATATCTGTAGGTAACCTGGTGCTGAGGAAGACGTTACAGAAGGCAAACAAGCTTCACCCAAATTGGCATGTCCCTTATAAAGTAATTGAGGAGGTTGTTCTAGGAACCTACTGGCTATAAAACCTTGAAGGGGAACCTTTTTCCAATCCTTGTAATGCTGATCATCTAAACAAATATTACATATGATGTTGAAAGAGCTTTCATATAAATGTAATATCTTATGAAGAGATTATTAATGAGAAGATCAGTGTCCATGTCAATTCTTGGTCTATTGTGCTCCATTGGTGAAATTACTTATGGGGATAACATCTTAGTTGATGATCTCAGACCTTATAACATCATGTTTTGGTGACAAGGTCTGAGGTTAGACATCATACTTGGATGACCTCAGACCCTTAACATCATTAATTTGGTGAAATTACTTATGAGAATAACATCTTAGTGATGACCTCAGACCTTAACATCACTATTTAGTGACAAGGTCTGAGGTCAGACATCATACTTGGATGACCTCAGACCCTTAGCATCATTAATTTGGTGAAATTAGTTATGAGGATAACATCTTAGTTGATGATCTCAGACCTTATAACATCATGTTTTGGTGACAAGGTCTAAGGTCAGGCATCATACTTGGATGACCTCAGACCCTTAACATCATTAATTTGGTGAAATTACTTATGAGGATAACATCTTAGTGACGACCTCAGACCTTAACATCATTATTTGGTGACAAGGTCTGAGGTCATACATCATACTTGGATGACCTCAGACCCTTAACATCATTAATTTGGTGAAATTACTTATGAGGATAACATCTTAGTGATGACCTCAGACCTTAACATCATTATTTAGTGACAAGGTCTGAGGTTAGACATCATACTTGGATGACCTCAGACCCTTAACATCATTAATTTGGTGAAATTACTTATGGGGATAACGTCTTAGTTGATGACCTCAGACCTTATAACATCATGATTTGGTAACAAGGTCTGAGGTAAGACATCATACTTGGATGACCTCAGACCCTAAACATCACTAATTTGGTGAAATTACTTATGAGGATAACATCTTAGTGATGACCTCAGACCTTAACATCATTATTTGGTGACAAAGTCTGAGGTCAGACATCATACTTGGATGACCTCAGACCCTTAACATAATTAATTTGGTGAAATTACTTATGGGGATAACATCTTAGTTGATGACCTCAGACCTTATAACATCATGATTTGGTGATAAGGTCTGAGGTAAGACATCATACTTGGATGATCTCAGACCCTAAACATCACTAATTTGGTGAAATTAGTTATGAGGATAACATCTTAGTGATGACCTCAGACCTTAAACATCATTATTTGGTGACAAGGTCTAAGGTCATACATCATACTTGGATGACCTCAGACCCTTAACATCATTAATTTGGTGAAATTACTTATGAGTATAACATCTTAGTGATGACCTCAGACCCTAAAAACATCATAGTGGTGACAAGGTCTGAGGTAAGACACCATTCATTAAGTATAACAAAGACATCATTGCACCAAGACTTCAGAGCTGAACATATTGCATGGCAAAGAAAAGCATTCAACAAACAAATCAAGTGAAGAAATAAAAGCCCTACTCAGAGGTTGACATCAACTTATAAAATGTAAAAAGTAACGATGTTCATCAGAGGTTACAACAAATCGGGAGTTACAAAAAATCAGGAGCTTCACAAAAACTATGTGTTTATGACTTTAGGGTTCATGGTCGTGTCTGCATTTTCTTGGCCGAGGGAGGCCACCTCCACCCCTTCGTCTTGAACACCGATATCTTCAATCATGGTGTCTCCTTGTGGGGCAATCTCGGTGGGTGTAGCACCCCCCTCTTCTTCAAACTCCTACAAGGCCTGAGAAAACTTGGGGTCGGCATAACCCAGGCCGATGAAGTGAGCAGCTGAAAGGCTTCCAGATTCCTTATCTTTCATGGAAGCCCATTTGCCAGTTGCCTTGACCCCCCTCTCCAGGTATTCAAAGCCGAAGCTAACAAACTCATCAAAGACCTTGTACTCCTCTAAGATCTTCTCAGAGGCATCGTCCAAGGCAGCCTTGACAGCAACATCGACCTTGCGCTAAAAGGAGTCAGCCTGAGCCTTCATGGAAGTGTTATGATCTTCCCTTTGCTTGTCCAAGTCCTTCTACATCCCCTTGACGCTGGTCTTGGCCTTTTTCAGGGTGGCCTTCAATCGCTCCACCTCAGCATTTAAAGTGGCCTCAATCTTCTCAGCCTCTTGGCCCGTCTCTAACAGAGGGAGTTTCCCCAAGGTCCAATTAAGATAGTGGTACAGAGTGACAAGTCCCTGCAGAACATATAAAAAGATGTCAGTCAGGTCTGATGAAGCTCAAATGCCGATGTTACACTTTTAAAACTCAGAAGCAAAAACTTAAAGGTCTTACCTGGGTAGAACGGTGAAGAGAGAATTCAGCCAGCAGAGGCTTATCCATGGATTGGGAAAAGCGCTTGTCAGACTCGGTCAAGACACCGCCGATAGCATCGAAGGCCTTCATACTTTGGCCAATGACACTTTCACCGATCTTTAATTGCTCGAGATGAGCAATCAAGGCATCCTCATAAGAAATAGGAATGGCACAGTCCCCACCTTTCTTCTTCTGCCTCTGATCCTCAAGGGAAGGGTCAACAACCTTCCTCTTCTTTATGGCCTCAGCCCTCGAGGTAGATGGAGGGGGATGAGGAGCATTCAGACCTTCCTTTTTTACGAGCTTTGTCAGACTTGGTGCTGCCATCTCGCACAACTCGTCCAAAGTTCCTTTGGGGCGCTTTGCAAAATAGAAAAGTCTGAGTTAGAGCATCAGATATACATATATTCAGAGGTATAACTTTTTGAAATGAAAGGAACTTACCAAGATCTGTAAGAGGACTTCCCCCTAGGCCAGTCTCAGAGAGGTAATAGGGGGTCATCAGGTGTTCGAATTTGACAAGCAAACCATGCTCCCCCTGATCATGAAGGTCTTTGACCTTCTGAAGATTTTATTGGCTTAGCCCAGGGTCAGCCCTAGCACCCATTGTAATCTTTCCCCTTCTTATAGGCATCCTCGACTCTAATGAGGAAGAGGGGGCACATGGACCAAATTCCCAAGGCCCCGAGGAAAAGAAATAACGTGGCTTCTAGTTATGGTTTGAGTTTTGGGTAATCTGAAGAATCTTATTTTCTATCTTCCTAGCTAAAAAATGATAATAACTCGGATGATTTCTGGCAGATGAAGGGACATAGCATCCTATAAAGACTTGGACAGGAAGGTTCGAGTGATGAATAACCTTCCACAAGACAATGGATCCAATTATCACCCTCCAAGCATTGGGTAACAACTAGGAAGGGGCCAAGTTGATATAGGCCAATATAGACCTGATGATAGGATGGACGGGCAGACAAAATCCCAACTTAAACATTTACTCGTACAGGAAGATCTCACCATCTCGGCCGTGATAAGATCTCTCTTCCCTCAGAGGTCTCCTCAGCTTTATGGAGGGGCTTATTGAATATAAGTACCTGAAGGATAGGAGGTCAATCTCGCTGACTGAACTCGCAATCTTGGCCGCCTCATAGATGTCGACATCACTCTCTGCATCATCATCTAGCTCAACGTCCGCCTGAGCAGACGTTGGGGGATTACTTGGAAATCTCTGAGTGAACTCAACCCCTGTGACAGCTGACATGGTAATGGCTTCAAGGATTGGTGGAATATCCACGCTTGGTCCAACAATTTCAACCTCAGAGGAAGAGGATGATGTGTTTGAACTTTTGTGAGACGAGGCCCGACTGGAAACCTCTGCCTGATCAGGGACCTGATCTCGTTGATTTGAGAAGGCCATGGCCTCTTGGAAGGAGTCCACATACATAGGGTCTGAGGTGGATGACTCAGACTCAGACATTGGTATAGGTTCAGCTAGGGCCTCTACTTAGCTAACTGGTTCAGATGGCTCAGGGTATATAACCTTAAGAGGTTGTAGAAAAATAGGCCTGAGGGGGAACGCCTCTGACCTACGAGCTTCCTCTTGGACTCTTTCTACTTGTCTAATTTTTTCTAAGGCCTTCTCCCTAAGAGAGGGGAATTCCTCTAATAGTTGGTAGAGGGGTCTGAGCATATGAGGCAGACGTTAGACTTGTGACTCTCCTTAATTACAAATAAGATTGGAAAATGGAATTAAAGATCAAGCTATTTAACATTGAGCAAAAGCAATGAAGAGCAATCAAGAACAGACCGCTGGAAAACCAATGAACTCGCCGGAAACCTCTTAAATCTAACCAAAAAATGAAAAATCAAGAATCAAAGTAGAAAAATGGTGAAGAAGGGATAACAAAGGATACCTGAGGAAGAGTGATGAGAAGCAGGGAAAGAGCTGCAAGGAATGTCCACCCAAGTGCACTTTGAATCAAAGCTCTTCTAGAGAGAGAAAGTTGTAGAAAATGCCCAAGTCTGGAGAAGGAGAGAAATGAGGAAGAAATAGAGGAATTGGGGTTTAAACCCTTAAGTATGAGTGCAGGCATCCCAAGGCCCATCATTGCCTTGGGAGCCCAAAAGACAACCATCATCATCAAACCTGTTAGGCACGCTACCTACTCCAATGACTGACACTTGTCATGAGGATATTTGATGCCATAAGAAATTCAATCTCGGACTAATACACCCCTTAGATACCTGAACACACAGGTAACTAAGGGCTAGGGGGTGATTGATGTGCCCCAAATATACCACCTCGTACCAAAAATGTCAACCTCGACTATGGATATGGCCGAGGATTGAAAGGGTTTAGACTAGTGACCAGCAGTCTCATCCCAGGCAAGGTCGGCTATGGCCGAAGATACTACCAATGTCATCAAGAGATGTCTTCATGATCCAAGGGGATAATTAATCAGGCCACCCATGGGATGACAACCTCCGCTGGGAGTAAGCTGAGGTTACATAAGCACACCGATCAATATCGACAGATAATCAACCAATATTCCTAGCGTGTTCCAGCTTAACCTCGGCCTAGGTCGACCTTATGACATTACCTTCCTAACCTCGACTCCACATAGGCCGAAGTCATCATGACTAACCTCGAATTCAATAATAGCTAGAGTTTACCAACCTCGTACCCTTCCAGGCCGAGGTTATGACCAGGCACGGATGATCGAGTTCTAATGTGCATATGTGTGGACAAGGACACGTGTACATAAATCAGTTATAACAAATCATTCTCCTCACATGGGGGGAATATTTCATCATCATTCTCTACATGTGACAGGGACAAATGTCTTCATCATACTGGCTAGATCAACACACACATGCTCATTGCATGCATAGGGGGTACACTACACCCCCTGGGCACTATAAATACTTATCTTCTCCTTCTTGGAAAGGGATCCCCAAATTAACAACCCTAGCTGAAAATCTGTCCAAGTATACAGTAGAGAGAGAAAGCTTGAGAGATTATATCTATGGCCATTAGAGCCCTCATACAGTGATATTAATCACACACTCACACAGTGGACGTAGGCTTGATTGGCTGAAACACTTACATAATTGTGTTCATCCTCATCTCCTCACCTCAATATCTTATATTTACTATATACCCTTATACTGCCATTGTTAACACTGAATTGAGGTCGTAAACACCTTGAAGGGTGGTGCTATTTTCAGTATCATCAGTTTTCATTGTTAAGTCAACGTTATTGGTGGAGTTTTACCAAAATCTTAACAAGTGTTTTCATTGTTAAGTCACCATTATGGGTGTCACCGTTATAGGTGGAGTTTACGAAAAATCTTAACAAATGTTTTCATTGTTAAGTCATCGTTATAGGTGGAGTTAGTGGAGTTTACGAAAAATCTTAACAAGTGTTTTCATTGTTAAGTCAACGTTATAGGTGGAATTTACGAAAAATCTTATAAAGTATTTTCAATGTTAAGTCACCATTATGGGTGGAATTTACGAAAAATCTTAACAATTATTTTCATTGTTAAGTCACCGTTATAAGTGGAGTTTACAAAAAATCATAACAAGTGGTTTTTATTGTTAAGTCACCGTTATCGGTGGAGTTTGCGAAAAAAATTTAACAAGTGTGTTTTCATTGTTAAGTCACCTCTAACGGTATAAGAAAAAAACTTAATAGGTGTGTTTTCATTATTAAGTCACCTCTAACGGTGGAGTTTGCAAAAAACCTTAACAAGTGTGTTTTCATCATTATGTCACCTTGTAGGTGTGAGATTGCGAAAAATATTAAAAAGTGGTAATTTGGGCAAGTCAATAATATATGCATGCACAAGAAACCTCGTCATAATTTGGGCAAAGCAATAACATGTACATGCATAAGAAGCCTCGTCATGATTAAGACGAGCCAAAAATACATGCATACACTATATGATAAAAGAGAACGATGAAGTTGTTATTATGTAAACCATAATAATACTTCCACCAAACTTGAGGACGACGAAGTAGTTATTATGTAAACCCTAATAATACTTCCACCAAGCTTGGTAGATAATGATAAAAGAGAATGCAGAAATGGTTATTATGTGTCCATGATAATACTTTTTACCAAAGCAGAGTTACGAACAATCACAATAAAATTGTGGATGCATGTTCATTTAAAGGAATGGGGGAAACACTCATAGTATATCATTCGTATGAAAAGAATGATAATGAGGTCCTTCGGAATAACCTATGAGATCAAAGCCTTAAAATGAGATTCAAGATATGAGATATGAAATTGACGTATATCATGTAACTGAGATATGAAATATGAGATTGCATTATATCATAAAACATGAGATATGAGGTAAAAGTACATCATCAATATTAAATGAGGTACGAGATTACTACCCATGATTCACGGGTCGATCGAACATATGAAAACTGACTAAAGTTATTTCGTACATACAATCGATATATTTCAGACATGTATCAATATATCAAATATATGTACGAGGGGGAAAATGTAGGAGGGGATTAATGATAAGCCTCTCATTAAATTATTAAATGAGATTAGAGATGATTAAAATTGACAAAAGTCCATGTGTTTATGCGACTGGAGTATTATTATGCGTGTCGGACATATCACAAGTATTTGTGTATTATTTACGTATTAACTAGACAATATTCTAGTATTGAGAGTTTTGACATATGTTATGGGACACATGCCACTTAAAATAGGACATGTGTCACCACGGGTTATGTGACATGTGGTGACGCACTTGGGTTGGTTTTTCTATAAATAAGCCTCACCCTCTTACATTTGAGAGAGCTTCTTCGGAGAAAAGAGTTTTTCTTGTCTTATGAGTTATTAGAGAGTTTTAGAAAGGAGTTTTGGAAAATATTTTTATGAGTTGTTTTTAGATGAGTTTCAACACCTCCTACCTCTCCGAAAAATCACCACCATGAGTTTTTCAGCGAATAGTACGAACCCCCGAACTACGCTGACTTTGATTCCGAGCATAATGAATACATAGGCGCAACCGAAGTTGCTCAAGTCAAACACGTGTTAAAACCCAATATTTCCCTAAATTAGACTACTCTCTTACAACTCTCTTAGATTCTATATCTTTACATATACATATATTTGTTCTTAGTTGTGTATTATTCCATATGTGTTATCTTTCAATTATAATGATCAATGCAAGGATAATCGCATATATCCTATTTTTTAATATTACTTTTGGGAACATTCATATGGATGAATCGCTTTATCTCTTCCATGATACAAGTTGAGGATTCATATCTCCACTATATATACACATGCACACATATCACGGGGAAATAGAGGAGAATAATGATAACCCATGAGAAACCGTAAGGGTGGAATGGGTGCCTAACACCTTCCCATTTCGTAACTTAGCCTCCGGACCCTTTTTGAATCATTTTGGTTTCGTATGTATGAGTATGTCTTTGGATGATGTCCCTCGGGATGGCTCCCTTTTCTTTTGTCTGTTTTGAGTAAAATAGACTGGCGACTCCATCTCTCTGCATTTTTTACCTCATCACCGACGCCGACCGAAGCGCTCCCGAGAGGGATATGCGGGACCAAGATCCTCTCAACATTGAAGATACCCTCTTCTCCGTCTTTCTCGCTGCGAGGATCGGGGATGACGACACTGGGGACTCCGCTGGGGAAATAAACATTTTGAGGGCTAGACTCTATTCACATGGGTGTTCTATTTTCTTATATATCTCCATATTTGCATGTACCCCTTTACTATTGATGTGTACCTCATGCTTATGTTTCTATTCACACACTTGTGGAAGATTCTCCATGTACACTTTGCACCATGTGCACCTAGGATCACATATGTCCACATGTTGCACGCATCACCCATCTATACTTGGTATACCATTGGTACTTGTACTTTTCTCGCTGTTGGGCATGATCAAGATAGATACTCTCATCATAAGATATTAATAAGAGAATCATGCATGATTCACATGATATCACTAAAGAGCATTGGTATTGATAAAATTTTGTCTAGTAACTGGAGGGTCACTTCGTGATGGGCACTGGTCCAGCAGGGCGCAGTTAGCCTAAGAGATATGAGTCTCACCTTTCATTGGCCTAGTACCTTCGATGTATATAGAATGGTTACCCCGCATCGTACCGCTTGACCGAAGTCATGAAGGGATGTATATCGCAGGGAACTCGTTCACATACGCTGAGTATATCGAATTCACTCTCACGCGTACCATCCCCATAAGGTATATAGTGAGGCAATTCACTTACACTAAAGTATATCAAATGGTTTGCCCACACGTACTGATTGCCCTCAAAAGCAAGAAGTATATCGTGGCAGTCATGCTAAAATGGGGAACCCTTTATGATTCACCCAACCAAATGCATACCCACATATTGGTGTCAAGCCTAGGACGCACATGTTAGTTTACCAGTTTCGACCCGAAACTCTGCCGAAATTCTAGGTCAGTCTACCGACTAAATTTTTCGCGCATTTTTAAAATAGGACCCTGCCTGTGAGCCTGGTTACAAGTCCAACCATAGCTTTGCATGTGTTACAAACCCAACTTTTCCAGGCTCGGGTCCCATCCTGCATTTCATTTTTGCATTAGGAGAATTTAATACAAGTGAGAACATAATAATTATAATAATCATGTTGAGACCCGTCTCCCCAAAACATTTTTCCGTTCTTTATCAAAAATCCAAAACATTTATCCCTTCTTTATCAAAAATCCAAAAACATTTCTCCCTTCTTTATCAAAAATCCAAAAATATTTCTCTCTTCTTTATAAAAAATCCAAAATTATTTTGTCTTTCAATCTAAAAAAAAATATATCAAAAATATTTTCATCCTTTTTTGTCGAAAATAAATCCCATTTTACGCGTTCTCAGTTCGATCACATGCCCTTGTCCTGGTTCCTTATTGGCTTCGGTCTTCAGTCAAATTACCCCCGGAGTTCTGTTCGTTCCCCTGCTACATCTTCCGAGTCTGGTATCCATCCACTTTCCATAGATAACACACACTACACCAAATCTACCGAATTGTCACAGTCGTTAACGTTGACAAGATGGACTTGTCAAGGTCAATGACCGTGAAAATTCTGGGGGTGACAACCCTTTTTGCCACGGACTTGTCACAGTCCTTGACCGTGACAAGTTTTGTCACGTTTAAGGACTGTGACAAACCCGTGACATTTAATAAAGAAATGTCACGGTCAATAACCGTGATAATTCTGGGCAGAATTAAAAAAACATCTGTTGGGCAGTATGGCCACTGCCACTGCCCAGCAGTATATTTGTACCTATTATAGCAATGTTGTACATGTTCAAACATTATATATCCAAATAAAATATAGATAGTTCAAATAAAAGAGACAATATGCATAACGATATAATCCAAATATAATTCAAATGTACTAACTTAAAAATAATTCAAATGTACCAACTTAAAAACAATATAATTCAATTCAAATAATGTCACTACATGTCATGGGTAAGGTTAAATCCGAGGAGGTGAGTAGGCCACATGATATACGAATTGACAGACCCACTGATATACATCGTGCTGAATTGTTTGCACAACCACAACGGAGAGTTCTCCTTCTCGGGTATCACATGCGTGACGAGAACCTTGGAGTCGATGTCTTGAAGCTCAAGTCCATGAACTAGTCCACCCTGGACGATATTCGGGTCCCTCAACCCCCACCCTATCTGCTGTCCATCAAATATGTCCACTATATACACCCTAGGCCAACCAAGTGTTGACATCGATCGGTCAAAGGGATCCAAATAGGGAAATGGATCATCAAAGTCTTCACGTGTCGATGATGAAGCAACAAGATCCACATCCTCGTCATCATGCACCTCGTCCTCCCGCACCTCCTCCCCCACCACATTCTCCTTCCCTTTCGCCTTTAATTTTTCGCGGCCTAACGAAGGCTTCATGAATGAGAACATATCTTGGACCGTTGCCTCCAAACGGGACAGCTTCGCATCATTCGAGTCCACCGTTCGAGCCAATCCGGTGTCGCTTGTCTTCAATCCGATGATCCTAGATTTGGATACCCGTGAGGTCACCCCCTTATCCTCCCCTTGCGATCAGAGCCAAGAACTTGGCCGAGTGCGTCTGTGGACAAAGATGCCTTGTCAGCATCAGACTGCAACTCATGCACTTTCTTATGCTTTGCCTGAAATGACAAAAAGCACATGATTAGGAAAATAAGTAAATCAAAAAATTATAACGTAATTAACAAAAAGTAAACAGTCGATTTACTTAGAATCGTGGCCGCGACGCTCGGGGACACCTCCTTATCCTTCCCCTTCTTCGTCCAAAGACCCACATAAGTATCGAGCCTATGTGGCCTACCCCAGGGCCACTCCCTGTCCCCTGAAATAAAATAAAGTAAAATTAGTATCGGCCTCGCAAAGTAAAATAATGCAGAATAATATATTTATGTAGTTATAGAAAAATTCAATCTTACCATCATCCTATGCTCCACCTCGGCGTAAGACGTCCGGTCGGAGTAGTGCACGTCCATCTTTTTTGCCTGGTTTTCCCTCCTCGATTGGAGATATGCCAATTGTCTCTCTCCGATCTCATTGTCAATGAACTTTTTCGACGGGACGGACTCACGCCTTTGGATAATGGACTCTGGTGTCTTCCCAAAGTACCGGGTCCTCATATTTTTCTTCCACGTCTTGTGTTACTCCCTCAACTTCTCCAAGACGGAATCGCGTACCTTTGGATCCAGGATTAATTGTTCTCGTCCAACAAATTTAATGTTTGTTGCAAATAAATATAAATATAAATATAAATATAAAATGAAATTGAAATCAAAATTGAAATATTCATATGAATATAAATATAAATATAAATACATTACCTATAGTGCCACCCAAATAGCTAACTTGATCTCATATGGCACCTACTTCCAACTAATGTACCCCGAGCCAACGATCGTCTTTACCAACTTAAGGGATCTCGCTAATAGCCCCGACTTGTTCTCAATGGCCATCCCCAATTCGCCATATTTGGGGAGCCTAGGGGCCGAGGATCCCTCGTCGCCTCCGCTACCACTGAGCCCAGACGACATCATCATAACAAGAATCATCATCCTCGCCCTAATACCTGAAGGAGACATTTGATGTAAAAAAAAATTATTAGTACATATCAAAATGAATTAAAAGAAGACATGCAAATATGTACAATTACTACAAATAAAATTGAATTGCTACTTTCAAACACCTCAATTCTGAATTCCAAAACAACAGCATCTATCTCATAATATGTAAAATTACTAAAAATTCGAAACATCCCCACCCCCAACCCTACTTCCCACACACACGCACACTACACAAGAGTGTTCTTTTTAACATGATAGCTATTTGGAAGTGTATTCTCCTTGGGTAATAAGCCCTTCACCCATTTCAGAATTCCTTTCACGCTATTACAAGACAAACTGTATTGTATTCCATGGCATGTAAAGTTGTTTGATCTTTCTCACAGCCAGAGTATAACAGTTGGGTCGCCTTAAATTTTAAAGTGTTGTAGTCATCGTCAAGTTTTATCATGATATCTTCACGAGCACTTGAACCTTCTACATCATCAGTAACTTCATTCTCTTCTGCTTCATAAACTCCATACGCATCATCAACTAAATCCTCTAACATATTATGATCTACGTCATCCCCTTCTAAATCTGTCCTACTTATTGAAGGTTGTTGTGAAGGTTGGTCGGGGATAAAAGGAACTTTCAATTCACCGTGAAAACTCCAAAATCGATAACTATCTTGCATACCCGATCTTAACAAATGTAGTTCAACTGTTTTCCACTCAAACACCTTACCATTCTTACACATAGCACATGGACACGAAAACTCTTCATCATTATGACATCTCTTCGCATATTTCACAAATTCGTTAGCACCTCTGCGAAACACATCCCCCATTCTATTTGGCTCACCCATCCACGCTTTGTATTTCGGATATCCCATCACAGCTACCACAACTAATCACCTATTAAAGGTATGAAGCGTATATTCATGGATTAGTATAAACAAAACTTTGATTTATAGTATGTTTCATTTAATTATGTCTTATTTATATTTAAATTCAATTTATAATAGAAATTTCTATTTCCTCCATGTCCTCTAAAGGGTGAGTGGTCCTATCCCATTCAAGACCACATTTTTCTGTAATATACTTAATAGCTCATGCGCATTGTTACGATTTAAAAAAAATTCGGTAGCATATTCTCGTAGTTCTCCAAGTACATGACGTAGATTGACAAGTGTGAGTGTTATTTCAATTGATCAATTGAAATAACAGTCACACTTGTCAATCTAGTATGTACCCAGAGAACATTAGGATACGACTGCAGAACTTCCTCAAAAAGTAACAACTTTAATCCACTAAGAATATTATACAAAAATTATGCAGTCCCAAACTGTCCAAACAGGACAATTCGAGAGATCTCATTACAAGGGTAATGACTCTCGAACGGGTCTAAGGGCTATTGAATGCGTACGCATAAGAACTAGAAGGCTAGTATTTATGCGTACTATATGTAATTTCAAGTATGTTTCATTTAATTATCATACTATGTATATATTGTTCGATATACAAAGTAATTTTCAAAAAAAGTTGAAAAATCCGACCCCCATATGGACAATAATCCAGTGGTCATGCCACTTTTAAAACTAACCAACCCAACATCGATCCACTATAATCCAACAATAATGTCAACAAAAAATGTGTATCGCGTACTCCTTATAATTCATTTTCTCAATTAATTATTTTCATAAATTAAACTAATAATTAAAGTATACAATTATTAATTTACTAATTTACAATGAGGGGCAATCGTAATTTCATAATTAATCATATATTAATTTACTAATTTACAACAAGGGGTAATCATATATTAATTTACTAAAAAAATTAATAACCAATCAATTCGTTTACAAGGGACATTACGCACCAACACGCACCAATACGCACACTACACAGACATATACACACTCGCGCACATTCACACACACATGTAGCCCCCACTCCTACCCCACCACCCACCCACCCACCCATCCCTGCCCCCTCCCCCCACCTTGCCCCACCCCCTTCACCCTTCCCCCACTACCCCCACACACACCACTGCACACACACACGCACACACACCACACACACACACACACATAAACAAGCCCCCCATCCCATGCCCCCTCCCCCTCCTGCCCCACCCCCTCCCCACCCTCACCCATCACACACACGCACACACACACATACACACACACATGCACATACACACACACATGCACATATATATATATATATATATATATATATATATATATATATATATATGGAAGAGAGAGGGAGAGAGAAACTAACCTGAAAGTAGAGAGAGAGAGAAAAAAAGGAGGGAAGAATCGGCGAGGAAAAAAAGAAGGGAAAAGGGGTTTTTATTGGGACATTTGTCACGGACATGTCACGGTCCTTGACCGTGATAATATTATAAGGATTGTCACGGTCAATGACCGTGACAAGACTTTGTCACAGCCTTGTCACGGTCATTGACCGTGATACAAAATGCATATTTTTTTATCACGGTCATTGATCGTGAAAAGGCTAGCCACTGGAAGGGTGCCAATTTACCCATTTTGGTGAAGTGACAGATCAAGTACCAGTTGCGCAGCAAGATCTGACGGCAGTCTTAGCTCAGCTCGTGTCCAAGATTGACAACCTCCAAACTGAGGTTCGAGAGATGCAACGAAACTAGGTTCCTATTCCTCAAGAGCCCGAGGCCCTATTCCCTAATGCTATGGGCCCACCCGAGCCTATCTTGGTTCCCGAAGTGTATCAGCACGCTCCACATGCCTCTCCTGCTAATGGACCACTACCTACCCAACTTCCTATGCCGAACCTTGCCAAACTTGGGGCTAACTTGCCTATAATCATTGATCCGAAAGAAGAAGAATTTAATAAGGTCAAAGAAGATCTCAAGATTATAACTAAGAAGTTCGACCAGGTCAGAGTCTATGGAAATTATATGGACTACACCCACATGTCTCCTTATCCTAAGGCGAGGTTACCCGAGAAGTTCAAGATGCTGAATATCAAGAAATTCGGAGGAAGTGGACCCCTGATTGTTCATCTTCGTAGTTATCACCGTTCTATGACTCTCATAGGGCTTCTGAAGAAGTGATAAACCAAATATTTCAGCAAACTTTGAAGGATAGTGCCCTCCGATGATTTTTATCTCTCGAGGAGTCTAGAATCCGTTGCTGGGAGGATGTAGCTCGAGAATTCATGTCGTAGTACAAATACAACGAAGAGCTTGAGGTAACCTGTCATGATTTAGAGATGCTGAAACAGAACTCTGGGGAATCATTCAATAAATTCATAGCCCGATGGAGGAAAAAAGCAACCACTATGACCAATCAGCCATCCGAAGAAGAACAAGTCAACATAATGAATAACTTCTTACCCCATGCCCGAGCAATAATCGGAGGACAATACTATCCCCACTTCTGGGCTCTCAGAGAAGCATGGGTAGAAATTGAGGAAGGTCTTGCTAAAACAGAAATTGAACCCGGATAGTTCACCCCCAAAAAATATGACAAACCTTCTAGTGCTGTAGTCTCAACCATCAACAACATCTCTCAACCAACAACTTTGTGAGCACCAGAAAGTCGCCCTATCCCAGTTCGAAGGGAATACATCGAGCTCCATGCCCCCCTCTCCAAAGTTTATCAACCCCTGTTAAGCTGAAACCTTATCAAACCCTTGGAACCCCATCCATTGCCAAATCCACTTCCAAGAAACTTGAAGTCAGATGCCCACTGCGCCTTTCACCAGACTGCAGGCCATGCCACCGACCAATGCTTGAACCTTTGAAACATAATCCAAGGTCTAATTAACCGGGGTACCATTGCCCCACTAGTCAATCCTAAGCCAAACACTACTCACAGCCCACTCCTAAATCATGCTAATGCCATCTTCTTAAAAGAGAGCCCAGAATTTGATCCCTCAACTCAAATCACACCCATATACTCTCCCAAACCTCTCCAAACTTGCCCATATTTCCTCCTACACCCTGTTAGCCTCGCTGATCAGGCACTGTCGTTCCTTACAAGAGCATGCATCGCTTTTCATACTCGTTCTGAAAATGGAAGTATGGAATTATAAAAAATGTTAAACCAACTCCTAGAGTTTGGGCTGAAATTTCCCGCACAGATGATCATTGATTGCCAAAGGTTCAGTACACTTTTTTTGGAAGCATAAAAATGGGCTCGAGAGTCAGACAATTGGGTAGTACCAATCGATGAATTCAACCTAGATGACGTTCTCTAGATCATGGAAGAATCATTCAGGCAAACCGACGATATTTACAGTATGATCGAGTTACTTGATATTCTGAAGCTAGAAGGACACCTGGTCCCTTCACCCTGACTTATCCCCACAGAATGGGAAGACCTGTATGAAGAAGCCCTTGAAGTTGTGGAGTGCATTGACTTTACATGGAAAGCCAGAATTGTTACCACCGGATGGGGGGAAGAATTCGAAGATTCAAATAAAGGGCAAGCTTTAGAGAAAACTGGCCCAGTAGCCGATATATGTGGGATGATATCATTTGAGGAACTCCTCGGAGAAATAAACAAGATGGAAGAACAACCCGAGATTGATGAAGAAAAAGCGTTCATGCTCTTCCCTTCTTTTGTAAATCACATAACAAGATTAGGGAGGCATTACCAGATCCCAAGCTCACTACCAGCCAATAACAAGGGGAAGGGCATTGAAAACCTTCCTATGCCAGAAATGACCCTCGAGGAAAGCAAGATCCTCGATCAACTGAAGAAAACTCAAGCTAATATCACTTTATGGGGGCTTTTCATGTCTTCCCAGCTATATAGAAATACTTTGATCAAATTTCTCATTTGACCCACATTTCCTCCTTCCACCACACTAAAAGAAGCGATAAATTTAGTCGAATCCCTGACCTCTACCCGAATGTTATCCTTCTTCGAAGAAGAAATCCCCAGAATTGGGCCAAACCATAATCATGCACTCAATATCTCCGTCGAAGTTATAGGGAAGATCGTACCACTCTCTCTTATTGATAATGGATCCGCCTTGAATGTCTGTCCATTAAGAACCTTCAAATGCTTAGGACTGAAGGAAAGTAACCTCGCTCAAACCTCTACTGCGGTATGTGCCTACGATAATACCCATGCGGAGGTGATGTGATTCATAAAACTTGTAATAGGGGCTGACCCTATAAACCCTAGCATTGAATTCCAAGGTATTGACATCCCAACATATTTCAACCTGTTACTCGGATGACCTTGGCTCCACAGTATCAAGGGTGTGTCTTCCTTACTCCATCATAAATTGAAGTTCTTCGTCGATGGACAAGTCATCACTATTTTGGGCGACGATGACAATGTCGAGGGTGAGAGTACCAATAATCGAGTCCTTGAGATACAACACAGGTCAAATGATATGCTCCTATCAGGATTCCGAGTTGAGCCACTTCTACTCCCGATGGGGGATGATTTCAGAAAAAGGGTTTGTCCAGAATATGACCCTCATGGAAACGTTAATGTGATTTAGATGTTCAGAAACATGCACTTTATGCCCGGACTGGGGCTAGGACAAATACAACAACGAATAATTGATCCCATTTAACTAAAAAAAGCTTTCCCTCCTTGTGGTTTGGGGTATTAACCATCAGAACAAGAGCTTAGAATGATCCTCCAGTCTCGACCAAAGAGAAGATTAGATTACATCCAGACTATCCTAGCTGATTCCTTGAATGGACGATGCATCAAAGAAGGTGAAGACTTCAACTTTTATGGCTTTTCGGAATCGTGGTATCACCATATAGACAAGAATATGAATCCTTGAATGGAGATATTTTTCCAAGACACCTACCCATGGGTCGAAAATTCCCAACACCATGTACAACCACTCATTAAAGACACTGCATATTATGAGGGAAGTGATTTCGAGGATTCATTTGGCTTGCAGACACTGGGACTGACACTTTTCATGGTTCATTCAGGCGCTACATCACTGGATCCATCCCACCTGATTAAAGTTACTGATACACCTCTCCTCATCTGGCTTGCTGCACCGGTTCTACCTGCTAAAATCCCACATAACCCCAATTTTTACCCAATCTCTTATTCTGTTGTGTGTCCTTTCACAAATGTAATCGAGACCTCCTTTGATGAGGTTCTCAATGCTATTTTTCCTATCAATATAATAAACAAAGATTTTGAGTATCTTGTTGTGCCTTACATTGATTATTTAGATTCTAATCAAACTTTTGATGATGATGATTTTGCAAATGAACAATTATTAACTGATCTAAATAAGGTTAATAACAAACAACATAACCGCGTTCAAGTTGATAAAGAAGAGACCGTTATCATTAACCTCAGTTCTAGTAGCTAACTTCATGAGATTAGGATATGGGCTACCCTCGATGAGCATGAGCATGCAAAACTTGAAGAATTACTGAAGGAATTCGTGGATGTCTTCACATGGTCCAATGACAATATGCCGGGCATTGATCCTGAAATAGCTCAACATGAGATTCCCACTCTTCCAAATTACAAGCCGGTTAAATAAAAGTTGAGAAAGCTCCTCACTGAATGGTCACTCAAGGTCAAAGAAGTAGTCAAATAGCTGAACATGGGCTTCATTTGTGTGATCGAATACCCCACATGGCTAAGCCAATATAGTGCCTGTGCCGAAACCAGGAGGGAATGTTCGGATATGTGTAAACTATCGGGACTTGAATAAAGCCTCTCCAAAGGATGATTACCCATTACCCAATATCGACATGATCGTGGACAACACAGCCAGTCATGATCTGAAGTCATTCATTGATGAGTTTTCTGGGTACAACCAAATCAAACCAATAAAAAATCGCATTCATCACCCCATGGGGAGACTTTTTCTACACTGTTATGCCATTTGGTCTCAATAATGATGGGGCTACCTACCATAGGGATGCCATGACCATACTACACGATTTGATTCACAAAGAAGTCGAGGTCTACGTGGATGATATGATTATCAAATCCAAAACTAGAGAAGGTCATGTTCCCGGCCTCCAAAAGTTCTTCGAATGATTGCGATGATATCAGATGAGACTCAAACCAAAAAATGTGTCTTCAGCGTTACAAAGGGGAAACTCTTGGGATTCATGGTTAGTGAGAAGGGGATAGAGGCAGATCCTGCCAAGCTGAAAGCCATACTTGAGATGCCACCTCCCCGAACGGAGATAGAAGTCCATGGATTCCTTGGGAAATTACAATACATCAACTGATTCATTAGCCAACTAACCTCCATCTGTGAACGTATTGTCAGACTCCTCCTAAAAGATTCAACCAAGGTTTGGAACGAAGCCTACCAAGAATCTTTTGACCAAATCAAACAATATTTAACCCAACCTCCGCTACTCATGCCCCCCCAGCCTGGTCTCCCCTTGCTTTTATACCTAACCATAACCGACACTGCAGCTGGGTCTTTGCTAGCCCAATACCTTAAAGATTCTTACAAAGAAAGATCCATCTATTACTCGAGTCACAAATTGAATGGGTAGGAAATTAACTACACTTCTTTAGGAAAAGCATGCGTCGCGGTTATTTGGGTCACTCAAAAGTTACGACACTACATGCTCTCCTTCCCCATCGAAATTATATCCCGAATGGACCCCATCAAGTCCCTTCTTAAGAAAGCCGCCTTATCTAGCCGAATGGATCGATGGTTGATTCTTATAGCCAAGTTTGATATCGTGTCCGTCACGCAGAAAGTCATGGAAGGAAGTTCCATCTCTGATACCTCGCTGACTACCCCATAGAAAAAGCTGATGACAGGATCTCCGAATTCCTAGATGAAAACATCCTCTGCACTGCTCAAGATGACCTTCGATGGCAAATGTTCTTCGATGGCACTGCCAACAAAAAGGGATATGGCATCGGGATACTTATGATCGCCCCAGATGACTCCCACACTCCCATCGCTATCAAATTGTATTTCCCCTGCACCAACAACATGATTGAATACGAGGCGTGTACGATAGGTCTCAAAGTTGCTCTCAAGAAAGTAATTCAATGCCTAGATGTCTACGGGATTCTGACCTCATCATTGGTCAAGTGCTCAGAAAATGAAAAGTCAATGAAGAGAAACTCCAACCCTTCCATGCCCACTTAGGAGAACTAGCTTCCCAATTCCAAGACATCACCTTCCACTACCTACCTCGAGCAAAAAATAACCTAGACGATGCCCTTTCTACCCTAGCCTCCATGGTCAAAATTCCCTAAGGAATAACAATGGCCCTCTTCCTAGTTCAAAAGCAAGATAAACCAACCCATTGCTACCACATTGAGCTCATCACCATAAAAGATCCCAAGTTAGGCAATTGCTGGTACTATGGTATCTGGCACCTCCTTAAGCATGGTAAGTATCCCGAGGGTTCTAATAAGAAAGATCGAGCGACCCTACGGAGACTGTCCTCCCAGTACATCATTTGTCATAAAGCACTCTTGAAGAGAAACTTTGATGGAACCCATATACACTGCATTGCAGGGGCTGACATTGAAGAGGTAATATAGGGAATCCATAGCGAGGAATGCGGGCCCCACATGAACGACCACATGCTTGCCAAGAAGATCATATGATAAGGCTACTACTGGACCACCATGATCCAAGATTACATCGCCTATGTCCGAAGATGCCTCAAATGCCAACAGTTCTCCAACCTTCAACACCTGCCTTCGCGTGAATTATACAACATGACTTCTCCCTGGCCTTTCTCCACCTGGGGCATCGATATTATTTGGAAGGTTACACCCAAGGCCTCCAACGGGAATGAATTTATCCTAGTTGCCATCGATTACTTCACCAAATGGGTCTAAGCTGAGTCATACGTAGTCCTGAATGCTAAGAACGTGGTCAAATTCATCAAGAAAAACATCATCTGTCGATATGGGGTCCCGCATGAACTAGTGTTCGATAAGGGGTTGCATTTCGAGGTAGAAGGCACAGAAGTGGTCAAAGAGTATGGGAATCAGAGACACAAATCTTCTCCGTACCAACCTCACACCATTGGTACAGTTGAGGCCACCAACAAAAACCTCAAAACCATTATCAGTAAGATGATCAAAAGCTATCAAGATTGGGCCGATTGAATCCCTTACGCCCTTTGGGGCTATCGAACCTCAATCTGAACCTCTATTAGGGCTACCCCTTACTCTCTAGTCTACGGCATGGAAGCAGTCCTACCCATGGAGCTGGAAATACCCTCGTTGTGCGTCATGCTTGAAAGAAAGGTCAACATAAAAGACTGGTACCAAAGCCGTCTTAACGAGTTGACCCTCCTAGATGAAATGAGATTAAAAGCTCTATACCACATACAAGGGTACCATCGCCGTATATCGCGATCATTCAATAAGAGAGTTAAGGACCGCGATGTCCGAGATGGGGATATACCCCTCAAAGAAATAGTAGAGCCCATCTAGGACCCTAGAGGGAAATTCAAGCCCAATTAGAGTGGTCCATACATCGTGAAGAAGTTCTTGTCCGACGGTTTCGCCATGCTCACCGACCTAGATGGAGAAGAGATGGCTCATCTAGTCAATCTGGACCGTCTCAAGAAATTTTACCCCTAGTCCAAAATCTCGACGCGCTACGACTCTTCTCATCTCCCTTCTATTCTAAAAAAAATTCTTCATTTCCCTCTACCCAGAACTACGTGGGCCTGATCCTCCGTAAAAACCGTTTTCAAACAAACTAAAAATTTTCAAAAACCCCTAGAGGTACATAGGCAGCTCATACATCTTACATGAGCACGACCCTTTCTTTTTCACGACAAAACTATTCTTTTCTTATCTCCGAGACCGACAGTTCATTCTAGCATATATTTGAACAAAAGGATTATGCATGCCTTAGTGACCGGTATAGATAATTCAAAATAAATAATTCATCAAAAGGCACAGTTGGATGATCAAAAACTTGTTTATTTCACTAATAAGAAATTATGGTACAATTACATAAGATAAGGAACGGATAACTCCCTTCCCCCTACCTTCCTAAAAAGCCAAATAAATTCCCAAATTTATTCCCCATTACAAAACAAACTCTCCAAGAGTCATACGCACAGCTACCAGAGGAGCCCGCTCCATCATCATCTACATCCTGGGATCCCCAAGCTTCCCCTACCTGAATGGAGTGCCCCAGATGCTCCATGAACTGATAATCTTGAACTAACCTCGGAAATACCACAACACCTCCCTCCATGGTGTCAGATAAGGCAAGCCACCTTTGCCCAGTCTCCACTTCCAATATCTTTCTAACTACTCTTCTCCACAACCACTTCATATAATCCCCAGGGATGTGCCAAACTCTCCCAACTGTCTAAGAGGGACGAGTCGACGGACACCGACTCTCCTAAAAAGAGCAATCTGCATGCGCAGTCGCTTTGTCAAATCTTCTATCGAAAAGAAATCCAGTGTCCGAGGTGGCACAATCTTCTCCCAGCCAAATTGGCTCAGAAGTCGCCAAGGGAAATAGAAAGAGGTCTGTCTGAGACCAACCAGTCGAATGTACGGGTATTCTCCCAGTTCCAGATATAGGTAGCAGCTGTCCCCACCAAAGCACTGACCAATACAGATTTAGAGCCCCATGCTCCAGCAACCAGTTCTCCCAGCTCTCGATATCCAGACCAACACTGATAAAATTATGCGACAAGAAGTTGTGTACAATCGATAAAGGATATTCAAGAGGAGTCACCAGGCAGAATCTTTCAGAAAACCACATAAATAGCATCATAGGGCCACCCCTCATAAAGTCAAAATGACCTTCTCGCCAGGCATCCAAGCCATTCAGAGTCTCCGCCAGTATCACCGCTGTAAGATTACGACGGTAGGACATCCATGAAGTAATAGCTGCAAGTTGTGGGTCCACCAGAAGTTCCCTAGTCACCAGTAGTAATTTTGAAACCAGGCCCAGAATGATGGTTCCGGCATATCCAACATCACCAACCTCTTGCAAATGCATAGACCGTAGCACCGCCAAAAGAGAAATCATTCATTCAGTAACCAAGGATGTACCTACCGAGGGTGAGACGTGGAGGAGTCTAACCAACATCTCCCAAAGAGATCGAGAAAACTCAGGCATATCAGCCCCCACAATAGGATTTACTCCCAATATGGTAGAAAATTCCTCATAAGTTGGACAAACTTCTTCCAAGCCAAAGAGGAATACATGGTCTTCGGGGTACCAAAATTGTACCACCACCATCAGCATGTTCCATTCTATCTTACGATTATGCCATAAATAGACTTGATGCATGTTGAAAGCATCGTAGTCGACGTTATAGGAGCACACCGCCTCTAAAGTCTCGAGGTAGTTGGTAAACTCAACACTACCAGGGAGAGACATCTCACATAAAAGGAAAGATAGAATGTGAGAGTGTGATGAAAACACTCCACCCTTATTCCTTTTTATACCTGAAAACCCTAACAAAAGACATAACCCCTGCAGAAATTGGAGGAAACCCTGCCCCATAAGGTACCAAAGGCTGAAGAGGGTACCAATCAAAGCTTTGAATTGATGGGAATGGACTGACCTGCCGATAGGCATGACAAGGTTCTTGACGATCGGCAACCCCCTATTTTTATAAACTTACATTTTTACTCTTTTGTCAAAATCAGAAAACTCATTAAAAATAAATTGATATTATAAAAAAGAATTCCCTTTTTATCTTTATATAATTCTTCATTGTGAATAAAACTTCCTTTCAAAACTTCCAAAAACATTTCCTTTTTACGGTCTCAGCAGCAAAGTAAAAAGAGCATATGCTTGCATTCATTCATTCATTCATTCATTCATCATTAACATAAGATAATAAAAACTCCATTGCATTGCATAGATATTTTTCTGTGTTCCATCAATTTTGGAGGAAAATAAAGAAAAGAAAAAACAATGGGACTCAGCCCGAACCCACATTCTCTCTCTTTCTCACTTACCCTTCCCCCTCTCTCTCTTAAGAGCTTCCATCCCTGCGACGCGCTCTTTTTCCCCTATGGAGAGATGATGCACCACCGCTACCCGAACCAGACTCCTCCCCGGATGAGGCAGATTACACCAAGCAAGAATTAACAGGAATATCATCCCAAATATGGGCAGTCATCGAAGATATTCAGTCCCTAATATCCCTCAGCCAAGTGGTTGACACCCACACTTGCTGCAAGAAAAGGCAAAATCAGTATCAAGCAGAAAAGATCAAAAGAAATCGAAATAAGGAAAAAAGAAGAGCAAAAAGATATACCAAAGGACGAAGAACATTATCTGTCAATCCCAACTCCTTCGAGTCCATCGCATGGGGATGATGCAACATAGGCAACATCCCTCCATCAGCCTGCCGGATGTTGTATGAAGCGGTATGAAACCTCACAAAGGGAATCTCCGAAGTCACCGTCGTCGCAGATGTCTATGGACTTCCATCGCTATGGGAAGACCTCACTGGCTGACTCGAACCCGTAGGAGGGAAGGGCAGTGCATCATATATTCTAGGTGCCATCAACCAGCTCATCACGAAGTCCATATAATCATACGTCACAGCCATATCGGTGTACACAAGATAGGAATCGCCAATTATAGCCGTAATCCTCGCATCCTCTACTAATATCTTCTCCCGCCTCATAGACATAGGGGGCCTCGCCGGTGGCACCACCACCTCCTCCTCAGCAATCTGTCGAACCACCCTCTCCCCGAGATACCAAGAGTGGTGAAACTCATGCGCCAGCAAATGCCTCATCTGCACATTCACCCCAGTTAACCCCATGTCCTGAGCATCCATCCCCCAAGGGTAAAAGGTCACCTGAAAAATCCCCAGCAGGTAAATAAGGCAATATGGAATCAGAGCACATAAAGACTTAGGCTGAAGAAAGGAAAAACTCTTACCCTATCACTGGTCAGGCCATTCAAGACCTGACGCACCGCCTCCAGAGAAAGAGACTTCCTCGACTGTCGATTGGCCTTCTACCATCGATACAACCGACAAAAGTCCCCAACGTCCTCATCCTTTAGATAAATCATATGGGTATTACACCCAATCACCTCATAGAACCACATCTTCCAAAAATAAGAATCCACAATCAAAATATATGCATAAGGAAAAAGATAATGCACGAAAGGAAAGTACACAAATTAAACAATACCTCAAGTATATACGTGGCTCCAGTGAAAGACTGTCGGCAGTACCGGATGAATGCATCCAGAGAAAAATAAAGGGTCGCCAAAGTTAGGCTTCCCCAATCAAAGAGAGGGATGTTCTTAAACATCCTCAAGTATGGTAAAAACCATAAATGGACAACGTCGCTGCTCGATGCCACCAAAACCCCCCCAACACTAGCAAATAAACAACCGGGCCATCTGTCTCACCTGCAGCCCGTCCTCCGCATCAATCACCCTACCCAACAAAACATCCCTCAACAAGGATATTCGGATAGAATCCCCATATACTATCCTCCCCACATCACCAAATGCCGCCCGCACCGCCTTCGACCTCACCCGCAAAGAGCGATCCATCTCTATTTGCTCTCCATCACAATCCATCCCCAACAGCTTCTGCACATATATGGGAGTCACAGTCATCTCCTTGAAACCAAAATGGAAGGTGTGGGTAGTGTCCCACCACCTCTCCCCCAGAGCGCATAAAACCGCCGTCGAACGAGGTGTCTCATCCAACACAGATGACAACCTCCCAAATCCTGCTGACGATACCACCCAATGCACCATGGGTGGAAGGTGCTCCCAGGCATCCTTAAGCCCCGTAGTCCCCCGGGCATGAATGATCGACAAAGAAACATCAGACTGCCAAAGAAAAACCTCGTTAAAATTCAAGAAAAAAGGAAATCACCAAAAATGAATGCCAAAAGTCATTTCACTTACATAACCACCAGGGTTCACCACCCTCGAAGAGCGATGACACGACGACTCCCACAGCAAAGTTCGCTCATTCGCAACTGGCTCAAATGCATCAAAAGAGTTCTCACTCGGCAAAGCAAGAGGCGCCCTTTCCCTCCATTCCACGTTCGCCCAGTCGTCAACAGCCAATAGCTCCCGATGTACTGTAGTGCTCACAAAAGTGGCCATTTTTTAGATTGCAGAATGCCAAACGATTTGTAGAAGAAAATCATAGAAAGAGAGAAGCAAAGAAGCTGTGAAATATGAGGGGAACCCGATCCTTTTTATAGGATGCCAATGGTTATGCTGATCACACTCTACCCCCACCTATCGATCGGCACTGCCCCTTTATCTTCTCGAGGAAGTCCAAAAGTCTATGCCACTGCCGAATGTCACCCTCCACACCATGCTGATCGGCACCACCCTTAAATTTTCGTGCCGAAACTCCCAAAAAGTACTAGAAAACCCTGACAAATCCTCAGAAAATTCCTAAAAATCCCAGGGGTGATTTATAACATTTTCACTAAGAAAATTTCACACTCCCTCAAGCGGAACCCCTATTTCCCCAGCGAAACTCTCAAAAATCGAGTGAATCTCCTCCCGGCAACATCCCTAGAGGACCTCTAAAGTATCCCAAATTCCCCAAAGATCTCAAATTTCTCCGAACAATATGTCCAAACCCTAGACCACCTAATAACTCTCCCAGTGGAATTTATAGCATAAAAATGGATATTACCCCGCAAAATGTCCAAAAGATACGAGGATTTCCTCAAAAATCTTCTCCCCCGCTCAAATCAAAATCATGAGGTAATTTCCACGGCAGAGTTCCCCGAGAACATCTCAACTTAATCACTCATAATTGGTTTCAACTCGCAGAATTGATCATCTCAACATAAGCCCTCAGAATTGGCTTCGACCTGGGGAATTGGTCATCTCATCTCAAGCCCTCAAAATTGTCTTCGACCCGCATAATTGGTCATCTCAATTTAAGCCCTCCGAATTGGCTTCGACCCATATAGTTGATCATCTCAACTTAAGCCCTCAGAATTGGCTTCGAACCGTAGAATTGGTCATCTAAACTTAAGCTGTCAGAATTGGCTTCGACTCGCAGAAATTGTCATCTCAATTTAGGCCCACATAATTGGCTTCGACCTGCAAAATTGGTCGTCTCAATTTAATCCCTCAGAATTAAATTCAACCCACAAAATTGTTCATCTCAATTTAAGCCCTCAGAATTGGCTTCGACCCGTAGAATTGGTCATCTCAACTTAAGCCCTCAAAATTGGCTTCAACCTGCAGAATTGGTCATCTCATCTCAAGCCCTTATAATTGGCTCCGACCCACAGAATTGGTCATGTCATCTCAAGCCCTTAGAATTGTCTTTGACCCGCATAATTGGTCATATCAATTTAAGCCCTCAAAATTGGCTTCGACCCGCAGAATTGGTCATCTCAATTTAAGACCTCAGAATTGGCTTCAACCCACAGAATTGTTCATTTCATCTCAAGCCCTCAAAATTGGTTTCGACCCACAGAATTGGTCATCTCAACTTAAGACCTCAGAATAGGCTTTAACCCACAGAATTGGTCATCTCAATTTAAGTCCTCAGAATTGGCTTCGACCCGCAGAATCAGTCACCCTCATCCTTAAGACCTCAGAATTGGCTGCGACCCGCAGAATCGATCACCCTCATCTTCAAGCCCTCAGAATTGGCTTCGACCCATAGAATCGATTACCCTCAACTTCAAGCCCTCACAATCGGCGTCGACCCTCTGAATTGGTCATACTCTTTCAAAGGCATCATGTGGTGTCTATTCGATGTTTATTATTTATTCCAAACTCACCCATCGAGGGGCTCTGTAGACACCCCATTCTAGCACCCCCTAACCTCTATTTAGGTCCCTAGCACATCCCTTCATCACTACAAACCTAAGTCATCACCCAAGTACTGACCCAAAGTCCATTGGGCACTCCCAAGCTCCATTTGACCAAAAGTCAAACTCTTCAGCTCGACCAAGACTAAATGAATCTTCAAAGGGCGCTGAAACCCCTTTCCAAAGGCCCACTCAGGGCCCAATTTTGACTTACGGTGCGGACGAATAATCTGTTTTACTCCGAAAGGTCACCGAATGCTTTCAGTCCCTAGTTGACCAAAGTCAACTTCCCAAACTGAGTCAAACTCTTTGGAATGTTGAAGTATGCCTCCTAACCATTCTAATGGTCTGCCCTATACGCAATTATGACTTACCATGTGAATGAACGATCCATTTGCGTCCGACGATCCCCCATCCAAAGGACCGACATACACTTCCGAGCCATATTTGGCCCAAAGTCTTCTACCGGACCCGAAAGAAGTTAAAAATTCTTTCGAAGGTCTCTGTAGTAACTTTCCAATGGTTTATCCCATGTGAAATTCGGATCAACAGTTTGCGATCTACGACCAATTTTTTGAAGGAACCTCAAAGAGACTGCCAAACGGCAGGTTCCAAACCCTACCTATCGGCAGAGTGCCTAAAAACTCTTGTTGATTGGTAGGACCAGGGCTATGCCAATCAGCTATGCCCTGGGCCTATAAAAAGGAGGGCCTGGCCTCATTGCAAAGGGACACAAGATCTGAAATCCATCACTCTCAGTGAACTCAGAAAAGCTCTCTCGAAGTCAGCGTGATTTTCCAATCCAAATACCTTTCCAACTTTCACCTTTCATCATCTTTTTCATCAAACTTGGTGAATTAACTACCCTCCATCATCATTTAAGTGCAAGGGCTGCTCTCCAACATCCAAAATCCAGCTCAAGATCTTGAAGAAGGTCCAACTTTCTCAACTCTCTCTTCAAATTATCCTAAATTATCATTATCTTCTTTTATTACTTAGAAATTTTATTCTCTCATCTCATATATCCTAATATACTTTTTATCTATTATTATTGCACATCTCTTATTTTTATATAAATAAAACCCAAAAAATAAGAAAAAGAGGGTTTGCTCATAAATTCAAAACGGGAATTCTCACACTTTTCTCACAACTAAAACACTCTTTTACACACACACACACACACACATATAAGAGAAGTCCCCGATTGTATTTATGGGATAAATTCCACCCCTCGTTTTGCATACGATCTATGTGGACTTTGATTCCTCTATAGGCTACGTGGGCATCTCAAGGTAAAACTTGAGACTCGAGGCTTATTCCTACTTTTTTTCTATGTTTCTATATTCTTTAAACTTAACTCTGTTAGATTCTATATGTTTACATATACATATATTTGTTCTTAGTTGCGTATTATTCCATATGTGTTATCGTTCCATTATAACGATCAACGCTAGGAGAATCGCGTATATCCTATTTTCTAATATTACTTTTAGGAACATTCCTACGGATGACTCTCTTTATCTCTTCTACAATACAATTCGATGATTCCTATCTCCACTACATATACACATGCACACATATCACAGGGAAATAGAGGAAAATAACAATAACCCATAAGAGACCATAAGGGTGGAATGGGTGCCTAACACCTTCCCATTTTGTAACTTAGACTCCGAACCCTTTTTGAATCATTTTGGTTTCGTATGTATCAGTATGTCTTTGGACGCTATCCCTCGGGATGGATCCCTTTTCTTTTGTCTGTTTTGAGTAAAATAAACTGGCGACTCCATCTCTCTACATTTTTCACCCCATCACCGACGCCGACCGAAGTGCTCCCGAGAGGGATGCACAGGACTAAGATCCTCTCGACATTGAAGATACCCTCTTCTCCGTCTCTCCCATCGCGAGGATCAGAGATGGCCACAATAGCCATATTAGAATCTACTCAATAATGAGATCAATGTGGTGGTAGTGGGTTGACATAGCTTGTTTTTCGATTAGAAAGGGGGTCATTGTTATTCCCTCAGGCATGTCGACAATGGAGGCCAGGGAAGCAAGGGCATCGTCTAAGATGTTCTTTATGCGAGGCAGGTCGAGGAAGGTGATATCTTGGGACTAGGAGGCAAGCACTTTTAGGTGGGAGTAGAAGGGTAAGAACTTTTTATCTTCTAAGAACTTTTCCAATGATGAGGGTAATAGTCCCTATAGACATCTACGTGTTTGATACCTTTCTGGAGGGTGACTTTTTTGGCCTATAGTTCCTGCCTCATATTCGATCATATTGTTGGTCCATGGAAAATATAGCTTGATGGTAATGGGTTTGTGAGAGTCATCAGGGGCAATTAGGAGTATCCCAATATCGTATCCTCTCTTATTAGAAGCTCCATCAAAGAACACTTTCGATCGGAGGTCCTCTTGATAAGTGTAAAGAATATCTTCATCTGGGAATTTAGAGACCCAAAAGATAACTTCTTGTATAGGGTAGTCAGCAAGGTAGTCGAAGATGACTCTCCCTTTCATGGATTTTTATGTTACATAAATAATATCAAACTCGGCTAGCAACATCAACCATAAGTCCAGTTGGATGAATAGGGCAGGATTTTCTAGAAAGTACTTGATGGGATCCATACGGGATACAAGTATGATGGGGGAAGGTGATCATGTAGTTCCGTAACTTTTGGGTGACCCAAATAATGGAAACACATTCTTTCTCCAAAGAAATGTAGTTGACTTTGTACTCGGATAATTTTTGACTGGCATAGTAAATGGCTCTTTTTTACAGGATTCTTTGATATGTCAGGCTAGCAAAGCCACTGTTGCAGTATCTACGGTCATGTATATGAGTAAAGGGAGACCTAAAAGTAGAAGCATAAGCACTGAAGGTCGGGTAAGGTATCACTTGACTCTATCAAAGTCATCTTGGAAGGTCTCAGTCCAGACTTTGGGAATCCTTTTGGAGGAGTTTGAAGATGGGCTCGCAAATAGAAGTCAGTTGGCTGATGTACTGAAGTTTACCTAGGAATCCCCGTACTTCCTTCTCTATCCATGGTGGTGGTTTCTCAAGTATGAATTTTAATTTGATAGGGTTTTCTTCAATTCCTTTCTCGCTAACTATAAATCCCAAAATCTTTCCTTTTGTGACTCCGAAAATGCATTTCTATGGGTTTTTTTGAAGTACTTTCGTACGGTGGGAACGCGACCTTACTAAGTATTAGACTAATAATCATATCATCTATGTATACTTTGACCTTCTTATGTATTAGATCATGCAATATTCTTTTGGCATCCATTTGGTAGGTAGCCCCAGCATTCGTAAGCCCGAATGGAATGACAGTGTAACAAAAGGTTCCCCAGGGTATAATGAATCCAGTTTTCTCTTGATGGTCAGGGTGCATCACAATTTGGTTATATCCAGCGAATCCATTAATGAATGGACTGAGGGCGTGGTTGGTTGTGTTATCCACAATTTTGTCGATGTTGGGCAATGGATAATCATCCTTCGAGGATGCTTTGTTCATATCTAGGTAGCCGACATACATTCGTACTTTTCCTTCTGAC
This sequence comes from Sambucus nigra, assembly GCA_949130495.1. Lineage (NCBI taxonomy): Eukaryota > Viridiplantae > Streptophyta > Magnoliopsida > Dipsacales > Adoxaceae > Sambucus > Sambucus nigra. The sequence goes on from OX422222.1 coordinate 375,965,321, forward strand.
TTCGATACGGGGACAATGTTAGCGAGCCTTGTAGGATATTTGATCACACTGATGAAGCCTACATTCAACTGCTGGACTACCTCTTATTCAACTGACCATTCGGTGCGGAGTTACCTTAGCTTCTGTTTGAATAGATTGCATTTTAGGAATTTCAGTATCTTGTGTTGCGGTATTTCGGGATTGATGTCGATCATGTCATCATAGGACCATGCGAAGAAATCCATAAATTCTTTCAATATCTCTTCAAATTGCGCGCGCTCATGTTCATTAGGGGTGGACCCTATCCTAATCTTGCACTGTTGGCTACTAGGACCGAGATTGATAACAATAGTTTCATCCTCATTAATTTAAATGGGGTTATGTTATTTATTATTAAACTTATTAATATCAGTTAATAATTTTTCATTTACAAAGTCATCATCATTAGGAGTTTGATTAGAATTAAGACACATAATGTAAGGCAAGGCAAGAGAGTTAAAATCCACATTTATTTCACTTTCGAGAAAAATAGTATTGATAACCTCATCAAAGGAGGTCTCAATTACATTGATATCAGAAAAATGGAAAAGCAGCAACAGGAGAAGATATAGGGTAAACATCAAGGTTGGGTTGAATCTTAGCATATGTGTCTGGTATAGCATTTTTATTGAGAAGAGGCCTATCACCAACCTTGATCATAGTGGACAGGTCTGATGGTGTAGTGTATAAATAGATCATAAAGAGTCAGCCCTAATGTCTGTAGGTTGAATGAGTATGTGTAATCACTTTCCTTGGAGACTTTGACAACTATAACGACTTTGTCGATGAGAGGTTGCACTTTATATTGACACTCGTTTGCCCAAGAGTAGTTGTTTAGAAACAAGATTTCCATCCCCGATTTTATCTTCTTGTCGAGGTGGTCATACCATGGTTCAAGAAAGCCTCATAAAGGGAAGTCTTCTCCCTCTTTGAAAAATCTTCCATTCAGAGAATATCTTGAAATGGACATTGCATCTTCTAAAACCCTTTTCAGTCATGGTTGGTAGAGCGCTTTGAGTAATTCTCATGAAGGCTGATAACTTAGGTCATACAGAGGAAAGGACTGATTCAAGACTATGGTATCAAGTATTCCTAGTTGACTTTGCCCCAGCCCTAGTTCGGGTATGAAATGCAAGTTCTTAAACATCTTTATCACATTGATGTTCCCGTAAGGGATGTGCTCTGGAGAGACTTGGTCTTTGAAATTGTCTCTTGTTGGAAGGGGAGGTGGGTTAACTCTGAAGAAGGATAGAAGAATGTCATTCATCCCATACTGGAGTTAAGACATCGAATTTATGGTGCTAGCATTTTCTATACCATTGTCATCCCCTAAAATGGTGATCACCTGCCCTTCGCCGAAGAATTTCAATTTCTGATGAAGGTAAAAAGATACCCCTCGGATGGTGTAAAGCCATGGTCGACCAAGAAGTAAGTTGAAGCATAATGTCAATGACTTTGAATGCAATGATAGGGTTGATAGGGCCAGCCCCTATTATGAATGTTATGGATCCCATTACCTCTCGACGGGTATTATTATAAGCACGCACTGCAGTGAAAGTAGGAGTAAGGTCACTGACTTTCAACCTCAAGCAATTAAAAGTTCTGAGTAGACAAACATTGAGGGTGAATCCATTATCAATGAGTGAGAGTTAGACTATCAACACAGATGTTGAGGGCATAGTTATGGTTAGGGACGATTTTTAAAATTTACTCTTCGGAGAAGGAAAAGAGTCTAGTGGAGGTAAATGGCCCAACCAGGTTTACAACTTCTCCGGTGGTGGTGGAAGGAGGGACTGTGGGCCCAATAAAAAACTTAACTAGAACATTTTGGTGCAACTGGTAGGACATGAAAATTCCCCATAAGGTGATGTTATCTTGAGTATTCTTGAGTTGGTCAAGGATCTTGCTCTCTTAACTGTCATTTCTAGCACGAGAAGTTCGTAGGTAATTCCCGTTCCCTCATATGTTTCGATCACATGAGGAATCAGGTCTTTGTGGTGCTTCCCTAATTTGGTCATGTGTTCTACTAAGGTGGGAAAGAACAGGAACCCCCTATATTTATCTATTTATGGTTGAATGAATACTTTATTGATTTTCCCCAATAGGTCTTTGAAGGATAGCATTTTACACATGCAGATTACTGGACTAACTTTTTCGGGTCTCGGTCATCATCTAAACTGTCAAATTCATCTCCCCATCCGGTGGAAATGATGTCTTCTTGCCAATAGAATCAATGCATTCAATAACTTAAACGAATTCCTCATATAAATCTTCTTAGTCAACGGGGAGGTGTGGGAGTGCAGAGATCATCTACCCTTGAAGCTTCAAAGCAGTGAGTAGTTCGAAAATACAACAGATCTTCCTGGTCTATCGAAACAGGTCAGGAATAATCAACACTATGTCATCTGAGTTTAATTCATCAATTGGTACCACCCAATTATCTGAGTTTCGAGCCCATTTTTGGGCTTCCATGAATAAGCCACTGAATTTGCGATAATTTACGATCATCTACGCAAGCAATTTCAGCTCGAACTCTAAGAGTTGGTTTAAAACAGCATGTAACTCCATATCTTTCCCTTCAGACCAGGTACGGACCAAAATATAAGCCTTTGTGAGGAGTGATAGATCTTAGTTGGCAAAGAAAGTAGGGTGTAGGAGAAAACATGGGCAAACTTTGAGAGATTTGGATGAAACTACGAGTACGATGGGTGCTTTACTGGTAAGAATTTGAGTATATGGATCGAATTTGGGGTCATTATCTAGAATGATGGAATTTTTATGGGTTTGTAGTGGGTTGTGAGTATTTTTAGGTTTCGGATCTTTTGGTGGAGTGATGAGACCCCGATCAATCAAGACTTAAACCATAAGTTCATGGGAAGTGGATTTTGTAATGGACGGAGGTCCAAGGTTTGATGAGGTTTCGGCTCAGCAAGTCCTGGTAGGCTTTGGATAAGGGAGTATGGAGTTGGTGTATTCCTTTTGGTGGGATTAGAGAGGAATTATGGTTCCTAAGAGTTAGCAGGATGGGAGATATTGTTGATGGTTAAGACTGTATCACTGACATGGTTCCCGTATATTTTGGGAATCAACTGTGTGGTCACCTTTTTCGGTTCGGCTTTTAAATTTGGTAACATTTTCTTCAATTTCTGCACCCTTTTCCCGGAGGTATCAAAAGTGTGGATAATACTGACCTCCCATAGTCGCTCGAATATGGGGTAAGAAATTCTATTTCACGATACTGACTTGTTCCTCCTCGGAGGGTCTATTGGTCATGGTTGCATCTTTATCTTTCCACCTTCCTATGGAGATACTAACTGTTTCCCTAGGGATTTGCTTAATAAGCTCTAGATGATGAACTGTAACATTTAGTTCTTCGTTTTACTTATATAGAGACATGAATTTCGAGGTGACATTTTCCCAACGACATATTCTGGATTCTTCAAGGGATAGGAACCATCAGAGGGCGCTTTCTTTTAAAGTATTAAAAAATTTGGGCAATTATCTTTTCAGATGCACCGAGAAGGTTCATGGCTCCGTGATAAATGCGAAGGTGAATAATTGCGGGACAACTGCCACAAAACTCTCAATGTCTGGCATCGTAAACTTCTTCGTTAACTTTCCTTTAGGATAGGGAGACATATAGGTCTAGTCCATGTAGTTCCAGGATATATTAACTTGATCAACTTTATTGGACATCAATTTCAGTTAATTTTTAACCTTGTTCTATTCTTCATCCTTAGGATCAATAGGCACTAGCAAGTTACCCCTTGGTTGGCAAAGTTCGGCAAAGGGAGCTGAGCTGGAGGTGGCCCATTGGCAAGAGGGGCATGCAGAGCTTGTTGATATTCTTTTGAAAGCTATACAAGATTGGGAGTGGGTGGACCCATGACATGAGAAAATAGAACCTCGAGTTCTTTGAGAATTTAGACCCGGTTTCGCTACATTTCATGGACCTCTATTTGAAGGTTGTCAATCTTGGCATTGAGTAAGACTAAGACTACCATCAGATCAAGATGCACGTTCGATTCTTGGTCGGTGTTTTCTAAGAAGAATTGGTGAAGCTAGATTCTGAACTTGGATGAAGTAGTAAAGGAACCAGCGGAGCTTCAGGTTGGTTTGACGGAAGACCGAAGCCAATAGGTAGCTAAGCCAAGAATCGGGTATGCAATCGTCCGGAGAAGAAAAAAAGGTTTGAGTTTAATTTTTGAAATAGGGAAGAAATAATTGTTTTTTGGGTATTTTTTGAGAAATATGAAAAATATTTTCGGTATTTTTGATAAAATGAGGAAAAATACTTTTTGTTCTTTTGATGAAAGGAGGGGAAATTCTTTTGGTATTTTGATTTTTTTAGTTAAAAAGAGGGAAAAAATGATAGAAGATTATTATTATTATTATTATTATTATTATTATTATTATTATTATTATTATTATTATTATTATTATTATTATTATTATTATTATTATTATTATTATGTTTTCACTTGTATTAGGTTTACGTAAATGTAAAAAAAATGTCGGACAATACCTAAGCCGGGGAAAACTGGGTTTGAAAAATATGTAAGAAAAGGTTTAATTTACTTCCAGGCTTATGAAGAGAGTTTTGTTTTGAAAATGGTGAAATAGCGCAAAAATTTTGTTGGAATGCTGACCCGACATTTCAACACTGTTTCGTGTAGCAACCGAAAAACTAAATATATGTGCCCTAGGTTTGACGCCTATATAAGGTTTATGCAGTTTATTGGTTTAGTGGTCCTTTGGCATGACTTCCATGATATACTTCTTTCTTTTGAGGGCAATCGGTACTTTTGGACAAGCCATTTGATATACCCGAGTGTACATTAATTACCTTTCACTATATACTTTGTGTGGACATTACGAGTGAGAGAACTCAATATACTTGACGTATGTGAATGAGCTCCTTATTATATACCTCCTGTCGTGAGTTTGGTCAAGAAATACAATGCGGGGAAACCATTCGATATACGTCGAAGGTACTAGGCCAATGGAAAGTGAAAGTCCTATTGCTTACAAGTAAGATCAACGCCCATCACAAAGTGACCCCCAGTACGGCACAAAATTCTGGTCAATATTGTAATAATCTTGGTGGTGTGGCGTGAAAAATGCATGATTCTTAATTAGTATATTATGGAGAGAGTGCCTTTTATTTGGCACGATGAGTAAAATGAACACTATACTAATGGGAAAGAATGCACTGGCATCGTGAAAACTGTACTAAGCATGGATACAAGTGAGTGAGTGAGTGATATGTGAACATTTACAAGTGAGTGTGTGGTAGTGAACCTAAGAATAAATCAACTACAAGTGGCGTGTGATATGTGCAAGTGATCATGCATATATACAAGGGTGATAAGTGGAGGTGTGTGCTAGTGAAGCCTAAGCATGGATAATCTAAGTAGTGTGTGAAGCATGTGGGCATAAGTTATCCTATATACAAGGGTAGGTAGTATGAAGTGTACATGGAGGGTATTTACAAATGAAGTGAAAATTCAGTGATAAGTGATATATACATGAGGTAGATCTGTACAAGGAATAAACGAGAAAAAAGGGAAAATGCAGGTAATTGAATATGCACACATGCAGACAATAATAACACCCATGTAAAAATAGAGTCTAGCCCTCAAAGAATGTAATTCAGTTCCAAGTGGAGTCGCCACAGAGACCATCCCTCCCCGAGTCGGCGCGCGCGCGGGTTATTCCTGCCCTTTTTTGGGGTCTTCGACCGTCGTCAATTAGGTTGATGTATTGTCAGGACAATTATTCCAATTGAGTTAATTGTATAGTTTTGATTTATTCTCGAAACAAAACATGTTTGTGTCATAGGTGGTTTTTTTATTATCACGATCCCACACAGACTATGACGTGTTGAAGATGTTGAGGTAAAGCTTCAAGGAAGTAATAACGCCAAAGTTTAATTGGTTCAAGTTTATTCGTCTTCAAAGTTCAATTGATGTCCAAGATCACTCAGGTATGAATGCGTAATTTTACTAAGACTCGAAACTTATTTTAAAACGATTAAGGATGTAATTTTTATTAAACAAATGTTTTTAAAATGTTTTATTAGTGTTTGAAAAGGTTTAGACTTCGTTTTAATCTGATGAGGACGGATTAGAGTTAAATTTAAGTGGAACTCTTTCTTAAGAGTTGGTTTAAAAACAAACTCTAATTCATTGGTCACTCAAACGACTTGACCAGTCATTCGATCAAGATGTTCTATCGTTCGAGAGACATTGCTTTCTTGTTCGAGTGAAATGTCAATGTCTCTTGAACGATGCGCCGCCTCAAGAAAATTATATAAGGAATGTTTTCCATCATATTTTGTATGTGTGCATTATGCGAAACTCAATATTCGTCCAGTACATTTCTACACACAAGTTTTCTAAGGTTTTCCAAAGTTAATGCATCCTTAGAGTTTTGAAGATCTGCGTTATCATTAATATATTCTATAGTGATCTTTGTGGCACCAAAAAGAGTTGTTCTACACTTGAACATTACTGGTTTTGCGGTGAAGATTTGGTGGACTCCAGTTTCAACATCGTAGACATTACAAGCCATATCGTTGGACATCGAGACATATGTGGATGCGTGTGTTGTGGACATGCATCGTGGAAGAAGGTTACTTTCTGCGTGGGCACTATTGGAGGAGTGGTTGAAGACCAGAGGAGCATCAAGTCTTGGGGGTGGATCAAGTCGTTGAGTAAGACTACCGTATGTAACTTTGTAAAACCATATCCATAGTGATTGTCTGGCTTAGCCCGTCTGAGATTTTTCCCATTATGGTTTTCCTCGTACATCTGGCATTTTGATTATTCTTTACTTTATTTTACATGCTTTAATGACTAGATGGATATTTAGGATTAATCAAGATAAAATTTGATTAAGTTGGAAATTATTCACAACTTGGTGCGAATAATAAAAATTTGAAAAAAGGTCTTTCATGAAAATAGAAATTATTTTATCATTGTTAAAAGACTTTATGCATAAGAAATAGGGAAATTCTTTGTGTCCCAAACAACTCCCCAAAATCCTCCCCCAAATAGCATTAAGTGTTATAACTCGTGGTATGGGTCCCGCCAGAGCACAACTCATTGATGCTATTTGGGAGATTTGTTTGGTACCCATAGCGTCACTCTAAGAAATAAAAGGGACCATCAAATTTGTATCATAGCTAAAAGCATATTTTTATTGTGTTTGATCCCTTGTGTTTTTTGAGATGAATTTTGGAGGTTTTGAAAGTTTTTGTTCTCCTATTTTTAATGGAACAAATTATTTTTATTGGAAAATGCGAATGAGAAGTGCTTTAAAATCTATTGATGAGCATGTTTGGTTAGCAGTTGAAAAGGGTTGGACACCAACAATCACACGAGAGGGTGAGGTCACTAGTTTGAAACATGCTGAGTCATGGACTGATGCTGAACATAGGCTTGCACTATACAACTCTAAAGGTCTGCACGTAATTTCCTCACATGTCACACCTGAAGAGTATAATAGAATCATGACTTGTGAAACTTCAAAAGAGCCTTGGGATACTCTTTCACTTACTCACGAGGGCATTAGCACAGTTAGGGCGTCTAAGTTACAAATTCTCACTACATAGTTTGAGATGATTAAAATGTTATATAGTGAGTCGTTTGATGAGTTTTACTCTAGGTTGTCTAATATTGTCAACTCGTCGTTTAACTTTGGAGAGAGGATTCCCAACAATCGCATAATAATAAAATTGAGATCTCTACCGAGTAGGTTTAATGCAAAAGTGATTATTTTAAAATCCTTATGAATGCTTGATTCGACGAAACTTGAAGAGATTGTAGGTTACTTACAAACCTATGAACTCGATATGTTTACTTCCAAGCAAGTGCTAAAAGAGAAAAAGGCTCTGCTGTGAAAGCTCGAAAGGAGGAAACTAAAGTTTCGGATGACGATTCCGATTCAGATTTTGAGGATGTCTCCTTGTTGGCTAAAAGGTTCAAAAAATTTCTTAAGTTTCAAAAGAGATCAAAAGATGCGAAAAAGTTTGAGAAATTCAAGAACAACAAGGTTTAGTCCACCCCTAAAGATAAAAGTGAGAAATTTAATAGTGTTGAGTCAGATAGGTGTTTTGGGTGTGAGGGGTATGGTCACAAAGTTTTCGGGTGTCCACTAGAATTGAGAAAGAAGGTAAGAAACCAATAGCTTATAATCCCACCTTAAGTGATATTGATACATAAGAGGGAGAGAGTTCCCCCAATGAGAGAAAGTTTGTTGCTTTCTTGGCATGTCATGTGAGCGATGACGATAAATCTTACCACGAAGATTCTAATGTGCATGACACTTCCGAGGCCATTTAATCCCAAGTGAGTGAGGTAGAAGTCAATGAGGCCGAGGAACTTTATGTGAAAGAGTTGAAAGTTGCACTTAATGAGTTGTATGCCGAGGCAGTGAAAGTGTTAATGGCTAACTCTAAATTACAAGCTAGGTTGAATAAGCGTGCCATAGAAAATAATGATCTTTTTTTGAGGTTATTAGGGAACGGGAGAAGATGTTTAGGGATAAGTTAGAATATGTGGAGAAAAAGAGAGATAGTCTTCGTGGTTTGATGGAGACATTTGAAAAAAGATTTGCTAGAGTTTGAGGATTCTAGATGTGTGCTTGAGTTTAGGATTTGTGAGTTAGAGGAAAGATTTAGAGACTCGAGTAAGGTTAAGTTTGACTTGGAATCAAGGTGGGAGAAACTGGATAGGATGATACGAACCATCCAAGTCAAAAGTGATAGTTGTTGTGTAGGCTACGATGATAGTGTTCCATTCCCAAAACCAATACCAATCGTGTGAGAGATCCCATTAGGAACTTGAGGAGAGGTCGACATTTTGGCTATCATTCCCACTGTCTTTATAATTGCACACATTGTGGTAGGAAAAGTCATCTTAGACGTTTTTTCTATGACCTTAAGAATGCCCTAGGAAGTTTATAAATAAGTTCGTTTTGGTTCCTAAAACCCCCACCCACCATGTTACACCTACTTGGGTTAGGATATCAAATTTAGTGGCTTTAGGACTAAAGCTTCATGGTTCTCATTTGCTTGCACTTGATTCTTCCCACGTTTTAGTCTTGCTAATCCCCTTTTTATCTCTTAAGAGAATTTGTCACCTAGAGTGAGAGAGGGAGGCAGAGAACTTTGTAGAGAAAGAGAGAGATTGAAGAATTTGGAGCTTGACCTTGCACTCTTCTTCATCAAATATGAATTTCCAAGCTTGAGGCAAGTTTTCTACTTTCTATTATATGGTTTAAGTTGAATAATTAGTGTTGATACTTGTGTGTTAATTGTGGTTTAATAAAGTTAGGGTTTTTATTGGATTTATGGGCTTTGAAATCTTTGGAAGAGATTTGGATATTTATTGGTGTAGATTAGTGTTGTTGGAAGCATTTATGATCATTTGGTAGCAATAAATGAGATTCGTTTGGTTGGATTTGAGTTTGGGGTAATGTTTGGAGTCCAAGACTCCATAGCCAAACTTGGCAAATTCACAGGGGAGAATCGATTCGGGCCCTGGGGCGAATCGATTCTCTTAGGGGTAGTTTCCCAGGTCTAGGAACTGAATCGATTCGGGTTGATGGACGAATCGATTCTGCATTTACAGAAAGTTGGGTTTGTCACCCGAATCGATTCTCTTTTCAGGGCGAATCGATTCGGCCCTAAGGTGAATCGATTCGGTTCCTGCAGTTTTAAGTTGATTTTTCCAACTCAATTTTTATTCTTTTTCTTTAGGCTTATGACCTAGGAACCTTCTTGAATGAAGTAAACTTAGAGTCCTAGAATTTTAGTTGAGTTTTGTCGCCACCCTAGAGTTGAACGGGTTCACTTGGGGTTCATTCCATGGGTACCAAAAGTTATGTTTTGGCATTACTTTTCATTTTGTAAATTTATAGGAATTTCGAGTTATAAGCCCATACTTGGAGACTTTAGGGGCTCGTTTAACGTATATAAGACCTTGAGACTTGTGGAATTATGGTGATCACTTGGAGATTAACTCGGGACTTGAAACATGATGAATATTAATAAGAATATTCAGTGATTATGGTTTCAGATATAATGAAATAAATATGATTAATGGAAATGAAAATGTGAATTAAAAAGGTAAATGTTAATTTACTTAAACACAACTCTCTAAATGCTATCATACGGGAAGCTCGCACATGAGGTGACGTCCCTTGATTAGTGAACGTAGGGAGATTATAGTACTCGGCCATATGCGGGTTTATTATATGTTTTATTCTCCGCTAGTGAGGTAATTCTGGGTGTGGTTATGACACACTCGCAGGCATATGGCCACTTCCCGACATGCGTTAGGTGCACAGGCTTCCTTGTTTATAGGCCCCCGAAAGATGATAGTCAATTAGGGGCGCGCCCAGTGTGGAAACTCGGAGGGGCGGTCTTAGAATCGTTATATGTATAAGAATATAACCTTTCTAAATTCAAGTGGGACTTGAGATATGTATATTGCCACCAAAATGTATGACGGTAATTATATTCTTGCTAAGGAATAAGAATTGAAAAGAAATGAGAAATAATGATGGTATTATATTCCTGTTAAGGAATGGAAATTGGAATAAAGTGGTAAATAACGATGGAGGCTTTTAAATTTATGATGTCTAACTACATTCTCCTGCATAATTTAATAAAAGACATATCATTTAAGCTACTTCATTTCTGCTTCATGATTAGGTTATTAGATTTTCATCTTCATCATTCATGATTAACTGTTCATATCTATCATGATTCTTACTCATCTAGGAATCATGTAAAAACCGAGCCCTGACCTGTTCATTTTTCCATGTTGTGTATGTTATTATATCCGCTCAGGTGCTCCGCCGCAAGGCTGCCCATGTTGATTTTCCTACTCCTTTGCTTTTGCGGAGATGTGTGATTTTGCGGATATTACAGGATGTTTTGTTAGACGCCCTCATTTTTGTATTCTAGCTATGATCGGGTCTTTCACTCGGGCGTGTTGCCCAAACTTCGTAATTTCTTAATGACTGTATTAGGTAACATATTTGTAAAACGCGTGATAATTGATTAACTTCATAACTTTCTAATATAGCACACTTATTTAATTTCAGCCCCTAATCATGCATCTAAATCAACCCATCATATATAAAGCATGCGACACAAAATATGCTGAGACACAGATATCAGTAAAAAAACCCTTTCGGGTAAAACCTTTATTTCACTATGAATATACAAGCCGCAACTTACGATTACATAGAGAAATCTGCAATGGATTATCGCGCAGCCAACCCACAAAGACACGCAGTCTTGAACTCAGCAAGAGAATACACGCAGCACCTTCCAATGACTCGCAACCCAAACAACGAAGGAAGAACCGCAGCTCTCCTCAATGACACGCAGCCATAAAACTTTGTAGAGACGCCCTCAGTAATGACATGCAGCCCTTGGTTGCAAAGATCTCTTCACAAAGATGAACAACAACAAAGTTTGTGTTCTAGGGTTCCAAAAGATTCACAAAAGTAATTGGGATTTTTTGTGTGAATCAAAAAGATGTTTTGCACATCAAAAAGGTGAAGACTTAGAGTATATAGGACTCTGAAAATCATCTTGAAAAGTCTTAAAAAATAACTCCACGAAGTTGGCTTTAAATAGGAAAACTTTGAGCCTAAAAAATCTGCAGCAAATCTGGCCGAATTTATCCCAGTCGGACTGGTCCGATTCTGAGGCGGATCAGTCCGGTCAAGAGGATCGGTTCTTTTATTTTGGCCTTGATCGGTTCTCTTGCGGTCCAGGGTATACTGGATCTGCAGCAAGAGGATCGGTCCGGTATGGGGCGGATCGGTCCGGTTTTCCCAGAAAAATAAAATCCTTTCAAAAGCCTCATATTGCTTTAAAAAACATACTTCGTATTTTTATAAAAAACATTTTATAAAAATTTCCGAATACTAAATATGAACTTTAAGGAACGTAAAAACAAAATTTTACCAAGTTCATTCTCGCAGGGGCTATGATGTTGAAGACGCTTTGATATTCGGATCCGTTGATGTAGATGCGATCTTGAGTTTCTTCAATGGTGTAACGACGTACGACATACAAATTGATAATGGACAAAAATGTCCTTACAAATCTCCCCCTATGTCTATGCCGGTACATACATAAAAAATATCCGAATTATCAACTAATGACCTATACAAATCTACCCTCCCATGAACCCTAAAGATTGAAAGATACAAATGTATAAATCTTCATCGTTTGTTCTTCAATCTTCAACAATCATCAAATCTCAAAACTTTTCTCATCAGGGTGTGCAACATATTGATTTTCAATCTTCATACTTACACACATGAGACAAAGCAAATACCACGTGACATATCGAGTTTGAAATGAGATAAACATGGATATCAATATATGGTAACAATCATCAACTACATCTCAAAAACTCCCCCAAAATACAAACTCCCCCATAAAAAATGATAATTCTTTCTCCCTCTTTTTATGATGTCCCCAAGGAGACAAATGAGAAGAATGAATCAAATATGCAAAATCGGGGTGTCACGGTACAAAAAAAAACAGGGCATCAAATAATATGGTAAACGTGCTCTTGCAAGGAGATGCTCAAACAAATCTTCACAAACTATTTTTGGATTTTTCAAAATTTTCGTACAAAAATAAGATACCAATTTGAACAAATATGATACAAAAAACACACCATGGATTTAGACTCAAATAATCAAGTCATGGAAACGGAATGAATGGGTGTGAACACATTCGATAGGTAAATCAACTCAATCAATCATATGTGCACGATGCATACGTGTACTCCTAACGAATGAACATCAAAGGTATCCTTAGGTGTAAAAGTTTGTTGAATTTAGATGACATCGTCTTATGCAAATCAACAAATCAAAGTCAAATGATTTCCACACCAATAACGTCCAAAACTATATATCGCATTTTCAAGAATTTCAAGGACGTGCAAACCCGTTTTAATTCTCCAACCAAACTCCCTCATATATATATTCTTTTAGAGGTGTGTAAACTAAATTCTCAAACTTTGGAGAATTGGTGAAAAAACCTAAATGGCCCCTTTTTGGCATGAATATCTTTTTATTGCCTTTCAATTTTTTCGGGCTCTTTTAACCTCTTTGGACCTCGGATAATAAAATTCCTCAATTTTTTAGGTCCTTTTTAACGGTGGCTTAGTATTCGCAAAGGCAAAATGAACCTTTCGCAGCCCTTCCCCGTTTTAAAACAAAGCACACAAACTCACAAAACGGTTTTTATATGCACAAATTCCTTATCAAAATTTATCGCGCTTGGTTCGTTTTAAGGACGGGATTGAAGTGAAAACACCCAACCAACACGTGATAAGACAAGCACAATAATCAAACAAATCCGTGCATGTGTGCAATAAAGGAAACATGAGTCAAACATATAGGAAGTAACACTTAATTACCTCTTAATGACTCCAAACATTATAAAGCACATGGATGAATTGACCTATTGTCTCAAAACTCTATGAAATAGTCACATGAAAATGAAATGATGTTGTGACTTGGTCATCCATAAACGGTGCAAACAAAAACAAAAAAAATCAAAAATCTTTTTGGATTTTCTCAAAATTTTCTCAAAATAAAATCTTTTTGTATTTTTTTTTAACAAAAATATATACAAAAATGATACATACTAGCAATAGGCAAACAATGACATCATGAAAATCACCCTATGCTAGTAAACAAGTCAAACCTCAATCATTAGGTGCGGAGGGGTTTTCCAAAGGTGGTGACAACTTATGAAAAACCTCCATCAATTCTTGTGAAGTTTTGACTAAAAACTTAACTTGCTCACCTAAATGTGAAAACTCTCTCATGTAGTCTCCGGGAGCATGTAAAGTATCATGTGTGGGTGCATGTGTGCCAGAAACACGTGTAGAAGCAAAACGTGACACATACCCCAACTTAAAGCAAAATTCCCTAAGGTGTCCTCTCCTCTTGCAATGTGAGCAAACATAAATAGGCCTAGGAACACCTCTCTCAAAAACTCTAGGACGCACTTTCCTAATAGGAATGTGACGCCTAGGTGGGTTAGGGTGAGACACATGTGAAACTGTCACTAAAGTGGGAACCGGCTCGGGTGTTAATTAGGAAGCAGAAGCACCGTCATGACTTATTCCTAACTTCTCACCTTTACCCTTACGAACCACCGTTTCAACCTTCTTAGGTGCGTTCTCAAACTTGACTTTGACCACCCTGGCACGTTCGAGATCATTCTCGAGTTGGGATACACGTGTCGTCAGACTAGACAACGTGTCGGTCAAATCACACTTCTCCTTTCTCAAAACCTCCTTCTCTTTCTCCAAATCTAAAACCCGACGACCTAAATCCCTATTATACTTCTTTGTTTTAAAGGTCTCGGTGTACAAATCTCTAAAAGCTTTTTGGAGCTCACTTTCATCTCCACTTTCACTCTCACTTTCTTCCTCACTTGAAGCGCTCAAACCATCACTATCACTTTCGTGTGCACTATTGTGGGACAAGGTGGATGTGCTCACACGACTACAAAAGCTACAAACTTCTCACCACTAGTCTCATCACCCTCACCTTCACTACTATCACTAAGTGTGGCGGGCATAACTACTTTCTTTCCTTTATTTCTAAGACACGTAGGACACTCAAACGACTTATGTCCCTTACCCCCACATTCAAAACAAGTGATGTTCTCAAAATCTTCCTCACACTCCTCATCGGATTTATTCTCTTTTTCCCTCTCTCCACTTTCTTTGGCCTTTCCTTTCTTTTTATTTTTCTAAAAAAAATTCTTTTTATTGGAAGAATTATTTTTGTTCATGTTGAGAAATTTTTTAAAATTTTTCGCAAACAAGGCCATATCATTAAAATCAAAATCTCCCTCAGAATCAGACTCACAAACTATTTATTTCTTTTTCTTAAAATGAGTCTTTAAAGCAATGCCTTTATCCTTATCCTTAATGGTTTTTGGAAACATGTCAATCTCATAGGTTTGAAGATCTCCTACAAGTTCTTCCAACTTAATTGATTTCAAATTTCCCAAAGAGTTCAAAACAGTGACTTTAGGAATAAAGCGTTTTGGGAGAGATCTCAAAATCTTTTTAACGACACGCGTGTTATCAATCACCTCACCCAAATTAAAAGATGTGTTAACAATGTCCGACAAACGTGCATAAAAATCATCAAAGCATTCGGACTCAGACATGGTGATAGTCTCAAATTGGGTGGCCAAATTTTGTAATTTTGACTCTTTAACCGCGTTCGTACCCTCATGTGTCAATTTCAAAACATCCCAAGCCTCTTTAGACGTGGTGCACGTCATAATTCGGCGAAACTCATCAGGAGAGACAGCTCCAGAAATAGCACTCAGACCACGGGAATTAAAATTGGACAATTTATAATCATCTTCAGTCCAGGCTGACACGGGTTTTAAAGTGGTGATGTTATTAACAGTGACTGTGGGAGGAGTCCAACCATTTTCGCAAAGAAACCAAACACGCTCGTCAATAGATTTTAAAATCAATTTCATACGAGCTTTCCAGTAGGCATAATTAGACTCGTCAAAAATAGGCATCTGATTATATAAGTGCTCCATAGGAAAAATTGCGATTTTTCACAAAACTGATTTAAAAAAAAAATCAATATCACACGATTTTGCGGAAAATAGGAATACGCAATAAATTAGCGCAACCCGCTCTGATACCAATTTGTAAAACGCGTGATAATTGATTAACTTCGTAACTTTCTAATATAGCACACTTATTTAATTTCAGCCCCTAATCATGCATCTAAATCAACCCATCAAATATAAAGCATGCGACACAAAATATGCTGAGACACAGATATCAGGAAAAAACCCCTTTCGGGTAAAACCTTTATTTCACTATGAATATACAAGCCGCAACTTACAATTACATAGAGAAATCTGCAATGGATTAACGCGCAGCCAACCCACAAAGACACGCAGTCTTGAACTCAGCAAGAGAATACACGCAGCACCCTCCAAGGACTCGCAGACCAAACAACGAAGGAAGAACCGAAGCTCTCCTCAATGACACGCAGCCATAAAACTTTGTAGAGACTCCCTCAGCAATAACACGCAGCCCTCGGTTGCAAAGATCTCTCCACAAAGATGAACAACAACAAAGTTTGTGTTCTAGGGTTCCAAAAGATTCACAAAAGTAATTGGGATTTTTTGTGTGAATCAAAAAGATGTTTTGCACATCAAAAAGGTGAAGACTTAAAGTATATAGGACTCTGAAAATCATCTTGAAAAGTCTTAAAAAATAACTCCACGAAGTTGGCTTTAAATAGGAAAACTTTGAGCCTAAAAAATCTACAGCGAATCTGGCCGAATTTATCCCAGTCGGACTGGTCCGATTCTGAGGCGGATCAGTCCGGTCAAGGGGATCGGTTCTTTTATTTTGGCCTTCATCGGTTCTCTTGCGGTCCGGGGTATACTGGATCTGCAGCAAGCGGATCGGTCCGGTATGGGGCGGATCGGTCCGGTTTTCCCAATACTAAATATGAACTTTAAGGACGTAAAAACAAAATTTTACCAAGTTCATTCTCGCAGGGGCTATGATGTTGAAGACGCTTTGATATTCGGATCCGTTGATGTAGATGCGATCTTGAGTTTCTTCAACGGTGTAACGGCGTATGACATACAAATTGATAATGGACAAAAATGTCCTTACAATATTAAATTGTTGTAAAACATTGTATGTAGCTGTGGATCGACAGCATATTTGGTCCTCTCCTTGTATATTCGTTATGGAGGTATTATATATGTTTTCTTGGAATTCCACTATATTTTAGAATGGTTTGTTTAAATTATTTTCTTTTCCTTAATCCTTAAATCAAATTAAATATTTTTGGCAACCCGTTTTCTGAATTATTGGGTGGTTTTCCTGTATACTCATTTTACTGTAATGATGCTGAGAATGATTTCCATCCATGATTTCTGCTATGTTGGAGTATTGGGCTGGCCACCCCTTATTTCGGACTGCGGGTTATCACATTAGTCCATTCATGACATCCGACTGAGATATCATATTGTCACGTCTTTATAAATCGTTGTGACATTAATTATATAAGTACTATTCACTTAGTAATTTTATTCAATAATCATTAATCATTTCTAACTAATTAATAATTTAATCATCCCATCAAATTTTCATAAATTATATCACATGTATAATTTAAATTTTAACCAAATTAATTCATTTTTAATTCTTAATTCTTTAAAAATATGGGTCTTACATACTTCTCCCCTCACAAGGGAATTTCGTTCTCAAAATTTGGGCACACCTGCGGTAAATAACTATGGATACTGCTCATGCATGTCATCCTCGCGCTCCCGTATCGACTCGTCTACATGATGATGCCCCCACTGAACTCTAACTAAGGGTATCACCTTTAAATGCCCTTTACGCTCATTACGATTTAGTATCGCCACTGGTCTCTCCTTATATGAGATGTCGGGCTACAAATCGATCTCTTCTAGTGGAACATGCCAAAAAGCTCTCTTACTTTACCGCTATTTCTTCAGCGATGACATGTGAAACACGTCATGAATCCACTGAAGATGCTCTGGTAATCCCAATCTATAAGCCATTATTCCCACCCTTTCAATGATTCAAAATGTTCCCACATATCTCGATGGAAATTTTCCTGTCTTACCAAATATCATCAATCATTTCCTAGGAGACACTCGCACCAATATTTGGTTACCAATCTCAAGCTTAATATGTCTCTTTTATCAATCTGCATAACTCTTTTGCCTATCTTGAGCTATCCGGATGCGCCCTCGAATCAACTTAATCCATGTAGTGGTGTCCTGAATCATTTCTGGACCCAATAGTTTATTGTCCCATACCTCTAATCAATAAGTAGGAAAATGACAAAGCCGACCGTACAATTCCTCAAATGGTGCAATGCCGATAGAAAATTGGTATGAGTTATTATACGCAAACTCCACTAAAGGAAGATATTACTCCCATCTGCCCCCGAAATTAAGTATACTCATTTGTAGCATATCCTCAAACATCTAATTAACTCTCTCAGTCTACCCATCTGTCTGTGGGTAATATGTTATATTAAATCATAAATCTGTCCCCATCGCCTCATGGAAACTCCGCCAAAAATGGAATATAAAGATCTTATCCCGATCGTACATAATATTATGAGAAACTCCATGTAATCATACTATCTCAGCGATAAATAACTGTGCATAATGCCTTGCCTCAAAATCAATACAAACTAAAAGAAAGTGAGACACCCTTGTCAACCTATCCACTATCACCCATATAAAATCATGACCTCGCTATGATAACAATAATCCAATGGTAAAATCCATGGAGATACTGTCCTATTCCCATACGAGAATCTCTAATGGCTGTAACATCCTTGTCCGCCTCTGGTGGTCTACTTTCACTAGCTGGAAGGTAGCACACTTCGAGACAAAACCTGCTATGTCCCATTTCATCCCTGACCATAAATATTGTTTGTGCATGTCCTAGTACATCTTATCCTCACTCGGATGTATTAAAAATCGGGACCCGTGAGCCTTTGACATCATTGCATGTCATAAATCATCATCCTCTGTAACGACGAGTCTATCATCAAAATGTAATCCACCCTCTAAATTGATCGAGTACCCATATGCCCCTTCACCTAATAACTGTCAAACTTTGTCTTAGTAATAAGGATCCTCTGCCTGTGCTTTTACTACCCTTATAATAATTTCGGGCATGATACATAATATGGACATACAAGCTATATCAATCTCATCATCTTATCAAAGTTCTACCCACTTTTCTTTCCAAACCGCTGGTAACTCACCTTCTGGTCTCTGGTTTAACGTTTCAGCCACCACGTTAGCCTTCCCCGGATGATACTGAATATTAAAATGGTAATCCTTCACGAAATCCAACCACCTCCTCTGCCACATGTTCAAATCCTTCTGTGTGAATAGATACTGAAGCGATTTATGGTCCTTGAATAAAGTATACTACTTGCCCAACGAGTAGTGCCTCCAGATCCTAAAGGCAAATACAACATCGGCTAACTCTAAATCATGTGTAGGACAATTCTTTTCATGGATCTTAAGTTTACGTGATGCATATGCTATATCCCTCTCATCTTGATGCAATACACCCCCAAGTCCCTATAAGGATGCATCAGTGTATACACAATATGGCACTCCCCCCTTAGGGAGTGCTAGTACGGATGTTGATGTAAATTAGTCCTTTAGATCATCAAAAGCTAACTGACAATGGTCGTCCCAAACAAATGACCCCTTTATGATTAAAGTTTGTCAACGGACCCTTAATATTTGAGAAACCCTTAGCAAACCTCTGGTAATATCTTTCCACCCACTACAAGAAAAAGTGTTTTCCACGATATATGTTTTATGACACTTTATAAAATGTGTCGTGGAAAGTAGATAAAGACGAAACTTTATAAAAATGTGTTGTGGAAAGTAGATAAACACGACATAATTTCAAAACATGTCATAAGTAATTCAATTATAATAAATATCACGACATATAAAATAAATATGTCCTAATTTTTTTAAAGACCACACGTTAGTAGGTGTCGTAAATTAGAAAAAAAAATAGGCGCCAGGTTTGGTGCTACAATTTTTAGTTGTGTGAAAAAAAAATATGTTGGATATTATCATAACAACCTCTCACCCACGATCCCATAAAAAATCACATATCTGTCCCTGAAGGAGCGCCGTATGGAACTGCAACTTCAACGGAGGTTTAGAAGCAAATCCCTACATAAATCTCCATCAAAGTAGAGTCTCCATTGAAGCAGAACGGTATAGAAATCTAGGTATGTAAATCTTCGTACATAAATCTCCATTGAAACAGAGCGGAAGCAGAGCCCTATATAAATCTCCATCGAAGAAGCGTCTCCATTGAAGTAGAGTGGTATAGAAATCTAGGTATATAAATCTCCGTACATAAATCTCCATGAAATAGAGCGGAAGCAGAACCCTATCTAAATCTCCGTTGAAGCAAAGTCTCCGTTGAAGCAGAGCGGTATAGAAATCTAGGTATATAAATCTCCGTACATAAATATCCATTGAAACATAGCCGGGAAATCTCCATTGAAATAGTGTGGGGAAATATCCATTGAAGCAAACCCATAGAGCTTAACCTCCATTAATGTTAGGTATTTTTTCTCTTTCTCGATGCAACAAGTATAGAAAACATTCCAATTATTTTAAATTTTCCATTATGTTCTTGTTTAGCTTATGTCAGTTCCAAATATATTGTGTTTAGAAAACACTGTGTTTATATATTATGCGAACTTTTTAAAATCGCGTTCGAAAGTACAAGAACGAAAAAATGGAGACATGATAAAGAATTTGACGCAGACCTATAATTGGAGATAATTAGCCCACCCTGGATTTCGGGATATGGGTATTGGTTTATGAGCTCATTTTTTTATTCTCTGCCCATTTTCTCTCTTTATCAATCTAGGGATTTACAACAAAAATGTTGACAAAGAGGACACAAATTATAGTACACCCACTGACGAAATTTGATCACGCTGTCTAGTGTGTCATACAACTTCCATTTGATCATCACACTAAATTTCCTTATTTTCAATCAAGTGAGATACACTGTTTCAACCTCTTGTTGACCAACAAAAATAAATGTTCTGAGTTTTAGCTTTGAAGAAGGGGTAATGTATGTTCTAATGTCATGTAAAAAAATATATGAGATGATTATGTGAGACACCAAAGTCCATAGTATTGTTGGATGATTAAAATTGGTATGCCCTTTCTTTTTATGATGACAACCACATTAAGTTATGATGATATAAATTATAATTTTAAAAATTTTGAAAAGTTGTTTTATATAATATTTAAATTAATGTTCACTATATTTATAATTACAATTCAACTATATATATAATGATAGTGCAAAAAATGATAATTAGTTTTTCATATAGTTGGAATTAAATATTTTCCTTTGATTTGTAAATAAATGAACACGCTAGAAGTATGCAACTATGAACAAAAGGTGAATAAAGTTTAATGTCAAATTGATGAATTACACCACTTGGCAGGTGTCGTGAAATAGTTTTACGACACCATAAAGGTGTCTATATAGAAGATAACTTTCTACGACACCCCTCTTCAATGAATACATAAAATGTGTCATGGAAACAGTTGCAGGACACATATCAGGGGTCGTGGAAAGGACTTTTTCTTGTAGTGAACCCCAAAATCTACGTAGCTCGGTCGGTGTCGTGTGTTATCCCCACTCCCTCACTGCCGAGATCTTACTCATATCAACATAAGCACCCTCTTAGACACTATGTGGCCCAGAATTTTCTCCTCCTGAAGCCATAATCAACATTTCCTAAACTTCGCATATAACTGATGCTCTCGAAGTGTCTGTAAGACCTTCCATAATTGCTTGACATGCTTATCCTCAGAATGAGAGTAAACCCGAATATATTCGATAAACACAATCATAAACTAGTGAAGGAACTAAAAAAAACCTGGTTGATCAGAACCATAAATACTGTTGGTGCATTGGTGAGTTCGAATGGCATCACTCGAAACTCATAGAACCCATATCGTGTAAGAAAAGATGTCTTAGAAACTTCCTCCTCCCTGACGCATAACTGATGATAACTAAACAACAAATCAATCTTAGAAAAGTAAGTTGCTCCCCTTAGATGGTCGAATAGATCATCAATATGAGGCAGGGGATATTTATTTTGAATCGTTACCTTATTCAACTCTTTGTAGTCAATACACAATCAAAATGACCCATCCTTCTTCTTGACAAACAACATTGGTGCACCCCATAGTGAAGTACTCCGTCGAATAAAATTCTTCCCCAAGAGCTGCTGAATCTGCTCTCTTAACTCATGCATCTCAGATGGGACCCTACAATAGGCTTCTCGAGCTATAGGTCTCATACCCGGTGCTATATCAATAAAAAAATTAATTTCCCTTCTAGGAGGAAATTCGGGTATATCCTGGAGGACATCCTCGAATTCCCTCACAATTGGAATCGTCTATAATGAAGCTACCACCTCCTGTGAGGTATTCTCCTCAATGTAATATAGATGGTTGCTCAACCGTCCCTCGAGAAGGAGCATCGCCACTAAGAACATCTCATATCCGGGTATCGCAAGTACAATAGTCCTCTCGTAACAATGTACCATTGCCTGATAAATCGCTAACTAATCCATCCCCAAGATAACATCATATCCCTCCATATCTAATATAAAACGATCGACAGGTAAACATAATTTACCCACCTCGATATCCACACCTATACAGATTGAGTATATAAGCGCCCCACTACCCATCGGTGACTTAACACACCTAAGAAGACTACCAGCTATATCTAATAGGCCTATAACTTATGAAAATCTAGTCTTTATAAAGGTGTGTGATGCCCTAGTATCAAATAAAACATAATCCACAAGAGCATGTATAGTAAATGTACCCTCTACTATTGGTGGTGCCTATGGGAGATACAGAATGGAGATATCTCAGGCGTTGTAAACATGCCCATAATGAAGTTGTCCCTGCTGTGGAGGTGCGTGTGGGATTGGTGTGGCAGGTGGCCTCTGTTCATGCTGCTCCTGCAGGGCACCCTGCTTCTGCGGAGCTCTCCTTACCATGGGCAATCCTTCCGCTAGTGTCCTGTTTGTCCACAAATAAAGCACTGGCTTGGAAACTCTCTTTAGCGCTGGACCTTATTTCCCTAACGGTATTAACCCTATTGTGGGCCCTGCTGACCTCCCCCATTATTCCCTGGCCCTGACGTCCTTGAGGAACCTCTTCTCCTGAGGACGCTGTAGGCCCTGCCTGTAACCACCCTTGGGCCGATAGCCCCCAGATCTGAACCTCTTGGCCTAATCCCTCTATCGAAAATACTTCCCCTATCTTCCTGTCTGATGCTACTGTGGTGCTCCACTAGCATCTCCCCCTGTCTTGCCCTACTGGCTGGGCTCAACTCCTCACTTACTTCCCTTCACATAGAAGAGATGGTCCTGACAATGTAATAATGAGGCATTAGGGACATTCGTATAGGTCACAGTGATGGATTACCAATCAAGTGTTGGTGAATCCTCCAAGCCAAACCATCCACAAACCTTGCCTTCTTACTTTACTCTTTGTTCACTTCATCTGGTATAAAATTATCTAAATGAGTGAACTTCTCCTCATATTCGGCCACAGAATGATCTTCTGAGTCACCTCACTAAACTTCTTCCTCAGCTCGGTCTCTATAGTTGGAGTCATAGTATCCCTCTCTGCAGTGGTGGTAATTGACTCCCACCATTATAATGCTTCCCCAACCAACCTAAAAGTAGTAATCATCTTCTTTTACACCTCACTGCAGTCAACCATATGCAAGTGGCGTTGAATATCTGCCTTCCACTAACTTCCCTAAATCACATCGAACTCCTTTAAATTTAGGTGGATGACCTTGTGAAAAGCCTCCTTAACCCACTACCACTCTATCGGTCTTGGGTGTTCTTGAACCCCAAGTGCCACTGGCTGCTGGACCTGAGGAAAATGTTGAGCCATGGCAGTCAAACTGCATTCACTACATATGCCAAGATTACCGCCACCTCAGCTACTGTCACTTTCCCATGTGGTACTAGTGGTTGCGATGCCTATAGCTCTGGTTGGCCCGCATTATTTTGATTTTATTCTCTCACTACTCCTCATCTCATAGGTGGCATTTGAAATTAGATTTGAATTGTATGAGTTCACAGTTGATACAATTATAACAACAGAACACCATATCTAAAATGCGTAATCATGAATACAACAGTCCTAATAATAGGGCTCTAAGTCAAAAAACACTACGCTAAAATCATAGTAAGATGCACAGATCCTATAGACACTAAAATCTGATGCTCTGGTACCATTAGTGGAACCCCCTCAAATAAATACTGGTTGATTAGTCCTTCATTAAATTAAACAGGTTTCCCATCTGGTTCATTCTTAGCATCACTATTGAAATTTTTTTAATTACTAATTACCTAATGATTAATTAAGCCGGTGTCAATTTTTTATTAAACAGATAATGCTAATAATCTCAATTAAATCCAAACATTTAAAAAATTAATACATTCCAAACCATCACAAGTAGTAAATAGATAAAAGTCTTGCCGATTAAACCATTAGCTATAAATCCAACATCCATAATAAAATCATAAGTAAATAACTGAATCCCAACATAACTGTGAACTGAATAACTGAATACATAATGTCTAAATTGGGCAACTTTCCCAACAGAGATGCTTAAATGAAGTAATTCATTAGGAAGGAAAGATATATGTGTCTAATCGAGTCCTACAAGCCTCCACAGTGCTACAACTAATCGTCATTGGAATGGATCGTCTAGTTTGGCGTCCTTGTTGCTGGAAACCTAAAAGGTTTTAAAATATTTTGACATGGTTCAGAGCCCAAGAAAAACATTTTGAAAATATTTATCAAGTGCCTACATTACAATTTAACTCAATTATTTATTACACGTGTATTATTCACGTACACTCACTTTAGATCATCACTTCTCAACTAGTGTGCGCAACTAACGTATTCTACCTAACAAGCATTTCTTGTCCAACTATATTAGGTATATGACTAATCTTGATAGTACAACTTTCACATAGATACTAGTACTATGGTCTCCTTAATAAATTATTTATTCCCATTTTATTATTGAGTCGATTATTTAAGTTTCACCACGTAATATCCTTTCTAAGTATTCATCAATTCTACTCTTTCACATAAGTAGATATATTATACCGATATAGTTTCATCACACATATAATATATACACAAATATAGTATCCCCAAAATGGTCCCTCGTGATGCTGGCTTACTCTGCTATTATGTCCATGTACTTCTCGTACTCAAGTAAGGACTATTGGTTCGGTATGCCTCCTTGAACCCAAAATGAATCAACACATAACAGTGAAGGCAAACATGGTTCTAAGCCTATGGGATACGCATATACCTAACATACCCAAATGACCTGCTAATCCTACTAATACACGATATATAGTGGACCGCCCTAAGTTCCATGCTGTGGGGAACTAATGCATACCTCACTGGAATCGTCAAGGTGGCTTCGCCCTCTGTGCGTAAACCTTCTGATAGCAGACAGCGTGGGTATGTTAAATCACATAATCAAATCATATTTATTGGGATTCACACAAAATATTTATATATTCCTCAATAGGTATATACACAACCCCATTTCATCAACTGGTACGTAGAATACATCACTCTTATATTCGACATACCCTAAATTTCAATTAATCTTCAAATTCACGTAATTTCGAGTATCGTTTATTAGTCTAATATTATTAATTACTCACTCTGAAATCCATAGTTATTCCCATCGTATCAAACTAGTCATACACGTAAGTTCACTCATCTCTACGTAATTCTTCTCAAATTTCGTTCATTTATGAATTCCGTATCTTTTGTCAATTTCCCTAAATTATTTACTCTTCTCAATCTTACATAATTCTAAACTATCCTATAGGCCCACTGGCCATTTTTATATTCCCTTCTAGGATTTAAAATTACTCCAAAAGTCTCGTCATGAATTTTCCATAATTTTGGGGCCTAGAATGAAAATTTTCAATCCTAGGAAAATAGAATCGATTTGCCCAATGGACGAATCGATTCGCCTTGATGAATTGATTCGCTCTTGGGCGAAATCGATTGGAAATATAACATGTCTCTTATTCTTTGGTTGCTGTCACGAAATTCTTCTTATATCAAGTCCTCAAACATTTATACAAACATCCCAATTCTTAAATTAACATAACTAACATTAAGGATACCTATAGGAATGATTTCTAACTTAAATCACAACTAAAATTCATATAACTTCATGATATAATCAGATTTAACAACTCATAATCATAAATCCTATAGTTTTATGTTCTTCATATAAATTCATTTAAAACCCAGATTTCATTCATAATTCAACTCCCAAAACTCTTGATTTCATTTTACCCATGTAATTGGATTTATACTACATCAAATAATATTCTCAATTATAATTATTCTCATCAAATTATAAGTATTACATGAATTGTCCTTAATATCAAGTTACCACTCTACACGGGCACGATAACCAATAAAAAATTCAAGATAAATATTCACCTTATATTGAAGTGGTTTGATTTGATCCTCTTTGATGAAGATTCTCTTCTAATCCTTCCTCCAATAGTGGTTGTGATGCTAGATTGAGCTCAAATTCTCCAAACCCTTCCTTAAACTCCAAGAAAACTCTCTTTCCTCTTTACTGTCCTCCACTTATTTTATAATCTATTTACCCGAGCTTCCCATCACTACAACTATATGTAATAATAAAAATCTTGAAATTCCCTTAAACCAAAGTTATAGAAAGATGAAAATTCCCTCTCGAGTTGTCAATTATGTCTAAAATTATTCTGGGACCCAAACTACACACCTAGTATACTCTTTTGATTATTTTGACCCTTCTAAACTCAATTGTAACCTCAAAATCATCATCTGAGTTACTCATAATTTAATTTTTTTATCTCTACCTTATTTAGTCCGTTCATAACATTCGGTTGAGATATCATACTGTCACGTCACTATCACTGGTTATGACATCAATTATATAATTACTATTCACTGAGTAATTTTATTCAATAATGTGACTGCAGAAAAATTCACAATTAAAAGATTCATGAAAGCAGTCATAAAAAGCATAAAGTAAACAGAATCATACACAACAATGGCGTACGTAGTTCTACAACTTGCCCATGTCTATAGAGAGGCTACTTATTTTTTATTAAGTGTCTCTCAACGATTATAATTTTTTTGTCCCCTTTGCCCCAGATCAGGGAGTAAAATTTCTACATATCTTTGTTATAGAGTTTTAGTTGTGTAAGGGACTTCCATCATCGTAAGGAGGTTGTCCATGAGGTTCTTTAATATCTCAATTGAGATTCTCGGCACCTGATTTGACCACATCCAGAAAGTGTCATTTTTTAACTAAACTGCTTGTGTGAGAATTAAGCCATGATTTGGGACGGACCAAATAACATAAGTTATCTTAGCGAGGTACTCCCCTGGGCTTGTAAATAGTGGGCTCCTATGATTTTCCTTGAGATCTTTGGGATAATAAGCACGGGCCAATAGATTTCAACCAGGTTGGAGGTTCAGGTTCTTAATATGTAATGGGAGTCCGTGATGGAATTATTATAATAAGATGATTTGTGGCAAGGGCACGCTTGTCTTAAGGAGAGAAATGAAGCGCCAAAATCATCTTAGGAAATCGAAACTCATCATTTGAGTCTTTTAGTGATCAATTGAGGCTTACTCAAGCATGTGTTCACTGCAATTGGTCATTCTTGCGTGTAGTCTATTCCTAAGCTCTCCTCTTGCTTCAAAATTTAAAGTTCTTCATTTTTTGTGCTTTCTCAAAGCTTTCTACCACCTATAAGTTACAGTATTTGTCTCTTCTTTGGTTCTTCTTCTTTGTATTAGCTAGTTACTGTAGCTATAGTTTCTTCTTATTTGTTCAGTTATGGCGACGTTAGATGGTAAATTCGTAGAGGAATTTAGGCATAAGTACAATATTCCTGATTGGGTGATCATCAACTGTGCCCCCTTCCCCATAACGTTCGTAGGGTTGATGGGGGACACTAGATTCACACTCTCTTAATAACTCAAGGGGGTTTGACATTTCCCCGAAAGAGCTATTTCTTATATTTTTAGGTAATTTTCCATTGTTCCTGCTCAGTGCGCCCCCAACGTATGGAAGATAGTTAATGGTGTAAATAGGATAAATTCTTTCTATGGGAAAAAGTTAGGTCTTCTTGAGATATGCTACTGTTATGTTTTCTCGAAGACCAAAGAGTTTCTATTGTATTTAAAAACCCGAAGGGTCGATCGAGTTCTAGTGGTGAACCTCCCAGGAAAATGGTTTTATTGTAAGGAACTGGAAGAACCCTCCATTTTTGGAAGGGGAAAGACAACGTGACCTCCCCATTTTTAACTATGGGGATGCCGAAATAGGTCACTTCCTCTTTTTTATCTTCTTCTAATTTCTTGAATATTATTTCTCATTCCTGTGGCTTACATTCTTCTTCTTTGTGGTTGCAACTCTTAGCAATAATTAGGAGTATGATATCAGTGAGATCAATACTTAAGAACTCACGAAGGTCTAGAGCATAAAGGAGAGACTAGTAAAAGATGATCATCTCAGGTCGGCGGCCTTTCTTTTAGAGTACAAGAACACATGTACCAGCCTCTTAGGTCGATGGCCTTTATTTCTCATCCGGTTGATCCGGTTCCAGTTTTAAGGGCTCTAGAGGTAATCCCTTCTGAATAGGAAAGCACTGAAGAAAAGGAGGAGAGTGAGGAAAAGAGAAGAAGATGAGGGGAAAAACTTAGAGGAGGAGGAGAAGAAGAAGAAGAAGAAGAAGAAGAAGAAGAAGAAGAAGAAGAAGAAGAAGAAGAAAAAAGAAGAAGAGGGGGAGGAGGAGGAAGAAGAAGACATGTCCCCTTTAGTTATAAAGAGGAGGTTAAGACTTCTTAATGATGACAAAAACCACACAGTCCTGTCTAAGACGATTCCAGCCTTAAAGATTTTTGTAAAAAATTCTCCCAGGGGGAGTGGTACTGACCCGTGTGATAAGGGGAACGAGAAAGAGAGAGAGAAGGAGAAGAGGAAGAAAAGAGAAAAAAAAGAAGAAGAGAGTAAGAAAGAGAGGGAGAGAAAGAGAAAATAAGATTTGAAAAGAGAGAGAGGGAGAAAATGAAGTCTAGGACGTTAGCTTTGCCCTCTTTCAATGGGACCACTATCCCTAGCCTTGAGGGAGCTAGTCTGGGCGACTCCCCCTCTCTGGATCCAGATCTGCTGAAGAGGTCGGTGCTTGTTGTTGGTCGTGAGAGGTCCTTGAGGCTAGAGCCTTCTCAACTTCCTCTGAAGAACACATAAGGGATAGACCTAGTAAGTCCCTCTCACTTATTTCCTTTCATTACTATTTCTCGCTTCTTCTCTAATTCCCTATTATTCTATTTTTTTTGCAGATGTTGTGTGACTTCATTACCCTCCTGGATAATCATTCTGACTGCTTCAGAAGCGAGGAAGAGATAAAAAAGTCCTTGGAGGCTTAGAAGTTGGCCTTAGAGGTCGAGAAAACTTCCTTTTCCAATGCTCGCTAATCATGGGAGCGTGAAAAGAAGAACATGTCTAAGGCCTTTTTTGCCTTGGAGGTTTCTCAAAAGGTGATAGTTGATGAGAAGTCATAATTAGAGGAGGCCAATAAGGTGGCCGGGCTAGAAGGTGAACTTCCCCAAGCCAAGGATGACAGCTACCGAGAAGGCTTATACAAAGCTTACAAGGATGTTAAATGCCAAATGGCTTATTCTTGTAAGGTCTCTTTTAAGAGGGATTGGACCAGGCTTTAAAGACCACTGACACTCCTACAAGTTCTGAGCTTTTCAGCCTTCGTTATCTTGGTCTGACCCTTTTATCGAAAATAAAGAAGGAGAGGGTGATGATAAGGCTATTGGAAATACTGAGTTGTCCCTACTGTGATTAGCGGGAACACTAATGCTGGCCAGAAGTAGTGGGTGGTCGATAAGGGGAAGAATAATTTTGGGGAAGACCAAGTGAAAGACTAGGGCTCTCGTAGACTAGGGGTTCCTATTTTCCTTGTACAATTTTTAGTTTTCATTGGCTTGTACCCTTATTTTGTAAACTTCATGTAGTGTCCAGTGGCCCTCTTTCTCTTTGTGGTAATGAAATTTTTCCCTTTGGTTCATGCGTTCATATACATGAGTTTATACTAACGCCTACTTCTAGTTTAACATGTTTTGTTTATAGTCTACTGATTTAGAGTGCTAAATTTATTCCAATTCTCACCTGGGGAGAATGCTTGGACTTGATATTAATTTATAAGATCGCAAAGCCTTCGTGAAGATTTCTAAATCACTTAGAGATAGGAATGAATAATACAAAAACCATACCAAAGTGATTTCCATGTTAAAGGATGACCTTCAATAGATGGAAGAGATAGGGGCCTCTATACAAAGGAAGCTTATTCCATTAAGGCCCAACTTTTGGCGAAGACTGAGATTGACCAAGTGGGTGAGGTCCTACAGTATGAGAATGATAATTTGTGAAAGGAGGTGGAGAGCGTAAAATCTTTCATCGAGGTACTTAAAGACAATGTCAAGAAGCTAAGATACTCATTTAAAGCAGGACACAAAGAGGTTTGGGGAGAGGGTTATAATGCTGGTTGGGTAAATGCCCAAGTAAACTAAAGGAGGTTAAGAGCATTGCTTTCTCTCGGGGATGGTTGAGCGCTCTTAAGGAGGCGAGAATCCCAAAGGAATCCAAGCTTTGGTATAAATACCAGGATAAAATGTCCTTCCTATATCCATAACCCCTTCTCTATAGATGATGAATGAATTCTGGCTGATGCCATTCCTCCCCAACTCTTGGACCAAGAGCTTGATGAAGATGTCGAGGACTTTTTCCTGAAGCCAGATGATGTTCATAGGGACGTTGTAGCAGAATATACTACTCGACGTTATAGCCCCTATTAGGCTTTTATATTTCCATTTTTGGTTTAGTTATTGTAACCTTGTATCCATAATAAAGAATATTTTATGTTTTGAGCATTGTGCTGACTAAACATATTTTATTTTTCGTTTATTGACCAATCGTAGGCTTTAAGTAGACCAGTACTTTAGTTTGAATCGTTTTGGGCCTTGGCAGACAACTAAATGATATTTAAGTGTTGCCACTTTGCCTTTAATTGTGTTTGAACCTTCTCACAATCCAATATGCCTAAGAAGTATCATTACATTCACTTTAACTTTTAGGTCGTATCGTCACACTTCCTTACTCCTAAGTGAGATGATGGCGAGAATGTACCTAGTTATTGGTTCGTCGACCCGAGCAAGTTTTTTTGTGACCAACGGATGCTAGCGACCAACTAAAGTTCTCTTCATTTCCAATGGATCCCTATTAGGGATTAGGTTATTGCCAGGGCAACACATGAGGCCCCTTGTGTTAAAAATAAGGGTCTGAGGATAATTCACAGTTATTTTCATTTAACTTGCTAACCCTGTTAATTATTCATTGAAAATATGCATAAATGAGATATCATTGGAAAAGGTGATAATTAATGAGATGTAATAGAGATGAGTTTGGCAGCCAATGTGATCTTTTAGAATGGATGGGCCACTCCAACCTTTTATTCACTGCAAATTATCTTATTTAGTAACAAAAATTTGTAAAAAACTAAAAGTCTTGCTAAGTAAAAAAGATAAGAAAGAAGGTCTAAAAGTAAAAATTCTTTAGATTGGCTACGTTTCATACTCTTGGTACCTCCCTGACCTCCAGCGTTTCCAGGTGATAGGCTCTTTAGAGATCATCTCTGGTCACTCTAAATGGTCCTTACCAATTTGGTCCTTGTTTTCCATTTGATGATTTTATGGCACTGTTGAGGACCTTTCGCAGGACATAGTCTCTAATTAAAAACTTCCTCACGCTGACCCTTTTGTTATACTGCTTGGCTAGTTTCTGTTGATAGGAGGCTAACTTGATCAAGGCTTGCTCTCGTAGATCATATTCTAGGTTAAGTTTTGGTGTGTAAGGCTTCATTATTGAGGCCTTGGTATACCAGTGTGGTTCTCATAGTAAGGAGGCATGCTTCCAGGGGAATAACAACCTTCATGCCATAATCTAGGGCGAATGGTGTTTCCCCTATTGGTTTCCTACGTGTCATGCGATAATCCTATAGATACTGAGGGATCTCATCCACCTAATCTCCCTTAGCATTTTACAATCACTTTTTCATGCCATCGATCATGGTTTTATTGGAAGCCTCTACTTGCCCATTGCTTTGGGGATACGCCACATAACTTAAGTGGTGCTTGATGTCGTGCTCATCGTAGAAGGCTTGGAAGAAAACACTTTTGAATTGCGTGCCGTTATCGATGATGATGGTTCTTGGTATCCTAAAATGAGTGATGATGTTTCTCCATATGAATATGGTCATGTCAGAGTCCCACATGTTCGCCAAAGGTTCTACCTCAAACCACTTGGAGAAATAATAAGTGGTGACCAAAAAAATACTTGCGATTTTTGGATGCAGTAGGTAGTGGTCCCACGATATCCAACCCCCATGGAACGAATGGTCATGGGCTGGTAATGGATTTTAGGTTACTGGCGGGCTGATGAACCATTAGTGAGTTCTTCTGGAATTTTTCACATTTATGAACATATGTGCACTCTGTGTGTGAGGCCATTAATATCCATCTTTGATCGCTCTAAAGGCTAGCGATTTTTCACCTACATAACTCCCATATATACCTTCATGAAGTTAACTAGGTACTTACTCGGTATTCTGTAGGTGAACGCATTAGAGGTAAGGGCCTATAAATGATTTCTTATAAATTTTCCCCTCTGGGTTAAGATAAAAATGAGCAGCCTTGACTTTGATTTGGAGGGCTGGCCTCCAATCGTCTGGAAGTATGTCTCTACGTAGATAATTGATGATGCGATACATCTAACTTGGATCTCTATCTGTGAGGAGGACTTGCTCGTCTATGACTATATGGCTGATATTGGATTGTCCGAGGAACTCGATTTGTATTATCCTTTCTAGGTCAGAGTCGATTGATGAGCTTAATGCTCCTAAGGAATCAACATGACTATTCTGTCCTCGCGAGAACTGCTGAATATCAACCGGCTCAAAGTCTCTCAAGAGTTTTCTGACTACGTTGAGGTATGTTGCCATCCAATCATATTTGGCGTTGAAATATCCATTTACCTGTTTAGAGACCTTATTGGAATCAATAAATATGTTATGACATCTTGTCCCTAGTAGTTTGGTCTTTCGCAAGCTCACGGTCAGTGATTCATACTCGGCTTCATTATTCGAGTCTTCAAATCCCAGTCTAATTCCTTGTTCGATAATTCTATTTTCGGGGGGTAACAAGAACAATCCCCATTCCTTCCCCCCTTAGAATTTGATGCTCCATCAATATAAAGTGTCCAATCATTAGACGTTGTATCGCAGGTGATCGATTGCTCTTTGTTCATCCGATCTACTGGCCTATCTCCGATAAACTCAGTAATAAAATCTTCTAGGATCATCCCCTTGATCGTCGTTCTGGGCTGGAAGTGGATGTTGAATCTACCAAGCTTAATCGATCACTTTGAAAGATGCCCGAAAAGATCAACTTTTCATAGAACAATCTTGAGTGGATAGTTGATGATTATTGTTATGGAATGAGCTTCAAACTACTGCTTTAATTTTTTCAAAGCGATCACTAGGGTGTATGCGATTTTTTTAGAGGCAAGTACCTTTTTTCAGTATCTAGTAGTGTCTTGCTGACGTAGTAAATGGGATGTTGTTCTCCATCCTTTTCAAAAACTAAGGCAGAGCTTGTAACATGGTCTAATACATCCAGGTAAAGGTACATTTGTTCTCCAAATTCTAACATTACCAACAGTGGGGCTTAATAAGGTAAGACTTGACCTCTTTCAAAGCTCGCTAACAGTCTTCATTCCATCCTAGGCCTTTGCCTTTCTTTAAGAGCTAGAAGAATGGTTGACAGCGCTCTGAAGACTTAGAGATGAAGCGGTTAAGCGCAATGAGCATCTTACTAAGCTTTTGAACATCTCTGAGTGTCTGGGGAGGCAGGACCTTGGTGATCGCATCGATTTGGTCTAAATTGGACTCAATTCCCCTTTTACTCACTAGGTAGTCTAAGAATTTTCTTAACTGAACTCAGAATGAATTCTTACTCGCATTAAGTTTCATTCGATACTTCCTGAGGATTTTAAAGGTTTCTCCTAGGTCTGAGAGGTGATCTCCCTTATTCTTGCTTTTTACGAGCATGTCGTCGATGTACACTTCAATCGTCTCTCATATCTATTTGTTAAACATATTGGTTACCAATCTTTGGTAAGTTTCCCCTATATTCTTGAGGCCAAAGGGCATTACCTTATAACAGTACAACCCAACTGATGTTATAAAGGAGGTTTTGTCTTGGTCGGCCCCATATAGAGGAATCTGATGATATCCGAAGTAGGTGCCAAGGAAGCTCATCCTTTCATGAGTTGATGTGTCATAGCCCAGTTGATCTATGTTCGTGAGAGGGAAGTTATCTTTGGGACATTCCCATTTGAGGTTGGTGAAATCGATGCACACCCTTTAACTTCCATTTCTCTTAGGAACCACCACTGGTTGGACTACCATACGAGGAACTGAACTGCCTCAATGGATCACGCATCTAGTAATTTCACTACTTCTTTTTGTACTGCCTTGGACTTTTCTAGAGATATTCGGCGAGCCTTTTGAGTGATGGGCATAAAATATGGATCTACATGTAGGAGGTGACATGACAAGCTATGGTTGATCCCAGGAAACTCGTAATGCTTTGATGCGAAAACATTTATGTTGCTTTTTATAAATGCAACAGGTTCCCTTTTCTCCTGATCGGTGAGAGAAGATCCAATCAAAAACTTTCTTTCTATCAAGTTATCATCGACTACAACTTCTTCTGGGCTTTCGATGACCCTATCTGCTGGGTGGACCCTAGTTTATTCCACCCCTGATCGACCATATCGTAGTTTCTATTTGGAGAGAATGTCCCCTTCCCGGGCTTTCTCCTGGGCATCTTTGGGCTCATTTATTTTCTCTTTCTTCAGGCAGATGGATGCGATAAAGCACATTCGGGCCGAAGCCTGGTCGCCATGAATTTTGACCACTCCACGATCCGTGATTCACTTCATCTTCTGATGATAAGTGGATGGTACGACCTCCATGGCGTGGAGCTAACCTCTACCCAAAATATCATGATATGGGGACTCGATGTTCACAACCAAGAACTCTATTAACTTTGAGATGTTCCCTTCCCTGATTGGCAAGGTGATGGCATGATAATCCTTCCCACGAAACCTACCAATGAAAGAGTGTCTTCTTTAAGGTCGACGATATTTAATTTCATCTTATGGAATAGGTCCATATACATCACTTCGAATGAACTCCCTTGGTCTACCAATAGCTTGTCGACGTCCTAGTTAGCAATCTTGAGCGTGATTACCAATGTGTCATGATGTGGGGTTGTTTCACGATCATCGATATTTTCCAGCATAAGTCTTAGCTGGGTCCATCTAAAAAGCTTTCATCACAATAGTTATCTTCTTGAGTTCTATTCTGGCGGAATTACCCTGAATCTGTTTGACGTCTGACACCTCGTGAATGACTACAAATCTGTGTCATGTGTTATCATCGAAGACATTATCTGGCTTCTGGTCGTCATTTGTTGCGACCTTCCCTATTGTTTTGTCAATGTACTCACAAAGGTGCCCTGCTTGAACTATATCTTCCAGGTGTGACTTCTGAGCTTTAAAATTATCGGTTCAATGACCACCCTCATTGTGGAATGCATACCTTATTGCATTGTTACTTTTGGTCGGATCTTCGTCCATCTTCTTAGGCCATTTAATGAAGGGCTCGTCCTTGATTTTGCTGATAATCTAGTAAATGGATTCCTTAAAGACTGTGATAACAGCCTGGAACACCTTAAAGGGGTCATTCTTTCCTCCACCTTTGGAGGAATCCTTTACCCCATTCTTGCTTCCCTTATTCTGGGTGTCATTCTTCTTTGTCCCCTTGTTAACCTTTTCTTGATCATTATCTCCCCCATTAGGATGGACGACGTCCTCGACCTTGGCGTACTTATCGATATGGTCCATAAGATCATCGATGTTTATGGCCTCCATCTTAGTGAGATATTGGTGCAATAGAGAGTTGGTTAGCAGGTCGATATCGAAGGATACTATGCCAACTTTTTTCGAGCAGTACTCGATCTTATTAAAGATCTCCTAGTTTCTTTTGGCGCAGTCTCTGAGGTTTTCCAGAGGCTTTTTCTTCATAGTGAGCAGTGTATGCATCCGCTTATGATGGGAGATGATTGTTATGAATCATGTCGTGATTGCCTCTGCCAATCATGTAAAGTTATTAATCGACCTATAGGGGAGTCTCTCAAACCACTTCTGTGCTAAATCATGTAGGCTAGAAGGGAATATCTTACACAATAGTGCATCATTATGGCTCCATAAGGTCATTACCTACCGATATTGTCAACATAATCTATGGGATCTATTTTCCCATGGTAGATCTTGAACATGGGAACATCGAATTTCTTTGGGGGGCTCATCGTATTCAATTTCCTTTGAGAAAGGGGTCTTCATCTCAGAATTTAGAGCTCTTATAGCAAGCTATTTGGTTGACCTAACTCCTTGGTGTTCCGGATGTTAGTCCATCTCCTTACGGACCAAAATACTCAAATCCTCACTTGGTCGATCATTGTTCCAGTGGCGCCTCTCCTGGTGGCCACCTTTTAATCATGCTTGCTCTGATCTGTCACATTCAGTTCCTTCCTGGTCATGCCTAGGACTCCTCCCTCGGCTGGGAGAATTATCCCCTTAGGACTAAGAGTCCTATCTCGACGACGCCCATTGTTTCTGGAGAGATCTCTATCTATTGTTTCCAATCGCCTCTGAAGGCAAGCATTCTCTTCTTCTTGGCGGTGCGTCACCTCTTCCTGTTCTTGAAGTCGGACTTCATAGGCATCGACCAACCTAAAAATTTAAGGTTACCTTAGGGGCCCATGGCTTTCTTAAAGGGTTGCCTTTCTTGGTGAAATCGTTTATTTTACTGTTGGCGGATTTCAGACGTAACCCTAGGAGGGACATGCTCTTCTTGAACATCACCAGCTTATGTAATGTTACTGCTGTGGTGAGACATTTACGGCATTCTGGTATTAAATGCTTTTGTAGGAACACGATTCATTTCCCACAGACGGCTCCAATTGTGAGTGCAAAAAAACTCA
This sequence comes from Sambucus nigra, assembly GCA_949130495.1. NCBI lineage: Eukaryota > Viridiplantae > Streptophyta > Magnoliopsida > Dipsacales > Adoxaceae > Sambucus > Sambucus nigra. The sequence continues at coordinate 376,002,285 of OX422222.1, forward strand.
CAATTAAAAGATTCACCAATGAAATCCCACAAAGTAGAAAGTAAACAGAATCACACACAACAACGATGTACGTGGTTCGATAACTTACCTACGTCCAGGGAGAGGTAACTTGTTTTTTTAATAAGTTCCTCTCAATGATTATAATTTTTTTGTCCCCTTTACCCCGGGTTAGGGAGTATAATTTATACATTTCTTTGTCATAGAGTTTTAGTTGTTTTAGGGACTTCCATCATCGTAAGGAAGTTGTCCATGAGGTTATTGGATATTTCGACCAAGATTTTCGGCACGTGATTTGACCACATCCATGAGTGTCATTCTCTAACTAAATTGCTCATGTGTGAATTAAGCCATGATTTGGGCCGGACCAAATAACTTAAGTTATCTTTGCGCGCTACTCTCATGGGCTTGTAAAAAGTGGGCTCCCACAAATAATCATTAATCATTTCTCTTTGATTAATAATTTAATCAATCCATCATATTTCCATTAAATATCGTCACTCGTGTAATTTAAATTTTAACCAAATTAATTTATTTTTAATTCTTAATTCTTTAAAAATACGGGTTGTTACACCCCTAAATATGATGAAAAAATAGATCCATTACGTCACGTGGAAGAATATCAAGTTGTCACTGACATCTATTCAGTTCCCGAGGAAATGCGCTACTAGACATTTTTTTAGCACTATTACTAGGTCAGCTCAGATCTGGTACAATAATTTTTCGCGAGGAGAGATCTCTTGAATTCAATAGTAGGATGATTTATTTATCAATAACTTCTTCTTTATATCCATCCCAGTTACAAGGGTAGATAATTAACTAATTATTCGCCAGCGAGTTAGATAAACCATGCGTCAGTACATCACTTGATTTAATAGTGAAAAGCTAGAGGTCATTGATTACAAAGAGAAGACGACGATCACCGCATTCATGAGTCATTTGCTTCTCGATAAACTATATTATGCTCTAGGAAAAGTGACTCCATAGATCATGACCAAATTACTAGCCAAAATTGGTAAAACTATTAACCTTGAGGAGGCCATGTCTTCTAAAATGGCCCACAACTCTAAGGCCGATAGTAATAAGGGCTCTAAGAAAAAAGAGTTGAAGGAAAAGAACGTAGAGTAATCTAAGAAGTATGATGAATACACTCCTATTACCATTGGTGTGCTTCACATTGTTGAAGAAATCTAGGGAAGCAGGTATCTGAAATGACATGTGAAGCTAAAATCTCCCTCAAACTGAAAGGATAGAAGTAAGATTACTAGTTCTGCAAAGATCACAACCACAACATGGATATTTGCGTAGACTTGAAAAGTAAGATAAAAGGCCTAATCCGAAGAGGGAATCTATCAAGGTTCATGGATAAATAAGGTCGAATGGATGTTTCAGATGAACGGGAAACCAGGAGACGATCAGAATCCACTTATAGAAAGGGAGACGATAAGAAAATAAGCGGGAACGATGAGAAGGAGGATGATCCAGATCTACCCAAAAGACCCAAAGAGACCAAATACGAGGTGAAAATTATCTCATTGATGTAATTTTATTCTAAGTGGTGATGACATCAGCGACGTCGAAATAGCTAAGAGGAAAGCCAGCCTCAATGAAGCCAAAACATGCTCCTACATTCGACAGATTAACCTATCCACTGACATGGATAATTTCCCAAGGAAAGTAAATGAAGATCGATTCCTGATAGAATACTCCAAATAAGACCTATAAGTAGTACTCTATCGCCATGATGCCCACTCGTCTCTATGATGTTGGTTCCTTAAGAAAAGGTGGCTAGAGTGTTGATCGATAATCGTTGTTCAATTGATGTCCTATTTGACAACTAGTTTAAAGTATTAGGACTGTGAAATATCAATATTGAGCCATATCGTAGACCCCTCAGTCGTTTTGAGGAGAGAATGTGTATCCTCTATAAACTGTCAACCTAGAAGTCATAATCGATACCTAACCAACCTGTCGAACTGAGAAGATACGTTTCTTCATCGTTGAAAAGAACGTCAACTTACTATACAATATTATCCTCGAAAGGGTTGGATTAAAGAAATTTAAGGTTGTGACCTCCACTGTACATCAATATAGTAAGTTCCTCACGATTTATGGAGTTAACGTAATTGAAGGCAATCAAGTCGAAGCTAGGGAGTGCAACTACACAAAAGGTGACCAAGAAGAACTAAAACAATTTCACCACTACATACCTTATAGAGATCATAAACCCTCGTGAAGGGGCGCAACTAGTCAAGGGACATGTCGTGGAAATAATAGAGTATATTGTCTTAGATAACGAACACCTAGAAAAGACAATGCATCGAAGGAATGTATCTTCTTGGAGTCACGAGGATATGCTAGGGATTGATCCAAATTTCTGTGTCACAAACTCAACATTGTCAAGGATGCAAAGCCAATAAAATAGAAATGATGTCTCTTTTGTCCCGAGAAAAACATGCACATATAGGACGTAGTGGAAAAGTTTCATAAAGACAATTTCATTGAGGACGTAAAGTACCATGAGTGGCTGACCAATGTAGTTATGGTTAGAAAGAAGGATAATACATGACATATGTGTGTTGATTTCATGGAATTAAACAAATCCTATCTGAAGGACCATTATCCCTTGTTGATGATTGATCAATTGGTTAATGCTACTATGGGGCATGATCTACTCGACATTATGGATGAATATTCGGGTTATAATAAAATTAAAATGAAGCTAGAAGAAAAGGAGAAAATTTCCTTCATCACTAGCCGACGTACCTATTGCTACAGCGTTATACCTTTTTGTCTCAAAAATGCTGGAGCAATGTACCAAAGGCTGGTGAACAAAGACTTCGAGCAAGAAATTCGGCGATCATATTAATGAACAAAGACATATGTTCGACTAGTTGTAGAAGCATTAAGTGAATCTCACAGCTATAAAATGTGTATTCGGCGTGCTAGAAGGAATGTTACTTGACTTCATAGTAAATAAGAGAGGTATTGAGGCCAACCCAGACAACATTCAGGAATTGATTAACATGTGGTCCCCAACAATAAAAGAAATAGGTGTAGAAGTTCATGGGAAGGGTAGCAGATATTAATAGATTTCTCCCATAGGCTATGGAAAGATGACTTCCTTTATTTAAGGTGTTGAGGGAGACTTTTAAATGGAAGGAGGAGTGTGAAAATTCCTTCTTAGAGTTAAGAAATACCTGGTATGTCCGACCTTAATCTCAAAACCACTCATGGGAGATAAACTCTTCCTATACCTAGTTGTATCTGAGCCGGCAGTTAGCTCGACATTGCTCCGACTAGAAAATAGGTTATAGAAACCAGTTTACCGCACTAACTGATCTTACCAAGGAGAGGAAATTTATTATTCAAGACTAGAGAGGTTAGCTCAGGACAAAATTGGGGCTTTTCGAAGAATAAAGTCATATTTCCAAGCTCATACCATTATAGTTTATACAAACCTAATCCTACATCAAGCCATTCAAAAACCTAATAAATCAAGTAGATTAATGGATTAGGTTGTTGAACTAGGGGAGTATGATATAAAAATGAACCCTGAACAGTTTTAAAAAACCAAATATAAGCTAATTTTATAGTAGAATTCACTTATGAGGAAAACATTATCGAGTAGACTTCCATCGAAGATAGCTCAATAATATAAATAATCGAGTAGACTTCTTCAAAAGAGAGCTCAAGAGTTCAACATGTCGAGAAAACCACTTCGAAAGATAGCTCAATGACCGGTACAGTCGACCAGGTGAAAGATATACCAGAATCATCGGCTAAGCAAAAGAAAACTTTTCGCTACCCGGAGTAGAGCAGTAAAGTATTAAACTACGGGACCCTGAGAGAGGGATATTCAAGAAAAAAACATCCAATTTAGAAGATATATGTATATGGATCGTAATGCACCTCTGGCAGTGGGGCTGGGCTGATAATCAACACCTTGGACAACATAAATAGAGTAAGAAGCACTCATAACTGAATTTGACCTAGCATTATCGTTAGGTGTCTAATGGATACAAGCACACAGTGATTCCCAGCTTATTGTGAAATAGGTGTTAGGCGTTAATGGAGTTAGAGGGGAGTTTATGACGAAATACCTAGCCAAAGCGCAGGAGATGATATCCAAATTTCCAGTAGTCAAAGTGATTAGGATCCCTGGATCTGATAACACTCGAGAAAATATATTTGTTTAGCTCGCTTCTACGACCAGAATAGAGTTAAGAAGGACCACCATAGTAGAAATCTTCTTGCACTGAAGCATTGACAAAGAAAATCAAAGAATGATTGAACTAGAGTAGGTCCCATCTTAGATGGATCCAATAAGGAATTTCCTAAAAATAGAATTATGATGACTGAACCTAAGGATACCAAGAGGCTACGATATAAAGCAGCTAGGTATGTTATCGAAGTAGGGATCCAATGTAAAAGAGGATTCCTTATTGCGTTGCTCAAATGTGTCCATCCAGTTGAGGTATCCAACTTGATAAAGGAAATACATGAACATTTTTGTGGAGCACACTTACTTGGGAGATCATTAGTTAAGACAGTAGACACGTAGGGATACTACTAGCACACTATGAAACAATATTGTGTCGATTATGCATGACGATGCGATAAATGCCAAAAATATGCTGCAATCCATATAACGTTTAGTGCTTCAATCACGTCAATCACATCCCTGGGCCCTTTGCCATGTGGGTTAATGACCTAGTCGGGCCTCTGTCAAAGACAAGCGGAAGGTGCAAGTCCTTAGTCATTGCGGTGAATTACTTCACCAAGTGGGTGGAAGCAGACGTCTTGTAGATATACCTTATGTTAAGGTCTTACATTTTAACTGGAAAAATAACATTTGTCTCTATAGAATGCCATAATAATTTATTATTGACTTGATAACCAAAATTTTGAAGATTATTGCATTCAATCCAAAATCCAAAAGTTACATGTCGCTACTTGACATTTGCAATGCAACGGGAAGAGAGAAGTGATGAACAAATCTATTCTCAATTGAATAAAGATAAAACTGGATGATTCCAAGGGAAATTGCATCAATAAACCACAAAGTGTTCCCTAAACCTATAGAACTACGCGAGGATAGTCACCGATAAAACTTCTTACATGTTAGCTTTCTGTAAAGAAGTTGTGGTCCCCACATACATTGATTTGCCTAGTCACAGGGTGCTCAAGTTTAATTCTTTAAAAAGTGATATCATGAGGAAACTGGATTTGGATTTGGTTGAGGAAGCTAGAGAATGATGCACTTCGTGTGGTAACCTATTAGCAAAGAACTGCTTGGTTTTACAATAGAAGGATAAAGTGTCGAAACCTCAAGGAAGGAGACTACATACTAAAGAATGTACTATAGAAAGGATAAATTTTATAATACAATTGGCATGGTTCTTACCGCATTTTTATAGTCGTCTAATCAGGAATATATCAGATTGAAACCCTAGAAGGGAAGCCGTTCAAAAACCCATGGAATGTTGAGCATCTGATGAAGTAATATTACTAATCGGATAACATTTAATCCCTTTTTATTTCCCGTAAATCGTTTTCAATTCTAAATAAAGATTTTTAATATTTTTGTAAAGATTATTTCCCTATTTTTATGTTTCTTTCGGATGGGAGATGTGCTAAATTAAAAGCATACTCGAAGAATAAGAACGAACCAAAACTTCGAAACTTCACGTATGACTTCGTCGTTGGACCCCATAAGATTAAAAACAAAAAGTATCAAAAACAAAAATTCATATAGGACCCCGAGGTCAAGAACAAGAAGTTTTACTAGACCAATTTAAGGATTTTTCCAGACATATTTGGTCTCCACTAGTAACTAATGCCAGCACCTGGACAAAATGACAAGATTCGTTTAAGTGACCTTAATGGCTCATTAGTAGAACCTAAGGCGGGAAACCTAGGTTCATCTAAACCAGTAACTAGTAAGTCGGATTAGTCGAATAAACACTGACCATACAATCGTAAAACAAAAATTTTATTATGCCATGATTACACCAAAAATCAATGTATTAATATGAAAACCAAAAGGCCTAAGTTTTATTGCAAATCCTAAAGAATTATTACATGTCTAGAAAACTCAAGTAACAACTAAACATCAATTGTCTAAGCCTGATCTGAAGGGTATTTGCTCAGTGCTTTCTCAACTCTAGTAGGTGGAACATTGAGTTCTAAAGGAGTAATTATAGTCTCAGGTCCTTAAGCCATGATTCGACGCTGGAACTTTCCTTCTTCACCAGATGTAGTTGTTGGTTAAGAACATCATCACCATTAAAACCATAATCCCCAAGGTACTTCCTGACTAACTTGTTGGGATTGCATTCAGAAAAACCCAAGAGGCATCCAATTTAAAAGGAAGATTATGTTTCTCCAAACAACAGGGGTCATGTCAATACCATAGCTTATCTTCCTTCTACAGCTTCATCACAGTGAGGGCATTTATCCACCCCCACTTATAACCTTCTTTGTGGGTGTGTTCAAGCTCTTCATTCAAGTGTGCTAGTGCCTCATCATAACCATCCATCCATATTTTACGAGGCTATTTATCAAAGTTATTGGAAAGATAATCGACCTTGTTACTTAATTACTTGATGGTGGACAATTAATTATTTATAAGGTTTCCCTAGACAACCAAGGTTTTCTTGGTTCACTCTTCTTTTAATGAATAGTGAGCCTTAATCACCTGTCGAGAGGATTAACCTCCCCTTTTGGATTTCTTCAACTATTCCACTTCTTACATCAGGTGGGAATTCTCCTATTCCAGAAAGGAAACTCCTTAACTCTGATTGATCGTAGTCGACTTCTTGTGGCCCTCCAACTCATCCTTTAATAGATTATTCTCCTGTTCTAGAAAACTTGCCACCTCCCATGAACTCTTTATATTTGATTGCAACACAAACTATTTTTTAGAGTCTGACGAAGAAAAATCTTAATTTTTTTGTTCAAATCCATTATCATGCCATAAAATGGAAAATTTCATCTTGTAAGTAGTAGATAAGCTAACAACAACATATTTATGGTCCCGCTGGAGCTTGAGGATCATCTCATTATAAGAGGTGTTGGTCTCTTCAAATTGATTAAACAACATGTGCATACTGAGATAAGAATCTTTATCTTATTTAGACACATCCAGGACGAGCAGTTCCTCCAAATCATCCTCATCCATTTCTTCGTGGCCAACACCAAATTGTTGATTACTCCTCAGGTAAAGTTTTCTTTTAGTGGCGTCCAAATTAGCCATTCTGGAGTCAAACTGAAATAAATATGACACTGCAAAAGTAACAACGGAATGAAAGAAGGATTATGTCAAATTATTTAAGACTATGATAGGAAATGGTAAAATTTCATGAAAAATGTGAAGACATTACAGCTAAGGAAATCGGGAAAATGCATCAAAAGTACACAAAGAAAAATTTTAAAGTCCCTATCACTACATCTACTCCTTATCCACAGGAATCTCACCTTCTGATGTGACAACCAACATCGATTGGTCTTGGGTCACTACATATTCCACCATATCCTCATCATCATCAACATCCTCCTCAATTTGTGTAGGAGTACCTAGGTTGTGCTGAAGAAATAATTCTTTACCAACAGTTGTGACGACCTAGGTTAGAGAAGCATCCCATCCCTACTTAAAGAAGGACATCTTTAGATACTCGACTTTGATCGCATTAGTAGATAATGCCTTGTCCAATCCTATACTATACGCATCCTCCTTGTAATTTTTAGCTTTGGATTTTATCTCTTCAACATAGACTTTGTCCTGGTCGGCCACTTTCTCAGCCTTCTTGCCCACCTTCTTAGCATTATGAACCCTCTTTTTAGCATCGCTCATAGCCTACTATGCTCGATTCTTCCCATACTCCATCTCCTTGATGGTATCATTAATTTTCTTTTTATCATCCTCGTGGGCATGATTAGTAGCCTCCAAGGATTTACAAATTCCATTAAATATTGTCTCCACCTCAGAAGAAGATTCCTTAAGGTTATTTTTTATCCTCAGCAAGTGGTCATAGTCAACTAAGAACAATAAAAATCATTATTTAAAGAAAATCATTAGAAATAAGTGGTAATGACTACGATAAATAAGAAAGTAGCAAGTGCTACTCACGAGAGCCAGATTATGGCTGGCTCGACCAACCATCCTTATATGAGAAAGGGAACATATTGCAACCTAGTCAGCTAGAAGGATTCTTGCTCTAATCAAACCCCGATCAAGCTTAGGACTCATAGTAATGGACTGGGCAGTGCTTTTTCCCTTATCGATGGGCTCTTTTCCTACCACCTCTAAAGTGGGACTAGATACTCTTCAACCTCTTGAATTGAGGCTCTTATTTTTTCCCTAGAGAAACATCCACCACAATGGGTTCTCTAGAGCCCCCAACATCATATTTCTTTTCAACATGAGGGGTAGAATCTGAGCTAGCCATTAGGTTAGGTATATTCCTTTTCACCATTATTGTTGGAGTAATGTCGGTAGTCATAAGTGATATGTCAAGAGGTTCAAAATATGATGAAGTTCTCTCCATCAAAAAATTCATCTCTGCTTATGGCGGAGACTCAAACTCTGCAATAGAAAATGAAGAAGTGGGGTCTTGTAGAATGATGGGGGCTACTGGTATCTCTTCTATTGGGTGAGAAATAAAATATGTGCTGAAATTGTGATAGCTGATCAAGACTGAAGACGAGGTGGGATGATCTTCACCAATCCTCTATTGTAGGGACCACATAATATTTAGGATGGTAAAGTTGACTTCAGGGACCCGAGGAATGTCTTTCTTCCTTTTATCTATAAAATAGAAAGGTAGAAGTATGGAACTAGTAATATAATAAAAAGAAGGTCTAAAAAGATGGAAAAATATATAGGTGCATATGAGTGCTGACCTTTTTCTTAACCTTCCCGAGGGCAACCAGGTCCAATGTACTCTTCACCCTCAGGTAGAAGGGTGAATTACCAATCCTTTACTATTAGATTGTGATCCCAATAGTCCTTACTAGAATCCAAAAAAATCACGACGAAGGCTCTGTTTGAGAATATCGTCTTCGAGAAATAAATGTCCTCGTTTCTTGTTCCCCAATTATAACAATTCAATAATTCCTTTATTCCTATATTTTTCCTATACCGCTCATTCATGCGGTATACTAATTTTATAACTCACCAAGTGTTTGGGGCCACTTGAGCAGGGACGACATCAAAGTACTGACAAAACTCCAAAAATAAATGGTCCGGGGGAAAAATAACCCCATAATTAACAATAAATATTGTGGGTATCCAATGATCCTCTTCTAGTGCACAGAGGTCCCAGGACCTATTAATAACTCCATTTTTACCCACGGAGGTATCCTATGGGCAGTCCTAAAGATATCAAATGAAATATAATCAACAGTTTGCACCATATTCGTAGAAAAGAACAAACAAACACAAGGAAATAGAGATTCTTACAGTGAAAAAGATAGCAAGGAAGAAAAGCTCTCACAATTTGCAAAGGAAAAACTTGAAAGAGAAGAAAAAGATTTTAAATTCAAGGTGAAGTGAACAAAGGGGGGAACTGGCGTTTTATAAAACTCAGTGATGTCGTGTACATTTCTTCATCTTTTGATGTCGTGTCAATTCCCAAGGAACGAAATTACCAGCATACCCCCATGTGGTTTGATATTTTTTCCATTATTTACAAAATTACCACTACCTCAAGGAATGAAATGAAAGTTTTGAAAACTCCGAGATCTCGATTGTTGACTAGATGCCACAACATGAAGAAATCATCCTAGATCAACTAACGATCGACATTTTCATAAATCAGACCAACTCTTCATGGATAACATTCCATCATTTCACTCTGCCAGTCACTGCTCACTCTGATCAAGAATGAAGTATTGAAGACTTTTGTTGTAACCTAAAACAATAGTACTACGTGGACAAGCGATAATATGATACATGCCATCATCCAAATCCTGTAATATTAATGTGATCAGTTTATTATCCCCTTTGATCGGCCGAATGTCCAACCATCTTCAGGAATGCGAACCATCAATAAAGTGAAACAATCACATATGGAAATTTATACAGTCACCCATGCACATGCACGTGAAAGACATGTTGGCACATTCTTAGTTGCTATCCATAATGTAACATTGTGTAAATACCTAATGTATAAAGGTATTTCCACCTCTTTTCCTTCCCCCTATTATAAATAGTTTACTACACCCCTAAGCTAGAGGACAACTGAAAAATAGCATACATTTAGCACTAGATAGTTCTTGAAAGGTTGTAATCAACCCTAATCCTTAGTCACTTAGTACCCGTGGTTGTAGGCATCTCTTTGGGTTGAACCACGTACAAACCTTTGTCTCATTCCTTGCCTATCACCTATCTTTAACTCATAATCTCTTATTCTTTATTTATGGTAGATAAATTATTGACATAATCATGATAAGACTCTTTATAAACCATATACCAAGTTTAGACACCAACAATGAGCATTGAAAAATAATCCATTTTTTAGTAAAGGTAGGTTTTCTTAATATACTTGACATGAATGTCTTTGAGAAGTTCTTCTATAATGGAAGGATAATTTTGAGTTAAGTCTTAATTGAAGAAATTTTAGCTTAAAATTCTATACAATTGCACTCATTTTCGCAACATCTACAATATATTTATTGGACAAAAGCAATGGACATATCTATGATGTAGATGATTAAGAGAGAATGAGAGCAAGAAGGTCATGTTCGAAGAGGGTTGCAATATGTTTGAACTGAACAACGAGAGTTTTCACAACAGTTACCATTTTAGATTTGGGGTTAGGTAATGAGGACAAATTTAAATAATGTCTACTGGGGTGGGAGGATATTTGAAAACTAATAAAGGAAGGGGGGTTGGACTGAAGAACCTATAAGGACTTTAACATTTCGTTGTTTTGTAAGTGTCTGTGGATATTTTCTTACAAGGAGAACATGTTATGTAGAAGAGTAGTTGGAGTTAGAGGGGGTGTACGTATCTTGGGTGGGGTCCAGGAGTGGACCAGTTTGCCCATGGGGTGGAGTTATAGAAGCACATTTCGAAATAATTAGAGGATTTATCTAGATATATGAGTTTAAATTTGGGAGAGGTAATAGGATTAGGTTCTCGAAGGACAAATGGGGTAAGAATTACTCTCTATAGGATTAGTGTCCCGGTATCTTCAGCTTAGAGGGGGGATAAAGATGGGCTGGTTGCAAATCAAATGACCATTATTGGGCATCGAATGGAGTGGAATCCTTTGTTGAGAACACAGTTATAGGACTTGGATCTTGAGGAGGGCAAGGCATTTTTTTATATGGTTAGAATTGGCACCGTGATCGGTGATAAGGGGTGATGAATTGAGATGGAAGGCAAACGGCAATGGGTTCTTTACAGTCATAAGTTATTATTTCATTTTGAGAGGGGATGGGTACTAAAGAGCCTATTTCCCATGGAAACAAATATAGAAGTCAAAGGTGCCACCGAAAGTTGTTTCTTTGTTTGGATCGTGGTGATGAATGCAATATTAATGTTCAAGGTCTTGAGGAAGAGAAGACGACTAATAGCTAGTCATTGGAGGTTGTGTAAGGAGACAGAAGAGATGACCAGTCATTTACTTTTGCATTTGTAGGTGACGAGGGGAAAGTGGGATGTCTTCCTATCCCTAAGACGACTTCTGTGGATAATGCTCCAGATGTTGAGCGCATTATTAGAGGCATGGAACCAACTAAGGGGTATAAGGGTGTTATAAAAGTGTGTTGTCTGTTCCTAAAGTATATCTTTTGGACGATCTGGGAGGTGAAAAACTCGAGATGTTTTGTAGGACTGGAAATTGCACCATCTAGAATTTGTTGCCTATTTTTGAGTACTTTACTGAGTTAGTTTAAGGAGAGACATGTCACTTCTCTTCTGAACTTTAAATAAATTAGGGAGCATTTTCAATGAGTTGTGTATTTTGGAAGTTTTCTAGTGGTAGTCTTTTACGGTTTCTGTTTTTTAGGCTGTAGTTTATACTCTCTCTATAAGAGTTTCGCTTCCTTAGAGGCTAGATTTTCTTATTAAACATTTATTTATAAAAAAAATACGTGAAAAGATTTCTATTATGCAATAATTTTTCATTTGATATTATTAGTGGTATACTTTTGGATTTGAATATATTTTCGATTGTTGTAAGTATACTATGTTTTATTTATATGAAATGTATTTTTTCATCTTTTGCTTAATTTTCTCATTACATTTGTCAAGGTTGAGTAACTGGTAATGGGTCTCTTTAAGTTAGGTGTGAATCATACCATAAGTCAAGAACACCTAGAAAAAAATTATATTTATTTTATCATCGGACTATTAGTATTTTTGTTGTAGTATTTTTTATTTTTTAAATATGGCGGATAGACCTATAAACGAAGAAAATGTTCTCTAAATTTGTTTACAATTATTTGTGTTATATAAAAATTATTTTTGACTTAAATTATACAAGACTTAATGCTTTAGAAAACAATCTTCATGTCCTCAGGCAAGGCACGGGAAATCAGTTGCTATTGATATATGATAAGACTTTGAAGAAAAATAAGGAACATTTTCACTACGTTGCCTCTTTCAATTAATGCCTTCTTTCATGGGGACTTTTCATTTAGTTGTCTTTTTCCAATTTATAAAAGCCTAAAAAATTATTTAGTTATTGTAAACACACACATATCAACTATTTGGTTAAATGCATTGTTGTGCCATAAATATTGTGAGCTCAAACGGTCACTTGTATAGACAGATAAGAAACTCTTATGAACATATAAGGAGGTCGGCTCAGGACCCAGTTTGGTCATCCAATGCAATCAGGTTGGCCCTAGGATGAAAGGCAGTGAGTTAAGACTTCATGCATCATAGACCATTAATGATACTACTTGACACTATGCACAGGTGGATGCCTATTAGTCGGATGATGTTAGCATCACTCAAGGGAAAATTGAAGAATTTACGATTTATTATTACCCCATTATTGATGGGATACGAGGACCCATCACTCTTTTCCATAAATTCATGTAAAAAGGTGTACATGCCTAATCTATAAAGGCAGGCCACCTGTCATCCAACATTTTTTTGGTCTCCACTACATTCTCTCTCTAGGCCCACACATAGCAGGCATAAATATTACGGATTATCTTCTAAAAAGGGGGTATGATCCATCGATTGAGAGAGAAACTTTTATAAGGTATGCTATCATGTTCTAGAGAAAGAAATAGGCTTTTAATAAACCTTTCAACCGTGGTTATTGCTCATTGAATATAATAAAAATAACTGATGCACTTGTGGACGTAAGCACCACATTGGATAGAACCACGTAAACTCGATTTATATCTATTTCCTCTCATCTTTTCTCTATTGCTCTTACTCTAGATCATCATTTTTGTGATTAATCTCTATTTATCTATTGAGAATCTACAATTAGTGTATTTAGCTAAGACATAAATCCACACACCAATTTTAGACATTAATAGATTGGCGTTGTCTATGGGAAAGTATTGACAAGCCTACTGTTGCCTTCTCCCAATATTTTCTCCTACTATTTCGGGATTATAAATCCTTGTTTTTCAACTATTACATTGATTCCACTGGTTATCAACACCATTTTTCCTCTAACCCACAATCTATTTTTCTTCATAGATTTTGTTACTACAATAATTGGTGAAAATCCAAAAAGTATCTAAGCCGCAGAAGAAACTTCACCTATTACACCTATAGGCATGAACGACCTACGAGCATATGGCAAAGCTTATCCAGAGGCCAAGAGGCTATGTAGGAAAGAGTCAAGAAATTGTCGCAAATTATCCTGACCGGACACAGGAGGCATGATGAATATTTAGCCACCCCAGCAAGGGTGAGAACCTCGAGCGAAGGCATGAAATGCCTCCTCTGGATCCACACAGGGAGAGGTAGCAGATGTAGCATAAGATGGTAGTGGAGAATCCCAGGCGACTAGACTCGAGCCTTCATGGAGAGGCTATTGAATTCCGAAACGATGGATATGAATGTGATGATAGATATGGCAAACCAGGAGCCGCATCCACCATCCGAATGGGTGGATGCTCCAAGAACGAAATTCCAAAGGTCTATTAAAAATGCGTATAGATTGAACTACAAAAAAATATTACACAGGTGCAAAATCCAATAAAGAGGAAAAAGAATTTACCTTCGAGATATCTTTGATTTTATCTCATCTTAGCACAAATCATATGTGATGACAGTTAATCAAGAATGCAGGACCGATGCACCTCACGGTCTTCTAAAGTATTATTGATATGGACAGTCACGAGCAGAGTGTTGATCTTCCTTCGTGACCACCTTTTATTCTCCTCTTTCTTCTTTGTTGACTATCTTTCTCACAAGTCTGAATTTGGGTCTTTTGTGTATCAAAGAGTGATGGCTAGTTTATGAAAGAATGAACTTTAGGTTCATATATATAGGCTATAGTATGGACCCTAAGGAGAGATAAGGATGTGGCTCATAATGGGACTGAGAAAGCCTAATCCTTCAAAAATAACAATCTCAGTCCCTTAATTATAATTAATACCCCTACATATTTATAATTGCAACTCCACTCCTTAAGTAAAAATTATATTTCGAGATCCTCATTATTAATTACTTAATTCTCCCCATGTTAAGGTTACAGATACCCGTTAATAAATAAATTACTGATAATTTATTTAATTAACTTCTTTAAGTCTTTGAGCAATTCAATTTAACTTATTTGTAGTGTTGAATTAACATTATCTACCATCAAGGTTTGACACATACAAAACCTACACCCATCTCAAAGAGGTATCACGAGTCTCTATACTGAGATATGGATTCCATCCATAAAAGACTTTCACCATACGTTAATCACCATTACCCAATTTATCAAGATTATTGATCCAATAATTAATCTCACCTGATAAGTCAAAGAAATAAATAACAATTCCATGTGTCCACCAATCATATTCGGATTAAGATCCTTAAGTAAACCTAATAACTACGAGGTGTACATTGTCTTATAAAATCATATAAAAACAATGACCTGAAATTGGTCTCATTCGATACACACAGAATGTATTGGCACAATAAGTTGAAACTATATCATTACCCATAATCAAGATAGACCTAATAAAATATTATGCTTAATCCTATTGATGGTGTGTCTAGTTCCATCTAAGACTATGAATAATAAAACTTACATTCCACAATAACTAGTGATCTGATCTTTTGTGTGTAATTCGTACTCTACACACCAGAACACCTACTAAGAAAAATAAAAAACACCGACAATATATAATATAATGCAAACATTATGTCCATACATGATTCTCATTAAAACATGAAACAATGATTTTATTTTAATAATAAATCCATAACTAGAACTATGACATAAATCATAGTTTTAATCTACTCTAATAGATATGACGACAACCAAACTTATTCTCTAGAGTGCAAAAGCATTTTGGAGAGACTGAGTAAAGGCTATCCATTTGGCCATTTTCGGTCAGTGGTAGAAAGAGCCCACTAACACTAGGGCCTCAAAGAATATATAGACGAAACCAGAAGGAATGATCTTTCACATAGGTCAAAACCTAGTGTTTAAGGGTCACCTAAAGCCAAGAAAACCTACTAGTAAGAGAGCTTAGCTGAGAGCCAAGGACAAGCAGGCCAGATAGTGATGGTTAAGGCCAATAAAGATGACCAGCTCCAGAAAGTGTCAATCTAATGGTTAGAAGATTGCCTAGGGAAAATTATAAGGACAAAGAACCCCCTCCAAAGAGGTTTCATATAAGGGTCCCCATTCATGTCATCAATCGTGAGCTATTTAATGCCAGATAATTTCAAACCACCAGTTATCACTCCTAAGTACGATGGCACGTCTTACCCTATGTCGCATATAGAGTGGTGTCTGGTTGCCTCGAATATTTACTCTGTCCCCGATGAGATGCATAAATCGAGATTTCTCCTACACCATCACCGGATCAACCCTAATATAGTACAATGGGATACCAAGAAGTCAGATCTAAAACTTTTAACAATTAGTCGATCTCTTCATCGATAGTTTTTGTTTCAGTTCTAGAACAGGCAAACGAGTCGCCCATCTACTAAACATCCTCCATAGGATAAACGAGATGACCAAAGAATTCATTGAGATGTTCAGCACTGAAAATTTGAAAGTCATGGACTATAAAGTGAAGAGAGTTATTGCAGTGCTAATGATAGGATTACGACTGGGGAAGTTATTTTAAATTTTGTCCAAAGAATTTCCAAACATTATATTTGAGTTGTCGACAAAACCTAGAAAGATTATGAACGCCGAAAAACTTATGGCAGTAAAGGACTAACATGATCTCAAATAAGAAAAAGGAGTTCAGGGATAGAAAAATGGTTGGCAGACCGAGAAGGTTTGATGAATATACCTCATTGACCGTAGGGGTATACTTCATCCTCAAGGAGATTTGTAGAAGTAATAACCTGAAGTGGCTAAGAAAGTTTAAATAGGTGAGATAAAACTAAGTACTGCAAGTTCTATAAAGATCACGGTCACAATATAGACAATTACTTGTCCTTGAAGAATTAAATTGAGATCCTCATGAAGTAAGAAAAGCTAACAAAGTATTATGACAATCATAATCCATCAAAGTCAGCTTGCAGGAAGGTTGACGAGAAGAAAAGAGGTCAAGATGATCACTCGAAGGATGATCCCAACTTTCCTAAAAAGCCCAAATAACCAGTGCATGAGGTAAAGATAATCTCATTTTGAAGCCACTTTATAGTAGCAGAAGATGATCGAGGAGGAAATGGGCTAGCAGAAAAATGACGTACCTAAATGAGGCAAAGTCTTGTTCTCACATCACACTACTTGACCTAATTGGCCCTACTGCATCTCCTCTAAGGAAGCTAAACAGAGATCATCTTACAAACATTTTTCTAAAGATGATTTGTAAGGTGTGCTTTATTTGCGTGATGATGCACTACTCATCACCATAGTCGTACATGAGACGGTGGAGAGGATATTGGTTGACAACCGCAGCTCGATCGAGGTCCTCTTTTACTGTTGTTTCCAAAACCTCATGATAAAAGATAGGAAGTTAGAGGAGTATCAAAGACATATTATTGGATTTACAGGCGAGAAGGTGTTCCCCTTGGGTAGAATAGAGTTGCGAGTCCTGATCGGCGAATGGCCAACAAGCAGAATAAAGAAGATATGCTTCTTCATGATGGATGATGACATGCATTCAATGTATAATATCATATTTGGAAGTGTTGGATTAAAAAAGTTCGAGGTTATTTCATGCACTGTTCACCAATGTGTGAAATTCCCCACCAATTACAGAATTGGTGTGGTGAAAGGAAACTAGGTGGAAGCTTGTGAATGCTACTGCATATTAGAGGAATAGGAAGAGAAGAAAAAACTGACTACCACTTAACATATCGAGACACTTGATTCTCAAGTTGAAGATAAATTATTCAAAGTCCAAGTAATAAAGGAAACATAAAAGGTGGTAGTGGGTGAAGAACAACCAGAAAGGATATCCCATATCGGCTCATCACTTGACCCTACCTTCGAGAAAGAATTAGATGAGTTCTTGAGAAGGAGAAGTCATGTATTTTCCCGGGGCCATGAATACATACCAGGAGCTTAGCGTAATAAAAGTTGCAAAGCCGGTAAAATATCAATGTCGTGTGTTCACTAAAGAGAAGAATATGTCAATCTAGGAAGAGGTGGACAAGTTACAAAGGTCAGAGTTCATTAAGGACATGAAATGTCTAGAATGGATTTCAAATATTGTCATGGTCAGAAAGAAGAATGACAACTATCGTATATGCGTGTATTTCACCAAACTTAATAAAGATTTCTCGAACAATCATTATCTACTACCTAGGAATGACCAACTAGTCTAGGATACAGTACAACATGATTTCCTCGGCTTTATGGATGCTTATTCAGGGTACAACCAGGTAAAGATGAAGTTAGACAATCAGGAGAATACCTCATTCATCACTAGGAGAGGTACCTATTGTTACAATGTTAAGACTTTTGGATTGAAAAATGCAAGGGAAACATACCAAAGGCTAGTGAATAAAGTATTCAAAGATTAGATTAAGAAAACTATGGAAGTGTAAGTGGATAACATGCTCACGAGAAGCAAAAAAAAACCACATCAGCGATCAGTTAGAAAAATATCAAATGAAGTTGAACCCAACAAAATGTGTTTTTGGGGTCAAAACGAGGAAATTCCTTGTCTTCATAGTCAACCAGAGAGGCATAGAAACAAACTCGGATAAAATCCAAGCACTGATAGACATGTTGTCCCCTACAAGAAAGAAAAATATATCGATTAGTAGTACAAGTGGCCGCTTTGAACATATTCATCTCTAAAGCCACGGACATCTGTCTCCCACTATTTAAAATCTTGAGGAACATCTTCGAGTGGAATGAGGAATACGAGAGAGAATTTTAAGAGTTGAATAATTACTTGGAATCTGCACCACTATTGTCCAGATTGGTCATAGGTTAGAAGCTCTATTTATACTTGGCAATTTTAAAATTAACTGTATGCTCAAATTTGGTTAGAAAATAGGCCAGGGTGTAAAAGCTATTTTATTACACTATCAAGCCATACTGAAGAGTATAAATCCGTTACTTAGGTTGGAGAAGTTATCCATAGCTTCTATTGAAGCATCTAGAAGAATATAAGAACAATTTTTCTAATGTTGTTCATAGTATAGGACTTTTTGAAATTCAGTCTAGCTTAGTGTATTCTGTTTCAATCGTCACTCACCATCACGAAGTACTGAACTCAAGAATATCCAAGTTTGAAAACTTCCCTACATCCCATAAAAGTATAAAGCAATTAATTCATAAACTTTATTTTTAGGATGTTTATTTTCATTGAAGACAAATAGGGGGGGTTTTAGTTTTGAACGAAAAAAGTTATTTTTTAAACCTCATTCACACGAGATCTATATATGGTTCTAACAAAAACGTTGTTTTTTTAGAAAGTACATTAAAAGTTTACATTGAATGTGCATCGATCAGTGGAGTAATGTTTTGATTCGTCATAAGGTTGTTTTGATGCCTGTTTAAACGAGAATGCCTTTTCATTCGAACGAGACTATGTTTCATTCTAACGAGTTTCTTTTCTCGTTTGAATGAGCCTCAAAATTCATTCGAATGTGTCACCGCCTCATAAATTATGAATGCCATATAAATACTTATTTCTTTTTATATTTTTCAATACTTTTGCCAGATCATTTTATGAATATCTTTTACAAAATTTCTTTATTGTTTACTGTTCTAAAATAATTTTAATTCACAATATACATCCTGAAAATAGTTTGTGTGAGTTAGTTTAAACCGTAGAAAGTTTTTTATATTATACGTACACATGTGTGGAGAAGGTATCTGCATAGCTGACCATTGTGATTCTCAAAGGAACTCACTGCTAAAGAAAAAGATTGATCGGTGGATACCGAGCGTGGAAGGTCGTGTGTGGACTGCTCCTCACAAAGAAGTATTCTTTATAGATTTGTGAAGACTAGTGCATTATACTTTTGTCGATTATCAAGTAGTTTGTAAGTCGAATGTCTTGTAAAATTTCTCAAGGTCTGAACAAAAGGTTTTTCCCAAACGAAATTTGTCCTGAAACTTTGCCTTTCTTGAATGCTTGGTTTACTTTATTTATTTTATCACATAGATGTATGGTTAGGATAAAAGGATAAAATTTGGTTTTGTATGTGTTGGACAGTTTATTATATAAATAATCCATTATGATCTCGATAAGGCACTCATAAGTTGGAATCAGAGCAGGTTGCACCAAGTTATCGAGTGATTCTGATTTTTCAAACAGTTTTTCTGGCTAATATAATTTCTTCAAATTGGTATCAGAGCGGGTTGCATGAATTTACAATGCAGATCCTTGTTTAGTGCTCATTTAGGGTGGTTGATTTTTTGTGTATCTCTCTTGTTGGTTTATTTGTTTTTCTTTAGATGGATTCACGTAGTTTTAACGACTTAAATCATTTGAATTTAAAGTTTGCCAAAAGAATTGAATTTTTTGAAAAATAATTCTCGTTTAAATCTGTCATGAATCTTTTGAAAATTGTTTAAAACCAAAGGGATTTATTTCTTGAGAAACTTGTGGACGTGGATCGTGATTTTAAAAATTTATAATTTTCCAAGAAAGAGAGTGATATTAGAGTTCGGATTTTAGAAAAAGAATTATAAGACTATCAACTTTCCATGGTATCTGTTGGTGACGTTGAAGATAATGATAAAATAATTAATGATTTAAAGAACGTGCGAAGACTCTTAGCTATAAGTTTTCTTGCATTGAGTGGGTGGGGGGGGGGGGTAAAGATAACCTTCTAGGAATGATTGAACATATGAAGAATGAGTCCCTAAAATTGAAGGAGACTAATTCTTTACTTGAGTCTAAAATTTTGAAGTTAAAGGATGATTTAAAAGACTTGAGTAAATTGAGTAGTGATGGTACTAGCTCCCATGTTTCTAATTCTTCAAGAGTGAAAGCCAAGACCATTCTTTATTTTAGAGGATCAACCAAATCAAAAGACGTTTGAAAAGGTAAACCCATAGGTAATATTCCTCACGTTTACACATGTACATGTTGTGGAATGAAAGGCCACCTTAGGGAACTTTGTTATGATCTTGGAAGAGGTCCTATGAAGTTAAAGTCTAGTGTTACCTTGGTTCCCGTAAATCAATTCATTGAGTACACACCTATTTAGGTTAGGAAATCCATTTTGTAGGAGCTAGATGTTAGCCTAGTTGATTCTCACATGCTTGTGCAAGATGCTTCACATGTTATATCTTATGGATAATTGCTTACATGGTTTTTCTTGTCATACTCTAGTTATGGTTCATGATATATATTTTATAGTGCAATGATGTGTGTACTTTTTGTATTATATTTTTCTTTTATTGATTCATATTGGAAGAATACAAAAAGAGATTATTTTGAAAAATACTAAAGGATTTTTGGCATTTGCGTATTTTTATTTTACACATTTGGTGTGGCATATTGGTTTGTTGAATCCACTTCACTCTGTAACTTCCATGTGTCTAGGGAATTTTATTATGAATTTAGATACTTCGATTAATCTTAACCATGTTTACGGAGTTGCTTTGTACTCGGCTTTCTTAATGGATTCGACTTTGTATATGTCTTCGTACACACATGCATGATCTTGTTGAATTTTAACTTCACAATGTACATTTGAGGTATGTGAGGTGTTTTTTCATATATGCTGCCATCTACAAATTTTGAGACTACGGTGGGTTTATGCATGTGAGAACCGTTGCCCATGAGATATGTTTTTTATTTAGTATTGAAAAATATAAGTGAGCACGGGAAAGTGCTGTGAAAGACAGGTTGTCTTTGCATGAAAGTCACCGTTAGCAAGAGCCAAATAAAAAGATTCGGGCAATAAAAATAGAAAAATTTTCAAAGAGGAACCAACATACTTTAGTTTGTTTGATTTTTCAAAAGAAATAATTTCAAAAGGAAAGGAAAATATGAAATATGTTTATCTTTTGAGGGAGTTTAGTTGAAGATCAACAGGTTTGCACAACGAATCCTACTATAATTATTTTGTGATGACGCTATTCATTTGTAGAATCATCAATAACTAGGCTTGTGTGTACTATGCTTGTTTTGATCATTAAGTTCAACTTAATTTGTCACTTGAGGCTGGAGCTTAGTTTTATAATGTTTTGCAGTCAATTGGAACTTCTTGAACATATTTGAGTATTTGGATCATAATTCATTTGTATCTAGTACACGCCCATTCATTACATCCCACGTGTTTAGACACATCGATATTATGCTGGTGTGTAAGTCATATGTGTTTTGTATCATGCCTTATGATCATTTATACCTATATACGTGTGCCATATTTTGCTTTTTTATATTATGCATATATTATATATGGTATCGTGTTGTATTTGTAAAGATCACATTCTTTAGAAAAAATAAAAAAGTTGAAAAATAGTTGGTTTTGATGGGCTTTTAGATTATCATTACACGTGCGTTGTATATAACTTTTCGTCATGATTTCTTATCTTCTACAGGATGCTTCATATTTCAAGACTATGTTTTACTCCTTTATCAATTTCAAATGAAAACAAAGGGGGAGAGAAAATTAAAAAGTGAGATTTGATGAGTTTGAT
Organism: Sambucus nigra; assembly: GCA_949130495.1. Lineage (NCBI taxonomy): Eukaryota > Viridiplantae > Streptophyta > Magnoliopsida > Dipsacales > Adoxaceae > Sambucus > Sambucus nigra. The sequence goes on from OX422222.1 coordinate 376,024,502, forward strand.
TTGTAGGTGAGAATTTAATTAAAGTTTTTATCTTATTTTAAACTCGATGCATCACGAGGTATATTTTTTTATCTCATGTGTGGAGGTACTTAAAGCGAAAATCGAGACACAATGGATGAAGACAATGTTTACAAAGCGAAGAACACGTGGAGATTTAAAGACAATGTCTTATGCCATTGAGGATGAGATGACCCATTCTGCGGGTCGAAGCTAATTCTACGGGCTTAAGTATAAGATGACCAATTCTGTAGGTCGAAGCCAATTATGCGGGGTTAAGGATGAGATGACCAATTCTACAAGTCGAAGCCAATTCTGCGGGCTTAAGGTTGAGATGACCAATTCTGCGGGTCGAAGCCAATTCTGCGGGCTTAAGGATAAGATGACCTTGGGAAACTTTACCGGGGAGATTATCTTGTGGTTTTGTTTTGGGATGGGGAGCCGATAGCTGGGGGAATCTTTTGCATCCTTTGGAGGAATAGCCCAAAATTCCAATGGGGAGGTGATTAGGTGATCCAAAGTTTGGATGTATTGCTCGGTAAATTGAGACCTTAGGGGGTGATCTTCAGAGAACCTCCGGGGACGTTGCCGGGAGGAGTTTTAGTTGGTTTTTGAGAGTTCTGCTCGGGAAATAGGGATTTGGTTTGAGGGAATGCAAAATTTTCTTGGCCAAAATGTTCTAAATCCCTCCTAGGCTTTTTAGGAATTTTCTGAGAATTTTTTAGGGATTTTCGGTATTTTCTGAGAATTTTTATACGAAATTTTAGGGGGGTGCCGACCGACATGGTATGGAGGGTGCCATTCGACAGTGGCACAGAGTTTTGGACTGCCTCTGAAGGTAAGGAGACAGTGCCGATCGGTGGGTGGGGGTTAATGCCAATCGTAATGGCATCCTATTTAAAGGGGCGAATTCCCTTCATTTTTCATAACTTCTTGCTTTTTTCTTTCTAAGATTTTCCTCCTCAAATTGTTCTAGCATTCTGATCTTTAAGAAATGGCCGTCTTTGTGAGCACTGTAGCGCATAGGGAATGGTTGACTATTGATGACTAGGGGAAAGTAGAGTGGAGGGCTAGGGCGCCTCTTGATTTGGGGAGTGATAACTCCTTTGACGCATTCGAGTCGATTGCGGATGAGCGAACCTTGCTACGAGAGTCATCGCATCATCATTCTTCTAGGGTGGTGATCCCCGACAGTTATGTTAGTAACCTGACTTTTGGCATTCTTCTCTTTTGGTGATTTTTCCTTACTTCTGGAATTTTTGACAAGGTTTTTTCCTTTGAGAGTCTGATATCTCTTTGAACAACATGCGTGCCCGTGGGACGACGAGGCTTAAGGATATCTGTGAGAATCTTCCACCTGTGGTGCATTGGGTGGTATCCTCAGCGGGTTTTGGGAGGTTGGCGTCTGCGCTAGATGAGATGCCTCGTTCGACAGCGGTCTTATGCGTTTTGGGGGAGAGATGGTGGGATACTACCCACACCTTCCATTTCGGTTTTGGGGAGATGAGCGTGACTCCCATAAATGTACAGTAACTGCTGGGGTTGGATTGTGACGGAGAGCAGATAGAGGTGGATCGCTCTCTGAGGGTGAGGCCGGAGGCGGTGCTCAGCGATGTAGGGAGGATAGTGTCTGGGGATTCCATTCCATTGTCCTTGTTGAAGGATGTTTTGTTGAGTAGGGAGGTTGATTTGGAGGATGGGCTATAGGTGATGCAGATGACCCAATTGTTCATATTATTGGTGCTGGGAGGTGTCATGGTGGCGTCGAGCGGTGACGTTGTCCATTTTTGGTTCTTGTCGTATTTGAGGATGTTTTCGAACATCCCTCTCTATGATTGGGAGAGACTAACTTTGGCAACCCTCTATTTTTCTTTGGATTAATTTAGTCGGTGCTGCCGACAAACTTTTACTGGAGCCACGTATCTTCTTGAGGAATTCTTCAGTTTGCGCACTTTCCTTTCATGCATTCGCATTTTCCTTATGCATCTCTTTTTTATTGTGAATTCTTGTCTTTGGCAGACGTGGTTCTATGAGCTGATTGGGTGCAATACCCCGCTGATTGCCTTGAAGGTCGAGATAGGCGGTGCGTCAGGTTTTGAATGATCTGACCAGTGGTAGGGTAAGACTCTTTCTTTTCAGCCTTGGTTTTTGTACATTCTAATTCTGTACTGACTTATGCTTGCTAGGGGTTTTCCGGTGACTTTTTACCCTTGAGGGATAACTATTCAGGATACGGGGGTGGCCGGTGTGAATTCATAGATGAGGCATTTACTGGTGTATGATTTCAGACATTCTTGGTATCTCGTGGAGCGGGTGGTTTAGTATATTGTTGAGGAGGAGGTGGTGGTGCCACCTGCACAGCCTCCTATGTATATGAGGCGGGAGCGGCTGTTTTTGGAGGATGCGAGGATCGCGGTGATTAATAGAAAGCCCTACCTATTATATACTGATACGGCTGTGTCGTATGACTATATGGACTTTTTGACGAGCTGGTTGATGGGGCCTAGCATATATGATGCTTTGCCTTTCCCTCCTGCGGGTTTGAGTCAGACAGTGGGGTCTTCCTACAGCGGCGGTGGTCCATCGGCGTTTGTGGTGGCAGCGACTTCAGAGGTTCCCTTTATTTGATTGCATACCCCTTTATACAACATTCAGCGGGATGATGGAGGGATGATACCTATGCTGCATTGTCCTTATGCGATGTATCCAGAGGAGCTGGGTTTGACAGAGGAGGTTCTTCATCCCGCGGTATACCTTCTTCATCTTTTTGGTTCCTTTTCTATTTTGATCCCTCTTTGATACTAATTTTTCCTTTTACTTGAAGCAAGTTCGGGTGTAGACCACTTGGCTGAGGGACACCAGAGACTGGATATCTTCGATGACTGGCCATATTCGGGATACGGTCCCGGTTCCTTCTTGCTTGGTACCGTATGCTTCGTCCGGAGAGGACTCTAGCTCCGACAGTGGTGGTGCGTCGTCTCTCCATAGGGGAAAGAGATTGCATCATAGGGGTGGAAGCTTTTAGAGAGAGGGAGGGAGAGAGAATGTGGGTTCGGGCTGAGTCCCATTGTCTCTTGCTTTTCTTTTATTTCCTGCAAAATTTGATGTAACAGAGAAGAATATATATATGAAATGCAATGTGGTTTTTTATTATCTTCTATTAATTGTGAATGAATGCATGCACATGCGCTTTTTACTTTGCTGCTGAGACTGTAAAGGAGATATTATTGGGATTTTGAAGGAAAGTTTTAGAAATGAGAAATTATATAGGGGTGGAAAAGGATTTTTGAAATTCTGTTGAGAACATTAATTTATTTTTTATTGAGCTTCTGATTTTGACAAAAGAGGAAAAAGGAAAATATCCAAAAATAGGGGGTTACCGATCCGCAACCCTTTGTCCTGCCTATCGACAATCAAGTCTAGTCACATCAATTCAAAGCTTTGCTTAGTTCCCTCTTCAGCCTCTTGTACCTTGTGGGGTAGGATTCCCTCCGATTTCTACAGGGGTCATGTCTTTTGTGAGGGTTCTCAAGTATAAAATGGGGTAAAGGGTGGAGTGTTTTGATCACACCTTCACACTTTTACTTACTTACTTACTATCTCTTAGTCTTGCAAGATGTCTCTCCCTGGTAGCATTGAGTTTGTTAACTACCTCGAATCCTTGGAAGCAATGTGATCTTATAATGTCTACTATAATGCTTTCAGTATGCGTTGTGGCGCAACCGACCCATTGAGTGGAACATGTTGATGGCAGCAGTACAATTTTGGTACCCCGAAGACCATGTATTCCATTTTGGGTTGGATGAAGTTTGTCCTACATATGAGGAATTTTCTACCATGCTGGGGATAAATCACAGTGTCTCTGCGGCTCTACCTGAGTTTTTCCATTCTCCTAGGGAGTTATTGGCTGGGCTTCTTTGTATTTTGCAGTCGGCGGTTATACCACCAATTGCTGGGGGAATGATTTCCCTTTTGGCGATTTTACAGTCCGTGCCTTTACGGGAGGCTGGTGATGCTGGATATACCGAAGTCGTTGTCCTGGGCTTTGTATCAAAATTGTTGTTGGTGACTAGGTAACTGCTGGTGGTTCCACAACTTGTAGCAATTATTTCCTGGACGTCATACCATCATAATCCCGAGGCGGTGATACTGGCAGAGACTTTGAATGGCCTGGATGCCTGGCGAGAAGGTCATTTTGACTTCCTGAGGGGTAGCCCCGTGATGTTGTTCATGTGGTTGTCTCAAAGACTCCGCATGGTGACTCCTCCAGAGTATCCTTTCTCGGTTGTACCTAACTTCTTTTCACGCCACTTCATCAGCGTTGACTTGGATATTGGCAGCTGGGAGAACTGGTTTTTGGAGCACAGGGCTCTAAATCTGTATTAGTCAGTGCCTTGTTGGGGACAATTCCTGCCTATTCTGGAGCTGGGAGAATACTTGTATGTCCATCTCGTTGGTCTTAAAAAAACCTCTTTCTATTTCTTTTGGTGTCTTCTACGTCAATTTGGCTGGGAACATGTCATGCCACCTCAGACACTATACTTCTTTCTGGTATAAGATTTGACTGAGCACCTGCGCATACGACTTGGCTCTATATGGGAGAATCGGTGTTCGTCGACCCGTCCTTCTTAGTCTATTGGGAGAGTTTGGCATATCCCTGGGGATTATATGAAATGGTTGTAGAGGAGAGTAGTTAGCAAGATGGTGGCAGGGGAGACTGGGCAAAGTTGGCTTATCTTTATTTAATATCATGGAGGGAGGTGTTGTGGTTTTTTCGAAGCCAGTTCGGGATTATTAGTCTATGGAGCGTCTGCGGCACTCTATTTAGGCAGGGGAAGCTTGGGGACCCCCGAATGCAAATGAGAATGACGGAGCGGGATCCTCTGGAAGCTACGGATAGTATTTGATGATGCTTAGACTTAGCACCACCAGATAAGTGATAGTGAGCTCAAGCAGTGGTAACCATGGCAGCCATAGAGATGTATAAGTGTATAGAAGGGGATGAGTATAAGAGGAAATAAGACTGATGTATAGTGGTTCAGCCAATTTGGCCTACATCCACTGTGAGTGTGTGATCCACTAAGTATGGGCACTAATGGCCTTGGATACAATGCAGATAACCCTCCCACTCTCTCTCTCTCTACTGTGTGTGTACAAGCAGAGTTTTAGCTAGGGCTACTGTTCATGGATCCATCCCTGTAGGGTTGTAGGTGACAAGTATATATAAGTCTTGGGGGGTGTAGTGTACCCCCCAAGTAAGCATGGTGCATGTGAATGATGATCTAACAAATTCCCTGTTGACACCTGTAGATGCCAAATGATGGCATAATATTCCCTCACGTGAGGGTGTGATTCGGTTATAACGGTCTGCCACGTGTCATATGAGCCTCACGCGCACTGTTCCACGCGTCTCCCAAACCACGCGCTGAGATGATGTCACCCTCGGCCTATGATATGAGGCCGAGGGCAAAGTTCCCCCTGGTAGTGAGTATGGTCCAATTTAAGCCTCGTACTGTCGGCCCCTCGAAGGGTCGTCCGGGACCTGCTGAAGGGTCGGCCCCTTGTAGGGTCGTCCGGGACCTGCTGAAGGGTCGGCCCCTTGGAGGGTCGTCCGGGGCCTGCTGAAGGGTCGGCCCCTCGGAGGGTCGTCCGGGGCCTGTTGAAGGGTCGGCCCCTCGGAGGGTCGTCCGGGCCTGTTGAAGGGTCGGTCCCTTGGAGGGGTCGTCCGGGTCCTGCTGAAGGCCGAGTCCAGGGGGGGTCATATGGAGCCAAATGAGGGGTCGGTCCCTCGGAGGGTCGTCTGAAGGGGTTGCCTTGATCCTGGCAGTGAGGGGGTAAATATGGGTATATCAATCACCCCCCAGCCCTTAGCCATTGATGTTGTTGAGATGGCTGAGGGATAGTGTTGCTTTTGAGGCGGATGTATGGTCAGTGAGATGAGGGATGCCTGTCAAGATGAGGTGACACTTGGGCGGTTGCCCACTGTCATCTCCAGTTCCCTAGGTAAGGCGGCTGTACTATGCTTGGGGCTTTGTGCCCTAATGATATCCTCCTCGTGGGCTATGTTTTGCTTTGGGAAGTGAGCCCCCTTAATTAGCAAAGATATTAAAAGGATTTTCAAATCCTTTTCCCCTTCTAGCTTCTTCTTCATCTTCGCGCCCTTACTTTCTCTCTCTACAATTCCAGCTAACTCCATAGCCGTTTCTTCGCTGATTTCTCCATCGCTCTTCACTCAGCTGTTGCTCTTGTTTCCAGGTACTCTTCTTTGCCTGAACTCTCCTCTAGCTCTTCCATTTCCTTTGTGTGTTGGGGTCGAACCCCTTTTAGCATTTTTCTGGTTTTTCTCGCATTTTTCTGGCATCTTTTCCGGCGAACGACTTCGACTGTTCTTGAGTGTTCTTGAGCAAACCTTTCATATTCCCAGTTTTAGATCCAAAAGTCATAGGTTGGTCAATTGGAGTTTGTTTGTGGTTAGATTAGTAAAATCATCTCAAGTGTTAGGTCTCCCCCTTAATGCTTAGGAGGCTTTACGATTTAGCAGACGAGTTTCCATCCTTGAGGGAGAAGTTCTTCATAGAGATCAGGCGCATAGAGGAAGAGGAGGAGAGGAGACGAAGGGACGACCCCATTTGGGTACGACCCATCTTTCCCCTCCCCTTGAAGAAAATTCTGCCCTCTGAGCCACAAGGGTCGTCCTATCGTCCATCCGACAGTCAGACGTTTGAGGGTGGTATGGACGAGCGTGCGTCTTCACCTGCAGGTGCTGGTCCCTCTGGAAGGAGAGGGTCGTCTGAGTATGCCCAGGACCATCAGGCTGAGGGTGTGGGACCCTCTGAGGCTGTCCCTGTGACGGCCCTATCCCCCCATGCATTTCAAATGACTTTTCACGGTTCGCCCCCAAGAGGTGAAGAGGCCGAGAGACAGGAGGCCGAGGGTTATGCTGAGGACTCTGATGATGATCCCATTGACACTTCTCACGCCTCTGCTTATGTTTCCACTGTGAAGGATCGTGACCTCTTGCTGTGGAGGCATCAGTTCGGCATAAAGTCCTCTGTGACTATGAGGGTTCCCAACCCCGATGAGCGAGTTTATCAGGGAGACGAGGGGGAGGTTGCTGTTTACGAGCAGATGCTTAGGGTAGGTGTTAGGTTCCCTCTGCATCCTACCATTGTTGAGATCCTGTCTTCCCTTGGGGTTTCCCCCTCTCAGCTCCCCCCCAACTCTTGGAGGGCAATTCTTGGCTATATATCTCTTTGGAAGAGTGTCTTCACAGATGAGCCCTCAGCAGACTTATTCATAGGTTGTTATAACATTACCTCATCGTCCAAGCAGCCTGGTTACTACCACTTAGGGGCCAGGAAGTCTGACAAGAAGATCCTTCATGTAGCCCAGACCTCAAATCATGACTGGAAGAAGAGGTATTTCTTCATCTCTGGGGACTGGGAGTTCCCCTCTGGGGTTGATCCTCTTGAAGATAGTCCGAGGGTTTCCCAGGTATGGTCCAAACCTTCCATGAGGGCACGGTCTGACCCTGGATTAAGTCAGGAAGAGAGGGTAATTGTTGACTATCTGAGGGACCAGGGGAAAGAGGGTGAACTTCCAAAATTTGAAGATCTAATGACCCCTCATCACCTCAGAGAAGCTGGCCTGAGGGTCGGCCCTCTGACAGAATTATGTGAGTGTTTTTCCATTTTCGCATTATGATTCCTTCTAAGTGTTCCCTCTTTACCTCTGTATCTTTCTGACATATTTCCTTCTTTTCAGGTCGTCCTGCGAACATTTCTGACCAATTGTGGGAGATGACTGCCCCCAGCTTGTTGTCCGGTCTTGGCAAAAAGAAAGGGAAGGAACCTCAGCAAGCCCAGAGGAAGTCAACGGCCGAGGGGCCGAGGCCGGTAGAGCCGACCGTGGATAGTCAGAAAAGGAAGCAGCCTGAAGCTCCTGAGGGCTCTCGTCCTGATGCACGGACGAGGGCGAGGGCAGAAGTGTCTGAGGGGTCTGCCTCCAGCATGGGGGCATTTTGGTCTCAAAATTTAGCATCCTTGAAGTCTGACCCTTCTTCCCTCATAGCCAACTTAAGGGCGGCCAAGGTCTCCATGTTTTCTGCTCCTTCGGCCTCTGACTACGACTTTTTGTCGAAGATGCCCCCTGCCAAGGTGTATGATTACGGTCTGCATACCATGGCCCAGGTATTTGTTTCTACCGTACTTTCTCAGTTAATTTTTTGTTCCCTCGGCCTCTTAATGTTTGCTTGTTCTTGTGCAGTCTATTTGTGCTTGGGCGTCGGCTACAAAATGGATGGCCGAGAATCAGCTGAAATTTCAAGAGGCTGACAGGGCCATTCAGCACGAGGCTCTTCTGCAGACTGAACTGGATACTGCAAAGGCTGAGCTGGGTACTGCAAGGGCTGAGCTGGAGGGTATGAGGGTTGAGCATACCAGGGTCTTGAATGAGCTACAGACGCAGCATGAGGCAGACCTGAAGGCCAAGGACGACCTTATTAAAGACAAGGATGCGGCCTTGAATAACCTGGGGGCTCACTTCAAGACTGAGCTTGAGGGTGCAGTAAGGAAGGTCGGGGCCGATGTTGTTGAGGACTATAAGGTTTCAGACGAGTTTCAAGGCTTCGGCCTTGAGTATCTTGAGAGGGGAATTAGGACGGCCTGTCGGTGGGTCGTCCTAAAATTTGCTGATGCAGTGACGACTATCCGCCCCTCCCTTGAAGCCGTCCAGCTAGATGACCCCTTAATTGCTGAGGCCTTGGCACAGGTTGAATCCCAAGTCCACGTTGAGGGTACCGGCACATCTGAGGATCAGCCTCTAGTGGTCGTAGATGAGACCCCTGTAATCGATGTGCCCTCTGAGTGTGCTCAATAGGGTGGCTGTCTGTAGCCCACACCCTCTTCTTGTAACATTTTTTTTTTGTATTTTTGTTGATCAAACATTTCCCTTATTTGTAATATAATCATTGTCTTCTATTCCTGTCTTTGCTTTGTGATGCTTAGAAATTAACAATATTACCAACTCCTCCCTCGTCATTTTGAGGGTAAATGGGGTCGTCTCCCCCATTTGCCCTCTTCATAGCCGAGGGTGTTTACCACCAAATTATGGTGTTTTTAATCAAGTTCACCCTCGTCTTTTTGAGGGGAGTGGAGGGGTCGTCCCCTCCACTTGCCCTCATTATAGCCGATGGTTCAACTAACCAAATTAATGGATTTTAATTTAGTCTTCCCTCGTCTTTTTTGAGGAGAGTGGAGGTGTCGTCCCCTCCACTGGTCCCCATTATAGCCGAGGGTTCAACTAACCAAATTAATGGATTTTAATTTAGTCTTCCCTCGTCTTTTTTGAGGAGAGGGGAGGGGTCGTCCCCTCCACTGGTCCCCATTATAGCCGAGGGTTCAACTAACCAAATTAATGGATTTTAATTTAGTCTTCCCTCGTCTTTTTTGAGGAGAGTGGAGGGGTCGTCCCCTCCACTGGTCCCCATTATAGCCGAGGGTTCAACTAACCAAATTAATGGATTTTAATTTAGTCTTCCCTCGTCTTTTTTGAGGAGAGCGGAGGGGTCGTCCCCTCCACTGGCCCCCATTATAGCCGAGGGTTCAACTAACCAAATTAATGGATTTTAATTTAGTCTTCCCTCGTATTTTTTGAGGAGAGGGGAGGGGTCGTCCCCTCCACTGGCCCCCATTATAGCCGAGGGTTCAACTAACCAAATTAATGGATTTTAATTTAGTCTTCCCTCGTCTTTTTTGAGGAGAGTGGAGGGGTCGTCCCCTCCACTGGTCCCCATTATAGCCGAGGGTTCAACTTACCAAATTAATGGATTTTAATTTAGTCTTCCCTCGTCTTTTTTGAGGAGAGGGGAGGGGTCGTCCCCTCCACTATTCCCCATTATAGCCGAGGGTTCAACTAACCAAATTAATGGATTTTAATTTAGTCTTCCCTCGTCTTTTTTGAGGAGAGGGGAGGGGTCGTCCCCTCCATTGGCCCCCATTATAGCCGAGGGTTCAACTAACCAAATTAATGGATTTTAATTTAGTCTTCCCTCGTCTTTTTTGAGGAGAGTGGAGGGGTCGTCCCCTCCACTGGTCCCCATTATAGCCGAGGGTTCAACTTACCAAATTAATGGATTTTAATTTAGTCTTCCCTCGTCTTTTTTGAGGAGAGGGGAGGGGTCGTCCCCTCCACTGGTCCCCATTATAGCCGAGGGTTCAACTAACCAAATTAATGGACTTTAATTTAGTCTTCCCTCGTCTTTTTTGAGGAGAGTGGAGGGGTCGTCCCCTCCACTGGTCCCCATTATAGCCGAGGGTTTAACTTCCCATGCATGCTAGGACTGACAATAGGATGAAGGAAACACTGATATTTCTCATTAATTTTCCAAGTGTTCTGTTGGAGCAACCCTAATTACAATTATGGCCTTTCAAGACCTTACAACACTACTGATAGTATTTCTTCAAATGATCTGCATTCCAGGGGTTGGAAAATGGTTCCCCCTCTAGGTTTTCTAGTCTATAGGTCCCAGGGACAACTTCATCGGTGACCCTATAGGGGCCGGGCCAATTAGGATGGAGTTTATTGGGCTTCTGCAAAGTCTTTTTGAGAACCAAGTCTCCCACTGCGATTGGCCTCTGTTTCACCCTCTGGTTGTAAAACCTTGCGGTCCTCTGCTGGTAGGAAGCCTGCCTTATCTCAGCGTCCTCCCTTCTTTCCTCAATCAAATCCAGGTCAAGTCTCCTCTCTTCCGTATTTCCCTGGGGGTCGTACATTTGGACCCTATGAGTGGGAAACTCGACCTCTGTGGGGTTGACTGTTTCTGATCCATAAGCTAACATGAAGGGGGTCTCCCTAGTTGAGGTCCTTACTGTCGTCCTGTATGCCCACAACACTGCATATAACTCCTCGACCCACCTTCCTTTTGCCTCCTCAAGCCTCTTCTTAATCCCATCTAGGATTGTCCTGTTCGTAACTTCGGTTTGCCCATTGGCCTGAGGTCGGCCTGGGGTGGAGAAAAATTGTTTGATACTTACCCTCTCACAGTACTTCTGTAGAGAGGCATTCTTGAACTGGGTCCCGTTATCCGAGATGAGGGTGTTGGGTAGACCATATCTGCATATCACATTCTTCCAGATGAACTGGAAGGTCTTCTGCTCCGTGATCGTGACCATCGGCTCGGCCTCTACCCACTTTGAAAAGTAGTCAATTGCTACGATGAGGAACCGATAGTTATTGACTGCTCTCGGTAAGGGTCCTACCAGATCAATCCCCCATACTGCGAACGGCCATGGGGATGTAATGGAGGTGAGAGGCTGGTGAGGTTGATGAGGGATGGTAGCAAATCTTTGGCATTTATTACACTTTTTAACGTATGCGGCAGCATCTTTCCCCAAGGTCGGCCACCAGTAGCCTTGGGTGATCACCCTCTTTGCCAAGGATCTACCCCCAATATGGCTTGAACACGACCCTTCATGCACGTCTTGCAAAATGGAAGGGACCTCTGAGGGATGCACACACCTAAGTAAGGGGAGCAGAAACCCCTTTTTGTACAGCGTGTCTCCGATGACAGTGAACTTTGCAGCCCTGTATCTCAGCTTCTTCCTCTCTTGGCTTGCTTCTGGCATCTCTCCCCCTTTAATGTATCTGATCAGAGGATCCATCCATGACGGTTCTTGAGAAACATTCATGCAAATGCCAAGTGTTCCCTCGACGTCTTCGATAGCTGGCTGAAACAAAATTTCCACTGGGACCATCCTCCTGATGTCTGTTCTTGTTGCCGAGGCCAGCCTAGCAAGGGCATCAGCGCGGCCATTATCAAGCCTAGGTACCCTCCTTAATTTCACTTCTCTGAAGCCCTTCAGTAATGATCTCACCTTCTCGAGGTACCTAGCCATCCTTTCGTCCTTAGCCTCGTAGGCTCCTAGTATCTGATTTACGACTAGCCTTGAATCACTATGGACCAAAATCTGGCCGACACTAAGAGACTTGACCAAGGAGAGGCCTACTACTAAGGCCTCATATTCAGCCTCATTGTTGGAGGCTTTGAAGTTGAACCTCAGGGCGTATTCGACGTCTGTGCCATCGGGTGCTGATAGTATCAGTCCAGCACCACTTCCGCTATCACAGGAGGACCCGTCAACGAAGAGGCTCCACGGAGTCTTTCCTTCAGAAAAATTTCCCTCAGAGAGGGACCCCTGTCTAAAGATGTATCTTCCCTCTTCGTTTTCAGTCACTTTCCTTCTAGCGGTGCTCGTCTCAACCATATCTGCGGGTGTGTCTGCGGGTCTGTCTTCTGTATCTGCCTTCTCGAGGGTCTCACCCTCGGCTTCATCATTTTCCCAGGTGAACTCAGCCACGAAGTCTGCCAAGGCCTGCCCCTTAATGGCTGTCTTAGGATGATACACAATGTCAAACTCCCCCAGCTCTATAGCCCAGGTCATTAGCCTTCCTGATTTTTCAGGCTTGTGTAGGACCTGTCTAAGAGGAGAGTTAGTAAGGATGACCATAGTATGGGACTGGAAGTACGGTTTCATCTTCCTTGAGGAATGGATCAAGGCATAGGCCAACTTCTCCATCCTCGGGTATCTCTGCTCTGCCCCCTGGAGTGCCTTGCTGTTGAAATATACAGGCTTTTGTATCCCGTCTTCGTCTCTTACAATTGCTGCACTGATAGCGGACTCTGAGACAGCAAGGTACACGTAAAGTCGTTCACCCTGCACGGGTCGTGGCAGCAGCAAGGGAGACCCTAAGTATGATTTTAGCTCCTTGAAAGCCTCATCACACTCTTCGCTCCATTCGAAGGCCTTCCTGAGGATCTTGAAGAATGGTAGACACCTGTCTGTGGCCCTTGACACAAATCTGTTCAAGGCAGCCACTCTCCCTGTGAGCCTCTGAACGTCTTTAATGGACTTGGGGGCCTTCATCTCAATAAGGGCCTTTATCTTTTCAGGATTGGCCTCGATGCCTCTTTGATTGACAATGAACCCCAAGAACTTCCCCGCTCCGACCCCGAAGACACACTTGTCCGGATTGAGCTTCATTTTGTATTTGTCCATTTTATTAAAGGTCCTCTCTAGGTCTGCTACATGATCCTCTGCCTTCAGACTCTTAGTCAGCATGTCATCTACATAAACCTCCATAGACTTCCCAATTTGATCTTCGAACATTTTGTTTACGAGGCGCTGGTACGTTGCCCCCGCATTTTTTAGGCCAAAGGGCATGACCCTGTAACAGTATGTCCCCTTGTCAGTGATGAAGGCGGTCCTCTCCGAGTCCTCAGGGTTCATGAAAATCTGGTTATACCCTGAGTAGGCATCCATGAAACTCATGAGCTCATGGCCTGCGGTAGCGTCTACCATCTGGTCGATGCGGGGGAGAGGGAAGCTGTCTTTGGGGCAGTGCTTGTTGAGGTCTGTGAAATCCACGCACATTCTCCACTTGCCGTTGGCCTTTGGGACGATGACTGCATTGGACAGCCACTCAGGGTAGATGACCTCTCTGATAAATTCAGCGTCTTCTAATTTTTTAACCTCATCCCTGATGACCTCATACTTTTCTCTAGAGTAAATCCTCCTCTTCTGCTTTACCGGCTTCACTCCCTCTACCACATTGAGTTTGTGGCACATGATTTCAGGGTCGATCCCTGGCATATCTACATGACTCCATGCGAAGACGCTTCGCCTTCTTCTCAACAGTTTGATGAGGTCTTCCTTGATACTGGGCTTCAGAGATTTGCCAACTTGGACGGTTTTTCCCGGGTCATCCTCATCGAGGGTGATGGGTTCTACCTCCTCAGCGGCCTCTCCTTTTTTGAGCTTCGTCTCGTCCCTGGGGTCTAGGGTATCAATGTTGTAAGTGGCTGTAGCCCTCTTGTGTGCCTCCCTTTCTTCAGCGGAGTTGTAGTAGCACTCTCTCGCTGTCGTCTGGTCTCCCTGAACTTCCCCCACCCCATAAGGGGTAGGGAACTTAACCATCTGGTGGACCGTGGACGGCACAGCTTCAAACCCCTTGAGGGCCACACGTCCCAGTATGATGTTGTATGCCGAAAACACATGCTCATCCAGCACAAAGAAACTGACCCTCTTAGTGAGCCATCTCGGCCACTCGTCCCCCATCCTGACATCAGCCTCATATATTCCTAGGGGGTGAACCTTCTCCCCACTGAACCCAATCAATGGATGATGGTATGGGACAAGTCTGGCACGACTGAGGCCCAAGGCCTTGAAGCATGGCCAAAACATCACATCTGCGAATGAGCCCCCATCCACTAGGATCCTCGGCACTTCGCACCCGTGCACCCTGGTGGTGATGACGAGAGGGTCATCATGCGGGGCCAATAGGCCCTTGAAGTCCATTCTTGAAAATCCCACAATCAAAGTGTCCATATCAACCTTCTTCCTTTTTTCTGACTTGACCTCTAGGAAGGTTGAGTGCACCATCTTCGTCACTGCCTTAGCCTCCGCAACGTGGGCCTTCCTGTCAGCGACCTCAGACCCTCCTCCTGCTAAACCCCCGGAGATCATTCCTACACCGAGCGAGATCATATTGAGCCTCTTGACAGGGCCTTGGTCGTCTCTCGGTGGTAGGTCAGGGTCGTCCTCATCATCAGAGGGGTCGTCCCCTCTTTTTTGAGGACCTTCTCTGCAGGCATCGACTCGCTTCTTTCTCGGGTCGTCCCCTCGGCCCCTCTTGACGTCGGCTTTATCAACGTACTTTCTGAGCTTCCCTTCCTTCAGCATCTTCTCAATCTCATCTTTCAGAGCAAAGCATTTGTCTGTTACGTGGCCGTGGTCTTGGTGAAATTCACACCACAGGTTCTTATTCCTCTTGCCGGGGGCTGCCCTCAGCTTCTCAGGCCACTTCAGCGTCCGGTCACTCTTTATCTCATTGAGGATCTGTTCACAGCTGACCGTCAGAGGGGTGTATCCCGCGAACTTATCATCCATGGTTCTCTTCTTCCCCTCTTTGTTCTTTTTGGGGTATTTACTCCCACTTGCACCTCCTCTTTCGTCCTCATATTTTGCAGCCATCGCCTCTTCGGCGTTCATCACCTTTCCTGCTGTTGACAACAGCTCGGCCATCGTCCTCGGAGGGTCTTCGGCAAGTTTCCATAATAGCTTCCCCTTTTGGAGCCCTCCAATCAGGGCTGTCATAGCTATGCTCTCCTCATAGTCTTCCACCTCCAGCTTCTCTTTATTAAATCTGGCTATGTAGTCCCTCAGACTCTCATTCTTTCCCTGCTTAACATAGAGCAAGTGGGTGGTCTTCTTCTGTGGCCTCACCCCAAAGCATAAATTATGGATGAACAGGTCTGCCAACTGCTTAAAGTTTCCAATAGAATTTTTTGGAAGAGATGTGTACCAGACATGCGCAGCCCCTGTCAAGGTACCAGAGAAGGCACGACATCTCATCTCATCTGAGATAGAGTATATGTCTGCTGCGGATTGATACATCTCCACGTGGTGGACAGGGTTGGTGCTCCCATCGTATCTTGGGGTGACCACTGGAGGCCTGAACTTTGATGGTGTGGGGAAGTTGACTATCTTTTCCACAAAGGGTGAGCCTATGGTGTATCCCCTCTGAAGAGGGTCCCGGCTCTTCAGTATGTCGCCAATCTTATCCTCTAACCGCTGGATTGAGTCATTCCAGGGGCTCACAGGGTCGGCCTGGCCGATGTTATCCCCTGCTGCTTCTCGGAGGTGGATGGAGGGCTCGGCTACGGCAGGCCTGTGTCGGCTATTTACTTCCCTTTGGCCGTCATCCCGTCTTTGGGGTCGGCCTTCTGCTTCTTTCCTAGATCTCGCTGCGCTTCTTGACTTGGACAACTTGTCTCGCAGGTCATTCACTGGGCCCAGCCTCTCGAAGGCCGACCCCCTGCTCAGGCGGTCAAAAGCAGAGCCTCTTGGGCGATCATCAGGGTTTGGTCTCCCGCACTTTCCTCTACTGTCCTGGAGAGGTCGTACAGTATTGTTGGAGACCTCATACGGCTCCCAGCATTCTACTGGAGCCTCTTCTTCCTCCAGATCGTCATACCTGTCCTCAGGGCAAGGGTTTCCTTGCCTCCCCAGGCATAAACGCCGGGGGTCAGCAACATCCCTACGCCGTTGAGGGGGTGGCAGGTCTTTATGTGGTGCCTGGGGTGGTCCCCTGGCCTCATGATGTCCTGGAGCTGCTGCCGGAGTAATCATCTCAGGTGAGACTCCTGGTGGTCTCAGTATATTCTGACTTAGAGCTGTAAACTGCTCCTGCATCATCCGCTGGCTGGCTGCCAGAGACTTTAGGGCTGCTGCCACATCAGCCATCTCAGACTGAGGTGGTGGCTGACTGGAACTGGGTCTTCCCCCATCATCCGGCGGGGGAAGTGGTGGCGGTGGCATCTCAGGTGCCATGTGCTTGAGCTATGAAAAGCTGAACTGAAGAAAATACTAGTTAGCTTGGGAACCTTAGTGGGTCTCTTTCAATGGTGAAACACCTCCTCTCAGGGGGAGTGCTGGTTCACCACCAGAGTGCCCAGTGAGGTCAAGCTGTACAAAGGAAGAGATGTCTTCTCGTTCCCACAGACGGCGCCAAACTAATGATGCTTAGACTTAGCACCACCAGATAAGTGATAGTGAGCTCAAGCAGTGGTAACCATGGCAGCCATAGAGATGTATAAGTGTATAGAAGGGGATGAGTATAAGAGGAAATAAGACTGATGTATAGTGGTTCAGCCAATTTGGCCTACATCCACTGTGAGTGTGTGATCCACTAAGTATGGGCACTAATGGCCTTGGATACAATGCAGATAACCCTCCCACTCTCTCTCTCTCTACTGTGTGTGTACAAGCAGAGTTTTAGCTAGGGCTACTGTTCATGGATCCATCCCTGTAGGGTTGTAGGTGACAAGTATATATAAGTCTTGGGGGGTGTAGTGTACCCCCCAAGTAAGCATGGTGCATGTGAATGATGATCTAACCAATTCCCTGTTGACACCTGTAGATGCCAAATGATGGCATAATATTCCCTCACGTGAGGGTGTGATTCGGTTATAATGGTCTGCCACGTGTTATATGAGCCTCACGCGCACTGTTCCACGCATCTCCCAAACCACGCGCTGAGATGATGTCACCCTCGGCCTATGATATGAGGCCGAGGGCAAAGTTCCCCCTGGTAGTGAGTATGGTCCAATTTAAGCCTCGTACTGTCGACCCCTCGAAGGGTCGTCCAGGACCTGCTGAAGGGTCGGACCCTTGTAGGGTCGTCTGGGACCTGCTGAAGGGTCGGCCCCTTGGAGGGTCGTCCGGGGCCTGCTGAAGGGTCGGCCCCTCGGAGGGTCGTCCGGGGCCTGTTGAAGGGTCGGCCCCTCGGAGGGTCGTCCGGGCCTGTTGAAGGGTCGGTCCCTCGGAGGGGTCGTCCGGGTCCTGCTGAAGGCCGAGTCCAGGGGGGGGTCATATGGAGCCAAATGAGGGGTCGGTCCCTCGGAGGGTCGTCTGAAGGGGTTGCCTTGATCCCGGCAGTCAGGGGGTAAATATGGGTATATCAGTATTCTTGGAGAGTTTATTTTGTAATGGGGAATAAATGTGGGGATTTTATTTTGGCTATTTAGGAAGGTAGGGAGAGGGAATTATCCGTTCCTTTATGTAATTACACTGTAATTTCTTATTAATGAAATAAAAAAGTTTTTAATCATCCAGCTGTGCCTTTAGATGAGTTATGTGTTTTCGAACTATCTCTACTGATCGCTAAGGCATACATAATCCTTTTGTTCAAGTGCATGTTAGAATGGATTGTTGTTCTCGGAGATAAGAAAAGAATAGTATTTTGTAAAAAACAAAGGGTTGTGCTCATGTAAGGTGTATGAGCTGCCTACGTACCTCTGGGGTTTTTTAAAATATTTAAAAATGGTTTATTACCGAGGATCAGGCCCACGTAGTTCTGGGTGGAAGGAAATGAAGAGATTTTTTTTAGAATAGAAGGGAGATGAGAAGAGTCGTAGCGCGTCGAGATTTTAGACTAGGGGTAGAACTTCTTCAGACGGTCCAGGTTGACTGGACGAGCCATCTCTTCCTCATCCAAGTCAGTGAGCATAGCGGCACCGCCGGATAAGATTTTCTTGACAATGTAGGGTCCGCTCCAATTGGGCTTGAATTTCCCTCTAGGTCCCCAGATGGGTTCTATGATCTCTTTGAGGACTAGATCCCCCTCTCGGACACCGTGGTCCTTGACTCTCTTATTGAATGATTGTGCTATTCGACGACGGTACCATTGTATGTGGTATAGCGCTTTTAATCTCCTTTCGTCTAGGAGGGTCAGCTCGTCAAGATGGCTTTGGCACCAGTCTTCTTCACTGACCTTACTTTTAAGCATGACGCGTAGTGAGGGTATTTCCAACTCCATGGGTAGGACTGATTCCATTCCGTAAACTAGAGAGTAAGGGGTAGCCCCAGTAGAGGTTCGGATTGAGGTTCAGTAGCCCCAGAGGGCATACAGGATTCGGTCGGTCGAATCTCAACAGCTTTCGGTCATCTTGTTGATGATGGATTTGAGGTTCTTATTAGCGACTTCAACTGCACCGTTGGTCTAAGTTCGGTAGGGATAATATTTGTGTCTCTGAATACAATATTCGTTGACCACCTCTGTGACTTTTGCCTCGAAATGCAACCGGTTATCTGACACTAGCCCGTGCGGGACCCCATATCGGTAGATAATATTTTTCTTGATGAATTTGACTACTTTCTTAGCGTTCAACACGACGTATGACTCATCTTCGACCCATTTGGTGAAGTAATCAATGGCAACTAAGATGAACTCATGCCCGTTGGAAGACTTTGGTGTAATCATCCCAATAATGTCGATACCCCAGGTGGAGAACGGCTAGGGAGAAGTTATGTTGTATAATTCTCGCGGAGGCAGATGCTGATGATTGGAGAGCTATTGGCATTTGAGGCATTTTCGGACATAGGTCGTGCAATCCTGGGTTATGGTAGTCCAGTAGTAGCCTTATCGGATAATCTTTTTGGCAAGCATGTGACCGTTCATGTGGGGTTCGAATTCCCCATTGTTGATTCTCTGCATTATCCTTTCAATGTTAGCCCCTGCAATACAGTGCGGATGAGTTCCATCAAAGTTCCTGTAATACCCCGTAATTTTTATGACTTTTAAAATGGGTTATATTTTAAATTAATGTATTAATTGGATTTTATTATTAATTAATTCATTTGGGTTTTATCCGAATTGTGGATATAAAAATGGATGATTCTGAATATTACTTAAAGATATTTAGGTAATATATGAATGTGATGTCATTGATATGACTGTATGATATAAATTCGGTAATTTATATTTTTAGTCAGACGCGGTATGGGACGTGTCGGGACTAATTTATTAAAATAAAAAGGAAATTTATTTTCTATCGACCTTATAGTCATTTCTACTGTGTCGTTGCGTCCGGAAGGTTTGAAATAGTCAGAAAAATCTATTTAGATGTTAATTTTGAGTCTCGCGTCATTTGGAAATGAATAGACAACCCGAAAGGGCATTTTGGTCATTTTTCTAGGGGGGATGAATAGTGATTTCGGGTTTTGTCTTATTATAAGTATTTGGAGATTAGTTGAATGTGGGTTCATTCATCTCTTCTTCACAAATTAGAGAAGCCATCTTCCTAGAGAGAGTGTAAGGGTGCTTGGGAAGGGAAAAGCCAACTTGGGAAGGAGAAGAACAAGAACCAAAGTTCACCACCACTAACCACCACCGGAGTTTGACCGGCGAAGGGACAACCAACTGAGATATACTACACCAAAGGATTAGACCTTTAGTTAAGGCAAGTGTTTGATAATTGCAACTTAAGTTCGTATATTGTCCATGTTAGAATAATGATGAAAAAATATGATTTTTCATGTTTGGAAGATAAAAATGGAGTAGTAATGGATTTCTGGAAGTATGAACATATGTAGGAATAAAACTCATGTTGTAGGTTGATAATAATCCATGAAATAATCATATATCTATGGAAGTAATTCTGAAAATCATTTTGTGTTCTTGAAGATAATTTGTTGATAGTTTTCTGGAAAAAGAGGCAAAAACGAGTGGAATGAGAAGAGCCAATTTGGAATGTTTAGATCTCCTTTTTGAGTGCATTTGGATGAGATTTAAGAAAAACTCAAAACACATACTTGACTCAATTTTTCATGTAGAATCTAAATCTGAAGACGGATTGGTGATTTGAATAATTTTTGGATCTGATTTTTCTGAGTATTTAAAATATGAGAATTCATGATGTTGTTTCTTTTTAATGTTGGTTCTTATCCCAAAACTTTTGTGGATCTTTGGTGATTATTATTTGGATATTGTGGGACTTAGAAAATATCAGTAAACCCTTGATAAGATTTGAATTAATTTGATTTGGATTCAAGTGATTAAAATGTTGAAAATTATATCGAATGAAATTTCGGTTGCTATATTCATTTGTTAAATTCTAAATGGAGAGGTATGAGGATTAAAGATAAGACCAGTAGGGGTGATTGAATATAATACCTGGGTATCCTTAAGTTTACAAGAGGGTTTAATCCAAAGCGAAAGAAGATGTGTTTATAAGAGATTTGAAACTATCGATTTTAACCATAATTAAAAGGAGAACTAAACTCGTAGTAATTCGAGAGAAATGATGTTATGGACGACTAGGATATTAGTAAATTCTTACTGAATATATGTTGAGGAAAAACCTATTTAAATATTGTGTATAGAGTGAGGGTAGCCTTAGGGTTACAATTTGAACATCAAGGACTGAGTTTAAGCTCAATATTGATTTCGCAAGGACGGAGTGTAATACAAGAGCGTAGTGGTGTGTCTCCTGGATAGAGATGGGAGTTTAGAACACATTTGGTTGAAAGAGGGTATGAGGTTATCCCGATCGCGTATTTAAAGTTGTTGGCCCTCCTCGATCGACAAGTTTAGTAGTAGTGTATTGGAGGGGTTCCTTGTTTGGATTTTGCTTTGCGAGACGCTCCGCGCATGAACCTTAACGACGTCGAGAGTGGAGAGATGTTATACGATGCGAGGATAATTAAATTATGAAGTAAAGATATGACATTTTAATACATGGGATTTAAAGAGATATAATGCTACGTAAGGGAATAATCTAAGGTTAATGTGAGTACCTTGTTGTTAGTATACTATAGGTATGATAATACCTATTTGATTGATTGATGATTTATGTGTATGACATACCTAGCTTACTTGCTAGCGGTGGGAGGTTTGCGCATGAGGGCAGTCATATCCTGATGAATCAATGGGATCTTTGATTTGTCGCTCGAGAACATAGGTCTATGAAAGACTTATCGGGGAGTTGATAAGTCCGCTGACAATGGGTACGTAGGTATGTGCGTGACCCATGGGTATGAGAACTATGTTCTCCTCCAATGATTGTGTTGTTTTTTGTGGTTCGAGGAATCTTAACGAACCTTTAGTCCCTTATTCGACGACAAGCGATATTGGCACATGATAGCAGAGTAATGCATTGCACTGTAGCTGTGACTCGGGGTGCCGTATTATATATGAATATATATATAATGGATTAAATGAATGATTGGATTTATTGTGGTTAAATCATCTACTATGTGATAATTGTAGATAACGGTGAATAGAGAAAGATAATGGAATTAAGTTAATGAATGTTTATTCTTTTAGAATTGAAAAGCTTAATTCATATTAATGAGAAATGATTCATGTTAATGAGCAACGATTCATATAAATGAAAAATGTATAAGAATAATTGTATAACGTATGGTATGGGACATACGGGGATTATGATATTGGGATGGAATTATAATATGTATACTAGAAAAGAGGAACCATTAACTAGGAGGTTAATAGGAAACGTTAAGTGTGCACTCTAGTTGAGAGGTGAGAATAACAAGTGAGAGTTGGATCTAACATGTACATAATAAATGCTTTATTGCACTTGTTAAATACTTGTTGTTTTAAAAATAATCTACACATTCGGGCTCTGACCCGTTTCCTTGCATATTTTCTTTTCTATTGTATCTTCTATATCAGGTGTCGAGCAACAGGGACGCCAACCTTAGCGGATTATGACAGGCTATGGATTTATGGAGTTTTTCTTAGACGCCTATCTTCATTTGATTCACAGTATTCTTAGTTAGGGCATGTCGCCCAAAGGATTTCAGTTATCTTGTCTATAGAGGTCAAATACTGTTGTATTCGGGTCTTTTTAATACAGTTGTTATTGATGGGATTACTGTAATGGATTAATATTATTTGGGAATGTTTATTCCAATTGCATTTAAATTCTTTTGTGTTAATTATTGTGTTACCAGTTTTGTAGAATAAAATGTGTAGTGTTATTCTTAAACTAAAAATAGTTTTGTTGAAATTTAAATTTGGAAAGTTTTTAACACCAGCTTAATTGGGTATTGGGTGAGTTGTAAATGTTTTCGACAGTGATGCTAAGAAGGAGCCAACTGTATATTCTGTTTTAATTTGGTATGGGACTGGCCACCCGGTATTTAATTAGGCGGGGTCTTACAGGTGGTATCAGAGCATCAGGTTCTAGTGTCCTTTAGGATCTGTATGGCTTACTATTTTTTCAGCTTAGCGTTCTTTGATGTAGAGCCCTATGTTTAGGATTTTTGATTTCTTTGGTAAGATTCCGTATATATTAGTGAATCTTATTTGCGTTCGGATGGGTTCGTACAAGGTGTATGGCAGATGAGGGCCATTGAATGGATAGCGGAGATCGTACTTAGGAGGTTATGAAGTATGTTCGAGTATGATGACCGTAGTCGAGGTCACCCCTACTATGGAAAATTTGAGGAGAGTCATTAGTAGAAGTTCTTGAAATGCGGGAATTATGTGTGTTACCTAACGAAGGCAATATATTCAAAGGCTTGGGCATATAGTGGAGTGTGGTGAACTAGAACTAAAAATTTGGGAGTAAAATTTTTCTTGACTCATTGGAGAAAAGTTATAATTGTGGGATTCAACAACCACCACCCACGAATGAGGGTATGTTTTCTATTTAAGGAGTCATGAGGCGCATTTTGATTTTAGTAGCGATTAATATTGTGGGGACTAAAAGGGTTGATAAACTTAGCCTATAGCATCGTTATTTACGTAGACTCACTGAGGGGTGTGGTACACCTATATATTACATATTATCACGTGGGTTTGATTTTTATCATGATTTTACTTACTTTGGGCATGTCCGAGCATGATGTGACTATCTACATGCATTGACTTGTGGTATACGAGAGCGTATGTACTACTATTAACCAACATCTTGTCTTCTAGAGAAGAGTAGATGAGTAGACTCTATTTGAAATCAATAAAACCTAATTTTTTTTTAAATCGATAAACCTGATATTTTTTTTTCGATAAACCAAATTTTATATACTATTGACTAAGGACCTTAGGAGTTTCAATGACCGACTACTTTAGGAAGTAGTGTATCGGGGTGGTTCCTTGTTTGGATTTCGCTTGCGAGACACCCCACGCATGAAACTACTAACCGTTGGGAGTCGAAATAAGTTAGGTCTTTGGGAAACGAGTTTATAACCTTTACGAAACTTTTAATATTGAAAGCGGTACGAGAGGGTGTATGGGCGCCCTGGATGATTGAATGGAAGTAATTTTCATAATTGTAAAAGGTAAGTAATTGAGACTTCAGGATTTATTTGTTCCCTACTAGAGGATCATTTAAAGTCTAAATTTGATTCAGTTGAAACTATATGGTGAGGCTTGGGGTATAACATCGATAGGGACTTTGTTAATGTACTATATGGGCGGTACATCTCGGATTTCTTACGATGTGAGATTTATACTCGGAGTTGACCTTACCGGTATGATTTATATTCCTGAATTTCGGGATGAAATTCTGTTATAAGGGGGGAAGTATGTAATACCCCGTAATTTTTATGACTTTTAAAATGGGTTATATTTTAAATTAATGGATTAATTGGACTTTATTATTAATTAATTCATTTGGGTTTTATTCGAACTGTGGATATTAAAATGGATGATTCTGAATATTACTTAAAGATATTTAGGTAATATATGAATGTGATGTCATTGATATGACTGTATGATATAAATTCGGTAATTTATATTTTTAGTCAGACGCGGTATGGGACGTGTCGGGACTAATTTATTAAATTAAAAAGGAAATTTATTTTCTATCGACCTTATAGTCATTTCAACTGCGCCGTTGCATCCGGAAGGTTTGAAATAGTCAGAAAAGTCTATTTAGATGTTAATTTTGAGTCTCGGGTCATTTGGAAATGAATAGACAACCCGAAAGGGCATTTTGGTCATTTTTCTAGGGGGGGATAAATAGTGATTTCGGGTTTTGTCTTATTATAAGTATTTGGAGATTAGGTTAATGTGGGTTCATTCATCTTTTCTTCACAAATTAGAGAAGCCATCTTCCTAGAGAGAGTGTAAGGGTGCTTGGGAAGGGAAAAACCTACTTGGGAAGGAGAAGAACAAGAACAAAGGTTCACCACCACCAACCGCCACCGGAGTTTGACCGGAGAATGGACAACCAACTGAGATATACTACACCAAAGTATCATACCTTCAGATAAGGCAACTGTTTGATAATTGCAACTTAAGTTCGTATATTGTCCATGTTAGAATAATTATGAAAAGAGATGATTTTTCATGTTTGGAAGATAAAAATGGAGTAGTAATGGATTTCTGGAAGTATGAACATATGTAGGAATCAAACTCATGTTGTAGGTTTTTAATAATCCATGAAATAATAATATATCTATGGAAGAAATTATGAAAATCATTTTGTGTTCTTGAAGATAATATGTTGATAATTTTCTGGAAAAAGAGGCAAAAACGAGTGGAATGAGAAGAGTCAATTTGGAATGTTTAGATCTCCTTTTTGAGTGCATTTGGATGAGATTTAAGAAAAACTCAAAACACATACCTGACTCAATTTTTCGTGTAGAATCCAAATCTGAAGTCGGATTGATGATTTGAATAATTTTTGGATCTGATTTTTCTGAGTATTTAAAATATGAGAATTCATGATGTTGTTTCTTTTTAATGTTGGTTCTTATCCCAAAACTTTTGTGGATCTTTGGTGATTATTATTTGGATATTATGGGACTTAGAAAATATCAGTAAACCCATGATAAGATTTGAATTAATTTGATTTGGATTCAAGTGATTAAAATGTTGAAAATTATATCGAATGGAATTTCGGTTGCTATATTCATTTGTTAAATTCTAAATGGAGAGGTATGAGGATTAAAGATAGGACCAGTAGGGGTGATTGAATATAATACATGGGTATCCTTAAGTTTACAAGAGGGTTTAATCCAAAGCGAAAGAAGATGTGTTTATAAGAGATTTGAAACTATCTATTATAACCTTAATTAAAAGGAGAATTAAACTCGTAGTAATTCGAGAGAAATGATGTTATGGACCAGTAGGATATTAGTAAATTCTTACTGAATATATGTTGAGGAAAAACCTATTTAAATATTGTGTATTGAGTGAGGGTTGCCTTAGGGTTACAATTTTAACATCAAGGACTGAGTTTAAGCTCAATATTGATTTTGCAAGGACGAAGTGTAATACAAGAGCGTAGTGGTGTGTCTCCTGGATAGAGATGTGAGTTTAGAACACATTTGGTTGAAAGAGGGTATGAGGTTATCCCGATCGCGTATTTAAAGTTGACGGACCTCCTCGATCAACAAGTTAAGTAGTAGTGTATTGGAGGGGTTCCTTGTTTGGATTCTGCTTTGCGAGACGCTCCGCGCATGAACCTTAACGACGTCGGGAGTGGAGAGATGTTATAGGATGCGAGGATAATTAAATTATGAAGTAAAGATATGACATTTTAATACGTGGGATTTAAAGAGATATAATGCTACGTAAGGGAATAATCTAAGGTTAATGTGAGTACCTTGTTGTTAGTATACTATAGGTATGATAATACCTATTTGATTGATTGATGATTTATGTGTATGACATACCTAGATTACTTGCTAGCGGTGGGAGGTTTGCGCGTGAGGACAGTCATATCCTGATGAATCCATGCGATCTTTGATTTTTTGCTCGAGAACATAGGTCTATGAAAGACTTATCGGGGAGTTGATAAGTCCGCTGACTATGGGTACGTAGGTATGTGCGTGACCCATTGGTATGAGAACTATGTTCACCTCCAATGATTGTGTTGTTGTTTGTAGTTCGAGGAATCTTAACGAACCTTTAGTCCCTTATTCGGCGACAAGCGATATTGGCACATGATAGCAGAGTAATGCATTGCACCATAGCTGTGACTCGGGGTGCCGTATTATATATGAATATATATATATAATGGATTAAATGAATGATTGGATTTATTGTGGTTAAATCATCTACTGTGTGATAATTGTAGATAACGGTGAATAGAGAAAGATAATGGAATTAAGTTAATGAATGTTTATTCTTATAGAATTGAAAAGCTTAATTCATATTAATGAGAAATGATTCATGTTAATGAGCAACGATTCATATAAATGAAAAATGTATAAGAATAATTATATAACGTATGGTATGGCACATACGGGGATTATGATATTGGGATGGAATTATAATATGGAGACTAGAAAAGAGGAACCATTAACTAGGAGGTTAATAGGAAACGTTAAGTGTGGACTCTAGTTGAGAGGTGAGAATAGCAAGTTAGAGTTGGATCTAACATGTACATAATAAATGATTTATTTCACTTGTTAAATACTTGCTGTTTCAAAAATCATCTACACATTCGGGCTCTGACCCGTTTCCTTGCATATTTTCTTTTCTATTGTATCTTCTATATCAGGTGTCGAGCAACAGGGACGCCAACCTTAGCGGATTATGACAGGCTATGGATTTATGGAGTTTTTCTTAGACGCCTATCTTCATTTAATTCACAGTATTCTCAGTTATGGCATGTCGCCCAAAGGATTTCAGTTATCTTGTCTATCGAGGTCAAATACTATTATATTCGGGTCTTTCTAATACAGTTGTTATTGGTGGGATTACTGTAATGGATTAATATTATTTGGGAATGTTTATTCCATTTGCATTTAAATTCTTTTGTGTTAATTATTGTGTTACCAGTTTTGTAGAATAAAATGTGTAGTGTTATTCTTAAACTAAAAATGGTTTTGTTGAAATTTAAATTTGGAAAGTTTTTAACACTAGCTTAATTGGGTATTGGGTGAGTTGTAAATGTTTTCGACAGTGATGCTAAGAATGAGCCAACTGTATATTATGTTTTAATTTGGTATGGGACTGGCCACCCGGTATTTAATTAGGCGGGGTCTTACAGTTCCTTTTGAGCAGTGCTTTGTGACAGATGATTTACTGGGCGTCCATTCTTCGAAGGGTTGCTCGATCTTTCTTGTTGGAATCCTTGGGATACCTACCATGATTGAGGAGGTGCCAAATATCATAGTACCAGCAATTGTCTAGCTCAGGATCTTCTGTGGCGACGAGCTCAATGTGGTAGCAATGGGTTGGTTTATCTTGCTTTTGAATCTGGAATGGGGTCATTGTTATTCCTTCGGGCATGTCGACTATGGAGGCCAAGGTAGCAAGGGAGTCGGCTAGGTTATTCTTTGCTCGAGGTAGGTAATGGAAGGTTATATATTGGAATTGGGAGGCTAGCTCTTCTAAGTGGGCATGGATGGGTTGGATTTTCTTGTCCTTAACTCTCCACTTTCTGATCACTTGACTGATGATGAGGGAGAAATCCCCGTAGACGTCTAGGCATTGAATACCTTTCTTTAGAGAAACCTTGAGGCCTACCATGCATACCTCATATTCAGTCATGTTTTTGTTACAAGGTAAATCCAGTTTGATGGCGATGGGAGTGTGGGAGTCATCTGGGGCGATCAGAAGTATCCCAATGCCATATCCCTTTTTATTGGAAGCACCGTCAAAGAACAATTTTCACCGAAGATTGTCATGGGCAGCGTAAAGGATATTTTCATCTACGAATTCAAAGATCCAGACATCGGCCTCATCCATAGGGTAATCAGTGAGGTTGTTAGAGATGGCTCTTCCTTTCATGGCTTTCTGCGTGACGTGCACGATATCAAACTCGGCTAGGAGGATTAACCATCAGGCCATTCGGCTGGACAAAGCGAGTTTCTCAAGAAGTTATTTGATGGGGTCCATTCGGGATACATGTTTGATGGGGAAGGCGAGCATGTAGTGCCGTAACTTTTGGTTGACCAAGACAAGCACGACACATGCTTTTTCCAAAGTAGTGTAGTTGACTTTGTATCCGACCAATTTGCGACTGGAATAATAGATGGCTCTTTCTTTGCGAGAATCGTTAAGGAATTGGGCTAGCAAATCCCCAACTACAGTGTCAGTTATGGTTAGGTATAGGAGTAAAGGGAGACCAGGTTGTGGTGGCATGACTCCAGAAGGTTGGCTAAGATATTGTTTAACTTCTTGGTAGGCCTTGTTCCAAACCTTGGTTGAATCATTTCGAAGGAGTTTGAAGACAGGTTTGCAGATGGAGGTTAGCTAACTGATGAACCGGCTAATGTATTGCAATTTCCCAAGGAAACCTCGGACTTCTTTCTCTATTCAGAGAGGTGGCATCTCAAGTATGTCTTTTATCTTGGAAGGATCTTCATCTATCCCTTTCTCACTGAACATGAATCCCAAGAGTTTCCCCTTAATAGTGCCGGAGGTGAATTTCTGTGGATTGAGTCTCATCTGATACTGTCACAGTCGTTCAAAGAACTTTCAGAGAGCGGGAACATGACCTTTTATATTCTTAGATTTAATAATCATATCATCCACATAGACCTTTACTTCTTTATGAATCAGATCGTGCAGGATGGTTGTGGAAGCCCTCTGGTAGGTAGCCCCAGAGTTCTTGAGACCAAATAGCATGACAGTGTAACAAAAGGTTCCCCACGGGGTGATGAATGCAGTTTTTTCTTGATGGTCTGAGTGCATTTTAATTTGGTTTTATCCGGCAAACCCGTCGATGAATGACTTGAGAGCATGACTGGTTGTATTGTCCATGATCATGTCGATATTGGCTAACGGATAATCATCCTTTAGAGAGGCTTTGTTCAAGTCTTGGTAGTCTACACACATCTAAACCTTCCCTCCTGATTTTGGCACAGGGACTATGTTGGCTAGCCAGGTGGGATATTCAATCACACGAATGAAATCCACGTTCATATATTTGACCACCTCTTCTTTAACCTTGAGCAACCATTCGGTGCGGAGATTTCTCAACTTTTCTTTAACCGACTTGTAATCTGGGAGAGTGGGAATCTCATGCTGTTCTATTTCAGGATCAATGCTGGGCATATCATTATAGGATCATACAAAGACATCAATAAATTCCTTTAGCAATTCTTCGAGTTGTGCATGCTCATGCTCGTTAAGGGTAGCCCATATCCTAATCTCGCGCAGTTGGCTACTAGAACTGAGGTTAATAGCAACAATTTCTTCTTCATTAACTTGAACGCAATTATGTTGTTTTTTATTAACCTTATTTAAATCAGTTAAGAATTGTTCATTTGTAAAATCATCATCATTAAAAGTTTGATTAGAATCCAAGCAGTTAATGTAAGGCACAACAAGATACTCAAAATATTCGTTTATTTCATTGATAGGAAAAACAGCATTGAGAACCTCATCAAAGGAGGACTCGATTACATTTGAACAAGGATAGACAACAGAAGAAGAAATGGAGTAAACATTGGGATTAGGGGAGATTTCAGCAGGTAGAACTCACGTAGCACGCTAATTGAGGACCGGTGTATCAATAGCTTCAATCAGTTGGGACGGATCTTGTGATGTAGTGCCTGAGTGAACCATGCAGAGTGTCAACCCCAGTGTTTGTAAATTGAAGGGATCTTCAGAGTCACTTTCCTCAGTCTTTTTAGTATCTTTGATGAGCGGTTGTACATGGTGTTGGGAACTGTCAGCCCATGGGTATCTATCTTAGAAGAAGATCTCCATTCTAGGCTTCATCTTCTTATTTGTATGGTCATACCATGGGTCTGGAAAGCCACAAAAGGGTAAGTCTTCACCCTATTTGATGAATCGTCCATTCAAGGAGTCACTTGGGATAGTCTGAATGCAGTCTAGTTCTCTCTTTGGTCGAGACTGGAGGATCATTTTGGTCTCTTGTTCTGATGGTTGATACCCCAAACCACAAGGAGGGAAATCTTTCTTCAGTTCAATCGGCTTGAGTATACCTTGCTGTCTTTGTCTTAGCCCTAGTTTGGGCATGAAGTTCATGTTTATGAACATATGAATCACATTGGCCTTTCCACAAGGGTCGTATTCTAGACAAACCTTTTCTTTGAAGTCGTCCCCTACTGGGAGTAGGGTGGTTTAACTCAAAATACTTATAGGAGCATATCATTTGACCCATGATGTATCTCAAGAATTGGACTGCTGTTACATGCACCCTCGGAATTATCGCCATTGCCCAAAATGGTGATGACTCATCCATCGGTGAAGAACTTTAATTTCTGATGGAGTGAGGAAGACACACCCTTGATACTATGGACCCAAGGTCACCCTAGCAACAGATTGAAACAAGATGGGATGTCAATAACTTGGAATTCGACTACAGGGTTTATATGTCCAAACCCTATTACAATCTTTATGGATCCCATAACCTCCCGACGGGTATTATCGTAGGCACGCACAACATCGGAGGTTGGAGCGAGGTCGCTTTCTTTTAGTCCTAAACATTTGAAGGTTCTCAGTGGGCACACATTCAAGGGAGATCCATTATCGATACGAGGGAGTGGTACGACCTTCCCCATATCTTCGACGGAGATATTGAGTGCATGATTGTGGTTTAGCCCAATCTTGGGGTTTTCTTCTTCGAAAAAGGATATCATTCCGGTAGAGGTCAAGGATCCGACCAAATTTTCCTCTTCTTCTAGTGTGGTAAAATAAGGAATTGTGGGTCTAGTGAACAACTTAATCAAAACGTTTATGTGTAGCTTGGAAGACATGAAAAGCCCCCATAAAGTGATGTCCGCTTGAGTTTTCTTTATTTAATCGAGGATCTTGCTCCCCCGAGGGTCATTTCTGGCATAGGAAGGTTTTCAGCACCCTTCTCTTTGTCATTGGCTGGTAGTGAGTTTAGGATCTGGTAATGCCTCCATATCTGGTCATGTGATTTACTGAAGAAGGGAAGAACATGAATGTTGTTTTGTCGTCAATCTCGGGTTGTTCTTCTACCTTATTTATTTCTCCGAGAAGTTCCTTAAATGATGTCATTCCACACATGTCGGCTACCAGGACAGTTTTATCTGAACCTTGTTCTTCATTCGAATCTTTGAATTCTTCCCCCCATCTGGTGGAAATAATTCTATCTTTCCCCGTGAAGTCGATGCATTCCATAACTTCAACGGATTCTTCATACAGGTCTTCCCATTCTATGGGGATATGTGAGGGTGAAGGGACCAGGCATCCTTGTAGCTTTAGAGCATCAAGTAACTCGGTATACTGCAGATATCGTTGGTTTGCCTGAATAATTTTTCCATAATCTAGATGACATCATCTAGGTTGACTTCATCGGTCGGTACTACCCATTGGTCTGATTCTCGAGCCTATTTTCTTGCTTCTAAGAACATCGTACAGAACCTATGGCAATCAACGATCATCTGTGAGGGCAATTTCAGCCCGAACTCTAGGAGTTGGTTTAACACTTCTGATAATTCCATACTTCCATTTTCAGAATGGGTACGAACGGTGATGCATTCTCTGGTAAGGAGTGACAGTGCCTGATCAACGAGGCTAGTAGGGTGTAGGAGGAATTATCGGCAAGTTTGGAGAGGTTGAGGAGATTATATGGGTGTGATTTGAGTTGAGGGATCAAATTTTGGGTTCTCTCCTACGAAGATGGCATTGGCGTTATTTAGGAGTGGGTAGTGAGTAGTGTTT
Source organism: Sambucus nigra (assembly GCA_949130495.1). NCBI lineage: Eukaryota > Viridiplantae > Streptophyta > Magnoliopsida > Dipsacales > Adoxaceae > Sambucus > Sambucus nigra. Next base: position 376,056,422 of record OX422222.1, read on the forward strand.
GGCTTAGGATTGGCTGGTGGGGTGATGGTACCCCGGTCAATTAGACCTTGGATTACATTTCAGAGGTGAAAGCATTGGTCGGTGGTATGACCAGTTGTTTGGTGAAAGGCGCATTGGGCATCTACCTTGAAGTTTCTTGGGAGTGGATTTGGCAATAGACGAGGATCCAAGGGTTTGATAAGGTTTTGTCTTAGCAGGGCTTGATAGACTTTAGATAGGGTAGCATGTAGCTCGATGTATTCCTTTCGGACTGGGACGGGATGACTTTTCGGTGCCAATTATGTGGTTGGTTGAGAAATATTGTTGATGGTTGAGACTGCAGCACTGGCAGGCTTATCATATTTCCTGGGGGTGAACTGTCCGGACACCTTCTTCGGTTCGACATCTATTTTAGCAAGACCTTCCTCTATTTCTACTCCTGCTTCTTTGAGAACTCAGAAATGGGGATAGCATTGTCCTCATATCATTGCTTGGACATGGAGTAAGAAGTTCTTCTTCACTATGCTAACTTGTTTTTCCTCGGATGGTCGATTGGTCATGGTAGCTGCTTTTTCTCTCCATCGGGCTATGAAATAACTGACTGATTCCCCAAATTTATGTTTGTGCAGCTCTAAATCACGATGGGTAACCTCAAGCTCTTCATTGTATTTGTACTGTGACATGAATTCTCGGGCTACATCCTCCTAACTACGAATTCTGGACTGTTCGAGAGATAAAAACCATCGGAGGTCGCAATCCTTCAGCGTTTGATGAAATAATTGGTCCATAACTTCTTCATAAACCCCTAGTAGAGTCGTGGAACGGTGATATCTGCGGAGATGAACAATTGGGGGTCCATTTCCTCCTAATTTCTCGATATTTAGCATCTTGAACTTCTCGGGTAACCTCACTTTAGGATAAGGAGATATGTGGGTGTAGTCCACGTAATTCTCAGAGATTATGAATTGGTCAAACTACTTGGTGAGCATATTGAGGTCGTATTTGACTTTGTTAAGCTCTTCTTCCTTCGGATCAATGATCATAGGCAAGTTAGCCCCAGGCTGGTCAAGGATCGACATAGGAAGCTGGAGCATGCTGATACTCTTCCTTGAGGGACACGTGGAGCGTGTTGATACTCTTTGGGAACCCAGATGGGCTCGGGTGGATCCATAGCATGAGGGAATAGGGCCTTGGTCTCTTGAGGAATGGGAATCGGGTTTCATTGCATCTCTCGGACCTCAGTTTGGAGGTTATCAATCTTGGACACGAGCTGAGCTAGGACTGTCGTTAGGTCTGGTTTCATAACGGGTACTTGATCTGTGTTCTCCATGGAAAGCGGATGGATTTCATATTTCGGAAGAAGTAGTAGGGGAACGAATAGAACTCTGGAGTGATTTAACTGAAGACCGAAGCGAATAAGGAGCTAGACCAACGGTTTGCGACCGACCTGAGAAGTCGCAAAAACAGGATTTATTTTTGAGAAAAATGGATGAATTTTTTTTCTTTTTGAGATGAAAAGACGGATTTTTTTGGATTTTTGATAAAGAGAGGAGAAATATTTTTGGCTTTTTGATAAATAAGGGAGAAATATTTTTTGATTTTTTTTCGGGAAATGGACCTCAGCATGATTATTATAATTACTATGTTCTCACTTGTATTAAATTCTCCTAAATGCAAAATGAAATACTGGACAGGACCCGAACCTAAAAAATTTGGGTTTATAATATATGTAAATGCTATGGCTAGACTTGTGACCAGGCTCACGGACAGGGTCCCATTTTAAAAATGCGCGAAAATTCGGGCGGTCAGGCCAACCCAGAATTTTGGCAGAGTTTCGGGTAGAAACTGGCAATCTAACATGTGTGTCCTAGGCTTGACACCTATATGCGGGTATGCAGTTGGTTGGGTGAATCAGAAAGGGTTCCCCCCTTTGGCATGACTTCCACGATGTACGTCTTGCTCTTGCGGGCAATCGGTACGTGTGGACAAGACATTTGATATACATGAGTGTACGTGAATTACCTCACTATATACCTCATGGGGACAATACGTGTGAGAGTGAATTCGATATACTCGGCGTACGTGAACGAATTACCTACAATATACCTCCCATCATGACTTCGGTCAAGCGGTACGATGCGGGGGAATCGTTTGATATACGTCGAAGGTACTTGGCCAATGGAAGGTGAGAGTCATATCGCTTAGGCTAACTGCGCCCTGTCGGACCAACGCCCATCACCAAGTGACCCTCCAGTTACTGGACAAAATTTGGTCAATAATAATACTCTTTGGTGATATTGTGTGAATCATCCATGATTCTCTTATTAGTATCTTATGAGAATGTTTTTTTTCTCGATTATGCCAAAACAGGGTGCAAAGTACAAGTACCAGTGGTACACCGAATATGGATGGGTGATGCGTGAAACATGTGGATATATGTAATCCTAGGTGCACGTTGTGCGAAGTGTACATGGATATTTTTCTACAAGTGTGCGAATAGAAGCATAAGTATGGGGTACACATGGAAAAGGGGAACATGCAAAAATGAGGGAGAATATAAATAAACATAACACCCATGTAAATAGAGTTCAGCCCTCAAAATAATTTTCCCCAGTGGAGTCGCCACTGTGGCCATCCCCGATCCTCACGACGGGCGGGCAGAGTGAGGATCCTAGGTCCCGCGCGTCCCTCTCGGGAGCGCTTCAACCGGCATCATTGATGAGGTGAAAAATGTAGAGAAATGGAGTCCCCACTCTATTTTACTCAAAACAGACAAAAGAAAGGGAGCCATCCTGAAGGACAGCATCCAAAGATATACTAATGCATACGAAACCCAAATGATTCGAAAAGGTTCAGGAGTCTAAGTTACAAAATGGGAAGGTGTTAGACACCCATTCCGCCCTTACGGTCTCTCATGGGTTTTTGCTATTTTCCTTTATTTTTCCCGTGATATGTGTGCATGTGTATATATAATGGAGATAGGAGTCATCGACTTGTACCATGGAAGAGGTAAAGAGAGTCATCAGTAGGAATGTAAAAAATAATATTAGAAAATAGGATTTATGCGATTATCCTTACGTCGATCGTTACGATGGAATGATAATGCATATGTGATAATACGCCACTAAGAACAAATATATAGAATATAAGAGAACTGAGTTTAGAGAAAAATAGAAATGGAGAGAAAAAGTAAGAAAAGGACTCGAGTCTCGAGTTTTATCCCGAGACACCTACGTAGACTATAGAGGCATTAAAGTCCAAGTAATTCGTTTGGAAAATGAGGGGTGGGGTTTATCCCATAAATCCAATTGGGGGATTCTCTTATTTGTGGGTGTGGGTGTGTGTAGAAAAAAGTGTTTTAGTTGTGAGACAAGTGTAAGAAAAGTATGAGAATTCCCGTTTGAAATTTATGAGAAAACCTTATTTTTCTTATTTTTTGGATTTTTTTATTTGTATGAGAATAAGAGATGTGCAATAATACTAAATAAAAAGTATATTAGGATATGTGAGATGAGAGAATAAAAGTGCTAAGTAATAGAACAAGTTAATACGAATTTATGAGAATTTAAGGAGAGAGTTGAGAAAATTGGACCTTCTTGAAGATCTTGAGCTTGATCTTGAATGTTGGAGAGAACCACTTGCACTTGGATGATGATGGAGAGTGGTTAATTCACCAAGTTTGATGAAAATGATGATGAAAGGTGAAGGTTGGAAAGGGATTTGGATGTGGAAATTGAGCTGACTTCGAGAGAAGTTTTCTGAATTGGCTAAGAGTGATATATTTCTTATCTCGGCTCCCTTTTGTAATGAGGCCAAGGCCTCCTTTTTAAAGGCCCAGGTCATTGCCTATCGGCATAGCCCTGTTCGTGCCAATCGGCAGGTGTGTTTAGGCACACTTCCGATAGGCAGGGTCTCGGACCTGCCGTTTGGTAGTATCTTTCAAGCCTTTCGGGAAAATTGGTTGCAGAGCTCAAACCATTGATCCAAATCGTGCACGGGGTAGACCATTGGGAAGATAATTTACAGACCTTCGAAAGTCCCTTAGACCGCTCCAGGGTTAGGGAGTTGATTTTGGGTCAAATATGGCTTGGAAGCGCTCGTCGATCCTTTGGACGGGGAATTATTGGAGGCAAACAGATCGTTTATCCGCATGGTAAGTCCGAATCGCGTATGGGGTGGACCATTGGAAAGGTAAGGACATGTACTTCAAAATTCCAAAAAGTTTGATCTGGTTCAGGGAGTTAACTTTGGTCAACCGGGCCCTGTAAGTATTTGGTGGCTTCTCGGAGTAAAACAGATCGTTCATTTGTACCGTAAGTCATAATGTCGCATGGGATGGACCGTTGGAAAGGGGATTCGGTTCCCTTTGAAGATTCATTCAGTCTCGATTAAGATGAAGAGTTGACTTAGGTCACACGGATCTTGGGAGGGCCCAGTGGCCTTATGATCAAGTTTTGGGGGAAACGGGGCATTCGTTTGTATGGTAGGTCAAAATTGTGCATGGGATGGACCGTTAGAAAGGGGATTCAGGGCCCTACGAAGATCCATTCAGTCTCAGTCGAGTTGAAGAGTTTGAATTTTGGTCAAACAGAGCTTGGGAGTGCTCGATGGCTTCTAGGTTAGTACTCATGGTATGACCTGGGTTTGTAGTGATGAAGGGCAGTGCTAGGGACCTAAGGAGAGTTTAGGGGTAACAGAATTGGATGTCTACACCATCGAAGGCCAATAACAACCCAAGGTTATTGGTTGATCATAAATATTGTCTCCTCCAATGTGCCTTAGGTCGTGAGCTTCCTTTAACACCTCTCCATCCTCTTCTATTCTTATGCACCTTAGAGGCTTGTCATGGTAGCCTTATCAGTAAAACTGTCCATCTTGTATGAAGTACCTTGGTGAGCGCCTTTTTATCTTTGTAGCGTCCTATTTTTTTGTTTGCATCACTCCATATATCAAGAAATTAATGTAGGGTTGTCTCCAGTCATGCGGTTGGTCAATGAAGTTACATTCTGCTGCCTGATAGAAAAGGCAGCACTTTGAACACTCTCTCTGTACTACGGACGCTTCTTGTCTCATCGAAGTCCAATAGTACCCTTCTCGTTGTGTCCTTCTGCATAAAGGAATCTCGATGGTCTCGCAGCTATCTTTATTTACTTCAGTCATCCTTCTTTTAGCTTCTTTGGGGTCCACACACCTGGACAACCAACCTCCCTTATTCTTGTAGTATAAGTTGCCCCTGGCAACAAATTTCTATGCTAAATCAGCTAGGTTAAGTTACCCTTCCCCTCTCTCCAACTGCTTTCGGATTTCACCCCTCCACTCAACTTTGTCCTCTGAGGGCAGCATCTCAGACACCGTCAAGGGGGTCGTTATCTTTGTGATTTGGACCATCGTTGACTCTCCATCAAAGTCAATCTTTTGTGCGGTGGTGGCATAGGCATCCTTATGTCTGTTCATCATTTGAGGGTGCCTTTTTATCTTTACCACCTTGAAATGCCCAGTAAGTCGCTGGATGATCATGCGGTAAGGCTCCAGACTCATTTGCTTTAGAGAAAATTTCCATATCACTTGTTTCACCGCCAATTTAGAATCCCCTTTAATTATCAGGAATTAGATTCCCCTTCTCAGTGCTTCGAGCAACCCCAGGACAAGTGCTTCATATTCAGCTTCGTCATTTGAGCATTCTAACTCCAACTTGAAAGACAAGTAAATTTCTTCACTGCCTCTTCACAGAATGAATCATGTTTCTCCTATTTTCTCTGCTAAAGAGCCGTCGAATTCCATACTCCTTTAATCCAGACTGGGTGCTATGAAATTGTACTGGAGGTCATCACCTAGAATCTCTTTGATAGATACTCGAATGTCCTAGACGGGAAAATGGCTAACAGATTTGTGTATGCCTGACTTTTGATGGCCCGAGGGACCACACACTTGAGATCATACACCAAAAGGATTAGGAACCATCTGGCTGCCCTGCTTATCAATACAGTTTTAGCAAAAAAAAATTATGGGATCACACAACCAGTTGAAGGTTGTATAATAACAACTAAAGGTCGAATATTTCTAGCTATTAGTTTAATGAAACCAACTAAAGAAAACTCGAGAGGATCAAATGAAAAGTCTAGATGCATCCAAGGATGTAGGATATGACAAGGGCTATGAGGAGGCCTTCGATGATAAAAAATTTCAGATGACATTTATTAGAAAGTAAAACTTTAAAAAAATTGGGATGCTGCTTTAACGACGGCTAGCGTTCGAGGTGAGTATAAACTCTTTGGCAAGCACAATCCCAGTCCTACTCCAAGAGAGGAAGAATTTATTTGGGCAGAGGTAACTGCCGACCGAGGGGACTTTGAGACTGACAAGGGAAAAATTCAAAAAACACAAGAATAGGTGATAGAAAAAGAGGCCAAAACCTAGTCAGGAATAATTAGATTGAGGATCCTAATAATTTATTTTGTTCATATTTGTTTGTAAGGTCTTTGCCCAATTTTTCTGTAATGAAATATTTTCTCAAAGTTTAAGCCCGCATGTTATTGTTGCTGAGTAATTTCCTTTTGTTCTTGCAGATTGGCAATGTGTCAGGAGAAACTCCTTCTTTTGTTGGTAACCTTGATACCATTATTGGTCAGGGAGCTAGTGTTCAAGCTCACCATGCTTTTATTTCACTCAAAGAGCCTTCCAAAAATGACCAAGGCTTACAAAGAACAATTTGTATTAGTTATCATGCTGGAAGATAATGTCAAGGACCTTGGCGACGTCAGTACAGTTATGAAAGATAAGATCAACTCTTTTAGGAGACAGACCGCTAATGCTAAAGACATTGGTGATGTTGGTTAACTTTTGCAAGATGGGAATAATTCCTTAAGAAAACATCTCACCGAAGCTAAATAAGACTTGTAGAAATATGGAGTAATCATGATATGGCTGAGTCGCGACATCCTTAAGCCCCATTATCTCTTTATGAAAGCTCCTCCTGTGGCATGGGATTATAGTTATTATGAGGGATGGTGGTTGGTTAGATAGTTAACTTAGTACAAATAATAGAGTTGGGAATCCTACGAGACCTTTATGATTACCATAGCATTCAACATACATGAAAATAATCACAATGAATGAATCTAAGCAATTATGGCCAAGCTACGAGCAAAATTATCTTACAATAAAGGATTTATATGGTTCGATAATTACCTACGCCCACGAGGTGCTTTCACTTTTATTACTTTTCTCTAACTAAATATCCCAAAGTTACATGTTCCCTTTTCCCTAGGGTAAAGGTTGTATTTATAGAGGTGGAGGAGGCATAATCGTGTGTGACACCCCGCCTAATTAAATACTGGGCGATCACTCCTTTATTAAATTAAATCAAGGTGAACAGTTGGTCCATTCTTATCATCACTGTCGAAAAATAAAATATTCCAATTTAACACCCTAATTAATTAAGCTAAGTGTCAAAACCATTTTCATACATACTTCCCAAATTTTATTTAAAGAAAAATCATTTATTTTATTAACAACATTCAATAAGTAAGAATCACACCACATTAAATTCTGCAACATAATCCAATTAATTTAATACATTCGTCAATCGAATGTGAACATACGAAATCTAAGGTCAAACATCCAAACTGAATAAATCCCATAGTAACAATACTAGAAATAACTGAAATACAAATGTCCAATAACAATGGAATAATGGAAAGAGCTACACATGCCCAACTAGATGAAAGTACTAAGAGTGGATCCGAATGAACGAAGTCGTCTAATCAAGAGAACTGCAACTCCCACCTAAGCTGCAGCGCGTTCCTTCCAAGAGATCCTAGAAAAGAGGCCCCTGTGGCTGGGCACCTGTAATACATACATATATATACAAGAGAGAGAGAAAAAGAAACGGGTCAGAACCCGATAGTGTGTATGATTTAAAATTCGTTTAGAAAGTATTTAAATTAATACAGGCCAATGCAACAACATATTAGTACGACACTCTCTTGAGAAATTCTCATCTCTCTTCTAATGTGCACACCTATCGCACTAACCTTCCTAGCGGTTTATCCTATCATTTTATCACACTAACCTTCCCAACAATTTAGCTTATCTCAAATTACTCATAAGATTTCAAAACCAAACAATATCGTTGTTTAAAAAGATACTTCCAATTAGTAGCACAACTCTCGTTTTAGCTTCATTAATTTATAAAGTTTCCCAGTGTCATATTATACTTTTCAAACAAGTATTTCTGATTTATAGTCCAGAATTATTTCTCACTTACCATATCACAGCAACAGTTTAAATTTCCCAAATTTCAGATATATATATTAAGCACTCGTATAATATATACATTCTAACAGGACCAACATACAAACTATGGTGCAGGCATACTCTGCTATCCAATCCCCGTATCGCTTACACTAAGGGATATACAAGTTCGGAATCACTCTCGAACTGTATCAACATATATACACAAATAAGATTGAGGCGAAGCATAGATTCCAAGTCTCTAAGAGGTCAGTACATACCCTCACGTGTCTTAGGACCGTCCGAACTATCATTTCGATAGCCTGTACCAAGGATATCTATCTTTTAGGGTACAAGTCAATATCCCCCATAAAGGTCCCATCGAGATAAGACTGTCCTAGCGCGGTAACCTCAGGGATAGCAAGTAGCGCGGGTACGTTTTTTTCACACGTATATAATATATGCATACACAACCATATAAATATACCACTTATTATTATATCAATATAGGTTTCTCTCATCACCCAAAATTACGATATTTATCCTTAATTTTCGCATTAAGTATTCTTATAAGGGTTCGTCACTAACCTTAACTCGAAGGGTTTCTCCAACTCATTTCGTGACACTCGTGAACTCTATCCTCACAAGTATAAAATTCAGTATGTGCCCGTATTATGTTCCAACGTAACTCTCTTACGCACCTTACCCCTACAATACATAAATTAATCGATTTATAAGTAATTATCCCAAAATGTAATTCTTGGTCCACATTAAGTATCTCCAAAATTTATTCGTATAACATACTGGTCTCCCCTATCTCCCAAAACATTCTATTAAGGATGCCCAAGAATTATTTCATGAAAAATTAAATTTAACTCTTTTAATAAGGGAAATAGGAGTCTGCCAGGAGGGGTCGATCGATTGAGGTTTGGGACTCGATCGATCGAGCCTTCGATCGATCGATGCTCTGGCTCGATCGATCGATCAAGCAGGTATTTTGATTTATGCAGAATTGCAGTTACGGGTTCTACTATCTATCTTCACCCCAATAAATATTTTCCGATCCAAAACGTCTCAAAAATTCTACCACTAACATCCTAACATGGTATGATGCACATTCTACGTAAAGCATGTCAATTTATGTCACTAAACATGGATTAATCATACTGAAATTCATTTAAAACTCAAGAACCCTAAAAATCTCAAACTCATGATTCTAATCTGTTTTATCCCAGAATTTCTTTCTTATTTACACCAAAATTTCATGGATTATATTTCTACATCACAAAAGACTTCCAGAATAAGATTTAAGTCTTTACTACATGCAAATTCCTATCACAATTTGGGTTTTCTTCCATATATTTCATCTCTAATCATTCCTAAACTAATATGGAAATTGCACCAACGAAATAAACAAGATAAACACTTGCCTGGGATTTTCAGAAGTCTGGATTGTGGCTGATTTTGGTGTGGTTGCGTTCCCCTTCTCGCGATCTACGCGTTGGTGGTGGCGGCGGTGCAAACCGTTGAGTTTTGAGCCTTGGAATTGCTTGAGAGCTCTCTCCTCTCTTCTCCAATGGCCGTTCTAGGTTTTGGGTATTCCAACCCTAGGTGACAACCTCAATATCAGATATAGCCCCTCTAATTTTCGTTGGTTTAATTACCCAAAAATGTAAAATGACCAAAATGCCCTCCCAGGTTACTAATTAGGCCTAAAAATGCCCCGAGACCCAAACTACACCCCCGGAAACACTTTTCTGACTATCTCAACCCTTCCGAACTTGTTGGCGCACTCAAAACGACCATACGGGCATATTATAAAATATTCACTTTTTATTTATCACAATTTAGTCCTGACGCGACACGAGCACGTCCCGACTTAAATTTCCGAAATTGTCATTTAACTCACTCATGACATTCAATATAACCAATATAATATATTACTTTGCTCATTAGTAATATTCAACAAATTTCCCATAATTACTAACTCTCGTAACGTTAATAATTATAACATAATTAATTTCCAGATTTTTATTAAATAATGCTCTCACATTAAATTTAATAAATCCCCAAATTAATATAGCATAAAACTACGGGGTATTACATCGTGTTGGACTTCTATCAATGGTTGATTGAGTCTGTTCTTTATTTGTGTTAATATCCTCTAATATCTTTGGATTACAAAATTATCTATATGTAGTTATCGACATATCAAGCTTGTCATTTATTGGGTTGGCCTTATTTCAAGATCTGGACCTATCTGGGTTGTTGTGTGTGGGCCGCTAGGCCTATAGTCCACAACAATGAATTTAGAATTTTTTTCTTGTACCTCCATTATATCACTATTGGAAAGATTAGCATAGCAGTCAATCTTAACGATGTCGATCAGATTGATTTTAGGACCACGACTTTATCTTGATTACAAAAGAACATACTAGAGTTTCAGCACATTCCATGGGTAAGATCTTCCTCTATCCTTAAAACACTATTCTGGAAATTAAATCTGATTAAGTGTTTAAATTTCTCTCCCTTATCCTATAATTGCATTATGTTGTCTTTTAGTGTGTTTGAATAGTGGAAAATTGACCACTTAATTGTAGACATTGACACGACCCAAATCTCCAACATTCACTTAATCTCAACCGTCCATCAAGGTAGATATCCAAGATGTGACACCCCGCTTAAAATAATAACTCGTGGTCAGCCCTATACTAAAATAAATAAGGAATCTCGAGTGGATCATTCTCAGCATCTACTGTCGAGACTAACGAAACATAGCTAACTACCCAATACTAAAATAAGGGGATGCCAAAATTTAAAACATACTATGAATATTAACAAACCAAGAACATAATAACTACTGAACATGATAATGTATACACACATACTAAGATAAAAAGGAGTACTCATATAAAACATAATAAGTACAATAAAAGAAATATACCCGAATATGCTGTCGGGTCACAGACAAAAAAACAACCTGAGGGGACATATATAAAAGTGCTACAAATAAGACCCTTGGGTATAAACCCGATATACAAACTGAATCCTTAACTAGTTTACAAAAGATAGGAAATAGCTATTACAAAAAAAAATTGTAACAGTCTGCATCTGCTACATCTTCGAGGACACTGGATAGAAAGGCATCATTGGCATCCTTGCGGTGGGACACCTGTAGTATATTACAATATATGTATAGCAAGATAGAGATATAAATGGGTCAGAGCCCGAGGTGTGAAAACAGTTATAGCAAGTGCATTAAAATGCATAATAATTATAAATGCACTATTTCGTGATTAAAGTGGAGTCGCACACTCTTGGAACTCAAACTCACCCCTCAACTAAAGCGCGCACTTAATCGTATGCACATGAATCTCAACTAAGCTACCCGACTCATTCTAGGGACAATTCAATGTTATTCTAACCATAATCTACACCTGCATAACCCACTATCTAAATTATAACCTTTATCTTCTATTCTGACATATCCTAAGTTTACACCCAAGCTTATACATTAATATATAAATAAAATTCATCAATTTCGAATTATTAACTTAGACAAGTTATTAGCATCAGAATAGTCACACATGTGCTTTTTATTCTCATAAAGCATTGATTCTCTATAGCACATAAATATGAGTACAAAGGACTAAACTTCTCCCAACTTTCAACATTGCGTTGCGTTTTGTGCGTGGGACGTTTAGAAAAGCGAAATCCAAATAAGGAACCGCCCCGATACACTACTCCTTGACAATGTTGATCGTCGAGATCCATTATGCCCTCGGTAAACAATGCATATAACATTAGCTACTTATTTAGAATACTACTCTAAGTACCTAAATAAGTTATCACACGGTACCTTTAGGGTCTATATAACATTATCCTAGTTATAGATCACGATCATTCAACCCTAACTAATATGCACGTATAACACATTTAGCGTACATTTAAATATCCAGAACACAACCACTTATAGGATATAAAAATACTTCACAATGCTATCATCTTCCAGGAATTTCTCACTTTATCCCGGGTTAGCAACCACCGGACTATTATCACACCGCCCTGGTAATTAAATAAAACACAACACATAGGAAGGGGTCATAGTTTCGAAACCTGAAAGTGAGAACGAATCATACCCAATACTTCTCACCAGGGTAAAATCACGCAAAAAATAATGGATGACTATGACCTAGGGAGTATACGCTCCCTGCTCCTCAACCCAGGGGCCTCACCCACATCGCGCAACTTCCCATGATAGCACTAGAGGGGTATGCTCGCACAATAAGTATATATATCATTCACACTATATATATATATATATATATATATGTAATCACGTCCTATATACAAACCATCACACAAGGTATATACATTCACACCATATATATATACACATATATATACAGTATCTCCCATCCGTATCTGTAAAAGTAATGAATTTGGCTATAGGTACATAACTCTCATTATACTAACCGATGCTATAATGTATACTTTCCCAATTCATTTCATACTATGATCCCTCACTTAAAACTTACTCATCCATCACACCTATTACATTTCATACTATGATCCCTCACTTGAAACTGACTCATCCATCACACCTATTAATATGACTAGTCTCCCAATTCAATCAACATTAATGATACCATCTATATCCGGATGCAAACCGATGTACAATAATTATCTCCAAATAGAAATCTCGATGCTAGGAGGATTCCCCACTAAGTTGATACGATAACTTCGATTTGTACTCTCTCGTAGTAACTAGATACGACCCCAATATTTCATCATAGGTGAAACTCCCTAAAAATATCCAAAACATACTTCTCATAACATATTTGAATGTTCCTAATCGATAAACCCAAACAGAAAGGAGATAAACTCACTCTAGAAAAACCTCACAAAACAACCCTGTTTCCGAATTGATTTCGGTCCTCAAAGCGAATCGATTCGGTCATCAAAGCAAATCGATTCACCCCTTATGCGAATCGATTCGGTCCAAAGGAGTTGTAAGTATGTCTCAAGACGAATCGATTCGACTTTGGGTCCGAATAAATTCGGTCACTCTGACCTGTAAGTCTGCAACATTCCGAATCGATTCGAAAAGGGGCCAAATCGATTCGGCCTGTTTAGCAGCTACGAAATGGCTTATTTTCTACAAAACCCAAATTTTCAAAACCCAAATATATCATCTTCCAACCCTAAATCTTCAACCCAAACATGTTTCTATCATTAAAACTCACTATATATATCAACACAACTAATTATACAACCTCAAATCCATATACACACCTCAAATGCAAGATTTAACCAAAATCTAGGTTTTGACATTTTAACCCAAAATCCATATTTTTATCCATAAATCATGAAATAAATGACACACATAAATTATTTAGCAAGTTTAATCACTTGCCTCGAAGTTGTAGAGGTTGAATCTTCCTCGAAATCGCAGATTGGACAGAACCTTCAAGCTTTTCTCCTCGTTCTCTTCTTCCTTTCATCTTCTCTATCTCTCTCTCTCTCTCTCTCTCTCTCTCTCTCTCTCTCTCTCTCTCTCTAGGGTTTTCTAAATATCTCAAAATGGCATTCTCTTCTCACGAGACCTATTTAAGCTTAAATTCCAAAAAATCCAACTTTAAATGATAATACACACTTTAAATGACTCTTTTACTTCAATTCGAGTCAAACTAACTTAAAATATTTTGGAACCGAAATAAAACCCTAGTACAGTCATTTTGACTATCTCGACCCATCTGGGATCAGCCGCGCATCCAGAATCGTCATTCGAAATACTTTATGGGGTGTTACACAAGTGTGCTTTTGACTCTTGGTATTTAGAGTACCCTTTCATTAACCAAAGTGACTCTTAGTATTGTTTAATTATGGAACACGTCATAGAGAATTATTAGTTAAAATAATTCTAACATTCTCCCACTTAGTTCATAATTATCATATGGTGTGCAATAATCTTTGAGTCATTCTTAAATATTTTTTCATGAACACCTTAATCAAATAAACCATTTTTACGAGTCATGGTGCTCGCATAAAAATTTAATAGCATGATCGCTTCCATGTACCATAACATTAACAACTCATCCAATAAGGTCTATAAATAGGATTAATCAATAATGGTCCAACAATGCCTTACATAAAAGACTATTTGTGTCATATTTATCAATTCACATGCATGTAAACTTATATTTCAAGACATAAATTGAAATATTCACAATGCACTTCAATTGATATCAAATATAATGTTAAAATTAAGCACCAAACAATCCACAACACTTATACTTAATTGGCTACACGCATGCTTCATGAATATCCTTTGGTGATAGTCAATTTATTAGTGGAATGTAATGTTAACACTTGTACAAATTTGTTCAATTGACACTTGTTATTTCTGAACTTCTTCGTTCATAAATAGGTATTATATCCTAATCTTCCTAGGTTCTTTGAAATACCTATCAATTTTTCATAATGAAGATTGCAGCGGCATTATCATACTATTCCAGTGACTTCGTAAGAGTGTCGACAAATATGAGTCCCAAAATAAATTTTCTCATCCATAATCCAAACATTATAGCCTCAAAGCATATTACAAACAATATTTAATTGTTTCTTAACCTTTTTATAATATTAGCCATTAGGCCAAAACAAAATTGATAAACCCAGAGAGAATTGTAAGTACTGGTCATATATATATGAACAAGTGTCGTAACTATGAGCGTAAAATATTTTAGGAATCTAATTACTTCATACTCTTAATAATATTTTATTTCTCTAATTTATCTTTCATTATTAATGTATAAAGAATCCCAAAATATATAAAATTACTCCAACCGACCTCAAGGTATATATATTCTAATAAAAAATATATAAATTATTCTTATATTATAATAAAAAAAATACATAAATTATTCTTAAAATACCTTTGGTTGGAAACTGACATAAGTTTATATAGTGGTTTCTCAACAAATACAGTTTTTTTCTAAACTCTCACAAGTTTTCACACTAAAAGTAACTCTTAATCAAAAGGATCTACTAATACCATAAAATTCCACATTTTAAAATATAGATGAAGATGTTTATTTACACTCATTTATCTATTCATGATGAAAACTTTAACCATAATTCTATATTTATATCGTTGATTATCACAAGGGTCATGTTTTAGTCTTAAAGATGTATATACACTCAATTCTAGTGTGTAAACTTTATTTTGTCAATTAATGGCATTATGATTTTTAAACATGTGAAAACAAAATCAGATATTTCCTTACTCCTATGTCAAATTCATATTCCTTTGATAAATCTCATAATCATTCATAATAGCAAAATCATTATCCACCTACTAAAAGAACAATTACTTTGGATGTTAATGGAGTTACACAAGTATCTTAACTTATTTTATAACCACATTAGGTGATTTGATACTCACACTAACTTCACCACTCTTTAAATAATTTGACATTTTAAATTTTAGTAATAATTATAGTACCCTCTTGAAAGTGTAGGTAAAGTAAAATTTATATAATACACTTTCAACCAAATATATTCAAAAACATTTCTCAGCCATCTTTTTTTTTTGGTAAATATATGGGTGAATAACTCTTGTGGCGCCATCGACGTTGGTGCGTTTGGCTTGTTATTTTATAATGACATGATTTATGTAGGTCCACTATCCAAGGACTATAATCTCTTACTTCGGCCACATAGATCGTTCTAAAATTGTAAAACCTTAGGAGCTGAAACGTGAGTATGAAGATTTATAAGTGACAACCCTAAGACAATCTAGTCTATTAAATTGTCAAAGTAAGTTTAGATTTAAAAGAGTCTCATTTTTAATCGTGCCACGAGATTAAAGAGTTTTAATAATAAAGCTATTTTTTAGTTCAACATTATGATATAGTATTAAAATCATTTCCCTTGTAAAAGTTTTATTTAAAACATAATTGTACAAACCACCAATGAGAATACTATAATTAAGAAAAATATATTCTCATATAAGCTTGCAGATCTTTTGGTATATTCAAGATAATTGCTTCACTATCAAATTTGAAAAAAAATAAAGGTCATCGGGGGGTTTTGAAATGATTCCAAGACAACATAAGAAAAGTAATCTAAGAATTTATGGTTTATGTTATGTGTTGTCTTGTAAGCATCCTTATATCGAATTAGATATATTTTTTGTAGCACTCTTGTTTTCAAAACAAAATAAATTATTGTTATTCCTATTGAACAACACATTACAATTCACACAATATAGCTTAAAAATATGTATGTTAATTAATGGGTACTTATATTTTAGTCTCTAACATTATGATATTTTGCATAAACTTTATGCTTAATTGTTTATGAATTTTTCAATTTTTTTAAAGGAGTGTCCCACACTAATATAGTAATTAATAGTGGGTTCATTAAGTAACATTGTATTATAACGATTTATCACTTTCAAGTGAAGCTTAGCTTCTTCACTTCATTCTAAGAAGTTAAATTCGAAAGTATTAAAATGGATAAAAGATGTTTTAGAGAAATAAAATGATATACAATTAATGAAATTACTTGCTCACTACATTAATACTATAAGATGACGAGATGTACATTAATAATATTTTATAAATATTGGTTTTCTTTCATAATAACTTTGAATATTTATATATGACTTTATTGGTAACTATGTTATGTAATTTTATGGACATGTTATCTAGGATAACCTTTGACCACCTAATTGCATAATTCCATAATGTTTGTAAGAGGGTAGTTTAGATAAGATGGAGGCGTAACTCCTTTTGAGTAAAGTAATGACAAGTTAACTAGAAAAACCTTGGATTAACTATAGGACATGCAAACACAACTTAGTGAAGAGAAATCTTGGATAAACTCACAAATCTCTTGTGTATAACTCAATCAGATAATAATGAACTTAGAAGTGACTTATTTTAGAGGGAGAGAGAAGTAATCACCCTAGATACACCTTGGCAGACAGCCAAACACCCCAAACACCCTCAAGAATCTATGTCAAGTATTCAAGCTTCGTAATAAGTGACAATAGTGGGTGAGTAAAACTCTTTAGTTTGTAATAAATCTCTTTCTTGTATATTTATCTCTAGCCATAACTTCTGAACTCTCAAAAAGAACATAATCTCTCCTTAGAGGTGATTGGGGTCTTTAAATAGCTCCCACACCACTATCGAGGAAACTCAGTCTTCAATGCCTGTGAAAGACATCCCTCATACTTTATGTCATCAACATTAAATACCTGATGCACTAGTTATCTCCACATCATAGACATTAAATGCCAAGATATGCCTTTTGCCTAACCACTGTGTGTCAGGGGGCTATTGCTACAGAGTTGGCTTACTAACTGCCTGATAGCCCCAAATACCACGGTGGTTTACTCAAGTGAAAATTTAACATTCTCTAGCTGTCTAGTGACATCACCTACAGCAGATGTGACATTAAATAGAGAGCTGTTTAGTTCACAACTCAACGCCCGATGGAATTCTAAGCTATTCCTCCCGAGGTTCCACAGTAAGGATCCTTCGGTTTATTACCAGGTGTATCTAAGATGGTCAGGAGAAGCCCCAACGGTGACTCACTTCTTAATCCTCCAAACCAAGTACCTCTCAAGTTCCCACAGCGAGGTCGTTCGATAGAGCATGAAACCTCTCCTAAGCCCTACCAAGCCTGGCCTCTCGCGAGTACCGTTCGACCTCACATCAAGTTATTATCATTCTCATTATTTTATTACGACCGTTATAGCTCATAGTCAAGAAAAACAAAAATACATTATGACTAACTAACACAGCAAGCTAAAGTATGAGTTACCACGTTAAGTTGCCCTGCCAAGCTGCCTTGCCAAGCTGCTTCGCTTGAGTTGCCTCGCTGAGCTTCCTCGCTTGAGCTTCCATGTTAGGTAGACTTAATCCCAAACACTGTTGTTAATGGGGGGATAATCACTAATCTCAGGATTACCTTTAAGCCCCCTCTTCATTTGCCCCTTCGTGGAGAGATTTGTTATTGGAACAAGAAATGTCTGCCCAAAAACTTCTCAATCCGATGAACCTTCTCTACGTGAAAAAATTCTAGCCTCTTTGCCTTCAATAGAACCACGGCGTTAGAATCTCCAGGAAAAGTAAAATTCTCCCCGATGTACCTGAGCCGAAGCGCTACGGCTTATTGGTTCTTTGGTGAAGGGACATCGCCACTTTTTCCTTACACTGAGCTTCAACCGTTCTAGTTTTACTATTTAAAATTCTCCCGAAATGCCTACTAACCTTCTCAGATACTCATTTTTGCTCTGGGGAACTGAAATTCTCTCGTTCATGCTGTTGTGGAGTATAGTTATGAGTAGTGATTTCTTCTCATTAGGACTACCCCTATTATTAGAGCTTGTGAAATTCTCCCTTGTAATGCTTCGCTATGTTTGAAAAAGTATAAATTCTCCCCGATATAGCCGAGTCACAATTTAAACAATGTTTGGACTTGTGGCGAGGGGACATCGTAGCTTTTTGAACCTTTGGGACATCGTAGCGTTTTGAACCATTGGGACATCTTCTTCATTGGGAGTTTATTGGATATTCTGACAAAAATTCTAGCGCCAAAACTCAAACTTTCTTAAAAAGGCAACCATTTCTATTCACCAGACGTCACTTCGTAAATGATGTGGCGTTGTCTTTTTAGCTTTCAAAACACTTCCCGAAGTGCCACGTGTTCATTTGAAATGATTATAGGTGGCCTTGCACGTGTGGTGGTGGGAAACTCAATAGACAAGTTTAAAAGGTTTCAAACGTCTCTTTTTTCACAACCCTTCTCTTTCCTTCGTCTTCTTCAAGCTCCCGTCTTCTTTAGAGAGAGAACTTTGTGCGAAAACCCCATTGTTGTGCAGATCTTTACCTAACTTCTTCCTTCTCTCATATTTTACTCCACCATCTGTGGTTGCGCTCCTTCCTCTTAATTCCTAGACCTTCTTTTATCGAGCGATTACGTTCATCACCTGCTTACTATGCCTTCTTCAAGTGCCTTAAAATTTACCAC
This sequence comes from Sambucus nigra, assembly GCA_949130495.1. Classification (NCBI taxonomy): domain Eukaryota; kingdom Viridiplantae; phylum Streptophyta; class Magnoliopsida; order Dipsacales; family Adoxaceae; genus Sambucus; species Sambucus nigra. The sequence continues at coordinate 376,075,676 of OX422222.1, forward strand.
AATTGCTGCTAAGCTAAACTCCCCTTCTACTACCTCTGGCGTCACTCCTACCCCTAGCACCACTACCCAGAATGGTTCTCGTCAAGAGCAACTAAGCTTCTACCGTCGGTCTCCCATCTTTGGTGAAGATGATGAATTCTCTGATACGTGTAAGACCTGTCATTTCTCAGCCAAGTATGACCCTTTATTGTTAGGTGATGAAGATGAGGATTCATCGAAGTGGGACTACCTTCCCCCAGAGGGGACTCTGCACTTTCGGTTGGACTGTGGTGACTTTCCCTATTCTCATATCGATTTCGAATCACCTGGGGGTCACCAGCCCATTTCATTACCTGGTACACACATATTCAGAGCTTTCACGCTGCTGCTCTTGCGAAGGTTGGTCCTCATCGAGCCTACTGGTTTTGGGGAGTTCACGCTTTCTAAGCATAAGGCTGTGTTCTAAGTACTAGTTTCCAAATGGAACGTTATAACTCACATGTTCTCTACTGCATGGGGAGAGTTCACCATCACGTTGGAGGCCGTCTACGAGCTACTTGGGTTTGAGCCTATGGATGAGTTTGCATACAACGATGAGGCCTTAGATACCGAAGAGACTACTGATCGAGCTGAGCTTGATCAAATCTATCGTAGTTGCACTGGGTCTTCAAAAAATGCCACTTTAACTCCCCTCAATAGTTATTTTTTTGAAGCTCCAACTCCGAAGGATATCACTACTTCAATGGGCCAAGATAGAGGTACATCTCTGGAACTGCCAGCCTACATTCTTGTGCTTCTTTCACGCTTTTTCTGACTGGAAAACCCAACGACCAGCCTAGGAGGGACCTAATAAATATTTATATTCGTTTGCCCAGGGGTTTCAACCTTCCTCTGTCTATCATTACTTTGGGGTTCGTCTATACCTGGATGGATAGAACTCATATCGACATGTCACGGTCACCGGGTCATTATAACTTGGCCATCTTTTCCAACACCGTTATCTTAACATGCTTCCTTTATACCCATTTTCCTACCATTGCCGCTAAGTCTATCCCTTTCACCATGAGCGAAGGTATTAAGCCCCCACACCTCTTATGTTTCCATAAAAAATAGAGTCGAAAGGAGATAATGGGGGGTTTTTGATCGTTTTGACTCCTTTATAATGATTCCATACAGCGAATCTACTTTTGCCCATTCTTGGTATTTTTTTCCTTCTACAGCTTCAACGGTCAAATTCATTCCAGTTGTGGCAGCTCCTTTGCAGGCCGCGGTGTTTCTATTTACCCTTGGGTTTCTTCCCTCATTTAATAAATGGGGATACACCTCTGAACCTTATAACCCCGATAGATACAGCAGACAATTAGGGTTTGATTAGGGGGCCCTCGACCCGTGTTTCAATAAAACCGCACAAGGGACACTTTCGTTGAGGCTTGCACCTTCTATCTTGTAGCAGCGGTGCTTGGTGTGACCTCTACCATCGATGGGAGAGTTACCCTTCCCAGTGCCACTAGGAAGGGGGGGTATCTACCTCTTATGCCACCAAGTTTCGTCTGGAGCAACTGACCAGGATTCGTGAGTTATTACAGAGTCCCCCCTATATCCCCTAGTCCTTTCTTTCTCTACCTCCGAGCTGGGTCTCAAGGGCCACTCCATTCATAAAATTGAGTTCCCTCTAATTAAAACTATTAAAGAAACTCCCCACGAGCTACCCTCTTATTGCCCGATGATCCCCACTACCACGCCCAAGCCCAAGGTCGTTGCAACCGCCAAATAGCCTGCCCCTTCAACCAAAGCTGGTACTGACGAAGGGCCTTCCCAGCCACTTGCCAAAAAAATTAGGAAGTCCAAGAGTGGGATTTCATCAAAATCCAAGTCCTCAAAATCCAAATCTCAAGCTCCAGTATAAACCCCTTTTGAGGCATTCCCCATCGCCTCCGTTCCCCCTCCCATGTCTGCAGAGGTGAGTGAAGAGCTGAGGAGGTAGGTTCAGGCTGAGGTCAAAAGAATAAATGTTGAGTTTCAATGACGTGCTGTCGGCGTTCCTCCTTCGACTGCCTTTCCTAAGATCGTAGTTGATCCAACTGAGCCAACGGCAACGAGGAGAAAAAGTTTGAGGTCTCCTCAAGGTGTTGGTGCAACGGGTATGAGTAAGAAAACTCTGGGTACTAAGTCCCAGAAGAAATGGACTCCCAACATACATCCCTCCCCAGCTCCTTCTCTTGCTGCCTCCTCTGCTCCTTCGTCGGTGGTTATATCTTCTCATTCTCCTTCCAGATCTGAGGTATGTGTGCATGTTTTTTCTCTTATTCAAATTTTTCTTAAAGCAAGTTGCATCTTCTTATCTCTTGATACCTTTGGTGCACGGAGTTGAAGAAGGAAGATCCAGTCCCCCAGTCCCTCCGTGAGCCCTTTCGTGGGGAGACGTTTTGGTATCTCTCAAGCTGATACTACTACTCCCCATTCCCCCATTATCGGGCTTACTTATTCCCGTCATACTAAGGGTGCTGCTGTGGGAGGAGGTTCCATTGAATCTGGGGACATCTCCTCTGAACCAGAGACAACTCCCCCAGCCCCTTCCGAATTTTCATCACCGCACGAGGTCCTTCTTCCCATCGTTGCAGCTAAGGAGAGTGTCCCTGAGGTAAGATAAACAATTACTTGTCATGGCTCACGTCTTTTCTTGTCCCATCCTTTCTGCTCCTTTTTTCATGCTGAACTGTAATATGATGAGATGCCTTAGGTGGAAATGGCATCTTTGGTAGTTGGCATTCTTCTCCCCACTATGCTGGTGAGACCTATAATTGTGGTTCCCCTTTTTGGTGCCATAACGGGGGTAAGTAACACTTAGATGAATTTCTCCCTTTTTTATTGTAGTTTCTCCTCATGGCTTCATGTTTTCATCTTTCACCAAGTCTTACCCCACCCTTTTCTCTTAGTGGTCTTCCTCTTTCAATGGCCAGCATCGATGCTTCTGCCCAGCGTGATGGTTCTGCCCAGTGTGATGATTCTTCGGTACCTACCTGTACTGAGGTATCGATTGGAGGTCCATCGTCTTCTTTAAGCGAAACTCCGTTGGCCTTGGTACCTTTTCTTGGCGAGGGAGATTTGCCGACCATTGAGGCTTTTTCAGATAAGGGCACCGTTGAGGCTTTTGAGGAAGTAATCTTGCCCCCAACGGTTCCTGCCTCTATGGCATCCACGGTGATTCTAATTCTCACTCCTGCAACTGCTGATGTACTTCGCTAATTTCTCTGCATTTCTCAACCTTTCAAACTTCACCTATGACGGTGATTTATCACTGAAAACACTTGTTGAAGATTTTTCACAAACTCCACCTATAATGGTGGCTTAACAATGAAAACGCTTGTTAAGATTTTTTCATAAACTCCACCTATATTAGTGACTTAACAACGAAAATGCTTGTTAAAATTTTTTCATAAACTCCACCTATATCGGTGACTTAACAATGAAAACACATGTCAAGATTTTTCATAAACTCCACCTATATCGGTGACTTAATAACGAAACTGCTTGTTAAGATTTTTCGTAAACTCCACATATATCGGTGACTTAACAACGAAAACACTTGTTGAGATTTTTCATAAACTCCACCTATATCGGTGACTTAACAACAAAAATGCTTGTTAAGATTTTTCATAAACTCCACCTATATCAGTGACTTATCAACAAAAACGCTTGATAAATTTTTTCCATAAACTCCACCTTTATCGGTTACTTAACAATGAAAACACTTTTTAAGATTTTTCATAAAATCCACCTATATCGGTGACTTAACAACGAAAATGCTTGTTAAGAATTTTTCATAAACTCCACCTATATCGGTGACTTAACAATGAAAACACATGTTAAGATTTTTTCTGTAAACTCATTATTTCTTCTACATGTTCTCAAGTTACTTGGGAGGATTCTCCACCAGTTCTTTCTCCTATCACTTTACCCCATCGGGAAACCGTTATTTCAGAAGACTCTAGTCCAAACGATCAAGGTTCCATGACTGGTGCTGCTGCTGAGAGAGAATCTGGTTGTGAGCTTCCTCTGCCTGACTTGGCTCCTCATGCCTTCTTCCTGATAGTGCTTCAGCGTTCTCCTCAGGTGCCTGCCAACCATCACTTGGTAGATGAGCATCTTGCAATCCATAATCCTAAAACATTCACTATGGATTGCCTGTGTTCCAGTATCTCCATGATGAGTTACAGGCTTCAAGGCATAGCTACCGTTGTGGCTGAAATTTCCAGCACTCCGACCTCAAACGTTACCAGAGCCCTCCTCAACCAATTCCTGGGCTACCTAAGGGATTTGGGTCGTGATGTCTTTCGTTTTGACTGGCTTATCAGGCACTTAAAAACTTTGAAGAGACAGCGACTGAATAGCCATATGGAGATGCTCTAGAAACATCAGGGGGATCAACGGGGTGAGGAAGCTAAGTTCGTTGAGTTATCACCTCTCCTTGCAGCTGTTGATAAAGAGGTGGGGGATATTGAATAAGCTTTACATCTGGCCAAGCTGAAGCGATAGAGACTCCTCATTGAGCTTACACAAGTGCAAACGAGGCTGGAGGTTTCTATAAATGCCCAACAATCTTACCTGGAAGCTTCTTCGGGACTTCTTGGAGATTTTTTCTCTGCTCCAGATCTTTGGTTCCTCTTAGGTCAATAAGTTGTTGTAAATATTTTCGTTTTCTTCTTTTTATGTAATTCTTGGGCAATAGCTCCGAATTTTGTAATGCCCCAAAGTTTATGAATGAAGAAAAAATATATGCTTTCCCATGTCATTTCTTTGTGTTACAACTATTTGTATACATTATGAAGCTCTATAATTCTTTCATATCCACTTGAGTTATGATAAAAATAACTTTCATACTCATCATAAAAAGAACTTGTGTATTCATAATAACATTTAGATACAGCAGTGGTCCACACATAATTTCTTACACATGATAGACTTTCAACCATTTATTGTTAATCTTGAATGGTTTATCTTCTTCCATCCTAGAAATTAAGTAATACCTGAGTCATGAGCCTCTTTTACAATGAAAGGACCCTCCTAATTTGCTCAAAACTTGGGTAGGGTCAACCCTATGATGTGCTTCACTGCTGCTTTGAACACGAGGTCTCCCCCCACGAACTTCCTTGGTCTCACCAAGTTATCATATGCCCTGGAAAGTTATTTCGTATACATTTAAAAGTGTTGCATCGCATTATATCTGTGTTCATTCAATGCTTCCAACTGTACGTGCCTACTCTGAGGGAGCATGCTACTTCACAAGGCATATCGAGAAGATGGAACTTCTAATTCTACTAGAATGATTGCCTCAGCCCCATAAATAAGGGAGAACATAGTATACCCAATAGGCTTCCTCTTGGTTGTTCAATAGGCCCATAATACAACTGGTATTTTGTCATCCCACGATCCTGGGAAATCCTCCATTATTTTGGCCAAAATGTTAACCAAGGTTTTGTTAGTTGCCTCGGCTTGGCCATTACCCTTTGGATATGCCACCGTTGAAGTATGATGAACAATGGAATACTTGTCTATGAGCATTGTTACCTCTGAATTGATAAAGGGGGTTTCGTTATCTGAGAGGATATCCTTTGGAATCCCAAAACGACAGATGATGTATTCTTTGATGAAGTTGCTCACTACCCCTGTTGTTGCCCTTCTTAGTGGTATCACTTCAGCCCACTTTGCAAAGCACTCCGTTGCTACTAGTATCCATATCACCCCCCTCGACGAAGTATATATTGCCCCTACCAGGTCGAACGCCCAAGTGTGAAAAGGATAAGGCATTGCTAGGGAGTGTAGATCTACCGATGGGGCATGGATCATATTTCCATGAAGTTGGCAAGCCTTGAACTTTTGAATGAACTCAACAGAGTCTTTATCCATGGTTGGCTAATAATACACCAATGCCGTCAGCTGGTCATACAACATGGCCCCTCCCATGTGAGCTAGATTGTGTGCCTATTTGAGGACCTAGGTTGCTTCTTCCTTCGTGATGCAATGCAACGGTCTGTTAAAGTAGCCCATTCAATAAATCTTCTCGTACTAAATATAGAACCTCAGGGCCCTTCGCTTGAGTCCCATCACGTCAATTTTTCTATTGGGACATCTCCATCTTTAATGAAGTCAATATAGGGCTACCTCCAGTCAGGTTGAGCTTGCACGAAATGACATTCAGCTTCTTCGAAGAATAACTGGAATTTGTGTCACTTCTGTTGTAGCTCCGTCGCATCCTATTTCATGTTAAGCAAAAATATCCCTCTTTTTGGATTCTTCGATAGAGAGGTATCTCTGTTGTCTCAAAGTTCTCTCAATGTATTTTCTTTAATTTTCGCTCTACCTCTTATGGGCTAATGCACCTTGACAACCATCCTCATGCGTTTCTGAAGTAAAGGTTTCCCTGATTTGTGAAGTATTGGGCTAATTCCCTTAGCTCCATCGCTCCTTCCCCGGATTGTAATTATCTCCTAATCTCCCCCCTCCAGTCAACATCCTCTTCCATCGGTAGGATTTCCTGAACAATCGAGGGAGCTGTTCTTCGTTGAATAATGACTGTAGATGTATCGCTACTCATGATCATCTTTTGAGAAATGGTGGCATAAGCGTCTGGGTGGAGGTTCATCATTCGGGGATGTCTCTTAATCTTGGTCCGTTTGAACTCGCTAAAAAGTCTCTGAATGATTATTTTGTATGGTGCCAGACTTAGGTGTTTCAATGCATATTCTCCATTCACTTGCTAAATTACCAAGCTCGAATCGCCCTTAATGTAAAGCGATCGAATCCCCCTTCGAAGGGCTTCCAGCAGCCCCAAAACTAATTCTTCGTACTCTGCTTCGTTGTTGGAACAAGGGAAATCTAGCTTATAGGAAAGACAAATCTCCTCCATTCCTTTTGAAAGAATAACCCCTTCTCATTCTTTCTTATCTGCCGAAGACCCATCAAATTTCATTATCCACTCTTTATCACTTGCATCTAAGTAATTGTCCTGCAAGTCATCTCCTGGAATACTTTCTTTATGTGGCTCGAATGTTCCAGAGGGGAAGATTTCCAATAGGTCAGCGTATGACTAGCTCTTAATTGCACGGGGAACCACGCACTTCAAGTCATATTCTGAGAGGATGAGGAACCACCTAGATTCCCTACCAATCAATATAGTTCTTGCTAACAAGTACTTAATAGGATCACACCTCGTTGCAATATGAATTGAAAAAGACAGCATATAATGTATGAGTTTTTTTCCCCAAAGACTAAGGCTAAACAATGCCTTTCCGAGCTACTATACCTGACCTCTGGCCCATGTATGATTCTATTGAGGTAGTAAACTGGTCATTCTTCCCCTTAATCTCTTGTGCCAACAAAGCTCCCACGGACCTCGTGGTAGATGTGAGGTATAGCTGCAACGGTATTTCTGCCTGTGGGGGAACCATGATTTGTGGTGAAATAAACAGCTTCTTCAGTCCAGTAAGAGAATCCTGGTGAACCTCCTCCCACTTGAATTTCATGTTCTTTCGCAACAGTTACATCAATGGGTGTGTTATTTTGACTAATCCAAGCACAAATCTCCTAAGATAGGAGACCTTACCGAGGAAACTCTTCAGCTCCTTCGTCGTTATTGGAGTTGGCATTTCCAAGATCGCTCTCTACTTGTCCTGGTCCATTTTCACCCCTTATCGATTAACCACGAAACCTAGAAATTTACCACTTGTTACTCCAAAGACGCATTAAAGTGGGTTCATCTTTAACTTATATTTCTGGCGTCGGACAAACACCCTTCTTAAATCGCTCAAATGGTATTCCTCCTTCTTTGATTTGATGACCAAATCATCCATATAGAATTCCACGAACTTGTGGAAGATGTCGTGAAAAATGTCCATCATTATTCTCTGGTAAGTAGCCCCAGCGTTCTTGAGTCCAAACAGAAATACTTTGTACATGAAATTCCACAACGGGGTTCTAAATGTCAGTTTTTTGACATCCGAGGGGTCCATTTTGATCTGGTTGTACCCTATATACCCATCCATGAAGATATACATCTCATGACCAGTCGTTGCATCTATCAAGATGTCTACGGAGGGCATAGGGAACTCATCCTTGGGGAAAGCTCTATTCAAATCTCTGAAGTCCACACAGATCCTTATTTGGTTTTTATCTTTCTTTCCCATCGGGACAATGCTAGACAGCCAAAGCGGGTGTTGTATCGATTTGATGAACCTTGCCACCAATGAGCATTGGACCTCTTCCTTTATCTTTAAATCTATCTCAGGCTTGTACGTTCTCATTGCTTGTTTCACCAAAATGGCTGAAGGCATCACGTTCAACTTGTGGCAGCTGACTCCCTCATCCATCCCTTTCATCTCTGTGTATTTCCACGCGAAAATGTCTATAAACTCCCGAATCAACTCAACCAAAGCCTCTCATTTTTCCTTACTGATATCTTAAGAGATGAAAATAAGCCTTGGATCCTCCCCTTCTTTTGCCAGATCCAACTGCTCCAACTCTTTTGCCTGTGGCTTCGGTTGATCTGCCATGTAATCTGGTTCTTCAATAATATCTTCCATGAAATCTTGTATATTGGAGTTGTTTATCGCCATACATTGCCCTAGACGATCCACCAAAAAGCACTCATATATCGAGCCAGCCTCATTATCAACTTTTTCAGTCGCCCGTTCACACCATTATAATCGATATACCACTTTTTCTTCTTCGATAATGACTTTCTTGCACTTCCTGCAGGTAGCTATAACTGCCTTCCTCTTCTTCTCTCTAGAAGCCTCAGCCACTCTTTTTTCTAAAAATTAGCTTAGCATGCTTTGCCGTTGGGCCTCATGTTCCATCGGATCCACTCTTGACCTCATCCTTTCTGTGAGCATCTTTGAGATGTGTTGGGGCCGAGGGACCACCTAGTGAGCTTCTTCGATCATCACTCTTTCACTGCTTGTAACCTCTTTATTCTTCTCATTCAAGGGCCCCATCCTTTCTCTGATCGAGGGAACCCATGATCGCTCCATTCGTCTCATTAGGACGAGGGACATCCTCCTCTAATTCTATGTAAAATATTGCATCTACCAAGTTAGCTTTCTCGATAGCGAAGGGCCTCTTCGTAGCCCTAATAGTCACCTCTGTCTCCTTCATGTTTGTGTTGGCGCATTGGTGACACGTCAAAGGAACTATCCCTTGGTTGTGCATCCACACTCTTCCTATTATTAGATGGTAGGAAGTTGCACTCTCTAATATTTGGAACTTGATATGGGAACTCATATTTCCCATCACAATCCCAACATTCACGTACCCAATGGACTTTGAAGACTGGTTGTCGTATCCTAAAATCACCAAGGGCATGGAAACTAACCTTTCTTTCGGAATATTGGCTGCTTGGAAAGAGTTGATTGGAATGATATTGATGGAGGCTCCCCCATCCATAAGCGTCCTTACAAAACTAACTCCGTTAACACTGGCAGTCACATACAATGCCCTGTTATGAGGGAATCTTATAGCCCTATCCGCATCGCTGAAGGTTACTTCTGACAGAAACTTCTTCACCAACCTAGTCATGGGTCCCCTCCATCTCATCGAGGGGACTGTGTTCTTCCTCGCAATCTCAAGTATTACCTGGGTTACTTTCCACCTACTCTCCTTTGTTATCCCCAGTTGGTCGAAGAACCAGGTGAACTTTGGGTATTTTGAAACTATATAGTATTCTATTGATGGGTCTGCTTCTTCCTCTTCAATACTGTATACATCCTTCATGTCTTTGTTGCTTGCCTCATCGTAGGCTAATACTACATTAGCCATTCCCTTAGTACAATCTTCCAAAGCTTCTTCGAATACCCCCTTCTTCGTAGTTGTCTTTATTTCTTCTATCTCTGCTGCCTCATCATAGGCCACCACCAAATTGGCCTCATGTGCTGGGAGTTGGTTGTTGTCAACGTTCTACGAAGGGATTTGCAACGTCCCTGCCTTCACATACTTATCGATGATTTTCCTCAGTGTGAAACATCTTTTCATTGGATGGTGGATCTTTTGATGAATCTAGAAATATTTGGTATCCGCCCTTGTTACTGCATCGGGTTCCCCAACGGGATTGCCCGTTGGTTCATAGACCATTCCTCCTTGAACCATTGCATTGTAACATATGACAACCTCCTCCACTGTAAAAGGCAATGGTGGTGTGCCCTCCCTATCCCATCCAAACATCCTTTTATCGTCCTTCTTCGGTGCTTTGCCCCCATATGTTGCCTCGGTGTACCCTGCTCATGGGGGCTGAGACCTCCCCCCACAGGTTGTATCGGCTGCCTAAATATCATGGGCACCACCACTGGATTTTGGCCGCACAACCAATGACATATTTATGGTCTCTTTTAGGAACGCCGAAAAAGTCCCCTCGTGCGTCTCATTGATAAGATGGCAGATGTACTCAGGAAACAGCCCTTCCGCATAAATCTGCAATAACTTTGACTCTTTGGCCTCCTCCCTCACATCGAGGGACCTTTTCCTAAACCTTTGAACGTACGCCACCACTTCTTCCACGGGTCTTTGCTTCTCCCTCCCCAGTTGGGTTAAAGTAAACTCATCTTCCGCTGGAAAGAACTTCTGGATGAACAAAACGTGCATCTCCTCCCATGTAGAAATGCTCTTGGAGGCTAAATGATAATACTAGGTATATGCTTTATTGGTTAAGGATTTAGAAAACTCCCTTAACCTGAGCTTCTTGTTATTACAATGCGCCTCCAAGTGTTCAACGAAGTGCTTAATGTGCTCCTTCGGGTTTCCACCTTTTCCTGTATATTTTTCAAAGATAGGAGGGATATAGTCTTTTGGATAAGGCTCATCATTGTATTCCTGGGGGTAAGGTGTCCTAAAGTCGTGATAGACTGAAGCTACCTCGCTCGTAGATTGTGAGGAATCTTGTATGAACTTCAGCATCTCTTTCTGCATTTCCTCCATGGGTGATGACATTGGGGCAACGACCAACAGGACCATAGGCTGAGTGTCCATTGCAGCTGGAGCGATCTTCGTAGTTGGAGCCATTGATACTCCCGAGTCCCCCCTAATGGATACACAACGGAGGGTATACTTGTTTGGAGTGTTACCTTTACGCCTGTACTTGGTGGGGCCATTAGGGATGCCCCTGGTGTTATAAAGGAATTGGCTTCAAATCCTTCTAACACCGTTGAGGCTATCGGAGTTTGCAAAAACTCGTAAAACTTATTCATGAGGAGTGCCACTTGAGATGGTCCCAACACAGCACTCATGGAAACTTGTGTCACCTCTGGAACACCTGTCATCGCCTGAACTGGAGGCACCTCTATTCGAGGGGCCCTTCCCCTTAGAGCCTCCAGTTCTCTCACCTCCTGTTATTCATTGTGTTGAATGCCATCAAAGTTGAGCCTTCGATTAACGTTATCTTGCGCCATACTTCTTGTTTTTAGAAGAATGCCTCCCCAGCAAAGTATCCAAATGTAAGAGGGTAGTTTAGATAAGATGGAGGCGTAACTCCTTTTGAGTACAGTAATGACAAGTTAACTAGAAAAACCTTGGATTACCTATATGATATGCTAACACAACTTAGTGAAGAGAAAGCTTGGATAAACTCACAAATCTCTCATGTATAACTAAATCAGATAAGAATGAACATAGAAGTAATTCATTTTAGAGGGAGAGAGAAGTAAGCACCCTAGATACACCTTGGCAGGCAGCCGAACACCCCAACCACCCTCAAGAATATATTTCAAGTACTAAAGCTTCGTAATAAATGATAATAGTGGGTGAATAAAACTCTCTGGTTTGTAATAACTCTCTCCCTTGTATATTTATCTATAGCCATAACTTCTAAACTCACGAAAAGAACATAATCTCTCCCCAGAGGTGGTTGGGGTCTTTAAATAGCCCCCACGCCACTCCCGAGGCAACTCAGTCATCAATGCCTATGAAAAACATCCCTCATACTTTATGTCACTAATATTAAATACCTGATGCACTAATTATCTCCACGTCATAGACATTAAATGCCAAGGTATGCCTTTTGCCTAACCATTGTGTGTCAGGGGGATGTCACTATAGAGGTGGCTTACTAACCGTCTGACAGCCCCAAATACCACAATGGTTTACTCAAGTGCAAATTTGAGATTGTCTAGCTGGATAGTGATATCACCTACAGTAGATGTGACATTAAATAGAGGGTTATTTGGTTCATAACTCAACGCCCGATGGGACTCCAGGCTGCTCCGCCCGAGGTTCCATGGTAAGGGTGCTTCGGCATTTTACCAGGTGTATCTAAGATGGTCAGGACAAGCCCCAATGGTGCCTCACTTCTCAATCCTCCAAACCAAGTCCCTCTGAAGTTTCCACGACGAGGTCGTTCGATAGAGCATGAAACCTCTCCCAGGCCCTGCCAAGCCTGGTCTCTCGCGAGTACCGTTCGACCTCACATCAAGTTATTATCATTCTCATTATTTTATTGCAACCGTTATAGCTCATAGTCAAGATAAACAAAAGTACAATATGACTAACTAACACAGCAAGCTAAAGTATGATTTGCCACGCTAAGCTGCCATGCCAAAATGCCTTGCCAAGCTACCTTGCTTGAGTTGCCTCGCTGAGCTTCCTCGCTTGTGCGGCCACGCTAGGCTACCTAATCCCAAACAATGTTGTTAATGGGGGGATTATCCCTAATCTCAAGATTACCTTCAATCCCCCTCTACAATGTTTATTTTAGTTACTCAAAATCAATTTACTTTGGAAAATTATCTTGCTTGACGAAGTAAACAAAATATACCCCATTAAAATCTTTACATATATAAGAATGATGAGCCATTATACTTTTATCTTTAAATTTAATATTCGCAATCATTCTAGTTGGTCACTTTGGTGACTACTAACCTATTCATGATATGAATATTACATTATTTTATGGAGTATATAATGATCTCAGTAAGCATTTATATTTTCAAAAGGCATAAATGGACAATGTGATTATAAATTAAGGTAGGTTATGGACTGTTTAGATCAAACGATTCCAAAATTAATAAACAAACATATTGCCCCTTATTATCAACTTCACCATTATAACCGAACTATTTGGAGCAACAAAATCAAAACGGCTTAATCATAATGAAATTAATAATAATCCAAACACTCAAAACCGTATTTGGACTTTACAGAGAAATCAAAACATAGTTTTTGAATGTATCCACCAAATACAACATTTACGGTTTATTTGATTAGACCGCTTTGATGGAATCATAACCTACTCATTATATAGATACTGAGATAAAAACCTTGAGGCATGCTTCTAATATTACATAACTCATATTGGACATAATAAGCATACATACATGAATATATTATTTATAATTTTGGAGCAATTTTAAGTACATATTTAAATTTCACGTAAATATTAATTGTAAGGAAAAAATTTAATCATTCGAGGTTAAATTGACGCAAAAGAAAATTACTCATTAATGTTCATTTAATAATCGTAATTGTACTTTTGGACAATCTTACTATGAATAAGTCACATTATGAACGCATCAACAACCTGCCATTCATAATTATATTTGAACCTTCGGGTAACCAAATTTTTACAGAATAATTTAATATTAACAATTATAAACTAAGGTACTTTGATGGACATCTTATCTAACACAATATAACTATTAATGTCAAACTCTTAACCATAAAGATAATATTCATAACAATATTTATCGTATACCAAAAATATCACATATTATGAATATTATGATAGCCAAATAAGGTTAGACAACAGAGGAAGTTTTTAAAACAAATAAAATGGAGAAATTCAAAATTTTTGCTAACGAAAATTTTTGAGTAATCACTACAAAAATGTTAAGAAAACATTTGAAACACTCTATAATACGCAAAATTTAAGAAATAAATTTGGAGAGAGAAATAATTGTCAACTTTATTACCAAATATGACAAATTTATATATTCAAGTGCTTAAAAGTGCTCAAATAGCTAAAACTGCTTTCGTCACAAAAATGATGAATTTTAGTCATTAGGCGGTTTCAGATTCCACAAAAAATTTAGTAAATTGTGAGTACCTCGAAAATTTTAATTGCAATTATTACTTATTAGTGGCATAAGAAAATTGTCACTAAAAACTTCTCAAAATTTTAGATTTACAGTTTTATAAAATATGCAGATTTAAAGGCATAATTAAATTCCCGCAAAAGAAAATAAGAATAAGGGAACCAATTTGGGTGTAAAAATTCCATCTCACGATTTATCATTTTATGTGATTACACATATATACTAATTTATTTATTTGATTTCACGAATAGATATCATAAGTTGATCCATCTGTTGATACCAAATTTAGTCTGCTGACATGGCTCGATTGAATGATGACACGTGGCAACCTACATAGCAACAATAAATACTTCCGAGGAACTCACACGCTCCGAGGAACCATACTACAACAAGGAACACTGCTTCCCCGAGGAACTCAGACGCTCCGAGAAACAAGACCTCTCCGAGGAACTCTTGAATACCGAGAAGCTTAGGCGGTCCGAGCAACTCAGGAGGTCCGAGCTGCACCTCGAACAAATCATTAAAAGTTGGGTAACCAACAGTTCAATTGATTCATTAAATGCTTATCATTCAGACGCATACGCTTAAGGGGCATTGAATGTATTACCCCTTCATATGTACCTCATTTAATGTATTACCCTTTCACATTATAGCCTCAGGGCTATAAATACATTGTACAATCCTCATTGTAAGGGGACCCCTGAATCCAGACCGGAATTTCTTAATAGAACTTGTAATCGAGAATTCCTAAACACTCAGCAATAAAACAACAGTGGACGTAGGCCATTCTTATAAGGCTGAACCACTTTAAAATTCTTTGTCTCATTTATTTATCTATGATTGAATAATTAGAGTTATCTAATTTTTTACATCAACAGATTGGCGCCGTTTGTGGGAACGATTGGTAATATCGTTTTCCATCAAAAATAATTCATCACCAATGGCTGAT
This sequence comes from Sambucus nigra, assembly GCA_949130495.1. Classification (NCBI taxonomy): domain Eukaryota; kingdom Viridiplantae; phylum Streptophyta; class Magnoliopsida; order Dipsacales; family Adoxaceae; genus Sambucus; species Sambucus nigra. Next base: position 376,090,676 of record OX422222.1, read on the forward strand.
ATTCCAGAATCTAACAATTGAAACGCTGGAACCCCTCAAAATCCATCTGCTCCACCAAATATTCTAGATCTGGCTGGAATAATGACAAATCTGGCTCAGGGCCAGACCGTCATGCAAGCAATAATGCGACAACTCATCCAAACTCTCCATGGTGGTGCACCAACCCATTCAGGACTGCGGAGTTTTCAAAGAAACACCCGCGCACCATCCTCACGAACTAGGCGTACCAATTCATATCGCAATGAGGAGTCTGAAGATTTCTCTTATCAACCTAGGCGAACTTCGTCAGTGCGAGCCACAGATACTGAGCAATGTGTCACTCTCTCCCCAGAAAGGACCAGCGCATTGGAAAGATTAAGTAGGCTTTCTCCTTTTGACCGATTAGGCCCTAGGAGGAACAAAAGTCCTCTTAATGCATCCTCGAGGAGTTTTCGACGATCAACAGCCTTAAGAGAAGGATCTTCCCAGTCGCGACCAGCTGCTCGTCAAGATAGATCCCAGGAAGCCACTTCAACGCAATCAGCTGCTCGAACCAATAAGCCCGAAGAAGGAAATGATGCATGGAAAGGTTCTATTCAAAGGCTGGAGGATAGATTAGGGGAAATGGTTAAAACAAAAAACCCTTTACAACGAACCTTTGTTCGAGGAACACCTTTTGTCCAGGCCATTGTAGATTTTCCAACACCATCAAAGTTCAAAGCACCTGTTGTGACCCCCAAATATGATGGAAAGACTGACCCTGTTCTTCATATAGAACAATATCAAGCTGCTGCCAATATCTATGCTGTCCCAGACGAGATGAGATGCAGGGCATTCTCGAGAACTCTTACCGGATCTGCTCAAATATGGTATAATAATCTTCCTCGGGGTAAGATCTCAACTTTCTTTCAACTGGCCGAGTTATTCATTGGAAATTTCTGCTTTGGGGCAAAGCCAGTTAAACGAGTAGAACATTTGTTAAGTGTTAGACAAAAAGCTGGTGAAAGTACCAGAGATTATATAACTCATTTTAATAACGAGAAACTTGAAGTCATTGATTATGAGGAGAAGACAGCGATCACTGCCTTGATGAGTGGGCTGTTGCCTAATAAGTTGTATTACACTTTGGCCAAAGATCCACCCACAACTATGTCAGAATTGATGGCGAAAGCGGCCAAAATCATGAATGTCGAGGAGGTTATGGCTGCGAAGAAGAATATGGATAAAGAAACCAAGGTGGAAGTCGACAAAGCTAAGAATAAAGAGCATAAGAACAATGGTGGTGACAAACAATCCAAAAATAGGTCGTCATGGGAGGTCTTGAGGAAATTTGATAATTATACTCCTTTGAAGGTAGTTATCAACCACGTCCTGGAAGAAATTAAGAACAGCGAGGAGTTAAACTGACCAAAGAAAATGAAGGCAGACCCTGACACGAGGAATAGGGAAAAATATTGCGAGTTTCACAAAGATCGTGGCCATATGACCAAAAATTGCATAACTCTTCAGAATGAGATCAAAACACTCATTAGACGAGGAAAACTGGCAAAGTACGTTGATCGTAGAAATGAAAGAAGAAACAATGATCGAACAAGAGAGAGGTCAAAATCTCCTAGTCGAGTAGAGGAGAACAAGAAAATAAACCATGAAGATGATCACGAGGATGACCCCGATCTTCCCAAGATACCAAGGCAGCCAGAATGAGAGGTATTTTCAATATGCTTTGGGTCATTTGATTGTAATGTTATTACAGGAGGAGATGCAAGAGGAGGAGACCTTACTGCAGAAAGAAAAGCTTACCTCTGTGAGGCTCAAGCTTGCTCGTACATTCAACGAATAAATCTAGCTGAGGAGGATCGCCTGAGAAAGGTGAACAAAGAAAAATTGGTCATCGATTTCTCAAAGAATGATCTCGCAGGTGTTCTGTATCTTCACGATGACCCATTAGTGATCAAAATGAGGATGAAGGAGGTTATGATTTCAAGAGTACTGGTCGACAATGGTAGCTCGACAGACATCATGTTCTACTCGTACTTCGATAGTTTAAATCTAAAGCTATCTCAACTCGAGCCTTATCATAGACCCCTCCTCGGTTTTGCTGGCGAAAAAGTGTTTCCACTTGGGACGATTAAGTTGGATATATTCATTGGTACGTGGCCTGCTTGTCGGACAGAAAGAATACGTTTCTTTGTGATGGATAAGAATGTTCAATCATCATACAATATCATCATGGGAAGAGTAGGATTGAAGAAGTTCGAAGTTGTACCATCTACAATGCATCAATGCCTAAAATTTCCAACAAACTTTGGAGTAGGACTTGTGAAAGGTGATCAAAAAGTAGCTCGGGAATGTTATTATTCATACACCGAGCAAGAAGAATTGGAAGATTCAAAGAAAAATACTACTACCTATCAAGTGGATGAAGGTGCAGAAATTGAAACAGTGGATCCTCGAGATGAGTCGCAACTCGTGAAGGGTCAAGTGGTGGAAGCTACTGAAAACATCATTCTAGACGACGAGCACCCTGAGCGAACTACTCAAGTAGGTTCGTCGTTGAAAACCTCATTAAAACAAGAACTGATAACTTTCCTTAGAAGCAGAAGACAAACTTTTGCATGGAGTCATAAAGATATGCCTGGCATAGACCCAAACTTCCTATGTCACGAGCTCAATGTGAATAAGGAGATCAAGCCTGTGAAGCAGAGAAGAAGAGTATTCAGTCCCGAGAAGAATCAATCTATACAGGAGGAAGTTGAGAAGCTCCAGAAAGCTTATTTCATTAAAGATGTTAAATATCCAGACTGGTTGGCCAATGTGGTAATGGTAAAGAAGAAGAATAACAAGTGGAGGATGTGTGTAGACTTCACCGACCTCAACACAGCATGCCCAAAGGATCACTTTCCATTGCCCCGAATTGATCAACTGGTAGATGCTACCTCGGGACACGAGTTGCTGAGCTTCATGGATGCTTATTCTGGTTACAATCAGATCAAAATGAAACCTGAAGACAGGGATAGCACTTCTTTCATTACCCCTAAGGGAACTTATTGTTATAATGTTATGCCTTTTGGTTTGAAAAATGCAGGTGCGACATATCAGCGGCTGATGAACAAAGTCTTTGCTGAACAAATCAGTTACAATATGGAAGTCTATGTTGACGATATGCTGACGAAAAGCAAAAAAGCTGCTGATCATCTAGTTGACTTAAATCATACTTTTGGTCAACTAGATAAATACCAAATGAAGCTGAACCCGACGAAGTACATCTTTGGAGTACGAGAAGGCATGTTTCTCGGGTACATTGTCAATCAATGAGGCATTGAAGCAAATCCTGAAAAGATCAAAGCTCTATTAGGGCTGCGATCTCCAACGACGAAGAAAGAGGTACAAAGTCTTATAGGACGAGTAGCAGCACTTAACAGATTTGTGTCACGAGCAACTGATAGATGTCTCCCATTCTTCAAGATACTCGGAAAGACTTTTGAATGGAATGATGAATGTGAGAAGGCTTTTCAAGACTTGAAGAAATACTAGGGAGCACCTCCACTATTGTCCAGGCCGGTGATGGGAGAAAAATTGTATTTGTACCTTGTAGTGTCCGAGAATGCAGTTAGCTCGGCGTTGATCAGAGTGGAGAATGGAGTGAAAAAACCAATTTATTACACAAGTAAGGCCTTCCGAGCAGCAGAGATCAGATATCCAAGGCTAGAAAAATTAGCCCTGGCGTTGATTGAAGTGAGCAGGAGAATGAGGCCATACTTCCAGGCACATACCATAGTCGTATATACTGATATGCCATTGAGACAAGCCCTTCATAAACTAGAAAAATTAGGAAGATTGATGTACTGGGCAATAGAGCTCGGAGAATACGATATAGTCTATGAATCCAAATCATCGCTAAAAGGGCAGGCTGTAGTAGATTTTATAGCGGAGTTCACCTATCCTGATACCCCTGAGGAGAAAAAGTTGCTCACTGATCAACCTCTGTATGTTACAGGATCAACAAACACTAGCTCAGACCAACTCCGGTTGGTAAAAGGTCAAGTGGATGTGACAGGATCATTAAATTCGAGCTCAGACCAACTCCGATTGGTAAAAGGGCAAAAAAAGATGATCGACGAAGAGCGAGAAATATCAGGGGAAGATGAAAGGAAGCAGCAAATATTTCACCGAGGAACTCTGACAGAGAAAAAATTTGAAGACGAGTTACCTATATGGAGGCTATATGTAGATGGTTCATCTTGCACTACAGGATGTGGCGCGGGGATAGTTTTGAACACTCCGGACGAGGTCGACATGGAATACGCCCTGCATTTCCAATTCAAAGCTTCCAATAATGAGGCTGAGTATGAGGCCATGATTGTAGGACTTAATTTGGCAAAAATTATGGAGGCGCAACAGGTCATTGTTTTCAGTGATTCTCAATTGATCGTAAACCAAATGATGGGAGTATATGCAGTGAGAGGAGAATTAATGATCAGATATCATGCAAAGGCAAAGGAGCTGGTGTCAGAATTTGCTGCTATTTAGCTGGTCAGAATACCAAGAATGGAGAATGCGAGAGCAGATGCCCTAGCTCGACTAGCATCAGCTACTCGCACCGAGCTACGACGAACAATCCCAATTGAAGTGTAAGCTGGTCGGAGTATAGATGAAGATCTGACGATGAACATTATCACCCTTGATTTAGGACCATCTTGGATGGATCCCATCAGGGCGTATATCGAGGAGGGAGAATTGCCAATTGACAAGCTCGCAGCCAAGAAATTGAAGTTTAACGCTGCTCGGTATGTATTAACTAATGGTATTTTATATAGACGAGGAATTATGGCAGGTTTGTAGAGATGCGTACACCCCTCCGAGGTGAAAGAATTAATTGAAGAGATCCATGAAGGGTCCTGTGGATCACATGTAGCAGGTCAGACGCTTTTGCAAAGGGTGATGATGCAGGGATACTACTGGCCGACGATGAGAGCTGATTGTATAGCCTATGCCAAGAAATGTGACAAATGCCAACGCTTTTCCTCCATCCGAAGAACTCCACAAGCATTGTTGACACCTATAACTTCCCCTTGGCTATTTTCCAAGTGGGGAATTGATTTGGTTAGGCTACTGCCAACAACCCGAGGAAGGTTCATGTAATACCCCGTATTTTTGTGATATTTATTTATGGGATTAATTGAATTAAATGCGTATTAATTGGAAATTAATCCGGATTAAAATACTAGCGAGATGCGAGTTGGTATTTGATTATAATGTGTAGATATGATTATATATGAATATTGAATTATGAAATTTGTCGTGAGATTGAAATACGGCAATTTGGAAATCTTGTTGGGACGCGTGTGACACTCGCGTCATGGAATATAATTATGATAATTAAAAAGTGAATTTTATTTCAATTAACCGTATGGTCGTTTTGAGTGCGCCAACGCGTCTGGAAGGGTCGAAATAGTCAGAAAACACTAGCCGGGGGTTTAGTTTGGGTCCCGGGGCATTTTTAGGCAATGCCGGCAACGTATAAGGGTAGTTTGGTAATTTTGACTTTTTGGGAATTAAAACCTACGAAAATTGGGAATTAAAAAACTGACTTGGTAATTACCCACTAAACCCACTAACCACATCTTAGGACTTAATGGGCTACGGGGGTTATTTGAATTGTTCCAAAATTTCCTAAGGCAAAAACCCTAGCCACCATTCACTTTGGAGAAGAAGACTTGTAGAGAGAGAGAGAGCATCGTTCATCAATTCGACATCAAAGTCAGAGATACACATAAGGCAAGTGGTTTAATATCGTTATTTTACAAAGAATGTTTCTTCCATGTGTAGGAAATTGATAAAATCTTATTGTTCTTGGAAGTTGATGAGAAACCCATTTAAATTGGATGTAGAATTTACATTTTGATGAGGAATCGCATGTAGATTTGTATTTAGATGATTATTCTAAGGATAATATATTTTGGATAAAACGAAGAACGGATTTAATTAGACTCTTTGATGATTTATAAATTTCTAGGGTTCATGTTTTGAAATTGGGGAAAATATGAAGAGATTTGATAATTGTATGAGGTCAGGATGAATTAACCCCACAAAATGCGTTAGTATATGACCTAAATATGTTTAGGGATGATTAGTAACTTTGAACAATCGTTGGATTAATGTTTAGATGAGGTTAGAGGTGAAGAGAAGTTGGAAAAACGAGATTAGGAAAATCTGGGCTCGAAACTGGCCACTCGTTAGAAGACCTGCCCAGGTCGTTCGAACGAGCTCGTTCGAACGAGCTTCTAACGAGTTGACCTTTGACTTCTAATGAGGGTGAAGTTCGTTCGATGATTTTGTTCTAACGAGACCTCGTTAGAAATCCCACTTCGTTCGAACGAACTCTCATTCGAACAGCCTCGTTCGAACGAGACTTCTAACGAGTTGACAGTTTAGGCTTTTTAGCCTGTTTTGATCGCGAGTGTCCCATAACCTTGTTTATATGTAGAGATAACACTTCCTTGTGGATTAATTGATATATTTGGGATATTTAGTATATGATGAGGAGTAAAACCTAGATGTGTAGTTTGAACCTAAGGGAAATTATGAAGTAGGACGTGAGTGTCTATTACGATGCGAGAACTATTGACGGCCTAAATAATTATATTAACCGGGAACATATAAATTGTGTAGCATTATATGTCGGTATGAGAATGAGATGTGTACTACAAATAAATTGTGGTGATTACTAAGAAGTGTGCATACTTAGTATATGTATTGATTTTATGTGTATGACATACCTACCATACTTGCTATCACGGGAGGTTTACGTTCGCTTAGGGCCTTCTAATCCTTGTGTTGCCCGGATTTAGACTGGTACCTCGATGAACATAGGTCAGAGAAGGACTTATTGGGATGTTAATAAGTCTGCTGATCGTGGGAGCGAAGGTATGTGCGTGACCCATGTGATGTGACTGTGTTCGCCTCCATTATTTGTGATGTTGTTATCTGAGAACGATTCCTGAGAAATTCGGAATGCGTGATCCTTATGTACGTGATGTACCGAGATGGATAGCAGAGTATGTGTGCACCGCAGCTTAGTCTCGGGGTGCTTGTATTGTATATTTATGACGTGAATAATATACACTTAATTAATGGGAACTTTCATGTTGATATTGTGAATATATTTATGGTAATGTTTTGAGAAAACATAACGGGTTAACCGATAGTGAATTGTATTACTAATTGAAAATATGAGTTTAAGTAAAGCCCTCTATTTAATTGATAACTCTAGAATGTAATATGGGAATCGAGTAGTAAGGGATAGAACTTATTACGGTTTGGTTAGATATGTATGTTATGTAGATGGGTACGGTACGCTAGGAGTGCACATGTAGTCGAGAGGTGAGAATTTCTTGTGAGTGCACGTCCTAACATGTATTTTGCATTTAATGTTTTAATGTTATTAAAACACTTGATATTTTTAAAATGATTTCCACTTTCGGGCTCTGACCCATTTGCTTTCAAATCTATTTTTGTAAAAACCATTTTAGGTGCCCAGCCACAAGGACACCATGCTTAGGATCCTCATGCAGGTGACGAGCTGTAGCTGTTTGTGGAAGCTACAGGACTTTGCTTGTAGACGCTTCATCTATCTTGACTCTATATTCAGCATTTATCAGTTGTAGGGCATGTCGCCCATTTCTTTTAGAGATATTTCATTTACTTCAGTTATTCAGACTTGTTATATTATTTTTAGTTGTGGGATTGTTGTGAGGAGTTTTCCTCCGGATTTTCTATTTATCATTTGTTGGTTATTTCATTACTTCGTTATGGTGAATGGATTATGTTGTTCTTCCATTTATCTTTTATTGCATGTTAATCAGACTTAATTTAAAATTTGGCAACTTACTTTTAAATACTAGGTGGTTAGTAATCTTTAAAATGTTTTCGACAATGATGCTATTAACTGAACCAACTTGGCATTTTGTATTGATTTAATAAAGGAGTAGCTACCCGGTATTTAATTAGTCGGGGTGTCACAGGTGGTATCATAGCATCAGGTTCTAGTGTCCATTAGGATCTGTACGGCTTATTATGTTTTCCGCTGAGCTTTCTTCTATGTAGAGCCCTATATTTTAGGACTGTTGTATTCTCTTATTTATGCTACGTTCTTCAGCTATTTTAAGTTTATAACTGCGAACTTATAAACTTCATTCTTATTTCAGATGCCTCCACGATGTGCACAACGGGTTCCCAGGGATGCAACGCCAGAACCACAGCCCGCACCAGTTCAGGGCACGATGAATTCCACCGAGGTTGCAGCCATTGTGGCCCAGGCGGTAAATGCCGCACTAGCAGTAGTTCAGCAGGCTCCACCTCAGGGGCCAGTAGCCGCGCCAGTTCAGGCACATGCATTCCCGTCTGCTTGGGAATGTGTACGTGATGCTTTTCAGAAAGCACACCCTCCGGAGTTCGCAGGTAGCTTCGATGTGGTAGTTTCGAGTCAGTGGAGGAAGGACATTCAGCGACATCTGAGGATGTATGAGTGCACAGATGTCCAGAAGAAGATACTAGCTACCTTTAAGCTAGTGGAGTCTGCACTGCAGTTGTGGGAGTCTATTACCACCGTGGAGGAGAGAGATACTCTCACTATCCAGGAGTTTTACTTTCCGTCAGCTGTTCACACGGAGATGAGGAGGAAGTTGATGAGCCTCAAGCAGGAAGGAAGGACTGTGGCCGAGTATGAGGCCGAATTCACTAATCTGTTGAATATTGTTCCGGACGAGATACCGACAGAGGAGAAAAAGATACAGAAATTTACGGACGGGTTAACATGGAGGATTCGTTAGCACTTGTTAGGGAACCTCTCGTTAGCCACTTATTCTGATGTGGTTAATGACGCATTGCTCCATTGCCAGGATCACCGCTTTCACATGGCTGAGGGCAAGAGATCGGGAGAGTCCAGCCATCAGGGGAGGACTGGAGGAAATGGTGCCAGTGGGGCACAATCTGTTCAGGGGCAGAGTCAGGGTGATCAGGGTTCCCAGTAGGGGGATCACAAGAGGTTCAGGTCAGGGAATTTCAGGCACGGCCAGGGAGGTTTCCGGCAGGGCCATCAGGGTCTGAACGTCCATCAGAACAAGTAGGGTCAGAATGGTCAACAGCAGTTTCAGCAGGGCCAGTGGAGGAATGATAACGGCCACCAGGGCCAGGGGCAGCAGGGACAAAGAGGGGGGAACTTCCCGGGGAAGTGTTTCGTTTATGGAAAGACTGGCCATAAACGCCAGGACTGTCCTGATAGGGGCAGGGCCCCGCAGCAGCAGCAGGGTGCTCGACATGAGCCACAGAGGCCACTTTTTCCACCTGCTCTCCCAGCTCCAGCCCAGGTGCCAGCACTACCAGCCATTCCAGCAGTTCCTGTGCCGCAGGGGCAGTTACAGTATGGACGTGTCTATAACGTCCACCAGGCAGCAGCTCCGCAGGCACCACCCGCGATTGAGGGTATGTTTCCTATCCATGGTACTATGGGTCGGGTTTTGTTTGATACGGGGGAAACACATTGATTTATAGCTACACATTTTGCGAAAGCCTTAGGGTTGTTAGCCACAGCAGAGAGCACAGTGACGTGTGTAGACTCACCATTGGGGAGTGGGTCACTTATTTTCTTTATATGCCGGGGAGTGGGGGTAGATATTGGTAGTTTGGTATTACCTACAGATATGTTGGTATTAGATATGCATGTGCACGATGTGATTATCGGTATGGATTGGCTCGCAGACTACAGAGCCATGATTGATTGCTTCGGTGGGAGCATTGTTTTTGCCATTCCGGGGCAAGAGATGTTTGTAGTGGCGATGCCTCGCCCAGAGGTAGGCTCGACCGCTCATTTGTATTACATAGAGGAGGATACCTCTAAGGAGGTTGTGATTCCTTTAGATTCGATCCCAGTTGTCAGGGAGTATTCCGATGTGTTTCAAGAGATACCAGGCCTACCCCCCAGTCGAGAGATAGACTTCGTCATAGACTTATTGCCAGATACCAGACCTATAGCACGCGCACCGTACCGTATGGCTCCGACAGAGATGAGGGAGTTACGGGATCAGATTGAACAGTTATTGGGTCAGGGGTTTATACGGAGTAGTACTTCACCGTGGGGTGCCCCTGTGTTGTTCGTGAAGAAGAGAGATGGTTCACTAATATTGTGTGTGGACTACCGAGAGTTGAACAAAGTCACGATACAGAATAAGTATCTGTTGCCTCGAATCGATGACCTATTCGACTAGCTGAGAGGAGCTTCTTTCTTCTCAAAGATTGATTTGCGATCGGGAAACCAACAGTTGCGTATCAGGGAAGAGGATGTCTCAAAGACTGCGTTCTTATCGAGATATGGATCTTACGAGTTTCGGGTTATGCCTTTTGGTTTGACCAATGCTCCAGCCGTGTTTATGGACTTGATGAATAGGGTGTTCAGAGATTTCCTAGATCAGTTTGTCATTGTCTTCATTGATGATATTCTGGTTTACTCCCAGACAGAGGAGGAGCACGCCGAGCATTTGAGGCAAGTTTTGCAGACGCTACGTCAGAACGAGCTGTATGCAAAGTATGAGAAGTGCAGGTTTTGGCTGAAGGAGGTCCAGTTTTTGGGACACATTATTTCCGACCGGGGGATATCTGTTGATCCGGGGAAGGTATCCGCGGTGAGGGAGTGGGGACAGCCCACGACACCAACGGAGATCCGTAGTTTCTTGGGTCTAGCAGGATACTACAGGAGGTTCATTCGGGGATTTTCGAAGATAGAAGGTCCTTTGACACATCTGACTCGTAAGGGTGTGCCATTCATCTGGAGTGATGCCTGTCAGTTGGCATTTGATGAGTTGAAGAATAAGTTGACCTCAGCACCTGTGTTATCATTGCCGAGACCGGGAGTTGAGTATCTAGTCTACACCGATGCGTCCTTACAAGGACTAGGAGGTGTATTGCAGCAGGAGAGGCAGGACATAGCTTATGCTTCCCGTAAGCTAAAGCCTCACGAGAAGAATTACCCAACTCAAGACTTGGAGTTGGCGGCAGTTGTATTTGCCCTTTGTATTTGGAGACATTACCTTTTGGGGGAGAAGTTTCGATTGTTCACGGACCACAGGTCCCTACAGTACCTATTCACGCAAAAAGTTTTGAATATGCGGCAGCGAAGATGGCTTGAGTTTGTGAAGGACTATCAGTTTGATATCCAGTATCACCCGGGGAAGGCTAACGTGGTAGCAGACGCGTTGAACTGTAGGCCAGCAGATGAAGTGGCAGGGGTGTGGAAGGCCAAGTGGAAGGAATTGGGACACCAAGATGCAATGGACCGATCGTTCATGTCTATGATGACCGTTACACCGGAGATTGTCACGAAGGTAGTAAGGGCACAGGCAAATGACTCGTTCTGTCAGGAGCAGATAGTTCGATTACTAGCAGAGGGAGCCGAGTCCTATACCGTTAGCTCAGACGGGGGATTCATCTTCAATGGGAGATTGGTAGTTCCAGAAGGGGAGGAATTACGGCACGAGGTGATGGAAGAGTCGCACGAATCATGGTTCGCAGTACATCCTGGTGGGGACAAAATGTACCAAGACATGAGACGACAGTATTGGTGGAGCGGGATGAAGAGAGATATTGCCGTGTTTGTTTCTAAATGCGCCACTTGTCAGCTAGTAAAAGTGGATCATCAGAGACCGGCAGGACTTCTACAGCCATTGGAGGTCCCGATGTGGATGTGGGAGAGCATATCCATTGACTTTATCACGAGGTTGCCTACGTCACAGAGAGGTCACGACTCTATTTGGGTAGTTGAGGATAGGTTGACCAAAGTCTCTCATTTTTTACCCGTAAGGACAGACTACACTACAGAACAGTATGCCCAGCTCTTAATTTCAGAGATAGTGACACTTCATGGTGTGCCCCTAAATATCGTGTCTGACCGAGACAAGATATTTGTTTCACGATTTTGGGAGAGTTTTCAGGAGGCAATGGGCACGGAATTGCGGTTGAGTACGGCGTATCACCCGCAGACTGATGGGCAAACCGAGCGTACAAGCCTGATGTTGGAGGATATGCTACGTATGTGCATCATTGATTTCGAAGGTGGATGGGAGAAGTATCTTCCACTGGTGGAGTTTGCTTACAACAACTCCTATCAGTTCACTATTGGCATGGCTCCATTTGAGGCGTTGTACGGTAGACCTTGTCGTTCCCCAGCATGTTGGTTGGAGGTGGGGGACAACAAACTACTTGGGTCGGAAGTGATTCAGGATACTTCGGCAAGGATAGAATTGATACGGAGTTGCATTCGAGTAGCTCAGGATCGGCAGAAGAGCTATGCTGATGCGAAGAGGTTCTTCAGGGAGTTCCAAGTGGGGGACCAGGTTTTTCTCAGAGTATCTCCTATGAAGGGGATTATGTGTTTCGAGAAGAAAGGGAAGTTGGCACCGAGATATGTGGGACCATTTCCTATTATTGAGCGGATTGGACCGGTTGCGTATAGGATTGGATTACCATAGCATTTACATCGGATTCACGATGTGTTTCATATTTCCTCGCTAAGGAAATATCTTAGAGACGATTTGGCTCATTCTCACATTGCTTTGGAGGACATCGATCTCCATCCTGATAGCTCCTACGAGGAGGGGCCGATTGCTATTTTGGATCGAAGTGAGCAGAAACTGCGGTCAAAGATAGTTCCGTTAGTGCGTGTTCAGTGGCGACATCATAATGTCGAGGAGTCCACATGGGAGCGCGAGGATGAGATGCGCGAACGTTATCCAGAGTTGTTCTTTCCAGGTACTTTTTAGTTCTGAATTTCGGGACGAAATTCAGTTATTAGGGGGGAAGTATGTAATACCCCGTATTTTTGTGATATTTATTTATGGGATTAATTGAATTAAATGCGTATTAATTGGAAATTACTTCGGATTAAAATACTAGCGAGATGCGAGTTGGTATTTGATTATAATGTGCAGATATGATTATATATGAATATTGAATTATGAAATTTGTCGTGAGATTGAAATACGGCAATTTGGAAATCTTGTTGGGACGCGTGTGACAGTTGCGTCATAGAATATAATTATGATAATTAAAAAGTGAATTTTATTTCTATTAACCGTATGGTCGTTTTGAGTGCGCCAACGCGTCCGAAAGGGTCGAAATAGTCAGAAAACACTAGCCGGGGGTTTAGTTTGGGTCCCGGGGCATTTTTAGGCAATGCCGGCAACGTATAAGGGTAGTTTGGTAATTTTGACTTTTTGGGAATTAAAACCTACGAAAATTTTGAATTAAAAAAACTGACTTGGTAATTACCCACTAAACCCACTAACCACATCTTAGGACTTAATGGGCTACGGGGGTTATTTGATTTTTTCCAAAATTTCCTAAGGCAAAAACCCTAGCCACCATTCACTTTGGAGAAGAAGACTTGTAGAGAGAGAGAGAGAGGAATTCTGCAGAGAGAGAGACAATCGTTCATCAATTCGACATCAAAATCAGAGATATACATAAGGCAAGTGGTTTAATTTTGTTATTTTGCAAAGAATGTTTCTTCCATGTGTAGGAAATTGATAAAATCTTATTGTTCTTGGAAGTTGATGAGAAACCCATTTAAATTGGATGTAGAATTTACATTTTGATGAGGAATCGCATGTAGATTTGTATTTAGATGATTATTCTAAGGATAATATATTTTGGATAAAATGAAAAACGGATTTAATTAGACTTTTTGATGATTTATAAATTTCTAGGGTTCATGTTCTTGAAATTGGGGAAAATATGAAGACATTTGATAATTGTATGAGGTTAAGATGAATTAACCCCACAAAATGCGTTAGTATATGACCTAAATATGTTTAGGGATGATTAGTAGCTTTGAACAATCGTTGGATTAATGTTTAGATGAGGTTAGAGGTGAAGAGAAGTTGGAAAAATGAGATTAGGAAAATCTGGGCTCGAAACTGGCCACTCGTTATAAGACCTGCCCAGGTCGTTCGAACGAGCTCGTTCGAACGAGCTTCTAACGAGTTTTCCTTTGAATTCTAACGAGGGTGAAGTTCGTTCGATGATTTCGTTCGAACGACACCTCGTTAGAAAGCCCACTTCGTTCGAACGAACTCTCGTTCGAACAGCCTCGTTCGAACGAGACTTTTAACGAGTTGACAGTTTAGGCTTTTTAGCCTGTTTTGATCCCGAGTGTCCCATAACCTTGTTTATATGTAGAGATAACACTTCCTTGTGGATTAATTGATATATTTGGGATAGTTAGTATATGATTAGTAGTAAAACCTAGATGTGTAGTTTGAACCTAAGGGAAATTATGAAGTAGGACGTGAGTGTCTATTACGATGCGAGAACTATTGACGGCCTAAATAATTATATTAACCGGGAACATATAAATTGTGTAGCATTATATGTCGGTACGAGAATGAGATGTGTACTACAAATAAATTATGGTGATTACTAAGAAGTGTGCATACTTAGTATATGTATTGATTTTATGTGTATGACATACCTACCATACTTGCTATCACTGGAGGTTTACGTTCTCTTAGGGCCCTCTAATCCTTGTGTTGCCCGGATTTAGACTGGTACCTCGATGAACATAGGTCAGAGAAGGACTTATTGGGATGTTAATAAGTCTGTTGATCGTGGGAGCGCAGGTATGTGCGTGACCCATGTGATGTGACTGTGTTCGCCTCCATTATTTGTGATGTTGTTATCTGAGAACGATTCCTGAGAGATTCGGAATGCGTGATCCTTATGTACGTGATGTACCGGGATGGATAGCAGAGTATGTGTGCACCGCAGCTTAGTCTCGGGGTGCTTGTATTGTATATTTATGACGTGAATAATATACACTTAATTAATGGGAACTTTCATGTTGATATTGTGAATATATTTATGGTAATGTTTCGAGAAAACATAACGGGTTAACCGATAGTGAATTGTATTACTAATTGAAAATATGAGTTTAAGTAAAGCCCTCTATTTAATTGATAACTCTAGAATGTAATATGGGAATCGAGTAGTAAGGGATAGAACTTATTACGGTTTGGTTAGATATGTATGTTATGTAGATGGGTATTGTACGCTAGGAGTGCACATGTAGTCGAGATGTGAGAATTTCATGTGAGTGCACGTCCTAACATGTATTTTGCATTTAATGTTTTAATGTTATTAAAACACTTGCTATTTTTAAAATGATTTCCACTTTCGGGCTCTGACCCATTTGCTTTCAAATCTATTTTTGTAAAAACCATTTTAGGTGCCCAGCCACAAGGACACCATGCTTAGGATCCTCATGCAGGTGACGAGCTATAGCTGTTTGGGGAAGCTACAGGACTTTGCTTGTAGACGCCTCATCTATCTTGACTCTATATTCGACATTTATCAGTTGTAGGGCATGTCGCCCATTTCTTTTAGAGATATTTCATTTACTTCAGTTATTCAGACTTGTCATATTATTTTTAGTTGTGGGATTGTTGTGAGGAGCTTTCCTCCGGATTTTCTATTTATTATTTGTTGGTTATTTCATTACTTCGTTATGGTGAATGGATTATGTTGTGCTTCCATTAATCTTTTATTGCATGTTAATCAGACTTAATTTAAAATTTGGCAACTTACTTTTAAATACTAGGTGGTTAGTATCTTTAAAATGTTTTCGACAGTGATGCTATTAACTGAACCAACTTGGCATTTTGTATTGATTTAATAAAGGAGTAGCTAACCGGTAATTAATTAGTCGGGGTGTCACAGGTGGTATCATAGCATCAGGTTCTAGTGTCCATTAGGATCTGTACTGCTTATTATGTTTTCCGCTGAGCTTTCTTTGATGTAGAGCCCTATATTTTAGGACTGTTGTATACTCTTATTTATGCTACGTTCTTCAGCTATTTTAAGTTTATAACTGCGGACTTATAAACTTCATTCTTATTTCAGATGCCTCCACGATGTGCACAACGGGTTCCCAGGGATGCAACGCCAGAACCACAGCCCGCACCAGTTCAGGGCACGATGAATGCCATCGAGGTTGCAGCCATTGTGGCCCAGGCGGTAAATGCCGCACTAGCAGTAGTTCAGCAGGTACCACCTCAGGCGCCAGTAGCCGTGCCAGTTCAGGCACATGCATTCCCGTCTGCTTGGGAACGTGTACGTGATGCTTTTCAGAAAGCACACCCTCCGGAGTTCGCACGTAGCTCCGATGTGGTAGTTTCGAGTCAGTGGAGGAAGGACATTCAGCGACATCTGAGGATGTATGAGTGCACAGATGTCCAAAAGCAGATACTAGCTACCTTTAAGGTAGTGGGGTCTGCACTGCAGTTGTGGGAGTCTATTACCACCGTGGAGGAGAGAGATACTCTCACTATCCAGGAGTTTTGGGTGCAATTCGACCACAAATACTTTCCGTCAGCTGTTCACACGGAGATGAGGAGGAAGTTGATGAGCCTCAAGCAGGAAGGAAGGACTGTGGCCGAGTATGAGGCCGAATTCACTAATCTGTTGAATATTGTTCTGGACGAGATACCGACAGAGGAGAAAAAGATACAGAAATTTACGGACGGGTTGACAGGGAGGATTCGTCAGCACTTGTTAGGGAACCTCTCGTTAGCCACTTATTCTGATGTGGTTAACGTTGCATTGCTCCTTTGCCAGGATCACCGCTTTCACATGGCTGAGGGCAAGCGATCGGGAGAGTCCAGCCATCAGGGCAGGACTGGAGGAAATGGTGCCAGTGGGGCACAATCTGTTTAGGGGAAGAGACAGGGTGATCAGGGTTCCCAGCAGGGGGATCACAAGAGGTTCAGGTCAGGTAATTTCAGGCACGGACAGGGAGGTTTCCGGCAGGGCCATCAGGGTCTGAACGGCCATCAGAACCAGCAGGGTCAGAATGGTCAACAGCAGTTTCAGCAGGGCCAGCAGGGCCAGTGGAGGAACGATAACGGCCACCAGGGACAGAGAGGAGGGAACTTCCCGAGGAAGTGTTTCATTTATGGCAAGACTGGTCATAAACGCCAGGACTGTCCTGATAGGGGCAGGGCCCCGCAGCAGCAGCAGGGTGCTCGACATGAGCCACAGAGGCCACTTTTTCCACCTGCTCTCCCAGCTCCAGCCCAGGTGCCAGCACTACCAGCCATTCCAGCAGTTCCTGTGCAGCAGGGGCAGTTACAGTATGGACGTGTCTATAACGTCCACCAGGCAGCAGCTCCGCAGGCACCACCCGCGATTGAGGGTATGTTTCCTATCCATGGTACTATGGGTCGGGTTTTGTTTGATACGGGGGAAACACATTGATTTATAGCTACACATTTTGCGAAAGCCTTAGGGTTGTTAGCCACAGCAGAGAGCACAGTGACGTGTGTAGACTCACCATTGGGTAGTGGGTCACTTATTTTCTTTATATGCCGGGGAGTGGGGGTAGAGATTGGTAGTTTGGTATTACCTACAGATATGTTGGTATTAGATATGCATGTGCACGATGTGATTATCGGTATGGATTGGCTCGCAGACTACAGAGCCATGATTGATTACTTCGGTGGGAGCATTGCTTTTGCCATTCCAGGGCAAGATATGTTTGTAGTGGCGATGCCTCACCCAGAGGGAGGCTCGACCGCTCATTTGTATTACATAGAGGAGGATACCTCTAAGGAGGTTGTGATTCCTTTAGATTCGATCCCAGTTGTCAGGGAGTATTTCGATGTGTTTCAAGAGATACCAGGCCTACCCCCCAGTCGAGATATAGACTTCGTCATAGACTTATTGCCAGATACAAGACCTATAGCACACGCACCGTACCGTATGTCTCCGGCAGAGATGAGGGAGTTACGGGATCAGATTGAACAGTTGTTGGGTCAGGGGTTTATACGGAGTAGTACTTCTCCGTGGGGTGCCCCTGTGTTGTTCGTGAAGAAGAGAGATGGTTCACTAAGATTGTGTGTGGACTACCGAGAGTTGAACAAGGTCACGATACGGAATAAGTATCTGTTGCCTCGAATCGATGACCTATTCGACCAGCTGAGAGGAGCTTCTTTCTTCTCAAAGATTGATTTGCGATCGGGATACCATCAGTTGCGTATCAGGGAAGAGGATGTCTCAAAGACTGCGTTCTTATCGTGATATGGATCTTACGAGTTTCGAGTTATGCCTTTTGGTTTGACCAATGCTCCAGACGTGTTTATTGACTTGATGAATAGGGTGTTCAGAGATTTCCTAGATCAGTTTGTCATTGTCTTCATTGATTATATTCTGGTTTACTCCCAGGCAGAGGAGGAGCACGCCGAGCATTTGAGGCAAGTTTTGCAGACGCTACGTCAGAACGAGCTGTATGCAAAGTATGAGAAGTGCGGGTTTTGGCTGAAGGAGGTCCAGTTTTTGGGACACATTATTTCCAACCGGGGGATATTTGTTGATCCGGGGAAGGTATCCGTGGTGAGGGAGTGGGGACAGCCCACGACACCAACGGAGATCCGTAGTTTCTTGGGTCTAGCAGGATACTACAGGAGGTTCATTCGGGGATTTTCGAAGATAGAAGGTCCTTTGACACATCTGACTCGTAAGGGTCTGCCATTCATCTGGAGTGATGCCTGTCTGTTGACATTTGATGAGTTGAAGGATAAGTTGACCTCAGCACCTGTGTTAGCATTGCCGAGACTGGGAGTTGAGTATCTAGTCTACACCGATGCGTCCTTGCAAGGACTAGGAGGTGTATTACAGCAGGAGAGGCAGGCCATAGCTTATGCTTCCCGTAAGCTAAAGCCTCACGAGAAGAATTACCCAACTCATGACTTGGAGTTGGCGGCGGTTGTATTTACCCTTCGTATTTGGAGACATTACCTTTTGGGGGAGAAGTTTCAATTGTTCACGGACCACAAGTCCCTACAGTACCTATTCACGCAAAAAGATTTGAATATGCGGCAGCGAAGGTGGCTTGAGTTTGTGAAGGACTATCAGTTTGATATCCAGTATCACCCGGGGAAGGCTAACGTGGTAGCAGACGCGTTGAACCGTAGGCCATCAGATGAAGTGGCAGGGGTGTGGAAGGCCAAGTGGAAGGAATTGGGACACCAGGATGCAGTGGCCCGATCGTTCATGTCTGTGATGACCGTTACACCGCAGATTGTCACGAAGGTAGTAAGGGCACAGGCAAATGACTCATTCTGTCCGGAGCAGATAGTTCGATTACTAGCAGAGGGAGCCGAGTCCTATTCCGTTAGCTCAGACGGGGGATTACGCTTCAATGGGAGATTGGTAGTTCCAGAAAGAGAGGAATTGTGGCATGAGGTGATGGCAGAGTCGCACGGCTCACAGTTCGCGGTACATCCCGGTGGGGACAAAATGTACCAAGATATGAGATGACAATATTGGTGGAGCGGGATGAAGAGAGATATTGCCGTGTTTGTTTCTAAATGCGCCACTTGTCAGCTAGTAAAAGTGGATCATCAAAGACCGGCAGGACTTCTACAGCCATTGGAGGTCCCGATGTGGATGTGGGAGAGCATATCCATGGACTTTATCACGGGGTTGCCTACGTCACAGAGAGGTCACGACTCTATTTGGGTAGTTGTGGACAGGTTGACCAAAGTCGCTCATTTTCTACCCGTAAGGACAGACTACACTACGGGATAGTATGCCCAGCTCTTTATTTCAGAGATAGTGAGACTTCATGGTGTGCCCCTAAATATCGTGTCTGACCGAGACAAGATATTTGTTTCACGGTTTTGGGAGAGTTTTCAGGAGGCCATGGGCACGGAATTGCGGTTGAGTACGGCGTATCACCAGCAGACCGATGGGTAAACCGAGCGTACAAACCTGATGTTGGAAGACATGCTACGTATGTGCATCATTTATTTCAAAAGTAGATGGGAGCAGTATCTTCCACTGGTGGAGTTTGCTACAATAACTCCTACCAGTTCACTATTGGCATGGCTCCATTTGAGGCGTTGTAGGGTAGACCTTGTCGTTCCCCAGCATGTTGGTTGGAGGTGCGGGACAACAAACTACTTGGGTCGGAAGTGATTCAGGATACTTCGGCGAGGATAGAATTGATACGGAGTTGCATTCGAGTAGCTCAGGATCGGCAGAAGAGCTATGCTGATGTGAAGAGGTTCTTCAGGGAGTTCCAAGTGGGGGACCAGGTTTTTCTCAGAGTATCTCCTATGAAGGGGATTATGTGTTTCGAGAAGAAAGGGAAGTTTCCACCGAGATATGTGGGACCATTTCCTATTATTGAGCGGATTGGACCGGTTGCGTATAGGCTTGGATTACCAGAGCATTTACATCGGATTCACGATGTGTTTCATATTTACTCTCTAAGGAAATATCTTAGAGACAATTTGGCTCATTCTCACATTGCTTTGGAGGACATCGATCTCCATCCTGATAGCTCCTACGAGGAGCGGCCGATTGCTATTTTGGACCGAAGTGAGCGAAAACTGCGGTCAAAGATAGTTCCGTTAGTGCGTGTTTAGTGGAGACATCATAATGTCGAGGAGTCCACATGGGAGCGCGAGGATGAGATGCGCGAACGTTATCCAGAGTTGTTCTTACCAGGTACTTTTTAGTTCCGAATTTTGGGACGAAATTCAGGTATTAGGGGGGAAGTATGTAATACCCCGTATTTTTGTGATATTTATTTATGGGATTAATTGAATTAAATGAGTATTAATTGGAAATTAATCCGGATTAAAATACTAGCGAGATGCAAGTTGGTATTTGATTATAATGTGCAGATATGATTATATATGAATATTGAATTATGAAATTTGTCGTGAGATTGAAATACGGCAATTTGGAAATCTTGTTGGGACGCGTGTGACAGTTGCGTCATAGAATATAATTATGATAATTAAAAATGAATTTTATTTCTATTAACCGTATGGTCGTTTTGAGTGCGCCAACGCGTCCGAAAGGGTCGAAATAGTCAGAAAACACTAGCCGGGGGTTTAGTTTGGGTCCCGGGGCATTTTTTTGCAATGCCGGCAACGTATAAGGGTAGTTTGGTAATTTTGACTTTTTGGGAATTAAAACCTACGAATATTGGGAATTAAAAAGCTGACTTGGTAATTACCCACTAAACCCACTAACCACATCATAGGACTTAATGGGCTATGGGGGTTATTAGAATTTTTCCAAAATTTCCTAAGGCAAAAACCCTAGCCACCATTCACTTTAGAGAAAAAGACTTGTAGAGAGAGAGAGAGAGAGAGAGGAACTCTGCAGAGAGAGAGAGAATCGTTCATCAATTCGACATCAAAATCAGAGATATACATAAGGCAAGTGGTTTAATTTCGTTATTTTGCAAAGAATGTTTCTTCCATGTGTAGGAAATTGATAAAATCTTATTGTTCTTGGAAGTTGATGAGAAACCCATTTAAATTGGATGTAGAATTTACATTTTGATGAGGAATTGCATGTAGATTTATATTTAGATGATTATTCTAAGGATAATATATTTTGGATAAAACGAAAAACGGATTTAATTAGACTCTTTGATGATTTATAAATTTCTAGGGTTCATGTTCTTGAAATTGGGTAAAATATGAAGAGATTTGATAATTGTATGAGGTTAGGATGAATTAACCCCACAAAATGCGTTAGTATATGACCTAAATATGTTTAGGTATGATTAGTAACTTTGAACAATCGTTGGATTAATGTTTAGATGAGGTTAGAGGTGAAGAGAAGTTTGAAAAATGAGATTAGGAAAATCTGGGCTCGAAACTGGCCACTCGTTAGAAGACCTGCCCAGGTCGTTCGAACGAGCTCGTTCGAACGAGCTTCTAACGAGTTGACCTTTGAATTCTAACGAGGGTGAAGTTCATTCGATGATTTCGTTCAAACGAGACCTCGTTAGAAAGCCCACTTCGTTCGAACGAACTCTCGTTCGAACAGCCTCGTTCGAACGAGACTTCTAACGAGTTGACAGTTTAGGCTTTTTAGCCTCTTTTGATCCCCAGTGTCCCATAACCTTGTTTATATGTAGAGATAACACTTCCTTGTGGATTAATTGATATATTTGTGATAGTTAGTATATGATGAGGAGTAAAACCTAGATGTGTAGTTTGAACCTAAGGGAAATTATGAAGTGGGACGTGAATGTCTATTACGATGCGAGAACTATTGACGGCCTAAATAATTATATTAACCGGGAACATATAAATTGTGTAGCATTATATGTCGGTACGAGAATGAGATGTGTACTATAAATAAATTATGGTGATTACTAAGAAGTGTGCATACTTAGTATATGTATTGATTTTATGTGTATGACATACCTACCATACTTGCTATCACTGGAGGTTTACGTTCGCTTAGGGCCCTCTAATCCTTGTGTTGCCCAGATTTAGACGGGTACCTCGATGAACATAGGTCAGAGAAGGACTTATTGGGATGTTAATAAGTCTGCTGATCGTGGGAGCGCAGGTATGTGCGTGACCCATGTGATGTGACTGTGTTGCCTCCATTATTTGTGATGTTGTTATCTGAGAACGATTCCTGAGAAATTCGGAATGCGTGATCCTTATGTACGTGATGTACCGGGATGGATCGCAGAGTATGTGTGCACCGCAGCTTAGTCTCGGGGTGCTTGTATTGTATATTTATTACGTGAATAATATACACTTAATTAATGGGAACTTTCATGTTGATATTGTGAATATATTTATGGTAATTTTTTGAGAAAACATAACGGCTTAACCGATAGTGAATTGTATTACTAATTGAAAATCTGAGTTTAAGTAAAGCCCTCTATTTAATTGATAACTCTAGAATGTAATATGGGAATCGAGTAGTAAGGGATAGAACTTATTACGGTTTGGTTAGATATGTATGTTATGTAGATGGGTACGGTACGCTAGGAGTGCACATGTAGTCGAGAGGTGATAATATCATGTGAGTGCACGTCCTAACATGTATTTTGCATTTAATGTTTTAATTTTATTAAAACACTTGCTATTTTTAAAATGATTTCCACTTTCGGGCTCTGACCCATTTGCTTTCAAATCTATTTTTGTAAAAACCATTTTAGGTGCCCAACCACAAGGACACCATGCTTAGGATCCTCATGCAGGTGACGAGCTGTAGCTGTTTGTGGAAGCTACGGGACTTTGCTTGTAGTCGCCTCATCTATCTTGACTCTATATTCGACATTTGTAGGGCATGTCGCCCATTTCTTTTAGAGATAAGTCATTTACTTCAATTATTCAGACTTGTCATATTATTTTCAGTTGTGGGATTATTGTGAGGAGTTTTCCTCCGGATTTTCTATTTATTATTTGTTGGTTATTTCATTACTTCGTTATGGTGAATGGATTATGTTGTTCTTCCATTAATCTTTTATTGCATGTTAATCAGACTTAATTTAAAATTTGGCAACTTACTTTTAAATACTAGGTGGTTAGTAATCTTTAAAATGTTTTCAACAGTGATGCTATTAACTGAACCAACTTGGTATTTTGTATTGATTTAATAAAGGAGTAGCTACCCGGTATTTAATTAGTCGGGGTGTCACAGTTCAAATACCTCGTCGTCGCGGTGGATTATTTTACTAAGTGGGTAGAAGCTGAGCCACTCATTGACATGACGTACGAGAAGGTGTACCAATTTGTTTGGAAGAACATCATTTGTCGATATGGTCTTCCTCATGCCTTCATCACAGACCATGGAACACAATTTGATAACGAGGAGTTCGCTGCCTATTGTCATCAGTCAAATATTTTGAAGGTCTACTCAGCACCAGGCCATCCTCAAAGCAATGGACAAACTAAAGTGACAAATAGAACGCTGTTAAATGGCTTGAAGAAAAGACTGGATGATGCAAAATCGAATTGGATCAACGAGCTACAATCAGTACTCTGGGCTTACCGAACTACTCCCCGAGTTGCAACTGGAGAATCACCATATATGTTGGCGTTTGGAAGTGAAGCCGTTATACCTACCGAGTTGGGACTCCCAACACACAGGGTACTAAATTTCAATTCCCCTGTCAGTGACTTAATGAGAAGATTGGATTTAGACATGCTCGAGGAAGTTAGAGAAGAAGCAGCCATCAGAAATGCTGCATATCAACAACGAACAAGTCTATTCTATAATAAGAGGGTGAAGAAATGCGACCTGAAAGAAGGAGACTATGTGCTGAAGAAAGTAATTCAAAAGCACAATAAACTAGAGGCAAACTGGCATGGACCGTACCGAGTTTCAAAAGTTGTTCGACCAGGAACTTACCGAATAGCAACTCTAGAGGGGGAGGAGTTTAAGAATGCATGGAACGCAGAGCACCTGTGCAAGTATTATCATTGATGTATATTCCCATGTAACGCAGTTCCATCTGTATGAATAAAATGAAGATATTTTGTAAGTCTCTCCTTTTATTAAAATTTTTTTGGGGAATACTAGTGTTACACACTACTCGGCAAAGCTCAGACTACTTAGCAAAAATATTCCTAAAAATGCCAACCTGTTTGGCTAGGAAACAAAATATTCCTAAAAATGCCAACCTCGGTTGGCTAGGAAACAAAATATTACTAAAAATGCCAACCTGTTTGGCTAGGAAACAAAATATTCCTAGAAGTGCCAACCTGTTTGGCTAGGAAACAAAATATTCCTAAAAATGCCAACCTGTTTGGTTAGGAAACAAAATATTCCTAAAAATGCCAACCTGTTTGGCTAGGAAACAAAATATTCCTAAAAATGCCAACTTATGTTGGTTAGGAAGTACATATATTCTCGAAAATGCCAACTTGTATTGGTCGGGAGGTAAATATATTCTCGAAAATGCCAACTTATGTTGGTCGGAAGGTAAGATTATGTCACAAAGCGCCAAAGTTGCTCGTAGAGGAAAAATATACTAATTATGGCTGGTCGGGGATAAAAACCTACCAACTGTAGTTGGTCGATAAGGAAAATTTACCGACCTTGGTTGGTTGGAAACATTTAATAGAAAAATTTACTAACTATGGCTGGTCGGGGATAAAAACCCACTAACTGTAAGTTGGTCGACATGGAGAATCTAACGACCTTGGTTGGTTGGAAACATTTTAAACATTTTATACTCGTTACTTTGTTGTTAAGTTGATCGAGAAACAAAACTTTATTATTAAGTGATCGAGCAATATTATTGATACTTGTAACCTTTTAATTATTATTGAGTTGGTCGACAAACAACACAATAATGTTATTTATTTTTTTTAACAGATATGCACAGATATAAAGTGTTTGATAATTACAAGACAATAGCAATTAAGATTTGTAAATAAAAATGAAAGTCTTTCATTGAATTCAAAATAAATTACAGTGATAATAAAATGAAAAGTACATTGATATTGAAATAAATACTAACTATTACATCAAAAATTCCTATTATACTGGTCTTTTCCCCTCTGCTTTTGACACAGGTTCCTCGCCAGCAGGCGGATCATTTAAAGCCAGAGGAGAATTGATGAAGTTGAGATCCTTCAACATCCTGACATTCATCACGTATGGTCGATCTAAGAGATGCTCGGGACGAGATATCTCGGCTTTTGAATGAAGATTATAGTCACCGAGATACTTTAAAATCAAGCTCCGAGGAATGGCCGTGAAGGGATCCAACTCATATCTAATTTGTATGGTGGCATAGGTAAGTCGAGCAACCCGGGATCGTGGTAGTCCCACAGGTAATGACCCTGTTCGAGCTGCAGCACACCTAAGGCATTCAACCAGCCTTGTTTGTAGCCCTCATTATTGGCATTCTGGATACGATCGTCCAAGTGGTAGAGCACTTCGTTGTATCCAGCCGTCCAGAACTCCCTGGGCTGTTTGTGGAACTAATATGTTAGTCTTTCCAACTGCTCGTGGAGATTTTTGACGAAGAGCTCTTTGTTCTCGAAGGTAGATTTCTGTTCAGAGAGATGTTCTTCCAGGTCCCTGATTTTTTTTTACATGTCAGCCAAAGCCTGTTTCTTCACCATTAACTGGAAGGCCTGGTTCTCTAGGGCAGACTGAGTCCTTTGTTCCTCGACAGGAATCCAAGCTGCTCTTGTTCGTCCCCGAGGTGCCCTTGCTCATCCCCGAGAAGATGTGGAAGGGCCAGACCTCTTTAGGGTTTCCAACTCTTCCCTCAGGCTGGCGTTCTCAACTTCCAGGAACGAAAATCCCTCATCGGTCACTGGGATTAAGGCTTTTGAAGAAGAGGCTGCAGACTTCAACTGTGATAGCTCTTTCCACAAGTTGTTGTTCTCTTGCTCTAGCAACTCGGAAATTCGTCTGCACTCCTCGGCCTCACCCTTCAGAGTTCTCTCCCTCACATCATACCCAGCAAAAAGCTTCTCGTAGCCCTTGTCGGCAATGATCATCTTGTACTTCTTCTCGTAACTCTCATGCAACAGGGCAGTTGATTATTTGTATTGTTGCTGAAGGTCTTCGAGGGGGCCTTGGAGATCCTCGATCATTTCATAATAGGCCACATTATTGGCCATCGCTCGATCAAGTAGACAATTCAGATATTGATATGCTTCAACTGCCTGTTCTGAAGCATCCTGGTCGAGGATTTCGATAACTTGTGCTGCACTCAGGTCTGTGCGACCAGCCTTAAAATATTCATTACATTATCACAACAACTTAGTATCATGGGCAGAGAGCAATTCCATCCTGGCCAGAAACTAGCAGGGAAAGAAAGAGCAATCATCAATAAGAAATATAAGCAGAGTATGAATAGAAGATAAACAACAGTATGCAAAAAAGTCTAAGTTTTATTAGATCATAAAGTTCAGAGTTACATATGCTGGGATACAATTGATAAAAGAAAAATGTAAAGATAAACTCGAACAACTCTACACCTTTTCCTTGTCTCCCAAAACCTTCTCGGGAGGCTAGGATGAGGAAGTAGGTTGCTCGGAGGGAATGGATAGTTGCTCGGGGAGCACTGGCAGTTGCTCGGAGGAAGTAATAATCTGCTGAAGTTCTTCGGCAGCAGGCTGAATAGCTGGGAGATTATCTCCCATCACCATAGAAGACTCCTCTGAGGCAGCTTCGTCCTCTTCAAGATCTTCTGGGGTTGGAGGGGGACCAGGAATTTGTTGCTGGAAAATCTCAGAAGATTCATCAACTTTCATTTCCTGGAGAGCAGCAACCCATCCATCCCTAAAGTATTTGAGGCTACCATAGTACACTTGCGACACCACGGCATCCAACCCCTTGTTCCACCCAGCGCTGAAGGACTTCTTCACAGCCATCTTCCTCTTCAATTTCTCTGAGGAGAGCTTCTCGGACAGCAGGTTATCAGCAGCTTTCAATTTGTTTTCAATCTCCTCCTTCTGCCGACCTACTTCCCTAAATTAAGCCAACTCCTCCTCAGCAGCCTTGAGATTATTTTCAAGCTCCCCAGCAGTTTTGAGCTTCTCTTCGAGCTCCTTATTTTCCTTCTCCAGAGCATTTATTATCTTCTCCAACTCCTGGGAGGCTTCAACAACTCGAGCTTTCTCTTGCTCGGTGGAGGCAAGCTTTTTCTCCCAGACAGCCTTGTCAGTAGCATATGTCTGGCGAGAATCGTCCAAAGACTTGATAGCTTCTGCCAGAGCTCCCTCCACACTGGACGAGGAGCATGAAGCTTTAATTGCTTCGTCCTTCTTCAGGATTATATTAAAGCAGCGCGTCAACTGTGAAAGTAAAAAGAAAGCAAGTCAGAAACAGAAATAACAAAGGAAATATGAAAAGTTCAAAGTAAGAAGACTTACAGAAGCAAGGTGACGAGCAGCTAATGAAGTGACCATGGCCCGAGTAAGGTTCTCTTCAGTACCTTGGACCTCGGGAATGATCTAGGACTTTACTGAGCTCATGGCAGAGCTCGGAGGAACAAAAGTGGGAACCCCAGTCCCAGCAGTTGGGGACTGAGTAGTGGTGTCAGCCAAATTGACCAAGGAGCTTTTCTTCAGCCTCCTCGGGGGAACTGGAACAGATTCTACCAAGGAAGAACCCTTGGTCGGTGATATTACAATCACCTCTCCAGGAGAAGCAGACCTGCTCGGAGCCACTGCGGGCTTCTCTACAACCTTCACAACTGCAGCAGTCGAGGTAGGCGCATCAGTTTTCTTTGTCCCTTCTGGGACATCAGTTTTACCCTTTTTGGCCTCTCCAGAACCAGAGGCAGGTTTCTCGAACAAAGTGGGAGGTCTTGTTCTCTTCATCCTTTCACTCAAAGGGACGTGAGATTCAGGTGAAGAACTGGTGGAAGCTGGTACAGGTTCTGCTTCACTGATCACTGGACGAGCAGTGAAAGAGGTAGTGTAGCTCTTATACTGTAGCAAATACGAGGCCGACCTAATGTGCTCATCGGAAACTCTCTGATGTAGACTCCATATAAGTTTCAGATGTCTTATATTAACATCTGCTTCCTTTGGACACTTTCTTTTACTGTCAACTGCAAATAAATAAACATTGCCATCAGTGACACATTTTATCAAACATAAAGGAAGCATAATTTCAAAATAAATAAAACGAAATAAAAATAACCTATCCCATTGCCATAAGGAGGGCATCTGGGACCCTGGTAAACCTCATCTCCAGTTAATGGAGGGTGTTGCCAATTTTTTATGACAACCCTGTGTTCAAAATAATCCCTATTGGCATCAGGGAGATTGACTACTAAGGCTCTATTTAAAAATCTAGTTTTTAAATAAAAAATGTTATCATTAACTGCCCATCTATAGCAGTACATGATTTTTGGAATTCCTATGCGAGTTCCATGGACTTGATTTAATTTATGAACCCCATTAACTATTCTCCATGTGTTGGGGGCTATTCTTGCAGGAACAACGTCAAAGTGATGACAGAATTCCAGACACAAGGGATTTGGTGGAAAAGAAAATCCACACTCAGCAATAAAGAGGCTGGGGAACCAATGTCCCTCAGCCAAACGGAAATAATCAGAAGGCTCAGAAAGCTCTTCCAAAACAACACAAGAGGGAATGGAAAAATCAAAGCGAAATTTATCAAGAGATTCAACAGGGTAAACCATGGTGAATATAAGAAATGAAGAAGAAGGAAGAAGATCTTACAGAAAAAGAGTGGAGCTGTTGACAACGAACGATGGAAGAAGATGAATACACAGGAGAGAAAGAGACTATGGAAAACTCGAAAATACGAATTTGGAAAGGTAGAAGACAATGGGATTTTCTGCAGCGTTTAAATACTCTACCTTAGGAAAAGGAAAAGTAATGATAACAAAAAGAAACGATTACGCTACCGGCGGCTAAAAGGACAAAAAGGGCGCGGCAATCGAAGCGAGCAGAAAAATTCAAAAAGTCTGATTCTACAAATTTGGAAGGAGAAATAAATACAAGGGAAACGCTCCTAAAAATCAGGAAGACTATTTAAAGCTACCATATTCCAAGAAAGAATGTTCCATACTCCTCAAATTTCGAACTATGAAACATTGGGGGCTTCTGTTGATACCAAATTTAGTCTGCTGACATGTCTCGATTGAATGATGACACGTGGAAACCCACATGGCAACAATAAATACTTCCGAGGAACTCACACGCTCCGAGGAACCATACTACAACGAGTAACACTGCTTCCCCGAGGAACTCAGATGCTCCGAGGAACTCTTGAATACCGAGAAGCTTAGGCGGTCCGAGCAACTGAGGCGGTCCGAGCTGCACCTCGAACAAAGCATTAAAAGCTGGATAACCAACAGTTCAATTGATTCATTAAATGCTTATCATTCAGATGCACACGCTTAAGGGGCATTGAATGTATTACCCCTTCATATGTACCTCATTTAATGTATTACCCTTTCACATTACAGCCTCAGGGCTATAAATACATTGTACAATCCTCATTGTAAGGGGACCCTTGAATCCAGACCGGAATTTCTTGATAGAACTTGTAATCGAGAATTCCTAAACACTCATTAATAAAACAACAGTGGACGTATGCCATTCTTATAAGGCTGAACCACTTTAAAATTCTTTGTCTTATTTATTTATCTGTGACTGAATAATTCGAGTGATCTAATTTTTTACTTCAACACCATCCTTAATTGTGCTTTAAATATTTAATCAATAGAGTGTGCTTAAATAAACTACTTCCATGAATCATACATACATACACATATTACATCATATGTGAAAAAAATCAATGCCTTTAGAAAATATATTATACACAAAATTTTAATGGATAATCATGTGAACTCAACACAACGCTCTGATACCACATGTTATAAAAACATTAGTTAAAGAACATAAACTGTAAAATATAATTTAATTAATCTAAATATTAATCGATTAATTAATTAAGCATGTTACGCTTCTTTAAATAATGGAAACTTGAATCACCATGATAATCACATTTTGAAGTTCTTTCTTTTTTACATATAACAAAAAAGATAATCTAATCACATACCTCGATCCATAAAAATGAATTTAGAATTTGTTCTTGTACTTCCTTTATATCACTTTTGGAAATATTGTAACAACAATAAATCTTAACGACCTCCGATCGAACTGATTTTTGGACTGGGGCTTTATCTTGTTTATGACAAGAACATATTTCAATTTCAATGCAACCTAAAAGTTATATGTTCCTATATGGTTAATACTCTATTCTAAAAATGAAATGTAATTGAGTATTTGAATTTCTCACCCTTATCCAATAATTTCACTATACTGTATTTTGTGTTTCTAAGTGATGAAAAATCAACCACTTATTTATAGGAAGGGACTAGATCCAAATCTCCAACAGTCGCTTAATCTCAAACGTTCATCAATGTAAGTATCCAAGTTTCCTTTTTACTCTTGGTATTTAGAGTACCCTTTTACTAAGTAATGTCACTCTTAAGATTATTTAATTATGGAACACATCATAGAGAATTATTATTTAAATAGTTCTAACATTTTCCCACTTGATCCCTAATTATCATACGACGCTCAGTAATTTTTTAGTCATCCTTAAATGGTTTTTCATGAACACCTGAATCAATCAAACCACTAATGTGAGTCATGGTGCTCACATACTAATTCAAGAGTATGATCGCTTTCATGTACCACAATATTAACAACTCATCCAACAAGGTCTATAAATAGGGTTATTCAATAATTGTCCAGTAATGTCATATATAGAAGACTATTTATGTCACATTTATCAATTCATATGCATGTAAACTTATATTGGAAGAAAGAAATTGAAATATTCATAATACACTTTAATTCATATCAAATATAGTGTCAAAATTAAGTACCAAATAATCTACAATACTTATACTTAATTGGCTACACTCAAGACTTGTATCTTAAGCATGCTTCATGGATGTCCTTTAGTGATAGCCCATTTAATTGTGGATATGTTATGTTAACACTTGTATAAATTTTTTTAAATGACAATTGTTGTTTCTAAACTTTTTCATTCAAAAATATATATTATTTCCTAATATGCCTAGTTTCTTTTAAAAGTCGATCAATTTTTCATAATGAATATTGCGGTGGCATTATCATAATACTTCATGGACTTGATAATAGTGTCAACAAGTCTGAGTCCCAAAATAAATTTTCCCATCTATAATCCATACATTGTAGCCTCAAAGCATACTACAAATAATATTTAATTGTTTCTCACTCGTTTATAATATTAGCATGTAGGACAAAACAAATCTGACAAATCAAGAGCGAACTGTAGTACTAATTATATTTATATGAACAGTTATTAAAAGTGTGAGCACAAAATATTTTAGGAATCTCATTACTTCACACTCTTAATAATTTTTTACTTCTTTAATTTATCTTTCATTACTGATGTATAAACAAGTTCAAAATATGTAAACTAACTCCCACTAGCCTTAATGTATATATATACTAATAAAAATTACATAAATTATGCTTATAATACCATTGGTGGGAAACTGACATAAGTTTATATAATGATTTTTCAACCTATACAATTCTTTTCTTAAACTCTCATAAGTTTTCACAATAAATATAACTTTTAATGAAAAGGAGCTACTAAATCCATAAGAATTTCACATTTTAAGATATATGTGAAAACGTTTATTTACACCCACTTCTATATTCGTAATGAAAATTTTAACCATAAGTCTAGATTTATATCGTTGATTATCATCACGATTGTGTTTTAGTGTAACAACCCACATTTTCTCACGTAAAAGATGGCCAGACACTATACGCCGAACATGGGGCTTGTCAATCAATTAACACCATTATCAGCACAACGTAATAAAAATACTGTTATTTTAAAAAGGACAATACCTTAAACTTTATGAATATCTCACTAACAATAACTTAAACTCAATCCAACACCACATAAATAATAAATCCAACAGCAAGTAAAGATCACAACTCCCGTATGATGTAAATAATTTAATAAATCTTGGGCTTATGCCCTTAAAAATATTTCCAATTAAAATAACTAAGACTGGATAGAACCTAAGCTAGAGCCAATAATTTGAAAAGCTACAAAGCGTGATAGATCGCAAGGCTGGTACAACAACAGTCTTTCTATCCCTATCTAGAAATAATCGGGGGGGGGGGGGGGGGGGGGGGATTTAAATTTCTGTCAGACCCCAAGGTGTGAAAGAATTAACTTATTTAATTTATGGTGCAAGATGCATAGTTTTTGTGTTGGTTTTTGGATGAAAATGTGGTTTTCGGATGAAAAGTTCTAGGTTGCGTATGATTCATTTCTGGGTTTAAAATTGTATCTGGGAGATCAAATGAGGAAAATGATGTGGGGAAATGGACAAGCGGCCGTTCGAACGAGGTTGGATCTCATTCGAACGACATGTGAAGTCGCTCGAACGACCATGCCCCTAATTCGAGTGATGCTAAGGGATGTTTCTCAGGCATGGGCCTGGGTTTTGTTTTAGTAAATGAGAATGTGTTGGTTTTGTGTTTGGATTGTTTTATTGTGTATGGGTTGAAAAGGCAAAATTACCATTAGTGATTAAGGAATGTCGTGCCCACATTTAATCGATAGTAATTACAAATAACAAGTGGTTAAGTAATTATTTATGGGATAAGATTAATAATTTATTTGATAAGGGTATTGGTCTTGGGATTTTGGTTGTGAGAATTTTACGCATTCAAGTGAGTGAGTGGAGCCATTATTGGGAAGATAAGAAATTTATTAAAAATACGGATGTGCCCCCCATTAAACAGGGAAAATTACAGTTAACTAGTTGGTTAAATAATTATTAATAGAATGGAATGGAATTAATAATTTATTACATTGTAAATTGTTAATAAATTGAAAAATGACATGTGGACTTTGATTGGACTTTTTATGGTAATTATTGATTAATTATCTTTACATATTACATGGGATAATAATATGTACAATTGACCGTCCTATCGGCTCGGAGGTTTGCACGTTCGGAACGTGTACCACACGTCGGCATATGTGGGCTTGACGATGTGTAGGTCATATAGGTACTACGTGGAGGTATCACCTACAGGAGGTAGAAGTTGACACTAACTGTTCCTTTGTCACCACTGGGTATGGACCATGTACAGGTGTCTTGCGTAAGGACCACCCGCAACTTCTGTGTGTTTTGTGATGTCCTCTTAGGATAAGGGTTTCCTCCGCACTTGCCGATAGAGCACGAATTAGACACCAACGGTAGATGCCTTTGGGTGTCATATATATATATATATATATATATATATATAATTACCCAGACTTTATATGAGATAAACTGGTATGTCTAAGAATGTAGACATAAATGACAATTGTGATTCTTTAATGCATAATTGATGTTTATTCGCTTTATGTGAAAATTATGAGACTAGGATATTATGGGTATCGATAATTATATGTAGTCGGTACACTTAAATCATTTAGCCATTATTATTATTTAGTTGAGACATTGTCATAGTTATTATTTGGAATTTTTTGGAATGCAAGTAATATCACAATTAGATGAGGGGTGAGGTGTTAAATGCATGTGAGTGACAAAGGGAGAATATTTATTTTGCATCGATTGTAACCGATGAGGGGTCTGTGATAAGGCTCCAATTGAGATAGCTTTAGATTTAAACTATCGAAGCACGAGTAGAACATGATGTCTGTCGAGCTACCATTGTCGACCAGTACTCTTGAAATCATAACCTCCTTTATCCTCATTTTGATCACCAATGGGTCATCATGAGCATATAAAATTCCTGCGAGGTCATTCTTTGAGAAACCAATGACCAATTTTTCTTTATTCACCTTTCTCGGTCGATCCTCCTCAGCTAGATTTATTCGCTGAACGTACGAGCAAGCTTGAGCCTCACCGAGGTAAGCTTTTCTCTCTGCAGTAAGGTCTTCTCCTCCTGCATCTCCACCTGTAATAACATTACAGTCAAATGACCCAAAGCCTATTGAAAATACCTCTCGTTATGGTTGCCTTGGTCTCTTGGGAAGATCGGGGTCATCTTCTGGATCAACTTCATGGTTTCTTTTCTTGTTCTCCTCTGCTCGATGAGGAGATCTAGACCTCTCTCTTGCTCGGCTATTGTTCCTTCTTTTGCTTCCACGATCAACATACTTTGCCAATTTTCCTCGTCTGATGAGTGTTTCAATCTCATTCTGAAGAGCTATGCAATTTTTGGTCATATGGCCATGATCTTTATGAAACTCGTAATACTTCGCCTTATTCCTCTTGTCAGGGTCTGCCTTCATTTTCTCTGGCCAATTTAACTCCTCGTTGTTCTTGATTTATTCTAGAACATGGTTGATATCCTTCTTCAAAGGAGTATAATTATCATATTTCTTCATTACATCCCTTACCGACCTAGTTTCTGAATGTTCGTCATTACCTTTATTCATATGCTCTTTCTTCTTAGCTTTATCACCTTCCACCTTAGTTTCTTTGGCATCCATATTCTTCTTCGCAGCTATAGCCTCCTCGGCATTCATAATCTTGGACGCTTTTCCCATTAGGTCTGACATGGTTCTAGGTGGATCTTTGGCCAAAGTGTAGTATAACTTGTTCGGCAGTAGTCCACTCATCAAGGCGGTAATCGTTGTCTTCTCCTCATAATCAATGACTTCCAGTTTCTCGTTATTAAAACAAGTTATATAATCTCTGGTACTCTCACCATCCTTTTGTCTAACACTTAACAAATGTGCTACTCGTTTAACTGGCCTTGCCCCAAAACAGAAATTCCCAATGAATAATTCGGCCAGTTGAAGAAAGGTTGAGATCTTACCCCGAGGAAGATTATTATACCATATTTGAGCAGATCCGGTAAGAGTTCCTGAGAATGCCCTGCATCTCATCTCATCTGGAACATCATAGATGTCGGCTGTAGCTTGGTATTGTTCTATATGAAGGACATGATCAGTCTTTCCATCATATTTGAGGGTCACAACAGGTGCTTTGAACTTTGATGGTGTTGGAAAATCTACAATGGCCTGGACAAAAGGTATTCCTCGAACAAAGGTTCATTGTAGAGGGCTCTTAGCCTTAGCCATTTCCCCTAATCTATCCTCCAGCCTCTGAATAGAGCCTTTTCATGCATCATTTCCTTCCTCGGGCCTGTTGGTTCGAGCAATTGATCGCGTTTATGTGGCTTACTGGGATCTATCTCGACGAGCAGCTGGTCGCTCATAGGATCTATCTTGACGAGCAGCTGGTCGCGGCTGGGCAGATCCTTCCCTTAAATCTGATGGTCGTCAAAAACTCCTCGATATGACTTTAAGAGGACTTCTACTCCTTCTAAGTCCTAATCGATCAAAAGGTGATACCCTGCTTAACCTCTCTGGCGCACTAGTCCTTTCTGGAGAAAGAGTGACACGTTGTTCAGTATCTGTGGCTCGCACCGACGAAATTCGTCCAGGTTGATAAGAAAAATCTTCAGAATCCTCATTGCGATCAGTACGCCTAGTACGCGAAGAAGGTGTGTGGGTGTTTCTTTGAATACTTCGCAATCCTGAATGGGTTGGTGCACCGCCATGGAGGGTTTGGATGAATTGTCGCATTGTTTCTTGCATGGCGGTCTGACCCTGAGCCAGATTTGTCATTATTCTAGCCAGATCTGGAATATTAGGAGGAGAAAATGGATTTAGAGGGGTTACAACATTTCGATTGCTGGATTCTGGAATATCAGCCATTTGTAATGGATTGTTTTTGGTGAAAAATGATATTACCAGTCGTTCCCACAGACGGCGCCAATCTGTTGATGTAAAAAATTAGATCACTCTAATTATTCAATCACAGATAAATAAATGAGACAAAGAATTTTTAAAGTGGTTCAGCCTTATAAGAATGGCTTACGTCCACTGTTTTGTTATTGCTGAGTGTTTGGGAATTCTCGATTACAAGTTCTATCAAGAAATTACGTTCCCTCTATGATGAGGATTGTACAATGTATTTATAGCCCTGAGGCTGTAATGTGAAAGGTTAATACATTAAATGATGTACATATGAAAGGGTAATACATTCAATGCCCCTTAAGCGTGTGCGTTTGAATGATAAGTATTTAATGAATCCGTCGAACTGTTGGTTATCCAGCTATTAATGCTTTGTTCAAGGTGCAGCTCGGACCGCCTGAGTTGCTCGGACTGCTTAAGCTTCTCGGTACTCAAGAGTTCCTCGGAGAGGTCTTGTTCCTCGGAGCGTATGAGTTCCTCGGGGAAGCAGTGTTCCTCATCATAGTATGGTTCCTCGGAGCATGTGAGTTCCTCGGAAGTATTTGTTGTTGCCATGTAGATTGTCATGTCTCTTCATTCAATTGGTCCATGTTAGCAGACTAAATTTGGTATCAACACTTTCCATATTTAAGCTAGTGTCGCACTCACTTGAGATAATACTCACCCCTCAGTTATTGTGTACACCTACCCCTTTTCTTTTTAAGACTCCTAGTTATACTACCCCGTCTAAATAGCCTTGTTATTATCGCTATCCGAAACCGTACTCTAGCCCGAGTAACCTCTACTAAAGATTTGTAAGTTGTTTCTCATGATAACTTAATTTATCATGTTTAATTAACTATATAACCATTTCACTAATTACATAAACAATGCTAATACACTCCAAG
This sequence comes from Sambucus nigra, assembly GCA_949130495.1. Taxonomy (NCBI): domain Eukaryota; kingdom Viridiplantae; phylum Streptophyta; class Magnoliopsida; order Dipsacales; family Adoxaceae; genus Sambucus; species Sambucus nigra. Next base: position 376,127,668 of record OX422222.1, read on the forward strand.
AATTTTAGCTATAAATAATTATCAACACTATTATATACATATAACTATACTACACATCACACACATGTTGTATATAGTATCCATCTCCCTGAGTAAGAACTCACCGGATGCTTTCTCTAAAATGCTATCACCCCAGGTATACTCATCCACCCGGACACCCCGACCCGATTAGCTCTCCAAATCAGTAAAATAAAAATAAACGTACCGGAGGTAGCCATAGCTCCCCAATTGTGAGACCGAATCATACCCAAAACGTCTCACTCCCAAAAAGGATCACAACATAAAAATACAGGACGCCAATGACCTGGGGATTATACTCGCCCTCCATTCACTAGCCAGGGGATTCACCCACATCATGCAACCTCCTATAATAGCAGTAGAGGGGTATGTATATATACAATATCTACACTGATATTAAGAGCACGCAATAATATATATATATATATATATATATATATATATATATATATATATATATATATATATATATATATATATATATATATATATATGTCAGGTAATCCGTGCCCAACTCTCATAGCACTAACCTAAAATATCCGAGTCAATTTCCTGACTCCAAATTAATTAATTTGCACATTATTTAATTTATCAAAATGGTGTCACTCTACCAAAACGCCCAGACACATTCCCTCGGCCCGTAATTTATTATTTAGAATTTATCCCTCCAAATTCCATCCTTTAAGTTTCGCCTCTTTGTCTCTACATAAATTAATTATAATCATCCCCATTTTTATCTCCCTAAATGTTTAAGGAAATAATTTTCCTAAGAAACCATTCTGAACCATCAATTAAAAACTGATAAGCATCCAACAATGTTTAAATACTACCCCAAATAGACGATGCCAATTCTTGACAAAATAGGTCTTATGAGCTTATATGACTATTTTGTAGGTTATGTGCATGTTACGAAGTTCAAGAGCTTAAATCTAGGCAAAGTGCGACTAAGCAGTGCTAACCCTAACTCTCGTAGCCTTACCCTGCCCCTTAACCTAAGCCTAAATAGAGTCCAGACCTGTCCCGAGCCTTGTGTGTGTTTATTTTGTATTTTTATTATTTTTTTAGATTCTTATTTTGAGTCATTTTTAATTTTTAGGATTTATTTTGTATTTTGTTTAGAGTCATGTATATATTTTTAAGATTTATTTGTGTGTCGACTATTTTTTTTATTGAGATGTGAGTTTATTTTTATTTTCATTTAGTTTTTATTTTTAGTTTCATTTTATTAATATTTCATTAGGTTTATTAGTTTTATTTTATTTTAAGTCTTTTAGTTTTAGAATTGGAAGTTTATTTTTTTAGACTTTATATTGTTTAGTTTTATTTTATCGTTTTGTAAATTTTTAATCTTTATTGACTTTAGTTTGAATCTTAGTTTATTTTTTATAGGGTCACAAACTAACACACACACATACCCTTATCCTATACCCCCACACACCCAAACAACTCACACACACACTCCACACTATCCTACACACAATATCACATCCCTCACCCTCACTATTCTACCTCACCTACACCCTATCACTCTCACACCCATCTTCAGCCTCTCATCCACCCAACACACTCTCTCCCCGACCCAACCTTCATTAACAAAGAAAGTAACCACCATCACCACCTACTACCAACACACCCCAAACCAAGAACACTCAAATCCCATTGACTTGTGTCCACCTCAACCATCACCCTCTTCCCACGAACCCGATCATAACCTCCAACTTGAATTCAACCAGCAACTCGGGTAAAATCACGAACCCAGTAACCCATCTAAACCCATGCACCGAAATCAAACACCTTATCCCGCCGGCGTTAACGTGTGACCCATATACCCATGGGTCGGAAAGCATAGCCTCTCACCCTTTAGTCCATGATCGAAATCCACCCCTTAACCCGCAAACCCATATCCCCAGGTTAACTTACCAGACTTAACAAAATTCAGCGACAACCAACCCGGTTTATAGACCCGACTACCTCAACCCATAACCTCCTCTCTTTTCTATCTTGCAACCACCTGTTATACCCATTTCAAACCCAAGACCCATAATCCATCTCCATACCCATTGTCTTTGCCCAATACAATCCATGAGCCAAAATCATTTTTTTTCACTTGTATAAAAACCAAAACAAACCAAATAATAAAACACCCACATGTGTTAAATCTTTTACCCCACTTCCTATTATACCCTCAAAACTACCCCCGCACTTTCATCACCTCTCCCACATGCACACTATAGTGCATATTTCATACCTTACCCTCTCCTCTCACCCCTCATGCACAATTACCATACTCAATTTGCCCCTTCTCCATGTGCATCCTATAAATTGAAGACGTGGTGCCATTGAAGAAAAAATCCTCATTTTAGTTTTTTAACTTTGTGTGATAAATTTACCTCCACCCCTCTATAGAGAGTATTTGCATTCTTAGCAAATATCTCAATATAGAGTGGTGTGGTAGAATTTATCTCTTGGATGAATTCCACTCCACCCCTCTATAGTGAATTTTTGTATTTTTAGCAACTATTTCAATATAGAGTGATGTGGTTGAATTCATCCCTTTTAGAAGTAACATCTTCTCATTTCCTTTATAAAGTGATGATATAGAATTTATTTCCATGGTTGAATTCTAGTGTACAATTTTATAACTTGAGATTTTGCATTTTTAGCAAATCTCTCTTATTATTTAAGAGTCGATTAGGAATTCATCCATTGTATATTATAATTATTTTTTTATTTTTTGTAGTTCTTAATTTTTATTTTAGAAAAATATATATATTAGTGAGTGATTGTGATTGAGAATTTTGGTTATAGTTGAGAGAATTTTGGTTGTAATTAAAGATTCCATTCCAATTCAAGGCTTATATGGATTTCATCTATTCCTCTTTAATTACTCTTGTTTCAATCCCCACGTGCTTTAATTTGTTTAGTTTATATATTGTATGATGATTAATGAGGGAAAATCTCACATTCATAAGATGAATTTTTAAGCCCTCATGAGTCCAATTAGTTAGTTTACTTATTAGCACAATTTTGTTTGTTTCATTTTTCTCTTATTAGATATTACATCTTAGTTATAATTTAAAAAATTAGTACAGTTAGTTAATTAATAATCCCTTGAAAAATCATAAAAAAATAACAATATGCAAATGAATTTACATATGTCTTCATATATTTTGTGTTTCATCCTTAGATTAGGATTGACTCCCTTACTTATCCTATGCATATTTTGAGTTTATTTGTAGGTTCAAGGGAATTTTGATGTAAAAGGAGTTGCAACAACGATCACATACACATAAGACACATTTTTTTCTATCAAACACCTCCGGTCTAAACAGAGAACAACCAAATTGGGCCAGGACTACCCACGCTTCTCAAACAACTCACCATGTCATTCGAACGATAGGTGATGTTGCACGAGCGAGGCCTAGGGTCGTTCGAACGACGCCTGGGTTTTTCTCTCTCTTCCCCTTCCTGTCCAGTTTGTCCTCCATGGATGAATCTTTCAACTCTGTTACTTAGATATCTTCATATTATAAACCTTTTTAAATTTAATACGATTCCTAATAGATTTAAATGTCCAAATTCATAAATCTAACTACAACATATTTATAATCTTCCATCTAAATTTGACTTCACCAATTATCAATATAAGGAGATAAATTTTTGGGTTAAATCACAAACTTTAATTCCGAAAATAGTATACTTTGAGATATCGATTTTTTCTCAAAAATTTATACATGTATCGTTCCTTACATTCTGAAAACCCAATTTATGTATCAACCCAACGCAAAAATAATGGATTTTATCACACCCACTATGATATAAATTGAAGAGTGAAATTTAAATTAAAAGTAAGTTAACCACTTGCCTTTCTTGTTCGTAGAGTCTGAATTCCTTTGGTGCAAGTGGTAATTCCACGAAGAACACACAAATTCCCTTTTGATTTGGCTCCCCAAATTCTTCCTCTTTTCTTCTCTATAGAACAAGGTTTTTTCCTTTTGAGTTGTCTTTGACAAAATTCATCTAATTTGGGTTTTATGATATTTTTCTTTTAGAGTTGTGTCCACCCCAAACTCTCAAACTTAGATTTTAATGTGCTAATCCCGAAATTATGCTTGTGGGTCAAGTTAAAATGGCACAAACACCCCCGTGTGGGCCTGGTCATGCCTAAAACTCCTTGAGACCCATTTACTACTCTTAGATACTCTTTGTTGACTATTTCGGCCTATTTTCTATCAACCGTGCACTTAGAATTGTCATTCGAAATACTTTACTAAAAATCCATATGTCGACCTCCACCTAGTCTAGGCCCGGCTCCCGGTTGAGGTAAAATAATATCACGTCACTATCATACGCTATAACGTAAATTAATTACTACTATTCTCTTAGTAATTTATATTCCATAAATATTAACCATTTACGCTCCCAATTAATATTTAAATAAATTCACAATAATTAATTCATTAAAATTACGACACACAAGTTATTTAAATTAGTCGAATTAATTAAATATAGAGCTTAAAAATACAGGGTGTTACGCAATTCAAAATTTTGAAGTCTTTATAAGGGTCTGAGACCTCCAGAATGAAAAGATTTAGAATTTAAAGTCCTTATAATGGTCTAGGACCTCTAGAATTTGAAATAATATGAAATTTTAAAATCCTTATAAGGCTCTAAGACCGTTGGAATGATTTTTATTTCTTTAATTTGGAGCCCTTATTAAGGTATAGTACCTCCAAACTTGGGAACAATTTGAAATTTTGAAGTCCTTATAAGGACTTCAAATAGACACACACACACACATGTGAGTGTGTGTTTTTTTGTGTGTATTTTTGTGTGTTTTGTATGTTATTGTGTGTGTTGATACATGTATATATATATATATATATATATGTGTGTGTGTGTGTGTGTGTGTGTGTGTGTGTGTGTACATTATACCCAATTTAAATTAAGTATAAATATGAATACAAATACATAAGGTTTTTAATAACAATGTATAAATATGTGTTTCTGTGTATTTGTGTTTACATTTTACCCAATTTAGGATTTATGCATGTATAAATTAGGTATAATGTAAGCATAAATAGAATTTTTAATTATTAGTTATAAATTGGGTATAAATATGAAATTAGAACTTTTTTTCTCTTGCGTAGTTATGAATAATGATCTTAATTGGATGAAAATTTTCAATGCTCATTTAAATTGGATGTCCCATTATTTTGTACAAAAAAGGACTTAAATTACCAATGCTAATGTTTAATTTTGTTTCATCATATGTTAAAATTCCATATTCCATAGAAAAAGTAAATAATCTAGATTGATAGTTGAGAATTGAGAATTGAGAGTTGAGGCATGTGGTATTGATGTAAATATTCCATTCAAGTAATTGAGTAAATTTTTTTCCTATATTCAATATTATGAGTATGCTCTTCAGGGCATTTTAGTTATTAAATTTAGATAAAGAAATATTGAGATTTATATTTATTTATTATGATCACGGTTAGGTTGTCATACTAAAATTTTTAATATTGAGGAGAGGAGGGAGTTAACACCCCTAACGTAAGATTAAGACTTACAATTACAACACACACACACACACACACACACACACACACACACACACACATATATATATATATATATATATATATATATATATATATATATATATATATATATATATACACACACACACTAGGGTATGCCCGTGCCTAAAGGCACGCTGATAATTTTGGAAAGAATAAAATCGTGTATAATATAAATAACAAATATTTTATATATTAGAAGTGTAAATTTTTAAAGTATAGAATAGTGTAAAATTAAATCATACAATTTTTTTCCAACACAAATATCTTAACAATTTAGAAAATTTGGGCAAATTTCCCTTTGTTTATTAAACTATCCACCCAGCTTAATCAATTCATGAATAAATAAATAAAACAGTAATCAATTTAATCAATTCATGAAGAAAACATAAATACATTATTAGCCTGTAATGCACAAAATCAATTTTTTAGATGAACTGAACTCATTCTACACAACAAATGTGTGAACACTTTCTTTGAGTTCGTTCATGCCTTCAACGCTAAATGTGCAAAATCATCACCAAAAAAAAGCAAAGACTACATAACATTAATCTTTTATACAAAGGCAAACACACTATATTGAAACAAAAAATGTGATCTAATCAAGGAACATCTAAATCGAAAGAGGAAGGAATGTGTGGGTCTTTTTACATTGAATATGCCAATTCACACATTATCGTTCAAGACACTTCGAATCAAAGTATCATATATCCCCTTTGTTTTCGACACTCAAAAGCATCAATTGCACACAACACCATATCAAGCGCAGATCATTATCGATGCATGTTGTTGTCGATCAAGTGGTGGCATGTTTAAGAATGATGTCATTCAACACCACATCTGCAAAAGAAAAGAGAAAATTGAAAAAGATAATATTAGATGTGCACCATTCTTCTTGAGCCATTTTTAAAAATCTCGGTTGAATACCTCATTCCAAACATCAAAAAATAATGAATGAAAACACAGAAATAATGGGCAATGGACAGAGCAAAAAAAATAAAATTAGGTGTCGAGTCCTAAAAGAATCCAGTAGTAAATTCTAAAACAATCTACATCAGCATATGTTAAAGTTTACAAAAGAATCCAGGGATTACTATAATTTTAATCGATATCAAGACTAACACAGTCCAACACTGCTTCGAGGTATAATAAATAAAACACACATTTCACGCGTCATTAATATCCAGTTAAAATCATGTTTGTTTATGGGGAATACATTTTCACATATGAAGACAAATATAACCACGAATTCAAACCTGAAGGTCTTCACTTCACATATCAAGACATTGCTCTCTTCCCACACCACCCATCTTTCTCTATCGCCCATATAATGAACCCAAACCAACTCCCGTATAATTTCCGAACCTTTGTACTGCATACTATGCCAAATTTGTGTAGTCATATCCTGAAATCTATTCACAACAAAATTAGCTACAGTACACAAATTTTTTGAGTAGGCAGCCAAAGTTAAGTCCAAAAGACTACAGTGTTGCATTTATAATGGAGCATAAGAGGCAGCGATAGTGACGGGCTTATTTATTTGGAGCATATGAGGCAACAATAGTGACAGGATTATTGATTTGGAGCATATGAGGCAGCGATAGTGAAGCAATTAGGATGGACTAAGCATTAAGAACATGAATAGACTAAGCTACAACTAACAGCAAATCATTTCATAAATTTTCTCATAAAAATTTTGTCTAAAATTTTCCCTATCAAGTTAGGTTGAAAATAAGTGGAAATTATATATCATGGAAGGTTAAAGATGATTTGCTCCGGTCCACCACACATTCACCATGAACGTGCTTTTTAAGATGGAGTATGAGAAATGAGAGATAAAGCATATGCAACGCTGCAACATAAACACAAAAAAACACAATAGAAATTGTTAAGCTAGTCTCCACCCATATACGAATAATACATAAAAAGGAAACAAATCTTAATTAAGTTGTGTTCGTCAAGTTATGGGAATTAATGTTAAAGGCATTAAACGTAAGAGGAGATAACCAAATGTTGACAGGAAGTAGGAACAGAAAAATGATGATACTTCAGTTATTCCTGCAAGCCTCACTTAGATTTTCCCAAATACTAACAATATGGAGCTATCAAGAAAATTACATTCCAGGCTCGATTGAGAACCTTTTGGCGGATGCTACAAGGATTACTATAATTTTAATCGATATCGAGACTGACATAGTCCAACACTGCTTGGTGGTATAATAAATAATACACACATTTCACGCGTCATTAATATCCAGTTAAAATCATGTTTGTTTATGGGTAAAATAGCTTATAGTCCTCCAATACATCATAATTTCTACTCACTTCATCCCCAAGGATGGGTGCTTTAAAGCACAGGCGACACCTTCTCTAAGACCTTTATAGTCCTCACTTCATCCCCAATGATAGATCTCTTCCTTACATTACTAAAAAAATAAAGTTTAGGAGAAGTCATACTTTTTTAACCAATATATAAGTGGTAACATACTCCTACCAAAAGGGGGAGCTGATAACACATCTATAAATGCACATCAAGAACAACCAACTGACATACTAAATTGTACAAACGTAAAACATATATCACACATACTCGACTGTGAGTGACATACCTTAGGTCATACCCTTCTTTTGGTTGTTTTAAATTAAATTTTCATTGATTATATAAATTTGGTTGTATCAACCAACCAACCAACAAAACTACCTCGACAGTGAGTGAGAGAACAATGAATGCCTATAAATAACTCTAACGATCAACGACCACTAGCAAAAATTGAGACCCAAACAGAGAGTGAGAGAACAGAACAGACTAAGAGAGGCATGTGAACTTCGCAAGATAGGAAGAAAATAAAATGAATCGTGCCGCTATAACACGTCACCTGCATATCAATGCAACACATTTTTAACTCGGACCACACGTCTCCTGCATTTTTAATTTTCCACATAATCAAACAAAGTCCAACAAAGATTTGTAAATATAAAATAGATTTGTAATGCCCCAACAAAGATTTTACTTGAAAGATGTTATACATTAAAAACACAAATATGTACCTATAGACAAAGAAGGATATAAAATTTTTCACAAAGATGGAAGAGATCCGAATAATGAAAAAAACATTAAATACTAACCCAGAAGAGAGAGACAGGGGAGAGAAACCACCATTGTTGAGGGTTTGAGATAAAGAGAGTGAGAGGAAGAGAGATTGTGTAGATCCATAAATACCTAATATTACAACAAAAACATATAAACAAGATCAAGGGCATTATAAGCATGTATCTATTGTGAAACCATACACAACATCGAAAAGGTACAAATCTGAAGCCATGCATCATTATACAACATCTGAAACCATATATCGTTATAACTATATAATAGATTCCCCAAACTATTATTTTGATACCTAAATCTTGAATCTGAAGCCGAATTAATTAGTGACTTTGTTAGCTAATCTAAAAAACCCAAATTTCAGTTTGAAGAAAGGAAATCAGAAAATCTTGCTATAGAATAGTAAAGCCGAAAGAGAAGAGAGAAAGGGAGTAAAGTGAGGGAAATAAATGATACGGCTAGGTATGGAAAAATGAGGGTAAGAGAGATATTGGCACAGATACTATTGTACCCTTATGTTTGAATTTTGAACAAAATGGGGGAAACAAAGTAGAGTGTGTTAAAAGAGGGGGAGTAAAAAATTTAAGGGGTAAAAGAGGAAATGCATGAAAAAGTTCATCCGATGACATCATCGATCAATCTTATGACATATATAAGTTTCCTACTTATGACATATATATATATACACACACACACACACACACACACACACACACACACACACACACACTCAAGTAAATATATATGCATATACTCACATACGCACACACGTATAACACGTACACGCATATATAATGAATACACTTTCTACCTAAATGAAAGTTTTGAGAAACATGAGATACCTAAATTACATGTTTAGAATAGAGTAGTTTGGAAACATTTTAGATTGAATAATGTTAACATGTTTTCTCCTCGTTCCATGTACACGTGCAATTGGAGAATAATTATTGAAGTTTTACTGATTCTGAGTGCTTTCTTTATTTAGGTAATTTTACTTATCTTTCCTTTTATATAACATAGTCTTATATATAGTTATAACTTCCTAGTTAATTATTGTGGCCGTGTTCACCCCTCCCTTAAGTGGTTGATATTTGGATGAACACAAATTAGTGGAAAGGCTTACACATTTAGTGGATAAATAGTAATTTTAGGATTAATTTAATTAAAATGAACTTATATTGAACTTGTTGATATTGTGAGGATGAATATTAATGCATATATCTATTTGTTTAATCATTGTGGTTATGTTTTCCCCTTCCTTAAGTGATTGATGTTTGAGTGAACACAAATTGGTGGAAGAGCTTGCACATGTGGTGGACACATAGTAATTTTAGGGTTAATTTAATTAAAATAAACTTAAATTGGACTTGTTGTGTATGATTGATCGGTTAGAATACAATAATTAGTTTAGGATTAATTAGAGCCATTATCTCTAGGAGTCATATTCACACCCTCCTTCTATATATTTTCTCAAAAAAAATGAGTGACGATAATAATTACTTTCAATAAAAGTACGAGAGGGTGTAATTGGATCTCACTAAAATATATCTTATTATTGCACACCATATAGATAAAACTCCTATTTACAAGTATGGGAATAGGAAAATTAAACAATTTTATTACCTTACAAATCGTGGATTTAATATATCACAGTTGTAACTATTTAATTGTATTCTATTTTCCTTGACACGATGCTAAAATGAGGCAGTAGAGAGTGTATCACCATTATAATACTGACAAGGCACTAACATTGGTGACACAATTAGAAAAAGTTGAAATAATATTCATCCATAATTGATAAAACTTTATAAAGAAAGCATTAACCCAGACTGTGACATCTCGTGACATATCCATATTAAAAATGAGCTTGCAAATAAGTTGAAGAAGAAAGGATTCCGAGTTCATATCACGGACCTTTATACATCAATCACATATATGCTTACGCTAAGTTGGCTATTTGTAAAATTTCATAAATTTTTAAAGACTAATACTGCTTAGATGGAAATCAGACACATTGAGCATTGTTTAAAAGTTGTTGAAAATGTATATACATATATATAGTCGTAAACATAACTTTTGTACATTCATCGCTATTTTTTTTAATTGTAGGAAATGTCTAGCAAGAGCCACAATAATCAACCAAATAATATAACATTGTTAACTGAGTGCTCTCCTGCACCCCAACCTCAATTATTATCACCAACGGGCTATCAATACTCTACTCTGCCAGAGATTCAGTCTACCACTCCATCTACAAGTCATCAAACTCAACAAACCCTTGTCAATCCAACACCCCAACCTCCCTTTACCGAGGAATCCTTAGAAAACCCTAATATTCTCACTGAGTTGTCCATGATCGGGAATAATCCTACCTGACGTCCAAATTTTTATAGCTCGTTGTCTCTCTTTCGAATAGATGAATGTGGGCGTTAGGGTCTCAGACAACTAGAACAAGCTTCATCGTACTATAAAGGATGACGTATAGGAACAACTTTGTAAGAGTTTTTCATTCCCACACAATTCAAAGGAAAATTTACTTCCCTAAGTGCATGATCAATTGAAAATCTATCGAAAGAACCTTTGGGAAGATTTTTTTCTCGAAGGAAGCAATGAGTTATGATATTTTGGGGTGGAAAGATAGAGTTCCCCAAAATATTCAAATGCCTACTGACCAATGGAATGACTTCTTGGAGAATGAGGCCAGGGAGGGAAAACTAACTATGTGAGAGAAAAATAAACTGAAAATGTCAAACAAAGTTGATATACACACTCTTGGGGAAATTATATGATGATGTGATGGGTAAATGGGTGAATAAGACCAAGGGTACACGAGAAGAAGGTAAAGATCCTAATCGGGTCAACTTGTACTTCCATGACTGATGAAAAAATGACTAATTACTCTCCTTAGAGCCTCATCTTGAAACATTCTCTATATCATCATTGTCCATGCACAGTGACTATGGATAGGAGCATTACGTAAGGGACTTTCCCAATAAAAGGGTCATTGGCATGTGCGCACTTGTTTCCATGAATCTCAGTACACCTATCCACAATCTCTCTTTAGCGGCGCTTGAGGCTCATATATTGATTGATACAACATATGATGGTTGCGGATGAATCGGTCCATGTTGAATTCAGTGAAGGGATTCTATTAAAATATTATCGAAATTGTTATACTGCATGTCCAATTAATTTATTGGTCAGGATTAGGCATTGAACAATGTTTTCTTTTGGAAAAAATTTGCAATGTTTTATTTATGTGGGATATGTGTTTGTTTTAATGGAATCTTAATTTGTTTGTTTTTATTTCATATTTATTGAATGATCTATTAGAATGATTTTTAATGAATTTGCTTGAATTTTCTTGGATTGAATGGATTTCCTTGAATTATAAACACATAGTTCTTGCATCCAATATGACCTTCGTTTCAACCTATTTATATAGGTGACTTGAATTTTGAAGATTACTTAATGGTTTTACCACAATATAAAGAGTGAATGGGAGAGATGAGAGAGTAACAAATTATCTTATAATGATGTAAAGGGCATTCAGAAATTTATCAAATATGCAAATAGAAATCTCAATAGTGGCAGGATTTCGTGTTCGTGCAAATGTTATATGAACGACAAATTTAAATCTTTACAAGACGTTGGATTGTATTTACTAATGTGGGGTATTTCGCCAGATTATAAGATATGGTTACATAGGGAAAATGTATGACATGTTTTGAAAGAATTATCGATACATGATCGTGTGATGGAAGCCCACCGAGTGGAAGTCATGAACGTTTAACGAGGATATCTTCCTTTAACCAACCTAATTTATAATGCTTATAAATTCCACCACCATAAAAACCACCAGATCATGGACACAGATACTGTTCATTATGACTGAGTCAATTAACAAGATGATGAATTATCCAGAGATAAATAATACATACGGTTGAAGGTCGATGCGGCTATACCTATGTATAAAAATTACGAAGAAGATTACTCGATATTGTACGCAATGATCGATTTACATAATTTGAAGTGTCAAGTTGTTTTTTCAGCAAATATCATAACTAAAATTATTAAGTGGTCTAAAGAATTCTCCTAAACGTGAACATATTTCCATAATTATCCAAATGTGAAGAAGATCTTGAAGGCTTTAAAGTAAAAATCTATTCATGCATGGAAATATGATTACATATTGTACCATAATGAATAGGAACTGAAGGATGAATGTCCTAGATGAAATGAGCTAAGATATATGTTTTGTAAAAGTGGAAAAGACAAACCTTTAAAATTTCACAAGTGCTCGTAAGTTCCACATAAGGTATTGAAGTATTTTCCCCTCAGGCCACAGTTATAAAGATTTTTCCCTGTATCGTGGATAGTAGAGGCCATATGGCACACTTAAGCCTAGGTGGGTGGGAATCTTATACGTCATTTGGTTGATTCACTTATATAGAAGCTTTAAAACATAAGACACACTGAATTTGTAAAGGAACCGCGTAATGTATGTTTTTCATTATCAACCAATAGGTTTAATCCTTCCGGTAATTTAAGCACTAATTAGAGTTATAGGCTAGTTATCATCGTTCTTTTAAGTATCCTTCTAAAACTATGCATGAGAAAATAATTCACATTATTGTCATTGTTGATAACTAGGCCAAAGGCTCCCGAAGATGATATTGATATTTTCTTATCCACGTTAATCAAAGAACTTAAATAATTATGGGATGAGGCGTGAGGGCATCTGGAAAAGGGTGAAGAATTCAAACTTAATACAATGGTTATATGGGAGATTAACGACTTTCCTGCCTATGGGACCTTATCCAGTTGTAATGTTCATGGATATTATGGATATCCCATATGTGAGGAGGAAATCGAATCCACTTGGCTACATCATAGTAAGAAGATTAGTTATTTTGTCCATCGTATATTTCTATCGAACAATCACTCTTTTAGGAACTATAAGTATATCTTCTTACCTATCAATCAAAAGCATAGGGAAAAATCTTCTCATATTTTAGGTTATCAAACCGAGGAGAAGGTAAAGGCTGCGATTTCGGGGAATAAGTTTATAGATAAGCACCCTTAGTTTGTAGGCCAAAAGTGTAAAGCTAGGGAGGATTCGCAAGATCCTATTAAAATGAAGGCATGGTCCATACGATCAATTTATTTGACTTACCATATAGAAAAGAGCACTGTGTAAGGCATGTAATTGATGTGATGAACACAAGGGAATTTTTTGCAAAACAACTGATAGGAACATGTATGGGTGTATCTCATTCAAATGATGGAGAGAGTGAATTCTATAATCTAAAGGATATGAAAACAAAAAAAAAGTTGGTGCTAAAAACTAATCCTACAACAGGAAGAAATTCAATTATCGCGGGTGCTTTCATGTTAACTACTAGTGATAAACAGATCTTCCTAAACACGTTCAACTTGAAGACTTCGACTGATTATTCCGATAATTTGCACATACCATGCAAATGACCTGAAATAGTGAAAGTCTCATGAGTATCATGTCAACATCCAATTAATCCATCTATTGTTTAGGAATTTCTTTTTTTAAGCATAAAGATCCTATACATCAATTATACAAATTAGTTTGTGCTTGACTTTAATGTGTGAAAAAGTGGTAAACATGAAGCACATTAAGGTTGCAAAATCCACTTTAGCTCAGGCGACTTGCGTCTTGGAGAAGTATTTTCCTCCTTCTTTCTTTGACATCAAAATCGACCTCTTTATGCATTTATGCGATAAGGCTTTGTTATGCGAACCCATTAGGTATATCTTTAAAGATCCTTTCAAGCACTTGGTGAAAACCTTCAAATATTATGTTAAGAATACGCGGAATATCGAAGGGTTAATTATGCAAGAATACATAACAATATAATTATCGTTATACGCTCGGGAACATTTATTGAAATAAGGTCTTAGGAGGTTCAATCCTCATGGAAAATGAGTGAATGAAGAACTTGACAATTTTGAGGATGAATTCCCTTTTGGTAACCCTAAAGATATGAGACTCACCGATATGGAGTACGAGCAAATAACTCGTTATGTCTTCAAATCGCAAGATGAAGCTGAACATTGGAGAGAGTAACTATCTACATATATAACTTATTTTTATTTGATTATCTTTATTATCCACATTACCATTTAAACTCTAAAAGTTCATGAACACGCTTAGGAATTATGAGAGAGAACTTTCCAAAAATTATAAGAGAAATTGCACATTGAATGATTTTAGGGCATGTGTATCAAAATATGTATTGCCACCTCTTATATTGCGATTATTTATGTACGTGTTGTAAAACATGACCTAATACAAATCTATTAATAAATGCAGCCTTTAAAATGAGGTGATGTCTAATCAAGGCTTACATGCCTAGCCAAAGGTTGAGATTACTAGTGTGAAGGAGTTTAAAAAATTATGCATCAATGGTTTTCATTTCGTCTTATACCCATGCGAGGAAAAACTGTTGACACAAAATAACAAAATTTCAATTTCTTCCTTGACTTCTTATGTAGCTAGCAAAAGCAATAAAATCCAAAAGAAACGGTGCCAACCAATTATGGGATTATCCGGCAATTCCTAGAACTAGATATGTATACTTCAAAAAAATTATCTTCTATTGTTACTAGGTGAAGATGGATGACACTACAAATGGTTGTAAAGTTGATCCTGCCTCAAAACTTATTATGGTAGTTTTATCTAAGATGAAGAGTAAAGATCTCTTTGTCGACGAGCCTTTTGTTTGTGACTCTCAAAATGTGAAGAAAGTATTTTACTCTAAGTGCATAAATGATGAAAATCATTATGTTATTATGCATGGACCAAAGGATTTGACTACTTAAGCAGGTGCATTAAACTCCCCTTCTAGTCTTCTCTTGATTACAACCCTAATATGAAGAACCTTTTAGTTGAATTTTGATAAAGATTGACTTTGAAAGAGTGCACGTGCGTTCAAATAGAGATATTAGTTAATTAAATGCAGTTTTTGTCAATTAACTCCTAAACATGCATCTAGGTGTGATTGATGACGATAAAATCAAACATGAATATTCAAACATACACAAATGAGGAAAAATCCCCCAAAAGGGCAAAACCATTTATTTTCACTATAATATTGTAAGGAACGGTTACACGGATTACAGTAAAAATACAGTGACACAGAAATACCCGCGGGTGTCAGTTCTGTAGTCGGCGGATGGAAATATCCCTTTCCAGGAGGGCAGCAATGAAGAAGAAGGTCGGTTTTCACCATAAGAGTATGAACAAACACAAGGTTGTGTTCTTGGGTTGCAAACTGATTCACTAAGGATTGGAAAAGATGTGTGAATCAAAACATGAGTTTGGAAACTCAAAAAGGTGAAGACTTGAGGTATATGGACTCTCAAATTCGTCTTTCAAAGTCATGTGAAATAGCTCCCCTGAAGTTGGTATTTATAGGGAAATACATGAAGAGACCCACGATTTGAAAACTCTGAAATTCTATCCAGCGTACAGGGACCCCGAATCGGGTCGGGTACCCTGCGAACCGGTTCGCCCCCCCCCCCCCCCCGAACCGGTTCGGGCTGGGTTCGAGGACAATGGCTGGTAAAAGGGGCTTTCAGCACTTAAAAAATTCCAAGGTTTTTCTTTTAAATAACTCCATTTTCAACGAGCCATAACTTGTTCACCGTAGCTCGGATTGAGGTGCCGTTTCTTCTAATACCTTTGTTGTGGAAAGCTCTTCAACTTTCCAGTTGACTGGTCCTCTGGACGGTGGTTGTAAAATTACCAATTTTACCTTGAACATCCATATCAATCCTTATTGCACTGTTTTGACTTCTCTTGCGTACCACTTGTATTACGAACCTAAAATCAAGGAACGTGAAGTCGTTGAGGCAGATGAGGGACACATGATGGAGATAATGCATGCTTGATTCCCAGAATTTGGATTGAGGCCGTCATATGAGATCGTGTAGGGACGTGCCAAATGTAATGGCGTACGACATACAAAATTGTAAGATAACGGACATGAGAATTATGTCCTAACAGACTTTTTAAATATTATATTATTGTCATTTAAATTCCCCTTATATTAATAACCCTATATTCTGAAACATTATTTTATTGAGTTTTAAAACAATGTTTTATTATTGTTTTGTGTATATTTAACTCATATAATTAGTTATCTTGCACTTGCTTCCTTGTTATTCACAATTTATAATTTTTCATTAGATCTTGTTAAGTTTTGAATGCGACATTGATAATAAATCGCTAAGTAGAGGTAACCACATGAATGGTTTCTTATGAGTACCCTTGCATAGTTTTTTTAGGGTCTAACTAATTATATCATAGTCTTGTCATGAATATCAGAACCTCGAATACGCTGGACCGGTTACACCTCCAAAAAATTATTAAGGGATACTCAGACAAAACCATAGATACATTGTAATATTATTTATGTTTAACTAGTCCCATAAATGCTATTTTGCATATTTTAGTGTTCTTATTCCATTTGTAGTTTTTTTTATAATATATTGTTGTTTTTACTGTCATATATACATTCACATATAATTTCATAAATAAAAAAGTCAAAAGGGGGGTCTCTACCACAATTCTTAATTTACAGTATTCTCACAATTTTCAACACTTTCAACACAATTCACATATATTTTCATTAATCAAAAGGGACCCAACCTTGTTTATCTTATGAACTACGTAAAGTTTGACGCCATTTTTGTCTACGTGGGCATACCGAAGTCATTTTGGGATTCAATCCCTTTCTTAATTATCATTTGGATCATTTTGAAGTTGTATTTGCAAGATTAGGTGGATTGACATTTTAAACAAATATATTTCATTGCCGTGTGTGTTGGGTGAATATCCATAATGTGCATTGGAGTTCAATGAAGATATTGTGATGTTATTATCATATTGTCGCAAGAATGAGTTGTATTTTAATTTGTGTTCAACAATTTGATGGCTTAATAGTTAGTTATTTTCTGTAGTATTATTATTTCTTTTATTTATGGATGGAGACTTAATATTTATTTTTGGAAATTTACAAAGGTATGGAAACTTAATGTATTTTTTTGTCGTGAAGAAAACTGAATTTAATTTTGATTTAAAGTAGCGGTTTTGGACCATGACCAAGAGTGTGACCAAATTAGAAAATTAATATATGGCCATGGTTTAACACCCCGCATTTTTCATGCATTAAATATGTAATTAATTCGGGAATTGAAAATTACTTGTGAGACATAATTTTAAATGAATTAATTAGGGAAATTTTATTTAAATATTAATCGGGGAGTGAATGGTTAATATTTATGGGACTTTATTTACTAAGTGAATAGAAATCAATTATTTAAGTCATTTCGAGTATTAATGACAGGGTATGAACTTATCTCAACCGGGAGTCGGTATAGACTTAAGGGGTGGGGGGATAAGTATTTTTATAAATTAATTCGTATGCCAATTATGAGTGTACGGTTGAGTCCGGATGGGCCGAGATAGTCGTAAAAGTGTACCGGGGGTAGTAAATGGGTCACGGGGCATTTTTAGACATAGTCGGGCCCACACGGGGGCAATTGGTTCATTTGGGCTTGGCCCATTAGGCAAAAAACGGGATTTAGGTTAATTGTTAAGTTAGGAGAAAAAAGGAAACGGCTCATAGAGTTTTATAAACAGCCTAAGTGTATTAAGGAACCCTAATAGCAGTTAAAGGCAGTTTTGGGATCACTAGAGAGCCAACAAGGATCATCTTCAACCTTGGAATTCATCTCCGAATCAGACACTACGAAACCTAAGGCAAGTGGATAACTTGCAATAATATTGAATCTATTTTTCAATTCATATTGATGTGATGTGTTTGATCAGAATTCGTTTTGGGTGTTCATGGCATAAATATGAGGTTTTGAAAATAATAATCTGATTTACGAATTTGAATGAGGATTCTTGTAGAAATCTGATATTATAAATTGATACATATCTGGTAGGATGATATCTGGATAATTAGAAATGAATTTGGTGAAGGAATTTGGGATATAAATGGGTAAGGAATTTAAAGATGAATATTTCCCCAAATTCAGAAATTGTAGTTAATGGACGAATTAATAACGTTGGAGGGCATTCTGGAGGTCCCTAATAAGGTTCCTAACTTGTATTAAATGTTATTTCAGTATGTTCGTGAATACTGTAAAATGATTAAATATATAATTAGGGAAATAATTATATATGGGATAATTAATACATAGTGGAAAATGTATTATGTCCATAACAAGTGTGAATGTTATGAAATTAAAAAGGTTAATGATTTAATTAAGTTTGACGTTTATAATAACTTAAAAATCATGAATTAAGGCATACTCGGTTAGAGTAGGTAAATTTTATGGGTTAAAATAAGTATTGGGTCAGGAGAGTAAGACCTAGTAAATTAAATGGAAGCGTTAGTAGTGCACATTAGAGGAGGGGTGAGGAAGTCCTCAAGAGAGTTCGGCACTAACTAAAATATGAAGAGCATGCATATTTATTTATTACTGCAAGTTAATCATTTGTTAAATGTTTTCAAATGTTTTTGGGTATGAACCCTTGCTATAAAAAAATTTAAAAACCTTTTAGGTGTCCAGCCACAGGGACGCCAGGCTTGACTCTATTCCAGGAATCCTTTGTTGCAGCACATGTGGATGTTGCGGGGTTTTTGATAGACACCTCCTTCTTTCATTTGTGTAGAGACTCTCTAGTAGTTATCTGAGCTTGTCGCTCACAGTTCATTTATCACTATTAGACTTGTTGAGATTCTCTTCTTATCTTTACTTGTATTGGATATTTGGACCGATGGTTTATTCGGTTAAATATTTTCTTTGTGGATGGTTATTTTAGTTAACTGTGATTGTGTATTATTTTATGTTCCGCTTGAGTTTTATTTAATTAATTGAAAGATAAAAATTGGCACCAATCTACTTTTCTCACTTAGGTGGTTAGTAATTAAAAAGACGACAGTGATGCTAAGAATGGACCAACTGAGAAACCTTTTCTAACTTGATTTAGGACTGATCACCTGGGATTAATTAGGCGGGGTGTCACAGATGGTATCAGAGCATCATGTTCTTGTGTCCTTAGGATCTGTGCGGCTTTCTACGTTTCAGCGTAGCACTCGTTTGTTATAGAGCCCTATTATTAGGACTGTTGATTCATTTTCCGCTTGTGAGATATTGTATTTCTGCTGTGAATATTTTTATGTAAACTGTGTACTTATGCGATTTAATCTATTTCGGATGCCACCGAGGAGACTGAGAGCGGAGAGGGGTGAGGCTAGGGATGAAATCAGGGAGGCTCCCCAGGAGCCACATGTACTGCCACCACCACCCCCGCCCGAGTTGATTTCCACTACTCAGGTGGCAGTGATAGTGGCCCAGGCGGTCGAAACAGTAATGAGAGATATGGCATATCACTTTCCACATCCCCAGGCACCGCCTCCAGTGGCACCAGCACTTCAGGATCCAGTGGGGCCACCATCTTGGCAGAGATTTAGGGAGACCTTTCAGAAGGGTCACCCACCTAAGTTCCGGGGTAGCACAGATGTGATAGAGGCTTGTGACTGGAAGAAGAACATTTAGCGCCATCTGTGCATGCTAGAGTGTACCGAGGTACAGAAACATATGATTCCTACCTTTCGTCTGTCGGGGGCAGCCTTACAGTGGTGGGAGTCAGTTACCACCGCCGAGGAGCGAGACTTGATGCCGATAGCAGAGTTTTGGGTGCGGTTCGACCGCAAATACTTTCCACAAGCAATAGAGACTGAGATGAGAAAGAAATTCAGTGATTTAGTTCAGGGTAACCGATCAGTGGCAGACTACGAGGAAGAGTTCACCCGTTTGGAAAACTTTATGCCAAATGAGGTGAGCGATGAGGAGCGGAAGAAATTGAGGTTTATGGACGGTTTAGCCTGGCAAATCAGGCAACACTTGATTGGGAATCCGATGTTAGTGACGTATACAGACGTCGTTAATGCCGCACTTGTACACTGTCAGGATCATCGCTTCCATGCGAAGGGGAGCAAGAGAACAGGGGAGCCGATTCAACAGGGCAAGGTCGTTACTAGTAGTGACACAAGTGGTGCTCAACAGCAGGCAGGAAGTCAGCAAGGGAATCAGGCTAAGAAGTTTAAGCCTGGTGGGTTCCGACCTGGAGGACAGGGGTTCAGACAGGGGCAGCCGGGCCCGAATCAGCAGCAGCAGGTTCCTCAGGGCCGTCAGGGCCAAGGGAACAATGGGGGAGGCCAGCAGGGCCAGTGTCAGCCGCGTCAGGGCCAACAGGGCCGACGATAGTGGGATTGTCAGAAACGTTGTTTTGTCTGTGGCCAGCGAGGGAATTTTAAGAGGGAGTGACCATAGAGGGGCAGAGGTCAACAGCAGGAGGCCTAACAGGGGCAACGGGGACAATTACCGCCAGCAGCAACACCCGCCCCACCTCAGTAAGGGCAGATGCACTACGGACGTGTGTATAACGTCCGGGATGTTCCCAATCCCCCGGCGCAGCAAGCACCGCCAGCAGTTGAGGGTATGTTTCTCATTCATGGTTATGAGGGTAGTATTCTTTTTGATACGAGAGCATCACATTCATTCATTAAATTAAATTTTGTTAAACGGGCTGTACTACTAGAGACCGCGGGTAATCTTTGGATGTGTGTAGAGTCGCCAGTAGGCAGCGGGGTTACGATTCACTCGATTTGTCGGGGTTTGAACATTTTGATTGGGAGACTTGGTTTAGAAGCGGACCTCTTAGTGTTGGATATGGAGGGGTACGATGTCATTTTAGGTATGGATTGGTTGGCAGGTTATCGGGCGACGGTGGATTGCTATGAGAGGACCATCGTGTTCTCCATTCCAGGGAAGGAAATGTCTTTTTATAGCAATGCCACTACCTGAGGGAGGTTCACGCACACTTTTGTATTACATTGAAGAGGAAACCTCACAGGAGGTGGAAATTCCATTGGACTCAATCCCAGTGGTGAGAGACTTTAAGGATGTGTTTCAGGAGATACCACGATTGCCACCTAGCAGGGAAATCAAATTTGTGATCGATTTAGCACCGGGGATGAGGCCGATTGCTTGAGCCCCATACCATATGGCCCCTTCAGAGACGCGTGAGTTGAGGGAGAAAATTCAGCAGCTGCTGGGGCAGGGTTTCATTCGACGAAGTACATCGCCGTGGGGTGTACCGGTGTTGTTTGTGAAAAAGCGAGATGGCTCATTACGGTTATGCGTGGACTATAGAGAGCTAAATAAGGCCACGATATGGAATAAGTATCCATTTCCTAGGATTGACGACCTATTTGACCAGTTAAGAGGGCATCTTATTTCTCTAAGGTCGACTTGAGGTCAGGGTGTCATCAACTACGTATTCGAGAGGAGGATGTTCCGAAGACCGCTTTCCTGTCGCGGTATGGATCTTACAATTTCAGGGTAATGCCATTTGGGCTCACCAATGCACCAGCAGTGTTCATGGACCTCATGAATAGAATCTTCAGGGAGTTTCTCGATCAGTTTATTATCGTGTTCATTGATGACATCCTGATCTACTCGCGTACCAAAGAGGAGCACGTAGAGCACCTGTGGATAGTGTTACAGACATTACGGGATCACCAGCTCAATGCCAAATTCGGTAAGTGTGGATTTTGGCTACGGGAGGTTCAGTTTCTTAGACACGTGGTGTCAGAACGGGGTATTGCGGTGGATCCAAGTAAAGTATCGGTGGTGAGGGAGTGGAGACAGCCCACGACACCGACAGAAGTGGGCAGTTTTCTGGGGTTGGCCGGTTATTACAAACGGTTCATCAAAGGATTCTCAAAGATTGCGGGCCCTTTGACGAATCTTACCCGGAAAGGGGTACCTTTCACTTGGAATGATCACTGTCAATTAGCCTTCGACAAGTTAAAGGACAAGTTGACATCTGCACCCATGCTTGCATTGTCGAAAGGAGGATTAGAGTATTGGGTTTACACTGACGCATCCTTACAGGGACTTGGGGGTATGATTCAGCAGGAGGAAAGGGCTATAGCTTATGCGTCCAGGAAGCTAAAGCCCCACGAGAGGAATTACCCCACTCACGACCTCGAGGTAGCAACAGACGTTTTTGCTTTGAGGATATGGAGACATTATCTCCTGGGGGAGCAGTTCATGCTATTCACGGATCACAAATCACTTCAGTATCTTTTGACTCAGAAAGATCTGAATATGAGACAGAGGAGATGGCTAGAATTTGTCAAATACTATCAGTTTGATATTCAGTATCATCCTGGTAAGGCTAATGTGGTAGCAGATGCATTGAGTCGAAGACCGACTGGGGAAATATCAAAAGTCTGGAAAGCGAAGTGGAGAGAACTTCGATACGAGGATGATGTAGCCAGGGCTTGCATGTCAGCATTATCCATCACACCTGAGATCATTATGCGGGTTGTGAGGGCTCAGGCAGATGATCAGACCTTCCGGGATAAGGTGAGCCAGTTGCTAGCTGAGGGAGCAGAGGGTTACTCAATCAGCTCGGAGGGAGGGTTACGCCATAATGGGAGGTTGATTGTGCCAGAGGATGCGGAGTTGAGGCACGCTGTTATGACGGAGTCTCATGGGTCAAGATTCGCGATACATCCAAATGGGGATAAGATATATCAAGATATGAGGAGGTAGTATTGGTGGGCAGGGATAAAACGGGACATAACAGAGTTTGTTTCAAAATATGCCACGTGTCATCTTGTGAAAGTTAACCATCAGAGACCATCAGGGATGCTACAGCCACTTGAAATTCATGTGTGGAAGTGGGAGAGCATGTCTATGGACTTCATTACAGGGTTACCGACATCGCAGAAGGGTCACGATTCCATATGGGTCATTGTGAACCGGTTGACCAAAGTGGCCCACTTCCTGCCGGTTCGCACAGACTTTGAGACGATGCGTTATGCGCAGCTATTCATAGCAGAGATTGTTAAGCTGCACGGGGTACCGATAAATATTGTGTCGGATAGGGACAAGATCTTTGTGGCCCACTTTTGGCAGGGTTTTTAGGAGTCCATGGGCACGGAGTTACGTTTGAGTACAGCCTATCACCCATAGACTGACGGACGGACCGAGAGAGTCAGCCAGATGCTGGAAGATATGCTTAGAATGTGCATATTAGACTTTGTGGGAGGTTGGGAGAAGTATCTTCGTCTGGTAGAGTTTGCGTATAACAACTCTTACCAATTCACGATTGGCATGGCACCATTTGAGGCACTATACGGGAGACCTTGTCGTTCACCCGCTTGTTGGTTAGAGGTAGGGGATAACAAACTATTGGGGCCGGAGATTGTGCAAGAGACATCTGCCAAGATAGAACTGATCCGAGGGAGGATTCGGATAGCTCAGGATAGGCAGAAAAGTTACGCTGACGCTTCACGGAGACATGTGGAGTTAGAGGTTGGGGATCAGGTATTGGTGCGGGTTTCCCCTATGAAAGGGGTGATGAGGTTTGGCAAGAAGGGTAAGCTAGCACCGAGGTACGTGGGACCTTTCCCTATTATCGAGAGGGTGGGGCCTGTAGCCTACAGGCTGGGATTGCCAGAGCACCTTCAGCGGATACACGACGTGTTCCATGTGGCATCGCTGAAGAAATATCGCAGGAGCGAGAGGGCCTTCTGGCACATTCCACTTGAAGAAATTGATTTACAGCCAGACATCTCATATGAGGAGAGGCATGTGGCTATTCTAGACCGTAGCGAGGGGAAATTACTATCCAAGGTTGTTCCACTAGTTAGAGCACAGTGGGGTCATCACAACATTGACGAGTCTACCTGGGAGTGGGAGGAGGATATGAGGGAGCAATATCCAGAGCATTTCATCACAGGTATGACCTAATTTCGGGGACGAAATTCCTTTGTAAGGGGGGGGAGTATGTAACACCCCGCATTTTTCATGCATTAAATATGTAATTAATTCGGGAATTGAAAATTACATGTGAGACATAATTTTAATTGAATTAATTAGGGAAATTTTATTTAAATATTAATCGGGGAGTGAATGGTTAATATTTACGGGAATTTATTTACTAAGTGAATAGTAATCAATTATTTAAGTCATTTCGAGTATTAATGAGAGGGTATGCACTTATCTAAACCGGGAGTCGGTATAGACTAAAGGGGTGGGGGGATAAGTATTTTTATAAATTAATTCGGATGCCAATTCTGAGTGTACGGTTGTCCGAATGGGCCGAGATAGTCGGAAAGTGTACTCGGGGGTAGTAAATGGGTCACGGGGCATTTTTAGACATAGTCGGGCCCACACGGGGGCAATTGGGTCATTTGGGCTTGGCCCATTAGGCAAAAAACGGGATTTAGGTTAATTGTTAAGTTAGGAGAAGAAAGGAAACGACTGATAGAGTTTTAGAAAAAGGCTAAGTGTATTAAGGAACCCTAATAGCAGTTAAAGGCAGTTTTGGGATCACTAGAGAGCCAACAAGGATCATCTTCAACCTTGGAATTCATCTCCGAATCAGACACTTCGAAACCTAAGGCAAGTGGATAACTTGCAATAGTATTGAATCTATTTTTCAATTCATATTCATGTGATGTGTTTGATCAGAATTCGTTTTGGGTGTTCATGACATAAACATGAGGTTTTGAAAATAATAATCTGATTTACGAATTTGAATGAGGATTCTTGTAGAAATCTGATATTATAAATTGATACATATCTGGTAGGATGATATTTGGATAATTAGAAATGAATTTGGTGAAGGAATTTGGGATGTAAATGAGTAAGGAATTTAAAGATGAATATTTTCCCAAATTCAGAAATTGTAGTTAATGGACGAATTAATAACGTTGGAGGGCATTATGGAGGTCCCTAATAAGGTTCCTAACTTGTATTATTGTTAAGAAGGCTTGAGATTGACGGTAGAAGGAGTTAGGGTTTTATGAAACTCGTCCATGGCAGAATCTGTCTTCACGAAGAAGATGAAGACCTGCTCGATCGATCGATCGAAGGTCTGCGGTCGATCGATCGAAGTTCGGCAGATTTTGACAGTTCACCCAGTTTTCTTTTATATGAAGAAAATTTTAATTTAATCTTTTTCCATGAATTAATTTGGTGAGAAATTTATACATGGGTTTTAAATCTCATTAACGGTGAATAAAGTTAATTTAGAATTTGGTGACGACTTGGTGTGACATCATAATTTAAATTTGTTGGGTTTTGGAGAAATTAGGTGTGACACACTAATGTTGAATTTTTGGGAAGGTGTTCGAAAGGATTTAAATATAGATGTAGTGAACAAGTCCGGGGATAACGGTTGAGGAATACCGAGAGATAAATCTTATTTAGGTAAAGGCTAAATAATTCGGGAGTCGGGAATTTAGACTCGGGTGAGGTTAATTCGGACTACGAGAGTAAGTCCAATTTTATGGTGGGGGCGACACCAAAGGTGACTTAATTAATTAATGTGCGAATTAATTAATAATTACAGTTGGACCATAAACTCTTAATAAAATTAAATAGGCTTATGTTACGGATTTTGTACATGGTGTAGCCGGGACATTTTATATTTATATATATATATATATACGGAATGTGATAGTATATATATATAGTGTGTGTGCATTAATATCAATGATTGAATATTATTAGTATATACTCTAGTGCTATAGGGGGAGGTTGCGCGTAGTGGATGAATCCCCTAGCTTGAGAAGTAGGGCGAGTATAATCCCAGGTCATAGCGTTCGTTATATGGGTGAGGGGCATCTCACTTTCAGGGAAGGAATATGACCGCCTCCAATTCGTATGTTAAACTAAGTTAGTGAGCGAATCTGACTTGGATAACTAGGTTATGTGAATACACCTAGTGGGATAGCACTTGGGAAAATTTATATTTTGTGAGTATTTTTACTCGGGCGAAAGTTTGTATTAAATGTTATTTCAGTATGTTCGTGAATACTGTAAAATGATTAAATATAAAATTAGGTATATAATTATATATGGGATAATTAATACATAGTGAAAAATGTATTATGTGCATAACAAGTGTGAATGTTACGAAATTAAAAAGGGTAATGATTTAATTAAGTTTGACGTTTATAATAACTTAAAAATCATGAATTAAGGCATACTCGGTTAGGGAAGGTAAATTTCAAGGGTTAAAATAAGTATTGGGTCAGGAGCGTAGGACCTAGTAAATTAAATGGAAGCGTTAGTAGTGCACATTAGAGGAGGGGTGAGGAAGTCCTCAAGAGAGTGCGGCACTAACTAAAATATGAAGAGCATGCATATTTATTTATTACTGCAAGTTAATCATTTGTTAAATGTTTTCAAATGTTTTTGGGTACTAACCCTTGCTATAAAAAAATTTAAAAACCTTTTAGGTGTCCAGCCACAGGGATGCCAGGCTTGACTCTATTCCAGGTATCCTTTGCTGCAGCACATGTGGATGTTGCGAGGTTTTTAATAGACGCCTCCTTATTTCATTCGTGTAGAGACTCTCTAGTAGTTATATGAGCTTGTCGCTCACAATTCATTTATCAGTATTAGACTTGTTGAGATTTTCTTCTTATCTTTACTTGTATTGGATATTTGGACCGATGGTTATTTTAGTTAACTGTGATTGTGTATTATTTTAAGTTCCGCTTGAGTTTTATTTAATTAATTGAAAGATAAAAATTGCCACCAATCTACTTTTCTCACTTAGGTGGTTAGTAATTAAAAAGACGACAGTGATGCTAAGAATGGACCAACTGAGAAACCTTTTCTAACTTAATTTAGGACTGATCACCCGGGATTAATTAGGCGGGGTGTCCCACGCAGCTCCAAACTGTGACCATATATTGATAATTTGTTAAGATGGTCACGATTTTCGACTGTGAACAAGACTGTGACCTAATTAAAAAAATAAGATATGGTCACAATTCTGAATTGTGAGCATATATTAATTTTTAAATTTGGTCAGAGTCTTAATGACGGTACAAAACTATGACCAATAACAAAATTATTTATTTTTGTCACGGTTAGGGACCGTGACCACTAAAATGTCACGTGAATCGGGTCATGGTTTTGAGCCTTGACCAAACAATCACCGTCCCAAACTGTGACCAGTCACTCAATGTTTATGTCACACATTAGACCGTGACCCTATACTAGGGTCACAAATTTTCACCATAACGGCCAAAATTGGTTTCCTTAAAAGTTATCACAATCCAAATCCATGACCACATCCCTGGGTCAAGGTCCAAAACCGTGATCATCCTTGTAACCCCCTTTTTCAGATCCTTTGAACTTTCTTTATGCTTTGAGACAATGTTGAAGTCCTTGTAACTCGATGGTCATAAGACCTTAGTTCTTAAAGAATATTAACATTGAATACATCAAGGGTACCAAAAAGTATCTTTTTCATTTAAATAGCATATTACAAGGTTTACAACAATTCATGGGGAATGATGTACATCTTCTGGGGATTCTTTCGCATTTTTATGTTCAATATTAATTTGAAACTCTAGTTGCCAAGACAACTTCACTCATTTTGTGGGGCAGAGATATCCAAACTCTTTAGCTCTATGCTAAATATTTTTATATGGATCTCGAACATTGGTGGTGGTGGAGGTAAGACCTCTAGTGATACCTCATAGGTTTTATAGAGCTTTGTTAGAGCTTCTTCAAAGCCTTGTGGCAATTTTAGTGACTTCTTTTTATCCTTTATGGAAGTGATGTAGGATGCCCAGGATTTCTTCTGATATCCAAAGACTTCGCATACTCCCTTGGAGGTTAGGAACCTGATCACAAGCATGTGGGTTAAGATTACTACATATACGTAATTAAGCGATGGTCTGTCCATGATGACATTATAGGCCGATGGTAGGTCCACCACTATAAATTTGTTCTCGGTGGTTATGCATAAATCTTTTGAACCAAGGGTGAGAGTAAGAGTTACATACCCCAAGGAATAGGTCCATTCTCTATGGAACCCAATGAGTGGGGTAGTGGCTGGTTGCATGTGCTTTGCACTGAGGCCCAAAGCTTCAAATGCATCCAAGAACATGATGTTCGTGGAGATCCCCGTATCGATTAGTATCCTACTCATATTGGCATTTCTCATGATTATTGTGATACAAATGGATCTTTATGAGGTAATCGAGCCTTTATGAGGTAATCTATTAGGAAGATGGAACCTCCTTAGGGGCATCAGGTGGGAGACATACATGGTTTACCCCAATTTTTTCATGCCGGAGGATTCTGAGGGGGACCTTTCTGGTTGTGGTAGAAATCACTCCTCCTGCGAAGCCCTCGAAAATTCATTGGATATCAATGAAAGGGACATAATCTTTATTCTTATTGTTGTTGTTATTGTGCTGACCTCGACATGCATCATTGGCCACAAATTCTATGAGGTAGCCCCTGTTTATCACCCCCTCAATGATTTCTTTCAGTATGAATTAATCATTTGTGTTGTGACCATAGTTTTTATGGAATTGATAATACTTGGACTTATCTCGTTTGTCGTTCCCAGTCCTCACAGTACTTATTTGAGGCAAGATGTCTTGAGTCTTTACAACTATAAAGACCTTTTCCATGATGTTCGTTAGGGGAGTGAGGTGCTTGGCGTCTGAAGGTATACTTTTCTTAGCCCCGTCCTTTTTCTTCTTAGCCACAGCTCCTCCTAATTCCTCCCCCATATGGGAAATGTTGTATTTCCTCTTTCCTTATTTGGGAGAGGATACTACCTACCTTATTGAGATATCATCCTCCGCATTCATGTACTTCTGAGCACTTTCGAGAAGTTTTGTTATGAATTTTGGAATCTTTTTGCTAAAAGACCTCATTAAATCCTCTAAGGTGAGTCCTGATATAAAGGATACCACACAATGGTGTCGTTTAGATCATCGACCTGGAGGACTTCTTGGTTGGACCTCTTTGCATATTCCCTGAAGGACTCTCCAGCCATTTACCTGAAGTGGAGGAGGGAAGTACCATGCTTCCTCATCTTCCACGCTCTAATAAAGTGACCCTCATTGTATTTCCTCTTCCAGGCTCACACTCATCAGGAACCCTCATTGTGATACCAGAGTTCATTCCGTACATGTACCTCTAATATAAGAGGTCAACATCACCAACAATGCTCTAAACTTTTTGAGAAAAAATGGTATCCAGTGGTTCCTCAGCCTCATCCCTTGAGTTAACGACATTATCGATCGGTACTCCACTTGGAAACCTATCCTAAAATTCCCCCTTAGTCATGGTTGAGATGGGGATAGTTGTTTGGATAGAGTGTTGGGAGACAGTAACTCTCGACCCCTCAGAGACAAAATCATAAGGAGATAGTTCTATTGATGATACAGATAGGGTTCTCCCAACATCGGTTGTACAAAATTCATCAGAATACAAGTCTACTGTAACAACCCTCGCTTTTGTGATTCGATTTTATATTCATTTACTATATGAAGTAATTTTATAAAATGCTAGAATATGGAGTAAATATTAATTATATGAAGAAAGGTTAATATTTACTAACTTGTTGTATATTCACTGCATGTTAATATAGATATCCTCATGTGGAGTTTTATAGGGTCATGAGATATAAATGACATTGATGATTTGAAAATGGAACCGGAACTTAAAATGAATTATAAAATATCCAAATGATAATTTGTAGGCTGTAGTTAGTTCCGGAATGTGCGAGATAGTCAAAATATGTACCATATTGTATTTTGAGGTTTT
Source organism: Sambucus nigra (assembly GCA_949130495.1). NCBI lineage: Eukaryota > Viridiplantae > Streptophyta > Magnoliopsida > Dipsacales > Adoxaceae > Sambucus > Sambucus nigra. The sequence continues at coordinate 376,158,091 of OX422222.1, forward strand.
GGCCATTTTTGACTGATTATACCTTAAATATGTAGTTGCGTGTTATTTTATCGTGGTATTTATCACTTAAGTTGGGATTGTTGACTAAAGGCACGATTTATGTCTTGATTAAGTCACTATTCACCTAATTGTATTTCCTAAACCTAGAGAACTAGAGAGAGGAAGAGAAAGAGTAGAGAAAAGAGAAGAAATTGAAGATTGAAGAAGGATTCTTGCTTCTACACAAGGAAAATCTGCATTTGCTGGATTGAGGCAATTTTCCTACTTGCTATATGTGGTTTAAGATAAATGATTAGTTGTGATAATGGTGTTTTGATCATGGTTTAATTAGTTTAGGGTTTTGGTGTATTTGTGGGTCTTGAATCATTAAAGAATGATTTGGATGATGGTTGATGGTTGTTGTAGTAATTGGTATCATTTATGGTGTATTGGGTGAAATAAATGAGTTTGGTTTGAAAGGTTTTGAGTTGGGGTAGAAATTTGGAGTCCAAGACTCCATAGCCATTCTTGGCAAAATTGCAGGCCCGAATCGATTCGGCCCTCTGGGCGAATCGATTCGCTTAGGTCCAATGTTCAGGTTTAGGTGAACCGAATCGATTCGGTTTGGTCCTAATCGATTCGGAAATTATGCAGAAACCTTATTTCCCTGACCAAATCGATTTGGCTTGGTCCGAATCGATTCGAAAATTATGCAGAATCCCATATTTCTTGGCTGAATCGATTCGGAAAACCTGCACTTTTTTAAAAATTTTCTTTTTAAATTTTAACCCTTTTTCTCTAGTTTTAGGACTTAGGAACCTTCTTGAATGAAGTAACTGTAGGTCCCTAGAGTATTAGTTGAGTTTGATCGTCGCCTTACATTAGAATGGGATCATCTGGGGTTAGTTCCAGGGGTGTTTAAAGTAATGTTTAGGAATTACTTTCCTCGCATAGATTATAGAAATCTAGGAGATTTCTAAGTCATAATTGGAGACTTTAGACATTGATTTGAGGTATGATGGGTTACATGAAATCCAAAAAGGAGGTTTGGAAAATAACTTGGGAGTTCAAATGTTCTGCGAGGTTATTATGATGAGGTTAAGCACGTATAGTTCCGGATAACCATAATGCATTTGATAAAATGTAAAATGGACAAAGTAAATGATAATTTAGTAAATCGTGAAATGGAAAATAATGAAATGGTTAAACACACCTCTCTAAATACCATCTTAAGGGAAGTTCGTGCGTGAGGTGAAGCCCCCTGGCTAATGAATGCAGGGTGGATATAGTCCTAGGTCATATGAGCGCTTGCAGGCCCGAATCGATTCGGCCCTCTGGGCGAATCGATTCGCTTAGGTCCAATGTTCAGGTTTAGGTGAACCGAATCGATTCGGTTTGGTCCTAATCGATTCGGAAATTATGCAGAAACCTTATTTCCCTGACCAAATCGATTTGGCTTGGTCCGAATCGATTCGAAAATTATGCAGAATCCCATATTTCTTGGCTGAATCGATTCGGAAAACCTGCACTTTTTTAAAAATTTTCTTTTTAAATTTTAACCCTTTTTCTCTAGTTTTAGGACTTAGGAACCTTCTTGAATGAAGTAACTGTAGGTCCCTAGAGTATTAGTTGAGTTTGATCGTCGCCTTACATTAGAATGGGATCATCTGGGGTTAGTTCCAGGGGTGTTTAAAGTAATGTTTAGGAATTACTTTCCTCGCATAGATTATAGAAATCTAGGAGATTTCTAAGTCATAATTGGAGACTTTAGACATTGATTTGAGGTATGATGGGTTACATGAAATCCAAAAAGGAGGTTTGGAAAATAACTTGGGAGTTCAAATGTTCTGCGAGGTTATTATGATGAGGTTAAGCACGTATAGTTCCGGATAACCATAATGCATTTGATAAAATGTAAAATGGACAAAGTAAATGATAATTTAGTAAATCGTGAAATGGAAAATAATGAAATGGTTAAACACACCTCTCTAAATACCATCTTAAGGGAAGTTCGTGCGTGAGGTGAAGCCCCCTGGCTAATGAATGCAGGGTGGATATAGTCCTAGGTCATATGAGCGCTTGTTTATATTTTTCTGCGATGGGTAGGAGATTCTAGGTGTGGTCTTGCCTATCCTGCAGGCATATGGCCGCTTCCCGACGTTTTCGATAGGATCCCAGGTTGTCTTATGATAGGCCCTGGAAGATGATGGTTATTTAGGGGCACGCACAGTGGGGAAACCCGGACGAGCGGTCTTAGAATCGTTATACATATATACTTAAAACTATTCTAATCATCAAGTTGGACTTGATGGAGATAAGTGCCATAAAGAGCATAAAGAAATGCCATAAAGAGCATATTATATGCCACAAAGAGCATACTATTGAGATAAGTGCCATAAAGAGCACATGATAATAATTGTATTCCTAATAAGGAATAGAAAGATAAGATGAAATGGTGAAAGATGAAAAAGGTTTATGATTATTCTTATTCTCTTAAAAAATATAATTTCACTTTATAATCATTTAATTGTACTGATTCATTATAGGTTGCTATCATGCTAGAATGTTATCTTTATCATCCATGCTTATTCTTGCATTATTGTCATACTTGTCATTTATCTGGTGATCCCATAAAACCGGGCCCTGGCCGGTTCTTCTTTCTTGTTGTGTATATATATATATATATATATTATATCCGTTCAGGTGCTCCACCGCATGGTCGCCCGTAATGACCTTCCCGTCCCAGTGTCTTTTGACGAGCCGTGACATTTTGCGAATTTCACGGGATATTTTGTAGACGCCTCCTTTGTTGTTTTCTAGTTATGTTCAGGTTTTTATTCGGGCGTGTGGCCCAACTTTTGTAAATGTATAATGAATAAAACATGTAATTGATTGAACTTGTTGTACGTAGTATGATATTCTGTTGACTGATATTTTAGTCGGCTTCCTTACTGTACACTTGTTATTAATGTATATTGCTTTTCGGGTTTCCACTTTCTTTTCATGTATGGGTTGTTTAAACTGCTTTCTTTGAATTATAAAAAAAAATTGACAACCCGTTGTCTGAATTATTGAGTGGTTATCTCGTATACTCTTTATATTGTCATGATGCTTAGAATGATTCCATCAATGATTCCTGTATTTTTGGTGTATCGGGCTGGCCACCCCTTATTTCGGATACCAGGGTGTCACAGATGGTATCAGAGCATCAGATTCTAGAGTCTTTAAGGATCTATGTGGACTTATCACGTTATACCGTAGAGTTCTTTGATATAGAGCCTAAGGCTAGGATTGCATTGCTACTTATGTTTGCAATCTTCTGCAAGATAGATTAGTTTAAATAGTAACCTAACTCCATTGTTTCTTCATATCAGATGCCTCCCAAAAGAGGTCGCCCTGCTCGATGAAATAGAGTTGTAGAAGAGGACGTTGGTTCCCCACCGTCGCCACAAGCAACTTTTAGTGCCGCTGATGTAGCAAACATTGTGGTTCAAGCGGTCAATGCTGCCATGACTGCAATGACTCATCAAATGCCACCAGCTCAACCACGGGCACAAGATGCATAAGATCCTACGGGACCTTCTCCGTGGGAAAGAGTTAGGGAGTCTTTCCTTAAGGTCCATCCCCTAGAATTTGACGGTGGCTCGGATGTTATAAAGGCAAATCAGTGGAATAAAGACATCCAGCGCCATCTTCGCTTGGTAGAATGTAGCGAGGAGAAAAAGCAAACCCCCCGGCCTTAGAAGAAGAACCAGAGGAATGACTCTGCTAATGGAGGGTCTGACCGGGCGATTCCCATATCGAATGACGAGGCTCTTATAGCCTGTCTCACCCTCAGTTATGAGACACTAATAGGTGATGCCCAGAAGGCACGGGCTGCCATTTCCTCTTTGGTGTCGAGAGTCGACAAGCATTTTTTGGAGGTAAGGGATGTCTCTCATCTCATAGAATTCCGTGTCAACAGGGCTACTTAAGTAACCACTTTCAACCCTTGTTGTCTTAAACCTTTTCGTTTGAAGTGTTATCTCATACTAACTCATCTTCTTTATCATTTTGTAATCTCTTTTTACCCTCTCTCGTCTCAGTGATTGGGTGGAAAAGAGGCTTCCCTTGATTCGAAAAAGGAAGGATACTGAGAATGTAGTGAAGGGTTTGAGGGAGGAGTTGGCTTCCAAAGATCGTGCATGCAAGGTGGGCAATCAGAAAGACTTAAAAGATCAGAACAAACTAAATGAAGAGAACAATAATGTCTTGAAGGGTCTGACCGATTAGAAGAAGGCTGATATAGATGTGACAGTCAAGGTGACCCTGGATGAGGCTAAATCACAAGACGTTGAAAATTTTAAAGCTTTTGAGAAGTCTGGGCCTACTTGTTCAAATACCTCGAGATATGGTTGAAGACGATTTCTCGTTGGCCCATCCTCAAATAAGTCAAGGTTGGGATGCTAACCCCCCAAGACTTTGAGGGCCTTAACTTTACTGATGACCTTCTTGACACTACTCTGTCCGAGGTGGAAAATGTTGTTCTTGCTGAAGTTATAGAGAAGCCTTTGGTAGAGACGACCAAGAACACTGATCTTAACGTGGTAGAGGGTGATGGTAATAATGATGGGGCTGACACTGAGACCCTGACAAAAAATGTCTCCATCCGTCAGGGCGATGCTCCTCTACAAGATATCATCTAATATGATTCACACTAGGGGAGCGGTCTTTGGCCTTACTTTCCTTTTATATGTAATTTTTGAACAACGTTTGTTATAATTCTGATGGTTTATTCCTGAACAATTATGATGTATGTATCCTCATCTTAACTTCTTTTCTTTCCAAATTTTTCTATGTGATGAATGGAAATATTTATCTCTTTTCATTATGTTGTATCTGCTTGCTTTGAGTTTCCATAAATGTTAAGCATGAAGTTATCAAGTTTATTCTCGTCCTTAGTCGTGAAATAATAACCAACTTATTAATTTTCAAATCAGAGGCCACCAATTACTCTAGTTCTTATTCGAGAGATAATAACCAACTTAATGATTTTCCAATTAGAGACCACAAAATTAATGGTGTTAATATCAAGTTTAATCTCATCCTTAGCCAAGAGATAAATAACCAAATTAATGATTTTCAATTGGAGATCACCAAATTAATGATGTCAATCTCAAGTTTACTCTCATCATTAGCCGAGAGATATATAACCAAATTAATGATTTTCAATTAGAGATCACAAAATTAGTGATTTTAATCTCAAGTTTACTCTTATCCTTAGCCGAGAGATAAATAACCAAATTAATAATTTTCAACTAGATTATGTGTTTTTCATCACCTTAGTGATGCTATCATACCATTCCCCCCTTTCGGTGTTACTGAGAATCCATGGGTGAGACGACTCTCACATGATTTCTCGTATCACCGAGAGTGAGTTAATGCTGATCCACCATATGAATGATGTTTTTTAGATTAGGACAATTTGAACAATGCACTTGAAAAATTCATACAAGAAAAATATGAGGGAACACTTGGAATTATTTTCATTCATTACTTAAAAAATTTTAAATACAGAAAAGATTACATAGAATGAAATCCAATCATAAGACTACTGGTAATATCTTTTCAAATTATAGTCATTCCATGGATTAGAGAATGGTTCTCTCTCTAAATTCTCCAGTCGATATGTCCCCCAAATGACCTCTTCGGTGACCCAATAGGGGACGTGCCAATTTGGGTGTAATTTGTTTGGCTTGTGCCAAATCTTATTCAGAAATAAATTCCCCACAACTATCGGCCTAGGTCTGACCCCTTTGTTGCAAAAATTAATCGTCCTCTGTTGTTGTGATTCTTGCCTTACTTCATCATCTTCCCCTCTCTCTTCAATCAAATCCAGGTTCAACCTCCTCTCTTCATTATTTATCTTTGGGTTGTAGGTTTGGACTCTGTGGCTGGGCAGGCTGAGTTTGGTAGGTATAAAAACTTCTGAGCTGTAGACCAGCATAAAAGGGGTCTCCCCCATCGGTGGTCTCTCTGTTGTCCAGTATGCCCATATGATGAAGTGTACCTCTTTTGTCCATATGACTTTGTCATCTTCTAACTTCTTCTTGATCCCCTCTAAGATTGTTCAATTAGTGACCTTTGTCTAGCCATTCGCTTGAGTTCGACCTAGGGATGAATAGAATTGTTTGATGCCAACCTTTCCACAATAAGCTTCCAGGGACTTATTTTTATACTTTTTACCGTTGTTTGATATCAGTGTATGAGGTAGGCCATATCTGCAAATGATATTCCTCCAAATAAATTTGAAGGTCTTCATCTTTGTAGTAGGACATAATCTCAGCCTCTACCCATTTGAAGAAGTATTCGATCCACACAATCAGGAATTTGTAGTTACATGCAGTTCTAAGAAGAGGTTCCACTAAGACAATCCCCCAGACTACAAATGGACCAGGGATCATGATGGACGACAGAGGTTGATGGGGCTGATAAAGGATATAGGTGTATCTTTGTCATTTATCAAACTTTTTTACGTAGTAGGTCTCATCCTTAGTAAGGGTCGACCACTAGTAACCCTGTGCTACTATTACTTTTACTAAAGACCATCCCCGATATAACTAGGGCATGATCCCTCATCCACATCTTTCAAAACATACTCTACCTATGAGGAGTGGACACATCATAATAAGGGAAGTAGAAAACCCTTTTTTATATAGGACATCTCCTATGATGAAGTTTTTTTTGCCCTGTATCTCAATTTCTTTCTTGTGGCCTTTGATTTCGGTAGCTCCCTGTCTCTGATATATCTTATGAGAAGGTCCATCCAAGAACCTCCCAGATTCAAGTTCAAACATAACTCAAGTTTCCTATCATCTTCCTCAATGCTCGATCTTTGGAGTATTTAAAAATGGATAGTTCTCCTAATTTATATTCTTGTAGTCGATACTAACCTCGCCAATGCGTCAGCTCGGCTGTTGTTAAGCCAAGGGACTCTCTTTACTTTCACTTATCTGAAGTAAGCTAAGACCCTTTTCACCCTAGCTAAGTATTTTCATCATTTATTTCATAAATTCATAGAATCTAGTTTACTACCAGTTGGGAGTCACTGTGAACTACTATGTAGACGACATTCAACCGTTTGGCCAGGGATAAGCAGGAAGCGCTTCGTATTCACACTCGTTATTAGAGGCTTTGAAGTTTAACCTCAATGCATACTCAATGTCAATCCCATCTGTAGGCGATAGTATGAGCCCTGCCTCACTGCTACTTTCACATGAGGATGCATTCACAAATAGACTCCGAACTGGATCGTTGGCTCTAAAAGATCCTTCAATTGCTGCACCATTTCGGAACAAGACATATTTTTTATAAGGACGGCTCTCACACCACCGGTCTTGTCCAAACCTACTGTTTATTTTTTGGCAAAACTACCATCTCGTCTTCTTTAGTATTTCCCTCGTCCCACGTGATCTTATCCACAAAGTCAACTAACACTTGTCCTTTAATTTCTATTCTTGACTAGTACATGATGTTAAACTCACCAAGATCAATTGACTAAGCCATCAACCTACCCAATTTCTCAGGTTTATGGATGACCTGCCTCAAAGGGGTATCCGTGAGCACCACCATAGTGTGGGCCTGAAAATAAAGCTTCATCTTTCCTGAGGCATATATCAAGGAATATTCTATCTTCTCCATCCTCGGATATTGCTGATCGGCCCTTTGAAGAGACTTATTATTAAAGTAGATTGGGTTCTATACCCCTTTGTCACCTCGAACGATGGATATGGTGATAGCAGAATCTGACACTACTAAATACATAAATAACTATTCTACTTGAACTGGTAGAGATTAAAGCATTGAAGAACTCAAATAAGTCTTGAGCTCTTAAAAGGCTCTTTTACACTCTTCATTCCATTCAAATACTTTCCATAAGATTTTAAAGAAGGGGATACATTTATCTGTGGCCCTTGAGATGAACCTGTTGAGTGAAACGACCCTCCCTTTCAGCCTCTACACATCTTTGGTGTTTTTGGAGTTTTTATCTCAATTAGCGCTTTAATTTTTTTCTGGGTTTGTCTCTATACCCCTCTGGTTGACACTGAAGTCGAGAAATTTACCTGCACCCGTGCAAAACACACACTTAGTTGGGTTTAGCTTCATTTGATAAAGATCAATCATATCAAAGGTCCTCTCAAGGTCAGCCACATGGTCCTCGACCTCGAGTCTCTTAGTCAGCATATCGTCCACATAGACCTATACGGTCTTACCAATCTTCTCTTAAAATATCTTATTGACCAAACTTTGTTAGGTTATCCCTGCATTCTTAAGGCCTAAAGGCACGACTTTATAGAAGTAGGTTCCTTTATCAGTGATATAGAAAGTCTTCTCTGAATTGTCCTCATCCATGAATATTTAACTGTATCCAGAGAACATGTCTAAGAATCTCATCAATTCATGCCATGTTGTATCATCAATCATCTGATCTATACGAGGTAGGGGAATCAATCTTTAGGGAAAGATTTATTTAGATCAGTGAATTCGACACACATTTGCCACTTTTTGTTAGCTTTGGGGACTATCATAACATTGGACAGCCACTCTGGATAGTGCACCTCTCTGATGAACTCGACTTAATGGAGTTTCTTCACCTCCTCTTAGATGAATCCATACTTTTCTCTTGCATAAGATCTCCTCCTTTACTTAATTATCTTTTCTTTCTCATCAATGTTTAATTGTGGCAGATGACCTTTGGGTCTATTCGTGACATATCAGTGTGGCTCTATGTAAACACACTCCACCTCTTCCTTAACAACTCTATTAGTTAATCCTTCACCTCCTTCTTCAACGAAGAGCCAATTTGGATGGATTTTTTCATCTCGTTTTCATTTAGGATAATGGATTCTACCTCTTTTTTGGCTTCACCTTTCTTTAGCATCTTCTCATCCCTTGGGTTAAGAGTATCGATGTTATATGAGGTCGTGAGTTTTTTATGGGTCTCCCTCTTCTCAATCGAGCTGAAGTAACATTCCTTGGTCTCAACTTATTCATGTTGGACTTCCCCTAACCCATAAGGGGTCAGGAATTTTACCATCTGGTGTGCAGTGGAGGACACGCATTCAAACTCTTGAAGAGATACAAGTCTAAGGATGATGTTGTAAGCTAAGAATTCATTTTCATCCATAACAAAAACGTTTACCTTATTCGTTAGGCACCTCTTCCAGGAGCCCATGCATACTTTCATTTCATACATTCCCATAGGATGCAGTTTTTCTCCATTAAACCCTATCAAGGGTTGATGATACGAGATCAAACTCTTCTTACTGAGCTTTTTTTCTTTGAAACACTCTCAAAACATAACGTTGGCCGAGCTATCACCGTCTACTAAAATCCTAGATACGTCATACCCATGAACACTGGTGATGATGACCAGATGGTCGTCATGGGTGGCCAAGATGCCTCTGAAGTCCAACTTATAAAATCTTACCATCGGAATATCCATATCCACCTTTTACTCTTTCTCGAATCTAGCTCAGAGGCTACCGAATTTATTTCCATCCACTTTGGTGATGATATGGCATCTACTACATGTGCTTTGCGATTGGTCGAATCTGACCTCCATCAGCCATTCCCCCACTGATCATTTTGACATCAAATGAAATCATATTGTAAATTCCCTTTGGCTCTGGGATTTTTTATAAGAGATCAGGGTCGTCTGCATCATCATCATCACACTCTTCATCCTTCTTATTGGCCTGATGTTGTCACCTTAGCCTCTCATCTCTTAGCTCACCCTATCTCTTTCGAGCGTCATTTTTAGAACCACTTCGATCAACATAGTTTTGAAGATTCCCTTATTTAATTATTTTCTCAATCTCATCTTTCCATGCAAAGCATTTTTTTGTGGTATGTCCGTGATCTTGGTGAAAGTCACACCATTTTCTTTTGTCTCTCTTGTGAGGACATGACCTCATCTTTTCAGTCCATCTCAAAATTTTATCATCCTTAATTTCATTTAGAATCAAATCAAGGATTACCATAAGAGAAGTGTAGTTAGTATATTTATCGTCAATCGACCTATTTTTCCCACCATTGCCCTTAGCTTTCTAAGATTTACTTCCACCATTTTCTTTCTTATCATATCCCTTAGAAGCCATGGCCTTCTCCCCATTCATGACACCCGGACGTAGCCATGAGTTCAGTTATGGATTTTAGAGGATCTTTAGCCATCTTCCAAACCAATTTTCCCTTTTGAAATCCTCCCAAAAGGGAGGTAATGACAATGTTCTCCTCATAGTCTTTAACTTCCAACTTCTCTTTATTAAACCTTGCAATATATATTCTGAGAAACTTGTCCATTCCTTGTTTTACATACAGTAGATGGGTAGACTTTTTTTAGGGCTTCACACTGCAGCAGAAGTTGTGAATGAACTTCTCAACCAGTTATTTGAAGTTCTCTATGGAGTTCTTTGGGAGGAAAGTGTACCATACATGGGATACACCAATGAGATTACTGGAGAATGCCTAAAATATCATCTCATTAGAAAACGAGTAGATGTCATCCATATATTAGTACATCTCGACGTGATGGATGAGATTTGTGCTCCTATCATACTTCGACGTGATAGTAGGCAACTTGAACTTGGTAGAAGTTGGGTAGCTCACTATTATTTCTACAAATATATACCCTTCCATATATCTCCTTTGTATAAGGTCTCAAAGTTTTAGGAGATCGTTTCCTCCAACCTCTGAATGGAGTTATTCCATGGATTCTCAACTATTGTCACATTATACCCCTCGGCTACCACAGTATTATCCCCAGCTCCTTCCCTATCGGCTGGGCATTGCACAAGTTTCCTGCTAGCTATCTTTTCATGGCTGTTGACTTCATTTTGTTTTTCCTCTCGGCCAGATGGAGACCGACATTTAACACATCCTTTGTTTCACCTAGAGCTAAAATACTGCGAACTATGCCGAGTCGATCGAAAGTCGACCCTCTACTCAATCTATTAAGTGCTGAAGCATGGGGTTGGCCATCTTATCTTGGCTGGACACTATCTCCTTTGCTAAATAGGACTGGGCACACTGTATTTTTAAAAATCTCATAGGGTTCTTAGTACTCATCCCTATCATAATACTGGTCATTTGGGAATTCCTGGCCTTGCCTTCCTAGGAACAATTGCCTAGGGTCGGCCATATCTCTATGTCTTTGCTCTTGTGTCACTTCTTTATGTGGTGTTGGGGGTGGTCCCCCTCTAGCTGGAAACATTTCCCTTGCGATCGGAGTTATTATCTTCCCTACAATGCTAATGGGTATAGACATCATAGTTTAAGTTAAGGCAACAAGTTGTTCTTAAATTTTCTGTTGGATGGCCACCAACGAGCGTGGTGCTACCATAACCTCACCATCTTTGACTGGAGGGGTGGCTAGAGCTGGGTTCAGCACCATGAGGCAAATAGGAGTCCATCCTCTCTGGTGAATGAACGTAACAAAGGGGTGAGTTGAGTGAGCTTAAAAAAAGCTTGAAAACCCAACAAGAGCTCTTTTAATGGTGATACAGATCCAACCAAGTGTGGAACTAGATTACCTCCAGAAATTAAGTGAGAAATAAGCTAAAAATGAAGATGAAGAAGATGAAGAACCTTCATTCCCATAGGCGGCGCCAAAATGATGACACTATAAAGTCATTATTTTAATTTATATTAGCAGCTCAGGCACACACAATAATGGAGATGTATATATAACAACACTATAATGTAAATATGAGAAGTAGATGAGGATAAGAGGAAATACAACAGAATTTAAGTGGTTCGGCTATGTCAGCCTACTCCACTTTGCAGATGTGTATGGGTTTTCACTGAGAAGGAGGCTCTAATGGCATGAAATACACAACTCTTAAGCTTTATCTCTCTACTGTGAATGAGACAGGGTTTAACTAGGGTTTTATATTTTAATATCCTTTCTTTTGGGGAGAAGGCGGGTTTATATAGTTCCTGGGGTGCATAATGCACCCCTAAACATGTATGGACCGTGCACTTGTTCAGGCATCCAACAAAGGGTAGACACCTATCCTGGTCATGGTCATGGGCATGTACTCTCACATGCTCTGGTTATTTCATTATAACTTCCTTTACATGTGGGATGATAACGCCATAAACTTGTATCTCACGTGGATGCGTGTCGCCCTGTGAGATCTTGGCCTGGCTGAGGATGATACTTCGGGTATCCAGGTTAAATAACTGATTATCAAAGAGAAACTGTGGTCTCTACTTTCTAGAGGTGCAGGGATATGACGAGACTCATGATGGGATAATAGGACTATTGAGGTCTCTCAATTGATGGGAAATGCCAAGACGAGATGAGAATTATGAAGAGGTAATGAACTGATTAGAAGGTCTCGGCCCATGAGACTGTATGAAGCCAAGGATTCTTGAATAAGGAAATTAGAGGAGGGAGCATAGTTCTTATCATGACGATTTGTATGGTAGGCCTTGGACAAATAGGTCCCAGGTCGGAACGAGGTTATACTTGGGTATATCATTTAAGTTTGAAAGCAAATAGTAGCGAAAAAAAAATAATTCCCCTTGTGTGTTTGCTATTACGAGTGAGGAAATAAATGTACCTTTAGACAGAATATATAATTTGAAAGTTCCCTATAATTTTTCATCCAACTTACACAGGATTATTAATTACGCAACCCTCAAATTTACAATATTGCAAGTCTCACGATTGGCATGTGACCATAAAATTGGTTCCTTTGTTGTTTAATCACCGTTTGCCTGATCATAAGAATTTGCGGAGGGCCATTATGGAATTTGGTATCTACTTCACATTATTATGTGAAAAGCAGTCAATCGAAAGCACATTGTGGACGCAAAGTAGATATAGCTGAAGTAATTTGTGTCCTAGAGAAGTAATTTCCCCCATCATTGTTTGACACAAGTATTCACTTATTAACACACTTATACGATGAGGTGCTTCTTTCCATCTCAGTTAGCTATCAAAGCATGTACTTGTTTGAAAGGTTGATGAATGTTTTCAAAGATTATGTCAAGAATACATGATACATTGAAGGATCAATTGCAGTGGAATGCCTCACATAGGAGTCACTACACCAAAAAGGCCAAATTGACACCCTTCAACCGGCCACCCTTGTCACGGTCAATGACTGTGACAACGTTAGAAAGTTTTCATGGTCAAAGACCTTGACAGGCTCGTGCCAACTTTCTTAGTAAAATAAACCCTTCCTTATTTTTTCCCACCATTTTGTTTCCCCCTTTTCTCTCTCTCTATATGACGCTGCTCTCTCTCTACTTCCAGGTACATCTCTCTCTCTCTCTCTCTCTCTCTCTCTCTCTCTCTCTCTCTCCTTTGTGTGTATATGAATATGTGTGCGTGTGTGTGTGCTGCGTGTGTGGGTGTGTTCAGGTGTGTGCGCGAGTGTGGGTGGGGTGGGGGTGGAGGGGGGCACTGTGTGTGGGTTTTGGGGGGGGGGGGAGTAGGGGCAATGTGTGTGTAGTGTCCGTGTGTGTCGTCAGTAGGGGTGGGGTGGTAGGGCGCGTGTGTGTGTATTGTGTGTGTAGTGTGTGTGTGCGTTCATGTGTGGGGGGTAATGGAACAATTAGGGTTTCATACGTAAATGTGTAAATACCCAAATATATGTTGTACCCTTAAGTATAAATACCCCATTATTGTTGTCTAATACATAATGATAAGTAATTAACCCTTGATTTCATATGTTAATGTGTAAATGATGATTCTCCCCATGTTTAAGAGGCTTGAAGTTCAATTTGAGATTTTTCTTAAGGAATAGACATAATACGAATTGGAATTGGGACTTATAATTATTATTGTTAATTTAATTATGACTTTAATTCGATATAAATGATTTAGGAGCCTTTAGATTCCCCTTATTAATTGTTGGTTTAAAATTAGTAACTACTTAGTTTGAATTGATGTTTAGGATTTTTAGTAATTCTACATATTATGGGTTAGATGTTGTTGTTTTGGAATTCAGAATTAAGTTGTTAAACATTAATATTACATCGTGGTAGTTGAAACGGACAAATTGATTAGTAAAATATAGCTTTAATTGTATATCTTTAATGATGATATATATTTATAAGACGTGATGAAATGAATTAATTGAGTAGATGAGTTAAAAGGAGTATGGGATACACATTTGTTATTTTGATGTTGCTGTTGCATTATAGTGGACCGATGTTGGGTTGGTTAATTTTGGAAATGGAATGACCACTAGATTATTGTCCAAATTGGGGGGGGGGGGGGGGAGTTTCAACTTTTTTCTAAAATTACTGTGTCGCGAATAATATATTATTAATTCATATATATAATATGTTTCATTTATGATAATTAAATGAAACATACTTGAAATTACATATAGATACTAGCCTTTTAGTTCTTATGCGTACGTATTTAATAGACCTTAGACCCGTTCGAGATTCGTAAGTGTAAGTCCCACGATTGGCATGAGATCATGCAATTCGTTCCTCTATTGTTTAAGCACTATTTCTCCGAGCACAAGGATTTGCGGAGGGCTATTATGAAAATTAGTATCTGCTTCTCACTTTTGTGTGAGAATGTAGTCAATTGAGAACACATAGTGGCCGTAAAATTGGCTGTGACCGAAGCGATTTTTGTTTTTGAGAATTACTTTCCCCCATCATTCTTTGACATAAGTGTTCACTTGTTGGTACACCTATGCGACGAGGCACTTCTTTACGGTTTAGTTATATATCAGTGGATGTATCCGTTTGAAAGATTGATGAAAGTTTTCAAAGATTACGTCAAGAATACACGATACATTGTAGGATCAATTACAGAGGAATACATCATTGTGGAGTCATCAATCTATACTCGGGAATATATGCGTCACTCGACCAGCGTTGATGACATTCATGAGTTTGTCGATGAGGGTGGTCATATGAGGAGCAAATGAGTGAAATCAACGAGTTTGTAACATGAACAAGTAGCTCGTTATCTATTTGTCACACATGAAGATGTCGAAGAAGGGAAAAAGTTAGTTTAAATTATTTTAAGTTTTACATTATTTTAAGTTTTACATTATTTTAGATTATTTATACATGATTAATTTTCTAATATGTTCTCACATTAATTTTATGCAAAAAATATGAAGCCTGTGAGAACAATAAAAGACGAAAAACAATGGCACAATCAGACAACAAATTTAGGCTATGGTTGCCACAAGAGGTAATTATAATGAAAATGGTTGTTATATAATGTTACATTATAATAAAACTGTATAACTAACCTAATTAATTTATCTATATTCTCAGGTCTTAAAGACAGGTGATGCAACATCTAGGCTTACTTGTCTAGCCACTTGACCCTTGTTCATGGCACAAGAGTACAAAAAGTGTCTATTGATTGGTTACGTATTTGGTGCAAGGTTGTACGAGGAAATTACAAATGTACAGAACTCGGTCATTTCATATAAGGCTCTTACATTGTTTTGAGCGAGCGCAAAAGATATAAACCTCGTTGAAACTGAAATGAATTACTATGGTGTAATTCAAAATATATTTGAATTGAACTATGTAAGATTCAAAGAGGTTGTATTTTACTGTGATTGGGTAAGAGTTGAGGATAAAAATGCTTGTAAAATTGATCCTGACACCAATTTTATCATGATTGACTTGTCCAAGTTGAAGAGCAATGAACACGTGAGCAATGAGCCGTTTGTTTATGCATTTAAAAAGGTTAAGTAAGTGTTTTACTCAGAGTATATAAACAACGAGTCGTGGTCAATCGTCCTACACGTGGCAAAGTGTTTAAACAGTAGTGTGGATGACTTGGTTACTCCTACCAAATGTCAATCCATTTTTTATGATGATCCGAATTTGAAATAATATTTTAGATTTGTAATAACTATTCCAATTATCGGACGATAGTTTAATGCTTTTATCGGACATCAGTTTAATGCGTTTAATTCATTTGTACTTGATCATTTTCTCTCTTTCTCTCTTTCCTTTGTATGTATGTGTGTGTGGTGGGTGGGGGGGGAGTTTTTAACTATTTTCTAAAATTACTTCGTGTCACGACCCATTCGAGAGTGGCACAACCAAATAATTATTTATATGTCTTCTTCAGGTGTGTGTGTGTGTGTGTGTGTGTGCAGGTGTGTTTATATTCTTCTAATTCATTTGGATTTGTACTAATAACAATAATTTTTACATAAAATGTCTCCTTTATGGATTAAGGCAAGGATGATAATGATGATGTCTTTTTCAGGGCTCGGTGGTAGCTAAGGCGACGAGGGCACCTTGGCCCCTAAGCTCCCCAAATAGGGAAAATTGGAAATGGCCGTTGAGAACAAGACGGGCTTATTGACTAGATCCCTTGAGCTGGTGAAGACGATTATCGACCCGGGGTACACCAGTTGGAAGGAGGTGCCAAATGAGCTCAAGTTAGCTATTTTGGCATCACTATAGGTAATGTATTTATATTTCAATTTCAATTTCAATTTTAATTTATATTTGTATTAATATTTATTTGCAACTAACACTTACATTGTTTTTGTTTTGTATTTGTTTGACAGGAACAATTCATTCTGCCCCAGAACTTCGTGATTCTGTGTTGGAGAAGTTGAGGGAGCAATACAAGATTTGCAAGAAGAATTTGCGGGCTCTATACTTTGGGAAGACCCGGGACACCATTATTAGAATGCATGAGTTCGTCCCATAGAAGGAGTCGATCACATTGTCACAATGGCAAAAGTTCATTGAAAATGAGATCGAGGAGCGACAATTGGCATCTCGCCAATTGAGGAGGTAAACCGGGCAAAAATGACGAATGTGCACAGGATGGTAAGTTTTTATTTTTCTATAATTATAGAAATATGTTATTCTTCATTCTTTTACTTTGCGTTACTTACTAATTTTGTATTATTTTATTTCAGGGGACGAGGAGTGGCCCTGGGGGTAGGCCACATAGGCTCAGTGCCTATGTGACAATTCAGATGAAGAAGGGCAAGGATAAGGAGGTGTTCCCAAGCGTCACGACCACGATTGTAAGTAATCCAAGAGTTTAATTTTTTTGAATTACGTTATAATTTTTTTATTTACTTATTTAACTAATCGTGTGCTTTTTGTCATTTCAGGCAAAGATTGAGGAAGTGCATGAGTCGCAGTCTAATGCCGACAAGGCATCTTTGTACACTGACGCACTCAACCAAATACTTGGTGTTGATCATAAGAGGAGGACTAGGGGCGAGCTCGCGGGTGGGAAAATCTAGGATCACCAGAATGGAGATGAGCAACACTGAGTTGGCTCGTCAGGTGGACATGCATGACGTGAAGCTATCAAGGTTGGAGGTGACGGTCCTAGATATGTATGCATTCATGAAGCGTCAGTTGGGCGGAAAGGTAAGGGTAAAGGGGAAGGAGAAGGTGGTGGAAGATGAGGACGAGGACGAGGACGTAGACATCGCTTATTCATCGTCGATGCGCGCGGACTCACTGCTTAATGATCCAGTCCCCTACTTGGCTCTCGTCCAACGGCCTATTTCAATAATCGGTTGCCTGAGCATGTGTTTACACGACATATATGATGGCCAGCGGATAGAGGGGGGGTTGAAGAACTTGAATACCATCCTGGGTATGCCGGTTCATGGACGTATCGTTCAAAACATCGAGGCTAGGGTGATCGACAGTCATGTGATAACCACGAAGGAGAACTTCGTATTGTTATTGTGCGAACAATGCGGCCTGATGCATATTGAGGGGTGTCTCAATGCGTATATTGTGTGACCTTCCTTCCTCCTCAAACCTACCCCAGACACTATGACGTGACATTATCTGTATTTATTTTTATTTGGACACATGCATTATATTTGAATTGTTTTGAGTTGTTACATTTTTATTTGGATATGGATTGTATTATTTTTATTTTATTTGGATATTGAATTATATATGGATAGATTTGGTTAATTATTTTTATTTTATTTGGATATATGTTGTTTGAACAAGTACAATTTTGCTATAATAGGTACAAATATACTGTTGGGCTGCGGCAGTGGCTAACCTGCCCAGCGGAATTTTTTAAAGTTTGTCATGGCTTTGTCATGGTCTTTAACTGTGACAAACCTTGTCAAGGTCAAAAACCGTGACAGGGCCGTGATAAGACCGTGACAACAAAATTTGTCACCCCCAGACATGTCATGATCATTGACCTTGACAAGTTGGACTTATCACGATCAATGACCATGACAATTCGACAGTTTTGATGTAGTGAGTCATCTTCACTTGAGAATATATGCCCAACCTAAGCATTGTAGATAATAGTGATGAGTTCATCGATAAGCGTGGTCATTTAATGGTCACACGAGTGAAATTAGTAAGTTTACAGTATGAATAAGTAGCTCATTATCAATTTTAAACCCATGAAGATGTAGAAGAATTGAAAAAGTAAGTTTATGTTATCTTTTAAGATTATTTTAATTTTTATACTTGATCAACTTCATGATATGTTCATCATGATTAATATAAGAAATATGATGCATAACAATAAAAGATTAAGAATGATGGCACAATCAAACAGTGAATTTAGGATATGGGTGTCACATGAGATAATTATTATGAGAACGTCTCTCACTAAATGATAAATTGTAAGAAACCTTTAAAACTAACAAAATTAATGTTTCTATAATCGCAGCTGTTAAAGATGGGTGATGCGATATCAAGGCTTGATCGTCTAACTAGTGAACAAAATTTCATGGCACTGGAGTACAAAAAGTATCGATTGAACCATTATGTATTTAGTGCAAGTGTGTATGAGGAAAATACCAATGTACAGAATGCAAGCATTTCATATAAGGTTGTTACTTATTTTTGAGAGAGTGCGAAATATAAAAACCACTTTAAAGTTGAAATGACTTATTATGGTGTCAATCGGAATATATGAATTACACTATATAAGCTTCAAAGAAGTTACGTTTTACTATTATTGGGTAAGAGTTGAGGACAAAAATACTGGTAAAGTTAATCCAGGTACCAATTTGATCATGGCTGACTTTTTCAAGATAAAAAGCAACGAGTATATGAGTGATGATCCATTTTGTTTGTTCTTTTCAAAAGGTCAATCAAGTGTTTTACTCGAAGAATATCAACGACAAGTTGTGGTCAATCATCTTACACGCGTCGAATTATCTAACTAGTAGCATAGATGACTTGGATGCTCCTACCGATTATCAATCCATTTTGGATGATAACTCAAAATTGAAATAATTCTTAGATTTATAATAAGGATTCCAATTATTTGAAACAATTCTTAGTTTAGTTTATAACATGGATATGTATTCTTATAATGTCATCGTTAATTTGTATTCTTCTAATTTCATTGTTGATTTATCACAATTTAATGCTTTGTTGGATATATTATTATTTGATGACAATTTAATGCTTTATTCATTTGGATTTGATTAGTTTTTGGGGATTTAAATCAATCTTTGTTGATTAGTTAGAGAATACGTTAATTTGGATTTTAATCAGTTTAACCATTATTTGAAACAATTCTTATTATTGTTTATGATATGGATTTGTATTCTTCTAATGTCATTGTTAATTTATCATGCATATTAACTAACAATGTCAAACTAATTCATTATTTATATTTATAAACCATCTTCTCATATATATGTTTATATTGATAATAATTTTTGCAGGATATGTCTTCATCAGGGCGTGATCAGGGAAGCGGCTACGAGGAAGGCTCGTCTAGCACTAGGCCCCTAAACTGGGGAAAATTGAGGAGGATAGTGGAGAATAAGACGGCCTTCCAAGATAGGGCCTTGTAATTGGCCAAAACGATTATTGGCCCCATGTACACTGATTGAAGGAGAGGGTACCCGTTGAGATTAAGATGTCCATTTGATGGGGCATTCCAAGTATATGCTTGATCTACTTATATTTAAATTTTACGTTAGAACAACTAAGGGAGCAATGGAAAACGTGAAAGACAAACATGTGTGCACGGTATTTTGGTAAGGACCAGGAGTCCATATTACGACGTAGGGATGCGGTATCCAATATTTAAATTTTATTTTATGATTTAAATACTAGCAAGTCACCTTTTGTATTTGTTGGACAGGAACAATTCGAATTGCCCCCAGAATCACACGATGACATGTTAGAACAACTAAGGGAGAACTGAAAAACATATAAGAAAAACATGAGTGCAAGGTATTTTGGTAAGGGCCGGGAGTCCATATTACGATATAGGGACACGGTATCCAAAGAGGGATCTAATCTTATTGCCAAACTGGCAACCGTTTGTCAATAATGAGAAATCTGATAGATAATTGGCCTCTCGTGAATCGTGGAGAGAAAAACGGGACAAGAAGGTTGGCGTCCACTACTCTGAATGAACGTTTTATGCCAAGATGGAGCATAGGATGGTTGGTTTTGAATGTTATTACATTTTACCAAGGTTCTGAAAAACGTGGGGCGTGACCGAAGCGTGGAGCCGCCTTAAAAAGCCTAGGCGTCCCTTAAGCATAAAAAGGCGTAACAAGGCGTTTAGGCCGTGTGTAATATATTTTAATATTTTGAACCATAATAAGGCTAAAATTGTGTATAGTTTAAAAATATGTTTGAATGTATGCAAATTAAAATACTATTTGATTATTTTAGACGAGATATTGGTCCGGTTTGTAAAAAAGTCTTTCCCAGGTGATTTTGTTTCACTAAGGCATTTTTATTTTAAAAAAAGTGCGCGTTAAGGCTTTTACCAAGAATAAGGCGTAAAAGGCTTAAGGCAGGGCATTTCTAAAAGGCTTAAGGCGGGGCATTTCTCCTAACCCTCATGCCTAGGCGGAGCCTTTTAAAACACTGCGATTTTACTCTTACTGTATTCTATTTGGTGGTAATTATATACTAATTCACTAATTTTGCATTATTTTATTTTAGGAAAAGGGGAGTGGTTATAGAGGTAAGCTACATAGTCTCGATACCTATGTGGCGATTTGAATGAAGAAAGGGAAGGACAAGGAGGTCAATCCGACCATGGCCACCACTATTGTAGGTTATAGTTGTATTTATGTTATTAATTCATTATTTATAATCACATGCTTTTTTACTATTTCATCTACTCCATTTTTTTGTTATTTAAGGAAAAGCTTAAAGAAGTCCATAACTCACAGGGTGATACGGACATGGCATCTATGAGTACGGATGCACTTATCAAAGTTCTCGAGCGAGTTCATAAAGGTCGTACTCGGGTTGTTAGCTCTCGAGTGAGAAAGTTGAAGCTCATTAGGATTTCATCGAGCAACAGTGGATTATCACGCAAGGTCGACGAGTTGAAGACCAACTCGGAATAAAAGTTTGACAACATCGAAAAAACATTGAATGTAATGTTTTCGATAGTTAAGAAATATATTCAAGGTCGAGCCGGGAGAAGCTATGTGACACCCCGCCAGATAAAATATCGGGTGATCAGTTCTATATCAAATTAAAATAGGAATATCATTTCGTTCATTCTTATCATCACTGTCAAAATCTTTTTAAAACTTACTAACCACCTAGTATTAAAAAAATATGGTGTCAAATTTTATCCTTTTCTTTAAACAAAATAACAACATGAAAAAATATAATATGAGCCATTCACGAAAACTGAATCCAACTCAACTGAATAAATAAATAAACCACTAGTCGAATAAACCCTCGGCTATAACCCACAATGTAAGTAATAATCCAACTACTAAGTAAATGAATCCAAACACTGAAACTGAGAGTAACTGGGGAAACATGCCCGAAATGATAACTGAATCTCATAATAAATCCTTAATCTAGGAATAAAGAAATGAGGTGTCTACTTAAACTCCTGATAGCATCCATATGTTCAGTAACTGCGGGTCCCTAGAATGAAATATCAGCCCTGGTATCCCTATGGATGGACACCCAAAAGGTCTTGAAAATATTTTAATAGAAAGTGTTAGTACACAAAACGTTTTGAAAATATTTAGTAAGTAAGTTATCCAAATAAATATCAGTTATTGATTACACATGTTAGGATCATGCACACTCTCTTGAGTTTCCTCACCTCTCATCTATAGTGCGCACCTAACGTTACCACCTAGTCACGCTACGTGCTCTAACTAGGTCACCAATATCTAATAACTCACACAAATCTAGTTTACTCGTACCGCCCATACCGTACGCTACATACTACCCTTAATTTTCATTAACTCATTAGTTAAGTTTCACTTTATCTTCCCATACCTCCCATACAATATGTTCCCGAACTTCTAGTAATTGTCATTACTTTTACTTTATCACTAATACTATAATATAAAGTTCTTACACTTACTTTTTCTTTAGGTACTTACTACCTAATTTTTCTTTAGGTACTTACTACTTACCTTATCTACTAATCACACACAAGTAGATTTTGCATCTATTTCAGTTATGCACTTATCTATTCCTACTACTCTTACTCATAAGTAGCTTATACAATTTTAAATATGCACTAACAAATCTCACTACTATCACGCCTGAGTAGATTTAAAACATTTCTTAGGTATACCCCACTTAACCTTTCTACTATCAGACATAAGTAAATTATTCATATGGTATATATTTCACACACACATATACCAATACTGCATATCCTGTTATCAAGTCCCCATTTCACATACTAAGGAAAAATGGTTAAGAATTTCTCCTCGAACTTGGCTCGAAATGTCTCATCGAGTATAGTTCGGAATGTATCCTCAAACATGGTTCGAAATGTCCCCTCAAACTTGGCTCGGAATGTCTCTTCGAGCATAGTTCGGCATGTCTCATCGAACTTGCCAATCCTATCACATGGAAGCACACAATAGGCATTCACAACCCAAGTACTTATATAAAATAGTAGGTATTCACACAACCCAATTATTCACATGTGTACGTAGTATTTTTATCGCTCATACTTACCGTACTTATTATTTAACGATTTATCTCACTGTCTATTAGAGTATTCACACAACTCTAAGGTCTCTTGCTACCCCTTTTATTTATAGCAATAGTTAAACTATCTCTAACCTACTGGTAAACATCTTGCATTGACGTTGACTCTCCCTGTAAATCAAATCCTAAATTTTTAACATGCGACTCGATCGGTTTATCCCCGTTGGTCCCTATTCTAAGCCTTACACTCCAAGGCCATAAAGAATCTTAACCATACCCCTACTGGTATTTATTATGCCCCTCCATAGATATAATAACATCCCCAAAATTTCTCCCCATCATTGGAAATTAAAGAAACTTAACCAACAAAAGAACCCAAAATTAGCTTTGGTCGATCGATCGACCAAAGGATTCGATCGATCGGTTCCATCAATCGATCAACATATTTGAGTCGATCGATTTATCCAACAGGTGCAGGTCATCTTCCTCCTTATTTCACCATGTCTGTCCGATCCAAAATTCATTACACCTTATGGAAATACCTCTCAACACAACCAAACATCTTATAAATGTATAGGGATCATTCTTAACCTAAATATATCCTCAGATTCACACTAAATCCATTCAAGAACCATCAAAATCTAAATTTTCTCAACAACCCTAGATAATTGAGTTCTTCATGATTACACAACATAAACCCATATTTAAATCCATATTTACCAATATAAATCCATCTGATATCAATCATCTATAAATGTAAATACCAACTACATGCAATCCTACCCAAACATGTAATCAAATCATTCTTTTTCTATAAGAACTTTCAATAAAATCAATTTATTTGCAAATCCCTACACATGGGTATTATAACTTCATAAATTTTTAATAAACCACTTTCCTTGATTACGGTAGGATCTTATTTCATGGTTTATGAGGGTGTTTGATTGATTCTTTCTTCAATCTCCCTTCCTAATTGATCTTTGTTGCAAGAATCCCTTTGTAGCCTTCACAATCACCTCTTTAAGGCTTTAGAACTCTTTCTCTTTTCTCTCAGTTGGTTCCTATCTATTTTTCTACATTCTGAACCCTAAATCAATCCCCAATACATTTGATATAACTTGAAAATTGTGTGGGTCTCCACACCTCTATTTGCTAAATGACCACAACGCCCTCGATAGTTGCCGGTTTGGTCTATAATTGACCTGAGATCAAAACTGTACATCCGGGTACACTTTTTCAATTATTTCGACCCTTTTAGGACCAATCGTGACCTAACAATTACCATTCAAGTCACTTTAAAAATCATCTCATTTCCACCTCGAAATACGACACGCGTACGATTTAATCTTAAACCAAATTAATTAAATCTAAATCACCGAATTAATTAATTTCCCAAATTAAATAAATTTTCTGAATCACCAATTTCATGAATTTCCATATTCTCTTAAAGTACGGGGTGTTACACACTTCTCCCCTTACAAAGGAATTTCGTCCTCAAAATTTGGATGAAGCTCTTACTCCAAGCTCTCTACCCTGCCTTAATCCTATACTCTTAAGGCCACTACATGTATTATTTATATCCTCCCTAATCGCGAATAATATTACAATTATTTAATTTCCTAGGGAGCCCATACACCCTATACCTATGCATAATTACAAAAATGCAACTCAGCTCCACTAGCCTCAAATTTTTAACATCGTCACTATCCCTCAGATATGACTATATAACCAAACCATAATTACGGTACTCATCCCATGTCTTAATGACCAACCATCTTCCCACTTCCAACATTATGATAAGTTTCATGCGTGGGATGTCTCGCAAAGCAAAATCTAAAGAAGGAACCCCCCGATACGCTACTACTTAACATTATCGATCGTTGGGATTCGTTAAGCCCTTAGTCCATAGTACGTATCCCCAAAGTTCTTGTCTCTAGACATAAAAGTATACTCGTCTGCACTCATGTTTCAGAAGACTACACATAACATGGCGCTCTTACTATCTCTAGTCTCTTAGCACATAAATCACGAGCTATATCTCTTCGCTTGATAAAAGTGAATTTATCCTGAATCACATCAATTAACGTCCCTACTCATCGGGATTAAATATAAAATATAAACATTTAAGCCTACTATGAATCTCATAATAACATATAAAAACATATTAAGGTTAGACCCTCTTTCAGGTGACATAAAAAAAATCTTATGCTGGAACAGCACACAAAAATCCTGTTATAACTACCGTTATAGCCTGAACCATTGCTAATCAGTTGAAACTCAACAAGTAGTCTACTTAATTCTCATAACTTTAGAAAGTAGTAAACTAGCACGTAATGCAACCACTCTTAGTGTAAACCTCCGTTCTCTCTCAGGCGACACAAAATTTCTGTTACCCCACAGTAACTAATCATACACATACCAATTAAGGTTACTACTGCTACCGCACCCACTAGACCCGACTCTCTCACAAATTATAGTGTTAACAGTCTCATTCGTGACGCATCCATGTCACTCAAAAAATTTCATACTCATAACGATAAACATAAAAGTAATTACTCCATATTCGAGTCCATCATCCTTCCGCAAGATTTAGTCTGCTCAATGTAATATCGACTCCTATACAGATCAAATGCATCAATGCCCCATAATCCACTAGTGAATCCACACTCATAAGGGAACTACCAGCTACCTCTATTATGCCATCGGTTCGTGCAAAACTAGTCTTAATACAAAATTGTAAGGCCCCAGTATCAAACCAAAATCCCACTCTCAAGCTAGTGAATACGAAACGTACCCTCTATTGCAGGTGGTGCCTATGGTACTGGAGGCATTGGTACATCCCGGACGTTATACACATGCCCGTAGTGCATCTGACCCTATTGCCTATGTGGGGCTGATGCTGGTGCTAGAGCTATCGGAGCCCGCTGCTCCTGTAGGGCACCCTGCTGCTGAACCCCATCCTGCTGTGGGCATTGTCTCTGCCTATGACCCTGTTGGACACATATAAAACACTATCCTGGAAATGGTCTCCTCTGGCCCTGCTGGCCTTACCTAAACCCCCCATCAGGGCGGTAACTTCCAGGCTTGAACCTCTTGGCAGAGTTCTCCTGTCGAGAATTTTTCCCCTAGTGACTACCTGTCTGCTGCTGTGGTGCTCCACTGGTACTACTTCCATTAGCCTTATTCGGTTGGCTTAGCTTACCTCTCTTGCTCCCCTTCGCATGGAAGCGATGATCCTGATAGTGTAGTAAGGCTGCATGAACGACATCAATATATGTCACCAGTGTGGGTTTACCCATAAAATGTTGTCTGATCCTCCAGGCCAAACCCCCCATGAACTTTTATTTCTTCTTTTCTTTATTGCTTACCTCATCTGGCACAAAATTACCCAAGCGGGTAAATTCTTCCCCCTAGTCCGCTACCGAATGGTCACCTTGAACTACTTTATTAAATTTCTTCCTTATCTCTGACTCCACTATCGGCAAAAAGATCTTGTGGTCAAACCGCACCCAGAACTCTGAAATCATCATCAGATCCCTCTCCTCAATAGTGGTCACCGACTCCTACCACTGTAGAGCTGCTCCAGCTAATCTGAAGGTAGCTAACATATGTTTCGGAACCTCGCTGCAATCTAACATGCAGAGATGGCACTGAATGTTCTTCTTCCATTGTCACATCGTCACTACATCCGTGCCGTCCTGGAACTCGGGCGGGTGGCCTTTATGGAAGATCTCTCTGATGCTGTGCCAAGTGGGTTTCCCTTGAGGGGCCTGAATGACTAGGGTTATGGGCTGCTATGCCTGAGACTTAGGGAAGTGGGATTTCATGTCCCTCAGAGTTATTTCCATGGCCTGTGACATTATCAGCGCCACCTAAGTAGCAAAAATCATCTCTGGTGGTGGTGGGGGATCCCTGCTGGTCCTGAGGGTTCTCCCTAGACTCATCTCTATCGTCTGCCCTCTCGACTGGCTCTCTCCTTGATGGCATTCTCAAATAAAATTCAAATTTGTATAAGTACACAGTTTATACAAAATTCTAATTACAGAAGAATGATATCGTAAGCATGCAAGGACAATTCAACAGTTCTATCAATATGGCTCTATATCAAATTAATGATACGCTGAAATCGTAATAAGCCATACAGATCCTAAGGACAACAAAACTTGATGCTCTCATACCATTTGTGACACCCCGCCTAATAAAATACTGGGTGATCAGTCCTATATCAAATTAAAATAGGAATCTCATTTCATTCATTCTTAGCATCATTGTCGAAAACTTTTTAAAACTTACTAACCACCTAGTATTCAAAAAAGCTGGTGTCAAATTTTATCCTTTTATTTCAAGAGAATAACATCATGAGAAAATATAATATGAACCATTCACAACAACTGAATCGAAGTCAACTGAACAAATAAATAAACTATCGGCTATAACCCACGATGTAAGGAATAATGCAACTACTAAGTAAATGAATCCAAACACTGAAATTGAGAGTAGTTAGGGTGACATGACCGAAATGCTAACTGAATCTGATAATAAATCCCTAATCTAGGAATAAAGAAATGAGGTGTCTATTCAAACTTCTGCTAGAATCCATATGTGCAGCAGCTGCGGGTCCCTAAAATGAAATATCTGCCCTGGCATCCCTGTGGATGGACACCTAAAAGGTCTTGAAAATATTTTGATAGCAAGTGTTAGTACACAAAACGTTTTGAAAATATTTAGCAAGTAATTTATCGCAATAAATATTTGTTATTGATTACACATGTTTGGATCACGCACACTCTCTTGAGTTTCCTCACAATCATCTATAGTGCGCACCTAACGTTCCCACCTAGTTATGCTACCCACTCTAACTAGGTCACAAATATCTAATAAACTCAGACAAATCTGGTTTAGCCGTACCGCCCATACAATATGCTACATACTACCCTTAATTTTCATTAAGTCATCAGTTAAGTTTCACTTCAACTTCCACTACTGCAGATACAGTATGTTCCCGAACTTGTAGTAATTATCATTACTCTTACTTTATCATTAATACTATAATATAAACTTTTCACACTTACTTTTTCTTTAGTTACATACTACCTACCTTCTCTACTAATCACACACAAGTAGATTTTGCATCTATTTTAGATATGCACTTATCTTTTCCTACTACTCTTACTCATAAGTAGCTTATACAATTTTAAATATGCACTAACAAATCTCACTACTATCATGGTTGAGTAGATTTAAAACATTGCTTAGGTATACCCCACCTAATCTTACTACTATCACACATAAGTAGATTATTCATATGGCATATATTTAACACACATATATACCTAATACTGCATATCCTGTTATCAAGTCCCCATTTCACACACTAAGAACAAATGTGTAATACCCCGTATTTTTGAGGGATTTTATTTTAATTATGGAATTATGATTAATTAATTTAAATGGAGAAAATTGATTTATAATTAATCCGGATTTAAATTTAATAATTACTAGCGTGACGAGAGTTAGTCTTTATTGGTTATAATTATGTTGAATACTACTTAACGAATAAATTAATATATGATTATGAAAATATTATTATGGCCGAGAGTGAAAAATATGGCAGTTGCAATAGAGTTAGTTAGGACGTGCGCGTGTGTCGTTCCAGTATCACTTTATTCGGTTAAAAGATAATTTATTTTTTAAGTAACTTATATGATCATTTTGAGTGGACCGATGAGTTCTAAAGGGCCGAGATAGTCAAAAAACTCTACCCGAGTGTTTTATTTGGATTTCGAGACAATTTAGGCCAGACTAACACCCCGGAGGGGTATTTTGGTCTTTTGAGATTTTGGGGAATTAAAATGGATAAAAATAGAAAATTAAAAGGGGAATTTACATGGGTAGTAGGTTATCTATCAGTTTCCAAAACTAAGTAAAAGAGAGAGAGAGAGAGAACCAAAGAGGAAGAAGAAGAACTCCATAGGTGCCCTGGGATAGACTCAAGCTCTCACACAAAAAATCAAACCAACGCGTAGATCGTGAAGAGAGGATCACCCCTATACCACTTTCATTTAGAGAATCAGAAGTTCACAGAGAAGCAAATGTTTATCTTGCTTGAGGTTAGAGCATATAATGTCCATGTTAGATTAATTGATTTTTTAATCATGATATTATGAGTTTGGGACGAAAATTGGGTATTAATCTTTAATTGGGAGTATATGTTTGCATGTAGTTAGATAACTATGTTCTGGGTATGACAAATATGGTTTTTTTATGTTGATTTCATGACACAAAATCTTGGTTTTAAATTGTTGTTAGTGGAGGCTATACGAATTTAGAGCTTTTAAAGATTTGAGGAATTTATCTTAATCCCTATTATAATTCTAAGGATTTGATGTTAAAAAAATGGGGTAAAGAGTGCCTAATCCTGTAGGGAGACAATTTAAAACCTTTAACTTGGTATTGAGATAAATTAGTATGGGTGTTGGATGATGGAAGAGGGTGAAATTCAAAGTTTGGAAGGTATAAGAAGATCTCAAAATTCTCGTTCGAAGACCTGCCCAGGTCATTCGAATGACCTCGTTCGAACGAGAGTTCCAACGAGATTACTAACAAGATTTTAGAGTTCATTCGAAGTGAGATTTTCGTTCAAACGACCTCGTTCGAATGAAAATCCCTAGGTTCTAACGAGATTTCTGAAACTCTAATTTTTTCCCCGTCGAGTTAAAAAAATCGTTCTAGGTTATTTCAAGTTATAGAATAGGACCTACGCTATTCTGGAGTAGCTTCTTTTCATAATCTCGTAGTGGGAAGATTTGTGTAACTGCTAAGGGAATGTGTTGGAGTGAGGGAGCCTTAAAGAGTATATACGATAGAGAGATAAACCGTACGTTAAAGTATTGTGAGTAGTAGAGATGATAATACTACATATAAATTTGGGGACTTGGGTTGCGTGAATACCTAATGAATATAATAAGTTGTGTGTATACTTATTGATTGAACTATTATGTGTATAACATACCTATGTTGCTTGATATCAGGTGGAGGTTGAGCGTTGTGGACAATCATGCCGTGAGGAGCATTTGGGTGGGATTTTGATTTGTACCACTAGAGCATAGAACCTGGGTACGAGATACCTGTGAGAATGATAGTGATGACGCTCGTTTGGGTGCATAGGTATGTAAGTAGCCCATCATCTTGGAACTATGTTTGCCTCCAATATGTGTGTTTATTTTGAAGGTTCACGAGAGATTGAACCTATAGTTCGCTATGTAATGAGCGATGCACCAAGACATGATAGCAGAGTATGCATGCACCACATATATGTCTCGGGGTGTAGTATTGTGTATATATAATAGAGTGTATGTATATATATACTTATGATACTATCTACTGTGTGAATTAAGTAGACATGAATAATAATGAAATCTGAAATGAATTAAGTTGGTGAACACTTTAATTATATTAAATTGAAAAAAACGCTTATCCATGTTAAAGAGAAATTGATTATATGTATTATGTATATTGCGAGGCAAAAACTTAGGAACGATATTGGGCTATGATTAGATGTTAGACGAGAAAGAACTAGTTAGCATGGGAATAGAAACTAGTACGGTTTGATGGTACATTAGGTGTGCATATTATATGAGAGGTGAGCATCTCAAGTGAGTTCGATAATCTAACATGACTAATATATGTGCTATTAAATCATTTTCAGCACTTGCTAATTTTTAAACTGTTTTCAAATCGGGTTCTGATCCATTTTCTAAAAATCTCTTTTCTTGTCAAATTATTTTAGGTGCCCAGCCACACGGACACCAGGCATAGGAGTTCCATTCACTCGACGAGATGTAGCTACTGTGGAAGTTACAGGAGCTTGGTAGTCGACGCCTCTATGTCCATCATTTCTTCCTTTTGAGTTATTTTATCAGTTAGGGCATGTTCCCCCTTTCCTATTCAGATATTTAGAGATATGGGATTTTTTTTATTTACTTCTTTCAATTTTTGGTTTATTTCTGTTGGATTATTGTACTTGGGACTTAAACTGGAAGTGTTTACTCTAGTTACATTTATTATTGCAGTTTTTCCTATCATATGAAATTGGTGTGAATGGTGAATGTTTAATTATTCGTTAACCTAGTTTTATATTAATCAAAAGATAAATTTTGATATCAACCTTTTTAAATATTAGGTGGTTAGTATTTAATAATAAAGTTTTCGTCAGTGATGCATAATCTGGACGAACTGGATATTCTAATTTAATTTAATAAAGGACTGATCACCCGGTATTTAATCAGGCAGTGTGTCACAGGCGATATCAGAGCATTAGGATTCTAGAGTTCTTAGGATCTGTGCGGCTTATTATGCTTTTCGCGTAGCTTTCTTTGATATAGAGCCCTATATTTAGGATTGTTGTATTCATTAATTGAGCATTCTACGTCTTCAGCTATTTGAGATATTTATTGTGGACTTATAAAGCTTCTCTCTTATTTGATAATTCTCCGAGACGTGAAAAGCGAGCCAATAGGGATGCCCAGCCCGAGCCTCGTCCATCTCTGGCCCAAGGAACGATGAATGCTGTGGAAGTTGCCAATATTGTAGCCCAAGCGGTGAATGTAGCATTAGCCATGGTACAACAGGACCCACCATAGGAACCAACAGTGGCTCCAGCACCAGTCCACACTTTCTATTTTGCTTAGGAGCGCGTGGAGACGCCTTCTAGAAGGCACACTCTCTAGAGTTTGCTGGGAGTTCTGATGTAGTAAAGGCGAGCCAATGGAAGAAGGATATACAGAGACACCTAAGAATGTATGAGTGCATGGAGGTGCAGAAGAATATTTTGGCTACCTTTAAGTTGGTCGGAGTAGCGTTACAGTGGTGGGAGTCCACTACCACTGCAGAGGAGAGAGACAGCTTGACTATTTGATAGTTCAGGGTGCGATTTAACCACAAGTACTTCCCTTATTCCATACAGACTGGGATGAGGAAAAAGATGTTGAACCTCAAATATGAAGGGAAGGCAGTTGCAGAATATGAGGAAGAGTTTATTGATCTTCTTAATATAATGCCAGATCAGATACCGACAGAGGAAAAAAAGAACCAGAGGATTATGGATGGATTAACTTGGAGGATTCGCCAGTATCTAGTAAGGAATATTTCACTGGACACTTATTCTGATGTGGTTAATGCAGCCCTTTTACACTGCCAGGACCACCAGTTACATATTATAGAGAAGGATGTCCCTAAGACTTCTTTTCTGACGAGGTATGGATCATATGAGTTTAGGGTTATGCCATTTGGGCTAACCAACGCACCAGCCATTTTCATTGACTTGATGAACAGGGTGTTCAGAGAGTTATTAGATCAGTTTGTCATTGTCTTCATTGATGACATCCTACTTTATTCCTGGACTGAGGAGGATCATGTCGAGCATCTGAGGATGGTGTTTCAGATCCTACGTTAGCACGAGTTATATGAAAAATATGAGAAGTGTGGGTTCTGTTTGAGAGAGGTTCAGTTCTTAGGGCACATCATTTATGTAGAAGGAATATCGGTAGATCCCGTGAAAGTGTCAGCGGTGAGGGAGTGGGGATAGCCCACGATGTCGAATGAGATACATAGTTTATTGGGGCTGACAGGATACTACAAACATTTTATTCAGGGGTTCTTAAAAATAGTGGGTTCATTAACAAACTTAACTCACAAGGGGGTGCCATTTATATGGGATGATGCTTGCCAGTTGGATTTTGATGAGCTGAAGGATAATCTAACTTCAACACCAGTCCTAGCACTACCCAGGCCGGGGTGGAATAGTTGGTTTACATTGATACATCCTTACTAAGATTTGGGGGTCTACTTCAGCAGGTGGATAAGGCGATTTCTTATGCTTCCCTTAAGTTTAAGCCTCACGAGAGGAGTTACCACACCCACGACTTGGAGTTAGAAGCAGTCG
The DNA here is from genome assembly GCA_949130495.1 of Sambucus nigra. Lineage (NCBI taxonomy): Eukaryota > Viridiplantae > Streptophyta > Magnoliopsida > Dipsacales > Adoxaceae > Sambucus > Sambucus nigra. Next base: position 376,190,924 of record OX422222.1, read on the forward strand.
TGTTTACATTGCGGATATGGAGACATTATCTCTTAGGGGTGAGATTTCTCCTATTCACAGATCACAATTCATTGTAGTATCTTTTCACGCAGCGGGAGTTGAATATGCGTTAGTAAAGGTGGCTTAAATTTGTGAAAGATTATTAGTTCGATATCTATTACCACCCATAGAAGGCTAACATGGTAGGAGACGCGTTGAGACATAGGCCATCATGTGAGGTGGCTGAGGTGTGGAAGACAAAATGGAAAGAACTAGGGAATCAGGATGCAGTTACCCACTCATTCATGTCATTGATGATGGTTACACCCGAGATATTGACCAGGGTGATACAGGCTCAGGAAGCGGATTCCTTCTGTCAGAATCAGATTATCCAGCTTCTAGCCGAGGGAGCAGAGTCCTTCTCCGTGAGCTCAGATGGGGGCTTACACTTTAAAGGCAGACTAGTAGTCCCAGAAGGGGAGGAGTTATGACATGCAGTGATGGCGAAGTCGCACGGATCATAGTTTACGGTACATCCCGGAGGGGATAAAATGTACCAGTATATGAGGCGACACTATTAGTAGAGTGGAATAAAGGAGAACATCGTCTAGTTTTTTTCAAAGTGTGACACTTGTCAGCTATTGAAGACATACCATCAGAGACCGGGAGGATTACTACAGCTATTAGAGATCCCTATGTGGAAATGGGAGAGCATTTCCATGGATTTCATCAAAGGGATGCCTACATCATAGAGGGGTCACGATTCCATATAGGTGATTACTGATCGGTTGACCAAGGTAGCACATTTTATACCAACCAGGACCGACTATACTACAGGGCAGTATGATCAGATCTTCATTGCCGAGATAGTGAGACTCCACGAGGTGCCCCTTGATATCATGTCCGATTAGGACATGATTTTTATGTCCACATTTTGGGAGAGTTTCCATCAGGCCATGGGTACGGAGTTACGATTGAGTTCGGCCTATCACCCATAAATGAATGGGCAGAAAAAACAGACAAATCAGATGTTGGAAGATATGTTTCGGATGTGTATCCTTGATTTTGGAGGGGAATGGGAGCAGTACCCTCCACTGATTGAGTCTACTTATAATAACTCCTACCAGTTTACTATTGGCATGTCTCCGTTTGAGGCGTTATATGGTAAACCTTGTATTTCCCCAGCATGTTGGCTTGAGGTGGGGGATAAAAAGTTACTTGGGTCGGAGGTAATTCAGGACACCTCGGCTAAGATTCAGTTGATACGAAGTCGCATTTGGGTTGCTTAGGATTGGCAGAAGAGTTACAGTGATGCCAAGAGGTTCTTCAGGGAGTTCAGTGTAGGGGATCAAGAGCTGTTGCGGGTATCTCCTATAAAGGGGGTAATGCGGTTTGGGAAGAAAGGGAAGTTGCCACCGAGATATATTGGGCCATTTCCTATTATTGAGCAGATTGGGCCAGTAGCTTATAGACTTGGGTTATCGGAGCACCTGTATAGGATTCATGATGTGTACCATATTTCTTCACTGAGGAGATATCTTCGGGATAACTTGGCCCACACCCATATTGCCTTAGAGGAGATTTATCTACAGTCCGATAGTTCCTACGAGGAGGAACCAGTTACTATCCTAGACCATAGTGAGAAGAAACTGAGGTCAAAGATAGTACCGTTAGTACCAGTGCAGTGGATGAATCATAATGTATAGGAGTCTATCTGGAAGCGTGAGGATGACATGTGGGAAAAATATCAAGAGTTATTCCTACCAGGTATACCTTTATTCTATTCTTTTTTGAATTTCGGGACAAAATTCCATTATTAGGGGAAATATGTAATACCCCATATTTTTAAGGGATTTTATTTTAATTATGGAATTAGGATTAATTAATTTAAATGGAGAAAATTTATTTATAACTAATCCGGATTTAAATTTAATAATTACTAGCATGATGAGAGTTAGTATTTATTGGTGATAATTATGTTGAATATTACTTAGTGAGTAAAGTAATATATGATGACGAAAATATTATTATGGCCATGGGTGAAAAATATGGTTGTTGTAATACACTTAGTTGGGACGCGTGTGTGTCGTACCGCTATCACTTTATTGGGTTAAAAGATAATTTATTTTTAAGTAACTCGTATTATCATTTCGAGTGCACCGATGAGTCTGTAAGGGTCGAGATAGTCAGAAAACTCTACCTGAGTGTTTTATTTGGATTTCAGGACAATTTAGGCCAAATCGACACCCTAGGGGGTATTTTGGACTTTAGAGATTTTGGGAAATTAAAATGGACGAAAATAGAAAATGAAAAGGGAAATGTACATTGGTAGTAGGTTATCTATCAGTTTCCAAACCTAAGTAAAAGAGAGAGAGAGAGAGAGAGAGAGAGAGAGAGAGAGAGAGAGAGAGAGAACCAAAGAGGAAGAAGAAGAACTCCATAGGTGCCCTGGGATAGACTCAAGCTCTCACACCAAAAATAACACCAACGCGTAGATCGTGAAGAGAGGATCAGACCTATACCAGTTTCATTCAGAGAATCAGAAGTTCACAAAGAGGCGAGTGTTTATCTTTCTTGATTTTAGAGAATATAATGTCCATGATAAATTAGTTGATGTTCTAATCATGATGTTATGAGTTTGGGACGGAAATTGGGTATTAATCTTTAATTGGGAGTATAGGTTTGCATGCAATTGAATAACCATGTTCTGGGTATGATAAATATAGTTTTTATATGTTTATTTCATGAAATTAAATCTGGGTTTTAAATTGTTGTTAATGGAGGCTATATGAATTTAGAGCTTTTCAAGATTTGAGGAAATTATCTTAATCCCTATAATAATTCTAAGGATTTAATGTTAAAAAATGGGGTAAAGAGTTCCTAATCCTGTAGGGAGACGGTTTATAACCTTTAACATGGTATTGAGAGAAATTAGCATGGGTGTTGGATGTGGGAAGAGGGAGAAATTTGAAGTTTGGATGATCTCGGAATTCTCGTTCGAAGACGATCTCGGAATTCTCGTTCGAAGACCTGCCCAAGTCGTTCGAACGAGAATTCCAACGAGATTACTAACAAGATTTTAGATTTCGTCCGAAGTGAGATTTTCATTCGAACGACCTCGTTCAAATGAGAATCCCTAGGTTCAAACAAGATTTCAAAAACTCTAATTTTTCCCCGGACGAGTAAAAAAAATCCTTTTAGGTTATTTCAAGTGAGAGAATTGGACCTACGCTATTCTGGAGTAGCTTCTTTTTATAATATCGTAGTGAGAAGATTTGTGTAACTACTAAGGGAATATGTTGGAGTGAGAGAGCCTTAAAGAGTATATACGATAGAGAGATAAATCGTACGGTTAAAGTATTGTGAGTAGTAGAGACAATAATACTACATATAAATTTGGGGACTTGGGTTACGTGAATACCTAATGAATATAATAAGTTGTGTGTATACTTATTGTTGGAGCGTGGGGCCCCTAATTTTAAAAATGTTTCTATTTAATCCAAGAAATTTACCTAACACACGCGGAATATGATGGTTACTAACAAAATTTAATTTTTCAAAATTTATTTAATTTTCTTTTCTTTAAAAGATGAAAAATTAAATTATACACAAATTTTAATTTCTTAAAACAAATTAAAATTAAACACTACAAAGTGAATTAAAGAAAACACACACACATACACACACACACACACACACACACACTTTAAATTCACTCAAACAAAATTAATTTAATTATCAAGTTAAACAAAGTGAGCAAGAATTTTAACCAATTAATTTAGTGACAACTTGAATTAAATTAACTTAAACTCTACCCAAACTTTAATTAGCACCAAATTATACTTTAGTGTGATAGAACCCAATTTTATCTTGAATTACCTAAGCATGAATTCTAAGGTGGTTTTGCAATATAAGGAGAAATAAATCACACTACGCCACGATGTACGAGGAAAACCCAAAATAGGAAAAACCTCGGATGACCCCTTAAGTCCACTCAGTACGGAATTTTACAAATACAAGATAGATTACTTACACAACTCGACTCGACTCCCTTCAAGCCCCTAACGCGTCTTCTTGTACCAACCTCTGCTTATCCGACAATCCCGAACTTCATTGGAACCTTGGACTCTTTCAATATAGTTTTTTGACAACCGTCAACCCGCACCCGAAGCCTTTCTCCGAGTGGGAATGCCGCAACAACAAACAAATCTTCATATTTAAGGGATGTAGAAGTAAATTCAAATAACTATTCAAACGGTAGAGCAAAACATGGTGCCAAACAAACTCCAACCAAGATATATATAGATGAAGAACTTGGAATCTTAAACTAAACAATGGGTGTATGTGTTTTAGAAGATCATTTCTTGACAAAAATTGAAACACACAAACTTGAACTTTTGTTGGTAGAATTTTTTGCTCTCAAAAGTCTTTGTAAATCTCACAAAAGTTACCTAAAAAATTTCCTTCCCGCACATCATTAAATTTGGAAAAAAAGTAGTGGGGAAAAAGTAGTAGGAAAATGGGAAAAAAGTACCAAAAAACTCTTCCCACCAAATCTCGTTTGAACGACATTTTCATTCGAACGACTTTTTCATTCGAATAACTTTTTTGTTCAAACGACTTTAGTAACGATAAGTCAGTGAAAAAAATGCTAAAGTCATTAGAAGACTCGTTCGAACGACTAAGGAATCTCATTCGAACGAGATCCCAGATTCGTTCGAACAACTTTATAGAAAATAAAAACTTCATTTTAAGCCCCAAAACTTTTACGAAAAGTTCTAAAATAATATTTTCTGAGTAAACTAAAGTCGTTAAAACTATTTAAAAAGTACACCCCATTAAAATATCCAAGGTTCTAAATATATATAATTGCATTCGTACCTTTTGGAGACCTTGGAGCAATGTGATGTTGATGACGTATAAACGAGGCACTGAAACACGGCGCTTTGATATCTTCACTTTGAAATACTGGACACTACGTCTTCAACTTAAAATTCAAACATCAAAGGCTTGGAGGATACTCATGAATACTATCATATGACTCAAATGTTTTTGTCCAGAATCAAGCCGACATTACATTAAGACTCAATTGTAAATTTGTGTCCTTACAAATCTCCCCCTTTGGCTATTCCCGGACAAAAATCAAAACAAAATCCAAAAGGGCCGTCAAGCTCAACTAGACTACAAAACATACCACCTAAAATAAAAAATACAAGCTTGACTCAAAACCCAAGGATGACTATCTTTGCCGATGAAAGTTATCGTTAGAATAAATCCTGCACACTTAAGCAAAACATTAAACGCATAGGGAATATCAAAATATTAAATGCAATTAAAATAAACACTCCCCTTATATTAATCCCCCCCCCCCCCCCCTTTATCGAATATTATTAATCTAAGAAGATAGAGCTCTCCCCCTAAGATATATCTCCTAAACTAAAGGTTTAGAAATGCACATGGGCAAAAAAAATATAATTAATCCATAGAAAAATTAAAGGATACCAACTATGAAATATAAGGAACTAAGTCTGAGATATCAAACCAAAATTTTGCAACAAGTTAGATACCAATTATGAATTAAACCATAGGTGAACTAGATATAATGGCAAAGACTCAAAACAAAAAAATATCATATAGATGTATACACAGTAGATACAAAATAAGCGTAAGTACACATATATGGATATAAACACACAAATGACACAAAATAAAATAACATGAGTTTTCCACACTCTTATATCATAAATGTGTTATATGGAAATGGAAGTGAAGGGGTGTGAACAAGATACCAATGAATTAAAACCCAATCACTTAAACATGTTCACGGAGTTCACATTTGATTGTAAAACTTTATCAACTATATTTAGCCTTATGTGACAGTGTAAAGTGAACTTATGAACAAACAATCACAATGCATACAAGCCTAACATGTTGATGATTCTACAAAGCAATAGAGTCATGACAGGACATTGTGCAAACCGTTGATATACCATCCAAACTCCCTCAAAATAAGCATATTATTTTTGCATGAATATACCAAACTAAATAAAATAGGGTTTGGCAAATATTTTTATTGCCATATTCTTTTAGGACTTTGGACCACATATTTCTTTTAGGTCTATAGCAAATGGTGTCTTACTCGCAAAGGATAATATTTCCTTTCGGAGCCCTTCCCCATGAACATTCATATATACCATTTTTATATCTCACACAAACCTCACGTGAAATGGATTTTAACATGCACTAGTCCTCCTAGGTCACATAATATGTAGATGACTAGATTGGTAGGAGAACACCTCACAAATCTCAAGTATACATGTGAAGTTAAAATTCAAAAGATCTTGTGCATGTGTGTGAAAAAGGAATATAAAAGTGAGTCCATTAAGTAAGTCAAACTTAAACTACTTCACGCAATCTTGATAAAGAACATTTTATGAATTAAAATTTTAACTAAAAGTTCTAGCCACATGGTAGTGATATGAGGATTCAAACACAAACATATGCCACAAAATGTGTGTCAAACTAAAATACACACAAAAATAGAAACTTTTTGAGTTTTTGAATTTTTTTAACCAAACACAAAAATATTTACTCAAAAGGCAAGCAAAAATCATTTGTATTTTTCATTAAGCCTAAATAACTCATAGGATAAAACACAAATGATAAACCAAAATCTTTTTGTATTTTGGATTTAATGTAAACTCAAATGAAAGAAATAAAATACAATAGATAAACAAAAATCAAAATTCTAGCATGTGATTGATTATGGAGCATAGACTAGAAAAATGATTAAGCATGCATACAACTAGCAATCATATAAGATATAAAGCACAAAAAGCTAGAGTATACAACCAACTAACACATTCAACATTTAGATTTAGCAAGGGAGGTATCGTGTGAAAGTAAATGAGTATAAAAAATCCTATTTTATAAAGCTACCAAATTGGATCTCCTAATCCAAACTAACGAAGAGTGACAATCTCGGGGTTTAGGAATCTTGGCTATCTTGGTTACCTTACTTTTGGATTTCCTAGAAATTCTTTTAAGATAAAAATAAAACTTCCTAAGATGACCTTTTCGACCACAATATGAACAAGTAAAGATACGTCAAAAAGTGGTACCTAAGGATTGACCTCTAGAAGTTCTCCTAGGTGATTCTCTCAAAACATTAGTTTTGGCTTTATGAGTAGACTCATTACAAGTATCGAAGAAAAAACCACAAGTGTCATTTTTTACTTGGACGGTTCCTAAAATTTTATCTAATTTAGCGGACCTACATTCAAAATCAAATTTGACTTTACTAGAGTCTTTTAATTTATCTTCTAATTCTAAAATTTTAGACTATAATAAAACATTTATCTCTTCAAACACGAGAAGCTCCTTTTTCAAGGATTTCATTAAACCCTTAAGGCTATCTCTCTCGCCTTCTATATATTCAAGCTTCTCTCGAAGAGCTGTCTCGCGTGTCCTAAGGTCATCAACTAACGCCCTCTCATCAATGACCTTGAAACGTTCCCTTAAACTAGCTTCTAACTTTTAATTAACTATTTTTAACTTAATTGATTCTTCATATAATTCTCTAAAAGCTATTTGAAGTTCAATCTCTTCAACCTCTTCCTCACTTTCATTCTCTTTCTCTTCTCCACTCTCAGTACCATCATCTTTTGGAGCTTCAAAAACAAAGGCCTCGAAAGTGTCATGATTTGAGATGTCATTGTCGGACAATATCTCACACTCACTAACATGACTATAGCCATGAACGCTGTAAAGTTGCACTCAATGGGGGAATCAGGTCCCTCTTCCTTATCACTATCACTAAGGGTGGCATTGTATGAAATAGGTTGCTTACCCTCTCTCCTTAGTTTAGTGGTTCACTCAAAAGACCAATGGTCATTCCCTTCAAAACCATAACATCTATTCGACTCATCCCTATTAAGATCTTCATTATGATTTTTAGGAAATTTTTCGTCTTTGTCATACTTTGATTTATCAAATTTCTTAAAATCCTTTTTAATATTATCTTTATTAAATTTAAGAAATTTTCTAAATTGCTGGCGAGCATATCCATCGCATCGAAATCGATGTCACTCTCATCATCCGAAACTACCTTTACCTCCTTTTGGGCTTTCAAAGCGACACCCTTATCAATTTTCTTTTCATTTTGGCAGGAAAACATGTCTAGTTCATAGGTTTGAATATCACCTACGAGTTCTTCTAGTTTCGTAGAGGCTAAAGTTGGTAAAGAATTTAACACGGTCACTTTAGGGATAAACCTATCGGGTAAGGACCTTAAAATTTCTTAACCACTCGGCCGTCAGGTATTTTCTCTCCTAAATTAAATGATGAATTTACTAGATCGGAATTCATCAAATGTTTCTTTTTCATTCATTTTGATGGTTTCAAATTGAGTGGCAAGGTTTTGGAGTTTATAAGCTTTTACGACACTAGTTCCTTCATGAGTGAGTTGTAAAATATTCCAAGCCTCTGTAACAACCCGCGTAATTTTGGGCTATTTTAATTAATTTCTGGAAAATGGAGGAAAATAAAGTTTTGATAAAATTATTTTTATTGCTCAAATATGTTGGTTATTATTTTTAAAGGCGAGAATTTCAAACGATTTCGAAATCGGAGTTAAAACGGATTTTAAAATGATTTTTAAATGTTTTTAACTCTTGGAATTCTAAGTCGGCGAACATTAAGTAATTTTCAAGAGTTGTTTTGACTTCCAACTCTTCATTTCTTTGCCTTATTTAAAGGAGTCTTTTGGATTCCAACTCTTCATTTATTTGCATTATAAAAGGAAGTCGTGGGAAACACTTTTAACCTACTTTTGGCACAAATTTTGGCAGCAAATATATTTTATATTCCTCTTCTTTTTACATACGCGTTGGCCCTTGAGATTTGTGAGTTCCAACCTTAGATTAGAGGTGTTCTTGGGGCTATTTTGTTGGAGGTTCTTGGAGGAGCTTTTGTAGATCTTTTGAGTTGATCTAGAGGATGTGATCGTTGGTTTCTCATCATGGTTTGAGGTATGGGGTTTTACACAATATGCTCCTTAAATCTCGCGAGTGTCATTCTCTTTGAATTCTTGTTTAATTGAACTCATATTTGAATTGATAAATTCATTGAAATCTGGAAAATAATTGTTGAAATTATTTTGATTCATGTGGTATCATTATTTTGTTGATGAGCACGTTGTCATGAGATTTTAATATGGCACGGATGTTGGGCACTTGCCAAAATTCCTGTTTCTCGGGCTATGGCTTGATAAAGCATATACGGATGTGGTGAGGCCTGGTGACCCAGTTAAAGTGTTGTTGAAAAATTATATTGATAAATTCTTTGAGATTTGCATTTTTATTTGAATATTCGTACTCGTGTTGTTACGTTTTATTCATCGTTAACGTATATTTGTTGAGCATATTTCTTGTCGTATTGTGTACTTCCCCATATTTTCTTTTAGTGGCAAGTTAGCGTGGATTTGAGCGCTTTGGATTATTGGGATTATTTTAGCGAGGATTTTTTGGGAAAGATTTTATATTATTTTGATGTATAGAGCTTTGGAGATTTGTATTTTTATTCGAGTTAGATATTTGTAATTTTTATTCGAGAGACTTGTTGTATTTGAAGAATTGAGATTAGTGGATTTATATTATTGTGGGTTTATATAGATATTTTATACCTTGTTACTTGTGGATTTGGATTTATTTTATCGCATTAGCGCTCCGTTCTCTCTCCCCGGGCGGGCGAGGTGTTACAAATGGTATCAGAGCTTAGGTATACAGCAACTCTCGGGGCTTGAGTTTTGGGTTCATTGCGTGGTTAGCAATTTTAGAGATAGAAAATTTTAGGTCATATTCGTGTTAGGTTTTGAGATTAGAGGTGAGGAATTATTTTTGGAGACGAAATTATTTTTGGAGATTGTTGGCCTGATTTTTTAGAGTTAGGCATTCGGCGAATTTCGAGGGCGAAATTCCATTGTTAGCGGGGAAGTGTAACAACCCGCGTAATTTTGGGCTATTTTAATTAATTTCTGGAAAACGGAGGAAAATAAAGTTTTTGATAAAATTATTTTTATTGCTCAAATATGTTGGTTATTATTTTTAAAGGCGAGAATTTCAAACGATTTCGAAATCGGAGTTAAAACGGATTTTAAAATGATTTTTAAATGTTTTTAACTCTTGGAATTCTAAGTCGGCGAACATTAAGTAATTTTCAAGAGTTGTTTTGACTTCCAACTCCTCATTTCTTTGCCTTATTTAAAGGAGTCTTTTGGATTCCAACTCTTCATTTATTTGCATTATAAAAGGAAGTCGTGGGAAACACTTTTAACCTACTTTTGGCACTAATTTTGGCAGCAAATATATTTTATATTCCTCTTCTTTTTACATACACGTTGGCCCTTGAGATTTGTGAGTTCCAACCTTAGATTAGAGGTGTTCTTGGGGCTATTTTGTTGGAGGTTCTTGGAGGAGCTTTTGTAGATCTTTTGAGTTGATCTTGAGGATGTGATCGTTAGTTTCTCATCATGGTTTGAGGTATGGGGTTTTACACAATATGCTCCTTAAATCTCGCGAGTGTCATTCTCTTTGAATTCTTGTTTAATTGAACTCATATTTGAATTGATAAATTCATTGAAATCTGGAAAATAATTGTTGAAATTATTTTGATTCATGTGGCATCATTATTTTTTTGATGAGCACGTTGTCATGAGATTTTAATATGGCACGGATGTTGGGCACCCGCAAAAATTCCTGTTTCCCGGGCTATGGCTTGATAAAGCATATACGGATGTGGTGAGGCCTGGTGACCCGGTTAAAGTGTTGTTGAAAAATTATATTGATAAATTCTTTGAGATTTGCATTTTGATTTGAATATTCGTACTCGTGTTGTTACATTTTATTCATCGTTAACGTATATTTGTTGAGCATCTTTCTTGTCGTATTGTGTTCTTCCCCATATTTTCTTTTAGTGGCAGGTTAGCGTGGATTTGAGCGCTTTGGATTATTGGGATTATTTTAGTGAGGATTGTTTGGGAAAGATTTGTATTATTTTGATGTATAGAGCTTTGGAGATTTGTATTTTTATTCGAGTTAGATAGTTGTAATTTTTATTCGAGAGACTTGTTGTATTTGAAGAATTGAGATTAGTGGATTTATATTATTGTGGGTTTATATAGATGCTCTATACCTTGTTACTTGTGGATTTGGATTTATTTTATCGCATTAGCGCTCCGTTCTCTCTCCCCGGGCGGGCGGGGTGCTACAGCCTCCTTAGCAGTTTCACACGTCATGATACGTCGAAATTCATCCGGTGTCACCGTGCTAAATAAGGCATTTAAACCTCGGGAGTTAAAATTTGTCAGTTTTAATTCATTCTCAATCCATCTTTCGAGTTTGGGTACACGAACATTTTGAACTAACATAGTCGGTGAGGACCACCCATTAACAACCGAAAGCTAAACCCTCTTGTCTATTTCCCTAAGTGCCGAATGCATACGTGCTTTCCAATATACTCAATCAAAACCATCAACAATAGGTAATTTAGAAAATGGGGAAAACTCCATTTTTAACCAAATAAATAAATAAAAGGACCTAAGTAAAGTAAATTAGTACTTCTAGCTCTGATACCACTTGTTGGAGCGTGGGGCCCTTAATTTTTAAATTCTTTATTTTTTAATCCAAGAGAATTTCCTAACACATGCGGAATATGATGGTTACCAACAAAATTTTATTTTTCAAAATTTATTTAATTTTCTTTTCTTTAAAAGATGAAAAATTAAATTAAACAAAAATTTTAATTTCTTAAAACAAATTAAAATTAAACACTACAAAGTGAATTAAAGAAAACACACACGCACACACTTTAAATTCACTCAAACCAAATTAATTTAATTATCAAGTTAAAGAAGGTGAGCAAGAATTTTAACCAATTAATTTAGTGACAACTTGAATTAAATTAACTTAAACTTTACCCAAACTTTAATTAGCACCAAATTGTACTTTAGTGTGACAAAACATAATTTTATCTTGAATTACCTAAGCATGCATTTTAGGGTGATTTTGCAAGATAAGGAGAAATAAATCACACAACGTCGCGATGTAAGAGTAAAATCCAAAACGGGGAAAACCTCGAACGACCCCTAGCCTTAAGTCCACTGAGTACGGAATTTTATAAATACAAGACAGATGACTTACACCACTCAACTCGACTCCCTTCAAGCCCCTTACGCATCTTCTTGTACCAACCTTTGCTTAGCCGACAATCTCGGACATCATCGAAACCTTGGACTCCTCCAATATAGTTTTTGGACAACCGTCAACCCGCACCCGAAGCCTTTCTCCAAGTGGGAAAGCAGTAGCAATAAACAAGCTTCTTTAAGGGATGTAGAAGTAAACCCAAAACAACTCTTCAAACGGTCGATTACAACCCGGTTCCAAACAAACTCCAAGCAAGATATATATATATATATAAATATATATATATATATATATATATATATATATATAGAGAGAGAGAGAGAGAGAGAGAGAGAGAGAGAGAGAGAGAGATGAATAACTTGGAATCTTAAACTAAATAATGGGTATATGTGTTTTAGAGGATCATATCTTGACAAAAACTGAAACACAAACTTGAACTTTTGTTCGTAGAATTTTTTTCTCTCAAAGGCTTTGGAAATCTCACAAAAGTTACCCAAAAAATTTGGTTCCCGCACATCATTAAATCTGGCAAAACGTAGTGGGAAAATGGGAAAAAACTACCAAAAAACTATCCCCGCCAAATCTCATTCGAACGACTTTACTAACGATAAGTCAGTGAAAAAAATGCCAAATTCATTAGAAGTCTCATCCGAACAACCTAGGAATCTCTTTCGAATGAGATCCCAGATTTGTTCGAACGACTTTATAGAAAATAAAAACTTCATTTTATGCCCCAAATCTATTATGAAAAGTTCTAAAATAATATTTTCTGAGTAAACTAAAGTCGTTAAAACTATTTAAAAAATACACCCAATTAAAATATCCAAGGCTCGAAATATCCATAATTGCATTCACACCTTTTGAAGACCTTGGAACAATGTGATGTTATGACATATAAACGAGGCACTGAAACACGAAGCTTTGATATCTTCACCTTGAAATACTGGTCGCTACGTCTTCAACTTAAACTTCAAACGTCATAGTCTTGGAAGATACTCATGAATACTATCCTATGACTCAAATATTTTTGTCCGGAATTGAGCCAACACTACATTAAGACTCAATTGGAAATTTGTGTCCTTATACTTATTGATTGAACTATTATGTGTATAACATACCTACGTTTCTTGCTATCGGGTGGAGATTGCGCGTTGTGGACAATCATGCCTTGAGGAGCCTTCAGGTGGGATTTTAATTTGTACTACTAGATAATAGAACCTAGGTACGGGCTACCTGTGAGAATGATAGTGATGACGGTCGTATGGGCTCATAGGTATGTGCGTAGCCCATCGCCTTGAAACTATGTTCGCCTCCAATATGTGTGTTTGTTTTGAAGGTTGGTAAGATATTGAACCTATAGTCCTTTATGCAATGAGCGATGCATAAGGACATGATAGCAGAGTATGCATGCACCGCAGCTGTGTCTTGGGGTGCGATATTTTATATATAAAATAAAGTGTATGTATATATATACGTGTGATACTATCTGTGGTGGCAATAAATCTCAACACAAATTATAAGGAAATGCGATCACCAGAAAAAGTAAAGAACATAAAATAGCTACCAATCACACACGACACAAGATTTACGTGGTTCGGCAAATTGCCTACGTCCACGGTGGTGCCCTCTGATTATCTTTCTCTTTTCTCTAGGGGAGAGTTTATAAAATTACATACCCTTTGTCCCGAGCTGGGGGGTTCAATATATACATGTAATTCTCGGAGAGTGGGGGTGTTGGGCACCTCCACATTGGCCCATAATCCCTAGAATATCTCTTGAGATATTTTAGGAGTTGAATGGGTCACTATTGAATTAGTTGTTTATGAGACTCAAGAGTTTGGGCCGGACTTTACCAATCTTTGAAAATGGCTTGGTCCGGATACTCCTCTGGGCCGAGACCAATAAAGGAGGTACCCACAATTGCCCCTAAAATTTTGGGGTCACAATTTGGGTTCAATAATTTTAAATAATTACCCTGATGGCATTTTTATGAATTGCAAGATGCTCTGGGGAGTGAAACGCCATTTCCAAGTAGATTTGTGCGGCAGGTTCACTTCATTCTCTTTGCGTAATCATTTAAAAGGTTTAAATTTGTTTGAAGAAGCCATTTTCTGACATCGCTCCAAACTCTTTTTCATTCTCAAGATTTCTCCAGCTTCTTACTACGCTTTCTCTCTTCCAGATCTCGTCTTTCATCTTCGAGCTCTTCCTTATATTCCCATCTTCCTGGCTTGTGGCTTTGCGTCGTCTCAAATTGATTTTCACTTCATAAGTTCTCCAAACTTCTCCTTCTTTTTGTTCTGTTGAAATTTCTTCATTATCGCTGCTAGGGTTTTCTCTTTTCTGATGGAAAGAATAGGTAATAGGTCGATAGCTGAGTTTAGGGAGTTTTAAAACATTCCAAACTGGGTTGACATTGAATGTGACCCTGTTACTCATAATGTTTGAGACATTGAGTACGGTCATTGGATTCATGTTCTTCTATTATCCCAAGGGGGTCTGACTTTTCCCCCAAATCGCTTATTTTTGCATTTATTCAGTTATTTTTATATAGTTCCTGCACAGTGTTCTCCAAATTTTTAGAAGATTGTCAATGGTGTTCATAGAATCAATCAGCTCTATGGAACCAATCTAGGTTAAGCTAAAAAAAAATTATTGCTCTTACTTCTCTCGAACAAGCTCTGATCTCCTCTATGTGAAAGCTAGGAGTCCTGACAGGGTATTGGTAGTCAATCTACCTGATTCCCACAAGGACTATTAGCAAGAGGGGTTTATTGCCAGGAACTAACAGTTATCTCCCCAAACTGAAGGGGCGAGGTATATGGGACCTATAATTCCCTTACAAGGAGGAGTATATAGGTAGGTATAGCTCTTGTTCTGCTCATTAATTTTCTGGTAGTGTACTGTCTTTCTTATATTTTTCTTTTTTTTTCTTTCAGCGAAGGTAGAGAACTCAGAACCTACACTTCGTGAAATTCGAGCTGCGGAGTTGGTCAAGGCTTGGAAGACCAGGGAATACTTGGCTGATAGTGAGAATCCGCGATCAGCTTCATTCCTTTTAGAGTACAAGAACATCGGTTCCAGTTTCATCGCCTGGCCTCTGGATAGTATTCCTTAGCTAGATATCACAGAAGAGGTTACTACTGAACTAATTCAACTAGACGAGGAGAAAAATAGCTCTGGTGAAGAGAGTGAGGGAGCTGATAGAGTTAGAGCTGAGGGCGATTATAGCGAGGAGAGTTTAAGTGGTGAAGAATCTTTCAGTTCGGAAGAGGGTTCCGTGGGTTCAGAGGTTTCGGTGGACTTAGAGGATTCAGATAGATCCAGCGAGGAAACTTTGGCTCCTCCTAAGAAAAAATTGATCGAGGATGATGATAAAGACAATGTGGAGCTTGTTTGTAGGTTGAAGAAGCAGAAGTCTGGGAGTAGGGATACTGCCATTAGCTCCCAGACATTGGTTCATGAGCAAGAGAGGAAGAAGAAATAGGAGGCGTTGGTGAGGAAGAATGAAGAGGAGAAGAAGAAATAGGAAGAGAGAAGGAAGAAGGAAGAAGGAAGAAGGAGAGAGAAGAAGAAAGGAGGAGAGAAGAGGTGAGGACCATGGCGGGGCAGTCTCTGGTGCTTGTGTCTGCCTTAGCAGAGGGGGATTATGTTGTTCTTTCCCCTCAATTGGCTCTAGCGGTGCTCGAGAGAGAAGTCTTGGCAGCTGATCGCCAGAGGTCGTCAAGCATAGGGACCGACCAGTTAGCCGTGAAGGCAATTCAGGGGCTAGCCTTGGTAAGTATGTTCTTACTTCTTTACTTTTGCAGTTTTTCTTTTATTATCTCCTTCGCGAATGTTCTTTTTCTTTCTGCAGTTTGTCTCTGACTTCACCCTCCTCTATCGCAATCGCAATGAGCTGTCGAGGAAGAATGTTGAGTTGGAGGCGAGCTTAAAAGATGCCAGTGCTGCTCAAAAGTCTTTCGACCTTGCCCTGGACAAAGATAATAAGGCAAAAGAGGCAACGTCTAAGGAGCTCGAGGAGCTGAGGCATTCTTACTACTTGGTTTGTACGAGCAAGCTGGAAGTGGTTGAGGAGAATAAGGTGCTTACTGAGAAGGCAAAAAAGGTGGAATCAGAGGTTTCCACCCTCAAAGAAAGCTCGTACAATGTTGGATGGGTCGCAGCGTATGAGGACGCTAAGGCTCAGATTGTCTATATTAGCCTTCTCAATTTTAAGAAGGGTTGGTACAAGGCCTTACTTACTATCTAGGTGGATGTTGATTCCCCCCACCACCTTTTTGACAAGCACGACCCTGGCCCCAAGCTTATTGAGGATGAGGTGCCTCCTCCTGCTTCCAATGAAGGTGTCGCGGTTGTCCCTGTTGACGCACCCCTTGATCAGGAGATGGTGATTTCTCCATTTGAGGGAGGCATATTTGGGGCTACCGTGGATAAGGGGAAGCAACCAGCGTCCTCAGAGCAGACTATAGTTGCCAACTAGTCTTCTTAGGGACCTTTGTATTTTTATCTTTCTATTTTTCTTTCTTTCTTTTGCTGATATACTTGAACTTCCTTTTAATGAAATGAAATTTTGTTCCCTTTCGCGTACTGATTTATTTGTTCTCCAATGCTTATATGGTTTGTAGCTCATCGATGTTAAAGAATACATTCCTGCTATCTCTCAACTAGGAAAACTTCTTAGTCCTGATGCAAGCAATCGATTATGCTGTGCCTTTGTAACAATCTATAAGCCTCTTAAGTCAAGGAATTAAGACTATAAGGACCAGTCAGAGCTCGTTGCCAAGATGAAATATAGGCTTCAGGAGATGGAGGAGGTCGGTGCTTCTGTCCAAGAAGAAGTGGATGCTCTGAAGGCTAAGCTTTTGGATGCCTCAGAGGTTAATCAAGTTGGAGAGGTACTTCAACAAGAGAATGATGCTCTAAGGAGGGAAGTCTGGCGACTTAGGGAGGATGCGTCGAGCATTTCCCCTCGAGTTTTATGTGGTTCATCCTCATCGACTGGTCCGCGAGCTAGTACTGATGATAGTGTCTCACCTAGGTAGACTACTAAGCTTCGGGGTGACGTTTGCAGGGCATACGTGATAGTTGTCAATCTTCAAAGAGATGTTACCTCGCTAAGGCACCTGTTGAAGAAAGGTCCTCGACAGGTGTGGGCCGATGGCTATGACCAGGGTTGGACCGATGCTCTGATGAAATTAAGGGTGGTTGAAGACTTATCTTTCATAAGAGGGTGGTTGAGTGCTCTTAGGGAGTTGCAGGTCCCTAGGAACTCAATCATCTGGTACGAGCATGAGATCTCCCCTTAAACTTTGTTGCTGAACCCATTCATAAAGGATGATCGAAGGGTTCCTATTGATACGATCCCAAGGAAGCTCGTGGAGCTAAATTCAGACGAAGTCGAGGAGGAATTATCTCCTCAGCCAGATGATGGCTGAAGAGAGTGAGTGGATGACTATCTTGCTCAGCGACCTAATTCTCATTAGGATTTAATTTACTCAACATATGTAACTCTTTGTATATCTAATGATGTAATAAAATAGTTATGTTTTAGGCGATTTGCCGACTAAACATGTCTTGTGTATTTCTTTTACTTTATTGATTTCTTATTCAACTATCTTGGGCTCTTCCAGCCGACTAGACTTGATTTAGGCAGAGTTGGTTTGTTGAGTGAGTATCCCCCCAGCCTAGTATGCTTTTAATATACCATTCTGCCTTACTTTACCTTTTAGGTTGTGTCATCACACTCCTTTAGGCCAAAGTGTGGCAATGGCGAGGATACACCTGATGTTGGATGTTCTATCCGAGCAGGATTTTTGAGCCAAACAATATTGGTGACCAATTTGGGTTGGACATATTTCCTAAGGATCCCTTTAGGGCTTCATATATTACCAAGGTCAATGCTAGGAGGTCATTCGTGTTTTATGATGAATGCCTATGGAGGGTCATTGCATACCGACCCTGCTTTAATACATATCTCGTGATCTTAGTTTTCTATGTTAAGAGGGGAGCCTTTAACTTGGAAAAGGTGCATGAATTATAATGTAGTTGAGAAAAATCAACACTTCATAGAATGCCACTACCAAACAAATCTTTATTAATCAGAAATGAATTAAAAATTTCAATATGGAGTTAAAAAAGAAAAAAAGAAAAACTAGAAGTATAATTTCTTCAAATTGGCTGCATTCCAAGCTCTAGGTATCTCCCTGCCCTCCAGCATTTCTAAGTGATAGGCTCCTTATAGGTCATCTCTTATCACCTTAAATGGACCCTCCTAGTTTGGCCCTAGCTTTCCATTCGATGGTTTTACAACACTGCCAAGAACTTTCCTCAGGACATAGTCCCCAATCTGGAATGCTTTTGGATTGATCTTCTTGTTATAGTGCCTTACTAACTGTTGTTGATAATCTTCTAGTTTCACTAGAGCCAGCTGAGAAGAGTGCGCTTGCGTTCAAGTAAGGAAGTTATTTAATTAAACACAACTTTTACCACTCAAGTCCTAAACATGCATCTATATGTGATTAGATACGATGATGAAACATGCAAGAACACATATATGAGGAAAAATCCTCCAAAGGGGCAAAACCTTTTATTTTCACAATAATTTTGTAAGAGTACGGCTTACATGGATTACAATGAAAATATATGACACAAAAATACCCTCGGGTGTCGGTTCTGTTTTTCGGCGCCTGGAACTATCCCTTTCCAGTAGGGCAGCAGTGAAGAAGAGAGCGACTTCCTCACAAATTACTCCAGATGGGTAAATAATCCTCTTGAAGGTTTAAATATTCACACACATATATGGGAATGGTTTTGTAAATTAAAAAGGTCTAGAAAACCTTAAAAAATGAAGTCTTATTCTGGGCTGTTTTCGCAGAATTTTGAGATTGCAAAAAGACTTGAAAATGTGTAGAAGGAGATCAGATATTTATACAAAAATCGAGGCGGTGGATCGTTCGAACAAGATATCCATATCGCTCGAACGAAGGACAAAAGTCATTCGAATGATATCGCGCGACATGCCTATCTCGCGCGAACGACTTTCAAAGTCGTTTGAGCGACCTCGTCGATCGAGGCAATTTGCTTCTACACTTAGAAAATTTTTGCTTTTGATAAAAAATAAAACCAGACTTCAAAAATAATTTTCAAAAACATTTCCTAAATATTTATGCAAATATTTAAAGCTCCAACAAAACATATTACTGATAGAGCATAGTGGAGTAGTGGGAATGAGCTCAGCAGCACATTGCATGTAGCATGATGTACGTGAAGAAAGTAGATGCATTGAATTCGGATAAAGGCCATCGAGGATTATCGTGTTGACGTGATGAATGTAGCGGTATCAGATATATGAACTGTGCTCTAGGAGAAAACAGAAATTTCCTAGAATCTACCCCGAACATTTATAAAATTATGTCCTTACAAATCTCCTCCTATGTCTATGCCGGTACATACATAAAAAATCCAAATTATGCAATCAAATGACATACAAGATAATATCCCCATTAAACCCTCAAATTGAGAATACTAAATGACATGTCTTCCAAAACTTCAGCTCTCCGGTACCTTCCAAAACTTTTCTCATCAGGGTGTGTAATCAAATAATGAGCAATAATCTACCTACACACATGAGAAAAAGTAAATACCCATGACAAGCAACAGATTGAAATATAATGATATGTAAAAATTGATGATCAATTAAGCTTAAGCAAATCATTCATGCAGCAACCAAACACAAAACAATTCTCCCCCATAATTCTTCTCCCCCTTTTTATGATGTCCCCAAATAGACAAATATGAGAAGTAGAAATGAATGCATATGGAGAATGACACTCGGGAATAAACTGCTATTTTTGTATTTTTCAAATTTTTTCACATATAGTATATAATAAAGAATCACACCATGAAAGATCACAAAAACAACCAAGTCAATGATAGCGAAAATGAAGGGGTGTGATCAAATTCGATAGGAGAATCAATGCATACAAACATGACATATATGCACGATGAATATCGGATACTCCTAATGAATGAACTTAAAGTCTTCCTTTGGTGTAAAAGAGGTGGTAATATGAGACATTGACTCAATCAAATTAACAAATCAAAGCTCAAAGTGATTTCCACACCAATAACGTCCAAACTATTTCATGATTTTTCAGGACTTTCAAGGAAGTGAAAACCCGTTTATATTCTCCAACCAAACTCCCTCAGATTTTAATTTTGAATATAGGCTTTCTAAATTCTCAAACTTTGGAGAATTCATAGTGAAACCTAATGGCCCATATTTGGCATGAATTGCTTTTTATTGCCTTTAATGTTTTCAGGCTCTTTTAACCTCTTTGGACCCCGGATAATAAAGTTTCTCCATTTTTTAGGTCCTTTTGAACGGTGCCTTTTGCGCAAAGAATAGATAATTACCTTTCTCAGCCCCTCCCCGTTCTTAAACAAACATTCAGTCTCACAAAAATGGTTTTTTTACATGCATTCCAATCTTGTCAAGTTTTATCGCATATTGTTAGTTGTATAGACAGAATTGAGATGGAAACACTCAAGACAACATGTGATAGACAAGTACAATAATCAAATAAAGTCGTGAATGTGTGCAATAAAGGAGATAGGAGTCAAACATGTAGACAAGATATCACGAATCACATCTCAAAGACTCCAAGCAGTGTAAAGCACATGGATGAAATGATGTAGCGGCTCAAATCTCTATCAAACAGTCACATGAAAAGATGGAATGAAATTGTGACTTGGCTATCTTAAATGTTCATCCATAAAACGTGCATAAAAAATACAAAAATCTTTTTTGGGCTTTTCTAAAATTTGTATATATAAAAAAATCTTTTTGGATTTTTCAAAAGAATAAATAAATAGATGTACAACAAAGCAAAAGTACATATAAAACAAACTAGCAATAGGAAGCATATGATATGAACATGAAAAAGCATCCTATCCTAGACATAGACCAACCCCTCAGTCAACTGTGAAAATCCCCAAAGACTTCCTAAGACTCTCAAATCTAAGGGCATCTAAAGGTTTCGTGAAAATATCGGCTAACTGATGGTCAGTGGGAACAAAACTCAGGGATACGACGTTCTCCTCAACTAACTTTCATATAACGTGCTCACGTATCCTGATGTGCTTTGTGCGTGAATGCTGGACTGGATTACGGGATATGTGTATCGCGCTCGTGTTATCACAGGAAATGGTTATGGTGTCCTGTGAAATCCCATAATCCTCCAGCATTTTCTTCATCCACAAGAGTTGCGTGCAACAACTCCTGGCGGCTATGTACTCAGCCTCCGTAGTGGACAAAGAGATGGAATTTTTCTTCTTGCTCAGCCAGGAGACAAGAGCAGAACCAAAATAGAAACACCCACCAAAAGTGCTCCTACAACCATCTACATCCCTGGCCCAATCGGCATCTGAATAGGCGGACAAACAGTCATCAGTATCAAAGGAATACCAAATACCGTATGAGAGAGTCCCACTCACGTATTTAATAATACATTTTAGAGAAAATAAATGTGACTCTTTCGGGGACGCTTGATATCGCGCACAGACTCCAACACTAAAGGCTATGTCGGGATGACTGACAGTCAAGTAGAGAAGACTACCTATCATACTCCGATATAAGGTTTGCTCTACGTCCTTTCCTGAAGTGTCCTTACTAAGCTTGGTAGTGGTACTCATAGGTGTACGTGCATGCTTAGCGGATTCTAACCCAAATTTCTTCACTAGGTCTCTAGCATACCTGGATTGGGAGATGAACATCCCATCCTCTAGCTGACGAACTTGGAGACCAAGGAAGAAAGTAAGCTCACCAACCATGCTCATCTCAAACTCACTTTTCATCTCTTCTTCAAAGTGATGAGCATGTTGAGATCACGTGGATCCAAAGACTATGTCGTCCACATAGACCTGGGCAACTAAAATTGCACCGTCATCTCTCCTGACAAAAAAAGTCATATGAACTCCCCCTCTCTTAAAGCCACGGGCTAAGAGGTAGGAAGTAAGCCTCTCTTACCAAGCACGGAGTGCTTGCTTCAAACCATACAAGGCTTTCCTCATATAGTAGACGTGCTTCGGGTGCCGAGGGTCTTCAAACCCTTTTGGTTGTTCCGCGTAAACCTCCTCCTGTAGAATGCCATTCAGAAAGGCACTCTTAACATCCATATGATATAACTTGAAACGTAGATGACATGCGATGGCGAGTAGTAGACGGACGGAATCAAGCCTCGCAACAGGAGCAAATGTCTCCCCAAAGTCTACACCTTCTATCTATGTGTAGCCTTGAGCGACCAACCTAGCCTTATTTCTGATTATGGTACCATTTTCATCCATTTTATTCTTAAAGATGCATCTGGTACCTATCAAATTTATCTCACTAGGTCGGGGGACAAGTTCCCAGGCATTATTATTTTTAAACTGAAGCAACTCATCCTGCATAGTAGATATCCAGTGTTCATCCTTGAGTGTTTCTTTATGATTCTTGGGCTCGACTTTGGACGTGTAGCAAAATAGCTGACAACGTTCTCAAGCTGAGCGCGAGTCCTGACCCTTAGAGTGGGATCACCAACAATGGCAGAAGGGTCATGACTCTTGCGAACCCAAGCGGGTGTGTCCCCTAACATAGGAGTAGGGTCCACAGAGTGTGGGTGATGTACAAGTAAATCACTGCTAGAAATATCCTCAACCTCACACTGAAGTTTAGAGTCAATAAATGCCGAAGGTTCGTCATCTTTCACGGTGACATTTATTGACTCCATAACCTGAGATCTCTTCAGGTTGAAAACTCGATACGCTCTACTATTTGATGAATATCCCAGCAGTATTCCCTCATCGCTTCGGGAGTCAAACTTTCCTAATTGCTCTCTATCCCGTCGGATGTAGCATTTACTCGCAAAAACACGAAAATATGCAAGGTTGGGCTTCTTCCCAATCCACAACTCATAAGGAGTCTGAAGTGTGTGTGGACACAGATAAACCCTATTCACCATGTGGCATGCAGTAGACACTGCCTCCGCCCAAAATCTCCTAGAAACTTTACGACCTAGAAGCATAGATCTATCCATCTCCTGGATCGTTCTATTCTTTCTCTCAAAAATCCCATTTTGCTGAGGAGTATTCACAACAAAAAAGTCATGTTTAATCCCAAGGCTATCATAATAAGAATCTACCTTTGCTTCCTTAAATTCAGTGTCGTTGTCACTACGTATCCTGTTAATAGTGACTCCGTGTTAATTTTGCAGGACACGGCACTTGGTCGTTAAAAACTTTACAGTATCGGATTTCTCTCTCAGAAAACTTACGATGTAATATCTGGAGAAATCATCCACCATCACGAGGATATACCTCTTACCACCCAGACTCTCGGTACGAGTGGGACCCATAAGATCCATGTGTATAAGCTTAAGAACATGAGAGGTGGTAATAGAATGCAACTTCCTATGGGGACTATGAATTTTTTTTCCCAACTGACAGGGTCCACAAACCGTCGAATTTGGCCTTCCAGGAGATGGTAAGCCACGTACTAGGTCCTTTTTAGCTAAGCATGTTAGATCTCTAATATTTACGTGACCTAGACGTTGGTGCCACAGATCCATAGGAGTGATCATGGCGCTGTTGCAGACAAGTGAGGATGTGGGCTCAGTCCCATAGAAATTATCCTTTGTCCTCACCCCTTCCACTAAAAGTTTACCGACTTGATTATAGACCTTACAAGCGTCCCGGTCAAACTTTACGACAAAGTCAGCGCCGCACAGTTAGCTAATGCTGAGAAGGTTTATTTTCAAACCTTTGACGTACAAAACATTTCATAGAATAGGAAATCCAGGTAACTCGACAGTACCACGTCCTATAATGCTAGACTTGCTCCCATCTCCAAAGGTGACTCTGCCATCCTGATAATCCTCAAGAGATGTAAAAAATGAGGCATCACCTGTCATATATCTGGAGAACCCACTATCAAAATACCACTGTGAGATATTATGTGCTTTAAGAGCGACATGAACAACAAAGGCCTTTTTATCTTTCTTAGGTACCCAAGAAGTGGTGACCTTTTGTTTGCTTTTGTTGTTGTTGGTTTTAGCTAAAATGTGAGAAGCATTCACTGACGGCAAAGACATCCATCGGAATTCCTTCATCAAACACTGAGACGTGGCAGCTAAAAA
The DNA here is from genome assembly GCA_949130495.1 of Sambucus nigra. Taxonomy (NCBI): domain Eukaryota; kingdom Viridiplantae; phylum Streptophyta; class Magnoliopsida; order Dipsacales; family Adoxaceae; genus Sambucus; species Sambucus nigra. The sequence continues at coordinate 376,215,279 of OX422222.1, forward strand.
CTCAACTCTCTCTCTCAGACTAGTAAAATCATCAGTATGCTGAGGTGGAGCAGTAGTACATCGTGTCCGACCCATATTATAGCAAAACTCCCTGAGGTGGACTTTTCTTTTACAATAAGTACAAAAGAACACAGTCAAAGGCGGACCTTAGTTTGCTTTTCTAGATCGAACTCTCCTTCGAGGTTTTTGACGATGGCCATAAGGAGTTGTAGTAAACTCAGGAACTGGTCCGGGTGCAATTTGGGACGTGGAGGAACCATCATAACCTATTCCCTGCCTATCACCAAAACCTAAAGCGGAGCCGAGGAGCATCTTTCCCATTTTTCCAGATCTGTCCTCGATTTGTACCTTGACTTCCCGTGCTCTCTCCAGATCATAAGTAAGCTGGGCAACAAGGGCTTCAAGTTACTTTCGAGTCTCCATGGACGCATGAAGCTCATCGTAAGACTAGCCACTTGTTTAGTCAAGTCCCCTCTCTCTTTCTCAAAATAACTCTCTCTCTCTAAACAGACTTTCTTACTCATCACAGGCAGACTCTATCTCTCTCTCAGGGTGGTGCAGGTGGAGGACTCTCTCTCTCTCTCTCTCTCTCTCTCTCTCTCTCTCTCTCTCTCTCTCGCTTTTCTTAAATATTCCTCTAAGTCGGTGATCTTAAGAACTAACGCTTTGTTACGCTTTTTAGTTTTAAATGACTCAGAATATAACTCAGCGTAGGCTCATTGAATATCACTCTCGCTCTCACTTGTGTCATCCTCCCCCTCACTCACATCGCTCTCACTTTCGAGGTGTCCCTGTGATGCATCATCCTCATCGTCGTGAGGAGAACTAGAAGTGCTCACATGACTAGCTATGAATGCGGTGAAGTTACACTCATGCGGTGACTCTACTCCAGAATCCACCGACTCGAACTCACTATCGTCACTAAGGGTAGCATTAAGGACAGCTTTGCCCTTTTCTCTGTTCAACCTAGTAGCACACTCAAAAGCTCTATGACCCCTACCGTCGCACTCAAAGCATCTCTAACTTTCTTTATTAGGAGGATCTTTAAAATCTTTTTCGTTTTTCTTTTCAAACTTATTTTTTTCAAAATTCTTTTTATTTTTAAAATTACCATTTTTCTTGAATTTGAGAATCCTCTTGATTTTTTTTGCAAAAAGTGCCAAATCATCTAAATCAAAATCACACTCAGTATCAGACGAATCTGTCTCTCTTTTTCTAGTTGACTCTCCCCTCTTTCTAGACGACCCCTCACTCTTTCTCTCTTGGGCATTAAGTGCAATTCCCTTATCTTTAGACCTAGCAGTTTTAGGGAACATATCAATTTCATATGTTTGCAAGTCTCCTACAAGTTCTTCCAATTTTAGCGTATTTAAATTACCCATAGAATTTAGCACAGTGACTTTAAGGATAAAACGCTTAGGCAGAGAACGAAGAATCTTTTTGACAACTCTAGCATTAGGAATATGTTCACCAAGATTAAAGCTAGTATTAACAATGTCAGAAAGCCTATCATAAAAATCATCAAAACATTCAGTCTCATGCATGGTGATGGTTTCAAATTGAGTTGTCAAATTTTGCAATTTAGACTCTTTCACAACATTAGTTCCTTCATGGGTGAGTTGTAAAACATCCCAAGCCTCTTTTGACGTGGTGCACGTCATTATGCGTTTGAACTCATCAGGAGTGACAGACCCAGAAATAGCACTTAGACCTTTAGAATTGAATGATGATCATTTAAATTCTTCTTCAGTCCAAGAAGTGATAGGTTTTAAATTGATCACATTATCAACAGTGACGGAGGGAGGTGTCCAACCTCTTTTAACCAAAATCCAGACACGTTCATCAATGGATTTTAATGCAGATCTCATGCGGGCTTTCCAACATGCATAGTTTGTCCCATCAAAAACTGGCATTTTATTATATAACTTCTCCATTATGAACACACTCGTTTTCAAAAGTCAATTTTTTCAGAAAATTGATATCTTAGAAAAATTTTGCAGAAAATTACACGATAAATTTGTGTAACTGGCTCTGATACCAATTTGAGAAGACTGCACTTGCGTTTAAATAAGGAAGTTATTTAATTAAACACAGTTTTTACCACTCAAGTCCTAAACATGAATCTATATGTGATTAGATACGATGATGAAACATGCAAGAACACATATATGAGGAAAAATCCCCCAAAGGGGCAAAACCTTTTATTTTCACAATAATTTTGTAAGAGTACGACTTACATGGATTACAATGAAAATATATGACACATAAATACCCTCGGGTGTCGGTTCTGTTGTCGGCGGCTGGAACTATCCCTTTCCAGTAGGGCAGCAGTGAAGAAGAGAGCGACTTCCTCACAAATTACTCCAGATGAGTAAATAATCCTCTTGAAGGTTTAAATATTCACACACATATATGGGAATGGTTTTGTAAATTAAAAAGGTCTAGAAAACCTTAAAAAATGAAGTCTTATTCTGGGCTGTTTTCGCAGAATTTTGAGATTGCAAAAAGACTTGAAAAACGTGTAGAAGGAGATCAGATATTTATACAAAAATCGAGGCGGTGGATCGTTCGAACGAGATATCCATATCGCTCGAACGAAGGACAAAAGTCATTCGAATGATATCGCGCGGCATGCCTATCTCGCGCGAACGACTTTCAAAGTCGTTTAAGCGACCTCGTCGATCGAGGCAATTTGCTTCTACACTTAGAAAATTTTTGCTTTTGATAAAAAATAAAACCAGACTTCAAAAATAATTTTCAAAAACATTTCCTAAATATTTATGCAAATATTTAAAGCTCCAACAAAACATATTACTGATAGAGCATAGTGGAGTAGTGGGAATGAGCTCAGCAGCACATTGCATGTAGCATGATGTACGTGAAGAAAGTAGATGCATTGAATTCGGATAAAGGCCATCGAGGATTATCGTGTTGACGTGATGAATGTAGCGGTATCAGATATATGAACTGTGATCTAGGAGAAAACAGAAATTTCCTAGAATCTACCCCGAACATTTATAAAATTATGTCCTTACACCATCTCTCTTCGTTCTTCAGCTAGGTTAAGTTCGAGAGAATGCAGAAACATTCTGGCCTTGGTCGACTAGGGTAGACCTCGTGGTAGGGAGGACAGCTTCCAAGGGGATAATTTCCTCCATCCCATACGTTAGTGCAAACGGTGTTTCTCCAGTTACTCGTCGTGGGGTAGTGCGGTAATCCCATAGGATGTGGGGTAGTTCGTTTACCCATTCCCCCTTGGCTTGCTCCAAGCGCTTCTTTATCCATCAATTATTATTTTGTTAGAAACTTTAGCCTTTCAGTTGCTCTAAGGATATGCCACATAGATAAAGTAGTGCCTAATCCCATGGTCACTGCAGAAACTCTGGAAGAGGCCACTTTCAAACTAGGTTTCATTGTTAGCGATGATGGTCTTGGGGATCCCAAAACGAGTGACAATGTTCCTCTATATGAATCTTATCATATCCTCATCTCTAATGTTTGCTAGTGGCTCTGCTTCTATCCATTGTGTGAAGTAGTCTCTTACGACCAACAGATTCTTGCGATTACTAGCTACGGTAGGAATAGGAACCACGATGTCCATACCCCATTAGGCGAAAGGCCATAGGCTAGTAAGCGACTTTAGGTCGCTAGATGGATGGTGAACCATATGAACGTGAAGTTGGAACTTTTTGGATTTGCGAGCATATATTCCAGTGTCTCTTTGCATGTACAGCCCCCAGTAGCCTTCTTTCATTGCTCAGAAAGCTAGCGAACTACCCCCCCAATATGACTCCTACAGATTCCCTCATGGAGTTCATGCAGAATTTGTTCGATGTCCTTTGGATGAACGCATTGGAGGTAAGGACCAGTGAAAGATCTCTTATACATCTTGCCCTGAGAAGATAAGTGAAAGCGAGCAGCTTTGACTCTTATCTGATGAGCGATCTTCTTATCATCTGGTAGCACACCATCCTTTAAATAATCTCTTAAGGGGTCCATCCAAATGGGGGATGTATCAATATGGAGAACATGCCCCACGTTTGGTAGCTTTTCGATCTGGTTGATACTAGGCTGGGTGAGGAAGTCAATCAAAATTGTTCTCTTCAAGTCAGAATTGATTGCTAAGCATAAGGCTGCTAGGGTGTCAGCATGGTTGTTCTGTCCTCTGGGAAACTGTTGGACGCTGACTTGTTTAAAGTTGGCCATCAAATTTTTCATTATTGGGAGGTAGGCTGTCATCCTCTCATCTCTAGAAGTAAAATCTCCACTTATCTGGTTGGAGACCAACTGTGAGTCGTCAAACACTTGGAGTTTCTTTTCCCTAAGTGCTCGTTCTTTTTGTAGGCCTACAATCAGTGCTTCATATTCTACTTCGTTATTGGAGGCTTCAAATCCAAGCCTGATTCCTTGCTCGAGTATTGCATCTTCAGGGGTAATCAGCATGATGCCTATTCCTTCCCCTTTGGAATTGGAGGCACCGTCAATGAGTAGTCTCTAGACGCTTTATGCCGAGGGAACTTCCTTTAGATGAATAGTTTGGGGTTGGTAGCAAGGATGTTCGCCTATAAACTCTGCGATAAAGTCGACGAGGACCTACCCTTTAATGGTATTCCTTGACTGGAACTGAATGCAAATTGCCCTAGCTCAACTGATCGATTTGATAGTCTACCTAATAGGTTTGCCTTTCCAAGGACTTCTTTAAGAGGGTGGGATGTAAGTTCGATGATGGAGTGGGCTTTGAAGTAATGTTTCAATTTCCTTGAGGCTACCACTAGCGCAAAGGCGGGCTTTTCTAGTGGTAGGTATCGTTGTTCGGCGTCCAAGAGAGTATTTCTCGCATAACAAACTGGGTGATGGATCCCCATTTTTTCACATACCAGTGCAGAACTTACACCATAACTGAATACTGTGAGGTATAGGTATAGAGAATCATTCTCTTGAGGGATTACGAGCAAGGGTGGCGTGCTAAGGTAGGCCTTGAGCCCCTCTAACGCCTTTGAGAAATCATTGTTCCACTCCACATCTATGCTCTTTTTTAACAACTAGAAGAACATCTGGCATCTTTCGGATGATTTTGAGATGAATCGATTTAGGGCGGCGAGCATCCTTGTGAGATTTTGTACGTATCTTATCGTACGGGGGGCTTCACCCTATTAATGGCATCAATTTGGTTTGGGTTAGCTTCGATACCTCGCTTGCTGACCAAGTACCCATGGAATTTTCTTGACTGGACAACAAAGGAGCATTTACTTACGTTGAGCTTCATTCGGTATTTCCTGAGGATTTCGAAGGTTCTTGATAGGTCAGAGAGGTGGTCTTCCTTGATCTTTCTCTTGATGAGCATATCATCGATGTAGACTTCCATGGTGCTTCCCATTTGGTATTTGAACATCTTAGTGACCAGTCGCTGGTAGATTGCTCTGGCATTTTTTAGTCCAAAGGGCATAACCTTGTAGCAATATAACCCAACTGTGGTTATGAATGCTGGTATGTATTGATCTCGCTCATACAGAGGGATCTAGTATTACCCGGAGTTTACATCCAGGAAGTTCATCCTTTCATATGTTGTAGTGGCATCCACCGGTTGATCAATCTTTGGGAGAAGGAAGTTATCCTTAGAGCATGACTTTTTGAGATCGGTGAAATCGATGCAGACTCTCCACTTTCCGTTGTTCTTAAGGAAAACCACTAGGTTAGATAGTCATTTGGGTAACTGGACTTCGCGTATGGATCCTGCGTAGTTTTTCAACTTCCTTCTCCACTGCCTTGGCTTTTTCTGGAGCAGTACGGTGAGCTTTCTATGTAATTGGCTTGAATGCTAGATCGACGTGCAGTCAATGACAGGTGATGCTTGGATCAATCTCGAACAGCTCATAAGGCTCCCATGCAAAGAAATATAGGTTACCTCCGAGTAGGGTGACCAATTCCTTCTTTTCGTGGTTGGTGAGTGAGGTTCCAATCAAGAACTTTCTTTTACTTAAACTGCTATTGGCTGTGACTTCATCTAGGTCCTCAACGACTCTTTCAAAGGGGATGAGTCTGGTCTCCTCCACTCCTGGTCTTCCATATCTTAGTTGATATTTGGAGGGCATTAGCCTCTCTTTCTCTTCATCCTTGCTTATAAATTTCTCAACATTCTTCTCTGGCTTGGGAGAGATGGCTGCTATGAAGCATTTCCTCTTCATCACCTGGTCTCCATGGTTCTCCACCACTCCTCGCTCAGTAATACATTAGAGATTCTGATGGTAGGTAAAGGGGATGGCCTTTATTGCATGAAACCATCCTCTGTCGAGGATCGCCTGGTAGGGTGAGTCAATATCGACCACGAGAAATTCAATCATTTTAGAGATGTTTCCTGCCCTTAATGGCAAGACAATCTTCCCCAAAGGTATGGTTACTTTCCCAGCGAAACCAACTAGAGTAATGGTGGATTCCTTTAGGTCGGCAACGCTTAACTTCAACTTCCTAAACATGTCGAGGTACATTAATTCAGATGAGCTACTTTGGTCGAAGAGCAACCTGTCGACGTCATAGTTAGCTACCCTGAGTGTAATAATCAACGCATCATGATGTGGGGTTCTTACTCCCACTAGGTCCTCATCTGTGAACACGATGTGCTTGCTGTAGTCGACATCCTCTGCTCACCGATGCTTTCATGCTTTGGTTTTAGCTGGATCGATTTGGAAAGCTTGCATTACTTCTGTAAGCTTTTTGACTTCCATCCGAGATGTATTCCCTTGAATCTGTTTGAGGTAGAATGCCCCATGAATTACTGCAAACTCATGGCCGACGTTTTCCTTGAGCCCATTATCAGGTATTTGATCTCTATTGGCAGCTACCTTCTCTGCCTTCTTTTCCACAAATTCCCTAAAGTGTCCAGTTTGAGCTAACTCTTCAAGGTGAGATTTGAGTTGTAAAGAGCTATGCCAGGGACTCGAAGTTCCTGATGGATCTATGAGGGAGTTTCTCAAACCATTTTTGAGCCACGTCGTGAAAGCTTGACGAAAAGATTCGGCACAAAAGAGTGTCCTTGTGGTTTCAAACGGTCATGGCCTACCTGTACTGCCTGACATGGTCGATAGGATTAGTTTTTCCATCGTAGATATTGAACTTGGGCATTAAAAACTTCTTGGTGGATTCTTCTTCTATCTCCCTTGAAAAAGGGTATTTCATTTGGGTCTTGATAGGTCGCATAGCTAGCTCTATGATCGACCTAGCACCCCGATGTGTTGGGTGTTTGTCCATTTCCCTTCGTACCAAATTTCCTATGTCATCGTTTCCTAGTCCTGGGCTCCTGCAATGGCGAGCTGATTGTTGTTTCTTGGACCAGTCATTATCCGACCTGTGTACCTCAATTCTTTGAGAACCACGTCTTGGACTCTTTCCTCGGCTATGAGATCTTCTCACCCGAGGGCTAGGAGTGCGATAATGACGTTGCCTTATACTGTGATGGAGTTCTTTCTCCATTTTCTCTAATCTCCTTTTGAGGTGAGCATTTTTGGCTTCTTGCTTACGAGTGACCTCCTCCTGTTCTTGGATCCTGGACGCATAGGCGTCAATTATCTTGGAGACTTACGTGGACCTAGATGGTCCCTTGTTTTCTTCCGAGGTCTGTCGTTCTGGGCGAGGCCTTGGGTTTGAGCATTGAACTTCATATCTAACCCTAAGAGGAATGGGTTGCTTTTGAATATCCCCTGCTTGAGGGGCATTACTGTTGTGGCCATACATTCTAGGTTCTTGTTGGTGAAGGCTTTCTTAAAGGAAGAACAGTCGCTTCACACTGACGACACCAATTCTGGTGACAATAAATCTCAACATAAATTATAAGCAAATGCGATCAGCAGAAAAAGTAAATAACATAAAATAGCTGCAATCACACAAGACAAAATATTTACGTGGTTCAGTGAATTGCTTACGTCCACAGTGATGCTCTTTGATTATCTTTCTCTTTTCTCTAGGGGAGAGTTTACAAAATTACATACCATTTGCCTCGGGCTGGGGGGGTTCAATATATACATGTAATTCTTGGAGAGTGGGGTGTTGGACACCTCCACATTGGCCCATAATCCCTAGAATATCTCTTGAGAGATTTTAAGGGTTGAATGGGTCGCTGTTGAATTAGTTGTTTATAATACTCAAGAGTTTGGGCCGGAATTTCTCTATCTTTGAAAAGGGATTGGTCGGGATACTCCTCTGGGCCGAGACAAATAAACGAGGTACCCACACTATCTATTGTGTAAATTAAGTAGACATGAATAATAATGAAATCTGAAATGAGTTAAGTTGGTGAACACTTTAATTATATTAAATTGAAAAAGCGCTTATCCATGTTAAAGAGAAATTGATTATATGTATTATGTATATTGTGAGGGAAATACTTAGGAACAATATTGGGCTATGATTAGATGTTAGACGGGAAAGAAGTAATTAGCATGGGAATATAAATGTGACAACCTGCCTACTAAAATAAGGGGTGGCCAACCCAATACTCAAATAATCACAGGAATCATAGATGGTCCATTCTTAGCATCACTATCGATTAAAATAATAGTACGAGATAACCACCAATTATTTTAGAAAACGGACTGTCAAATTTAAATTTCAAAAGTAAAAGAAAAACACTTCGACAATCCCATGTGTAAAAACGGTGGATACCAAAAATCAACGAGTAATAGAATACAATATGCATAAATCAATAATCGAATAAGCTGTCGGTTAACTGACTAATACAAACAGGTTACACCGAGTATTACAATTTAAATATCACAGGATTAGAAGAGAATAAAAAACATGGGCAACACGCCCGAATAAATGTACTGAACATAACTAGAGTACAAAAAGGATAGAAGCGTCTATAACCAATATCCTACAACATTCGCAAAATGATGTAGCTCCAGGACAACTGAAATGGAAGTGTCAATACGAGCGTCCTTGCGATAGAGCACCTATACGACAAGGAATATATGCAAAACAAAGATAGATATAGACGGGTCAGGGCCCGGTTTGATATGATTACCATGTGACTAAAATGCATGACAGTTAAGTAAACTTAATTACCATCATAAAATTTACTTCTCTCACAATTAAAACATTAAGGTTCTCACGTCTCACTCTAAAAATACCCCTATCGCCTGTTAAGAAGTACTCTAGTTAACACAAGTACTAAGGGCTAAATTTCTCCCCAGCCTCAAAACTATGCTATGTTCGTGCGTGGGGTGTCTCGCGAAGCGAAATCCAAACAAGGAACCCCCCGATACACGACTACTCGACAAGGTCGATCGTCGAGATCGATTAGATCCTCAACACATTTCCGATATATATAATTATATAATTAAATCCCCATGACCTACTTGTCTTATCTATCATACTCACCATTGTATACGTATCATATTATACATCCGGATATATCTCCCGGAGTGAGAATTCATTTTTTTCATTTCATTTACCCATTCAATTTCATATCTCATAACTTTTTATTTCCTTTCTTCCATCCAGGAAAAATATACATATAAAGAAAGTTTTATTAACATAAAAATGCTTTTCCGTTTCATAACATCCCATTTCTCTTCTTCCATCCAGGAAATGTGTTTAAAGCCATTTTATTATCATAAAAATGCTTTTCCGTATTATATGCTTCCATTTACCTTCTTCCATCCCGAAAATGTATCCGAAGCCAATCCGTTTATCCCATTTCCCTTCTTTCATCCAGGAAATGTATTTAAAGCCATTTTATTATCATAAAATGCTTTAACATCAATAATGTCCCACATTATTGTACATAGTTATATATCATATAATATAACATTTCTAAGATCGCCCGTCCGGGTTTCCCTACTGTGCGCGCCCCTAAATGTCTATCATCTTCCAGGGCCTATCATCAAGACAACTTGGGATCCTACGGAAACATCAGGAAGCGGCCATATGCCTGCGGGAGAGTCATAACCACACCCAGAATTACCTCACCATCGCAGAAAACATACAATAAACGCTCGTATGTCCTAGGGATATATCCACCCTGCATTCATTAGCCAGGGGGCTTCACCTCACGCGCGCAAATTCCCTTATGATAGAGATTTAGAGAGGTGTGTTCACATAAATTATCATTTATGAAAATCATTTTTTCCATTTTGATATCATTCACATTTTCCATTCTCAAAAAATCATTTATTCTCAATGATTAAATACCAATTTTAGAATATGCATTTCTTATTCGTTAAGTCATATTTTATTAATGACCTAAGACCCGAAGTGCCAATATCCTCACACTAGTCTCCAAGAGTCCAAAACAACACCATCAATCAACAAAGTGAGTCTCCCTCAATAATAGTCTCCTATAAGTATTAAGCTTTATCATTCTATGTTCGATAGATTTTCGGTTAACATCCTATATCGTTCGGACATTAACCTCTCAAAAGTAGCCTTAGGGTAAAGCCAAATAACCTGATACCAATCTAGGACATTTGTCTACCCAACACAACCCTCTAGGACTCTCATTACTTACCAAAGGAAGGTCCCTAAACCTTAGACCTAAAAGAAAAAGTGCTAAAATCAAACTAGGAAAAATCTCACAAAAACAGGGCAACCGAATCGATTCGCCCCTAGTTTCCAATCGATTCGCCCAAAAGCAAATCAATTCGGTGAGTAAAATCAACTTTTTGCATCTATCCAAATCGATTCGGCCTTATCCCGAATCAATTCGGTCTCCCAGACCTGTATCCTACCCCTAACCGAATCGATTCGCCTGGGAGCCGAATCGATTCGGCCCTACGAATTTGCCCAGTTTGGGTTACGGGTTGAAGAACCCTAAAATTCCTAAACCCACAAATCCTTGATTTCCTCCAACATCAACAACAAATATTTCTACTACATCATTCCTACATATCAAATAACTAATTTTCTCAACTCAAATTAAATAAAATTCAAGATTAAGGGTTAAATCCCTAAAAATCTACAAATCCCAAAAATGGTTTAAATCTCCAAAAATAAAACTATACATGCAAATTATCACATTAAATCAATATCTAGCAAGTAAGAAACTGGCCTCGAGGTTGTAGTCTCAGATTCTCTTCCAGTAGCAACGATTTCTGGCCTCAAATCTCCATTTCTCTCTCTTTTCTCCATTTCTCCCATCTCTCTCTCTCTCTCTCTCTCTCTCTCTCTCTCTCTTTTGACTTCTAACATAAGATTGGGAAAATAAATGTGGTGGGAGACTTATACGGGTCCTAAACATTAGTTCCCCTCTTTTAAATGTTAATACACTATTAAAATGACTCGTAACCAGATAATTGAGTCATAACCCGTCAAAAGTGCCCGAAACTCAAAAATACAACTTGGCACTTATTTTGACTATCTCAACTATTCTAAAACCAACCACACCCCCTATTTTGGCATTCGGAGTAACGTACAACATTTTTAGGTTCCAAATTCATTTTAATTTGTTAATTATACTCAAGTTACATATAGGTCATAACCGTCGTTTAAAATGCAACGACGCAATAAAGCACAATATAATGCTATTTACCTTCTCATAATGATAAATAGACAAAACATAGTAAATATTATCCCCTAATATCATGGAAAATAATAATTAATCCAACTTCCTCTATTTTATAAAATTAGCCCATCAGGCAAAATAATATAAAATAATCGCTCAAAAGTCTGGGTTGTTACAATAAACTAGTAGGGTTTGATGGTACGTTAGATGTGCACATTAGATGAGAGGTGAGCATCTCAAGTGAGTTCGATAATCTAACATGACTAGTATATGTGCTATTAACTCATTTTAAGCACTTGCTGATTTTTAAATTCAACTCGGGCTCTGACCCGTTTTCTGCAAATCTCTTTTCTTGTCAAATTATTTTAGGTGCCCAGCAACAAGGACACCAGGCATAGGAGCTCCATTCAATCGACGAGCTATAGCTACTGTGGAAGTTAGATGACCTTGGTAGTCGACGCCTCTATGTCCATCATTTCTTCCTTTTGAGTTATTTCATCAGTTAGGGCATGTTTCCCCTTTCCTATTCAGATATTTAGAGATATGGGATTTTTTTTATTTACTTCTTTCAGTTGTTGGTTTATTTATGTTGGATTATTGTACTTGGGACTTAGACTGGAAGTGTTTACTCCAGTTACATTTATTATTGCAGTTATTTCCTATCATATGAAATTGGTGTAAATCGTGAATGTTTAATTATTCGTTAACCTAATTTTATATTAATCAAAAGATAAAATTTTGACATCAACCTTTTTAAATATTAGGTGATTAGTATTTAATAATAAAATTTTCGTCAGTGATGCATAATCTGGACCAACTGAATATTCTGATTTCATTTAATAAATTACTGATCACCCGGTATTTAATTAGGCGGGGTGTCACAAAACTTCTATTTAACATTTACTTTTTACGTAATAATTTATATTTAACATTCAACTTCAGGTTAATATATTGTGTTTCTTATTTATATTTGGTTAGTGATTAATTATTATTATTGATTGTGTTGTTTTCGATTAGTTATTGTTAAAATCTATCTTTGATTGCTGCTATAAGTTAAATAATATATTGCTGGGCAGTGTCAGTGGTCATACTGCTCAACAGTTTTTATTATTCCGCTACGTAGTTTTGTCACGGGTTTTAACCGTGACATGTTCTTGATAAGGATTACTTATCAAGTTCAAAGCCCATGACAAGTTCTTCTTTATCAAGGACTTGTCGTGGTCAAAGTCTATGACAAAGAAAAACTTATCCCAAACATTAATCGTGATATGTCCGTGACAAACGAAATCTTGTCGCGGACTTCAATGTGAGAAGTCCTTAATTATAACCTCATTTCTGTCACGTTCTTTGACCGTGACAAGTTCGAATTGTCAATGTCTATGACCATGACAACTATCTTGTTTTGGTGTAGTGGCATTCTCCATATTAAAATCATTCATCTCGCCATACTTTAGATCATTGTCTCTGAATATTGTGTCAGAGACTTAAACTGAAAAAAAATAGTTTACGAAGATTATCATTGAACACAAAGTAATAGTTAACTATTGAAATTACAAAACATATTGTTTTCAACACCTAAAAGATTTAAACCATATGATCACTCCTCAGATATGACTAAATACTATAAAAGTTAAATCACCAAAGTAAAAAGCCAAACAAAATTATTTAAAAACCATTAGGTAGTGAGATTTATAAATTTCTTTGTATGCCATCTCCCAACAAAACTTAATTCATTTCATCTACAATGGAGGAACCTTTGAAGATTTATGAATTCCTTGCACACAACTCTCTCAGTCGGTGACTTGGGGATTTGAATCAGGTTTGGTGAGACTTTAATTTTTGTTTTCAATTCAGAGCAACAAATCAGGTTGTATAAAATAAGGAGAGAAAATAGGTTAATCGATATTTGAAAAAATCTTGTTTCAAAACTCAAACATATTGAAGATCTTGTTTCAAAACTCAAGTCAAAAATTCAAACTCCTCAAACTGACATTCTTAAACCAAAACAAAATAGAGAAAAATCAAGATGAACATTAAAGAAAAAGAAGGAAAGAGTTAAGAGAGGGAGAGGTACCGATGGTGGCTGATCGGCGGTTTGTGAGAGATGGCGATCAGAGTTCTACAAAGTGGGGGGAATTTTTTTCCCAACCCCTAAAATGCATAATGTCAAGACAAGGGGGGAATTTATTTTGGCTCCCGCTAAATTTTTCGGGTGCAAAATGAATAATACAGTCCGTGACAACTCTCCTCCATCGTGTTAATTGTTTTCCATGACAATTTATTTTAGGTGTCATGGCTGTTAAAATAAAAATTACGAATTCTTCTCAATGTCGTGAAATGAATTTTCACCACACCTAATATTTGTCGTAGATAGCATTTCTCCACTTATTTCAAATAAAATGTCGTGTAAAGTTTTACGACACCATGTCATGTGTCGTGTTAAATATTTTTCATAACTCTATTATTTTAAGTGTCGTGGTTGTTAGTTTCGGTGTTTTATACACAACATCTATCGGAGGAGTATGTTAAATATCGTAAAAATGTATATGTACATACACACATAAATGTACACACACACGCACGCACCCACATACACCTGTGTGTGTGGGGGGGGGGGGGGGATCTTACGTATTTCCACTTTTTAAGATTTATTTGTAGTCACTCCCAAGTTTTTATATTTTTTGTTGTTGGTCATATTATAACTACTATGGGACACGTATCCTTTTCTTTAGAAAGGAAGAATGGCGGTTACAGAGTACTTATGGGCAGTTTTTGGTGGTTATGAGACTTACTACAATTTTAAAAACACATGAAATGGTAACCTAACATATCTTAGAAGAAAGAACTAAAGCCTCTCTCTCTCTCTCTCTCTCTATATATATATATATATATATATATATATATATATATATATATATATATATATATGTTTATATTATAATATTGCATGTATAATCCACAATAAAATTATATACATACATGAATTGATAATATTACTTAATACATATGTACTATATGTATATTTTATTGTATTCCATACATTAATACTACATGTATAAAACTATATATAAGTATCATGTATGTATTGATTATATTATTTAACGTATGGATCTTAGTATATTATATAATTTAATAAAATATCATATATGTAATTTTGTGTATATGTACATATATTTTTATTTATTTATTAGAATTGCACATATATTAATGTATTATGTGTGTACATTATATATTAAGTTATAAATGTATTAAAATATTTAAAATGAATAATTATGAGTTGTAAAATAAAAAAAATAGAATTTAGAAAACATCATTTTGGTGTTTTCTGAAAAACTTGATTATAACATACAAATATTATAATTCGGTATTTTTAAATAAGTGTGTCAAAATCAAATTCTTATAAGAATTGTATTTATAACTCAAAAAACAAAATTATAAGTGATAATCAAGCAACTCTTATATTCTTTAACATTATGCTTCCATTGAAGATATGCCCATATTACATTGGGTGTCAATTAACCTGCTTACAATCTAATCTAATCTCTCCATTACTGCCTGTCAATGGACTAATATTTCCCATATTTATCATCGACTGCACAAATCTCTCAAAAAAAGCACTTTGGTTACTACTGAATGTGTTCACAATGGATATTATTGAAGAACCAGCAGTAGAAAACAACTCCTGATCAGATTGAAGAAGGCCTTCATTGGTTTGAAGGTTAGAGAAATAATTGTTGTCGAAGGCATCTAGTGTTGTGAGGTCAAGGTTTGCCAAAGTTGTCCCACTCCCATTTTGTGGACAGGTTTGTTGTAGGGTTGCCAAGTATGTTGAGTTTAGTGTGGGATCAGGGTTTCCTGTGCCATTAAAATTGTACAAACGATTGCTGAATAATCGACATTGCGCCCGTCCAAAGGTGTGGGCACCTATTTACAAACTCCGAAACATAATTAAGATAAAATACATTGAATACCCACTTGTGTGTTACTAAAAAACATCGTTAAAAGTCTCTCAAAAGGGTGTTTTGCAATAAGTTCATAGTTCAAAAGGGTTTATCATTAGAAACAATTAAAGGAGGGTACTTTTAAAATCACACAATTTATATAGTTTATTTTTCCCAGAAGTAATTAGTTTATGATAATGTATAAACTGAAATTTATTATGAATTCCACTTGAGATTGCGAATGAAAATTACCAGATAGTGCTACAAGATCATTAGTGTTTAGGCCAACAGCAGAAAACTTGGAAGTTATTGAAGTTAAGCCTTCAAAGGGAGATGGAATTGAGGTATTGGCTCCTGCCTGGTTTGCTGTTCTACTGTCCCTTCTTCCTAAAACTACACTCCATGAAGGACCTCCTGACTATGTGATGGGTAAAAAATAAAGACAAAAAAAATGAGCAAATAATGTATACGAAAACAGTTGCATTGATCAACGTATATTATATTAGGTGATTGACTTGAAATGATAAATTACTGCCCTTTCTTAATGTATAATTTGGCAGTGCCTAACCGTGTTCTGTGGAGATGGTTATTTAGCCCTTGTTTTCTATTAAGCAAAATAATACAACAACTAAAATTTTAATGTTTTCACGAAATACCAAAAATACCCTAAAGAGAAAAACCATCTTACCATATTCCATATGATGATATATATAATAGGGAAATGATAACTTGTGGCTTTATGGTACATGTTATGAGTCTCAAAATAATAAGTATTAGAGTTCCACATGAGTTCCCTATTAAATTTATGTCAGAACTCTATTCCTACTATTTTTGAGATCTTAATATGTGCTCTTAGGACACATGTTATCAGGACCCTATATAATATACTATTGTACTTTTAGGAGAGGACATGTGTCACTCTTTTAAAAATAGATATTTAAATAACACTTTTTATTAATTTGTGGTAAAACTCAACAAATGAGATAGAATTCAAGGAATCTTTCATCACCATACACAAGTGTCGCAAATGTGTCTCAAATTCCATTAGTGTGTATTGCAAAATTGATCTTAGCATAACAAAGAACAATAGTAATTTCTTTCTTTCTTTCTTTATCTAATAAGAGTAAAAATGTTTTAAAATGCTTGTACATTGTGCAGTTTATATACTTGTATATCTTTTATAATACACATAGTTTTCTTATTATTACTATTATGTAACTAGTAATTTTAATAACCACTTATTGAGTCATTTCAAATAGGGTCAGTTATTCTAATCTAAATTATATATAATAAAATTATGATAAATACTTATATAAGTTAAGAAGTTAACACTTTATTGATATATTATAATATATCAAGAATTGGCATATTTGTCTTATTAGTGTGATATCACAATTTACATCATAAGCTTGGTATAATGTTTGATATGACCTTTTCTCATAATATAAAATTGAAGATTCATTGTAGAGTGGCATCAGTAATGTCACTGTTTCAATTTCATACTCAACTTAACTATCTCAACAATTCATTTTCGTAATTAATTTGATAGTTATTTATTCACGATTTAATATTTAATACAGTTATTGATAGTTACCCATTTACTTTTGAGAATTCAAATTGCGCACAAAAACAAACATTCAAACTTGTATGAACTTTAAAATCGTAAATGAAGAGATACATGGAATAAAGAAACATTTATGATGGCCCTGGTGGAAGTGATGCCTAGGGCAATGATTATTTTATTAATTTGTTTTATTTAAAGATTCTGCCATATACAGAATATTGGTTTAAAAAGTAAATATGAGAAATGATACAGGCACTTTGAGTCTTCTTTTCTGGGATACTAAATGATGATTCATTTAAAACCTTTTCCATTCTTTTCCTCAATCCGACCATCTCTTACCAAGTCTACCTTTTCTACATTTATTTTTGCAATGCACTAGTGATATATAATAAATAAATATAATAAAAAATAAAAAATAGTATATTTAATAAATTCCAAGGTTCTAAAAAATGCACGACGTGACTGAGGCGTGGAGTCCAAGCCTTAAGTCTTAGAAGTCTAGGCAGGCCTTAGGCGTAATAAGGCGTGAAAAGACATTTTTGCCCTTTTTAATACATTTTAATTTTTTTTTTACTATGACAAAGCTATTAAAAATACTAAAATGTTATTATTATATAAAAACTATTTTTTATAAATAAAAACATCAAAATAGCTACACGTATTTTTATAGAAATAAAATTATTCATAGTTTTATTTGTTTTTAGCTTATAACACTATATGTCATTTATAGATACAAACTTGAATTTTTTTTCTATAAATAAAAAGTTGAAAATATATTTATAACCAATTTTTTTAAAATTAAAAACAATTTTAAAATTTTTGAAACTCTTTTTTAACTTAAAAGGTATTTTTCATAAATAACATCTTCAAAAAAGTAGTACGTGTTTTTATTTATATGGAAAAATTATACATATTTTTACTTGTTTTTCGTTTAAAAAAATTTATGTCATTTATAGATAAAAACTTAATTTTTTTTCTATAAATACGATGTTTAAAATGTTTTTATAACCATTTTCTTTATATGGAAAATAATTTTAAACTTACGAAATTTTTTTTAAACTTATTCCTTGAAATAAAAACGTTATAGATATGTAGTCATATTAATAGCACTGGGTAATGTAATAGAAGTGAAAAATGGTAAAAAGATATTAGTTGAATTTAGATTGCGTTGGATCGAGAGATTAATTAATGGAGTCTAGAATGAATCATCTCTTTTGTTTTCAAGAAACTTTTGATTTATTTATTTTTTTGTTTCAAATATATTTTTAATTTATCCTTTTTTTATTTCTAAAAACACAATGTTCAAAACGAGATAATAAATATTAAAGCCCTATTAACTCCTCTAATACTATCCCATTAGAAGTATAATAAAGATTTGTTCTTATTCCAAATGGCCTATGAATATTATCTGAGTAATAAAAACAAATTCTCTCTTCATATTAAGTGTTATCTCTCAAATATTGAGTTGTTAGTGTATTTTATTAACTGTAAAATATATTTTTATTTTTGGCAGTTATGTATTAGGATAAAGGGGTTTACGAAGGTGTTCGCAAGTTGAATGAATATTGTTGATGTAAAACATTAGATTATCTCTAATTAGTCAATCACAGATAAAATAAATGAGACAAAAGATTTTTAAAGTGATTCAGCCTTATAAGAATGGCTTACGTCCACTGTTTTTGTATTGCTGATTGTTTGCCTGGAATTCTCGATAAGGTGTTTACCAAGAGATCCAGAGTTTTTCTCTCATGAGGGGGTTACAATGTATTTATAGCCTTGAGGCTGTACATGTGAAAGGACAATGCGCTGTTATCTAGTAGACATATACATCTGTACGATAATAATGAGAATTTAATGTGCAGTCGTCTCTTTGATTATCCTGATTTGAGTGCTTTGTAGCTAAGTAGCTCGGCACGCTTGAGCTGCTCGGACCGCCTTAGTAGCTCGGCACGCTTGAGTTGCTCGGGGCCCATGAGTTGCTCGGGGAACCTAAGTTGATCGATACGCTTGAGTTGTTCAGAATGTATGAGCTGCTCGCGGCGCTTGAGTAGCTCGGTGGCAGTGAGTTGATTGGTAGAAGTATTTGTAATTGCCACGTTAGTTGACACATGTCTTCAAGTGATGGGTCCACGTTAGCAGATTAAATTTGGTATCAACAGAAGCCCCCAATATTTCATAGTTTGATGTTGAAGAAAAGTACGGAACATTCTTCTTGAAAATTGTATAGATTATTGGTTTGTATGGTTTTTAGGAAAGCATTCGTTGTATATAACTCCTTTTTGAGTGCACAGTATCGGGCTTCATAAATATTTTAAATTTTCATGACCGCTTCGATATTAGTGCTCCTTTTCTTCTTTTAGCCTCTGGATATGCAAACGTCCTCCCTTGTAATTTTATTGCCTTTCTCTATTCCCAAGGTAAAGTATTTAATCGCGGCGAAAATCCTATCGTCTTTCACTTTTCAAATCTGTATCTTTGAACTCTTCATTTTCTCTCTATCTTGTGCCTTCGTTCCTTCCGTCGTTCATTGTCACCTGATCTCTTTTTCTCTATAAGATTTCCTTTCCTTTCCTTCCCTTTCTTGTATTTATTTTGTTCATCATGGTTTATCTTGTTGAGTCATTGGACAAATTTCGGTCTGAATTTTCAATCCCTTCGTGGGTTATTTTAGAAGAACTTTCTGAACCTTTTGAATATTTTTCTTTGGCTGAGGGACATTGGTTCCCAAGTCTCTTTGTGGCCAAATGTGGCTTTTCTTTTCCTCTAAATCCCCTATGTTTGGAGTTCTGTCAATATTTTGATGTTGTACCTACAAAAATAGCTCTAAATACCTGGAGGATAGTTAATGGCGTTCATAGATTGAATCAACTCCATGGAACCCGTTTAGGGATTCCAGAGATCATGTACTGCTATAGATGGGTTGTCAGTGATTCCACATTCTATTTAAAAACTAGGTTTTTAAATAGGGTGTTAGTTGTCAATCTCTCTAACGCCAATAGGTATTACTTTGAACATGGGGTGGTAATGAAAAATTGGCAACACCCTCCCTTAAATGGAGAGGATGTATACCAAAGTCCCAGATGTCCACCTTATGGCAATGGGATAGTTTTTTTTTTATTTATTGAAATCTTGTTTTCTTTGTGTTTGATAAAATGTATCACTGACATTTAATTTTTGCTTATTACAGTTGACAGTAAAAGAAAATCTCCAAAAGAAATCGAGGTTAATTTGAAGCATTTAAAACTTATCTAAAGTTTGCACCAATCTGTTGCTGAGGAGCATATTAGGTCTGCCTCTTACTTATTTCAATACAAGAGCTACATTTCACCCTTCACTGTTCGTCCTTGTCCAGTGGTAGTTGACATTGACCAGGTACCAACTTCTGAAATTGGTGTAGAAAGTTCTTCCTCTGAGTCAAACATTCCCATCAACAATCTAATAAAGAAGAAAACAACTCCTGCTTTCTTTGAAAAATCTTCCCCTACCAATGTGGAGGCGAAAAAAAGTAAGCAAGATATCCCAGAAGAAGGGACAAGAAACATTGATGCACCCCCTCCTGCTGCTGCCAAGAAAGTTGTTGAGAATCCCCCTGATGCTCCGAGCAAGGCTGTTGTTATCTCTCCTCCGAGTGAGGTTATTGTCATATCGCCGACAAAGACAACGTCTTTGGTTGAAAAATCTCCTGCTCCTCTGAGGAGGTTAAAGAAAAGATCTTCTGAGAGACTTGCTGAACCTATCTCTCAGCCTTTAAATGCTGAAGGTGGTGTTCCAACTTTTGTTCCTCCGAGCTCTGCTATGGGCTTGGTGAAATCCTGGACTATCCCTGAAGTCCATGGCATTAAAGACACTCTTTCTCGTGATAGAGTCACTACCCTGGCTCCTCAACACATTGCCTCAGTAAGTATTATTAGTCTGAGTCTTTCACTTTCTAGTGTTATGTTCCTATATTAACTCAAAGTTATTTCTTTTTTTAGCTGGTAACGTGTTTCAATAGCATTCTGAAGAGGGATGAAGCTATCAAGGCTTCAAGTTCCTCGGGGGGAGTAGAGGAAACTTTTGTTGGGCTGACCTAATCTCTGAAAGATTCTTGTCAAAAATACGAGGAAGATAAAGTTGCTTGGGAGAAGCAATTCCAGTCCATTGAGCAAGAAAGAAATCAAGCTGTGAATGCCTTCAAGGATTTGGAGAAGAAGTTGACGGAGTCTGAGCAGAGCAAAAAAGTCTTTGAACAAAGCAACAAGGAGATGAAAGTTAAGCTCAAGTTTGCTGAAGAGGAAGTTGTTAGACTTCAAGATATTGGGCGGCAGAAACTGCAGGTGGAGGAGAAGTTGAAGGCTACCGAGGAGCTTCTTAGGGAAAGGACCTCCTCGGAGAAGGTAAAAAGGAAGAAGGCAATTAAAAAATCTTTCAGCGCTGGTTGGGACAAGGGCTGAAATAAGGGCCTAGCTGCCATGTCCTCTCAAATGGAGTATGCAGGAGTCAAATTCTTTAGGGAGGGATGGGTGGCTACATTGAAAGAGATGAAAGTTGCTGAGAATTCTGAATTATTCCAGCAATACACTCATGGACCTCCTCCCTCTCCTGGAGAAGAAGAAGAAGAGGATGAAGCTGCCTCAGAAGAATCTTCAATGATGGCTGGAGATCAGGTCCTTGCTTTTCCTGTTCATCTTTCCGAGAAACCCCAACCAGCCAGTACTTCTGCCGAACATCTAATCTTGCCCCTCGAGCAACCAGTTTCTTCCTCAAAACCTTCTGAGGAAGTCATAGGAAACAGAGAGAAGGTGTAGAGTTGCTCAGGTGTTTGCTTTGTTATTCTATTGAATGTAACCTCAGATTTTGTATTTTTCCCTTATGATGAAATAAAAATTCGAAATTTGGTTATTTGTCTTGACCTTTTCTTTGAATTACTCTGTCTGTATCCTTATTGATTCTTTTTATTTATCTTTGCTTTGTTAGTTTATGACCAGAATGGAGCTATTATCAGCTCATGACACCAATTTAATGAAGAAATGCAATGCCTACTTCAAAGCTGGTCATGCAGATCTAAATGAGGCTCAAATCATTGATATCTTGGGTTCAGATGCTTCTGACCGAGTAGTTGAAGCTTACCAATACTTGAAATGTCTGCTCGATCGTGCAGTTGCTAATAATGTGGCTTACTATGAGATGATCGAAGATTTCCAAGGGACAATCGAGGAACTTCAGCAGTAGTACAAAGAGTCCTCCTCACTTTTGCATCAAGGATATGAGAAGAAATATCATCAATTGAGTGCTGACAAAGGGTATGATAAATTCATCTCTGCCTATGAGAAGAAAGAGAGTGTTTTGAAACTTGAGGTCGAAGAACACAGGCATATTGCTAAGCTATTGGAGCAGGAGAACATTGCCTTGCAAGAAGAGATAAAATAACTTAAATCTGCCGCATCTTCCTCGGGAGCCTTGGTTCCTGTTAATGAAGAAGGTTTCTCTTTCTTGGAGGTAGAAAATGCCAACTTACGAGATGAGTTGGAAACTTTGAAAAGGGATGGATCCTCCTCATCTACTCACGGACGAGAAAGATCTTCTTCTCGTGGATGAGCTAGGGTTGGTCGAGTCTCTATTGAAGAAGCTAGAACGCAAGCGACTTTAGAAAATTAGGCCTTTCAGTTGGTGGAGAAGAACCAAGCCTTCTTAGAAATGTCTAATAAGATTCTGAACTTCAGCGAACAACTATCTACCCAGAGTTCTGCCTTAGAAAACAAAGAACTTCTGGTAAAGAATCTCCATGAGCAACTGGAGAGGTTAACTTTCCAATTTCATAAACAACCCAGAGAGTTTTGGATGGATGGGTATAATGAAGCTCTTTACCATCTTGATGCTCGAATCCAGCAATCAAATAACGAGGGGTACAAGCAAGGGTGGCTGAATGCACTATGCATGCTAAAATTAGAGCAGGGCCACTACTTATGGGATTATTAAGATCCCGGAGTGCTCGATTTGCATGTGCCTCCTTTTAATTTTGATATTAGTTGGATTCCTACTCGAGCAATTCCTCAATGTTTGATCTCTAAGTATCTCAGCGATTACAGTCTGCATGCAAACTTCGAGATATCTCACCCAGAGCACTTGCTTGAGCGACCTTCTGTAATGAATGTTAGAATGCTTCAAGATGTGAATTTTATCAATTCCCCATATGCATTAGATGATCCTCCTGCTGGGGTAGAACCTGTTTCAAAGGAAGAAGGAAAAAACTAATAGAATAGGATTTTTTATGTAATGAAGTGTATTTTTCACAACATATGTAATTCTACTTGATTTGAATGAGGAAATTTTTAGTCTTTTGCCATTTTATTTTCTTCTAAGTAATTTTCAGAATGTCCTTGTCTGTTCGTTTATGAAAATGTGTACATTCTTATATGTACATTCGGTTTTGTTTTGGGGTAATGTAATTTTTCCCATTTGTTGTTTGATTATAGTGACTTGTCACTCTTCGGGTCTAAGCAATGAAATGATTTGCATCCCATGTTCCTGCTTAGTTAACCAATCGGAGTTGATTGTAATTGACTTACCGACAACTGGAGTTGGTGATAATTGATTTGCCGACCAACCGAAGTTGGTGGTAATTGGTTCCCGACCAATCGAAGTTGGATCAAATTGATTTGCCGACCAACCTAAGTTGGTGGTAATTTGTTCCCGACCAACCGGATTTGGAGGAGATTGATTTGCCGACCAACCGGGGTTGGTGGTAATTTGTTCTCGATCAACCGGAGTTGGAGGAGATTGATTTGTCGACCAATCGGAGTTGGTGATAATTTGTTCCCGACCAACCGGGGTTAGAGGATATTGATTCCTGACCAACCGAAGTTGGAGGAGATTGATTCCCGACCAACCGAAGTTGGAGGAGATTGGTTCCCGACCAACTGGAGTTGGACGAGATTGATATGCCGACCAACCAAAGTTGGTGGTAATTTGTTCTCGACCAACCGGAGTTGGAGGAAATTGGTTCTCGACCAACCGGAGTTGGTGGAAATTGTTTTGAACTTGATGTGTAGTGTGTAGCACTAATACTCCAAAAAATTTCAACAAAAGAGAGAATTGGGTAAAACATTCAATACTTTATTCATACTGAAGCAACTACATTACATAGGAATTTTAACTACTGATAATACTTGCGTAGATGCTCTGCATTCGACGCATTCTTGAATTTTTCTCCTTCCAATGTTTCAATTCTGTATGTCCCTGGACGAACAACTTCTATTACTCTGTAGGGTCCATGCCATTTGGCTTCCAGTTTGTTATTCTTTTGGATCACTTTCTTCAGTACATAATCCCCTTCCTTTAAATCACACTTTTTCACTCTTTTGTTATAGAACAAAGTTGTTTGCTGTTGATACACTGCGTTCCTGATTGCTGCTTCCTCTCTAACTTCTTCGAGCATATCCAGGTCTAATATTATCATCAAATCACTGACAGGAGAATTGAAATTAAGCACCCTATGCGTGGGTAGACCTAATTCAGCAGGTATGACAGCCTCACTTACAAACGCTAGCATGTATGGAGACTCTCCTGTTGTTGTTCGTGGGGTGGTACGATAAGCCCATAACACAGAATGTAGCTCGTTAATCCAATTTCCTTTTGCATCATCTAGTCATTTTTTCAAACCGTTCAGCTGCGTTCTGTTTGTCACCTCAGTTTGCCCATTGCTTTGGGGATGGCTTGGTGCAGAGATGATCTTCAGTATATTGGATTGATGACCATACGCAGCAAACTCCTAGTTATCAAATTGGGTTCCATGGTCTGTGATGAATGCATGTGGTAGACCGTATCTGCAGATAATATTCTTCCAAATGAATTGATAGACTTTGTCGTATGTCATATTGATGAGAGGCTCAGCTTCCACCCATTTAGTAAAGTAACCCACAGTAACCACGAGGTATTTAAATCTTCCCCTGGTCGTTGGAAGTGGCCCGACCAAGTCTATTCCCCACATGGCGAATGACCATGGGGACGTAATGGGTGTTAACAATGCTTGGGGAGTTCTTCGGATATAAGAGAAGCGTTGACATTTATCACACTTCTTTGCATAACCTGTACAATCAGCTCTCATCGTCGGCCAGTAATACCCCTACGTTGTTATTCTTTGTAAAAGTGTTCTACCTGCTACATGATCCCCACAAGACCCTTCATGGACCTCTTTGATCAAATTTTTCACTTTGGAGGGGTGGACACATCTTTACAACCCTGCTATAATTTCTCGTCTATATAAAATGCCATTGGTCAATACATAACGAGCAACTTTAAACTTCAATTTCTTGACTGCGAGTTATCAGTTGGCAAAGCCCCTTCTTCAATATAGGCCCCGATGGGGTCCATTCAAGATGGTCCCAAATCAAGGGCAATAAAGTTCATCATCAGATCTTCGTCTATGCTCCGACCAACTAGGATTTCTATTGGGATTGTTCTTCGTATCTCGGTGCGTGTGGCTGATGCTAATCGAGCTAGTGCGTCTGCTCTTGCATTCTCCAGTCTTGGTATTCTAATTAACTAAACCGCAGTAAAACTTGATACAACCTCTATCGCTTTTGCATGATATATGACCATTAATTCTCCTTTTGCTGCATAAACCCCCAGAATTTGATTTACAATCAATTAAGAGTCACTACATACAGCGACTTGTTCCGCCTTCATGGTTTTAGCCAGGCATAGACCCACGATCATAGCTTCATATTCAGCCTCATTGTTAGAAGCCTTAAATTGAAAGGGCAGAGCATACTCCACATTAATTTCATCTGGACTGTTTAAAATAATCCATGCTCCACTGCCTGTAGAGCATGAAGATCCATCCACGTACAAATTCCATATAGGTACTTCATTATCAAACTCTTGATCAGAAAGAGTTCCTCGGTAGAATATTTGATACCTCCTTTTGTCATCCTACGGCACTTCTCGCTGCTCGTCCACCGACGTAAGTTGGTCGGGGTTTAAATTTGTTAATCCTGTAATATCCACAAGTTAGTCTGAATTCAATTCATGTTCGTCCGGGGAATCCTCCTGATTAAATTCTACGATAAAATCTGCTTCTTCCTGACCTTTGAGCGATGATCTAGGCTCATAAATTATATAATATTCTCCAAGTTCTACCGCCCAGTACATCAACCTTTTTGATTTTTCTGGTTTATGCAGAGCTTGCCTTAATGGCATATCTGTATACACAACTATATTATGAGCTTGGAAGTATGGCCTCATCGTTCTGCTTGCTTCAATCAGTGCTAGTGCCAACTTCTCTAGCCTGGGATATCTGATTTCTGCTCCTCGGAAAGCCTTGCTGGTGTAATAGACTGGTTTTTGTACTCCGTCCTCCACTCTTATCAATGCCGAACTCACTGCATTTTCTAAAACTGCCAGGTACAAGTACAGTATTTCTCCCATCACCGGTCTAGATAATAGTGGTGGTGCCCCTAGATACTCCTTCAACTCTTGAAAGGCCTCTTCGCATTCATCATTCCATTCAAATGTTTTTCGAAGTGTTTTGAAGCATGGGAGACATCTATCAGTTGCTCGTGACATAAATCTATTAAGTGCTGCATTTCTTCTTTGTTGTTGGAGATCGTAGCCCTAATAGAGCCTTGATCTTTTTAGGGTTCGCTTAAATACCTCGTTGGTTAACAATATACCCGAGAAACATTCCTTCTCGTACCCCAAATATGCATTTGGTGGGATTCAGCTTCATTCTATATTTCTCTAGTTAATCAAAGGTCTGACCTAAGTCAACTAGATGATCAGTAGCTTTCTTGCTCTTCATCAGCATGTCATCAACATAAACCTCCATGTTATGACTGATTTGCTCTGCAAACACCTTATTCATCAGCCGCTGATATGTGGCACCTGCATTTTTAAGTCCAAAAGGCATAACATTATAATAATAAGTTCCCATTGGGGTAATAAAAGAGGTTATCTCCCTATCTTTAGGCTTCATCTTAATCTTGTTGTAACCAGAATAAGCATCCATGAAACTGAACAATTCATGCCCCGAGGTAGCATCCACCAGTTGATCGATTCGGGGAAAAGGAAAATGATCCTTTGGGCATGCTTTATTAAGATCAGTAAAGTCTACACACATTCTCCACTTGTTATTTTTCTTCTTTACCATCACCACATTTTCTAGCCAATCATGATATTTGACATCCTCAATAAAAGAGGCTTTTTGTAGTTTCTCCACTTCTTCATGTATAGCTTGGTTCTTCTCAGGACTAAACACTCTTCTTCGCTGCTTCACTGGTTTGATTTCCTTATTCACGTTGAGCTCGTGACATAAGAAATTCGTATCTATCCCTGGCATGTCTTCATGACTCCATGCAAAGGTCTGCTTTCTTCGCCTTAGAAATGCTATCAATTCCTATTTTAATGATACCTCTAGCAATGCACCAATTTGAGTTGTTCGTTCTGGATGCTCGTCGTCCAGAATGATATTTTCAGTAGCTTCCATGACCCGTCCCTTTACGAGTTGAGACTCGTCTCTAGGGTATAGCGTTTCAATCTCTGCATCTTCCATTTCATCTACTTGATAGGTAGTAGTCTTCTTCCTGGATTCTTTATATTCCTCCTGCTCAGCAGATGAATAGTAGCATTCCCGAGCTACTTTCTGGTCACCTTTCATAACTCCCACTCCAAAATTGGTTGGGAATTTTAAACATTGATGTATAATAGATGGTACTGCTTTAAACTTCTTTAGGCCTACCCTTCCCATGATGATATTGTAGGTTGATTGGACATTTTTATCCATTACAAAAAAGCGCACTCTTCCTCTTCGACAAGTAGGCCATGTACCAATAAGCATATCCAACTTGATCATCCCAAGTGGAAAAACCTTCTCGCCAGTAAAACCAAGGAGGGGCCTATTATATGGTTCCAACTGGGCTAGCTTCAGATTCAAACTATCAAAACATGGATAGAACATGATATCTACCGAGCTATCATTATCCACCAGTACTCGTGAGATCACCACTTCCTTCATCCTCATCTTGATCACTAATGGGTCATCATGAGAATATAGTACTCCTTCCAGGTAGTTCTTAGAGAAACTAATGACCAATTTGTCTTTATTTACCTTCCTCGGGTGATCATCTTCATCTAGATTTATTCGTTGAATGTACGAGCAAGCTTGAGCCTCATTGAGGTAAGCTTTCCTTTCTGCAGTAAGATCTCCACCTCCTGCATCTCCACCTGTAATAACATTACATTCAAATGACCCAAAATGTATTGAAAATACCTCACGCTCTGACTGTCTTGGTTTTTTAGGAAGGTCGGGATCATCCTATGGATCATCCTCGTGGTATCTCTTCTTGTCTTCATTTGCTCGACGAGGAGATCTAGACCTTTGCCTTGCTCGGTCATTGGCTTTTCCACCATTTCGGCGATCAACATACTTAGTTAGCTTTCCTCGCCTGATGAGTGCTTCAATTTCATTCTGGAGAGCTATGCAATTTTTGGTCGTGTGACCATGATCTTTATGAAACTCATAATATTTGGACTTATTCCTCTTGTCAGGATCTGCCTTCATTTTTTCTGGCCAGTTCAGCTCCTCGCTGTTCTTGATCTCTTTCAGAATATGATTTATATCTACCTTCAAAGGAGTATAATTTCCAAATTTCTTTAACTGTTCTAATGCTTTCTTTGCTTTCGATTGCCTGTTGCCACCATTATTCTTCTGCTCCTTCTTCTCAGTCCTATCAGCCTCGACCTTGGTCTCCTTAGTGTCTGTATTCTTCTTCGTAGCCATAACTTCCTCGGTATTCATGATTTTGGTTGTTTTTTCCATCAATTCAGCCATGGTCCTAGGTGGATCTTTGGCTAAAGTGTAGTACAATTTCTCTGGCAACAGTCCACTCATCAGAGCAGTAATCGTTGTTTTCTCCTCGTAATCAATTACTGCGAGTTTCTCGTTATTGAAACGAGCAATATAATCCCTGGTGCTTTCACCTGTCTTCTATCTAACACTCAATAAATGTGCTACTCGTTTGACTGGTTTTGCTCCAAAACAGAAGTTCCCAATAAAGAGCTCTGCCAGTTGAAAGAAAGTCACGATCTTCCCCCGAGGAGGGTTGTTGTACCAGATTTGGGCTAATCCGGTGAGAGTTCCTAAAAATGCCCTGCATCTCATATCATCTAGAACTGAATAGATATCGACAGCAGTTTGGTATTACTCTTTATGAAGGACAAGGTTAGTTTTTTCATCATACTTAGGTGTCACCACAGGAGATTTGAATTTTGATGGTATGGGAAAATGCTTGTACAAAGGGTGTCCCTTGAACGAAAGTCCTTTGTAGAGGATTCTTGGCCTTAGCCATTTCCCCTAATCTATCCTCCAACCTTTGAATAGATCATTTCCATGCGTCATTTTCTTCCTCGGGCCTATTGGTTCGAGCAGCTGATTGTGTTGAATTTGCCTCTTGGGATCTTTCATTATGAGCAGTTGGCCGTGATTGGGCAGATCCTTCCCTTAGATCGGATGGTCGTGGAGAATTCGTCGATGCAATCTTAGGAGGACTTCTATTCCTCCGAGGGCCCAAACGATCAAAAGGATAGACTCTACTCAACCTTTCTAGAGCACTGGTCCTTTTTGGAGATAAAGTGATGTTTCGTTGAGAATCTGTAGCTCGTACTGATGAGGTTCGACTAGGTCGATAAGAAGGATCATTAGATGTCTCCGTATGGTATGATTCAGTGTGTCTAAATCGAGATTCCTCTGGGAATAGAGTTCGCCTAGATTGTGAAGAGGGTAGGCGAGTATTTCTTTGGACACTTCGTTGTCCTGATTGAGCCGACACTCCTCCTTGAACAATTTGTATAAGTTGACGCGTTGTTTATTGCATGGTCGTCTGGCCTTGAGCTAGATTAGCCATTATACCAGCCAGATCTTGGACATTTGGGGGAGCGGAAAAGTTTGGAGGAGCCCCAATGTTTCGATTACTGGATTCAGAATTATCAGCCATAGATGATGAGTTGTTTTGGTGAAAAACGATAATTACAGTTGTTTCCCACAGACGGCGTCAATCTGTTGATGTAAAAAATTAGATTATCTCTAATTAGTCAATCACAGATAAAATAAATGAGACAAAAGATTTTTAAAGTGGTTCAGCCTTATAAGAATGTCTTACGTCCACTGTTTTTGTATTGCTGACTGTTCGCCTGGAATTCTCGATAAGGGGTTTACCAAGAGATCCAGATTTTTCCTCTAATGAGGAGGTTACAATGTATTTATAGCCTTGAGGCTGTACATGTGAAAGGACAATGCGTTGTTATCTAGTAGACATATACATCTGTACGATAATAATGAGCATTTAATGCGCAGTCATCTCTTTGATTATCCTGATTTGAGTGCTTTGTACGCTAAGTAGCTCGGCACGCTTGAGCTGCTCGGACCGCCTTAGTAGCTCGGTTGGCTTGAGTTGCTCGGGGAACCTAAGTTGATCGATATGCTTGAGCTGTTCGGAATGTATGAGTTGCTCGTGGTGCTTGAGTAGCTCACTGGCAGTGAGTTGATCGGTAGAAGTATTTGTAATTGCCACGTTAGTTAACACATGTCTTCAAGTGATGGGTCCACGTCAGTAGATTAAATTTGGTATCAACAAATACTTTAACTATTTAAATGAATGGTTTGATGAAAATTATTTTTTTGTTTGAATTTTTGGGGTGTGATGTTTTTCAATGCTTTAGTAGGTTTTTTAATTTGTATGTTTTCTTCACGCATTAGTAGTGCACTATATTTACACTTACAATTGTTTAGCTATAGATACTAATATGTTGTACTTATTAGGTTTGTTGAAGTATAATTTTTATAAATATATAACCTAACATATATTGTATAAATAGTTTAATGTTACATATTAAGATTTTGTAATCTATTTGATGAGTTCATCTTGAATGTTTAGGGTTATTCTATGTACTTTTAAACTTAACTATCTCTTTTATAACAGTTTTCATATGTTGGTTTAATATTAATTTTCATTTATTTAAAATAATATTAGCATATTCAGGCACATTATCCACCATCAAAATATTATTCTACTATGTTAAATATATTTTCAAAATGTCTTAACTATATTTTCTTTCACAATGTGAGTCTCCAAAAGATATTCTTTTACGATCACGCAACGCATGAGCTGCAAGCTAATTTTGACCTAAAAGCCAAACTTAATGATGTGGAGTTGCTACATTATTAAGACACCATTTACTTATCTTTTAACCCAACAATACCCATTTATCCCTAAACATCTCTTCAACTACAATAAAAACCCCCCATAATGCTTATTTCCCCCCAAAAGAATTTCTACAACTAAAACAAAAAGGAAAGCAGTCGTAACTAATTTCTCCTAAAACTTCCACTCCCCAAACTCCTCTAATTTGACTTTTTCCGTCACCGACAACAAACGAACCAACAAGAACTCAGGCACCTAGGACAATTTGATTTTTGTCTCCTTTATTTTTTTTTCGTTTAAAATATATTTATATGTACAACAATAATATAATTTTCTTTTGAGAAATAATATTTTTTATCAAGCTCCACTCAAATATTATTGGCTTTATGTGGAAAAAAATTGGATGCTAAGGTTACTGGATTGTTGTGTTTATTGAGTTGTTGAGTTTAACTATTATTTTGTGTTAATCAATTAAAATGAAATTACTTTGTTTAACTTGTTTTGCTACTTTTCTAAGTTTAAATCTTATCCCGACCTCAAAATTGTAATAATTTTTTTGTAAAATCTTATAGAGTTGTAAAATAGCTTCCAATAGTGAGACAAATAGGTTTTGGAGGTCAATATATTTTGGAGCATAATTTTTTCGCACAAAGTAGACAATAGGAATTTTTACAAGAGTACATGGCACATGGTGATCCAACAATTTATTATGGACTACATGTATATATTTCTAAATTTTATATACGGATTGAATTTTTTTAATTTATTAAATTTAATACGTTGCTAATGGACTGATTTTTTTTCAATTATGTAAGGTCAGTTTAATCCATTTTGGAATGATCTATATGAGCTCAACTGGACATGATACTCAAAGGAATGAAGATGTAGAAGATGCAGAAGATGAATGCATTGCACTTGAATTATATTTTTGTAATTGCCTTTTTTACATGATATAACAAACTTGTTATATGTAATTTTGGGGCAATTGGTCATAATAGACTTTTTCTAATTTAAATCATGTTTTTTTAAAAGATATGTCCACTTTTTCCCCCTTGCGGTAGATATGTCTAATGTGTTAGGATTGTTTTTTTCTAACCAGATCCCGTGAAGGGTGCTTATTGGAAAAATGGATATTGTGGGGTTAAAAAAAGTAAATGGTATATTAATGATGTGGCAACTTTACATTATTAAGTCGAGATTTTAAAAGTGATTTTTTGACAAAGTTTGGATGACAAAGTGATGTGGCTGCTTTTTATTAATTAATTTTAAAGTTCCACTATGTGTACTCTAAAACCTAATCAATCTATGTGTACTCTAAAACCTAATCAATAAAAAGTAACCATACCAATTTGTCATATAAATTTTATCCAAAAATAAGTCAAAGCTTTAGTATTTTTGTTATATCAAAATTGATTGTTGATGTAAAAAACTGGACTTGATCCAATATGAATCATAAATAAATATAGATAATTGCAATAGTAAATAGAGAGAAAGAGAATTTTTAAAGTGGTTCGGCTATGTGAGAAAGCCTACGTGCACTATTATTGTATTGATTTAAGAGGTTATAGAAAGCGAGGTACCCTTGTATATAAGAATAACCTAGAATTCGTTATACATTTTCATTGATGAAACGGATACAATGTATTTATAGTGACCCGAAGGTCAAGGGTCGAAATGTCAAGGGATGGAATGCTTTTATATAATTAAGCATTTACATACTTATATAATGAATGTGACGATTGGTTGTATAAACCACGTTTAGTATGACCCTTGGTATGATGATGATTCATTTGTCTTATTGTTCAGCATTCTTTGTGTTGGTTGACATTCCTTATGTTGGTCGGTAGAGTTACTATCTACTGATTAGGATTCTAATCATGTAGGAGGACACGTGTTCACTTCTGATTGGTCCACGCAGGTGGATATTTTTGGCATCAACAGAAGCCCCCAATGTTCCATGCTTAACGTTTGTGTGAAAGTATAGAAATTTTAATTCTAGAAGAAGCTTAGAGAATTTTCATGATGCTTAGTCTGCACTCGACCTTTCACACTTATAAAATTTACTAGCACTGTTTGAAAATGACATTTTTGTGAATAATTTGAATATTAGTGAACCGCCAAAGGGTAAATGATTATTTTTCACCGTTAATCATTGGTACATTTAATCATTTCGTTTGCTATTTTTAAGGCAACCTATAAAATACGAGAGGATTTTTCAAGTTTTGCTTTACCCCAAATTTTTGAACTTTAGTAGTCATCTCTGAGCTTCTGTGCGATCATTTGCCATCGTTCCTCCTTTCTTTTGACAGTTCTTGCTAAATCCTTAATCTTCTGTAAGAATCCTTTATTTCTCTCTGTTTTTCTTCATTTCCTTCTTTTTGAACCATGATTTATATAGTTGATGTTGATTCTCTAGAAGAATTTAGGGTAGAACAAAAAATTCCTTCTTGGGTCGATAGAAATACCTCCTAATGCTTGAGATTTTTACTATTTAGCTGAGGGCTATTGGATCCAAACTTTATTTATAGTTGAGTGCGATTTTACCTTTCCACCAAACCCCTTTCTTCTTTATTTCTGCCAATATTTTGACACTGTTCCAGCGAGAGTAGCCTCTAACACCTAGAGACTTTTCAATGGTGTGAATATATTAAATGAAATATATGGAAACCATATTGGGATTCTAGAGATTATGTTTTGTTATAAATGGTCTATTACGGTGGATAACACATACTATTTGAAAACCAGACAAGCCAATAGGCCTTTAGTATTCAATTTTCCCAATTCCAATAAGGATTATTAGGATCATGATTTAATAGTAAAAAATTTGAAACATTCTCCACTTGAGAATGGAGTTGCCTATCATGGTCCCAATTCCCTCAGTCTGGGAAGTGGATAGGTTGTTATTTCATTGATTTTCCTTTCTTTACAGATTTCTTTTATGATAAATGCTAACTGCTGTTGTTTATTGCTTTTTTGCAGAAGAACTTAAGAGTAAGTGACCCAAACCAGGTGAAGTGAATTTGGAAGAACTCAAATTTATGTGGGGTCTGAACCAAAGGGCGGGAGAAGATCATCCCTAATCAACCTCTGTACTACTAGAGTATAAGACTTCCATAACTTCTTTTGTAGCTCGTTCATCAACTTTTATGACATTAATTGTAATTGATTTGGAGAGGGATCCCGTGTCTACTTCCTCGACCACTGAATCTGCTAGTGTTGGTGTTGAAGTTGGCACATCTTCTTCCTTTAATTTTGACCTTCCCTTTTCTGTCAGCATGGGTAAGAGGAAAATTCCCAACCTTTTGAAGGATGAATCTATAGCTGGTTCAAAGAAACTAGTTGATACTACTACCTAGAAGAAGAAGATTGAGGCTTCAGTCCCCAAAGGGCACGAGTCTCTTTTTAAGAGACTAAGGAGAGGTCGTGCTGATAAGTAGGTTGAGCAAGTCGTTCATGCCGACCAACTTGGATTTGTTAATAAATTCCCATCTACTGTTGGCTCATCTATAACCTTTAGTCCTAGCTTGGCTAGGAAGTTGATCAAGTTTGTCACCCTCCCAGACCATCAAGTTGTTGCTGCTTCAATGTCCTAATCACAATTATCAGGAAGAGCTACTCAAAGCTTGGCCTCGGTAAATTTTTGTATTTGAAGTTAGTCATATACTGTTCATGTCTTCTTTGATTTATAATGACTTGGCTTTTTTCTTGCAGTTCCTGGTTGATTATAACTAAATATTAGAGAAGGACGACCATCTACATTATTTTTTAGGAGAAGTGGATGAGGCCTTTGAAGCTATTAGGAAATCTATGATGGAATCCCAACATGCTTTGGAGACAAAGAAAAAATCTTGGGAGGAAAAGATTAAGACTGCCAAAGAATCTCGATAAAAGGCTGAGAATAATCTAACTATGGATTGTTTATCCTCTGCTCAAGCTGAGCGCGGGGAAAAGGTTGCTGAAGAGAAGGTGATCAAGTTATCTACTGACCTTACTGCTGAGAAGGCCAAGAAAAAGAAGACCATGGAATATTCCTTTAATAAGGGCTGGGATAAGGCCATATCTGCCACTTCTTCCCAAATTGGTTATGCCAAAAAAGAAATTCTTCAAAGAGGGTTAATCGATGTCTCTAAAGAAATTTGGCACTGCTGAGGACTCAGAGCTATTTTTGAGAATAATCCAGGCTCCCAACCTAATATTGATGATGAGATTGATGATGATGCTGGCTCAGGGGAATCCTCTTTGTCCATTGAGCCCAGTGTTCTCTCAGCCAACCAGAATACTGCTCTTGTTGATTCAACTTCCCCTTCTACTAACTAGAGTATAAACCCTAAAGCTGAGAAGGATAAGAAGAAGGTGTAGGCTTGTTCGGCTTCCAGTCTTTGTATTTTCCTCCTTTCTTTTGTCTTTTTTTTGTTCTAATGTAATATTTTGTAACATTAC
This sequence comes from Sambucus nigra, assembly GCA_949130495.1. NCBI lineage: Eukaryota > Viridiplantae > Streptophyta > Magnoliopsida > Dipsacales > Adoxaceae > Sambucus > Sambucus nigra. Next base: position 376,250,895 of record OX422222.1, read on the forward strand.
CTTTTATTAATGAAAGAACTTTTCCTTCAATTCACATGTCGTTTGTTATTTCTCAATTTTTGCTCTGTTCTTCTTTTATTGTTGATTAATTGTTACTTTTTCTTTCTAGTTTATAACCAAGATAGACCAAATTGTATACACTGACTCCGACCTACTCAAACGCTGCAGCAATATGTTCAAAACTGGTCACTTGAACTTGATGGATGAAGAATTAATAGACTTACTCAACGTAGACGCTTCTGCTCAGGCAAGGGATGCATATACTTATCTCAAGTTTCTTCTTGATTGGGTTATAGACAACAACGTCGCATACTATGAGATGATTGAATATTTGCAAGCATAGCATAATGAGAGCAAAGCATTATTGCACGCTAGCTGTGAGGCCAAATACAAGGCCTTAAGCGAATAATGGGGTTCTGACGATAAACTTGAAAATATGCCTTTGCCTATATAAAAAAAAAAGAATTCTTGTTGAACATAGAGGTAGATGAAGCCAAGCTCTTAAAAGAAGAGAATAATAAACTTCAGAATGATCTTGATACTTTAAAGTAATCTTCGGCTACTGATGTTGATGAAGGTTCTTACTTTTTATAGAAGGAGAATGCTAAGCTTGTGGAGGAACTTGAGAATATAAAAAATCCAACCCTGAACAATCCTCTAAACGATCAAGAACAATTCGAGCAACTGTTGAGGAGGCCAAGACTAAGAAGACCTTAGTCGACCAAGCTCCTCAGTTGAAAGCTAAAATTCTGGCTTTTATTAATTTGTCTTCACAAATAAAAGCTAAAGACAAGGATCTTACTTACCAATCTACCCAATTAAAGGTGAAAGATGATGTAATAAAGAGACTTCAGAATCATGTTGAGAGATTAACTTTTCAGTTTCATAAGCAACCTCGAGAAGTATAAATGGAAGGCTACAATGAGGTTCCTGGCCATCTTGATGATTATCTTGCCCAGAGTTATGATGAAGGGTACAGGTGGGGATGTACCAATTGTCTAAGTTTGTTAAAGCATGATCGGGACAACAAACTGTGGTATTGGAATGAACCTGGTTTGCTAGATTATGACAATCCTCCATTCAAGATGGATAAATCATGGATCCCTCCTGACGCCATTTCTTAATGTTTAATCACAAAATACTTGGGAGATTATGATCTTCATAATGTTCATGAAATAGTTCGTCCTTCACATTTTATTAACGCCCCGAGCAGCAGTAACAGAAGAATATTGGAAGATTTTAACTTTATCAATTCTCCCTATACATTGGATGATCCTCTTGTTGGGATAGAGAAAGTGCAACGGACTTCCAAAGCTGAAGGGAAGCATCCAGTTGGATGATTTTCCTATTTTTCATTATTCATTTGAATGTAATACAATTTATTTGAATGAAATATGTTTATTTTTGCTAATTGATAGTTATTTTAATCAGCCAGTTAACTTGTGATTGTAATGCCATTGGTTCAAGTAATACACTTAGATATATTAATCTAAATTTAGTATTAGTTACCAGTGGTAATGCCATTGATTCTACTAATGCACTTATATATATTAATCCAAACTTAAAATTAGTTATCAGTGGTGACCAAGTGTATGAGGAATATATGTTTATATTCAAATATCTAGGAATTTTTACTTGTTTATAACTCTTTTAGTTTTATACGAAGTTTTACACTTCTTATTCCTGAATTGTTTATACAATATCATACATGAATTAATCAGCCTCTTGTTTGTGATTTTATTTTTACGAAGTCATATATTAAGTAAAGTGTTTGCCGACCAAGTGATGAGGATTATAATCCTATTTTGACTTGGTCAATTCTTATTATTGCCGACCAAGTGATGAGGATTGTAATCCTATTTTGACTTGGTGGGAGTTGAAGATCAAAAGTTATCTGTGTTCTGGGGGATGTATATCACCGTACTCTGAAAAAAAATGGAAAATTAAAAAGACTGAAATCAACATTTTATTGATATTCAAATAAAAGAAAATTAAATACAATAATAAAAATCCTTTAAATAACTGATAATACTTTCGAAGATATTCAGCATTCCAAGGATTTTTGAATTCTTCACCATCCAAAGTCTCTATTCGATAGGTCCCTGGTCGTATGACAGCTAATATGTAATATGGGCCATGCCAGTTGTCCTTGAGCTTATTATTATTCTGAATAACTTTCTTAATAACATAATCACCCTCTTTTAGGTTAGTCTGCTTGAACCTTTTATTATAAAAGCGAGTAGTTTTGTGCTGGTAGGAAGCATTTCTCAAAGTTGTATTTTCTCGCACTTCCTCTAACATGTCGAGATCTAATTGCCTTATCAAATCACTAATTGAGGAATCAAAATTCAGTAACTTGTGGGTTAGTAGTCCAATCTCGGCAAGTACTATGGCTTCAGTCCTAATCGCAAGCATATATGGTGTCTCTCCGACTGATGTTCTCGACGTTGTTATATAGGCCCAAAGAACAGAGTGTATCTCATTAATCCAGTTGCCCTTAGTAGCATCAAGTCTCTTCTTTAGCCCATTCATCAAAGTTTTATTTGTCACTTATGTTTGACCATTACTTTAAGGATGGCCTGGTGCAGAATGCAATTTTTGGATTTTGGACTGTACATAATATGCTTCGAACTCCTCATTGTCGAACTGGGTGCCATAATCTGTAATTAAAGTATATGGTAAACCATATCGACAAATTATATTCTTCCAGATGAACTGATACACTTTCTCATAAGGCATATCAACCAATGGCTCTACCTCCACCCAGTTAGTGAAATAATCAACAGTAACAACTAAATACTTGAACCTACCTTTGATGGTCGGCAGTGGGTTGACAAAGTCAATTCCCTATATAGCGAACGACTAAGGTGAAGTTATTGGTGTTAAAATAAAATTAGGTGTTTTGTGAATGATAGAGAATCTCTGGCACTTATCGCACTTTCTCGCAAAGGCTCTACAATCTACCCTCATAATTGGCCAGTAGTATCCCCGAGTGTTGATTCGTTGAAGCAATGATCGACCAGCAAATGAGCTCCACACAAACCTTCATGCACTTATCTGATCAAATCTTCCACCTCCATTAGATGGAAACAACACTATAAGGATATCGGCAATCCTCTTATGTATAAATCTCCTTTTTCTAATATGTATCTCACTACTTTATATCAGAGATTTTTGTCCTCTTTAAGATCAGGTGGTAGGGTTTTATCTCTAATATAAGATTTGATAGGATCCATCCAAGAAGGTCCAAAATCTAGAGCAATGAAACTAACCATTAGGTCTTCATTAATACTCTGATTAGCCAAGATTTCTATATGGATTATTCTTCTGAGTTTAGTTCTTGTTGCTAACACTAGCCGAGCAAGTGCATCAGCTCGGGAGTTTGCTATTATTGGGATCATATTTATCTGGACATCATTAAACTTGATTATAACATCCATGTCCTTATAAAGATACCTAATCATTAATTCTCCTTTCACTTCGTACAAATTCAACACTTGGTTAACGACCAGCTATGAAACACTATGCGCCACTACTTTCTCGGTGCCTAATTAATTAGCTAAATTTTGCCCAATTATCAAGGCTTCGTATTCTGCCTCATTGCTTAATGATTTGAACTGAAACCTAAGAGCATACTCAATATCAATATCATCAGGAGTATTAAGTATTATACCTGCTCCACTGCCAGTAGCACATGAAGATCCATACACATATAAATTCCATAATGGAACATCATCATTGAAGCTTTTGCTATCAACGATCCATACTGGAATATATTCTTACTCTCATCCACATATTTTGGGGTCATCTCCTCAGTTCTAGATGACTCAGGTTGATTGGTAGTCATATCAGCTTACTTTTGAGCTAAGCTCTCTTCTTTTGAAGTCTGCTTGGCTGGAAAGTTTTGTTGGTCGGGAACGCATGGATAAGTAAACCCAGTAATAAAATTTTCCAAAGCTTAGTCTTTCAATGAAGATCTTAGTTCATAGATAATGTTATACTCTTCCAGTTCTACCGCCCAGTACATCAATCTTCCTAACTTTTTAGGCTTGTAGAGTGCTTGCCGAAGAGGTAGATCAATATACATAACTATGGTGTGCGCTTGGAAATAAGGTTTAATATGTTTGAAAGCCTTAATACGTGCTACGGATAATTTTCCCAAACGTGGGTACCTGATTTTCGCTCCTCTCAACGCTTTGCTGGTATAGTAGACTAGTTTTTGGATTCCATTATCCTATCTGACCAAGGCCAAGCTCACTGCTGACTCAGAAATAGCTAAATATAGGTACAATTTATCTCCCAAGAATGGTCGGGAGAGTAATGATAGTGATCCCAGTTACTTCTTTAACTCCTGGAACGCTTTTTCACATTCTGCATTCCACTCAAAAGTTTTTCTCAACACCTTGAAAAATGGTAAGCACTTTTCTGTTGTTCAGGAAACAAATCTATTTAAGGATGCCACTTTTCCAGTAAGCCTCTGTACATCTTTCTTGCAGGTCGGCAACTGCATTTTGATTAAATCTTTTATCTTTACTAGATTAGCCTCAATTTCCATTTGATTAACTATGAAGCCAAGGAACGTCCCTCCTTATACTCCGAACACACACTTGGTCAGATTCAATTTCATTTGATGATTTTCTAATTAATAAAAAGTCTAACTGAGGTCGGCAATATGATTTGAATCTTTTTTACTCTTCGTCAACATATCATCTACATAAACCTTTATATTCTTACATATCTGTTCTTCGCAGACCCTGATCACCAACCTTTGATACGTTGCTTCTGCATTTTTGAGACTAAAGGGTATTACATTATAGCAATAAGTTCCTCTATTGGTGATAAAGGTTGTACTCTCATTGACTTTAGATTTCATCTTTATCTGATTATATCCATAATAGACATCCATGAAGCTTAAAATATCATGTCCCGATGTAGCATCAACCAAATAATCAATTCTACAGAAAGGAAGTTTTTTTTAGGCAGGGTTTGTTTAAATCAGTGAAATCCACATACATCCTCCATTTATCATTCTTTTTTTTACCATTACAACATTGGCCAACTAGGCTGGATACTTCATATCTTCAATAAATTAAGCTTTTTGTACCTTTTCTACTTCCTCTTGGATAACTTGATTCTTTTCAGGACTGAAAACCCTTCGTCTCTACTTGATCGACTTGACATCCTTATTGATATTGAGCTCATGACATAGGAAATTGGGATCAATCCCAAGCATATCCTCATGGCTCTAAGAAAATACATTTTTTCATTGCCTCAGGAACATAATCAATTCTTGTTTAAGGAGAGGATCTAGTATTGAGCCGATTTGCACAATTCTTTTTGGCTTGTCTTCATCTAGGATAATTTTTTCAGTTGTTTCCATAATCTATCCCTTGACTAACTCTATTTTATTTCGGGGATCTAAAGTTTTAGCTTCAGATTCACTGTTAGGATCATTAGTTACCGCCTGGTAAGTTATAGTCTTCTTCTTCAATTCAAATAAGTCCTCTTTTTTGCTAAAGAATAGTAACATTCTCGGGCCACCTTCTGGTCACCTTTCACAACACCTACCCCAAATGAGTTTGAAATTTCAAGTATTGATGGACTATTGATGGTACTGCTTCAAACTTCTTCAACCCTACCCTACCGAGGATCACATTATAAGAAGACTGCACATTTTTATCCATCATGAAGAAGCATATTTTCTCTATACGACTTATTGGCCAGGTGCCGAATAACATTTCTAACTTGATCGCCCCTAAAGGATAAATGTTTTCACCAGAAAAACCTATTAATGGTCTGTGATAGGGATTTAGTTGGTTGAGCTTCAAGCCCAAACTCTGAAAGAAATGATAAAACATAATATTACCCGAACTCCCATTGTAAATCAACACTCTGACGATGATAGTATCCTAGATTCTGAATTTGACAACCAATGGATCATTATGGGGATAAAGTACCCTAGAGAAATCATTGATTGAAAATTCAGTCACTAGTTTGTCTTTGTTGACCTTCCTTAGTCGGTCATCTTCATTTAGATTAATCCTCTAGATATAAGAGCAAGCTTGGGCTTCATTCAAATAAGATTTCCTTTCTACAGAATGATCACCACCTCCTACATCGCCACCTGTAATCATATGATAATCTAATGAACCAAAACTGATCATAGCTTCCTCACATTCTGGCTGCTTGGGCTTCTTTGGTAGGTCAGGATCATCCTTATAATCATCTTCATGATTTATCTTCCTGTCATCTTTGGACTTGCATGGAGAATTCGACCTTCTTCTAGGTTCTCTACTATCACGTTGATCAATAAATTTATTGAGTTTTCCTCGACGAATGAGGGATTCTATCTCATTCTATAAAGCAACGCAGTTATCCGTTATATGACCATGATTTTTATGGAATTCACAATATTTGGACCTATCTTCTTATTAGGAGGTTCCCTCAATTTCTTAGTCCATCGTAAATCCTTATTGTGCTTGATGTGTTCTGGGATATGGTGAATGCTAACCCTCAATGGAGTATATGTTCCATATTTTTTGAGTTTATCTTCTTTCTTCGACTTCGGCTTCGGCTTCTGCTCCTTTGGTTCCTTCTTCTCAGACTTTGTATCAAGCTTCGTGGTTGGACTCTATTTTGCAGCCATCACATCCTCGGTGTTCATTATTTTCCCTTCTTTCGCCATTAGTTCAGCCATAGGTTTTAGAGGATCTTTGGCCAGAGTATAATATAATTTCTCGGGAAGCAAACCACTCATAAGAGCAGTGATGACCGTTTTTACCTCACTGTCAATCACTTCCAATTTCTCATTGTTAAAACGCGTAATATACTCTCTAGTACTTTAGCCCACTCGCTGCCTTACACCCAAAAAATGAGCTACTCTTTTCACTGGCTTATATTCGAAACAGAAATTGCTAATGAATAGCTCGACAAGATGATTGAAGTTGGCAATTTGTCCTCGGGGGAGGTTATTATACCATATTTGGGTTGAACTCGTAATGGTACTTGAAAATGCTATGCACCTAATTTCATCAGGAACTGAATAAATATCAGCTGCAGCTTGATATTGCTCGGTATGGAGAACTGGATCAGTTTTACTGTCATATTTTGTTGTAACCACAAGAGCTTTAACTTTAGATGGAGTAAGAAAATCCGTCATTACCTGAATAAAAGGAGATCCTCTAATGAATCTTCGTTGTAAAGTATTCTTTGATTTTTCCATTTCACCCAAACGATCTTCCAACCTCTGGATTAATTATTTCCATGAAGGATTACCTGCATCAGATCTATGTGAAGCAGTTCGATTGTTCCGACCATATGTCTGCACCGAACTCTCTTTGTTGGTCGGTCGTATGTGTAGTATTACTGGATAATGCACTGGGAGGGTTTCTATTTTCTCGGGGTCCCAGATGGTCAAAAGGCGAAGCTCGACTTAGCCTTTCCAAGACACTTGGCCTTTCAGGAGAGAAAGAATGGATATCATAGGGTTCTATGGACCTGAGTTATGAACTTCCTCCTGGACGATAAGATGTATCTCGTGAAGATCTGGAATAACTTTGTCTGATGGATCTTGGAGGTGGAGGCAACATTTCTCTTCTGGAAGAGGGAGCCATTTGTAATGACTGAGTCAATTGCCTTACCATTTTTCGCATGGCTTCTTGACCTTTGGCAATACTGGCAAGGATTCTAGTTAGGTATGTCTCCATGGGCAGAGAAGATGGAACAAGCGGATTGCCTTCATTTATGAGACTGGACTTAGGCAAGTCATCTTATTTTGAACAAGAGTATATAAGAGTGACAACGGTAATTAGAAACACGTCCACATAGATGACGCTAATCTATTGATGTAAAAAACTGGACTTGATCCAATTTTATAATCACAGATAAATATAGATAATTGCAATAGTAAATAGAGAGAGAACGAGAGTTTTTAAAGTGGTTCGTCTATGTGAGAAAGCCTACGTCCATTGTTATTGTATTGATTTCAGAGGTTACCAAAAGCTAAGTACTCTTGTAGATAATAATAGCCTAGAATCCATTCTACCTTGCCCTTGATGAAAGGGATACAACGTATTTATAGTGACCCGGAGGTCAAGGGTCGTAATGTCAATGGGGTGAATGCTTTTATATAATTAAGCATTTACATCCTTACATAATGAATGTGACAATTGGTTGTATAAACCACGTGTAGTATGACCATTAGTATGATGACGCTTCATTGGTCTTGTTGGCCGACCTTCGTTGTTTTGGTCGACATTCCTTATGTTGGTCGGCATAGTTACTATTTGGTGACTAGGATTTTGTCCATGTAAGAGGACACGTGTTCACTTCTAATTGGTCCACGTAGTTGAATAATTTTTGGCATCAGCATTGATCGTCGCTGTAGTCTTGTTCAATAAGTATTAGTTTATACCGGACTGAGAACACAAGGTAACTTGTAAGAAAGGTTTCCAAATTAGGTTCTTGTGGTTTGAGTTTTTCTAAATTTATGAAATTTTTATTTAATAAAAATTCCTGGGTAACATGCGACCTTCGACCACACAAAAGGATAATATTCTAACATATAATAAAAAAGGTGCAAATATTTATTCAGAAATATCTTAGCTATTATATTTATAGGATTTTTTATCAATTAGTCTCGTTTATTAAGTATGTAGTTAAATAGGTTCTATCATATTTTTTTTGTCACACTAGGTTCCATAAAAAAATATTATTAGTTCAATAAGTTTTATTTGTAAATATATAATGAATATTTACTGTACATATAAATGGAATCTATTATAAAATGTTTTATATAAAGGGGCATATATCAAATAATCCCTTGAACTTTTTTTAATACACGTTTAGTCCAAGTCTTTTTATTTTGCACCAAAAAGTCCTTCCGTGCCAAAAAGGCTTTGCCATGCCGCTAACGTGAACCTTTAAAGATAAGAGAAAAGAGACTTTCTGGTACAAAATAAAACGCTTGGACTAAATGAGCATTAAAAAATATTTTAAGGACATTTTGGTATTTGATCCATATATAAATAGAATTTATTTATCAAACTCCCATTTTTAAAGATTAATAAATTTGTAGTTTCAAAACTTGAATTGACATCTTCGTTTTTATATCACAAAGGGAATTATTAGACTTTTTGTACAAATTTCTCGTTTAATTAAAATTTGAACAAAACTAGCACTAAAGCTAAAAGTCAGTAATGCATACCAAAGAAACAGAAACTTGAGCAGCAATTGTAAGAATATCAGCACAAGAAACAACACCAGGGCAAGAATTTTCCACTGCAGTCTTAATATTGTCAACCACATCAAATCCCCTTATAGAGTTTGCATTTGGCGATGCATCTTTCTCGCTCTGTATTGTTCCATTGTTGTCTAGCAAAATCGAAGCATCACATCCCTTGTAATACAAAAATCAACATGTATTTTATATATATATATATATATATATATATATATATATATATATATATATATATATATAGAGAGAGAGAGAGAGAGAGAGAGAGAGAGAGAGAGAGAGAGAGAGAGAGAGAGAGAGAGGTTCTCTAGTGGACTAAAAGAATGGACTTTTTAATGGACCTTAACAAAAAAACAGAGAATAACATATTAATTTTAGTTCCTATAGTGTAATCCAGTGGCACCAAACACACGTGTCGATCGATCCCCCACCCCCCTGGTTGGGTGGGTGGGTGGGTGGGTGGTGGGGGTGGGAGTAGTGGGGTGAATGTGGGGTGTCGGGTGCCGCTGGCGCGGACCAATTACACTATAAGAATTAAAATTAATGTGTTATTATGTGTTTTTTGTTAAGGTCCATTAAAAAGTCCATTCTTTTGGTCCACTAGAGAACCTCTCCCTATATATAATGCTCTTGTACAAACTGTCGTGCATTTTAAGAGCGCGGACTGTACATGTATCACCTAACGGTAACCCTAGAAATTATCCGCTAAATTATAGGTACACTCTCTCTTTTCAGCGTTCACCGTTAGTTGATACATGTCTAGTCTGTATTGTTAAAATGCGAAACAGTCCCCACAAGAGCAGTGTTGTATATATAATAATGTTCCTGTGCTGACTGTCCCGCATTTTAACAGTGCGAACAGGAGATGTGTCGCCTGACGGCGAGTCTTAAAATTATCTCCTAAATTATAAGCGCGCTCTCTCTCTTTTCTGGGTCACCGCCAGATGACACATACCGTTCTGTAGTATTAAAATGCGGAACTGTCAGCGCAATTGCAGTTTTTTATTGAACGAAGTCTAATAAATTAATCTCTAAAAGAAAATCAATTTAATTTTTACTTTATGAAGAAAGTCATCAGCAACGACAACAAATTAAATAATTCCAGTCTCTCTCTCTCTCTCTCTCTCTCTCTCTCTCTCTCTCTATATATATATATATATATATATATATATATATATATATATATATATATAGGGAAAGGATTAAGTGAGGTCTCAGTTTGAGGACCCTGAATGATGACCATTTTTTTAAAATAGTAAAAAAATATTTTTGGATTGATTTTTTTTTGATGATTTATAAACATTTCAATAGGACCATAAAAAAATAATCAGCTCAAAATGAATTTTTTTGCTATTTTAAAAAAATCGGTCAAACTTTGTCAGTTTTTAAGTTGTTAAAAACTGACAAAGTTTGACCGATTTTTTTAAAATAGTAAAAAAAATCATTTTGGCCTGATTTTTTTTATATGACCCTACTGAAATATTTAAAAACTATATAAAAAAAAAATTAGCTCAAAAATATTTTTTTTACTATTTTATCAAAATTGGTCCGCGCCAGCGGTATTCAAACTGGGGTATGCATGAGAACCGCTCTCTCTCTCTCTCTCTCTCTCTCTCTCTCTCTCTATATATATATATATATATATATATATATATATATGAAAGTCACATGTACGTGATTAAATTTGGTAAATATATTATGAAATTCAAACATTGGATTGCAACTTGTGTAATTGACAGATACTTTGGAATTTCCAACTGATAAGTAACTAGCAAAATCTACAGTTAAAATAAGAATTTCATCAACACTTTAGGGTAAATGAAAAATTAACCTTAAAGTTTGAGGTTATTTTCAATTTTGGGTTTGGTGTTTTAAAAGTTACAATGTTAACCTTGATATTCCAACCATTGAATGAATTTTCAAATATCAAGGTTAGAATTGTAACTTCTGAAAAATAAAATCCAATACTAAAAATCACCCCAAACTTCCTGATTAATTTGCATTTTACCCAATACTATATCATATTAGCATTCGAGAGCTCTAAATTAAAACCCCAACAGTAATCTTATTTTTCTTTAGAATTGGAACGTAGTTGTCTCGTATGAGAGTAGATTTGGGCAAATGAGACACAATAAGAATCGATGGTCGACCCTTAATGGGTTTGGGGTCATAATAGGTTGACCCATTATACACGTAACACATATAGGTAACCCAAATCCAAGGCCGGTCCTAAGATTTGGAGTGGCTCGTGCGAAAATCAATTTAGGACCCTTCTAAAAAATAAACTTCTTCTATTGGAGCCGAATTTTTGACTGAAATCGCATGTGGTAGTGTGGAATTGGTGGGTTCTCTTATCCCACTGGCGTGGACCCCACAAAATAATCAATAGAAACCCTCCACCTAATTCGGTATCTCCACTTTCGATAAAAATTTCGTTTCCAATAGCATTTTTCTAAAAAATATTGTACAAAGATAGTAAATACCTAAAATGGACTCCTGAAAAATTAAACTTATTTTTTAGGGCCCATTTTAGCTGGGTGAGATTTTTGGATAGTTGAATCATTCTTTGTACAGATTGTTTTTGGGTAGTTAAAAAAATGGGTCCCTAAAAAATTAAACTTATTTAAAAATTTGACATTTTTAATATACATAAAGTATTTTTGAACCCCTATAATATACATATATATAGGTGCATACTCTAGCATGGATCATATACCATTGTTCATTTGGCACATGACCAGCGCCGGCTATGCCCAAATCTGGTCATACACGAAACAAACACAATATATATAACTAATACACTACTTACACCATATGAACTATGCATCTCTTAACGAATTGGGTATGAACAATAATTTTACTACGAACCCGAAATGATACCATACAAATTAAAAACTGACCTATTGCCAGGTCTATTTGCAAGAAGCTAATTGCTAACTCCCTATTATTTATTATTAAAAAATTAGAAAAGAGACGGAGTAAGAAATTGCTCACATCAACAAAGCAATCATGGAAATGAAGTCTAATGAGGCTTGCACCAATTCTTGGATCAGACTGCAAAGCCTGCTGAACAACATTATTCACTATGGTAGAAACATTTGAGCATGTGGTGTTGTAAAACGTATTGCTCAATTGACCATTTGATCCATTGATGATCAGTAGAAGTGCTGCAAACAATTTGGTTACTACTGCTAAAGAAGAAGAGATAGAAAACATCATTGCCCTGGTATTTCTCTTCGTTCTTATTCTGAACTTATGTTTTGGATAGCAAAGTTAGCTTGTATTTTCCCTAGTTTTTGTACATTGGTGAATAACGATCTAGACAATATATAGAGAAGTATCACGTCATTCCACTATACCAGTACTAGACAATGAACTACATGGTTATTTATTTTATAAGCATAAAAGTCAGGAAAGAGTATTAATAATAGTAGTAGTATCCCTCACTCATTTAACTAAACGAGAAGCATATTGTGAAATGTCATGCAGATTGGCTGGTTCCAACTTGGCATTTATATTTTTTGTTGAATTTTGTGGGCCTAATGTTACTCAGTATTATTGTCTAATTCAGTAATTCATGTATTAGTAATTCCATGTATGTATTAATTTCATAGATAAAATTGAAAGCCCTGCCTATAATTATAAAAGATCACACGATGTCATTAGTTTTAGGATTAATGTTCCAACTTTAACATAATAGGAAAACATAGTATTTCCCTTTAATCACATGTATTCCAGGTTCTTCGTATCAAAATGTGTCAACTATTTCATTTCCATGTGTCAATTATTTCATTTCCATCAACTTTGATATATGTTTGCTTGTTTTGATTGGGAGTGGTGTTATTGGAGCACAAGAGTTAGGTCTATAAAATTTAATATATCCCTGATGTGAAAAATTAGTCAAAGCATTGAGTTCTGTCCTTTAGTAAGAAAAATGAAATAGTTGGCATTAATTTATGTTTGTGTGCCACTCCACTATGATTATTGTAGTAGAAATTGTTAAAACATAAACTAACTCTATGAAATTTATGTACCATTTAACATATAAAATGTACATAAGCCGGTGCTTTATCCTTGTTCACTTCACTCAGCCCTTTAGTTTTGACAATGATATGAAGTTTAACCAAATCACCCTTTAAGTAGGGTCTTCACGAATCCCCCGCAATTAGAGGGATTATGGATTAGTAGATCAGCACCCTTACTTTGTGGAATCACATCCTCAAGAAGTCAATAATATCACTGCCATGCCAACAAAAGAAATTGAAGTTAAAAATGACGATACTCATATGAGAATTATATTAGCATACAAAGAATTGTGTTGATGACTCCCACAAGACATATGTTCGACGGGCATATATCACATTCTATTAATATTTTATAATTGTTAATACAATAAATGATTTCATTGTCATTGTGTATGCGACACACACCCCGTTGTTAAAGTGGTTAGAAAGGGTATGAATCATTAAAATGAGAGAGTTTGAATAAATAAAGAGAATAAATATTTACGCTGAGTGTGACTCACACCAATGTAAGAAAATTGAGGAATCGTAATATATTATTTTGACACCTTATATAGATTGTATTAATATACTAGTAATAAATATGCCCACGACACTATTATAGTTTTGCTTTGTACAATATTGGAGCATACATAAAAAAGCAATAGATGCCTCAAGATCCTATATATTATAGTGCAATGTTTTAATTTTTCAATTTAACACTTTATATTTTCAAACCCGTTCCCCTCACGTGTGACATGACATGAAACTAACACGTGGACAAATTTATATGGGGTGACTTGAAGTAATCAAGTCGCTGTGTGATATATAGTTTGCTCTGATAACACCTTAAATATTGGAACATGCAACCCAAACCAATTGACAATTAGATGGAAGGCCCTAAGATCTTATATATTATAGCGCAACGCTTTAACGTCTCGACATAGGAGTTTGTGTTTTCAAGATGTGTGATTGTGGTTGTGCCTATAACATATTCGTTGCCTACGATACGCCTATGTAATGGACCTAAACCTACTGATATTTTTGTTATTGTTAGATAATAAAGGGTATCATTGTTGTTGTTTATTGAACATATCACAATGTAATCTTCATCATCATCATCTTTCCTTTAATCCTATCACACGAGGTTGACCACATGGATTATTCTTATCCATTCTAATCTATTATACGCTATATTCTTCTTTTCCTTTAATCATTTCTCTCTTACCCTTTATTTCTAATAATCTTCCTATTGTTATAGGTGCATCTACTGGTCTACGCAACACATGTTTGAGGAAATAGAGTCTATATGTGCAACAGACTCTAGATGCGAAAGTAACTACTCTTGATTAAACTCAATAAACCTACAAGTTTATATAGAAGATACAAGGGAGACCAAATTAAACTTTTCTTAATTTGTTAACTACTTGATAAACTATATTTAATTTGTGAAGTCAATTATAGTCCAATTTATTATCGTATTAATCTAGGTGATTACACAAATAATAATGAATTCAGATTATTAGGAGAGTTTCTAATATTTAATCCTACATTTTCATGTTGGGTTTTAAGACTCAAACTACAACACTCAAGGATTTATTTAGGGTGTTTTTGTTTAAACCCACCTTTCCTGTCAATAGCCCCACATTCCTTTTTAAGTTTAAAAAAAGAAAATCAATTAAAAACCCATATTACCCCAATTAACGTCCGCCCAATTGTTTAAAAAAAAACTCCGTGTGCTGTCTAGATTTTATACAGAGCTATCTTCCTAGATTTCATATCCAACTTTGTTTAAAAAACAAAGTAAACCCTACTCTTTTGTTTTTATACGGAACCTTCTTCCTGAGATGTGCAACAAACAAAACCATTTGAACTCAGGTAATAAACCTCCACAAACAGCAACGTACAAAACGAAACAAGAAACAATTACCAACATAAGAAGGAAAAAAACAACAGGTATCAACAAAATGAAAATAACAATTAATAAAAAACAGTTACAATCATTTGAACTAAGGTAATAACACATTTTTTTTTTGCCAATAATAGAATATTTCATTCATTTAAATTATTAAATCTGTCAATACAAGCTGTTAAAAAAACTCACATAATTACAACTCAATTAGTGCTGCGAGCAATCATAAAAATGGAAGAACTGTAATGGGACCACAAATCGAAACAAGAGATAAACTAAATACCATCATATATAAACTATTTTTGGCTATCGTTAAAACGTATTGTTAATTTAAATTTAATTTATTTTACAGGAAAAAAATACAAGTGAAAATATTGTTGCGAATTCGTTATCTCTCATCCAATCATATGAGAGTGATAGTAGTAGTACCATGGAAAACATGAATGCATACCATAAAACTAAAAAACATGACAAATTTGAATGGGACTGTAAATCTCATTTTTTGAGTGACAAGGTATCGTTTAATTTACGAAAAAAATAATATTATTAAATATTTCTTGCTAGATACTTAATGTTTATGTATTTGCTAAGTAGGTATTTTATTCCCAAGAAGAGTTAACCACGTGTTGTAAATTTGTTGGCAAATCTTGTGGTATGGTTGTGTGTATTAAAAAATCGGATAATTCAAAGTACGCTCAACGTGTCGAGTAATATTTGGTTGTGAAAGGGGCAGTAAGTTCAAATAGAGCCGAAAGAATGTTGTGAATGATAAGGAGGTGAAGAACAATGGGAAACATAAACAAATTAGAATAACATGTACCAAAAAGTGTGGTTATCCATTTTTGCTTAGTTGATGATCAGTGTAGCGTTAATGTTGTATGTGGGTTTCACAACCATCCACTTAACGAAAAAACCACATTTGAAGGTCGTTAATTTATTGGGAGATTGACTAAAGAGGAGGAAAAAATAGTGGTCGACATGAGCAAATGTGGGGTCAAACCCAGAGAGATTCTTCGTCTTTTGAAAAGAAGGGATTTAAATAATGCATCAACTATTGAAACTATATACAATTTCAATGAAAAGAACCAAATTATTGAGAAGCAAGGAAGAACAGAAATGAAATAGTTGATGCACATATTGGATACTAAACAATACATGAAATTTCACAGGAGAGATCTAGACACGGATGAGGTGTTAGATATATTTTTTACACATTTGTATTCCATTACCCTCGCGAAATGCTTTCCAAAAGTTCTTTTAATGGACTGTATGTACAATATGAATAGACATGAGATGCCCTTACCAGAGATAATTGGTGTTACATCTACGAACAAGAGTTTTGTTGTTGAAAAAGGATATCTTAAATCAGAGAAGAAAAACAACTTTACGTGGGCATTACGTTGTTTGAAAGATATTTTACACTCGTATACAACCTCTTCTGTTACTATCACTAATCGAGGGTTGGCTTTGATAAATTCCGTACAAGTAATATTTCTCAAAACCTCACACTTATTTTGTACATGTCATATATGTAAGAATATCGAAACATATGGGAAGAGCCATTTCAAAACAAAGCAGGAGTGGGAGTTTTTTATACAAGATTTTAATGTGGTTATCAAGGAAAACAAGGAGGAGTTATTCTATGTCTCACTTACTCATTTGAAGTCCTGTTATGACTAATATGGTGATCTCATCAACTATATTGAAGATACTTGGCTTGCAGTCTACAAAGAGAGGTTTGTATCCCCTTGGACGAATAACGTAATGCATTTTGGTAATGTTACAACCAATAAAGTTGAATCACAACATGCATCATTGAAGAGGTGTTTGGGATCACCACGTGGTGACCTCATATGTGACATTAAAATCATAGATAATCTCCTTACATCTCAATATGTAGTCGTCAGAGCTTCGTTCAATAGATCCTAAACTCGAAGAAGCACGCATATCAGATTGGTGATTTTAATCAGTTAAGGGGGTTTGTTTCATGCGCTGCACTTGAGATTATTTCTGAAGAAAGAGAGAGGGGGAAATGATGTGGGATTTGACTTTTATATTTGTGGTTGTGTGTTGAAGCGTACTCATGATATTCCTTGCGCATATGAAATTGTACAGTATCAGCGTGAAGGAAGGGGCATTCCATTATCATCTATCCAACTGCATTAGAGGAAGCTCACCGACATTCTAGGGGCCGTTTTAGAAAATTCACTTGAGTGTGACACGGAATTATCATTATTTAGGAACATATTACTAGTGCAACCGATGAACAAAAATGTATGATGTTGAAGTATTTATGAGAGATTAGTAGTTCGACAGTTTATTTCTATTTTTTAAAAGTTAATGCATATTTATTAAATTTAATTATAATTTATCTCTTTTATTTCTATTTTTAAAAGGTTAGTGCATATTTATTAAATTTAATTATAATTTATCTCTTTTATTTTAATAGGTCAGCAATCCAACATCAACTAATATGGTACCTCCTTCGAAGAATAAATTTCCAAAAGGGAGACCAAGACAAAACAAGAAGAAATTTGCATGAAAAGGTGATAGTAGTACAAAAATAAATCCCTTAGCATTCGCATATGCGAAGACTGTGGAGGAACGTCAAAGCCAATAGTCAGTGATAAACTCTCGTCCCTTGAAAAAGCTTGAAGTGAGGAGATGCAAGCCTAAATTTGGTCCTAACATGACATATAAAGAATACGTTGCTTCACTTTTAATTGAGTTTGATATGATGATTAAGGAACATGTTATAAATGGTTTTCGTAATGTTGCCCCTGATGGCCACTGCGGGTACATGTGTTATGCTGAATTATTACAATTGAATGCAAATAATGGATGGATGACTGCCAGACAACGTATGCTTATTGAGTTGAGGGATCATTAGGAATTGCACTCGCATATGTTGGGTGGTGTCCAAACATATAACAACACGGAGGAGGCGTTAGATTTTTTCAGTACTATTTCTATCCACTGTCGATATTGGATGCAGTTTCCAGCCATGGGTTGCTTGTTCGCCACAACTTTCAACTGTATTCTTTGTTTTTATTCTCTGACACAAAATATCACTTACTTGCCATTAAGGATATGACCATCATAATAATTAGTTCATATAGTGCCCATCGTGTTGTGTGACAATAATCATTTCATGGAAGTCAATTCAAACTAGGATCTCCAATGCCGCACATTATTTCGGGATGGGAACACCATCGATATCCAGACGCACAACAGTGGGTAGATGTGGTGAGTGACTTGATTTGGAAGTGGGATATGCTTATTGGTTATCGAAGATCAGAGACAATTACAATTGAAATGAAGATCGACAAAGGTATTTTTTTAATACATTAAAACTTCTTATCATTTAAGTATTGCGTTTTTATTTTTTAAAGGTCATCATTTAATCTCAAATTTGACATGTCTTTGTAACAGCGAAACGTAGAATTGATCATATCTTGATCGATTAGCATACGTGGGTATTCAATATAGACAAAAGGTATTGAAAAGAAGATAATCATTATTTTAAGTCATATTGGACATAATTATGTTGGCCGCTTATATATTGTTTTATATTTCAGGAACCAGGTATTGCTATTATGTTTGAACTTTGTTTAGAAGCAAGTGTTTAAATTAATAAATTAGTTACCGTCTCAGACTTATTTTTTTGGGTTTCTTTGATTTGAGACTGCTTTTATTGGTCGATTTTTTTATTTTGTTTTAAAAAATCCATCATCACATAAAAATACTCAAAGTGTGCCACTAGAGCGAACCTTTAAAAATAAGAGAACCTTTTTAAAGAGCAGAGTTGAAACTGCAAATTAGACTATATATCGGTTGACATAATTCCAGAACAACAATCAAATAAAGAAAAAAAAGTGGAACGTCAACCTCTTTTTTTAATTCTCCATCAGTTGAAATGCCTTTGATTATAAACTCCCCCCATTTTCTTTGAGTAGGTTCCTTAAGATACATCTCACAGTGCAAAATAAAAATTAATAGTAGACCTTTTTCTCCAAGAAGGATATAATCTACAAATTTACTTTTGTATATATGTGTATATGAGGATATTCATAACATGGAACAACAAAACTTACCATCAAAATATCTGAAGCGGTAATTACAAGCTCAGATATGGCCGACTAATAAATGACACTACTTGCGCTTATTACAAGCTCCACCATCTCTCTCACTTTCTCCCACAGGAAGTGGGTGGTGCCCATTACAAGCTCAGATCGGGAAAATAAGTAATGGCTAGAGCTTTAACCCAAACATCTGAAATTATAGTTGGGTATCGAATGAGAGAGAGAAGGTGGATAAAAATGTCTGAATTGAATGAGAGAGAGGATTGGTCATGTCTGAATGGAGTGAGCTCTACCCATCTTGTTATTTTTTTGGCAAACCGTGAATGTGGGGTTGTTGAAAGTGTAGCAGTCCAATTAAAGGGGTACGTTTACTGTGGGGATCCAAAAAGAAAAAAATGGGTTTAAACAAAAACACCCTTTATTTAGCGTCATAAAAACCCTTCCCTTGGGAAAAATGACTGTAATACCCTGCAATTTTTAGAATAAAATATTATGACATAAATGAATTTAATGATTTCGGATTGATTTTGAGAATAAATTAAATTGGAAAGATTTAAAATTTAAGCGAGTAAATTTTTTAATTTAAGTAAAGATTTATGATTTTATAAAAATAAAACTTAATTGTACATAATGGGCTTTCTAGTGGAAAATAAATCACACATAAGTAAATTTATGGGCGCGTGTCGTTTTAACATAATAAATGTGTAAGTGAAATAAAAAAATAATAATAATTGGAGCGTGTTTTGGGAAGCGTTAAAGATTCGGTTTAGTGTTTTAAATATGTAGAAATGGTCCCGGGTCATAAGTATATGAGTTGGGGAACTTTTGGACTAATTGGATTATGGATTCGGGTCCGTTTGAGGTCCAGATATTGGATTTTAGGCCCAACTCGAAATTACCAACTAATTAAGTGTTTAAGTGGGGGTAGACCACTCCCCCACTATTATTAGAGAAAACCTAGATTAGAAGCCATGGGAGAGAAAATGGAGAAATACCAAAGAAGGAAAAAAGGGGCACGAACAAAGGGGAATTCTAGGGAATTTTCAAAGGGATTCTCCTCTACAAAATTGAAAGGCAAGAATTCTCTTGCTTAATTTATGTCTCCAATTTATTTTTCAATGCATTATATTTGTTCCCTTTAAATTACTGGGATTTAGGGTTGAGTATGTTTGATTTGATGATGAACAACACATGCAGAGTACTTATTTCTTATGTAGAATTGTCCCAGAAATTTAGGTATCGTAAATCTGAAAATTTGAGGTAGATTTTCTTAGGGTTTTGATAGTTAAAATTTTTGGGGGGATATTTGATTTATTGATGTAAAGTATGTCACTGTTAAAACTTGGACTAAAATTCGATGTAGATCCCCTAATTGATGTAGAGATATCAATGTTAATTAATGGACTTAAATTTTAATGTAGAATATCTAATAAATGTTTCTTATTGTGAATCGAATCTGACTGGATCTTGGAAATTTTGGGAATAGTTAATATCTGTAAATGGGTAGTAACCTCGTTGGAATTGTATACATGGAATTCTCGATTTGTGGGATACACATTTTTGAGTTTCAAAAATCGGTTCGGGTTTGTAAACAGGGATGAAGTAGCAACGTGTATTCAGCGAGAAGGGGGATTGATGCCTACAGTCATTCGAACGACGTAAGGCCTCATTCGAATGACGGACAAGGTCGTTTGAACGACCTAGGGGTCCGTTCGAGTGATATTACAAGCCTTGATATTTCAGTTCCTTTACTTGCTTTGCTTAGAATTCACTCATCAGCAAATTCTTTTTCTTGTATTTTATTTATTTGTTAGTCTGTTCCTTTTAGTTAGTTGCTTGGGATTTAATTGGGGACAAAAAGGAAATTTAATTAGCAAGATATTAATTATAGGGAAATGCTTAAGATGTTCAGAGAAGGGTATTATGCAATATTAATAGTAATCAGGGTAGTGGGCCTGGGATTTTGGTTGTGGGTATTTTTAAGAGTCCAATTGAGTGAGTGGAACCGGGTTTTGGGAAAAATAAAAAATTTATTAAAAATACAATGGTGCCCACATTAAGAAGGAAAAATTACGATTTACTAGATAGTTAAGTAATTATTTTTTGGAAAGGAATTTAAAATATATTAAATGATAAATTATTAATAAATGGAAAAATATTGTAGACTTTGGTTGAATTTTTATGGTAATTATGGAGTAATTACCTTTATATATTATATGGAATAATAATACATACTATTATGCATTTGTGTGGACATATCAGTGAATCGTCCTATCGGCTCGGGGGTTCATGCATTCAGGTCGCGTACCATACGTCAGTACATGTGGGTTTAATGATGTGTAAGACATATAGGTACTACGTAGAGGCTCCACCCATGAGAGGTAGGTTTGGCGCTAGCCGTTCCTGTATCACTACTGGGTATGGGTCGTGTACAGGTGTCCTGCATAGGGAATGCCCTGAACTTATGTGTATTTTTTTATGTCCGCTTGGGATAAGGGATTCCTCCGGACTTGCCTATATAGCACGAATCAGACACCAACGATAGATGCCCTTGTGTGTCATATATACAACGACATATATATATAATTACCTGAGTTTTATATAAGATAAACTGAAATATCTAAAATGTGGAAATAAGTAAAAATTGTGATACTTTATTGCATAATAGATGTTTATGCTTCTTATGTGAAAATATGAGACTGGGAGATTTTGGAAATTGATAATTTAATGTAGTCGGTACATTTAAATCATTTTACCAATTTTTTAATTTAATACGTAATCGTAGTTATTATTTGGGGACTTTTGGAATGCAAGACATGTCACAATTAGATGAGTGGTGAGGTGTTATATGCATGTGAGTGACAAAGGGGGGAGTAGTTATTGTGCATTAACTGTATTATTGCATCATAAATTAATTAAGTTAATTCTTGCACACCTCGGGCTTTGACGCAAATTATAAATGTTTTTTCTCTAGGTTATATCTAGACAGGGATAGTAGGATTGTTGCTGTACCAGCCTTGCGATCTCTTGGTGTTTAGCAGCTTTCCAAATATTTGACTCTAGCCTAGGAGCTTTTCTTCCAGAGTTTAGTTATATTATTTGGAAAACATTGTAAGTGTATAAGCCCAAGATTTATTGATTTGTTTACATTATGCCGGAGTTTTGATATTTACTTGATGTTAATTTCATTATTTAGTTGGTATTGGTTGAGTTTAATTATTGTAAGTGAGATATTCATAAAGTTTAAAGTATCGGCCTTTTTAAATAACAATATTTATATTAAGTTGTACTGAGAATGGTATTAATTGATCGATAAGCCCCATCTTGGGCGTATTCTGCCTAGCCAGTCTTTACGTGAGAAAATGGGGGTTGTTACAGTTGGTATCAACCCCCATTTTCTCAAGTAACAACCCCCATTTTCTCAACATAATTACAGAATATATTTTGTCAAAATTCAAGTCCAACTAGATGAAGGTCTATATAGCTAAAACACAAAAACTAACCCTAAAAGTGTTCTATATAGGGACTTTCAATGTCCGTACCATCCAAGTCTACTCTCTCTTATTTTTTCTCTAGTGGGAGCTACTTCTAACTTTTCTCTCATATAATGATTTTTAATCTTTTACTTTCTAGTAATTCATATCATCTAGCAGAGCATACTTATCTTAATAACATGGAGACTTTGTTCATAATTTTTCTTCAAAGCCCAACTCTCCACTCCATAGAGGGTCGTTGGCCTAATAACTATTCTATAAAACTTTCCTTTTAATTTATTAGTTGTCCTCTTATTGCATAACATCCCACTTGCTTGTCTCCATTTCATCAAACCAATTAATATCCTACTCGTAACATTCTCATCAATATCCCCATTACTTTGTATTACTGAACTAAAATAACAAAATTTATTAGTTTGGTTTATTACTTTTTCTTCAATCTTTAATATTGTGCAATTATAGGCCTCATTATTAAATTTATATCTCATAAATTCAGTTTTATTTCTACTGATTTTTAGTCCCTTGGACTCTAAGGCATTTCTACAAGTATCCAACCTTATCGCTAAAGCCTCTATTGAAGTGTTTACTAAAACTATATCATCCACAGACAACATACACCATGGGACATCTTCTTGTATGTCCTTAGTAATCTCATCTAATATTATAACAAATAAATAAGGGCTTAAATACGATCCTTGAAGTAGACCAACTTTAAATGTAAAATTATTAGTTTCTCCCTAAATAGTTCTTACTCTAGTCTTTGTGTTATTATACATATCTTTAATAACTTTAATATAAATACTAGGGATTCTTTTCTTTATTAAATCCCACCATATTATATCCCTAGGTACTCTACCATGTGCCTACTTTAAGTCTATAAAGACCATATGTAAATTTCTAATAATATTTTTACTTCTCTTTTTAATTTCTTATACTTATCTAAGTCTTCTTGATTTTTACACTTTTTCTACTCTTTAAAACTTACTCGTTTTTTTATATTTTCTGTTGCACTTCCTCATTCCACCACCAAGTCTCTTTTTTAATGACTGTTTTTCTTTTAGTCTCACCTAAAATTTACTTACCTATTTTCTCAATATCATTATTTGCTCTTGACCAAATATTGTTAACATTATTGTCCCAATTCCACTTCATGTTTAACATTAACTTCTCCCTAAATTCTATCTCTTTTCATCCTTTTGAATCTTTTCATTTTATATTTTGATAATCTATTTTCTCTTTTCGGTACTTAAATGCTTTAATGGCTAAATCAATTACTAATAGAAGATGTGGATTTGTCAAGCTTTCACATGGTATAACTTTACAGTCTTTACATGTTCTCAAGTCTCTTATTCTAAGTAAGCAGTAATCTATTTGAGTTTTATTCTCTCTGCTTTTAAATGCTATTAATTTTTTTTCCCTTTAAAAAAGTGTTTGTTAATGCTAGATTATAGGTCTTAGAAAATGCTAAGATTATTTTTCCTTCACCATTTCTCTTACCAAAATCACAACCTCCATATATCCTTAGATAACCATCCCATTCTACTCCTATATATCCATTCAAGTCACCTCCTAAAAATATGTTTTCATGCATAGGAATTTGTTGTAATATTTTATCAAGTAATTCCATCGTCACATTTTCATCTAAAGCTCCTTTAGGCACGTAATCATGTATAATATTCAATATTATTTTATCTAAGACAATCTTAATGCTCATCAATCTATCTCTCCATCTTTTAGCATCCACCACTTTATCTTTCATATAGTGATCAACAACAATGCCTATCCCATTTGTACGATTATCTCTCCCTCCCGAATAAAATAACTAGTAACCTTTTTCCTATCTCTTTAGCCATTTCACCATTCCATTTAGTTTCTTATAGGCACCCTATATTGATTGTTCTCCATTTTAAGGTATTCATAAGTCCTTTAAACTTGCCAGTTAGTGTTCCTAAATTATACGTACCAAATCTAATTTATGTATGTTATTTTTATTTACGTTTCTTCTTTTAACTAGAGAATACATCAACACAATTTGATATAAATTTTATAGTCGGCTATCAACTTGGCACTTATATTACAATGTTATCTATTTATTTTAATAAATTAGAGATATATTTGTACACTTCAACTTGTACTTTGTAACTCTAAATTATAAATGGTAGGATAATATCACATTTAAATGTAAGAGAGTTTAATAAGTGTGTGCGCTAGAGAGAGATGTGTACACACACACACACATAAATAAATATATATATATATATAGGAGAAGGCTCACCTACATCATGCTCTATACATCACCCATGCATCACGCTTAATTCTGGGCCCTAAAAAACATTTTTTTTTCTAATTTTATATTTTTCCCTTGAAATTAACCTTACAATCAATCCATATGCAAAAAATTAGGTCAAAATACATTTTGTAGCTATTTTTAAAAATTTCACAAAAACCTGTTAAAAATACATTATTTATAAGGGTCTGCGCCAGCAGTTTTTTGTGAATTTTTTAAAAATAGCTACAAAATGTATTTTGACCTAATTTTTATCATATGGGTTTATTTTAAGATTAATTTCAAGGAAAAAATATTACATTTGAAAAAAAAGTTTGCAAGGGCCTAAAATTAGGTGTGATGTACGGTGTGATGTATAGAGCATGATGTAGGTGAGTCTTCCTCTCTCTCTCTCTCTCTCTCTCTCTCTCTCTCTCTCTCTCTTTATATATATATATATATATATATATAGAGAGAGAGAGAGAGAGAGGTTCTCATGCATACCCGAGTTTGCATACCGTTGGCGCGGACCATTTTTGATAAAATAGTAAAAACAGTATTTTTGATCTAATTTTTTTTTTAGTTTTTAAACATTTCAGTAGGACCATAAAAAAAATCAACTCAAAATGATTTTTTTTGCTATTTTAAAAACATCGGTCAAACTTTGTTAGTTAAAAACAACTTAAAAATTGACAAAGTTTGACCAATTTTTTTAAAATAGCAAAACAATTCATTTTGAGCTGATTATTTTTTCATGGTCCAACTGAAATGCTTAAAAATCATAAAAAAAATCAGGCCAATTTTTTTTTTTTACTATTTTAAAAAAATGGTCCGCACGGAGGGTATGCAAACTGGGTATGCATGACATCCTTTCTGTATATATATATATAGAGAGAGAGAGAGGTTCAGAAGTGGACATAAAAGATGAACATTTTGATGAAACTTAATAAAAAACACCAAAAAACCAATTAGTTTTAATTCTCCTATCGTAATTGGTCCGCGCCAGTGGCAATGGACACGCGTGTGATACAAAACCCATTTCGACCCTATTACCACTGTTAATCCTCCCCCCCCCCAGCAGGTGTTATCCCATTACATATCCGATCAGAATTATTATGTTATATAACAATAAATACACTTTAATTGTAGGACACTTCAAATATATATATATATATATATATATATATATATATATATATATATATATATATATATATATATATATATATATATATATATATATATATATATATATAGTTTGTGTATCTGTAGTGAGGAAGAAATTACAGGTTGCTAGTAGGTCTTATACGGGTTTGAACCAATCTATATTTGATCTGAATGAAATTGAAGTTCACTAGATTCGCTTATAATCTCTGAACCCAACACGTCGTTGCTTTGCCGAAGGTATTGATCTAATAAAATCACGAACAACGTAATAGAGAGAATAAGTAGAATAGGGAAATTAAGAATTGACCTGAGAAGATCTTCGACTTGACTTATGAATCTACTAAAATGAAGAATCGACATGTGAACTCAATGGAAATAACTTCTAACCATAGATGGAACCTCATTTGAGTGGGTAGCATGTGTGTGTGTATTAAAATAATGGTTAGGGGTGGGGGGGGGGGGGGGGGGTGTTAAGGTTTGTGAGGTGTGTGTGTATAAAAAAACACGCGCGTCCATCGTCGCTGGTGCAGACCAATTACAACATAGAAATTGAAATTAATGGGTTGTTAGGTGTTTATTTTTATTAAGGTTAATTAAAATGTGCATCTTTTATGTTCACTTTTGAACCCCTCTCTCTCTCTCTCTCTCTTTATATATATATATATATAATAATTTATAAAACTTATGTATGTCATAACCTTGACTTATGATGTCATCTAGATAAGTTTTTCTTGCACTACCAATTTTACCCCTCAAATCTTTGATTTCCCTCTCTTTTTAGTTATTAAATCTACATTTCAATTCAAAATTGAGGGTGGTTTAGTCTTAATCTCTTCGTAAGTTTGTTGACGCTCTCTTTCATTTCTCACACAAACCTCTCATTCTCCCGTACTCTCATCAGCAAGCCCAAATAAACCCTACCTCATCCGCCTCCCTCTCTCACTCACCCTCTCCCCCACACTAACCTCGAGCCATGTGCTCTACAAACCCTCTGCCCCCCGGTGCCACCCCCTCTCCCCACTACCACTCCTCATCCCGGTTCCCCTATGACCCGCAACCAATCAACCTCTACTACAACCTTTTCTCCCCACTGTAAATAGGTATAAATTAAGGTTTTCCACCATTTTGGGTGGTTTTGAGTTATTTATTCTCTTTCAATTGGAGTTTTTTTGTTGTTTACTTTTGTAGAGGTGAATCGAACATGTTCCCCTCATTTTATTGTTCCTCTCTTCTTTATTTGATTTTTATGGGTATCTATACACTAATAATTTGAGATTTGGCTTCCCATGATTTCAGATTTACGATTACAATTAGGGATTTTAGATTTGTGATTTTTTGGTAAACTCCCAAAGGTTAGATCTCTCTTCTTCAGATTTGCGATTTGTCCCCACGATTTTAGATTTATGATTTGAGTTTTGATATGTATATTTGTTCTAACTTTGTATTGGTTTGAAAAAGGGTATTTTTTATTCTATTATATACTTTGTTTTTTGTATTTTTGAGATTTAATGAATGTATTGTTGGATTCAAAATGGTTTGAAGAGTTAGTATATATATTTTAGCAAAGTGGATTGAAGAGTTAGTATACATATTTAACTGGGTTCATAAAGCTCTTTTCCATTGGTTTATTGAAGATTTTTAGGTTGAAAAATTAAATAATGTACATAGACTCTGATTTCTCAATTATGTTACTTTTAACTTTTGTCGAGTTTCATTTTTTGGGGGAATATTCTTAAACTCTATTTTTTATTGCCAAAAGTTCTATGCATTTAGAAAGGAGAAATCCTATTGATTCGAATTTGGATATGTTAGAAACCTACTTGACACTAATTTTATTATTGCTTTGTAACACCCCGCTAAATTTCGGCGTCGGCCGCCACCAAAATTAATCCGGGCGTTAATAAATTAAATATCATCCCTAGCATGTGACAGATGTGAGACATATAAATTTTAATCCACAAGATGAATATTTTAAAAAAATTCCAAATATTAAGAACATGTAACTGATTTATCACCAAAGTGCAATATAAAGTCCATCACATGAAATCTCCAAATCTCTCAATTATTACAATAAATCAAACCCAACTGAAATCTTAAGACAACTTTGCAACCGAAAGGCCCAATGAAATCCAAATGTAGTCTCACAATAAATACAACATAATATGAGAAGAAATAAACTACTAAAACAATAATATAGCTCCAGCTGCACTTCCGAAGGATCTCCAATAATTTCTATGCAGCTACTCCAATTTAATTCCTGAAAATATTAGTCAACGCATGTGTGAGAGCCAAGGCCCTGAGCATGAATACCAAATACTCCTTTCAAATAGGGTCCTTGAACACAGACAATAGTGCTATACATGACGACCATAATAATAGAATATTTTAATTAAAAGAATGTTTATAATCTCAACAATAAATTTCTAAGTACCCACAAGGTTTAAAATGTATCACACCAATATTATTTTAAATTAACCCAAGTCCCACGATGTTAATGTTTTTAAATTAACCAGGATGAATTGTTCTCACTTTATTATTAGGTATAGCAGTCCTCCCGCCACGGGTGATTTACACCAAAATATATTATAATAGCGGTCCTCCCACTACGGGTGATTTTCTCCACCAAAATTTGACGGTCCTCCCGTCATGGGTGATTTACACCAAAAACACTTCCCCTTGTCATACTCGCCCTCTGGCCCGTTTTTATCCAGCGATCCTCGACATATGACAAGGTTCCACACACAACACAATATAAACACCCTCTGACCCGGTTAAATTATCGGCCATGTACACATTATGCCGCAAATAAATTTTAATATTGTTTTAGTATTGCAGTATTAATTTCCCAAAATTTCCATACTAGTTATTCTCATAAATTTTTTCCACCCTTAAAAGCGATGTGAAAATTCTCAAACTATTCCTTAGTCTCAATTAAAAGTTCTCAAAACACAATTTCATCCCATCATAAATAAATGATGATTATAACAATTTACTTCACCTAGATATTAATCCTAGGGTATCACATCAACGGTAAAAATAGAGAATTTGCCCTCACTCCAATTTATGTAACCCGCATAGATTTATTTTAATTAGTCCCATACCTAATTACCATAAATCGAAACTAAGGCCCACTTATTAGTCTCATACCTAACAAGTATATTATAACAAGGGGTGAAAACCAAATATCTAAAATACCAAAAGTTCCCGTAACATTCAATATTATAATATTTCATAAGCTACACAATTTACAATTTATGATAATATTCTCAACGACACTAAATTCCCAATGCATGATTTTTAATTTAAATAGGGGGAAGCAAGAACAGATAATTATTATGATTATTCCAAATCATTATTAATCGCAAGTTCCATAATAGCTATTTATTTTCTATCACAAGTAATTTAATTAAATTAGGAATTTTTACATAAACATCCAAATAAAATTACTAAGGGCTCCTCTACTTGTATATGCCCACAATAACACCAACTAAGTAAATACAATCCAAATAACAACAAAGTTATAATTATTTGGTATTATTAATTATTTTCACAAAACAGCCCCGTAATTAATTTCTTCAATATATTATGTGTGGGTACCCTGAATTTAGCATCATAGGCCTGGACGAGTAGCCTATCCTTAGCGGCCCAATACCCAGGCCCATCACCTTTTGTATTGACCCGATTACCCCACGATCCCATGAAGAGAAGTTGTGGGGGAACGCGATCCCATGTAGGGGAGATGGCTAATAAGGAGGAACCCATCACCCCCACTACTCTAACATATACATGTATAAATTAAACCCTAAGTCTGGGGCAAAGGACAAGCTGTATTCTCTGTACTTATTCTTCATAATATAGAGAAATAACACGGACTGCACCATCGTGGACGTAGGCACATCTTTGCTAAACCACGTACACCTGTTGTTGTGTGATCTGCATTTTATTTATCTTCTCTTGGTCATTGCCTCTTTGATATTTATTTGTGTTGCAAAATAATTGTCACCACAATTGGCGCCGTCTGTGGGAAACGTTCATATTTCCCTGAAAAGAGCCCTCGCCAAGAAAAAATCTAAGATGTCTGGTCACAGCAGCAACGCTCCTCAAGCAGGAGATATTCAGGAGCCACCCGCTCCTCGCAGGATCAGGTCTGAAGTCCGACGTTCAAATCAAGGGGCTCGCTTAGAAAGGCCAGCCTCAGAAGAAAGTCAAGGACCAGCAAGGTCCACTCAGATATCTAGATTGATCGATGCATACGAAGAAAGGCTCCACGAGTAGAGGGAGTCTTCTCGCAGATATGAGGCTGAGAATGCTCGCTTGAAAAGAAGACTGGAAAAACTGGAGAAGGAACTACGTCCTGATACCAGGAGACGCCCCTATCGCACTCCTAGCCCTCAGGCGAGAAAATCTCGCAGCCGAGGAAGGAGCCCTCGGCGGAAATATCAAGGGTTCGAAGGTGGCGACTCAGACGACGACCTCCGCGAACAACTGAGAAAAGCTCGCCGCTATCAGAGCCCTGCTCGCAGTGACGACAACATACGGATTCTAGTCAGTAGAGAAATGGACCAACATCCAGCTCACCGCGGCACCAGGTCGACCAGAGAACTCGCCAGGAGAGCCCTCAAGACCTAGATGAAATCGCCCTTCACGAGGGAAATTGAAGAAGAAGAAGAAGAAGCTCCCAAAAAGTTTGCTATTCCAAGGTTCAAGATTTACGACGGGAAGACTGATCCCATTGATCATGTCAGGCAGTACCGGCAGGCTATGACCCTCTGGAATCACCGAGATGCACTGATGTGCCGTATTTTTCCCTCGAGCCTTCATGATGTGGCCCAGAAATGGTTCGAGAAACTCCCTCACCGATCCATCAGAAATTTCAAATCCTTGGTCGAGCTCTTTACGGCCCGGTTCATCACCAGCAGCTCCCATCCCAAAAGGATGGATGCTCTATTAACAATGAAGAAAATGCCTCAGGAGACACTCCAAGACTACGCGAAGAGGTACTGGGAGTTATTCAACGAAGTCGAGGACTGCGCGGAAGAAGTGGCAGTGGCTTCATTCAAAATTGGGCTACCTAGCTCTCCCCTCCTTTACCAGTCCTTGACAAAGAAGGAAGCTACGACCATTGATGACCTGATGGCCCGGATTGAGAAATACGCAAAGGTGGAAGATGTCACCCGCCTTAACGTAGGAGAAAACGGTCAAGCCAAGCTCGCTACTAGGGGAAGTGAGAAAGTTGATAACCAGAAAAAAGGAGGAAAGAATGGGAGCAAGAATGGCTCCAAAAAAGGAGGGAACCCTGAAGTTGCAAAGTCGTTCCAGGCGGTCAACACCGTCTTCAAAGAACCAATTTACAAAATTCTCGAGAAGATCAAGGATGAGCCGTTCATCAAATGTCCCCGAAAAATGGGAGGAGACCCCTCGAAAAGAAATAATGCACTGAGATGCACCTTCCACAAAGAGGGAGGGCATAAGACCGAGCACTGCAAGGATCTTAAGTCCCACCTCGAGGAGTTGGCCCAATCCGGACATTTGAAGGACTTTGTGGAAAAGAAGGTAGAGAGAGTGACCGTCCACAAGGAGGCAAAACCCGACAACGTATTGGAAGACGACGCCGAACACGAATTCGCAGTAATCCACAGAGTATCCGATGTTAAGAAAATCCAGGATAACTCAGCTCGAATGGAGGTAAAGAAGCTGACAGCGGTGATGCAAGCTTTTCAGATTGATCCAGCAAAATCACAGGCAGGAAAATGTCGGCGAGCAGAGGACATCAACTACAACAAGCATATTGTTTTCACGGACGAAGATCTTGTGGGAGTAAGGACCCCACATCACGATGCCTTAGTCATTACACTCAGGATAGCCAACTTTGATATCGACAGGCTGCTCGTCGATCAAGGGAGCTCATCCGAAGTAATGTACATCGACCTGTTCAGAAAATTGAAGTTGAACATCGTCGACCTAAAGGGAACCACTGTTCCTCTGGTCGGCTTCGCTGGGAAGATGACCATGCCTCTGGGCAAGATAGTACTGCCAGTGCTCGCTAGAAATGTTTTAAAAATGATCGAATTCTTGGTGGTCGACATCGATTCACCGTATCAAGCCATCCTCGGCAGGGGATGGCTTCATGCAATGAAGGCAGTCTCCTCGACCTACCACCAGAAACTCAAATATGTCACCAAGCAGGGAGTGATGGAGATACATGGTGACCAGGCGATGGCGAGAAAGTGCTTCATAGCGGCCATCCGACCAAAGCCAGAGAAAAGAGCTGTTCAAACCAGCGAGAAGGTGGAGGAAGGTGTAATTCCTTCCAAATAGAAATTAAAATATTGAAGGCCCGGGGTGGAAGAGACCAGGCTCCTCCCCTCCGAGCGCGTCGTCGAGGACCTGGTAGAAGTGTCGGCTAAAGAGGGCGACAATAGCAGAGTCTTCCTGATCGGAACCTCACTCACTGACCAAGAGAAAAAGGACTTATCAACCTTACTCAAAAGCAACATAGAAGTTTTCGCTTGGGAACCCTATGAGCTGCCAGGAATCGACCCCAATATGGTCTGCCATCATTTGCACGTCGATCCCACATTCAAGCCGATAGCGCAGAAGGCACGACGAACTGCCCCCGAGAAGGCCAGAGCAATAGAGAAAGAAGTCGAAAAACTACTGAATGCAGGGTCCATACGGGAAGTGCAATTTTCCAAATGGTTATCCAACCTAGTGGTAGTTCCAAAAAGCAATGGGAAGTGGAGAGTTTGCATAGACTTCACTGACCTCAACAAAGCCTTACCCAAGGATAGCTTCCCTCTTCCGAAAATAGACCAACTAGTAGACGCCACCGCAGCTCACGAACGAATGAGTTTCCTGGACGCATACTCAGGATATCACCAGATTCCCCTGTATACCCCAGATCAGGACAAAACGGCGTTTATCACAACGATTGGTTTATACTGTTACAAGGTCATGCCTTTTGGGCTAAAAAATGCAGGGGCAACCTATCAGCGACTAGTTACTAAAATGTTCAAGAATCAAATGGGAGACACGATGGAGGTCTACATCGACGACATGCTCGTCAAAAGCAAGGAGAAGGAAAAACACCTCTCGGACTTATCAAGTACCTTTGAAATCCTCAGGAAGTACCGAATGAAACTCAACGCGAGCAAGTGTTCCTTCGGTGTCCAGTCAGGAAATTTTCTTGGGTATTTGGTCAGCAAGCGAGGCATAGAGGCTAATCCGGACCAGATTGATGCAATCAAATGAGTGCAACCTCCTCGAACAATCCGCGATGTACAGAAGCTCACTGGAATGCTCGCTGCTCTAAATCGTTTCATCTCTAAATCCTCCGAGAGATGCAAGCCTTTCTTCCAACTCCTAAAAGGCAGCAAAATAGTAGAATGGATCCCAAGTTGCTCACGAGCATTAGACGAGCTCAAGTCCTACCTGAGCTCCCCACCATTGCTTGTCATACCACAACAAATGGACTCTTTATACCTCTACCTCTCTGTATCCAACCATACTGTCACCTTAGCACTAATGTGTGAAGTTACAGGGATTTAACATCCAGTCTATTACGCGAGCAAAACCCTATTAGATGCCGAGCAGCGCTACCTACCATTGGAAAAGCTCTCATTCGCCCTAGTAATGGCCTCGAGGAAACTGAAACATTACTTCGAAGCTCATACGATCATCGTCCTTACATCACACCCCCTCAAGGATATCCTAAGGAAGGCGGATTTGTCGGGAAGACTGTCTAAATGGTCAGTCGAGCTCGGCCGATTTGACATCCAATTTCAACTAAGGACAGCTATCAAGGGTCAAATCCTTGCTGACTTCATAGATGAATTCACAGGCGAAGAACGCATCGACCAGCCTAAGCCAACAGAATAAAACAACTAGGCTACAAGGGGAAGCTGGAAACTATTCATTGATGGAGCCTCCAACTCAAAGGGGGCAGGAGTAGGAATTGTTCTCATCACTCCAGAAAATACAGTCCTCGAGCAAGGAATCAGGCTAGGATTTGCAGCCTCCAACAACGAAGCAAAATACGAAGCCTTAATAGCAAGTCTCCAAAGGGCGCAAACTCTGGGAGCAAAGCATTTACAGGTATTCGGAGATTCGCAACTAGTTTCCAATCAGATAAGTGGAGACTATAACACGAAGGATGAGAGGATGACAACCTACATCTCCTTGGTAAAAAACTTAATGATGAACTTTGAAGACATCAACATCCAACAGTTTTCCAGGGGGCAAAACAGCCACGCTGACGCCTTAGCAGCCCTGAGCTCGGCAGTTAATTCCAGCCTTAAAAGGATCATTCCTATCGATTTCCTCAGCTGCCCGAGCATCTACCCCAACTGCGAGCTGACCAAAGCAAAGCCGATACTCCAATTAGAGTCATCCCCCAGCTGGATGGATCCCTTGAGAGATTATTTAAAGAACGGAACGCTCCCAGAAGATAAGAGAACTGCCCACCAGATAAGAGTCAAAGCTGCTCGCTTTCACTTATCCACAGGAGGCGACTTGTATAAAAGATCTTTCTCCGGCCCCTACCTTAGGTGCGTCCACCCAGGCGATGTCAAGGCAGTGCTTCACGAGCTTCATGAAGGAATCTGTGGAAGCCATGTCGGAGGAAGGTCTCTAGCCTTCCGAGCAATGAAGGAAGGTTATTGGTGGCCATACATGAAAAAGGACTCCGTGGTATATGTTCGCAAATGCCTAAAATGCCAACTTCACGCTCCCATGGTCAACCAGCCCGCCAACGAATTAAAATCTCTGACCAGTCCCTGGCCCTTCGCCCAGTGGGGAATGGACATCGTGGGACCACTGCCCACCGCTGCCGGCAATCGCAAATACCTGTTGGTTGTAACTGATTACTTTACCAAGTGGATCGAGGCAGAACCACTGGTGAACATCCGAGATGCTGACATGATGAGGTTCATATAGAGAAATATAATCACTCGATTCGGAATCCCCAGAACCATCATCACTGACAATGGAACACAGTTCGAGAGTGGCCCTTTTCTGGACTTCTGCAACAAACACGGGATCAGGCACCACTTCAGCTCGGTGGCCTACCCTCAAAGCAACGGACAAGCTGAAGCTTCCAACGAGACGGTGATCGCTGGATTGAAGAAACGGTTAGAGCGAGCCAAGGGCGCGTGGACAACCGAGTTACCACATATCCTATGGGCGTATAGAACGACTCCTAGGCGAGCCACGGGAGAAATGCCATTCTCACTAGCATATGGAATGGAGGCGGTCATCCCACTCGAAGTAGGATTACCTACAATGAGATCCGACCTAGTCGAGCAAGGCCAGAACGATCAGGCCTTGCTCGCTGAACTCGACCTGGCCGACGAGCGCAGGGAACTTGCCCTAGTGAAACTAGCAAGCTATCAGCAATAGCTCGCGAAGCACTACAGCAAAAGGGTCAATCCGAGGAAATTCAAAGTTGGGGACTACGTCCTAAGAAAGGTCCTGGGCAACACAGCTAAGCCGTCAGACGGTAAACTGGGCCCGAACTGGGAAGGACCTTATGAGATAATTAGAGATGACCTGCGAGGTGCCTATCATTTGAAAACAATGGAGGGCAGAGAGATAACACGAGCATGGAACGCGGCTAATCTCAAGAAATTCTATTTTTAGGAGTTATATTGTTAGATCTTTTTATTGTACTCATCTTGTGAAAGGAAAGTTCATTTCTCAATTTGCCAATAAAAATCTCTCAGTTAATCACTCTCTAAAAAGTAACAATTTTATCTTATCACACATCCTTTTCAAATCACAGGCATAATGGTTGACATAGCAGGGGAGCACCCCTCCTCAGGTCATCGTCATGAAGCACGACAAACCTCTTAGAATTGCCCATGGAAATATATGAAGCCTTATAGAGTATTCTTAGGCAACAAACCTACTTTGGTTAAACAAAATCCTGACCGGATAAAGACATCCAATACCAGGTGTGTCCTCGCCAATTGCCCTACTTAGGCCTAAGGGAGTGTGACGACCCGACCTAAAAGGTAAAGGGAGGGCACAATGGTATTCTTATACTGGACTGGGCGGACACTCACATGACAAAAGCTACAAGAATATAAAAGGATTGATGAACACGTTTAGTCGGCAAAATTGCCCAAAACTCGAACTTCTCATTAATCTTTTTACAAACAGTAATAGTACATGTTTAGTCGGCGAAGCTCGCCCAAAGCATTTACAATACAAGAATACAAAAGGATTGATGAACACGTTTAGTCGACAAAATTGCCCAAAACTCGAACTTCTCATTAATCTTTTACATTTACAAACAGTAACAGTACATGTTTAGTCGACGAAACTCGCCCAAAGCATTTACAATAATTAAAAAATCTCAAGAAGGTGGAAGCCTCCGAGCAAGATAGTCAGCAACTTTAGCTCTCCTTCCATCATCAGGAGCAGGGGCGAGCTCCTCCACGACCTCATTTGTGTCCAATTCCAATAATCGCCGGGGAATAGCATCAATGGGTATCCATCGATCATCCCGCCGAAATGGATTGGGCATCAAAGTAGAGGAGGACATCTCGTGTCGATACCACAGCGTTGAGTTCCTCAGGACCTGCAGCTCTTTGAGGGCTCTCAACCACCCCCTGATGAAGGATAACTCTTCAAACTCTGACAGTCTCGTTGGATCATCCAGCCAGCCTTAATCGTAGCCATCGGACCACACTTGTCGAGGACCGTTATTGAACAAATGCCGGAGACGAGTGACGTCCCTCTGGAGCCCAGCAGCAATCACGTATGCTCACCGAACATCGCCGCGTAGCTCCTCCATTTCCCTCTCACGCTGTTCCTCGACTTCCCTATTCCTACCCCTGGCACTCCTACCAGCACGCGGGAGGGGAGGCCGAGCAGCTCGCGACGAAGAAGAGCCTTGTAGGACTGCCGAAATGGTGCTCGACGAATGCTCCTTAACCTTCGAGACCTCCCGCCTCAGGTCTTCATTCTCCCGCTGCAGAAACTCCCCAACTTGGTTGACCTCGGTGGCCTCCAGTAACTTCGCTCTCAGCTCGCTAACTTCTTCTTGCACTGAAGCACCGATCTCTTCCATTTCCTGGAGCCTGTCCTTCAACTTGGCCACTAGCTCGGACTGATCCTTATATTTCTGGTTCCGTGACTTAGCAAACCAGCAAAGCCTAGCGAAGGCCTGGCGAACTGCAGGGCTTGCATTAGGACCAAGAGTCCTACCTAGTTGGGAGGTAACAGGAATATAGTCATCCACATCAACCAACTACAAGTAAAAGAAAGAGAAAAGAAAGAGATCAGCATAAACAAAATTGAAGTCTTTTCATTGATAATGAGTGAGGTTACATCAGATCAAAAAAAAAAATTACAAAGAAGACCTATCAATTAGCAACCTCGGATGGTCCCTTGTCCTTATCAGCATCAGCGGGTGCATTACCCTCTGCAGGGACGTCCTCTGTCCTCTCGACCAACAGAGCGTCAGTAGAGGTCACCCGAGAGACAGGGTTAGTGGCTTCAACAGTTGGGGATGGGTCCTCATCTACGACTGACTTTGGCCCTGGGTCGTGCTCGTCAAAGAGGGGGGATGCAACGTCTACCCCAGCAGCCACGAGAGCCTTATTCCACCCTTTCTTGAAGTTCAGACGGCTGATATAGCCTATCTAAACCTCAGCGTCCTCATACGCAGCAGCCCAGCCAGAGTTATACGAATCTTCCTTAAGATTGGCCGCCTGGGCTTTCTCCATCTCCAGCTGCTCGGCCAGAACCCTGTTCTTCTCTGCAAGGTCTAGCTTTCTCGAGCACACCAGGTCGTACGCCTTCCTCAGCTCGCCAAGCTCCCTGACAGCGTCATCTCTCTCGCGAGTAGAATTAGCAAGGGCCGAGGCAGATGAAGCTCGAGCTGCATCAGCAGCCTTCAGATCGGCCTCCAGCTGAGAACCCCTGGCTACCAGAATAGACTTCCGCTGCTCCATCTCACCATTCCTTCTCACTAGCTCGTCGCGAGAGCGATAGAGCACAGCGAAGTCGGTCACAAACTGCAAAAAATAAGGAAAGGATCAGAAAGAAGAAACCATTAAAACTGGTTAAAAGAAATTGAGAATTAGAAGAGAACTTTACCAAGGCGAGCCTCTGGCTAGCCTACAGAGCCAACTGATCGGACCCCAACGCCCTCTCGCGATCTGCAGGGAGAACTGCTCTCTCGAGCAGCGTAGGGGCAAGCTGAGGAGAGGCGGCCACCGAATCCCCCTCGGGCAAAGCAGACACTGGGACCAGGGCTTGACTCATCTTGGTCCTCGATTCCACCTTCCTCCTCTCCTCCTCTTTTTCTCTCTCTCTTCTCTTTGTCTCCTCCACTTTCTTTTTCTCCTCCACTTTTTTCCTCTCCTACTCTTTTTTCCCCTCTCTCTCTCTCACCTGCTCCTCCTCTCTCCTCTTCTTCTCTTGCTCCTGAGAAGAAGGTCGGGAACCAGTAGCTATGGCCCCAGAGGCAGTCTTCGTTTTCTTGGACCTCTGTGCAAGGAGCACATCATCAGCATCGTCATCTCTCATCAAATTCTTGCTGGGAGGCATCTCTTCAGAAGAACTGCTAGTAGTGCTCGACGAGTCTTGAGCCTCAGAATCTCCTTCAGAAGAACTACTACTGCTAGCACTTCCTGCACCCAAATTACTCACAACGCCTGTAGGTTCACTTTGTGAGATGCTCTCTTCTTCGTCCAATTGGATGGGCTCTGCCGAAGTCTCTACGGAAGAATCAAAGTCTGGAACACTGTCCACAGGTCGAGCTATGAAGATGGAGCCTGTGTTCTTGTATTCAAGCAAAAAACCAGCGGCCCTAGGATGCTCGCCGTCAACCAAAGGCTCCCTAATATTCCAAGCTTTCACCAGGTCTGAGATACGGACCTCGCTGAGAGCAGGCTCCAAATTCTTTGTCCTCGCTGTGAAAGAAAAAGCAAAGAGAGGTTAGAAAAATCACAAGTCAGCAAAGATTGAAGCAATAATATAACATCTACCTATATATTCTTCCCCATAAAAGGGAACAGTGAACCTCTCAGACCTTGACCCTTCAGAATGGGGGGAGAATTGCCAATTCCTAACAAGAAAACTTTCTTGCCAGTAGTCCTTATGGGAATCAGGTAGATTTACTACCAATACCCTATCAGGACTCCTAGCCTTAAGGTACAAAACACCTGAACTCGTACGAGAAAAGGAGTAACAAAAGCAGACCTCGGCAAGCCCTAACCTTGTGCCGTATAATTGATTTATCCTATGCACGCCGTTCACTATTTTCCATACGTTGGGCGAACATTGTGCAGGCACAATACTAAAATAGCTAAAAAAATGAAGAAACAGATCGTTAGGGGGAAAGGTAAGTCCCCCCTGGGAGAGCAACAAAACGTGAATCCAATGCGCATCCTCTATATCCCTAACGTTCCTAGGAGGCGAGGCGAAACACTCAATCTCTACCCACTCAGGAACGTTGTAGAATTTTCTAAACTCAATGACTGACCTATTCCCAATCTTCGCCATTGGAAAAACACAAGAAAAACTATAAACTCAAGAGAAAATGAAAAGGGCACGAGAGACTTACAAGACAGAAGATCAGGTCAAATGGCGAAGAAGCAACGAGAGTAGAGATCGAAAACAGAAGGTACAAAGCGTAAGAGTTCTCACAAGATAGAAGATTGCTGGAAAAACTGAAGCGATGAAGAGAAAATGTGTCTTATTCTGACGAGCCTTCAAGTCTAATCATAGCGCACGGATAGCGAAGCGGGTGCCGCCAAAGTAACTTCACAGTTTTCAAAGAAATCAACCATAATAGTTGATTATTTAAATTCATTGGACCTGTAAAAATGGCCCAACAAATTTAGGGGCAATTGTGGGTACCCTAAATTTAGCATCATAGGCCTGGACGAGTAGCCTCTCCTTAGCGGCCCAAAGCCCAGGCCCATCACCTTTTGTATTGATCCGATTACCCCACGATCCCATGAAGAGAAGTTGTGGGGGAACGCGATCCCATGTAGGGGAGATGGCTAATAAGGAGGAACCCATCACCCCCACTACTCCAACATATACATGTATAAATTAAACCCTAAGTCCGGGGCAAAGGACAAGTTGTATTCTCTGTACTTATTCTTCATAATATAGAGAAATAACACGGACTGCACCATCGTGGATGTAGACACATCTTTGCTGAACCACGTACACCTGTTGTTGTATGATCTGCATTTTATTTATCTTCTCTTGGTCATTGCCTCTTTGATATTTATTTGTGTTGCAAAATAATTGTCACCAAATTATGTTCTTAATTTATTTTAGAATACATGAGTTTTAATGGAGGCTATAATCAAGACACATAACACTAAAGGAAAAGAATAGGATAAACATGCGTGGAAAAAAAATCGTCGGTTCAAAATTCTGAATACTCGATTGCGCTTGTCTCGCGAAAATAAGAAAGTTACGTTATTGGACCTTATTGAAAATATGAAGTTTAGATCTCCCAAAATATGATTGAAGTTTTGTTTAATGGAGGTTTAGAGTTGAAATATAAGGGGTTGAATATTTTGTGTTGTACAAGAAGAAGGTGTTTGGGAATAAAAAGGTGCATGCCCCCCTTTTTTTTTTATTTCTGAATAAAAAATGAGTCAATATCTTATATAAAGTGAGGAAAAGACTCCCAAATGAATTTCAACTCTTAAAAAAATTTATAAGAAATATATATCAGTAGTTCCCGTGCGCGTCCTAATAGTTTAGGAGGTAAGTGACTAAAACTTCCGTGTGAAAACAAAATACTTTTGAATTCAACCAATCTAGTAATCATTACACTTTTGAAATCAACCAATCTAGTAATCATTACTACACATGAGACAAACCACAAAGGATTTGAATAAATAAATAATAATAACAAAACAAAAAAAGACAATGCGTCTCACACTAAAATAAGGCACCCACCATGGGACCAATACTTGAGTAATTAAGCAAATAAAAAAAAAGAAAGAACTCAATCATTTTGGTCGGATGTTAGGCTAGACTAAGTGGTAACACAATGGATGGTTGAGAATTAAACCAATATGTAACTCACTTCCTTCAACACCCCTTAAAAATGAGGTCTGACCGAACTGAAAAATAGCCTAAATCAGATCTAAATGACCTTTTACAGAGATGTCATAGAAGGGAAAGTTGTTCAAAATTAAATTTTAAGTCGATCTAGAATTGTTCAGAATTTTCTGAGCGCTTTTATTTTTTTGACAAAAAAATAATAATATTTTATTTATTTATTCATTTTTCGACTTTTGACCCCATTGCACTCTTAGATCTATTTTTAGCATACAATAAATATGGTCAAATTATTTTTAATTCCAATAAAACGTCCTACAAAAATCATGCAAGTTCGCGTTCTGCACGACCCCTGCTGACAAAAGTCAAATTTTATTTAAAAATACCCATTTAAAAAATTCGGGTTGTTACGTGATTATGTTTTTAAAAGTTTTTATGCTCTATATTGCTGATCGACCACTAAATCACAGTTAACTTTGAAAATCAGGTATACTCTTCGAAAATTTTAAAACCAGGTATATGCGAATTTTAAATTTTTTATGCTATGTTTGATTTTTGGTTCTTTTATTTTCACATTACGATATCTAGGTTTAATTTTTGGTATTTTTGTTATGATTTTCTTTAAAAAAGTCATTTCTATGATTTTTTTTTCTTTCATTATTAATGGTTTCATCCTTTTGAAATTTCGGTCACCAATGGTTTCAAAAAGCAAGTGATACCGACACATATCCCAATTTTATAATGATTTAGCTGCCTCTACAGTTGATCGAGAAGTGAAAATGACCCTTAAAGGTATATTTTAGTTCAATCAGTTAATCCTTGTTTGATATTTTATTTAATCTGAGTTTTTATATCTAAACTTCTCTGTGTTTCATATTTTGTGATTGATATTTTGTTTAATATGATTTTTTGTTCACTCCTACGTTCCAGGAGGTGTGTAGTGAGAGTAAAAGTTATCATTGGACATCATCATTTGGGCAAGGCTTATCCAAATCTATCTCCCAAAACTGCTTCTCAAATCTCACTCTCTTAAGGAACGAAGACGCTCAATCTGTCCTTCACATCGCTGCCTCTTCGGGTCACACTGAGGGGGTGAAGATACTCTCAGTTTCTGACC
This sequence comes from Sambucus nigra, assembly GCA_949130495.1. Lineage (NCBI taxonomy): Eukaryota > Viridiplantae > Streptophyta > Magnoliopsida > Dipsacales > Adoxaceae > Sambucus > Sambucus nigra. The sequence continues at coordinate 376,293,211 of OX422222.1, forward strand.
AACTGGTTAGTGGTATAAACAGTGGCGATGAGGAAGGTCGGGTCCCACAGCATTCAACCACTAGCAGTGGCCATGGTGAATTGTGAAGACTCTATTGACTAGATGAGCTGATGTTAATTTAAAAAATAGTGGTGGTTGAACTACTCTTCATTACTTAGTTTCATGTTTCTTCTTACTGACTTATTATTGTTGATGATGGTTCCTTTTATTGCCAATGATATATTAGTCTTCTTTTTTTATTTACAAATGTGTTTTAATCTGAAATCTATAATTTTGTTACTCTTGAATAAGGAAAAATGGTTTTACAGGTTTATTACCATTTTTTGTGTTATTAGGTATGTGAATTTCTGTCGATGGCATGGAAAAGGAAAATATGTTCGGGATGAGAAAATATATCGAGATACATAGAAAATGCAGTATCTTAGATGTCATTATAAGATTTTGAGTGGTGTTGATTTTTGAATTATTTAGTTTTAATCTCTCACTATGATTATTTTTTATTCTTTCTAAGTTACTATAATGTCCTGGGTTTATGCTGATATAGATGTTGCTTCTGCACAATTAGTTTCTGCACGATTGTTTCACGATTAGTTTATGCACAATTAGTTTACGTAACATATGATGGATTCTGCACAGGTGTTGATTTTTGAATTATTTAGTTTTGATCTCTCTCTAATGGCCGAATCGGCTACTTTCTTTAGACTGTTGAATTACTATATGTTCGGATTTAATATTTTGTAACCTCATTGTAGGTGTTCGGATAAATGCCTATGTGATTGGCCCCAATATCATTCGAAGACCAATACGCCGATCACCATTTACACCCCTCACCTCAAACTTTTCAAGTTGAATTCTGATCCTAATAAAGAGAATAAATATGTCATAAGTGTAATTGTTGTGATAATGGTGCTGTTAACCACCTCATTCTTTCAACCATTGTGTTTTTCCATAGCACCGAGTTTTTTCCATACGTGAAATCGGTGTGATAGTGGTGCTGTTAACCAGCTCTTATTTGGGTCAACAGTTCATCCGAGTGTGAATGCTGAACCTAGAATTTGTAGAAATGAGTAACAGGAGATGATGTAACACTTTAATTGTCTGAGACCTTATATGTTGTCTTCTCTTTGCTCTTATTTCTTTTGTAATGGGGTGAAGCTCAATTATTGTACAAGAGAACCGTATGACTTTGAGTCAGTAATTACATGATTCTATAATAACACGATATTGCGTCCATATTTATGATCAACATAGATAGTTTACCTTTGTTAATTTGAAATTTTCTCTAATTTTGCGTGTTCGAGGTACATTGTGTTTTCTTTATTATTTTTCAATTAAATATATGATTTGTTATTTACGCAGGTGCAATATTTGAAGAAACGTTAAAGAAAGATCAGTTCACCTCAAAATGGTAACCACTAATCTTTATAATTTGTTTTGCATTTATTTAATTTAGAATTTCTATTTTGTTTTGTAAATATTTATTTAATCACGTATACTCAATTTTTTAATGTGACGAAGCTAATCGAGAAAGTCGGGAGGGTAAGATGGTAGAATGACAAGATGAAATACTATTCCCATTTATGGATTCGTGGTCAGATCTATGCCTTGAAATCTACGCTTTATAGCAGTTGCTTGACAGTAATGCTACACCTTCCCTCGGGAGATATCAACATTCAAAGTTTCAGCACGGTTTACTTGGATTTATAATTTATTCAAACTTTCATTTTATTATTGTGTCTATTTTATATAATCTTCAAAATTTTATATCTCAAGTGTTGTGGCAGTAGGCACGAACAATGTCATTTCACGAGATTTTGCAGTAAAACTAGAGGGCAAGTTTTATAATAGTAGCTGTTATCAATTGTCTTTTTACTCGAACATTGTCTTGATTTTCATTGTTTTGGCCATGATGTAAGCATTGTTTGGGATGCCAATTGATTTCACCATTTTAAAGATGGAAGATGTTAATGTCATGATTTTTGGTGATCATGAGGTCTTAAAAGTATATATCTCTTTACCTCTCAAAGTATCGTCCTAATTTTAGAGATAATTTGATATCCTCTCCTTAATTTCCAGGTAAGTTGTTTGTTTTGGTTCTTATTGAAAGTTGAAAATCATACTTAACAATTAAAATGGTTGGTTTTTGAATGTATTATTTATATTTTAATTTATTTTATTCTTCATTTTGCAGGTATAAGCAATGTTATATCTTTAATCTCTATCATTGCGGATCAGTAAGCATCCGTAATTTAATTGATTTTTAAGGGTTTCTATTGTTGGTACTAGGCAGTAAACATCCGTTTGTTCTCATTTTTAACAAACCTTTTTCTTTTCCATCTTTGTTGTACACATCAGGGCAGGTTACTGTAATACCCCGTAATTTAATTGATTTTATTTAGTGGGATTAATTAAATTAAATGGGATAATTATTTGGAAATTAATCCGGATTTAAATACTAGTGAGACGAAAGTTGGTATTTGATTATGATAATTATGTTTACTGAGTGAATATGGTAAGATATTATTACTAAATTTATTAATATTGTCGCGAGTTATAAATACGACAATTTCAGAAATTTAGTTGGGACGCGCGTGTGAGTCATGTCAGGAACCAATTTAATGAATTTAAAAGTAAATTATTTTTACATCATCCGTATGGTCATTTTTAGTGTGACAGCGTGTCCGGAAGGGTCGAAATAGTTATAAAACACTAGTCGGGGGTTTAGTTTGGGTCCCGGGGCATTTTTAGGCCTAACCGACAACCCGAGAGGGTATTTTAGTCATATTGACTTTTAAGGAATATTAACCCACGAAATTTAGACTTAGTTTATCAGCCAACTCTTTGGACTCCTAGGGTTTTCACAATCAAAAATCACCAACGACAGTTAGAGAATAGAGAAGGAAGTTCCCAAAGGAGAAGAGCCACCCTTAGAGTCCATTACACCACCACCACCACCACCGGTTAGATCGGAAAGAGGGGATACCTTCTGTACCATCTGCTTTAAAGGATCAGAACATCAAAATTTCCAGGTAAGTGATTCATCTTGCAAAGATTCAAGGCATATGTTTTAAATTATAGTTTAGGTTTGATGATTTATCCGAAATAAATGAAATAATGGTGAAACTGGAGAATTAAACGTTGAATATGGGTAAGTTTCATGTAGACAAACTTCTGGACATATACTAGTTATGAAATCATGATCCATATGTATAAAATTACAAAATCATGTTGAGTTATATGAAGATCTTGATGGAAATAGAGGAAATAGGATTTTTATGAAAATTTAGTGATTTAATCCAAGAAACTGATGATCCATGATGATTTAATGATTCTAATATGTTAAAGATCATGCAAATATGTTAATATGATGATTAGAACACTTGTTTGGGAGTTTAGGACGTTGTAATGAAGGATTTGGGGTGTAAAGTTTGAAGAACCCATAACTGTTAAAGAAATTATGGGCAGATAATTGCTTGATCGATCGATCGACCCAAGAATATCGATCGATCGACCCATTTCATCAATCGATTGACACCTCTGGAAAAAACTGAAATATTTCCCTTTAAATAATTGAGTAACTTCCAACCTTTAAAACTCTTTAGTGCCGATTGACTAAAAATATTGGTACTTAGGGAAGACCAATAGGAGGGTATTTGAAACCCGGAAAATTATAAGATTTAATTAAGGTTAAGTGGTAAACTTACGAATATTCAACTAGTGGGATACGATTAGGATTTGTAAAAATCTGAATGTACTTTGCTCCACTTATAATTTGAGGTTAAAGACTAAAAATGGGAAACTATAATTAATGAGATAACATTAGAGACGAGCGGGGGACTTAGTAACCTTGTTGGGATAGGGTATGTACTCGGAACTATACATTGAGAATTATCGCGCTAAACCTATTACGTAGAATAAATGAGATGATATTATTATACGGATGAGACATACGATATAGGGATGGAATATGCCTATAATAAAATGATGATTACCTAAGTTGTGTGAATACTTAGTATATGGATGATTATGTGTATGTCATACCTACGATACTTGCTATCACGGGAGGTTGATTTTTGAGAAAGGGTCGTTTTATCTTTGTGTGCCTACGGGGGGATTTAGACTGGTACCTTAAGGACATAGGACTGTGAATGACTTATTTGTGAGTTGATAAGTCAGCTGATCATGGGAGCGTAGGTATGTACGTGACCCATGGGTATATGAACTATGTTCGCCTCCACTATATCTGATTTGTATTGAAACAGTTCCTGAGTGATTCGGAACACGTGATCCTTATGTACGTGATATACCGAGATTTTTTAGCAAAGTATGCGTGCACCGCAGCTTGGCCTAGGAGTGCCATATATGTATATATGTAATGAGTGATTTATATACGTACTTGTGACTGATTCACTACTACTTAATAGATGCGAATAACTAAGGGATTTAATTGAGTTAAGAGTAATGTAGACTTAACCAATACTTGAGCTAAGTAATCTGATTATTGAATATGTACCTTATGAATATATTTTATTTAAATAAAATGGGTGGCATCTAAAGTAAGATCCGTCTAGATGGGGGTAGAGTAGACTAGTTAGGTAGTGGTGTAAATAGGTGGAATTTAAAGGATGCGTTAGGCGTGCACAATAGTTGAGGGGTGAGGATCTAAAGTGAGGGCACGTGACTGACATGTTTAATATATGTGTTGTTTAATATTGTAATTTAAACACTTGCTGCTTTTCAAATATTTTCACCTCGGGCTCTGACCCGTTTTCTTTCAAATCTATTTTTTTTGTAAAAACCTTTTAGGTGCCCAACAACAGGGACACCATGCTTAGGAGTTCCATTCCATTGACATGCTGTAGCTGCTGTGGAAGTTATATGATCTCGTTACTAGACGCCTCCACATCTATCCTTGCTTATTTTGGAAGTCATTTATTCCAGTTAGGGCCTGTTTCCCATTCTACTCAGTGACCACAATTTTAGACTTTCAGTTTATTTCAGTCTTGGGATTTATTTATTTCATGTAGACATTTGTATTGGGTTTATTTACATTGCTATTATTATTATTATTATTCGAGTGTTTACTCCAGACATCAGTTATTCATTCTGATGACTACTTTATGAGATTGTTCATGTGATGGTTGGATGATGATTTAGATTATTTTGTTGTTGGTTAAGTAAAACTTTAAAACTTGACACTTTACTATTTTAAATATTAGGTGGTTAGTAATTAATTAAATATTTTCGACAGTGATGCTATGAACTGAACCAACTTGACATTTTGCATTAATTTAAATAAAGGAGTAGCTACCCGGTATTTAATTAGTTGGGGTGTCACAGGTGGCATCAGAGCATCAGGTTCTAGAGTTTGTAGGATCTGTACGGCTTGTTATGTTTTCGCATAGCGTCCTTTGATATAGAGCCCTATATTTTAGGATTGTTGTACTCTTTTGTGTATCTTACGTTCTTCAGCTATTTTGAGATAGCTATATTGTGTATCTTACATTCTTCAGCTATTAACTGTGGACTTATAAAACTAATCTCTCTTTTCAGATGCCTCCTCGATGTGCATAACGAGTTCCTAGGGGTGCCAAGCCCGAGCCTCAGCCTACACCAGTTCAGTGTTCTATGAACGCCACTGAAGTTTCCGTCATTGTAGCCCAGGCAATAAATGTCGCGTTAGCAGTGGTACAACAGGCACCACCTTAGGCACCAGTGGAAGCCCCAATCCAGGCTCATGCATTATCGTCTGCACGGGAATGTGTCCGTGAGCCTCTAGATTTTGCAGGGAGCTCTGATGTTATCGTGTCGATCCAGTAAAAGAAGGACATCCAAATACATTTGAGGATGTATGAGTGTACAGATTTGCAGAGGTAGATACTGGTGACGTTTAAGCTGGTAGGAGCTGCTTTGCAGTGGTGGGAGTCCATTACCATGACCGAGGAGAGAGATGTTCTTTCTATTCAGGAGTTCTGGGTGCGGTTCGATCGTAAATATTTTCCCTCAGCAGTTTAGAAAGAAATGAGGCGAAAATTGATGAACCTTAAGTAGGAAGGGAGGACAGTGGCAGAGTATGAGGCCGAGTTCACCAATATTCTGAACGTAGTTCCTGATGAGATCCCAACTGAAGAGAAGAAGATCCAAAAGTTTATGGATGGTTGACGTGGATGATTCGTCGGCACCTGTTAGGTAATCTCTCGTTGGCCACCTATTCAGATATGTTTAACGCAACACTACTTCACTGCCAGGACCACCGCTTTCATTTGTCAGAGGGTAAGCGAGTAGGAGAGTCCAGCCAGTAGGGCAGGACAAGGCGTAATGGAGCCAGCAGGGCACATGCAGCTCAGGGTCAGTACAGGCAGGGTGATTAGAGTTCCCTACAGGTGGATTCTAAGAGATTTAGATCAGGAGGTTTCAGACTTGGCCAGGGAGGTTTTAGGCATGGCCAGTAGGGTCAGCACGGCCATCAATAATTTTTAGCAGGGCCAGCTTAGACAGGGTAGGGGTGATAAAAGCCAATAGGGTTAGAGAGGGGGAAACTTCGCTGGGAAATGTTTCGTATGTGGAAAGATTGGCCACAAACTCCAAGAGTGTCTTGAGAGGGGCAGGGCCCCGCAGCAGCAACAGCAGGGTGCTCGACGGGAGCCGCAGAGATCGATATTTCTCAACGCCCTCCCAGCACCACCACAGATGCCAGCATTGCCACCTATTCCAGAAGTTCCAGTTCAATAGGGACAACTCCAGTATGGTCGGGTTTATAACCTCCAGTAGGCCGCACTCTCAATCCTTAAGATCTGTACGTCTTGTTATGTTTTCTGTAGCGTCCTTTGATATAGAGCCCTATATTTTAGGATTGTTGTACTCTTTTGTGTATCTTACGTTCTTCAGCTATTTTGAGATATTAAATGTGGACTTATAAAACTTCTCTCTTTTTTCAGATGCCTCCTTGACGTGCACAACGAGTTCCTAGGGGTGCCTAGCCCGAGCCTCAACCTACACCACTGAAGTTGTCGCCATTGTAGCCCAGGCGATAAATACCGCATTAGCAGTGGTGCAGCAGGCACCACCTTAGGCACCGATGATAGCCCCAGTCCAAGCTCATGCATTCTTGTCTACTTGGGAATGTGTCCGTGATGGCTTTCTAAAGGCACGGCGCACCCTATGGAGTTTGTAGGGAGCTCCGACGTTATCGTGTTGAGCCAATGAAAGAAGGACATCTAAAGAAATTTGAGGATGTATGAGTGTACAGATATGCAGAGGCCGATACTGGTGACGTTTAAGCTGGTAAGAGTAGCTTTGCAGTGGTGGGAGTCCATTACCACCACCGAGGAGTGAGATGTTCTTTCTATTCAGGAGTTCCGGGTGCGGTTCGATCGTAAATATTTCCCCTCAGCAGTTCAGAGAGAAATGAGGCAAAAATTGATGAACCTTAAGTAAGAAGGGAGAATAGTGGCAGAGTATGAGGCCGAGTTCACCAATATTCGGAACGTAGTTCCCGATGAGATCCCAAATAAAGAGAAGAAGATCCAGAAGTTTATGGATGGGTTGACGTGGATGATTCGTCAGCACCTGTTAGGTAATCTCTCGTTGGCCATCTATTAATATATGTTTAACGCAACACTACTTCACTACTAGGACCACCGCTTTCATTTTTCAGAGGGTAAGCGAGTAGGAGAGTCCAGCCAGCAGGGCAAGACAGGGGGTAATGGTTCCAGTAGGGCACATGAAGCTCAAGGTCAGTACATGTAGGGTGATCAGAGTTCCCTGTAGGGGGTTTCTAAGAGATTTCGATCAGGAGGTTTCAGACATGGCCAGGGAGGTTTTAGGCATGGCTAGCAGGGTCAGCACGACCATCAGCAGTTTAAGTAGGGCCAGCATGGCCAGGGTAGGGGTGGTAACGGCCATCAGGGTCAGAGAGGGGGAAACTTCGTTGGGAAATGTTTCATATGTGGCAAGATTGGCCATAAATGCCAGGAGTGTCCTGAGTGGGGCAGGGCCCCGCAGCAGCAACAGTAGGATGCTCGAAGGGAGCCCTAGAGTTCGATGATTCCTGTCGCCCTCCCAGCACCACCACAGATCCCAGCATTGCCACCTGTTCTAGATGTCCCAGTTCAGTAGGGACAACTCCAGTATGGTCAGGTTTATAACCTCCAGTAGGCCGCAGTCCTAGTCCTTAGGATCTGTACGACTTGTTATGTTTTCGCATAGCGTCCTTTTATATAGAGCCCTATTTTTTAGGATTGTTGTACTCTTTTGTGTATCTTACGTTCTTTAGCTATTTTGAGATATTAACTGTGGATTTATAAGACTTCTCTCTCTTTTCAGATGCCTCCTTGACTTACACAACGAGTTCCTAAAGGTTCTCAGCCCGAGCCTCAGCCTACACCAGTTCAGGGTTCTATGAACGCCACTGAAGTTGACGCCGTTATAGCCCAGGCGGTAAATGTTGCGTTAGCATTGGTACAGTAGGCACCACCTTAGGCACCGATGGTAGCCTCAGTCCAGGCTCATGCATTCTCCTCTGCTTGGAAATGTGTCCCCTATGCCTTTCCGAAGGCGCACCCTCTGAAGTTTGTAGGGAGCTCTGATGTTGTCGTGTCGAGCCAGTGAAAGAAGGACATCCAAAGACATTTGATGATGCATGGGTGTACAGATATGCAGAGGAAGACACTGGTGACGTTTAAGCTTGTAGGAGCAGCATTGCAGTGGTGGGAGTACATTACCACCGCTAAGGAGAGAGATGTTCTTTCTATTCAGGAGTTCTGGGTGCGGTTCGATCGCAAATATTTTCCCTCAGCAGTTTAGAAAGAAATGAGGCGAAAATTAATGAACCTTAAGTAGGAAGGGAGGACAGTGGCAGAGTATAAGGACGATTTCACCAATATTCTGAACGTAGTTCCCGATGAGATCCCAACTGAAGAGAAGAAGATCCAAAAGTTTATGGATGGGTTGATGTGGATGATTCGTCAGCACCTGTTACGTAATCTCTCATTGGCCACCTATTCAGATATGTTTAACTCAACACTATTTCACTGCCAGGACCACCGCTTTCATTTGTCAGAGGGTAAGCGAGTAGGAGAGTCCAGCCAGTAGGGTAGGACAAGGGGTAATGGTGCCAGTGGGGCACATGCAGCTCAGGGTCAGTACAGGCAGGGTGATCTGAGTTCCCTGCTGGGGGATTCTAAAAGATTTAGATCAGGAGGTTTCAGACATGGCCAGGGAGGTTTTTGGCATGGCCAGCAGGGTCAGCACGGCCATCAGCAGTTTTAGCAGGGCCAGCATGGCCAGGGTAGGGGTGGTAATGGACATCAGGGTCAGAGAGGGGAAAACTTTGCTGGGAAATGTTTCATATGTGGCAATATTGTCTACAAACACTAGGAGTGTCCTGAGAGGGGCAGGGCCCCGCAGCAGCAACAACAGGGTGCTTGACGGGAGCCCCAGAGACTGATATTTCCCGCCACCCTCCCAGCACCACCACAGAGGCCAGCATTGCCACCTATTCCAGCAGCCCTAGTTCAGCAAGGACAACTCCAGTATGGTCGGGGTTATAACTTCCAGTAGACCGCAGTCCCGTATGATCCACCCTCGATTGAGGGTATATTTTATATTCAGGGGACTATGGGGCATATTTTATTTGATACGGGAGCAACACGTTGTTTTATTGCCATGAGATTTGCGCGCGCCATGGGTTATTCGACACCGCGGAGAGCACTGTCACTTGTGTAGATTCACCTTTGAGTAGAGGTTCTGTGAGTTCCTTTATATGTAGAGGCGTGGGTGTAGAGATTGGGAGATTTACTTTACCTGTCGACATGCTAGTATTAGATATGTCCGAGTACGATGCGATTATTGGTATGGATTGGCTAATTACATATAGAGCCATGATTGATTATTTTAGTCAGAGTATTATTTTTTCCATACCCGGTCAGGAGATGTTCTTAGTGGCGATGCCTCGTCCTGAGGGAGGATCGTTCACTCACTTGTACTATATCGAAGAGGACACCTCTAAGAAGGTGGTGATACCACTTGATTCGATTCCAGTTGTTAGGGAGTTAGTTGATGCATTCTTGGATATTCCAAGATTACCTCCTAGTAGAAAGACAAACTTTGTTATATATTTAGCACCGAGCACTCGGTCGATAGCTCGCGCACCTTACCGTATGGCTGCAGCGGAGATTAGGGAGCTATGAGATCAGATAGAGCATCTATTGGGTCAGGGTTTTATTCGTAGGAGTACTTCATCGTGGGGTGCAGCTGTGCTGTTTGTTAAGAAGAGGGATGGATTTTTGAGGTTGTGTGTCGATTATCGGGAGTTGAATAAATTCACGATACGAAATAAGTATCCGTTGCCCGAATCAATGACTTATACAACCAGTTGAGAGGAGTTGCCTTCTTCTTAAATATTGACTTGAGATTGGGATACCATCAGTTACGTATTATATAGTAGGATCTCTTAAAGACTGCCTTCTTGACGAGATATGGTTCCTACGAGTTCAGGACTATGCCTTTTGACCTGACCAATGCCCCAGTCGTATTTATGGACTTGATGAATAGGGTGTTCAGAGAGTTCCTGTACCAGTTTGTCATCGTCGTTATTGATGACATTCTGGTTTACTTCCAGACCGAGAAGGAGCATGCCGAGCACTTGTGGCAGGTTTTGCAGACACTACATCAGCACCAGTTGTATGCAAAATATGAGAAGTGCGGGTTTGGGCTGAAGGAGGTTCAATTTTTGGGGAACATCATTCTGACAATAGGATATCTGCTGACCCGGGGAAGGTATCAGCGGTGAGGGAGTGGGGACATCCCACCACACCGATGGAGATACGTAGTTTCTTAGGCCTAACAGGATACTAAATGAGGTTTATTTAGGGGTTCTTGAAGATAGCGGTTCCATTGACGCATCTGACTCACAAGGGGGTGCCATTTATGTGGAGTGATGCCTGCCAGTTGTCTTTTGACCAGTGTTAGCATTGCCCAGGCCGGGAGTGGAGTATCTAGTTTATACTGATGCATCCTTACTAGGACTTGGGGGTGTACTGCAGCAGGAGAGTTAGGCTATAGCTTATACTTCCCGTAAGCTTAAGCCTCACGAGAGGAACTACCCCACCCATGACTTGGAGTTAGCGATAGTCGTATTTTCACTTAGGATTTGGAGACACTACCTCATGGGGGAGAAATTTAGCTAATTCACAGACCATAAGTCCCTACAGTACCTTTTCACGCAGAAGGAGCTGAATATGCGTCAAAGTCGGTGGCTCGAGTTTGTGAAGGATTATCAGTTCAATATCAAATACCACCCAGATAAGGCTAATGTGGTAGCAGATGCGTTGAGCCATAGGCCAGTAGGTGAGGTGGCCGAGGTGTGGAAAGCGAAGTGGAAGGAGCTCTGACAACATGACGTGACCGATCATTCATGTTTATGATGATAGTTAGACCCTAGATCATTACGAGAGTTATACAGGCTCAGGTAGTAGGCCCGTTTTGTCAAGAGCAGATACTACAATTACTAGCAGTGGGGGCCAAGTCTTATACCGTTAGTTGAGACGGGAGCTTACGCTTCAATGGGAGATTAGTTGTTCCCGAGGGGGAAGACTTACGATACGAGGTAATGACAGAGTCGCATGATTCGCGATTCACGGTACATCCTGGTGGGGATAAGATGTACCAGGAAATGAGACAACAATACTTATGGAGCGGGATGAAGAGAGATGTTGCCGAGTTCATTTCGAAATGCGCCACTTGTCAGCTAGTAAAAGTGGACCATCAGAGATCGATGGGACTTCTACATCCATTAGAGGTTCCTATGTGGAAATGGGAAAGAATTTCCATGGACTTCATCATAGGGTTACCTACATCGCAAAGAGGTCACGATTCCATATGGGTAATCATGTATCGGTTGACCAAGGTTGCTCACTTTCTACCAGTTCAGACAGACTACACTACGGGACAGTACGCCCAGATCTTCATAGCTGAGATAGTGAATCTCCACGGGGTGCCTCTCAATATCGTGTCTGACAGGCACAAGATCTTTGTATTGCAGTTTTGGGAGAGTTTCTAGGAATCCATGTGTATGGAGTTGCGGTTGAGTACAACATATCACCCGCGAACAGATGGTCAGACTGAGCGGACGAATCAGATGTTAAAGGACATGTTACGTATGTGCATCCTCGACTTTGGAGGTGGTTGGGAGCAGTATCTTCCACTAGTGGAGTTTGCCTATAATAACTCCTACCAGTTCACAATTGGTATGGATCCATTTGAGGCATTGTACATTAGGACTTGTCGCTCCACAACATATTGTCTAGAGGTGGGGGACAATAATCTACTTGGGCCGGAGGTGATTCAAGATACTTCGACGAAGATAGAGATGATACAGAGCCATATTAGGGTTACTCAAGATTGACAGAAGAGTTACGCTGATGCCAAGAGGTTCTTTCGAGAGTTCAATATGGGGGACCAAGTGCTGCTTCGAGTGTCTCCTATGAAGGGAATTATGCATTTTGGGAAGAAATGGAAGCTGGCACCTAGATATATAGGGCCATTCCCTATCATCGAACGGATTGGGCTAGTTGCGTATAGACTTGGGTTATCGGAACACTTGCATAGGATCCATGAAGTATTCTACATTGCCTCACTGAGGAGATATATTCGAGAGAATTTGGCCCATACTCACATTGCTTTAGAGGAGATTGATCTACAGCCTAATAGCTCCTATGATAAGGGGTCGATTGCTATCCTAGACCGTAGTGAAAGGAAATTGAGATCGAAGATAGTACCGTTAGTACGTGTTTAGTGGAGGCATCAAAATTTCGAGGAGTCTACTTGGGAGCGCGAGGATAAGATGCGAGAGAGTTATCCAGAGTTATTTTTTCCAGGTATATTTTATTTTCGAATTTCGGGACGAAATTCTGTTATTAGGAGGGAAAGTATGTAATACCCCGTAATTTAATTGATTTTATTTAATGGGAATACTTAAATTAATTGGGATAATTATTTGGAAATTATTCTGGATTTAAATACTAGCGAGATGAAAGTTGGTATTTGATTATGGTAATTATGTTGAATATTACTGAGTGAATATGGTAATATATGATTACTAATTTTTTTAATATTTTCGCGAGTTATAAATACGATAATTTTGGAAATTTAGTTGGGACCCGCGTGTCAGTCGTGTTAGGAACCAATTTAATGAATTTAAAAGTAAATTATTTTTACATCATCTGCATAGTCATTTTTAGTGCGCCAACGTGTCCGGAAGGGTTAAAATAGTCAAAAAATATTAGCCGGGGATTTGGTTTGGGTCCTAGGGCATTTTTAGCGGCAACCCAGGAGTGTATTTTAGTCATTTTAATTTTTAAGGAATATTAACCCAGGAAATTTAAACTTAGTTTATCAGCCAACTCTTAGGACTCCTAGGGTTTTCACAATAAAAAATCACTAACGGCACTTAGAGAATAGAGAAGGAAGTTCCCAAAGGAGAAGAACCACCCTTAGAGGCCATTACACCACCACCACTGGTTAGATCGAAAAGAGGCGATACCTTCCGTACCATCTGCTCCAAAGGATCTGAACATCGAAATTTCCAGGCAAGTGATTCATCTTGCAAAGATTCAAGGCATATGTTTTACATGATAGTTTAGGTTTGATGATTTATCCTAAATAAATGAAATAGTGGTGAAACGGGAGAATTAAACGTTGAATATGGGTAGGTTTCATGTAGACAAACAGCTGGACATATACCAGTTACGAAATCATGATCCATATGTAGAAAATTACAAAATCATGTTGAGTTATATAAAGATATTGATGGAAATAGAGGAAATAGGGTTTTTATGAAAATTTGGTGATTTAATCCAAGAAACTGATGATCCATGATGATTTAATTATTCTAATACGTTAAAGATCATGCAAATATGTTAATATCATAATTAGAACACTTGTTTGGGAGTTTGGGACGTTGTGATGAAGGATTTGGGGTGTAAAGTTTGAAGAACACATAACTGTTAAAGAAATTATGGGCAGAGAACTGCTTGATCGATCAATCGACCCAAGAATGTCAATCGATCGACTGATCGATCGATCAACCCATTTCATCAATCGATCAACCTCTCTGAAAAAATGAAATATTTACCTTTAAATAATTGAGTAACTTCCGACCTTTAGAACTCTTTAATGATGATTAATTAAAAATATTGGTACTTAGGGAAGACCAGTATGAGGGTATTTGAAGCCCGTAAAATTATAGGATTTAATAAAGGTTAAGTGGTAAACTTACGAATATTCGATTAGTGGGATACGATTAGGATTAGTGAAAATCTGAATATACTTTGCTCCAATTATAATTTGAGATTAAAGACTAAAAGGGGGAAACTATAATTAATGGGATAACCTTAGAGACAAGAGAGGGACTTAGTAACCATATTGGGATAGGGTATGTACTCGGAACTATACGTTGAGAATTATCGTGCTAAACCTATTGTGTAGAATAGATGAGATGATATTATTATAAGGATGAGACATATGATATAGGGATGGAATATGCCTATACTAAAATGATGATTACCTAAGTTGTGTAAATACTTAGTATATGGGTGATTATGTGTATGACATACCTACCATACTTGCTATCACGGGAGATTGATTTTCGAGAAAGGACCGTCTTATATTTGTGTGCCCACGGGGGGATTTAAACTGGTACCTTAAGGACATAGGACTGTGAATGACTTATTTGTGAGTTGATAAGTCAGCTGACCATGGGAGCGTAGGTATGTGCGTGACCCATGGGTATGTGAACTATGTTCGCCTCCACTATGTGTGATTTGTATTGAAACGGTTCCTGAGTGATTCGAAACACGTGATCCTTATGTACGTGATGTACCGGGATTTGATAGTAGAGTATGCGTGCACCGCAGCTTAGCCTAGGGGTTCCATATATGTATATATGTAATGAGTGACTTATATACGTACTAGTGACTGATTTACTGCTACTTAATAGATGCGAATAACTAAGGGGTTTAATTGAGTTAAGAATAATGTAGACTTAACCAATACTTGAGCTCAGTAATCTGATTAATGAATGTATGCGTTATGAATATATTTTTTTTAAATAAAATTGGTGGCATCTAAAGTAAGAACCGTCTAGATGGGGGTAGAATAGACTAGTCAGGTAGTGGTGTAAATAGGTGGAATTTAAAGGATGCGTTAGGCGTGCACAATAGTTGAGGGGTGAGGATCTCAAGTGAGGGCACGTGACTACCATGTTTAATATATGTGTTATTTAATATTGTAATTTAAACACTTGCTGCTTTTCAAATATTTTCACCTCGGGCTCTGGCCCGTTTTCTTTCAAATCTATTTTTTTGTAAAAACCTTTTAGGTGTCTAGCCACAGGGACACCAAGCTTAGGAGTTCCATTCCATTGACGTGCTGTAGCTACTGTGAAAGTGAAAGTTACAGGATCTCGTTACTAGACGCCAACCTCGAATGAAAACCACGACCAACTCAAAATGTGGTCAGAAGATTACGACTAACCCACACCGTGACATGCATTTGTATGGTCAAGTTAAGCCGTGATATACCATATCATACCGCCAAGTTAAGTTGTGATATACCATATTATATGGCCAACTTAAATTATGAGGAACCACGATCAACTTAAGACGTGCTATACCATCGTCTACAGTTACGGGTAAGCGTAGGGAGTCTTAATAGTCTTTTTTAATCTTTCTCGGGGCTTCTTCTCTAAACTAAATACAATGAGTCCAATCTAAACTTCGAGTATCCTTTGGAGAAGGAGCGTTTTCAAGTTTTTGGAGGGTTTGAGCCTTGGAGAATGAGAGTTTTGAAGTTTTTTTTTTCAGGGTTTGAGCCTTTGGAGAAGGAGAAGGAGAAAGAGAAGGAGGGTGTTTTTGGACCAATGGAGAAGGAGGGCTTTGAAGTTTTTTTTTAGGGTTTGAGCATTTGAAAAAGGAGAAGGAGGTTTATCTTTGGAGGGTTTGATCTTTGGAGAAGAAGGGTATAATAGATTTTTTAACAAAATTAAAGAGTAAATTTATGGTGTTTGATGATAAAAATATCATTTTTATATTTTGTGATGTTATGAAAATTATTTTTGGGTGAGAATATCACCACCCTTATAATAAAGTTGTTTACGATTTTTGTTTAAATCACGCCAAAAGCGGGACGACGCGTTTAGTGATGATAATGCAACTTAAGACTTCACGAGATGATACTTGGTAGCATAGAATCGTCATGTCAGTGAACGAACGTGATGGGAGAAATTAATTTGCGTGTTCTGCAAAGGGAACCACTACTCTCACTCCAAAACATTCTTCCCCCATTTCACTTTCAACTTTAAACACCAAAATGACTAAAGTACCCTTTTATACATGTATAATTTAGTTTGAGCAAATACAATATTTTCTTAAAATTCTATTATCTATTTTTAAATACGTAATATTTTGGAAATAAAAAAACATAATGTTTTGAATATAAAAATCCTAATATTCAAGAAAATAATTTTTTTAATATTCTAAAAATATAAAAATCAAATTTTGTTTTAAAAAAAGTCTGTTATTTATAAAAAAAATTATTATTATTTTTTTAATCAAAACAAACATTAATAAAAAACTGTTTTGTTATTTATACAAAAAAGTGAACATTCTTTTTATAAAAAAAATGTTAACGATAACTATATCAAATAAAAAAACTGGACATCTTTTTTATGAAGAAAAACTAGATGAAACTTTTATTATAAATTTAATTTTTTGAAACCTTTTTTTAACAAAGTTTTATAAAACATAACTTTGTCATAAAACGTATTATTTTGGGGTAAAAAATTAAGTTGTGATTTTCATAAATTACTAATTTTTGCATTTTATTCTTTAATGCAAGACACGACACGAATAGCGTAATTTATAATTTTCACACCAAATTGAATACAATATCACATGAATAATTTGGTGTCAATGACACAATATTAAGTTCATAAGTTTACTCGTGTCATATTGTTGAAAATTATAAATCATGTTATTTGTGTTGTGTCGTGTGTTAAAGTACAAAATACAAAATTAGTAATGTGTTAAAGTCACAACTTAATTTTTTACAAAAAAATACATTTTTTAAAAAAAGTTATGTTTTATAAGAAATTGTAAAAAATAAAGTTTTTAAAAAATTTATCCAGTTTTTCTTTATAAAAATGATGTCTACTTTTATAAGAATGACACTTTAATTATTTTGGTGGTTAAAGTTAAAAGTGTAGTGAGAAAAAAATATTTTGGAGTAGTAATAGGGGTTCAAATCCCGTATGAGCGTAGGTTTAGCCAAATCTCCTTATGCAAATCATGCTTTGCTCAAATCTCGTATGAGCTCAGCTTTAGCCAAAGATATCATTGTATTCTTTGAATGTTAAAGCTACTCCAAAACAAAAATAATTTGACTTTTTATTGCTCAAAAATAATCAGTTACTACTTTATCTGACTTTTATGTTGTTGGTATTTCTCGAATAGTTTTATAGTGATCGAATTTTTAACAGAATTTTGATAGATAAATTGATGTGACGAATATTTATTGGTTGGTTTTTAGATCCCACTAGTGTGGACCTCAAAAATTAATCAATAAAATCTCGTCACATCAATTTGTCCATTAAATTTTAATTAAAAATTCAGTCACAGTAGCATTTTTTTGTTATTCCTCACCTAATTTTAGAACTATTCTGTACGTGGAATCTTAGCCTCACCTAAGGGCTACATTTAGGGTTGGTGAGAGTGGTTGCTAATTGACAGCAAAGTTTGAAAATGTGAGCTTATGCGCGATAATTCGGCACTCAAATCACATGGGTCGGTTTTGGTAAACAAACAAACAAAAAAAGACATGGGTCGGTTCGATTACCTTATTTATCGTGATAAATGATAAATAAGTTAATAAATGAGATATTTATTTATAATTTGGTGTATTTAATATAAAAGTTTATTTATAAGTTATTTGTTAATATATAATACCTTACATGTATAAATTTATCACAAACATTGTCAAAGTTTTCTTTGTTATTTGAATGAGAAATATTTACAATACAAATTTGCTAATTCTTACGAGTGTTTTTATTTTTATTTTTTAATACTAAAATAGTCTTAAAAATGTTTTATAAATTCTTAAAAAAAGGTTTTAAATAAAAAACTGTTTTAAAAAATGTTCTAAAACTATTTTAAAAATGTTTTCAAACCGTTAACAAAACTATTTTAAAAACAATTTAAAAACTGTTTTAGAAGGTTTCAAAACTGCATTGAATAATTAAAAAACTGTTTAAAATATTTTTAAAAACTGTAAAACTGTTTTTTCGTAACATTTTTAAATATTTTTAAAAACGGTAAAAATTGTTTTTTGTAACATTTCAAAACATTTTTAAAAACTATTTTTTTAAATAAATAATTTTAAAAATATTTTTAATAAACTGTTTTTTCGTCACATTTTTAAACAATTTTTCGTAATAGTTTTTTAGTAACTTAAAAACTGTTTTTCCGTAACATTTTGAAAAACGTTTTTTTTAATAAATAATTTTAAAAACATTTTTAATAACTTTTTCTTTTGTAACATTTTCAAGCATTTTTTCGTAACAGTTTTTTCGTAACGTAAAAACTGTTTTCTCATAACATTTTTAAACATTTTAAAAAAAATCGTAAAAACAGTTTTTTTGTAACATTTTTAAAAACTATAAAAACTTGATTTAATAATAAAAAAAGGGACGAAGAAAAAAAGAAAAAAACAGTTCTTTAGTTTTTTTAATAAATAATTTTGGGGTAAAAAATATTTTTTTATATATAGTTGTTACTTTTTTAATAAATAAAAACGGGGTATAAAAAGAAAAGAAAAAAATATTTTTTTATTAAATAAAACTTGGGACGAAAGTAAAAAAAACATATTTTTTGTTATTTTATATGACAATAGAGACGAAAATGGGTTATTAAAATGTTTTTACCTAAAAAAATTGTTTTACTTTATTTAGTGTTTGATAGTCTAATGTCATAAAAATAATATTTGTCTTAACAAATTTTATCTATGCCAAATTTTACCAGAAAAATATTTCCATGGCAATATTTGCCATGACATGCACTAAACCGACTCATAATGCATGCATTATAAGTAGTTTCTTTTTCTCCGCCATATGCACCTTTCACAGATTTGACAATGACACATTAGCTGAGTTGTCATGCAATGTTGATTACATATCTAAGAGAAAGACACGTTGAGAATAATAATAATAATAATAATAATAATAATAATAATAAGTTTCTTTATAACTTAAATCTCTCTCTTGGGGTCCCTTTTTATTCCTTAAGTGGAAAGTGTTTTAAGAATGGCAAAACAAATTTCTCTTTAAATAAAAAATCTTTTTCCAATTTTTAATTCGCACCAAGTTGTGAACAAATTTTAAATTAACCATATTTTATCTTCATTAATCCTAAATATCCATCTAGTGATTAAAGCAAGTAAAATAAAGTAAAGAAACGAATACTCACAAAGCCGGATGTACGAGGGAACCACAATGGAAAAAAATTTCGGACGACCCAAGCCATACAATCACTATGAATGTGGATTTACAACAAACAAACACACATTTTACTCAATGACTCGATCCCCACGAGACTTGACGCTCTTCTGATCATCAACCACTCTTCTCACAGTGCCCACACAGAAAATCCTTCTTCCACGATACCTGTGCACAACACATGCGTCCACGTATGTCTCGGTGTCCAACGATAAGACTTGTAAAGTATACGATGTTGAACACGAACTACTTCGCTTCTTCACCGCAAAACCCAACAAAGTTCTATGTAGAAAAACCTTCATGGTGCCACAAAGATCACTTTAGCATATATTAATGATAACTCGGACCTTTGAAACTCTAAGGATGTGCTTGATTTGGAAAACTTTAAAACTTTTGTGCAGAAATGTACTGGTTCCTAAACAATTTTTCTAGAATGCACATTTACGAAATCTAAAGGAAACACGCCTATAAATAATTTTCTTGAGGCGGCGCGTCATTCAAGCGACATTGACCTGTCGTTTGAACCAGATAAAAATGTCACTCGAGCGACAGAGCATCTCGCTCGAACGACTGATCAAGTCATTTGAACGACCAACGAAATAGAGTTTGTTTTTAAACCAACTCTAAAAAAAAGAGTTCAACTTAAATCCAACTCTAATCCTTCCTTATCAGATTAAAACGCTATGTAAACCTTTTCAGACACTTATAAAACATTTTTTAAATATTTTCTTAATAAGAATAACATCCTTAAACATTTTAAAATTAATTTCGAGTCCCATTAAAATTACGCATTCATGATCCGAGTGATCTCGAAATACAATTAAATTTGAAGACGAATAAACTTGCACCAATTAAACCTTCGACATAGTTAAATCCTTGAAGCTTTGCCATAACATCTTTAATACGTCATAGTTTGTTTAGGATCGTGACAATACAAAACGACCTATGACTCAAAAGTGTTTTGTTTTAGGAATAAGTCAAAACTATACAATGGACTCAGTTGGAAATTTTGTCCTTACAAATCTCCTCCTTTGACTACTCCGGGACAAAACCAACCGTGAAATGCCTAAGTCGGTCTATTAAGCCGTATGACGCCTAAATCCCATCCCATAAACCCAAAAATAAAAATGCAGGACAAGATTAGTAAAGATGGTCCGATAAGCATGAATGTCTATGAATGTCTGAATGTGATGTAGACTTGAGATCTCTAATATCTAAAGCATACCTACACATATGGAACAGACAAATACCCAGTCAAGTATAGAGGTACAAACGATATAAATCACAATGAAATATGTGAGAAAAATATTTTGATACCAATTTTAAACAAAAAAAAACTTTTAAATCTGGATATCAAATATGCACATAAATACGATACCAATGTAGATACAAATGTGTGCAACAAACAAACATAGTGCTCAACAAATCTCCCCCTACATCACATACATCTCTCCCCCTTTTTGTCTCGAATGGACAACCCGGTGAAAAGATAATGATATCTAGAATCAGATAAATGAATGAAATATATCTAGATAAACATAAAAACAACCGGCTAATAATAATCAATAATATTAAATCCATAGCTAGCATACATTAATCACACAATAGGAATAGAAAATCGAAGCAGGTGTGACTAAATGAAGAAAAATGCAGTAAAATATGATCAATGAAAACCGCATACAACAAACTGTCCAAAAGCAACCGAATAACACGAAAAATATATAACCAAATAACCAGGGACCTGAAACAGGAAGGAAGCAAAAATTCCAAATGTCGCTCGAATGAGATAAATGTGTCGCTGGAACGATAAAGCAACGTCAGCCAAACGGCTGGCTTCCCGCGACAGAAGTATTTTGCTCTAACGATCAATCAATATTCCCAGTTCCAATTCAGAAGGTTAAACAGTGTTACCCAGTGAAAAAATATCGATAAAAAACTAACTGAAAGGGGCTTAAAACAGCAAAACGGTAGAAAAACAGTAGCTAAACTAAGAAGACACAAAACAACCAAATGTGAGTTACATGCTAACATAGCACTGATATGCTCAAACATGAACATGGAATGTATGGGCATGAACTACAACAAATGAATCACAATTACAACACATCGAAATGATCAAGAATCTCTAATTGATAGCTATAAATCATCAAACTTTATTATAGCCATATGCGACAATTAAAGTGTGAGCTAAATAAACTAAACAATCAAACATGCACACAAATCCAGAATATTGAGATTTTACAAATAATAGCGTCATGACATGAATTTTTCAACGTTAGGATTCATCGTGCAGACCCATTTAAATTATTATCTATCCAAACTCCCTCAAATATATATCATATTTTTCTTTTGGAATGAACATAAACTAATTGGCCATTTTGGCATATGATTTTTTTATTGCCTATAATTTTTTTGGGGCTCTTTGAAATGGTGGATTTCACAACGAGTCAATTTTACACTCTTGCAGCCTTTTCCCGTGAACACTCATCATTTTTTTTAATTACAATCTTTACGGTAAACGGTTCTTACATGAACACCTCCTCCTTATGTCTACTTACACATAGATGACAAAATTGAGATAAGAACGTATCACCAAACTCAAATATGAAACAAATGTCAAACATCCATTTAAAAACCTGCATGTGTGCAAAGATGGCATATATACAAAGTCGAATCAAAATGAATATCAACTTTAAAACAACCCCATAATACTATGGTTAAGATCATTCTAAGCATCAATAATTATGATCAAATGTCCTAGCCACATGGATAGTGATAGGAAGGGGGTCCAAGCGCATCAATATGCCACATCAAACATGTAAACTCATAAATAAATAAAAGCCAAAAATCTTTTTGGGTTTTCAACACATTTTGACTAAAAAAAATGCAAAATCTTTTTGTATTTTTAAAAAATTATAATAAACCAAAATCCTTTTAGAATTTTTCAAAATTTTTCTCAAAAATAAAATCTTTTTGTATTTTTCAAATAAGACTCAATAAATTAAAAAGCATAATACAAAATGAGACACTATCAAGATATAAATCATGATGCAAAGACTAGTGTAACACAATCATCCTTTAGATCTAACATGGGAAGAATCAAGTGAAACCAAATGACAACCATGAAGTTTTAAACGTTAGGCCTATAAGTTCGATTTCCTAACTCAAGTAGGTGTGACATAACGGGTGAGGGTTTTGGGAACCGACACAGCTTTATTCCTAAACTTCCTAGGAGCATTCCTAAGGTCGTAGAAAAAATGCCTAAGGTGACATTTCCTATCGCAATGGAAAAAGTGTAAAGACGGTAGGAATGATCACCAAAATGTCAACCTCTCCTCACGTTCCTTATGGTCTCTCTCACACGGTCGGTATTGACTTTGGGAATGGGAACAACTCTATCATCGTAAGTCCACACCTATCACTTTTAACTTGGACGATGCCTAACATCCTATCCAACTTTTTCAACCTAGATTACAAGTCAAACTTAAACTTATCGAGTCTCTCAATCTCTCCTCTAACTCATTAATCCTAAAAAGCTAGATGCAATCTAATTAATTAATCACAGATAAACATGAATAAATAAATAAGACAATGGATTTTTAAAGTGGTTCGGATCTCAAAATGGCCTACGTCCACTGTTGTTGTATTTCTAAATGTTTTCCTTGAATCTCGATAATGGGTTTACAAAGATATCCAAAAGTCCCCCTTTTATGACTGGGTTACAATGTATTTATAACCTTAAGGCAGTACATATGAAGAGGCAATGTGTTGTCATCTAGTATACATATACATCTTTACAATAAGAATGCGCATTAAATCTAACGTTCATTGAATGCGTAGTTGCCTTTTGGTTTTCTTGGTTAGATGCTCTGCATGCTAAGTAGCTCGGACCGCTTGAGTAGCTCTGCACGCTTGAGTAGCTCGATATGCTTGAGTAGCTCGGTGAAAGTATGGATTTTCCACGTAGGTTGACGTATGTCTTCACGTAATTGGTCCATGTCAGCTGACTAATTTTTGTATCAACAGAAGCCCCCAATGTTTCACAGTTGAAGTTAAATAAGAAAGTGTGGAATATTTTTCCTAAAAGATGCTTGGATTACAGATCTCCAACACTTGGGACATTTTTATCGTATTTCTTTCCATTTGAGCACGTAATGGCAATCTTGTAAATATTTTGAATTTTTAGCAACCGCTTCGACATATGCGCCTTTCTCATGATTTAATTTATTGGAAATGCAAACGTCTTTCCCGGTAATCATTTCTTTTCTCTTTTCCTGATGCAAGATATTTAAGTGCGACATAAATCCCCATCGTTTTCTACTTTTCACATCCATATTTTCTGAACTCTTTACTTTCTCTCTCTATTTCGTACTTTCGTTCTTTCGTCGTCCGTCTTTAGCAGATTTCTCCATTCTTTGTAAGATTTTCTTCCTTTATCTTTCTTTGCTTTAGTCATCATGGTTTAGTTTGTTGAATCTTTAGATAAATTCCGGACTGATTTTTCAATTCCCTCTTGGGTTATTTTGGAGGAGCCTTCTTGTCCTTCTGATTTGTTTTCTCTGGCGGAGGGACATTAGTTTACCTCCCTTTTTATAGTAGAGTGTGGCTTTTCTTTCCCGCCAAATCCCTTGTGTTTAGAGTTGTGCCAATATTTCAATATTGTACTTGCAAGGGTAGCTCCAAATACATGGAGGGTAGTTAATGGTGTACATAGGTTGAATCAAATTCATGGAACTCATTTAGGAATCCCTGAAATTATGTATTATTATAAATGGGTTACCAACGACACTACTTTTTATTTGAAAACTAGGTTTTCGAATAGAGCTTTAGTTATCAATCTTCCCAACGCCAACAGGGACTATTTTGATCATGGGGTTGTGATAAAAAATTGGCAACACCCTCCATTAAATGGAAATGATGTGTATCGAGGTCCCAAATGTCCGCCTTATGGCAATGGGATAGGTTGTTTATAGTTTTTGCATTTAGCTTTCTTTATGTTTGGCAAAATACGTCACTGACATTAATTTTATTTGTTATAGTTAACAGTAAAAGGAAGCTCCCCAAAGACATTGATGTTAACATAAAAGATTTAAAACTTATCTAGAGCATGCATCAATCAGTTGCTGGGGAGCACATTAGAGCTACTTTTTGATTTATTGAGGTATAAAATCACCACCTCGTCTTTTATTTCCCGTCCGATTGCACCTCCTACGGTAATCGACCCTGATCAATCGCCAACGTCTCGAGCAAGTGTGGGAGACTCCTCGTCTAATTTGGATACTTCCATTATCAATGTGATGACGAAGAAAATGAGGATGCCTGAGTTATTTGTCAAAGATGACCCTGGTGTTGATGGGGCGAAAAAAAGTAAAGTGGATGTCCCATTTGAGGGAATGAAGAAAATGGACATTGCTCCATCTAAGGGAACGACTACAACTGTGAAGGAGGTGGGTAAGAAGCCCCCGGTTGTTCCAAAAGAGGCAGCACCTTTGATTGAAGGTGTTGCTATTACACAAGGAGAGGCAGCAACTTTGATTGAAAGTGCTCCTCTAAGGAGACTAAGAAGGGGTCTCGCTGAAAGACCTATAGAAACTGTTGCTCAACCTTCTGATATTGAGGGTCCTTTGAGAGATAAAGATCCATCTCTCATCGGTCCGAGTTCGTCCAAGGACTTGATCAAATCCTGGGTCCTTCCCGAACATCGAGATGCTGAGGATTCCATTTCTCGGGAGAACCTCACTGATTTAGCCGCCCAATATATTGCGTCAGTAAGTATCGTCATACCTATTACTTCCTCACCTCTACATATTATATTCATATTCTGAGTTGATCTCTTTCCCTTTTCAGTTTATGGCTTGCTTTAATGTTATCTTGAAGAAAGATGAAGCTATCAGAGTTTCCACTTCCTCGGGTGGGGTGGAAGAAGCTTTTACTGGTCTATCCCGCTATTTGAGTGAATCTCGTCAGAAGTACGAGGAGGAAAAATTGCTTGGGAGAATGAACTTCAATCTGTCAAGACCACTCAAGATCAAGCTATAAGTGATTCTAAAGAGTTGGGGGACGAATTTAGGGCCGTTGATAGCAAGCTTGAAGAGGCTGAACGACGTAAGAAAGAGCTTGAGGATAAGCTGAAAACTACTGAGGAGGTTAAGGCCAAGCTTAAAGAGGCTGGACGACATAAGAAAGAGTTGGAAGAGAAGGTGAAGCTTGCCGAGGAACACGCTTCATTGGATAAAGTGAAGAAGAAAATTACTATAAAGAAGTCTTTTAGCTCTGGCTGGGATAAAGGATGGAACAAGGCCTTAACTGCCATTACTTGTCAGATGGAATATGCCAGCCTGAAATACTTTAGAGATGGATGGATTACAGCCTTGAAAGAATTGAAAACTAAGGATAATTCTGAATTATTTCAGAGACATACTCATGGCCCTCCTCCTGTCATTGGCGAAGAAGAAGAAGATAAAGCCCCATCTGATGAGTCTTCTGTGATGGTAACAGAGAAAGTATCCGTTGTTGTCGTTCCCTAACCTTCTGAGCAAGTTCATCAAGCAAGTACTTCTTCCGAGCAACCTGCACTGCATTCCAAGCAACCTGCTCTTCCCTCCAAACCAATTGAAGATATTGTAGTAAATAAGGAGAAGGTGTAAAGTTGTTTCATTTTTCTTTTTCCTTTGGTTGTAACTTGGAATGTATTTTCCTTTTGTATGATGAATAAGAATGAACTGTTGTAATTTATCTCGCATTTTTCTTTGACCTATCTTGTATCATTATTGATGCATTATATTTTCACCTTGTTAGTTTATGGCTAGAATAGAACTCTTATCAGTTAATGATACAGAGTTGATGAAGAAATGCAACGATTATTTCAAAGCTGGTCATGTAGATTTTACTGAGGCCCAAATAATAGACATCCTCGGATCCGATGCCTCTGAACGAGCAATTGATGCTTACCAATACTTGAAGTGTCCACTCGATCGTGCGGTAGCCAATAATGTGGCCTATTACGAAATGATTGAAGACCTTCAAGGCATGATCGAGGAACTTCAACTTTAACACAAAGAGACCACTACACTTTTGCATAAAGGTTATGAGAAAAAGTACCAACAATTGAGTGCTGACAGGGGTTATGACAAGTACATTTCGGCCCATGAGAAAAAGGAAAATGTGTTAAAGCTGGAGATTGAAGAGCATAGAAACATTGCCAAGCTGTTAGAGCAAGAGAATATCGCATTGCAAGAGGAAGTGAAACATTTCAAATTTGCTGCCTCCTCTTCTTTGAGAGGCTTGATCCCAATTAACGATGACGGTTTTTCCTTTTTAAAAACCAAAAATTCTACCTTAAGGGAAGAGTTAGAGTCTTTGAAACGAGCCAAACTTTCCACACCCGCTCGCGGCAGAGCAAGGACTTCTTCCCGTAGGCGAGCAAGGGCTGGTCGAGTTAATATTGAGGAGACGAGGACTCAATTGGCCTTAAAAAAATTAAGTTGTTCAATTGACGGCAAAGAATCAGGCATTTGCAGAAATGTCTAAAAAAATTCAGAGTTTTACCGACCAACTCTCCGATCAGAGTTCTGCGCTAGAAAGTAAAGAGATTCTGGTGAAGAAACTCCATAATCAGCTTGAAAGATTGACTTATCAATTTCATAAAAATCCTAGAGAGGTTTGGATGACTAGGTATAATGAAGCTCTATATCATCTTGATTCTCGTTTGCAACAGTTAAACAATAGGGGGCAGAAGTAGGGATGGTTGAATGCTATGTGCGTTCTGAAACTGGAGCAAGGGCACTTCTTGTGGGATTATCATGAGCCTGGAGTACTTGATTTGCCCGTGCCTCCCTTTAAGCTTGATCTTAGTTGGATTCCTGCTCGTGCTATTCCTCGATGCCTGATCTCCAAGTATCTTGGTGATTATAGTCTTCATTCGGATTTTGAGATATCTCGTCCTGAGCATTTTCTTGATCGACCGTCTATAATTAATGTCAGAATGCTACGAGAGATGAATTTTATAAACTCTCCTTATGCATTAGATGATCCTCTAGTGGGGATGGAACCTGTATCAAAAGAAGAAGGAAAGAAACCCATAGAGTAGGATATTTATATGTAAATTTCATTTCATATGTAATCTGCTTGGTTTTATTAAAGAAAGATTTAGTCTTTGTGCAATTTCATTTTCTTGAAAATACTTTCTAAAATGTCTTTGTTATTCACTGGTGAATATATATATATATATATATATATATATATATATATATATATATATATCTGTAGAAGGACAAAATGTCCTGTTTTATTTTAGATAATGGAACTTGTTCCATTTTTTGTCTGATTATAGTGACTTGTCACTCTTTGTGCCTAAGCAATGGAATGATTTTCATCCCATGTTCTTGCTTAGTTATAGTAATCGTGCCAGGATTACCTTGTTGCCTAAACAGTGGATGCCTCGGGAGGTCACCCATCTTCTTGTCTAGTTTGGAGTGTCCCTTAAGACCACCCGTGATCAAACATGTTTTTGCCTTGTATGATTTTTATTTACCAACCAACCGGAGTTAGTGGTTATTGAATTGCCGACCAACCGGAGTTGGTGGTTGCTGAATTACCGACCAACCGGAGTTGCTGGTTGCTGAATTGCTGACCAACCGGAGTTGGTGTAGTGTGTAGCACTAATACTCCAAAGAAAATTTAACAAAAGAGGAAATATGGGCAAAACATCACTTTTATTCATATTGAAAAAATGTGTTACATATGAATTTTTATTACTGATAATACTTGCGCAGATGCTCTATGTTCCACGCATTCTTGAATTCTTCTCCTTCCAAAGTTTTAATTTTGTATGTCCCATGACGAACAACTTCAGTTACTCTGCAAGGTCCATGCCAGTAGGCCTCTAGTTTATTATGCTTCTGGATTACCTTCTTCAACATATAATCCCCCTTTTTGAAATCACATTTCTTCACCCTTTTGTTGAAGAACAAGGTTGTTCGTTGTTGGTAGGCTGCATTCCTGATCGATGATTCTTCTCTAACTTCTTCGAGCATATCCAGGTCTAAACGTCTCATCAAGTCTCTTACAGGAGAAATTAAATTGAGCACCCTATGTGTGAGTAGACCCAACTCAGCAGGTATGACAGCTTCACTTCCTAAGGCTAACATGTACAGAGACTCCCCAGTTGCTGTTCGTGGTGTAGTGTAATAAGCCCACAACACAGAGTGTAGCTCGTTAATCCAGTTTTCCTTTGCATTATCTAGCCATTTTTTCAAACCATTTAGTAGAGTTCTGTTCGTCACTTCAGTTTGCCCATTGCTTTGGGGATGGACTGGGGTAGAATGGATCTTCTGTACATTGGATTGATGACAATACACAGTAAACTCCTCATTATCAAATTGAGTTCCATGGTCAGTAATGAATGCATGTGGGAGACCATATCTGCCAATGATACTCTTTCAAATAAACTGGTAGACCCTGTCATATGACATGTCAATGAGAGGTTCAACTTCCACCCATTTGGTAAAATAATCCACAACAGCTATCAGATATTTGAATCTCCCTCTGGTCGTTGGCAGTGGCCCGACCAAGTCTATACCCCACATGGAAAATGGCCAAGGGGACGTGATAGGCGTCAACAATGCTTGGGGAGTTCTTCAGATGGAAGAGAAACTTTGGCATTTATTGCACTTCTTAGCATAAGTTGCACAGTCATCTCTCATCGTTGGCCAGTAATATCCTTGTGTCATTACCCTTTACAAAAGCGTCCCACCTGCTATATGAGCTCCACAAGAGCCTTCGTGAACCTCTTGAATCAAATCTTTAACTTCAGAGCGATGCACATATCTCTGTAGTCCTGCTATAACGCCTCTTCTATACAAAATACCACTGGTCAGTACATAATGAGCAACTTTAAACTTCAGTTTCTTGGCTGCGAGTTTGTCAGTTGGCACAATCCCCTCTTCGATATAGGCCATGATGGGGTCCATCCAGGATGGACCCAAGTCAAGGGCAATGAAGTTCACCATCAATTCTCCGTCTATGCTCTGATCTACCAGAATCTCTATTGGGATAGTTCTTCGTAGCTCGGTACGTGTTTCTGAGGTCAGCCAAGCTAGGGGGTCAGCTCTTACATTCTCCAATATCGGTATTCTGATCAATTGGACTGTGGTAAAAATTGATACGACCTCCATAGCTTTTGCATGATACTTGAACATTAATTCTCCCTTTGTTGCATACAACTCGAGAATTTGATTTACAATTAATTGTGAATCACTGAATACGATAATCCGCTCTGCATTCATGATTTTGGCCAAACTAAGACCCACGATCACGGCTTCATATTCAGCTTCATTATTGGAAGCCTTAAATTAAAAACGTAGAGCATACTCCATATCAACTCCATCAGGACTGTTTAGGATTATTCCTGCTCCACTACCCGTGTCACACGAAGAGCCATCCACATACAAATTCCACACTAGTATATCATTATCAAACTATTGGTTGGATATAGTTCCTCGGTGGAATATTTGATACTTCCTTTTATCTTCTCCCATCGCTGGGTAATTACCCGACACTTCCCGTTGCTCATTGTCTATATCCTTCTGCCGATCTACTAATGGAAGTTGGTCGGGGGTTATTTTCGATGAGCCCGTAACTTCCACGGGTTGGTCTGCATTAAGCTCATACTTTTCGGATGTGTTAGAGTAAGTAAATTATGTAATAAAGTTCGCTATTGCCTGCCCTTTTAGAGACGACCTAGGCTCATAAACTATGTCGTATTCACCAAGTTCTATCGCCCAGTACATCAATCTTCCTGATTTCTCCAGTTTGTATAGAGCCCATCTTAATGGCATATCAGTATACACTACTATAGTATGGGCTTGAAAGTATAGCCTCATCCTTCTGCTTGCTTTGATCAGTACTAGTGCCAACTTCTCCAGCCTTGGATATCTGATCTCTGCTCTCTGGAAGGCCTTATTGGTGTAATAAATCGGTGTTTTCACTCCATTCTCCACTCTTATCAATGCTAAACTAACTGCATTCTCTGAAACTGCCACATACAAGTATAGTCTTTCTCCCACCACTGGTCTAGATAACAATGGAGGTATCCCCAGATATTTTTTTAACTCTTGAAATGCCTCCTCGCATTCATCATTCCACTCAAAAGTTTTTCGAAGTGTTTTGAAGAATGGGAGGCATTTGTCTGTTGCTCGTACACAAATCTGTTAAGTGCTGCCACTCGCCCTGTGAGACTCTGTACCTCTTTCTTCGTAGCTGGAGATCGTAGGTCCAGTAGGGCCTTGATCTTTTCAGGGTTTGCCTCGATGCCTCGTTGATTAACAATATACCTGAGAAACATGCCTTCTCGTACTCCAAATATGCATTTGGTGGTATTTAACTTCATTTGATATTTCTCTAGCTGATCAAAAGTCTGGCCCAAGTCAACTAAATGATCATCAACTTTCTTGTTCTTTGTCAGCATATCGTCAACATAAACCTCCATGTTATGACTGATTTGCTCTGCGAACACTTTATTCATCAACCAATGGTATGTTGCACCTGCATTTTTAAGTCCGAAAGGTATAACATTATAGCAATAAGTTCCCCTTAGGGTGATAAAATAGGTACTTTCCCTGTCTTCTGGTTTCATCTTAATCTGGTTGTAACTAGAATAAGCATCCATGAAGCTCAACAATTCATGCCCCGATATATCATCCACTAGCTGATCGATTCGGGGCAAAGGAAAATGATCCTTTGGGCAGGCTTTATTAAGACCAGTGAAGTCCACACACATCCTCCACTTATTATTTTTCTTTTTTATGATCACAACATTTGCTAGCCAATCAGGATATTTGACGTCCTCAATAAAAGAGGCTTTCTGCAGTTTCTCTACTTCTTCATGTATGGCTTGGTTCTTCTTTGGGCTGAACACTCTTCTTTGCTGCTTCACTAGCTTGACCTCCTTGTTAACATTGAGCTCGTGGCATAGGAAAGTAGGGTCTATCCCTGGCATGTCTTCACGATTCCATGAAAAAGTTCGCTTTCTGTGCCTTAATAATTCCACCATCTCCTGCTTTATTGATAAGTCCAATGATGCACCAATTTGAGTTATTCGTCGTCCAGAATGACATCCTCCGTTGCTTCCATAACCTGACCCTTCACGAGTTGAGATTCATCTCTAGCGTCCAAGGTTTCAATCTCTGCATCTTTTGTTTCATCCACTTGATACGTAGTAGTTTTCTTCCTGGATTCTTCCAGTTCTTCATATTCGGCAGATGAATAGTAGCATTCTCGAGCTACTTTCTGGTCGTCTTTCACAACTCCCACTCCGAAATTGGTTGGGAACTTCAAACATTGATGTACTGTAGATGGCACTACCTCAAACTTCTTCATACCTACTCTCCCCATGATAATGTTGTAGGCCGATTGGGCGTTTTTATCCATTACAAAAAATATATTCTTTTTGTTCGGCAAGAAGGCCACGTACCAATAAGCATGTCCAACTTGATCGTCCCAAGTGGAAAAACCTTTTTACTAGTGAAACCGAGGAGGGGTCTATGATATGGCTCTAACTAGGCTAACTTCAGATTCAAGCTGTCGAAGCATGGGTAGAACATGATATCTGCAGAGCTACGATTATCCATCAATACCCATGAAATCACCACATCCTTCATCCTCATTTTGATCACTAAGGGGTCGTCATGAGGATATAGTACACCTACCAAGTCATTTTTAGAAAAATTGATTACCAATTTATCCCTATTCACCTTCCTCGGGCGATCGTCTTCAGCCAAATTTATACGCTCTATGTAAGAGCAAGCTTGGGCCTTATTGAGGTAAGATTTCCTCTCCGCAGTAAGATCTCCACCTCCTGTATCTCCACCTGTAATGATATTACATTCAAATGATCCAAAATGGATTGAAAATACCTCGCGCTCGGGCTGCCTTGGCCTTTTGGGGAGATCGGGATCATCTTCGTGATCTCTCTTCTTATCATCTTTTGCTCGGCGAGGAGATTTAGATCTTTGCCTTCCTCTGTCGCTGGTTTTTCCTCCATTTTGACGATCAACGTACTTAGTTAATTTTTCTCGCCTGATGAGTGCTTCGATTTCATTCTGAAGAGTTATGCAACCTTTGGACGTGTGGACATGATCTTTGTGGAATTCGCAATATTTGGACTTGTCCATTTTGTCAGGATCTACCTTCATTTTCTCTGGCCAAGTTAGCTCCTCGCTGTTCTTGATCTCCTCCAGAATGTGATTTATATCTAGTTTTAAGGGAGTATAATTTCTATACTTCCTCATCTGCTCCAGCGTTTGTTTACCTTTTGACTGCTTACTGCCACCATTATTCTTCTGATCCTTCTTCTCAGTTTTACTACCCTCAACCTTGCTCTCCTTAGTGTCTGTATTCTTCTTCGCAGCCATGGCTTCCTCGGCGTTCGTGATCTTGGTTGCCTTCGTTATCAATTCGGCCATGGTCCTAGGTGGATCCTTGGCTAAAGTATAATATAACTTGTTCGATAATAGACCATTCATCAGAGCAATAATTGTTATCTTCTCCTCGTAATCGATCACCTCAAGATTCTCGTTATTGAAACGGGTAATATAATCCCTGGTGCTTTCTTCTGTTTTATGTCTAACGCTCAGTAAGTGTGCTACTCTTTTAATTGGCTTCGCTCCAAAATAGAAATTCCCTATGAAAGCTCTACCAGCTGATGGAAAGTAGCAATCTTCCCCCGAGGAAGGTTGTTGTACCACATCTGGGGTGACTCGGTGAGAGTTCCTGAAAATGCCCTGCATCTCATCTCATCGGGAATCACATAGATATCAACAGTAGATTGGTATTGCTCTATATGGAGGACAGGATCAGTTTTTATTTAGGTGTCACCACAGGAGCTTTAAATTTTGATGGTGTGGGAAAATCCACAATTGCCTGCACGAATGGTGTCCCTTGGACAAAATTTCTATGTAGAGGATTTTTGGCCTTAGCTATTTCCCCTAACTTGTCTTCCAACCTTTGAATACAACCTTTTCATGCATCATTTCTCACCTCGGATCTATTTGTCCGCGCAACTGATCGCGCTGAGCTTTCCTCTCGTAACCTTTCATTACGAGGGACCAAGCATAAATTCTTCTGAATTTAGCCCCTTAAGTTAGTAATTTTGATATCTTGAAAAATGTAATTAAATCATTTTTATCCCATATCATTTCCATTGACTATTTCTAACGACTACCTCAAGTTTCGTGTATTTCTTATGGATTTTACAGGTATTTATTACAAGAAAAGAAAGAAAGAAATTTGAAAAAAGGAAGAAAAGAAAGGAAGACAAGTAAAAAGGGCAAAAGCGTAAATTTACACCTGGAGTTCGGAATTGAATCCTAAAGGAAAGTTGAAGATCCTTATTTCACAAGAGTATCGGAAGAAACGACAGTCAAATCGAAGCTCGGGATAAAAAGTTATGACCAGTCAAAGATGGAAAGAAAAAGTCAAAGTTGAAGAAAATCAAACCGATCCGAATTGACACCATTCCAATATACCCCGGATTGATACCGAACCGATGACAGCAGAATCGATCCGATAGTATCCGGAACAATCCGGTGGAAATAAAAAAGAACCGATCCGATTACTGAAAAGCGAACCGATCCGATGGGATTCGGACCGGTCCGACTGTTCGAATTTCTGGCATTAATTATGGAGCTCAAGAGGTGCAAATCTTGGAATATCTTCCGCAACCCATCATTTTAGCTGTCAATTCGTGTTAGATGTTGTTATAAAAGGCCAAGCCCTACATCTTTTAAAGGGAGTCGAATTCTAGAGAGAGAGTCAGATTTTAAAGAGTTTTTAGTAGAAAAATTTCATATTCTTAGAAAAGCCCTAGTTTGTAGGAACAAGAAGTATTTTTGGATTCAATCATTTCTTTCCCTAGTGAAGATTTCAAGTATCAAATTCCATTCTCTTATTTTATCTCAATTCTATTTTCAATTCAATTATCACTTGTTTTGTAATTTTTGTTTTTATAATGTTTCTCAGATCCACAATTATGTGCATTGTTATGAAATTTTTTTCTCATAAAACCATATCTAGCTAAATTTTCAAGGGTTGGGGTACATGAACTCATTCCAAGGTAAATTACCCATGTAGAAAATAGAGGGTAAATTAAATATTATCCAAATCGTGTATGGAAATTATCCAAACATAGTCGATCTTTTAATCTCTCTTGCCCTAGGTACTTGGGATGTTTAAGAAGACTATGCAAGTGTAATTATCTATTCACCGCTTTGTATTTACCTTTGATTTCATATGATGCGTGCTAGTTCCATCATCTATGTAATGCTTAGGATCTATAAAGACTGGATTTAGTCAAAATTTGAATTTACAATTATAGTATTCTATACGGTAATTTACTAAGGTTTGAGGGATTGTACTCGACCCTATTTTCTCCCATATTCATATCTGATTTCTAACAATTCTTAGTATTTTTGTTCAAGTATTTTAAATTTTTTTCATCAATTGGAGATTTCAACCATCAATCATCTTTTCTTTTCTTTTCTTTTGAGAAACCATTTGAAGGATAAATAAATTTTCGTACATAATTCTCAATTGCCAATTTCTGATCCCTGTGGAGACGATCCCGACTTGTCAGATTATAACTAACACGGCAGGCTTTCACTTGAGCCTAGAGAGAATGCACTTTTCAGACAAATTCTTAGTTACGTCAAGTTTTTGGCGCCGTTGTCGGGGATCAACAATTGGTGATTCATAGGAAAGTGAATTTATTCCTAAAGTGTTTTCCATAATTTTTTTTTACCCTTTATCTCATCTCTTGTAAGATTACATGCAAAATCCACTTCTCAGCCAAGGCCACAAAAACCCTATTGCCGAAGCTAGTTCTAAAAATTCTCACACCACGGATTCTCCACACTTTTGGGTTCCACCTCCTTCGCCTAATAATTCAATCACAAGTCGCTCTTTGAGTCAAACACCACCAAGTGAGAATTCTGAATATTTTGGTAGTAATATGTCTGTGCATGGAAGTGTTGGTGTTGGTGCTGGAGAGGGAGAGATTCCATATCTCCACATGAAAGATCTTTTATTTTCGGAGCGAACTGTTACCCCTCGTTGCATTTTACTCCCATATAATGACGGTCAGTTCCACTTTCGGAATGGAATGATCCAAATTTTGCCTACATTTCATGGGATGAATTATGAAAAACCATATCTCTATATTAGAGAGTTCGAGGAAGCATGTGAGACGTTTGGTGATCAAACTTGCCCACAAGATGTTATCCGGTTAAAGATTTTCCCTTTTTCCTTAAAGGATAAAGCTAAGACTTAGTTATGGTCACTACCTCCGAATTCTGTTTTATCCTGGAGAGATATGAAAACTAAGTTCCTATCCAAGTTCTTTCCACAACACAAAACCAACTCTGTCAAAGCTTAAATACAAGATTTTCGGAAAAATGAGAATGAAACTTTCGACAAGTGTTGGGAACGATTTCAGGAGTTAGTTAGTGCTTGGACACATCATGGATTCGAGAAACATCATCTTATTTCATTTTTTCATCAAGGGCTTACTTTAGCATCTAAACAACTTGTTCAGACAATGTGTGAAAGACCATTCTGGGAGCTAGACTCGAGCGATGCTGAGGCTCATCTGAAATACGTAGCAGAGACTACGCAAGCATGGGATGTTTCTGATCCCAATAGTCAAAATAAAAATCAACAATTGTCCAACTCGTCTGCTGCATCCGATATTTATCACTTGGACAAAGACACTTTGTTAGATCGTAAATTTGACCAATTAGAAAAGAATTTCAGAGACATGCTTGAAATGCGATTAAGAGAAATCGTTAGGCCCGTACAAGCAGGAAAGGAGAATGTGTGTGCCATTTGTGCTGCTGGTCATTCTACCAAAGGATGTCCTACCATCCCTACATACAAGGAAATGTATACTGAGAAAGTAGAAGCGATAAGAGGGTTTTGAGGTAATTTTAATGTACCCCAAGGGAATGTATACAATCAATCTTGGAGGAATCATCCTGGGTTCAACTATGGACAACCAGAAGGTAGGGTGGCTCCACACGTGACTTTGCCACCACCCCCTCCGTAATTTCAGCAAATGCCTCCTCTAATGCAAAACCCTATGCAGGTACCATCTCCTGGTCCGTATGTCACTCCACCTAGGCGATCCCTTGAGGATAATTTGAATCAATTCATCCAATCTCAGAAGGAGAGCAATGCTAAATATGATCGAATGTTCACAAAAATTCGTACTAGCATCTCTAGGTTGCAATCTGCATTGAATACTCATGAGAAGGGTAAATTCCCAGCTCAAGGCCAAAGGCCTCCTCCTCAAGGACAAATTATGGTTAGCTCTATATCATCGGAAGTGCCAGAACAATGTCAAGCTGTCACTACTCTACGTAGTGGTCGTGTAATTGATCTAGCGCCACCTCCTCCCAAGGAATCTAAAGCTAAAGAAGCTTCAGAATCTAAGAAGATCTCATTGTACATGGATGATAAAGAGGAGTTGAATATGAAGTTGAAGTAAAACTACCCACGGCTGCTCCATTTCCTCAATGCTTGGCACCACCCAAAAAGGGGGCTTCGCGTACTGAAGTTTTAGATGTTCTGAAGCAAGTGAAGTTGAACTTGCCGTTTCTGGATTCTATCCAACAAATTCCAGCATATTCCAAAGTCATCAAAGGTCTTTTGACTATCAAACGACGGCTTAAGGTGAAAAAGAATGTCTTTTTGGCACAAAATGTGAGCTCGGTCCTTCTTAATGATCTTCCACCAAAATTCAAGGATCCTGGTGCACCTACAATTTCGTGTGTTATAGGAGAGAGTAGAGTTGAAAAAGCTTTGCTTGACTTAGGTGAGAGTGTGAACATTCTTCCATACTCTATCTATAAGTAACTTGATTTAGCTGATCTTAAACCTCTACAGTTAGCAAATCTAACAGTGAAAGTGCCTCGTGGGGTTGTGGAGGATGTGATAGTTCAAGTGGACACATTCTACTTCCCAGTTGATTTTGTCATTTGGGACACGAATCCTTCTCCCTATTCGAGTAATCATGTTCCCATAATTTTGGGCCGTCCATTTTTAGCTACTGCTAATGCTTTGATCAATACACATAATGGACAAATGCAACTCACTTTTAGAAACATGACTCTCGAGACCAATATTTTCAATGTGGCTAATCAAATGGGTGATGAGGATGAAATTCATGAGGTTGATCTTATTGAAGAGGTGGTGGATGAGCACATCGAGAGGATCATAGGTGGAGATGCACTGGAAGTTTGTTTAGTGCAAGGTGTTGAGAATAAGAGCTCATATACTGAGTTTGAGCATGAAGTGGAGGAGTTAGGAGCTTGGTTACAAGAAGAAGTGAGTTTTGAGAAGTTGAGAGAAGTTGACTGGATTTCTAGATTTGAGGAATTACCCCCGAGGGAGTCACTTATGATCCCCTCTGAAGAAAGATTTCCTAGTCTTGAGTTAAAAAAGCCACCCTCTCATGTAAAATATGCTTTTCTGGGAGAAGATGATACATTTCCTGTTGTTGTTTCTTCCAGTTTAAAGAAAGAGCAAGAGGGCATGTTATTGAATGTGTTGAGGAAGCATAGGAGTGTGTTTGGTTGGACTATAGCAGATTTGAAAGGTATAATTCCTTTGATTTGTACCCATAAAATCCATCTCGAGGAGGAGGTGAAGCCCTCGAGAGAGATGCAAAGGCGACTGAACCCAACCATGAAAGATGTAGTTCGAGCATAAATCATCAAATTGTTAGATGCTGGGATTATCTATCCCATTTCCGATAGTAAATGGGTGAGCCCAATTCATGTCGTTCCAAAGAAGTCAGGTATGACCGTGGTTGAAAACACTAAGGGAGAATTAATACCTCAACGCACCACCACCGGGTGGCGTGTTTACATTGATTACATAAAATTCAATGCCAAAATAAGAAAAGACCATTTTCCCTTGCCATTTATCGACTAGGTGATTGAACGAGTAGCAGGCCATCCTTACTATTATTTCCTAGATGGGTATTCTGGCTATAATCAGATTAAAGTGGATGTCCTTGATCAAGAAAATGTGACTTTTACATGTCTGTTTGGTACGTTTCCCTACAAACGTATGCCTTTTGGGTTATATAATGCGCCATCAACCTTTCAAAAGTGCATGTTGAGTCTCTTTAGCGACATGATAGAAAAAGGACTAGAGGTATTTATGGACGATTTCAGCATTTTTGGTCCATCTTTCGAACAATGTTTAGCTAATCTTGAAAGAGTTTTATTTCGGTGTGTGGAAAAGGACTTAGTCCTCAATTGGGAAAAATGCCATTTTATGGTCACTGAGGGCATAGTTCTAGGTCACATAGTCTCCTTTAAGGGAATTGAGGTCGATCGAGCAAAAATAGAAGTAATGGCTGAGTTACCCCCGCTAAAATTTCTTAAAGATGTGACGTCCGTTCTAGGCCATGCTGGATTCTACATGAGATTTATCAAAGACTTTAACGCCATTGCTAGACCCTTGAGTAATCTTCTCATGAAGGACACTCCGTTTGAATGGAATAACACATGCCAAGAATCTTTTGATAGACTCAAAAGCATGCTAATTTCTGCTCCTATCATTCAAGCTCCCGATTGGTCACTCCCATTTGAGCTTATATGTGATGCAAGTGATTACGCGATTGGGGCTGTTCTTGGACAAAGAAAAGACAAGAAATCTCATGTTATTTACTATGCTAGTAGGACATTATATGGCCCCCAGCTTAACTACTCCACCACAGAGAAAGAGTTAGTAGCGGTTTTTTTTGCTCTCAACAAATTTCGCTCTTACATTGTTGGGTCGCCCATCATTTGCTTCACTGATCACTCGGCCCTCAAATATCTTCTGACCAAGAAAGATGCCAAATCGCGCCTAATCAGGTGGATCCTACTCATACAAGAGTTTAATCTCTCGATTCAAGATAAGGAAGGAGTAGAAAACATCATTGCTGACCATTTGTCACGACTCTCGTCCGACGTACCTATTGATCCCATCCTCATAGACAAGTATTTTCCAGATGAAAATCTATTTTCTACTTCTTCTCTTTCTTGGTTTGCGGATATAGTAAATTACCTTGTTATTGGAGTCGTTCCCTCCAATTGGACTCCAGAAGAGAGAAAAAAATTCATTACTTGGTCATGCATGTTCTTTTATGATGATCCATATTTGTTTAAGTATTGTGCTGATCAAATCATCCAAAGATGTGTACCTAATGAAGAAATTCAAGGGGTAATTCGATTTTATCATACGGAAGCATGTGGAGGTCATTTCTCCAAGAATAAAACTACTGCAAAAATCTTGCAAAGCGGTCTCTTTTGGCCCACAATCTTCCATGATGTGAATACTTTTTGCAAATCATGTGATAAATGCCAAAAAATGGGAGCTATTACTCGCCGTGACATGATGCCATTGACCCCCATACTTGTCTTAGAGTTGTTTGATTGCTGGGGTATTGACTTCATGGGGCCTTTTCCACCCTCTTTTGGTTTTCTATACATCATCGTCGCAGTAGACTACATCTCAAAATGGGTAGAGGCCATAACTACAAGGACGAATGACAATAAGGTGGTGCTAAAGTTCATTCAAGAACACATACTTTCTCGATTCGGAGTTCCTAAGGCTATCACTAGTGATAATGGCACTCATTTTTGCAATAGGCCGATGGAAAAGCTAATGTGAAAGTATGGGGTCGTCCATAAGGTTGTAATGACTTATCACCCTCAATCGAATGGCCAGGCCGAGCTAGCCAATTGGGAAATCAAGAATATCTTGGAAAAGACAGTCGATCCTAACAGGAAAGATTGGTCTCTAAGATTGAATGATGCACTCTGGGCTTATCGAACTGCATATAAGAATCCCATTGGGATGTCCCCATTTCTCTTTGTATATGGTAAACCTTGTCATCTCCCTATTGAAATTTAACACAAAGCGTATTGGGCTATCAAAAGGGTGAATTTTAACATGGAAAAAGCCGGTGAAACACGTAAACTTTAGTTGAATGAATTAGAAAAAATACGCAATGATGCGTATAAAAGTGATAAAATCTCAAAAGAACGAATGAAACGAGCTCACGGCAAAATCATCCGACGTAAGGAGTTTCATTCGGGACAGAAAGTACTTCTCTACAACTCGAGGTTACATTTGTTTCCCGAAAAATTGCGGTCCCGATGGTCAGGTCCATTCATTGTGAAGGAAGTATTCTCCCATGGAGCTGTTGAACTAGAGGATCAAAAAAGGGGAAACTCATTCAAAGATAACGGACAACGTCTCAAGCCGTATTTAGAAGCGGTTGTTATGGAAGCCGACACAATCTGGTTGTCGGACCCCATTTATGGGGATTGACTGAGCATGAAAGGTGAGGTCGTCGCACCCCCAACGTGTATGGGGTGAAGGTTGTGAATAGTAGTCATAGGATATTAGGGTAGTCATAGTTGTGTGTCACTACCAGAGGTGGGAATCCTGCATAGGTCTCGGGAATGTTTCGGGTTTCGATGAGAGTTTTGAGGACCAATTGCATTGAAGAAAGAGTTAAGGTTGAGAAATCAAGATGAAAGTGCCCTATGAAGTAAAGCAGGAAAAAACAGGCATTTTTACAAACCGGATCGGTCCGGTCCTAAAAAAAGGAACCAATCCGGTATTAAAAAGAAATAAATAAAAAAGGAAATCGGATCGGTCCGGTCTGAATCCGGATCGATCCGGTCGTCTGCAGACTGTGCACTTTCCCGAGGTTAAAACCTCTTCAATCCACACTCCACCCTATTCCCCAATCCTCTCCTCTTCCCAAAAATTCGTCCTGCCCTTATTTCCCCCCAATTCTTCCCCCCTTACCCACCATCCAACCTATAAATAACCACATACCCTCTCCCCTTTCTTTCACACCTCCATCTCCACCCTCCCCTCTCACTTTCTGTCCAGTTCTTCAAGTACCATGGCTGCTCCCCAGAAATATAATTCAACTGAAGTCCTGCCCAATGGAAATGGCCAATATCGTTCACGTCGTGAGGGAAATTGGTTCCTCCATTTTTTCGGTCCGAGGTGAAAAATCCACATTGAGCGTCAGGTTCTTTCGGATCAGCTTCCTAATTCTGTCACTGGCATATTCATTCTTGAGGCTGGTGCAGATTTTTTAATGAACCATACGTGGCCGTATAGGAGAATAAAGTTCGTGAGTTTTACGATTCGCTCATCCGTACCGCAGATTTCGAATCACAAGCCTTTGTCAACTCGACACCGATACCGTTCTCGCTTAAACTTCTGGCCCGAAAACTCGAATCTGAAGGTGTGATCACTCCTGCTCAATTTACCTATCCCAGTCATAATCTCGTTGTTTCCAAAGATGTTTGCATGTCTCGCATTGCGCCGGGTTCGATTTGGAATCCTGAGACATATCATGTTGGTCGGTTACCCGACAAAGCACGTATCACTTTTCACATCGTTTGTACTAATCTTTTACAAACTTCAAATGATTCGGCTATGTGCCCACGTTAAGCTACTATGGTGTATCACCTGTTTGACCATGCCACTGTCATCAATTTGGCCCTCACGTTTTAGAATGATATCATTTGTGCGGCGCTGGACAAAAAGGGTAGGGCCCCTTTTCCTTATGGTCATCTCATTACCTCCTTTCTTAAGGATGTCGGCATTGTTCCCCCGCAAGATCTTATTAACTTACCCAAGCCACTTGGGAAAGAATCCCGCACCCGAAGTGACAAGCAAATCCAGCTGATATGTGCGCGTCGAGATGACAGTGATACCTCGGGTGATGAGGCTGCTCCTGAGGAAGAGGCTGATCATGACGACGATGTTGAAATGGAAGAAGGTGAGGAGGAGGAATATAATGAAACTGCTGATCCTGATTAGGTTCAGGTGGTACGGGTCTCACCGAGCGAGTTATTTCTCTTGAGACGCGTTTTGATGGGTTTATGTCCTCATACCAACAGGACACGAGTTTGATTTTGCGTATGCAGGCTGATATTTATCGCCTCCAGTTGGGTCCCGATGCTCCCTTTCCTGCGTATTTTTATGATCCGTATGACCCCAGTGCCCCCGGTAGCTCTCACCACCCACCAGCCCCGTAGGCAGCCCCGTTGGAACCCGTGAAAGTTCTCCCCCTCTGGCTATGTTATGTTATGTTTTGGTTCCCTTTTCTTTTTATTCAATTTTTTTTTATTTCCACACTTGGGTTGTACTAAACAGTTTTTTATTATAGTATTTTGCTTGTTTTATTAATCGCACTC
Source organism: Sambucus nigra (assembly GCA_949130495.1). Lineage (NCBI taxonomy): Eukaryota > Viridiplantae > Streptophyta > Magnoliopsida > Dipsacales > Adoxaceae > Sambucus > Sambucus nigra. The sequence continues at coordinate 376,336,033 of OX422222.1, forward strand.
CTTATTTTGTCTTATTTAGCTTGATCGTCCTTTTGGTCGTGGAAAACGCAAAAGACTAAGTTAGGGGGGATGACAAGTGCGTATTCATAAAACTTCGCATATATATATATATATATATATAAAGCCAAAAATATTTTTCTTCAAAATGAATAAAAATTGGAATTTAAAATTTTCAAAAATATCACCTTTATTCTATTTGGAGTCTCAAATTGTTAACAATCATAATGCACTGAGCCAAAATTGACTGAAGATGGAAATTGAAAGAAAATTGATGACTTAACGAATAAGTGTGGAGATTGATCAAACCCTATGAGATTTCAAGCCTTTCAATTTTTTATGAGTTTTTAAAGCAATCTGAGTTTATGATTAACTCAAAGTCCTTTTCAGTGTTTTAATAAGTCGTTGATGATCTCAATCCTTTGTTTTGATCGGTTATGGGAAATGCGTAAAGTGTTGTCTAGAAATTTATGCCAAATAAATCTCTAAACTTAATTAATCTCGAGATGCATATGGTAATGTGATTAGCAATTTGGACAATGAAGTAGGCCCTTTTTTGTTTAACCAAAAAATATTAGCCATAATAAAGTTGTGAAAAAATTATCCCTTTGCAACCCACTTTGAGCCTAATAAAATATTTCCTTTTCGTTTGATAACTCGAAAAAGCCAAATAGCCCGAAATTGTGAAAAATTAGAAATTCATCAAGTAAGTCCAAAGTGTGTAATAAGAAAAAGGGGCAAGAAAAGAAAAATAGCAAGAAAAAATAAAAAAAGAAAAAGAAAGAGAAAAATGAGAAAATGCCCAAAAAAGCACTAATGGACATCATAAGGACATTTTCCAATTCCGAACATTTCATCCATTCCCATTTTTACCCTTTACACATTTTAACCTGAAAATTCGTAACCGAATTCGAATGGAAAAATTGATTACCGCGTGGAGAGATAAGACATGAAAAGATAATATGAGAGATTAAATGGTCTGAACTAGAGATGATGTTTCCCATTTCCTAATAACTGTATTCCGATGATGAAATATTTTTACCATATATTTCTTTCTTTTCAATATTGTATGCGTGAAATTGTGTCCGTTATATTTACTCTTTATATCATGCATACTGAGAGAAAACAACCACAATCCGAGTGATTCGTTTGTGAGTACATCCGTAAGAATTTGAATCAAAACGAATTTTCAGAAAGTAACGTAATGCTCAATCGGTGGAAATTTGAGGTTTAATTTCTGGCTTTGCATACACACACTATGGTTTGAGACATTTGAATATGAATTTATAGTGATTATTTTTCAAAAATTTTAAATTGTACAATTTTTAAGTATTTTGATATTTATTTGAGTGAATAAAGAATTTTGTGAGTGTATTCACTGCAAACCCTCACGAGACAAAACTCATCATATTAGGGTAACCTAGGGATTTAAAGGCTGGTTACATACGCTCAATGCAATCGCATGCCTGCGAAAGTGGAATTTCAATTAAATAAAATAAATCTCAAGAAAAAAACTTGGGGTAGCTTCATTTACATTACTCGGGACGTGCAAAGTTCTAAGTTAAGGGGATTTGACCAAGCATAAATTCTTCTGAATTTAGCCCCTTAAGTTAGTAATTTTGATATCTTAAACAATGTAATTGAATCGTTTTTATCCCATATCATTGACATTGACTATTTCTAATGAGTACCCTGAGTTTCGTGTATTTCTTATGGATTTTACAGGTATTTATTATAAGAAAAGAAAGAAAGAAACCGGAAGAAAGGAAGAAAAGAAAGGAAGACAAGTAAAAAGGGAAAAAGCGTAAATTTACACCGAGAGTTCGGAATTGAAGCCTAAGGGAAAGTTGGAGATCCTTATTTCAAAATATCATCGGAAGAAACGACAGTCAAATCGGAGCTCGGGATCAAAAGTTATGACCAGTCAAATATGGAAAGAAAAAGTCAAAGTTGAAGAAAATCGGACCGATCCGGTTTATCCCGGACCGATCCAAAATGACACCATTCCAGTAGACCCCAGATTGATACTGAACTGATTACAGCAGAATCGATCCGATAGTATCCGGACCGATTCGGTGAAAAGAAAAAAGAACCGATCCGATTACTGAAAAGCGAACTGATCCAATGGGATCAGTACCGGTCCGACTGTTCGACTTTCTGACATTAATTATGGAGCTCAAGAGGTGTAAATCTTGGAATATCTTGCGCAACCCATCGATTTTAGCTGTCAATTCGTGCTAGATGTTGTTATAAAAGGCCAAGCCCTACATCTTTTCAAGGGAGTCGAATTCTAGAGAGAGAGTCAGATTTTAAAGAGTTTTTAGTAGACAAATTTCATATTCTTAGAAAAGCCCTAGTTTGTAGGAACAAGAAGTATTTTTGGATTCAATCATTTCTTTCCCTAGTGCAGATTTCAAGCATCAAATTCCATTCTCTTATTTTATCTCAATTCTATTTTCAATTCAATTATCACTTGTTTTGTAATTTTTGTTTTTATAATGTTTCTCAGATCCACAATTATGTGCATTATTATGAATTTTTTTTCTCATAAAACCATGTCTAGCTAAATTTTCAAGGGTTGGGGTACATGAACTCATTCCAAGGTAAATTACCCATGTAGAAAATAGAGGGTAAATTAAATATTGTCCAAATCGTGTATGGAAATTATCCAAACATAGCCGATCTTTTAATCTCTCTTTCCCTAGGTACTTGGGATGTTTAAGAAGACTATGCAAGTGTAATTATCTATTCACCGCTTTGTATTTACCTTTGATTTCATATGATGCGTGCTAGTTCCATCATCTATGTAATGCTTAGGATCTATAAAGACTGGATTTAGTCAAAATTTCAATTTACAATTCTAGTATTCTATTTGGTAATTTACTAAGGTTTGAGGGATCATACTCCACCCTATTTTCTCCCATATTAATATATGATTTCTAACAATTCTTAGTGTTTTTGTTCAAGTAGTTTAAATTTGTTTCATTAATTGGAGATTTCAACCATCAATCATCTTTTCTTTTCTTTTGAGAAACCATTTTAAGGATAAATAAATTTTCCTACATAATTCTCAATTGCCAATTTCTGATCCCTGTGGAGACGATCCCGACTTGCCGAATTATTACTAACGCGGCAGGCTTGCACTTGAGCCTAGAGAGAACACTATTTTGAGACAAATTCTTAGTCGCATCAACGGGCTATCGAGCGGGATTGGCAGAACCTTCCTTTAGATCGGATGGTCGTTGAGAGTTCCTCAACACAATCCTAGGAGGGTTTCTATTCCTCCCAGAGCCCAATCGATCAAAAGGAGAGACTCTACTCAACCTTTGCAGAGCGCTAGCTCGTTCTGGAGTCAGAGTGACATTCTGTTGAGAATTCGTAACTCGTACTGAAGCAATCCTACCAGGTTTATACGAATGATCATTAGATCTCTCAGTATGATAAGAACCAGTATGCCTAGACTGAGAAACATCTGGGAATATCATTCGTCTGGTTCTTGAAGATGGCAGATGGGTATTTCTCTAAACACTTCGTTGTTCTTATTGGGAAGGCACTCCATCTCGAACAGTTTGTATAACTTGACACATGGTTTCTTGCATGGGCGTTTACCCTTGAGCTAAATTGGCCATTATGCCAGCCAAATCTTGCATATTTGGTGGAGTAAAGGGGTTTCGAGGGACCCCAACAGTGTTTTGATTACTGGATTCTGGGATCTCAGCCATTGATAATGAGTGTTTGGGTGAAAAACGCTAAGTATAGTCGTTTCCCACAAACGGCACCAATCTGTTGATGTAAAAAACTAGATGCAATCTAATTAATTAATCACAGATAAACATGAATAAATAAATAAGACAATGAATTTTTAAAGTGGTTCGGCTCTCAAAATGGCCTACGTCCACTGTTGTTGTATTGCTGAATGTTTGCCTTGAATCTCGATAATGGGTTTACAAAGAGATCCAAAAGTCCCCCCTTTATAACTGGGTTACAATGTATTTATAGCCTTGAGGCTGTACATATTAAGATGCATGTGCTGTCATCTTGTAGACATATACATCTGTACAATAAGAATGCGCATTAAATCTGACGTTCATTGAATGAGTAGTTGCCTTTTGGTTTTCTTGGTTAGATGCTCTACACGCTAAGTAGCTTGGACCGCTTGAGTAACTCTGCACACTTGAGTAGCTCGTGACGCTTGAGTAGCTCAGTGAATGTATGTATTTGTCATGTAGGTTGACGTATGTCTTCACGTAATTGGTCCATGTTAGCTGACTAAGTTTTGTATCAACACCTAGACTCAAGCACACACCTAGACTCCTCAAACTCCTGAATATCCTTTTTCAATGCTTCCATCAAACCGCGAAGGCTATCTCTCTTTTTCTCCACATAATATACACTACACGAAAAACCAAATTGTCATCTTTGAGCCGAACAGCCTTGTCACGGTCACCGACCGTGATAAAAAAAATACGCATTTTTTATCACGATCAATAACCGTGACAAGTCTGACCGTGACAACTTTAGAAAGTTGTCATGTTCAAAGACCTTGACAGGTCCGTGACAACTTTTTCAGTAAAAAACCCTACCCCCTCTTTTTTTCCCCACCGTTTTCAGTTCCCTCTTTTTTCCCTCTCTTGCGCCGGCTGCTCTCTCTCTCTAAGGTACATTTTTCTATCCCTATCTCTTTCCATTATATATATGTATATGTGTGTGTAGAACCCTTTTTTTGTGTGTGTGTGTATGTGCAGGTGTGTGAGTGTGTGGGGGGGGGGGGGGGGGAGTGTGTGCGTGTGTGCATTTGCGCCTGTGTGTGTGAGAGAGAGGGGGTGGGGGATAGGGGGAGGGAAGTGTGGGGTAGGGGGTGTGTACGTGTGCGTGTGTGTGTCCGCGGGGGGGGGGGGGGGGGGGGCACAAGTAGATAAGTCCTTACATGAATGTCTCTATAACGAATTAATTATTCTTTTGTTGGTTGTATATTTTGAGACAACTAAAATCAAAACTAAATTTAATGGTATCCATTTTTTTTGTCAAATATTGACATGAGCCTAGTTTAGATAACCTCCGACTCGATTCCTATACCGACATTCTTTATGATTAGAATTCATGTATTGGAGTAATAAATATTCATTATGAATTATGCACAATTGTATGGTTTAATCATATATCTCCCAAATTCATAATAATAATTCGTGGTTTAGGTATAAGTTTTAGTTCTTATGTGTACATTAAAATAAACGTAACATACTTTAAATTACATAATTAATTGAAAAATCTCCAATTGTGATAAGACATAATTAAATGAAACATACTTTAAATTACTTACAGTGCGCATAGATACTAGACTTCTAGTTCTTATGCTTACGCATTCACTAGTACTTAAAACCATTCGAGAGTCATTACCCTTGTAATGAGATCTCTCGAATTGTCCCGTTTGGAAAGTTTGGGACTGCATAGTTTCTGTATAATAATATTCTTCGTGGCTTAAACTTGTTACTTTTGGGGGAAGTTTTGAAGTTATATCTTAATGTTCTCTAAGTACACACTAGATGATGCAATGTTAAGTGTTATTTCAATTGATAAATTGAAATAACACTCACACTTGTGAATCTATGTCGTGTACTGGGAGAACTATGGGAATATACTATCGAATTTTCCTCAAATTGAAACAATATGCATGAGCTATTAAGTATATTACAGAGATATGAGGTCTTTAATGGGATTGGACCACTCACCCTTTAGAGGAGATGGAGGAAATAGGATTTAATTTTATAAATTAAAATTTAATTTCAATTTCAAATGAAATTTGAATTTGATTTTGAATTTGAATGCACGAAAAATTTACACATAGAAACTAGCCTTGTAGTTGTTATGCATACGCATTCAATAGGTGATTGTTTATACTAATGGGAACTAAATATTCACACTTTTGTTTATGCTATTTTACCTATAATAGGTGATTGTTTGTAGTAGCTGTGATGGGATATCCTAAATACTAAGAGTGGATGAGTGAGACAAATAGATTAGGGGATGTGTTTTGCAGAGGCGCTAATGGATTTGTCAAATATGCAAAGATATGCCATGATAATGAAGAGTTTCCTTGTCCGTGTATTAGGTGTAAGAGTGGTTAGGTGTTTGAGTGGAAAACGGTTGAGCTACATTTGTTAAGATGGGGGTATGCAAGATAGTTATAGAAGTTGGGCTTCTCATGAGGAATCGAAAGTCCCTTTTATCCCCGAGCGACCTTCACAACAACCTTCAACAAGTAGAATAAATGTTCAAGGGGAGGATGACAATGTAGATCATAATATGCTAGAGGATTTAGTTGATGATGCGTATGGATGTCATGAAGTTTAAGAGAATGAGGTCACTGACATTGTACAAGGTGCAGACACTCATGAAGATATCGGGATAAACCTTGACGATGACTACCAAAGTTTAAAATTTAAGGCGAGCTAGTTGTTATAATCTGGTTATGAGAAAGATCAAACAACTTTACATGCCATGGTTTGTTTTCATAATTTGAAGACTCAATATGGTTTGTCTAACACTAGCATGATAGGAATTTTGAATTGGGTGAAGGGCTTGCTATCCAAGAAGAAGACGCTTCCAAATAGCTACCCTACTATGAAAAATAGTTTGAAAAGGTTTGGGAATGAAGTATAAATCAATTCATGCTTGTGTGTATGACTGCATACTATACCGAAAGGAGTATGAAAATCTCGATCGGTGTCCGGTATACGATGAACTTAGATATGTCCAATCTATTGGAAAAAAGGCACAAACTCAAAATTTCCTCAAAAAGTGTTGAAATATTTTCTCGTTAGGCCTAAATTAAAGCGGGTTTTCACTGTACCATGGATAGTGGAGGCAATAACTTAGAATGCTAGGTTAGAAGCAGGAGAAAATCTCATGCGTCATCGTATTGATTCTATAGTTTGGAAGAGGATGAATTTTGAGCATCCCAATTTTTCTCGAGAACAACAAAACATTCGTTTGGCAATATCAAAAAATGGTAATGGTATAAATTGGTATTGGTATTGGTATTGGTATTGGTATAAATTAAAATTAGTATAAATTGATAATAGTATTGGTATTGGTATGTATTGTTATTATCGGATTTGAGCATTAATTCAAAGTTCATATACATCTTTGTACTAATAATAACAATTTTTTTGCAGAAAATGACTTCATCAGGACGAGGTAGTGGAAGTGCTGAGGGTTCCTCGGATAGTAGGACCCCCAAAGGGGGTAAATTAAGGGCTGCCATTGAAAATAAGACGACATTATTAACTATAGGGCTGAGTTTTTGAAGGCGATTTTCTACCTAGGGTACACTGATTAGAGGGCCGTGCCTATTGACCTCAAGATGAACATCTGGGGGGAGCTACAGGTTGTGTATTTAATATTTATATATATTACTGTAAAAATTACTTACATGAGGGTTCGTATTTGTTTGACAGGAGCAATTCGGCCTACTCGTATATCTCTGCGACCCCACGTTGGAGCAATTAAGGGATCAATATAAGACGTGGAAGAAGAATTTACGGGCATGGTTCTTTGAGAAGTCCCGGGAGTCCATTCTGAGACTCTGTGACCCCCCCCCCCCCCCCCCCCCCGAGGATCCAATATCATTAGCACAGTGGCAAAAATTTATTTACAATGATACCCATGAGAGGCAATTGGCATCTCTATAATCGAAAAGGGACAAACGGGAGAAAAAGTTGGATGTGCACTACTTGAGGCGGATGTCTTACGCCGAGGTAGAGCACATGATGGTAAGTTTTTAATTTTCTTTAATTTTAGTTAGTATAATTTAACATTAATTTGCGTTACTTACTAATTATGTATTATTTTATTTTGAGAGACAGGGAGTGGCCGTTGAGGTAAGCCACATAGGCTCGATGCCAATATGAAAATTCAGACCATAAAGGGGAACGATAGGGAGGTGGCCCCGAGCGTCGCAGCCATCATTGTAAGTTATAAATGCTTAATTTTTTTAATTATGTTATAATTTTTTTATTTACTTAATTGACTAATAATGTACTTTTTGTTCTTTTAGTCAAAGCATAAGGAAGTGCATGAGTCGCAGTCTGATGCCGACAAAGCATCTTTGGCTACGGGCACACTCAGTCAAGTGATCGGGTTGGATCTCAAGGGGAGGACTAGGGGGTGAGCTCACGGTCGGGTAAGTCCAGGATCATCTACATGGAGTCGAGCAACAGCGGGTGAGCCCATAAGGTAGACTCCTATGACGATAAGCTATCAAGGTTGGAGTTGACAGTCCTAGATATGTACGCTTTCATGAAGCGTCAGTTGGGCAAGGGCAAGGGCAAGGGCAAGGTGGTAGAGTAGGACGAGAACAAGGACGAGCACGCCGACGTTGACGACATTACTTCATCGTCGATAAGCACAGACTCAGCGCCATATGATGATCCATTTTCCATCATGACCCCCGTCAAGAGACTTATATCAACACTTGGTTGGTCAAGTGTGTATTTACTCGATATATATTGTGGGCTAACGATAGAGAGGGGGTTGAGGGATCCAAAATTTCGCTCAGGTATGCTATTTCATGGACGTCCACTCTAAGACATTGAGGCAAGAGTTCGCGTGTGGTGGAGATAAAGGAGAACTCACCTGTGTGGTTGCGTGAACAATGCAACGTTTATCACTTAGCGGGGTGTGTCAGTTCATATGTTGTGTGGCCTTCCTTCCTCCTCTAACCTACTAAAGATTGACATTACTTCTATCTCTTTTTATTTTGAAAATTGGATTGTATTTATATTCTTTTGATTTTGGAACAATTTGGTTTGGATATCATGGATATTTTATCTTAACCAAATTTTGGCACATGAGAACCAAAATTTGGCCTTCCTTCATCGCCGTCGCTCACATAACTTGCCAAGAAACCGACAAACTCTCCCTCATTGGGGGAACTCTCTCCCTCTTCCGCTTCACTATCACTTAAGGAGGCACTATAAGCTATCGATTTATTGCCCACTTTCTTAAGTCTAGTGGGACACTCGACAACTTTTTGATCAGACCCCTCACACCCCAAACACCTATCTGGCTCAACTCTATTAAATTTCTCACTCTTATCCTTAGGGGTGGACTCAACCTTGTTGTTCTTGAATTTCTCAAACTTTTTGTCATCTTTATATTTTTTTTGAAACTTAAGAATTTTTTTGATCTTTTTAGCCAACAAGGTGATATCCATAAAATCAGAATCAGAATCGTCATTTGAAACTCTAGTCTCCTCCTTTCGGTCTTTCAAAGCAATGCCATTTTATTTCTTTGGCACTTCCTTAGAGGTAAACATATCGATTTCATAGGTTTGTAGGTCACCTATAGTCTCTTCAAGTTTCGTCGAATCAAGCATTCCTAAGGAGTTTAAAATAGTCACTTTTGCATCAAACCTACTCGACAAAGATATCCAAATTTTCTTTATCACACGGTTGTCGGGAATCTTGTCTCCTAAGTTAAATGATGAGTTGACAATATTAAACAATCTAGTAAAAAACTCATCAAACGACGCACTCTCTAAAATCTTAATTGTCTCAAGCTATGTAGTGAGATTTTGTAACTTAGACGCCCTAACCGTGCTAGTACCCTCACGAGTAAGTGTATCCCAATCCTCTTTTGAAGTTTCAAAAGTAATGATTATATTATACTCTTCAGGTGTGACATGTGAGGAAATTACCTGTAGACCTTTAGAGTTGTAAAGTGCTAGCCTATGTTCAGTTGCATTCCTTGACTCAACGGGTTTTAAAGTACTGACCTCACCCTCTCATGTGACAGGTGGTGACCAAAAATTTTCAACTTCTCACCACACAAGCTCATCAATGGATTTTAAAGCATTTCTCATTCACATTTTCCAATAAGTATATTTTGTGCCATAAAAAATAGGAGCACGAAAACTTTCAAAACCACCAAAGTTCATCTCGAAAAACACAAGGGATGAAACTCAATAAAAATATGTTTCTAGCTTTGATACCAATTTTTGGGTCCCTTTTTATTTCTTCAGTGGAAAGTGTTTTAAGGATGACAAAAAAAAATCTCTTTTTATGAAAAATCTTTTTCCAATTTTTAATTCGAACCAAGTTGTGAATAAATTATAACATAACCAAATTCTATCTTGATTAATCCTAAACAACCATATAGTTATTAAAGAAAGTAAAATAAAGTAAAGAAAAGAATACTCACAAAGACGAATGTACAAGGAAACGACAACGGGAAAAAACCCTGAATGCCCTAATCCAGACAATCACTAGGAATGTGGATTTATAACTAACACACACAAGTCTTACTCAATAACTCGATCCCCATGAGACTTGACGCTATTATGATCTTCAACAACTACTCTCACAGTTTCCACGCAGAAAGTCCTTCTTCCACGATACCTGTCCACAACACATGCATCCACATATGTCTCGGTGTCCACCGATATGACTTGTAACGTCTCGATGTTGAACACGAACTCTTTCGCTTCTTCACCTTAAAACCTAACAAAGTTCTATGTAAAACAAACCTTCTTGGTTCCACAAAGATCACTATATCATATATTAATGATAGCTCGGATCTTTGAAGCTCTAAAGATGTGTTTACTTTGGAAAACCTCAGAAATTTTTTGTGCAGAAACGTACTGGTTCCTAAACAGTTTTTCCAGAATGCATAGTTACGAAATCTGAAGGAAACATGCCTATAAATACTTTTCTTGAGGCGGGGCGTCGTTCAAGAGACATTGACCTGTCACTCGAACGAGATATCTTTGTCGCTTAAATGATAGAGCATCTCGCTCGAACGTCAAGTCAAGTTGTTTGAGTGACCAATGAAATAGAGTTTGTTTTTAAACCAACTCTAAAAAAAAGTTCAACTTAAATCCAACTCTAATCCTTCCTTATCAGATTAAAACGAAGTGTAAACCATTTCAAACACTTATAAATCTTTTTAAAAATATTTTCTTAATAAAAATAACATCCTTAAACATTTTTAAATTAATTCCGAGTCCCATTAAAATTATGGATTTATACCCGAGTGATCTCAGAATGCAATTAAATTTGAAGACATATAAACTTGCACAAATTAAACCTTTGCCATAATTAAATCCTTGAAGCTTTGTATAAACGTTTTCAATACATCATAGTCTGGGTGGGATCGTGACAATAAAAAAACAACCTATGACTCAAACGTGTTTTGTTATAAGTCAAAACTATACAATGGACTCAATTGGAAATTTTATCCTTACACTCTGGAATATGGGTTTTTAGACTTTAGTATATTTTAAAATTATGCTAGACATTGGTACATCAATTGTTAGTTTCTGATCAAATTTTACAATACCGTATGAAGCATGTGTACTGTGGGTACCTCGATTTGTCACTTTGGCCCAGACGAGTAGCCCAATTAAACACGGCCCAAAGTCTAGAGGCCCCGCGCAACAACTAATTCAGTTGTGACTTATTCAATTCCTAAAATCTCTCAAGGAAATATTCTAGGGATTATAGGTTAACGTGGGGGAGTCCAACACCCCCACTCTCCAAAAAATAGCATGTATATCATAAACTCTCAGCCCGGGGAAAAGGGCATGCATTCTTTTCTGTAAACACTCCCCGGAGTAAAGAAAAATAAAATACTGAAAGCACCACTGTGGACGTAGGATTTCTTTCAGAACCATGTATATCTTTGTGTTGTGTGTGATTGTCGTTCCTTTAAATTCTTTACTTATTCTGGTGATTGCCTTTGCCTGTTAAATTGTGTTGAGTTTAAAATCCACCACAATTGGGGCCGTTTGTGGGAAGCATTTGTTTTCCTTTAAGAAAGCCTTCACCAAAAAGAATTTGGAATGTCTGGTCATAACAGTAATGCCCCTCAAGCAGGGTATATTCAAGAGCAACCTGCCCCTCGCAGGATCAGATATGAAGTTCAATGCTCAAATCCTAGGGCTCGCCCAGAACGGCAAGCCTCGGAGGAAAGACAAGGGCCAGACAGGTCTCCAGGATAATCGACGCCTATGAGGCCAGGCTCCAAGAGTAAGAGAAGGCCACTCGCAAGCAAGATAATGCTCATCTCAAAAGAAGATTAGAGAGAATGGATAAAGAACTCCATCGCAGCACCAGGCAACATCAATACCGTACTCCTAGCCCTCAGGCGAGCAAGTCTCACAGCCGAGGAAGGAGACCTAGACGTGGATCTCAAAGACTTGAGGAACACAGATCAGATGATGACTTGCTCAAGCAACAGTAACCAACTCGTAATTATAGGATCCCATCTCGAGGAAATGATGACATATGGAATTTGGTCCGAAGAGAAATGGAATAACACCCAGCACATCGGGGTGCCAGATTGATCAGAGTTCTAGCCAGGTAAGCTCTCAGGATCTAGATGAAGTCCCCTTTCTCAAGGGAAACAGAAGAAGAAGAATCCCCTAAGAAGTTTGCAATTCCCAGGTTCAAGATCGATGACGGAAAGACTGAACCTATTGACCATGTGAGGAAATACAGGTGGGCCATGACCCTCTGGAACCATAAGGATGGATTAATGGGAGGAGATCCCTCGAAGAGGAACAACGCATTAATATGTGATTTCCACAAGGAAGGTGGGCACAAAACTGAGCACTGCAAAGATCTTAAGTCTCAACTTGAAGAGTTATCCCAAACTGGGAACCTGAATGAATTTGTGTAGAAAAAGGCAGAGAAGGTTGCTGCCAATGGAGACCCAAGGCCCGATAACGTTCTCAAGGAGGATGATGACCATGAGTTCGCAGTTATTCATGGGGCATAGGATCTAAAGCAGATTCAAGAAAACTCAGCTCAGATGGAAGTTAAAAAGCTTATGGCAATAATGCAAGCTTTTCAAATCGATCCATCTAAAATGCAGACAGAAAAGCATCGGCGAGCAGATGATGTCGACTACAGCAGAAAAATTGTGTTCACAGATGAAGATTTGGTGGGAGTAAGGACCCCACATCATGATGCCTTGATCATTACACTCAGGATAGATAACTACGACGTTGATAAGTTACTCGTCGACTAGGGTATCTCATCCGATGTAATGTATCTCGATCTATTCAAAAAGTTGAAGTTAAGCGTCACCAACTTGCAGGAAGCCACTGTCCCTCTAGTCGGCTTCGCTGGTAAAGTTACCATCCTTTTGGGAAAGATTGTACTGCTAGTAAGGACCGAAACCATCCCCAAGATTATCGAGTTTTTAGTGGTCGACATTGACTCACCCTACCAGGCCATCCTTGGCAGAGGGTGGCTACATGCGATGAGGGTCGTCTCCTCCACCAACCACAAAAAATTAAAATATGTGACTGAGCGAGGAGTAATGAAGATTCATGGAGATCAAACGATGAAAATAAAGTGGTTTATAGCAGCCATTCACCCAAGGATGGAGAAGAATTTGGAGATGGTTAAGGAGAAAGATGAAAACAGGAAGGTTAGATGCCTTCCAAATAGCAGCTAAAATATGGAAGACCTGGAGTGGAGCCTACCAGGATCTTCCCCTCTGAGCAAGTCATTGAGAACCTGGAGGAGGTCACAACCGGAGGTAGCAAGAAAGACAATATGTTCTTTATCTAAGCCTCTCTCACAGATCGAGAGAAGAAGGAACTAAGAGCACTTTTTGCGAAAAAACTTGGACTTTTTTGAGTGGGAACCCTACGAGCTTCCCGGGATTGATCCTATCATGGTTTGTCATTGTTTTCACATTGACTCAACTTTCAAACCGATCATGTAAAAAGCACGGCGAACTAGACCCGAGAAGGCCAAGGTTGTGGAGAGAGAAGTGGAGAAGCTGCTGGATACAGGATCCATACGGGAAGTTCAATTCCCTAAGTGCATATCCAAACCAGTAGTGTTCCCAAAGAGCAATGGAAAATGGAGAATTTGTATTGACTTCTCTGACCTTAACAAGGCATTCCCTAAAGACAGTTTCCCTCTCTCGAAGATCGACCAGCTGGTGGACACCACAGCAGATCATAAAAGAATGAGTTTCCTGGACGCATACTTCAGGTACCACCAGATCCCTCTGTATGAACTAGATCAAGACAAGACAGCATTCATCACCAACGTAGGATTGTATTGTTATAAAGTTATACCCTTTGGGCTAAAAAATGCAGGAGCAACCAACCAGCGATTGGTCACTAAAATGTTTAAGGACCAAATAGGAGATATCATGGAGCTCTACATTGATGATATTCTTGTAAAGAGAAGGCATAAAGAATACCACCTCTCAGACCTATCAAGGACCTTTTAAATCCTCAGGAAATACCAAATGAAGCTCAACACAAGTAATTGTTCTTTCGGTGTCCAGTCAGGAAAATTTCTCGGGTACTTTGTTAGAGAGAGAGGCATTGAAGACAACCCCGACCCGATTGACGCAATGAATAAGGTGCATCCCCCCGCACGATAAGAGAAGTACAGAAGCTCACAGGCATGCTCATCGCCTTCAATCGATTCATCTCGAAGTCATTCGAAAAGTGACAGCCGTTCTTCCAGTTATTGAAGAAAAGAAAAACTGTGGAGTGGAACCAGGATAGATTGAAGGCATTAGAGGAGCTCAAAGCTTATCTCATCACACCACCCTTGCTCATAATACCTCAAGAGAATAATTTCCTGTACCTATACCTTGCAGTTTCCAGCCATGCTATCAGTTTTGTACTGGTATGGGAAAGAACGGGAATCCAGCACCCCATCTACTATGTGAGCAAGACTCACTTGGATGCCGAACAACGATACCTACTACTGGAAAAGCTCGCCTTTGCACTAGTGGTAGCCTAGAGGAAATTGAAGCACTACTTAGAAACTCACTCTATAATTATCCTTACATCTCACCCCCTTAAAGTAGTCCTGCGAAAAGAAGATCTGTCCAACAGACTACCAAAGTGGTCAGTCGAGCTCGGGAGATTTGACATCTAATTTCAGTCAAGGAATGAAATTAAGGGACAGGTCCTCGCCGACTTCATCGCAGAATTTTCTAGAGAACATCCTCATGACCAGATTCAACCCATTGGTCAAAGGGAAGATCACTCGACGCAAGGTATTTGGCGACTGTTCGTTGACGGAGCCTCCAACTCCAAAGGGAAAGGAGTGGGCATGGTGTTAGTTACCCCAGAAGATACGATCCTCGAATAAGGAATCAGGCTTAGATTTGAAGCCTCCAATAATGAAGAAGAATATGAATCATTAATAGGAGGCCTGCAGAAGGCATAGGCATTTGGGGCAAAGAAACTCCAGGTGTTGGGCGACTCACAGCTAGTCTCCAATCAGATAAGTGAAGACTTCAATGCGAGGGATGAGAGAATGGAGGCCTACCTCTCCAAAACAAATAAATTAATGTCTAACTTCAAATAAGTCAACGTTCAACAGTTTCATAGAAGACAAAATAATCATGCTGATGCCCTAGCGGCCTTAAGATCAGTGAATAATTCTGACTTGAAGAGAATAATTTTGATCGACTTCCTCGCCCAATCGAGCATTAATCAGAGTGATGAGCTGCGAGACACATATCACATTCTCCAGATTGAACTAGCCCCCAATTGGATGGACCCCCTAAGGGATTATTTGAAAGATGGTTCCTTACCAGACGATAAAAAGGCCTCTCATCAGATAAAAGTCAAAGCTGCTAGCTTTTACTTATCTCCTGAAGGCAAACTGTATAAGAGATCTTTGATCGGTCCTTACCTCCAATGCGTTCACCCAAAGGACATCAAGCAAGTTCTGAATGAGCTCCATGAGGGAATCCGTGGGAGTCATATAGGGGGCTGGTCGCTAGCTTTATAAGCAATGAAGGAAGGCTACTGGTGGCCGTACATGCAAAAGGATTATGGGATATATGCTCGCAAGTGCGAAAAATGTCAACTACACGCTCCTATGGTTTACAAACCCGCCAGCGACCTAAAATCACTTACTAGCCCCTGGCCTTTCGTTGAATGGGGAATGGACATCATGGGCCCTCTTCCTACCGCTGTCGGTAATCTCAAGTATTTATTGGTCACGATAGACTACTTTACTAAATGGATATAGGCAGAGCCGCTGGCGAACATCAGAGACGTGGATATGATGAGGTTCATATGGAAGAACATTATCACCCGCTTTGGGATCCCCAGGACCATCATTACTGACAACGAAACCCAGTTCGAAAGTGGCCTCTTCATAGTTTCTGTAACGACCATGGGATCAGGCACCATTTCATCTCGGTGGCATACCCCGGAACAATGGACAAGTTGAAGCTTCTAATAAAATCGTGATTGATGGATTGAAGAAGCGTTTAGAGTGAGCCAAAGGGGTATGGGTGAGTGAGCTACAATACATCCTATGGTCTTATCGTACTACCCCATGGCGAGTAATCGGGGAAACCCTATTCGCACTGACAAATGGTATGGAGGCTATCATCCCCTTGGAAGCTGGCTTCTCCACTATGAGGTTCGTCCTAGTCGACCAAGGCCAGAACGATGCAATATTACTCACTGAACTTGACCTAGTTGAGGAACACAAAGAGACGGCTCTAGTAAAACTAGCAGGCAGGCATTACAACTATCAGCAATAGCTATCAAAGCATTACAACAAGAAGGTCAATCCAAGAGCATTCCAAATTGGGGACTACATCCTAAGGAAAGTTCTTGGCAGTGCAATAAAACCATCAGATGGCAAGCTAGGACCAAACTGTGAGGGACCATTCAAGGTGATAAGGGACAACCTGTAAGGAGACTATCACTTAGAAATGCTGGAGGGCAGGGAGATACCTCGAGCTTGGAACACAGGCAATTTAAATAAATTCTACTTCTGGTTTCTTGTTTTAATCTTTTATTACAATGTTGAAATTTGCAATTGTTTTTTAATTAATAATAGATTGTTTGGTAGTGGCATTCTATGAAGTGTTGATTTTGTCAGAAACTTTATAACTTGTGTACCTTTTCCAAATGATAATCTCCCCTCTTAACACATAGAAGTAGGGTATTACCCTCCTTAGGTTCTCATCATTTAACACGAACAACCTCTTAGCATTGCCCCTGGCAATATATGAAGCCCTATAGAGGACCCTTAGGCAGCTCGGCCAACTGGAATTGGTCGCGAAACAATTTTTGGCTCAAAATACCTACTCAGTTAGAACATCCAACACCAGGTCTGTCCTCGCCAGTGCCACACTTCGTCCTAAGGGAGTGTGACGACACGACCTAAAAGATAAAGTAGGGCAAAATGGTATCTTAGAAGCATATTGGACTGGGAGGATACTCACACAATAAAAAAAACTTTGCCCATATCAAATCTAATCGGCTAAGAAAAGCCCAAGATAATCAAACAAGAAATCAATGAAGTGGACACTACACAACACATGTTTAGTTAGAAAATCTCCCAAAACATAATTATTTTATTAGTTCACTGCATTTACAAAGAGTTACATTGGTTGAATTAAATAAATCTTAATGAGGATTAGGCCTCCGAGCAAGATAATCAGCTACTTGCGCTCTTCGGCCATCATCTGGGTGAGGAACTAACTCCTCCTCGACTTCATTCACATCTGGATCCAGTACCTGCCTGGAGATATCATCTATGGTAACCCATTGATCATCCCACCTGAAGGGGTTGGGCATCAAACTTGAAGGGGATATCTCATGACAATACCAGAGTACTGACTTCTGGGTACCTTTAGCTCCCTGAGAGCATTCAACCATCCCATAATAAAGGATATCTCTTCAACCTCTGCTAACCTCATCAGAGCATCGGTCCAACCGTGATCATAACCGTAAGCCCACACTCGCCGAGGACCTTTCTTAAACAGTTGCCTCAGCAAGGTAACATCTCTTTGGAGACCGACAACTATAACGTACGCCCGACAAACATCTCCTTGAAGCTCGTCAATCATCCTAGTTGAACCCCTGTTATCGGTACCTGCTCGCGGACCAGCCGATGAAGAGGAACCCTACAAAACTTAAGGGGCAATGCTCGGTACATGCTCTCTAAGTCGCAAAACCTATCTCCTTAGAGGGTTATTCTCTTGTTAAAGAACTTCTCTAACTTGATTAATCTCGGAGGCATCTAGAAGTTTATCCCTCAGAGCATTCACTTCCTATTGAACGGAAGCGCCAACCTCTTCCATCTCCTGAAGCCTATCTTTCAGTTTGGCAACAAGATCCGACTTGTATTTAAAGCTCTGGTTCCTGGACCTAAGGGACTTAAAAATCCTTACAAAGGCTTGGCGAACTTGATTACCAGCATTAGGACCAATAATCATTTCTAGTTGAGAAGTAGTAGGTATATATTCATCAACATTAATCAGCTACAGACCATATAAGCATTGAAGAATAAATAAATCAGTACGTAGAAGGGAATAAAATTTCATTTCATTAAGAAAGGGTTCATAGTACATCATCAAAAGGAAAGAACAATAAAAGTGAAAAATACAAAGATTTCCCTAAAGGAGGCTAGCTGGAAACATTAATTTTCTCCAATATTGTTGGCTGCTTTCCTTTGTCCGCGGCAACAGGAATGCCTCCCTCAGACGGAGCGGTCACTGTCCCCTAGTCAGAAGGAGTACCAGTAGGAGCGGTCTGGACAGCAGGAACACCTTCATCGATAGCGGGAGCAGGTGCCTCAACCAAAATAGTCTTAGGGCCAGGATTGTGCTCATCAAAGAGTGGAGAGTCGATATCCACCTCGGCCGCCAGAAGAGCCTTGTTCCAACCCTTCTTGAAATTGAGACGACTAATGTAGCCAATCTGAACATCAGCATCTTTGTACGCAGCGCCCCATCTGGTGTTATATAAGCTCTCCTTAAGGGTGGCGACCTCCGATTGAACCTTCTTCACCTTTCCCGCGAGAACCTTGTTCTTATCCACCATAGCCAGCTTACTCGTGCAGACCAAGTCATAGGACTGCCTTAACTCCTCGATCTCCTTTCTCGCCGCCTCCTTTCTCGATTGGCTTCAGTCAGGGTAAGATTGGAAGACTTCTTGGCAGCATTGGTAGTCTTTAAGCTGGCCTCCAGCTCAATATTTTTTCTTTCCAGCTCGACATTCCTCCTCACCAGCTCCTCACGACTGTGGTAGAGGAAAGTGAAATCGGTCACAAACTCCAGAGAAGAGAAATGTTAGCGAGAGAAGTATTGAACAAAATTTTGCAAGAATAGACAAGTAAAGTAAGGCTTACAAAGGCTAGCCTCTGACTCGCCTTCAGGGCTAACTAGTCAGTCCCCATCACCTTTTGACGGTCAGCCGATAAAACTTCTCTTTCGAGCACCTCAGGAGCCAACTGAGGGGAGAGGGCAATAAAAGCCCCCTCGAGAAAAATAGACACAGGCACCAGAGAGTACCCTTCCTTTGTCCTCACCTCCTCTCTCCTCTTTTCTTCTTCTCTGTCTTTCCTCTCCCTTTCAACTCTCTTCCTCTCCTCCACCTTCTTCATTTCCTCTTCCTTCTTCCTCTCCCTCTATCTCACCATGTCCTCCTCCTCCTCCTCCTCCTCCTCCTTCTTCTTCTTCTTCTTCTTCTTCTTCTTCTTCTTCTTCTTCTTCTTCTTCTTCTTCTTCTTCTTCTTCTTCTTCTTCTTCTTCTTCTTCTTCTTCTTCTCATGTGCAGTAGACTGAGAACCAGTGGCAATATCCCCACTGCCAGATTTATGCTTCTTTAATCGACGAGAGAGAAGCATATCGTTTTGATCATCATCTCGAATTAAATTCTTCATAGGAGGAGCCATGTCTTCCTCACTGGAGCTACTTGATTCAACCTAAGACTCCTGAACCTCTGAACCCTCTTTCGAGCTGGAAGATTCTTCACTACCAGAGCTCCCCTCACTAGAATTACCTTTAGTACCGCCCTTGTTACCACCCTCACTCTCCTCAGTAGAGCTGCTCTCCTCGTCCAATTAGATTAGGTCGGTAGTAACCTCTTCTAAGATGTCTAGCTCAGGATTTCTATCCATAGGTCGTGCAATAAAACTGGACCAAACATTATTATATTCCAGAAGGAACGCCGCTGATCGAGGATGTTCACCGTCAGCTAAAAGTTCCCTAATTTTCCCGACTTTAATAAGTTTGGCAGCCCTAATCTCGCGAAGATCTAGTTCTAAGTTCTTCGTCTTCGCTAGAAAAAGAAAGATAAACAGATATGAGAAAAAACATACATAAATAGAGGATTAACAAGCAGACAAGAACTATGGCTACTTATGTATTCCTCCCCATAAAAGGGAATCACAAATCTCCCAGACCTCGACCCTTTAGTATGGGGAGGGGACAGCCAATTTAATGCCAGTAGTCCTTGTGGTAATCAGGTAGATTTACTACCAATATCTTATCAGGACTCCTAGACTGGAGGTAAACAAGACCAGAGCTTGTTCGAGAAACGGAGTAGAAGAAGAAGACTTGAGCAAGCCCTAGATTGGTGCCATAAAGCTGATTAATTTTATGCACACCATTGATAATTTTCTAAACATTGGGATAGCACTGTGCAAGAACTATATTGAAGTTACCAAAAAAGTGCAAAAATAAGTTATTTGGGGGAAAAGTAAGACCCCCCTTGGGATAACAAGAGAACATGAATCGAGTGACCATCCTCAACGTCTTTGACATTACGAGGAACTGGGGCACATTCAAGGCCCACCCAGTTTGGAATGTTGTAGTATTTCCGAAATTCAGCTGTGGACCTATTTACCTATTTTCGTCATCGAAAATGAAAAAACCTAGTAGCGGATATAAAGAAATTCCAACAGAATAAGGAAAAAGAAGAAGTTAGAAGAACTTACTAAGTAAGAGTCAGCTTGGGACGAGGCAAAGTCACAAGCAGGGACGATGAGAAGATGAGAAAGAATCTTGAAGATGGAAGATGAGACTTGAGAATAAGAGAGATACAGTTAAAGCTTGGAGAAATTTAAAGAATGCGAAGAATCTTGAAGGTGATTTAAACCTTTCTAATGATAACGGACTCGTAACGAGGTGATCTGTCGCCTAAATCAATTCGGGAAGGACACTTCAATCCTGAGAGTGTTGCATGATTCACAAAAATGCCATTAAGGAAAATCATTTAAAATTATTGAGCCCAAATTGTGACCCAAAATTTTTAGGATCAATTGTGGGTACCTCGATTTGTCACTTTGGCCTAGACGAGTATCCCAATTAAACACGGCCCAAAGTTTAGAGGCTCTGCGCAACAACTAATTCAGTTGTGACTTATTCAATTTCTAAAATCTCTCAAGGAGATATTCTAGGGATTATAGGTTAACGTGGGGGAGTCCAACACCCCCACTCTCCGAAAAACAATATGTATATAATAAACCATCAGCCCGGGGCAAATGGCATGCATTCTTTTCTGTAAACACTCCCCGGAGTAAAGAAAAATAAAATACTGCGAGCACCACTGTGGACGTAGGCTTTCTTGCCGAACCACGTATATCTTTGTATTGTGTGTGATTGTCATTCCTTTAAATTCTTTACTTATTCTGGAGATTGCCTTTGCTTGTTAATTTTTGTTGAGTTTAATTGCCACCACATGTCCAATTACAAATTATTAATTAAAAATCTCAAAACTATCTAAAATTGAATACATGGGTATTTGTAAATCACTGCACCCCAAAATATTGCGAAACAACAAAGTATATCTACAATCGACATGCTTCAAAACGAGTAGAAGTGACAAAGAAATATTCTATAAGGTGTTAAAGAATGTTATGTTCCCGATAGTTATGCATCCAATTTCGAGGCATGTAAGCATTAAAGACCTTAATATTTCTGGTCTAAAGAGACATAATAATCATATCATAATGCAAAAACTTCATCCAATAGCTACTCGAAAATCACTATCGAAGAATGTGGCGAACTCTTTGATTGAACTGTTCAACTTCTATTGACAATTATATTGAAGCTAATGAGTGTCACAAAATTGAATATGTGTAAGATAATGTTGCTCTTACACTATGCCATATCGATAAAATTTCCCCTCTAACATTTTTTGATGTTATGGAGCATTTGATAATTCATTTAGCAGAAGAGGCAATGATTGCTGGACATGTACAATTTCGATGGATGTATCCCACTTAAAGGTGTGTTATATTACGCAGTTTCTTAAATTTACCTAAATTAATGCTTATGTATAGCTTTATAGACTGTATTATTTTAATGAAATAAGTTTTTATTCACACTTAAAAATATATACTTAATCGTAGTCATCCAAAAGGTTCAATTGTTGAAGGGTACTTAGTAGAAGAATGCATGACATTTTGTGTAAGCTATTTGTGTGATGTTGAGAGTACGCATGATTGACCAGCGCGAAATTGTGAAGGAGATGACATGTCAAGTGAAGGAGGTTATACATTAGGAAAATGAGTAGTAATTAGGCTTCATGAAGTTTCATTTACATAGGCACATCGATATGTGTTAGCCAACTCAACCGCAATCGCTCTTTTTTGCGAGTAAGATTACTATTAATGAGATGTCTAATTTTAAGTAGTTACATTTTCTATTATGGCATTAAATTTCTATATTCATGTTTACAAGAAAACATCTAGTAATGCTAAAATGGGACTGACCTCGCGTTGGAGACACATGATCCTTCACACACACACACACACACACACACACATACAGACATATATATATATATATATATATATATATATATATTTACAACCACATTTTAATATAATAACACCATGTTTGATTTGATAACTTCTTTAAATTTAATTACTTTAGCATATGAAAAAATTTAGGTTCGAAATCTAAATGACAGCTGTGTATTAAAGGAAGTGTCAATTTTGGCTACAGAGCCTTCTTAGTGGGATAGGAGATACACATGGTATATATATATATATATAACCACATTTTAATATAATAACACCATGTTTGATTTGATAACTTCTGTAAATTTAATTACTTTAGCATATGAAAAAATGTAGGTTCGAAATCTAAATGACAGCTGTGTATTAAAGGAAATGTCAATTTTGTCTGCAGAGCCTTCTTAGTCGGATAGGAGATACACATGGTATATTGTAAATGGTTTTAGGTTTCTTACAAAGAAACGTGAGAGAAGGACAAATACCCCAAATAGTGGAGCTATGCTTGATTTCAACACAGAACATTCACTACACCAAAAATAACAATCTGGCATGGTTTAAAATCGTACAAAATCCAATCTGGTACAATTTAAATTGTGCCAGAATCAGGGGTGCCAGATTGCCCATTCTGGCACGCTTTTTGCACGTTTTTAAACCGTGACAGATTTTTCTTTTCTGGAACGCTTTTGGCACGGTTTATAACCATGCCAGATTTTTCATATAATAATAAAAAATAATATTTAAAGCAAATCAGGAAAATCAACAAATACGAAATCTGGTAGGAAAAATATTTATTATTTGCAAAAAAAATCAAGAATTCACAAATTGTGCACGTTGTTGATAAACTAATGTACATAAAAACTTCTAAATTTTACAAGTCTTAGTAGTTCACACAATAAAAAAAAATTAGGCAGAATTTTTTCTATTTTCTGGACATTCTAAAACCTACTAATGTAAAACCTGCATAATGTAAAGCCTGCATGGTCATAAAATATAACAGTAAAATTACAAAAGTCCATACGACCATAAAAGTTAAAAAATTAAATTACCAAAGCCAGTAGGGCCATAACACATAATTTTTTTTTAAATATGAACGACATTAAATAAACAATGCCCTTATTGTAATCCATTGACTTCTTCGTGTGTTCCACGTGGATAAAAGCTAATGATAAAATGTTATCCTGCAAAAAAGTAGGGTGCAAAAAAGAGATGATATCAGTAACCAAGTAATTTTAAAAAAATCTTATTCAAGATGAAAAATTGAAATTGCGAGTTTTACTTATCATCATATTCTCAAATCGCGAGTCTCGTGATTACTTGATCGGTTCCTACAAGTTACATTAGTCCCGCACGAGGTGTTAGTGCCTCTTACAGGGCCATTTCGGGGTTGGTTTGTATTTTCACCCTCTAACGGCATGCTTGTTAGCCGAAGTCAAGATATTTTTAAATTATTGTCGTATTCTCAAACTGGGAGTCCCGTGATTATTCGCTCAGTTCCTACGAGTTACATTTCTACCGTGCGAGGTGTTAGTGTCTTATGAGGTCATTTGGAGGTTATTTTGCGTTTTAACCCTCTAATGGCATAGTTTTAAGCCTAATCTAGATATTTTCAAATTATCATTATATTTTCAAATTGGGAGTCTCATGATGACGCGATCAGTTCTTATGAGTGACATTGGTCCCATGTGAGGTGTTCGTGCCTCTTACGGGGCCATTTGGGGGTTGGTTTGGACTTTCACTCTCTAATGACATATTTTTAAGCATAAGCCTAGATATTTTCAAAGTATCATCATATTCTCAAGTCGAGAGTCCCGTGACTAAACGATGAGTTCCTATGAGTTATATTGGTCCCGTTCGAGGTATTCATGCCTCTTATGGGACCGTTTAGGGGTTGGTTTGGGTTTTTGTTCTCTAATGGCATGTTTTTAAGTATAATCTATATTTTTTAAATTATTATCATATTCTCAAACCGAGGGACCCGTGACTATGCAGTCAGTTCCTATGAGTTACATTTGTCCCCTGCAAGGTGTTCATGCCTCTTACGAAACCGTTTAGGAATTGAGTTGGGTTTTTACGTTCTAACGTCATGTTTTTAGGTGTAATCAAGATATTTTCAAATTATCATCGTATTCTCAAATCGGGAGTCCTGTGAATATGCGGTCAGTTCCTACGAGTTACATTGGTCTCATGCGAGGTGTTCATGCCTCTTACGGGGCTATTTGGAGGTTGGTTTGGGTTTTCACCCTCTAACGGCTTGTTTTTAAGCAAAAGTCTAGATATTTTCAAATTATCATCTTATTCCCAAACTGGGAGTCCCGTGCCTACAGGGTCAGTTCCTACTAGTTACATTAATCTCATGCAAGGTGTTCGTGCATCATACGTAGTCTTTTTGGGGCTGATTTGGGTTTTTACTCTGTAACGACCTGTTTTTCAGCCCAAGTCTAAATATTTTTAAATTATCGTTAGATTCTGAAATCGAGAGTTCCATGACTACACGGTCAGTTCCTACGAGTTACATTAGTCCCATGCGAGGTGTTACTACCTCTTACGGGACCGTTTGGGGTCTAATTTGGGTTTTCACTACCTAACGACATTTTTTTATGCCTAAGTCTAAATATTTCAAATTATTGTCGTATTCTCAAATTTGGAGTCCCGCGACAATGCGATCACTTCCTACAAGTTACATTAGTTCCATGCAAAGCGAATTTTAAAATCCAGCTCGAAAGATTTGGATAACCCGTTATGCTAATGATCAATTGGATATTATGGAATATCAAGGGCGGGTCTAAAAAAGGAGCAGTTAATAGATTAAAAAGACTAAGAAGAACTCATAATTTGTCCATGTTAGTTATTACATAGCTAAAAGTTGCCAAAATGTAGGTAGGGGATTTTTTTAGAAAGATTAGTTTTGATTTATGTGTGGCCAGTGATTCAAACTCAAGATAAATTTCTATTAATCATGGTATCAAGGTTAACGATGATGGTGTTTGGGGAATGTTGGTGGTTTTTAAGAGAAATTGAGAGGTTATATTTCTATTGGTTAGTATCCAAAATGGGTTTTGTCCATAATCATTGATAATGATAATTAATGCCCCCTTTCTCATTTTTGAGGTTGTTGGCTTATGCTAGGATAACAAACTCCTGCTAAAGGATATATTTTTCACTAATTTGATAGCTCAGAGAATATTTTGCAATATACTCTAAGTACATCGACTTTCCCATCATATCTCCACATGTTGGCAAGTTTCTCCAACAATTGGCAGCCAAAGTAATGGATGTTGTATTATATAAGAATGTAAATAAGATGAGCTGAGTATAGGGTTGGTAAAGCTCAATTTTTAATATTAAAGAGGTCCAAATGAAGTTTGAGTTTATCTTGATCATCATATAAGCTAATAACATCAAGCCCCTCTAATCGAGCGGTCAATCTAGAGTATGGTATTGCTCTAGCTGACTTATTAGTATTTATCTATTTATTTACTATTACATGCCATTTATGTAACATTAATATTTCCAATAATTTGATAATGTATATATTGTGCGCAAGCTTGGTTAGTTTACAAGTTGAAATTTGAAGGGCTTCAAACTGACATAGCTCATTTTAGCATGCAGTTAGGGTAATTTGACCTACCTAGATGAGGGGAAAACAATTATTTTATTTGCAAAAGCATTTACTTTGTTTCTCTTTTGCTAAAAATAAGTAGCTCAATTACTTGTAAATGGAAAATTTTTGTACGAAATTCTTAAAGTCCAGTAGAATATGTTTGGTACGATATGAATGTGAAAGGAACAAAAAGAGGGAGAAAGAGAGAAAAGGAAACAAGTATTTTCCTTTGTATGGTTCTGAAAAGTGATATATACATTTTCTT
This sequence comes from Sambucus nigra, assembly GCA_949130495.1. Taxonomy (NCBI): domain Eukaryota; kingdom Viridiplantae; phylum Streptophyta; class Magnoliopsida; order Dipsacales; family Adoxaceae; genus Sambucus; species Sambucus nigra. The sequence continues at coordinate 376,362,437 of OX422222.1, forward strand.
TTGTAAACAACCAGTTGTGTCCCTCTAAAAGGGAGGATAAGTGAAGGGAAAGAGGAAGAGAAAGACATTAAATACTGTCGTGGGAATTAAATTCTATAATATCTTTATATTAACATATTACATAAATCATGATTTTATCCAAGTAATTTATCAGTGAAACATGTATACTTTACCAGATGATAGTATAAGTGACGCGACTAAGAATTTGTCTCAAAAGTGCGTTTTCTCTAGGCTCAAGTGCAAGCCTATCACGTTAGTAATAATCCGATAAATCGGGATCGTATCCACAGGGACCAATAATTGGTACTTGTATAGGAGAAGTTATTAAATCTTGAAATGATTCCTCAAAAGAAATAAGAAAAGATGATTAATGATTGGGAAATTTCTAGTGAAATAAAAAATGTTTCCAAGAACAATAAGCTAAAATTTGTGAAGAAATTAGATTGACAAATGAGAGAAAATAGGGTAGGGTAAAATCCCTCAAACCTTAACGAATTACCGTGTAGAATACTAGAATTGAAAATTAAAATTCTTGACTAAATCCAGCCTTTATAAATCCTAAGCATTACATATATGAAGGATCTAGCCCTCATCATACGAAATCAAAGGTAAATATAAAGAGATGAATGGACAATTACACTCTCAAAGCGTTCTTAAACATCTCAAGTACCTAGGGCAAAAGAGATTAAAAGATTGACTATGTGTGTGTAATTTTCATTCACAATTCGGTCGGAATTTAATTTACCCTCTATTTTCTATAGAAGTAATTTGCTTCGGAGTGAGTTCATGTACCCCAACCCTTAAGAATTTAGCTAGACATGATTTGATTAAAGAACAACTTCATACACAAAATTATAGGTCTAACAACTATTGAAAATAATTTGCAAAACAATTGAAATTTAACTAACATAAATACCAACTAAGAGAAAGGAATTGTTATACTTGATTTCAGCAACAGGAAAAGACTTGAATCCAGAAATTGTAATCATTCTTAGAAACTAGGGTTTATGAAAACTCCTATGAAAATTTCCTACTTCTGAATTTCTCTCCCTACAATTGACCTAAAATCCTCTCTAACAAAACCTCCTTCAGGATGAGGTAGGGCATGGGCTTTTATAGCTTCAAGTACTACGAATTTGACAGCCAGATATGCTTGTGGTGCAAGATTTCACCAGCTACGCACATCAAAATCTTCACAATAAATGCCAGAATTTCGCATGACCGGACCGGTCCGGATAGCCCTCGAATCGGTCCATTTTTTAGCCACCGGATCGGTTCTTTTTTTATTCTACCAGATCGGTTCTGTTGTCATCGGTTCGGCATCCATCTGGGGTCTACTGGACTTGGATCATTTCGAATCGGTCCGATTTCCACCGGATCGGTCCGATGTTCTTCCTAGTTGACTTTTCTCTATCCTCTTTGACTGGCCATAACTTTTGATCTCGGTCTCCGATTTGAGTGTCGTTTCTTTCGATGCTCTTGCGAAATCAAGCACTTCAACTTCCCTTTAGATGTCGAATTCGAATTCTGGATAAAAATTTATACTTTTGCCCTTTGACTTTTCTTCCTTTCATCATTTCCTTTCTTCCGGTTTCTTTCTCTCTTTTCTTGCACAAAATTCCTGTAAAATCCATAAGAAATACACGAAACTAGGGGAAATTGTTAGAAACAAACATTGTCAATGATATGGAATAAAAATGATTCAATTACCTTGTTCGAGATATCAAAATCACTAACTTAAGGGGCTAAATTCAGAAGAATTTATGCTTGGTCAAATCCCCCTAACTTAGGACATTGCACGTCCCGGGCAATGTAAAAGACATTAGTTTAATGCTCCATTCTTGAAAATTCTTTTATTGGGATAGAATACCTTTTTCGTGGGCAAGCGATTGCATTTAGCGTATGCAACAAGCCTTCAAACCCCTATGTTACCCTAGTAGGACGAGTTTTGTCTCGTGAGAGTTTGCAGTGAATATACCCACAAAATTCTTTATTGACTCAAATAAAAATCAAAATACTTAAAAATTGTACAATTTAAACTTTTCGAAAAATAATCACCATAAATTCATATTCACTTGTCTCAAACCATAGTGTGTGTGTGTAAAGCCAAAAATTAAACCTCAAATTTCCACCGATTGAGCATTACGTTACTTTTCAAAAATTCGTTTTGATTCAAATTTTTACGGATGTACTCACAAACGAATCACTCGAATTGTGGCTATTCTCTCGGTATGAATGATATATAAGAGTAAATATAATGGACACAAATTCATGCACACAAAATTTAAAAAGAAGGAAATATATGGTGAAACGATTTCATCATCGGAATACAGTTATTAGGAAACGGGAAATATCATCTCTTAATCACACCATTTAATCTCTCATATTATCTTTTTGTATCTTAGCTCTCCACGCGGTAACCAATTTCGCCATTCAGACTCAGTTAGGACTTTTCGAGTCAAAAAGTGTAAAGGGTAAAATTGGGAATAGACGGAATGTTCGAAATTGGAAAATGTCCTTATGACATCCATTTGTGCTTTTTCGGGCATTTGCTCATTTTTCTCTTTCTTTTTCAATTTTCATTTTTTTTCTTTTTCTTTTCTTGCTATTTTTGTTGAGCATATCTATTTTTTCTTCTTGCCCCTTTTTATAGCACAATTTGGACTTACTTGATGAATTTTCTCAATTTTCACAATTTCGGGCTATTTGGGTTTTTCGGGTTATCAAACGAAAGGGACATATTTTATTTGGCTCAAAGTGGGTTGCAAAGGGATAATTTTTCACAACTTTATTTTGGCTAATATTTTTGGGTTAAACAAACGAAGGCCTACTTCAATGTCCAAATTGCTAATCACCTTACCATATGCATCTCGAGATTAATTAAGTTTAGAGATATATTTAGCACGAATTTTGAGACAACATTTCACACATTTCCCATAACCGATCAAAACAAAGGATTGAGATCATCAACGAATTAATAAAATGCTAAAAAGAACTTTGAGTTAATCATAAACTCGGATTGATTTAAAAACTCAAAAAGATCGATAGGCTCGAAATCTCACCGGGTTGGATCAATCTCCACACTTATTCGTTAAGTCGTCAATTTTCTTTCAATTTCCATCTTTGGTCAATTTTGGCTTAGTGCATTTCGATTGTTAACAATTTGAGACTTTAAATAGAATAAAGGTGATACTTTTGAAAAATTTAAATTTCAATTTTTATTTATTTTGAAGAAAAATATTTTTGGCTTTTTTTTTTCAACTTTTTTATATACATATATGCGAAGTTTTATGAATACGCACTTGTCATCCCTCCTAACTTAGTGATTTGCATTTTCCTCAATCAATTGGACGAGAGAGATAAAGAAGACAACATTATTAGTGCGATAAATAAAACAAGCAATTATCATATTAAAACTGTATAATACATCCCACTGTGTAGACAAGAAATCAAAAACATAAGTAATACAACTTAAAGGGGTAGCGGGGCATCCTAAGGGGCGGGTGGGGAACGGTACGGACCGGGAATAGCAGGATCATAAGGATTGTAATAGTAAGGAGGAAGAGGGGCCTCGGGACCCAACTGAAGTTGGTACAAGTCCGCCTGCATACGCAGTACCAAACTCATGTCCCTCTCGTATGACGTCACGAACCCGTCAAAACGCGTTTCAAGAGAAAGAACGCGCTCAGTCAATCCCGTACAAACCGGAACATAATCCGGATCATCAGTTTCATCATATTCTTCCTCCTCCCCTTCTTCCATCTCAACATCCTCATCAGCAATGTTCTCTTCCTCATCGATCTCCTCATCACTCGAATTATCGCCGCGCCTTGCACGGATTAGCTGGATTTGCCTTTCACTTCGAGTGCGGGATTCTTGCCCTAATGGCTTGGGAAAGTTGATAAGGTCTTGTGGCACTTCAATCCCGGCATCCTTAAGTAAGGATGTAATGAGACGACCATAAGGAAGAGGGGCGCGACCCTTTTTATCGTAGGCCACAAAGAGAATATCAGAGTAAAATGTTCGGGCCAAATTGATAACTGTTGCATGGTCAAACAAATGATACATCATTATTGCTTGACGCGGGCGCATTGCTGAATCATTGGACGTTTGCAAAATATTGGCACAAACAAGGTGAAAAGTGAACCGTGCCTTGTCGGATAACCGACCAACGGGAAAGGTCTCGGTAGTCCAAATCACGTCGGGCTCTATTCTTGAGATGAAAATTTCTTTGGACAGAACAGGGTCCGGACTGGGATAAGCAAATTCATCGGGAGTAACCACACCGTAAGACTCGAGTTTCTGGGCCAGAATTTCACGGGAGAACGGTATTGATGTGGAATCCACAAAAGCTTGTGATTCAAATTCAGCGGTACGGACTAGCGAACCGTAAAATTGGCGCACTTTATTTTCCCAAACTGCCTCATATGGTTCATTGAAAAATCTTCACCAGCCTCTTGTCATGAACATGGCTGTGACAGAATTAGGCAGTTGATCCAAAGAACTTGACGTTCAATGAGGATTTTTCGGGTGGGACTGAAAAACCGTCGGCACCAATTTGCTTCACGGCGAGAACGGTACTCTCCATTGCCGTCGGACAAGACTTCAATGGAGGTATATTTCTGGGGAGCAGCCATGGGTATGGAAGGAGTGGACAGAAAGTGAGAGAGAAGAGAGGATATGGAGGTGTGAAGGAAAATGAGGTGGGGGATGGATATATTTATAGGATGGAGAATGAAATAGGAGGGAATGGATGGGGGGAAATAGGGGGGACGAATTTTGGGGGGAAAATAAGGGATTGGGGGGATGAATTTGGTTTGGATTGAAGAGGTGTGAACCTAGGGAAGTAGCATTCTGCAGATCACCAGATCGATCCGGTTATAAGACCGGACCGATCCGACTTAATCGGATCGGTTCTTTTAATTCAGGGTCGGACCGGTCCGGTCTGCTGAATCTCAGAAATTCCTTTTCTCTATTGTTCTCACTTTTCATGCTCCTTTTCTCCATTCCAATGATTCCTATACAACTTCTCTCACTTCAAAATTCCCGCAATGCTCATCAAAACCTTAACACCCCTAAAATCATTGGATTCCCTACCCCGGCCTAACACGTACTTACATCTCCTAACTCCTAAGACTCTTATTTACAACAATCACCCCATACATGTCGGGGGTGCGACGACCTCTCCTCTCTTTTTCAGTCAATCCCCATAAATGGGGTCCGACAACCAGATTGTGTTGGCTTCCTTGACGATTGCTTCCATATACGGCTTGATATGATGCCCGTTGACCTTAAATGTGTTTCCCCCTTTCTCATCTTTGAGTTCAACAGCTCTATGGGGAAATACCTCTTTCACAATGAATGGACCCGACCATCTTGACCGCAATTTTTTGGGAAACAAGTGTAACCTTGAGTTGTAGAGAAGTACTTTTTATCCCGAATGAAACTCTTTCCTACGAATGATTCTGCCATGAGCTCGTTTCATTCGATCTTTGGATATTTTAGCACTTTCATACGCATCATTGCGTATTTCTTCTAACTCATTCAACTGAAGTTTACGTGTTTCACCGGCCTTATCCATGTTGAAGTTCACCCTTTTGATAGCCCAATACGCTTTGTGTTCGATCTCAACCGGAAGATGACAAGGCTTGCCATACACAAATCAAAATGGGGACATCCTAAGGGGATTCTTGTATGCAGTTCTATATTCCCAAAGCGCATCATTCAATCTGAGAGACCAGTCTTTCCTATTAGGTTCGATTGTCTTTTCCAAGATATTTTTGATTTTCAGATTGGCGAGCTCGGCTTGGCCATTCGATTGAGGGTGATAGTTGTTCCAACTTTATGGACAACTCCATACTTTCGCATGAACTTCTCTATAGGCCTATTGCAAAAATGGGTACCATTATCACTAATTATGGCCTTAGGCATTCCAAAACGAGAAAGTAAATTTTCTTGAATGAATTTTATCACCACTTTATTGTCATTCGTCCTTGTAGCTATGGCCTCTAACCATTTTGAGACGTAGTCTACAGCGACGAGGATGTATAAAAAACCAAAAGAAGGTGGAAAAGGACCCATGAAGTCAATACCCCAACAATCAAACAACTCCAAGACTAGAATTGGGGTTAATGGCATCATGTCACGGCGAGTAATAGTTCCCATTCTTTGGCATCTATCGCATGATTTACAAAAAGTATTCACATCCCAGAAGATTGTGGGCCAGTAGAGACCGCTTTGAAGGATTTTCGCAGCAGTTTTATTTTTGGAAAATGACCTCCACATGCTTCCGTATGACACAATCAAATTACCCCTTGGATTTCTTCATCAGGTACACATGTCTGGATGATTTAATCACCACAATACTTAAACAAATATGGATCATCATAAAAGAACATGCGTGACTATGTAATGAACTTCCTTCTCTCTTGCGGAGTCCAATTAGAGGGAACAATTACAGTGACAATGTAATTGACTATGTCCACAAACCAGGGGAGAGAAGAAGTAGCAAATAGATTTTCATCCGAAAAATACTTGTCTATGGGAATGGGATCAATAGGTACGTCGGACGATAGGCGTGACAAATGGTCAGCCACGACGTTCTCTACTCCTTTCTTGTCTTGAATCGAGAGATTAAACTCTTGTAAGAGTAGGATCCACCTGATTAGACGGGGTTTGGCATATTTCTTACTCAAGAGATATTTGAGGGCCAAGTGATCAGTGAAACAAATGATGGGCGACCCAACAATGTAAGAGCGGAATTTGTCTAGAGCAAAAATGACTGCTAGTAACTCTTTCTCTGTAGTAGAGTAATTAAGCTGAGGGTCAGATAATGTTCTGCTAGCATAGTAAATAACATGAGCTTTCTTGTCCTTTCTTTGTCCAAGAACGGCCCCAATTGCGTAATCACTTGCATCACACATAAGCTCAAAGGGGAGTGACCAATCAGGAGCTTGGATGATAGGAGCGGAAATTAGCATGCTTTTAAGTTTATGAAAAGCTTCTTGACATGCTTTATTCCATTCAAATGGAGTGTCCTTCATGAGAAGATTACTCAAAGGTCTAGCGATGGCACTAAAGTCTTTGATAAATCTTCTATAAAATCCAGCATGGCCTAAAAAGGACCTCACATATTTAAGTGATTTTGGCGGGGGTAACTCAGCTATTACTTCAATTTTTGCTCGATCAACTTCAATCCCCCTAGATGAGATTATGTGGCCTAAAACTACGCCCTCGGAAACCATAAAATGGCATTTTTCCCAATTGAGGACTAAGTCTTTTTCCACACATCGGAATAGAACTTTTTCAAGATTAGCCAAACATTGGTCGAAAGATGGACCGAAAACGCTGAAATCGTCCATGAACACCTCAAGACCTTTTTCAATCATATCGCTAAAGAGACTTAGCATGCACCTTTGAAAAGTTTTTAGTGCATTACATAACCCAAATGGCATATGTTTATAGGAAAACGTACCAAATGAACATGTAAAGGTCGTCTTTTCTTGATCAAGTACATCCACTTCAATCTGATTATAACTAGAATACCCATCTAGGAAACATTAGTAAGGATGGCCCGCCACTCGTTCAATCACTTGATCGATGAACGATAAGGGAAAATGGTTTTTTCTAGTTCCAACATTGAGCTTTCGATAGTCAATGCATACACGCCACCCGGTGGTGGTGCGTTGAGGTATTAGTTCTCCCTTGGCATTTTCAACCATGGTCATACACGATTTTTTTGGAACGACCTGAATTGGGCTCACCCATTTACTATCAGAAATGGGATAGATAATCCCAGCATCTAGCAATTTGATGATTTCCGCTCTTACAACATCTTTCATGGTTGGGTTTAATCGCCTTTGCATCTCACGCGATGGCTTCACCTCTTCCTTAAGATGGATTTTATGGGTACAAATCAATGGACTTATACCTTTCAAATCTGCTATAGTCCAACCAAAAGCATTCCTATGCTTCCGTAACACATCCAACAACATACCCCCTTGCTCTTTTTCTAAACTGTAAGAAACAACAACAGGAAATGTATCATTATCTCCCAGAAAGCATATTTGACATGCGGGGGTAGTTTCTTCAACTCAAGACTAGGAAATCTATGTTCAGAGGGAATCATGGTTGTCTCCCTCAGAGGTAATTCTTCAAACCTAGAAATACAATAAACATCTCTTAAACTCTCAAAACTCACATCTTCTTCTAACCAAGTTTCCAACTCTTCCACCTCACGCTCAAACGTAGTATAACGACTCTTTTTCTCACCACTTTGCACTAAACACACCTCCAATGCATCTCCTCCTATGATTCTTTCGATGTGTTCATCCACCATTTCTTCAATAAAATCAACCTCAAGAATTTCATCCTCATCACCCATTTGGTTAGTGACATTGAAAATATTGGTCTCGAGAGTCATGTTTCCAAAAGTGAGTTCCATTTGGGCATTCCGTGTATTGATCAAAGCATTAGCAGTAGCTAAAAATGGACGGCCCAATATTATTGGAACAAGATTTTTTGTATGGGGAGCAGGCTCAGTGTCCCATATGACAAAATCAACAAGGAAGTAGAACGTGTCCACTTGAACTATCACATCCTCTACAACCCCACGAGGCACTTTCACTGTTCGATCAACTAACTGTAGAGTGATTCGGGTAGGTTTTAAATCACCTAAATCAAGCTGCTTATAGATGGAGTATGTAAGGATGTTCACACTCGCACCTAAGTCAAGCAATGCTTTTTCCACTCTTTTTTCTCCCATGACACACGAAATTGTGGGTGCACCAGGATCCTTGAATTTTGGTGGTAAATCATTGAGAAGGACTGAGCTCACATTTTGTGCCAAGAAAACATTCTTCTTTACCTTGAGCCATCGTTTGACAGTCAAAAGATCTTTGATGACCTTAGCATATGCTGGAATTTGTTGAATAACATCAAGGAAAGGCAAGTTCAATTTTACTTGCTTCAAGACACCCAACACTTCTGTACGTAACGCCCATTTTTTGGGTGGAGCTAAGCGTTGAGGAAATGGAGAAGCAGTTGGTAGTTTAACCTGAATTTCAGATTCAACTCCCTCATCTTTGTCTTCCGTATCCGATGGAATCTCAGCAGACTCAGAAATTTTAGATTCCTTGGGAATTTAAGGTTCAAATCTCTCATCTTTCTCCTTTGGAAGTTTTGGTGCTAGATCAATTACGCGGCCACTACGAAGAGTAGTAACAGCTTGACATTGTTCTGGAAAATCCGATGATGTGGAGCTAACCGTGGGTTGTCCTTGAAGAGGAGGTCTTTGGCCTTGGGTTGTGAATTTACCCTTCTCTTGACTATTCATCGCAGATTGCAACCTAGAAGTGCTAGTATGAATTTCAGTGAACATTCGATCATATTTAGCATTGCTCTCTTTTTTAGATTAGATGAATTGATTCAGGTTATCTTCAATAGATCGCTTACGTGGAGAAACTTACGGACCAGGAGGTGGTACCTGCATAGGATTTAGCATCGGAGGAGCCACTTGCTGAAATTGAGGAGGAGGTGGTAGAGTCATATGTGGGTTAGGAGCCATCCCCCCTTGGGGTTGTCCATAATTGAACCCAAGATTATTCCTCCATGATTGATTATATGCATTCCCTTGCTGTACATTATAATTTCCATAAAACCCCCTATTGCCTCATGTTGTTCAGTGTACATTGCCTTGTATGCAGGGATGGTAGGACATCCTTTGGTAGAATGACCTGCAACACAAATGGCACACACTTTCTCCTTCCCGGCTGGCACGATTCCAGCTACTTCACTCAACCGCACTTCAAGCATGTCACTAAAATTCTTCTCCAATTGGTCAAATTTTCGATCCAACAAAGTGTCCTTGTCTAAGTGATAGATACCGGAGGCAGCAGGCACATTGGACGCTTGTCTATTTCTATTTTGACTATTGGGATCAGAAATATCCCATGCTTGGGTAGTCTCTGCTACATATTTCAGATGAGCCTCAGCATCGCTCGAGTCTAACTCCCAAAAAGGTCTTTCGCATAATGGTTTGAACAAGTTGTTTAGATGCTAAAGTAAGGCCTTGATGGAAAAATGAAATCAAATGATGTTTTTCAAAGTCATGATGTGGGCAAGCATTAACTAACTCCTGAAATCTCTCCCAACACTTATCGAAGGCCTCATTTTCATTTTGTCGAAAAGATTGTATTTGAGCTTTAACAGAATTGGTTTTGTGTTGAGGAAAAAATTTGGAGAGAAACTTGGTATGCATATCTCTCCAGGATAACACAAAATTTGGGGGTAGCGACCATAGCCTGGTCTAAGCTTTATCCTTTAAGCAAAAAGGGAAAAGCTTTAATCAGATAACATCTTGTTGGCAAGCTTGGTCACCAAACGTCTCACATGCTTCCTCGTACTCTCTAATGTGGAGATATGGTTTTTCAGAATCCATCCCATGAAATGTGGGAAGAATTTGAATCATCCCATTTCGAAAGTGGAACTGACCAGTATTATACGGGAGTAAAATGCAACCAGGGGTAACAGTTCTCTCATGAAATAACAAATCTTTCATGGGAAGGTATGGTATCTCATCCTCTCCAGCACCAACACCAACACTACCTTGCACAGACATATTGCTACCAAGAGATTCAGAACTCTCACTCAGTGTTTGACTCGATGAACGACTTGTGATTGAATTGTTACGCGAAGGAGGTGGAACCCAAAAATGAGGAGACTCAGTGGTATACACCTTTTACAGATAGGATGATGAAGGAAATAGAGTTTGAGTAATACCGTTAATGAGAGTTTTGCTTTGTGTCGTCAAAAATAGAAAGGGAGATGTAAGGGCTTGTTGTGTTATGAAACTTCTATCCAACGACATAATTTCTTTACTATGAACTCCATTGAGATCCAGTTTTTTGGGGACAAAAAAGTTGAGATTGACAGCGAGTGAGCGAGAGAGAGGGCGGGGTGAAAGTGTAGATGTCTCAAAATGAAAAGTCAAATGAATTTCTAGTATTTTCTTGTGTCAACTAAGCTTTTCAAATTTGACACGATTTTGGTACGGTTTAAAATCATGCTATATTCTAGCACGATTTAAAACCATGCCAAATTATTAATAAACCGCGCCAAATTTTGGTATAGTTCTAAACTATGTCAGATTCTTCTTGTTCAAGCATGCCAGATTAGTAGTTTTGGTGTAGCGGTTATGCAAGTGCAAAAGAACAATCGACCTGTTTTGTAAGATGTCACATATTAGAGAGTGTTGATAGATATAATTGAATTGATTTAAACAAATGAGTTTATGTTTGTGTAACTAAAGTGTGATTGGTTTGTTAACAATTTAGGAATGGTGATAGACGAATTTGGATTCACATTGGTGAATTTCAAACATGTATTATACAAGAATAACTGATTGTCCAAAGAACCCTTCTTATTATACTCTCAAACCAAACAAGCTTGGTTTGTGTGAGACCCTGTAGTAGAAGACTGTCATGTTGTTGTGAAGATGGCACCAAAATATTTGTATGATATGTACGGAAAATATGCTCGTGGAGATGTCACAATAAATGTGGAAGTGCATCCTTACAACACTAGGAACTAAATGATAACACAGTAAACCAAGATGAGAATATTACATAGATTAGACATGGTGTGGAGGGAATGACTATCAATGATATCATTGATATGAATGTTGATACTGATATGCCTATTGAGGTTGATGTTGGTTTTGGCTCTCCTATTTTTTCGTTTTAGTTTATTTACAGATTTTCCATTTTGGCTCAAATCTATAAATATGAGTGTTATTTCTATATTTTGAGAGAAGTTTGAGAGCTATTTTGAGAGTTTTTAAAGGTAAAAGAGAGATAGAGAGCTACTTTGAGCAAGGTGAGTTCTTGAGGTTGGTTAATGATTGACTTTTGAGAGAGATAAGTGAGGTGTTTGTGTAACCATTGATTCCTAGCCATTTATTTATAAAAGAAGATATCCTACCATTTGTGGATGTATCCCAAAGCTTGGGTGAACCACGTAAATTGTTATTGCTTTGATTATTTGTTTCTTGTATGTTCTTATTGTCACTTTATTGATGCTTGGTCGATTTGACTGGGAGTTTGCACACTAGTTCATTTTGGGAACAAGGTCTAGGGTGTTTTTCACACACAAAGCGTTTGATAAAATTCTCGAGTGAGTTTTATCGTCTTCGTCTATAGAGATAGTCTTGCTTTATCGTAACAAGTAGTATCAGAGCTTTGGTTGCATTATTTACCCAATATTTTGGTTCGAGGTTGAATCAATTTTGGCAATTTTGACATAACTTTTGTTTTTATTCCAAATGACAAAAAATGTGGAGAGTACCCGAGAATCAACCTCTACGAGCGGAGGCTCTAAGAGGTGGGATCCGACTTATAAATCAAGTGGATCAATGAAGACGGATATGAAGTATTTTGATGACAAGATCAATTTTGGGTTATGGCAAAGACGAATGCGAGGCGTTTTGTCCAATAGAGGTTGAAATTAGCATTGTTGGGGGAAAGGGGACGACCGGTAGGCATGACTGATGCCGAGTGGATTGAAATTGATGAAAGATCAGCTTAGTGTATTGAGATGCTTATAACGAATAATGTGTTTAATAGCGTGATAACGTAGACCATGGCTAAAGGCATGTGGGATAAGCTAGAAGAGATTTATTTGGGGAAGTCGTTGTCAAATAAATTATTCCTCAAGAAGAAACTCTTCAAGCTTGAGATGAAGGAGGGTGAGGATATGATGAAGCATATCAACATTTTTAATGCCTTGATAAATGACTTGAACTGGATAGACGTTCAATTCATTGATGAGGATCGAGCATTATTATTGCTTGTATCATTACTCGATTCATATGAGCATTTTGTGACCACTCTCATGTTTGGGAAGTCTACGCTCCGGTGCAACGAGGTTGTGCAAGGTATTCGATCTCATGTCACGATGATAAAGAAGGAAGGTGGAGGTGATGAGTATTCCCATAATGAAGGCCTTACGGCGAGAGATGAAGGTGGGCAAAATGGCGAGAGGAACTCTAATCGGGGATTTAATGATGGTAGTAGGTCTAGATCGAGGGGTGTTGGTGGTAAAGGGATGACATGATACAAGTGTCGAAAGTAGGGTTATATGATTTGAGAATGTCGTTTGTGGAACGACAAGGTTAAGGGAACGGTTGATTCTGAGAGGGCAACGGTAGCGACTGCGGATTATGAAGATGAACTTGGAGAACTTCTCACAATCTCTAAGGCTAACTCTCTTTCCCAATATGATTGTATATTAGATTCGGGATCGTCGAATCACGTTTGCTCCGAAAGGGAATATTTTGAGACTTTCACGAAAAATGGAAAAGGTTACAAGTCTTTGGCTAACGGAGAGAAGGTTTCCATTAAGGGTGTCAGGATGGTGAAACCCAAGATGTCTGATGGGGTGGAACAAACTTTGGGTAGTGTGGCCTATGTCCAAAAGTTACGAAAGAATTTGATATCCATTAGCCATTTGGATTCCAATGGTTGTCGTGTGACGGTGGTGGGTGGAGTCTTAAAAGTCACACGCGGTTGTATGATCCTAGCGAGGGGAGAAGAGAGAGAGGGGTTGTATCATCTAAATCAGACTTTGATGAATATGGGGAGGCGGTGTGCACAAGTGATCGAACGTTCGAGGCATGTCTCGTTTGTGAACAAAGAGGAGACATTAGGTGCTAGTTTTCCGAGAGTAGACGGTAGTGATGGGAGAATACCTACTAGTGGAGGGGATGGGTCGAAGTCCCCCTCCAGGGCTAATGGGTGATGTTGACTCAGTTTAGTTGCACATATGCATTGGCCGATTGGAATCTAGGAGGTGTAGGACTGTGATGGATTTGAGGTGTGTGCATCTAGTTCAAGGTAGGCCAATGAGTTATTGTTTGCGAGCATTGGGAAACGAGAATTTTTCATGACAAAGACTTGGTACATATTTCGAGGGTGAGATTTGCAGGGTATGAGAGGCGAGGAATTTTCCCTCTCATCCGTGGTTATTTCTGAAGGTGGAAGATGGTGTTGATTTGTTTGAATGTTTCGTGTGAAGAGGGTGTATGCTATATGTATTGTATGGGGGTGTACTTATCGAGTTACATAAGGAGTGAGATTCAACGTATGGTTACATGGGAAGCATTCAGATGCATGAGATGGAGAGTTCCTAGTTTAGAATTTGGTTCCTCAGTGGGTGGAGCCATTTGGAGTCTTGGATTAGAGACTTACGGTATCTCACTTCATGGTTGAAGTTTGGGGTGGCTTAGCATGGGTTGAGCATATTGGCTTGTTTGTCATCGGTATGATCTTCGAGCGGATTTGATGTTTGTATTTCGAGTTTAGTTGGATCACCCGAGGGAATAGCATTAGCTTGGTAGATGGTGGCACGATTTTCAAGCAGGTTCAATTTCATCATTCTAGAGATTGGTTGGATCGTTAGGATCGCCAAGGTGGAGTTTCTTAGTTTTGGCTCTCCTATTTTTTCAGTTTTAGTTTATTTACAAATTTTCCATTTTGACTCAAAGCTATAAATACAAGTGTTATTTCTAGGTTTTGAGAGAGGACAAGTTTGAGAGCTATTTTGAGAGTTATCAAAGCTAAAAAAGAGATAAATCTCCCATTTGAGGGGTGATTTCTTGTGAGGTTGTGAGTGACTATCTAAAAGAGATAAATTGTGTGTGTGTGTATAACCTTTGGGTTCCTCCATTTATCAATGGAAAGAAGAAATCCTCCTTGGTGGATGTAGCCCAAAGTTGGGTGAGCCACGATATATCGTTGTTGTTTTTCTTTGATGATTGCTTGTATGTTCTTATTGTCTCTTCATTGATGCTTGGTTGAATTGATTGGGAGTTTGCACACTAGTTCATTTACGAAATAAGGTCTTAGGTGTTTTTCGCACACCAAGTGTTTGATAAAATTCCCAAGTGAGTTTTATTGTCTTAGTTGCTAGAGATAATCTTGCTTTAGCACAATAGTTGATGACATTTCAAGTGATACGGATGGTTTCGAGGCTTGTGATGAAAGCTCGGATACTGATGATGAAATTAACGAGACTAATATAAATGAACGTGATAAAGATGTAGAGTATAGTGATGAATATGATAGAGAAACTGATGATTATGACACTGAGAATGATGAAGATGAAAATAGACAAGTATGGTTATTTTTATGGATGGTTAGATATAAATGGAATGTTACCGTTTTTTAACTGATTAAGGAATGGTTGAATTTAATTACAGATGGTTAGGTATTAATAAAATGTCACATTCTTTTCTATCTAATTTCTATCTTTTTAATAATTAACTAATGAAATGTATTTCTATCTTTTTAATAATTAACTAATGAAAGGTTTTAGGTTTAATGATTTCATATTTTATTCATGACTACATCTACTAATGAGTGATAAATTATTAACAATTGTGTTGTTTGTAATATTAGGTTGATATGGCATCACAAAGGCTATTGGTGACGATAATGCACTCCCATTCCCACAGCAGTCTTTATCCCGTTTTCATTTTCTTTATGATTCTAGCTCAGGCAAAGTATCACACCTAATTGATCATGGAAGCAACAACTCGACAGAGAGTTAATCTATTGGTGACAATAACAGAAATTAAATAAAATACAAACATATTTTCTTTAATTTTATCATAGACAATAAAAAGATATTGAATTAAAATTAATAACAAAAAAATCACAAACAAATATTGACTAACTAAAAGTTAATACTATGTGCTCTAACATATCACTCCTTATAACTTAAGAAAGCAGGTTCTCCACCATCTAAAAAATATAAAGTCACAACCAATCCCGTGTTTTCATTTAAATGCCTGCAATACAAGCATAATGAAAAGCTAATATGCATACACTGCCCTGTATCAATAATGTGAATGTCTTATATTTTAAAACCTACTTTGTACTATGGATAATAATATGTGTACTAAATCAGTAAAAAAAATATACACTACTGATTTTAGATGGTAAGTAATTACTTTATTTAGTCAAGAATACTATCATACTATGGACAATTCTTCTTTTTGGCATGGTACTATGGATAATAATATGCAATACTAAATCAGTAATAAAAACTGTACAGTACTGATTTCAGATTGTAAGTAATTACTTTATTTAGTCAAGAATACTATCATACTATGGACAATTCTTATTTTTATCATGGTACTATGGATAATTTATCAGAAGATCAGAATAAATACTACCTACCCCTCGAGTTTAATATAAAGTATATGTTAGTAGGTCTTAAAAATCAAAATTCTAGAAGATAGAAAAATGTCTAATTAAGAACATCCATATTTACATAGATAATTAATTATCACGGGATACGCCTAGAGGATCTGAATGTAGTATATTATCATGCCCATACTGGTTCCACATATGATGCACATCATGCCATAATTAAAGGCTATTTGACTGATTTTACAAAGACACAACCATAAGATGAGTAACTTGATTATATTTAGGAGATCATACAGCTGTAGAAGTTTATTTGTTATAGGTCGTTAGTGTTCCTAAAATGTCTCCATGTATCCCAAGAATATCTCTATTGTAATCTCTATTTAAACATAAAAAATCAGTAGAATACTAATAGTTTTGGTGACATCATACTTCTACAGTTTGCAAAAACTCTTTATGGTATCAGAGCTTACAAGCTCTTATGGCTACCACATCAACGTCCATTTCTTTATCAGCAACAAATCTTCATCATCTAATAGCAATCATTCCCCTAAAACTTTCTGCCAAAAATTATCTTTTATGGAAAACTCAAGTCTTTCCACTCAAACAAAGCCTCCAACTTGAAGACCATCTATTGTCCAGTAAACCTCCTAGTACAGGTGGTGACAAAGAAAACTCTTTCAGTATCGAATGGACCAAAATAGATATGCTGCTTCATAGGTTTATTACCGGAACACTAACTGAGGAGGCTCTAAGCCATATTATTAGCTCTGACTACCGTACGTGATGTTTGGAACCGACTTGAAGAAGTCTATCTTCAAGCAACGAAGGAGCAAGAATTACAACTGAAACAAAAGGTGCAGATACAAAAAAAGGATACCATTTCTCCTGATGACTATTTGATGCAATTCAAAAATATATGTGATAATCTTACAGCTATTCAAAAGGCGATTGAAGATTAAGACAAAACAGTTCAACTTTCTCATTGTCTTGGACCAAAATATGATGTCATAGTCACATTAATGTTGGCTAAACCTCCATTTCCTACCTTTGCTCAATTTGTCCCTGCTCTTCAAAACTTTGAACTCCGAGCTGCTATGCTCGAACTAGAGGCACCGAAAAACACCAATCCCCAGTTTGCTTTCAATGTTCAACGCACCCATGGAAGAGGATTCTTCAGACGTAATCGTGGTCGAGGTCCCCACAATTTTACCTCAAGGGTCGTGGATTTGTACCTGCAAGTTAGTACAATAGAAATTCAAATTCTCTCTCATTCTTCAATGATGGACCTACTAGAATTAATCCTGGACATGCCAATAGGCCACCAGGTGGTGGGATGAACGATGTTTCACCTGTCAATCCTGTTAATCCCACACCGTGCCAAATTTTCAAGAAAGAAAATCATACTGAAGCTCGGTGTTGGTTTCAGTATGACTATGCCTATGATGCTAATGAAAATATTCCTCAAGCACTTATGTCTACTACTTTGGACGATACCAGTCATGACCCCAATTGGTATAAAGACACAAGCGCTACCTCTCTTATGACCGCTGACAAAGGTACTCTTTATTCACTTCGTAACTATAATGGTAAGTCATGTGTCATTATTGGAAATGGAACCCCACTCCCTATTACTCATATTGGTCATACTACTATACCTTTACAGAATGTAAATTTAAAATTTCATGATGTTTTGGTTGTCCCTACACTCACTAAAAACCTTATCTCTGTTAGTCAGCTAACTTAATCCAACTCATGTTCTGTTTAATTTGTCTATTCTGGTTTCAAGATAAGGGATTAAGCCACGAGGAAAATTCTAGCCACCGGGACTAATCACGGAGGTCTCTATGCCTTAAATGACAAAGGAGATGAAGCAACCCTGCTTGCAATAAGGTCTGACAAAACATAGGAAAGAGCTGGACACCCAAACTTCAAAGCTCTTCATCAATTAGAATCTTAGGGGACTATCGATGTAACTAGTTGGCTAAAAAATCTGAGTGTTTGTAGTAGCTGTCAAATAGGAAAGAGCTGTCATTTACCATTTTCTTCCTCTAATAATATTTCCTTTGCACCTTTGGAAAAAATACATTGTGATTTGTGGGGACTTGCCCCTGTGACTTTCGTCCAACATTTTCGTTACTATGTTATTTTCGTGGATGATTTTCCTCGCTTCACATGGTTTTATCCGTTGCGAAAAAAATTAGATTTCTTTCACACATTCTTAAATTTTCATAAAATGGTGGAACGCCAATTTAATTTTCCCATCAAAATATTTCAATCTGATGGAGGCGGCGAATTCAATTTAACGGAGTTCCTTGCGCATCTTCGTAATTGTGGTATTTTGCAACAAATCTCTTGTCCACATACTCCTCAACAAAATGGAGTTGCCGAACGAAAGCATCGGCACTTAGTTGAAAGGGGTTTCACACTTTTATTTCATGCTAACTTACCAAAGAACTTATGGGTCGAGACTTTTATGACTGATGTCTATCTTATTAATCGGCTACAGTCTTCCACCCTTCATATGAAGACGCCATATAGTTCCTTGTTTGGAAAAGATCCGGATTATCAATCTCTTAGAGTTTTTGGTTTCAAGTGTTTTCCATACTTACAGGATTACTCTAAGAACAAGTTTGCTTATAAATCATTCCCGTATGTTTTTGTTGGCTACAGTCCCCATTACAAAGGCTATCGTTGCTTGCATCCGCCTTCTAAACGGGTGTATCTTTCCCGACATGTGGTGTTTGATGAAAAAGTTTTTTCTTATGCCAACCCACCTTCTTGACATGACCCCTCAACTAACCTTGCACCAACAGCCACATTTTCTAACAGGGAAAAATTATTTGTTGCACCCTCACCCACTCCTCCAACCACCACACCCATTTTCCCACCTATTGACTTCTGATATGTCACCTGCTACTCCAAACAAGTCGACTATCCCCATAGACTTCCCATTACCCCCCGCATCTCTCATAACCGACCCCTCTCCCTCTGTCTCCTCTCATTCCAATTCTAATTTCTCTTCCCCATCTCCCATACCCATTTCCGCCACAATCGTAAACTCCCTGCCTACACTTCCCCTCACTATCTAATTACCAATTACTATTAACCCGCCATCCTCTAATACCCATCCCATGTTAACTCGCCATAAAACCAAAACCCAACCGTCTACCTCCCATGCCTTGTTTACTCTCAGCCCCGATGATCCTACTGAACCCAAAACTGTTCAAACAGCTTTAAACTCTCCTTATTGCACTACACCAAAACACTCTTTTAGTAACAGACTATATTCTTGATTACTAACATTATTACACCATTACTATTTCTAACAATCAATACCGTTAGTAATCTCATATAAGCGTTACTAATATTAATTCAATATTTAAAGAATGATTATTTAAAAAAATATATTTTTATCTTGAACGAATAAAATGCCCCAAAACTCAAATGCCCCGCTCACACACATGAGACCCTTCCTTCCCCCCTCCTCTCTCTCTCTCTCTCTCTCTCTCTCACACACACACACACACACACACACACACATATCTGTAAACCTCCCTAGAGATCTGGCGATGTCTTCTCAAAAATTTTAGCGATGGCTACTATCTCCCCCTTCTTACTTTTGGTGTATTAGTGGTAGGAGGGATACTATCATTTTCATGCTTTGTTTCCCTGCTTTGTTAGTAATGATATGGAAAAGACCTCACTTTTTCAATGCCCTTCACAAACGCTAACTGGATCTTCTTTATTTAATATTAAGAGGGCTACTATCGCCCCTTCTTACTTTTGGTTTCGTTAACAATGTTATATACCTACACACACGCGATAGTATTTCTCTATTTAACGATGTTGTGTTGAAACCCATTGCTGACCTATTCCGTTGTGTGTATTATTGTTGTATATATGATTTTCCCCTTAAACTTATGTCAGCATTTTTGTTCATGTATTTTTGGTGTATAGGTAATAATATTGCTGTAATAGAGAACTTGGGTGCTACTGTGGTGAGATGAACTTCTGTTTCAATTATTTAGTGGTAACAATTAATAACTAATTTACTATTTATGAAATTATATATTTTTTTGTATGTGGGATCAATTTGACTCCGTTGATTTATCTAACAATGAGATAGTTAAGCTTGAAAACTTTCCCCATCTTAGTTGACTTGGTACTTTGTTAAACAATAACAGAATTACCCGTATCAATACCAAAATTGGTGGTAAGACACCTTATTGTAGTTCCAATTTGTATGCCTTTTGTTTTTCTGAATACAACTCCTAAATATATTCTCTTAATTTGTTTGAGTTGACAAGATTTAATGTTTAGAATTGTAGAATTTTTGGGGTTGGGAGGTCATATTTCCTGAAAGTGAATTTAGTAGGTTTAAACACTTCCTATTGAATGTCCATAAGATCATATAATGCATTGCGAATATGGGGGGGGGTGTTAATAGTAATATTGGTGATTGATTTAGAGAAATTTTAGATTTTCATTTTATATTTCTTGAATATTGATTGAAGGTTCAGTGTGCTTCTTTATAAAATTGCAGATCGTTGTATTGTTTGATTTGAATTGTTTGTACTTTTGTTTTCCATTCCATTTTGCCTCTTTCTTTGGGTTATATCTCCTTATTTTTTATGCATATGTAGGATTTGAAATTCCTTACATAGCACATCAATAATTGCATGATAACTTTCATGCTCGTGTCATTGACTTAATTGTCTTAGTTGGTTTTACTCACCTGAATTCTTTTATGCATACCTTCCAAAAAGAGGAAAAAGGGAAAACTTATTTAATTTGTTGTAGGTTTTACGATTGGGGTAAAGCGTAGTTATTATTATTTTTTGGATAATCTTAAATTTCTGCATGTGGTTATGCTTGGCCAATGTAGTTGATATTTGGTGGTTGATTTTTTTGAAGGGGCGTAATGTCATCGTGGAACAAAGTAAGTGACCAAGGATGGTGTAACTGTGTCAAAGAGCATTGAATTCAAAGACAGAATCAAGAACATTGGTGTTAGCCTCGTAAAGCAGGCTGCAAATGCTACAAACGATATTGCTGGCAACGGTAAGGTTTCATACATTTTGTTGAAGGATTGAATGGTAGTTTTTCGCTCCATTGTTATGGTGATTGCTAAGGGAACTACAAACTTTAAGCGGGAAACCCACAACGTTTATGCCTTTTTATTATACACTTACTAGATCTTGAGGAAATTGGGTTTGCCTTTTTTATTTGGACGTGGCTGATGATATGAAGCCTTTTTGACATTTTTTCAAGTACCACTTGTGCAACTATCCCCACCCTCGCATATATGCTAAAGGTTGCAAGTCGGTGGCAGCTGGAATTAATTCCATGGATCTGAGACGTGGGATCACAATGGCAGTTAATGCCTTCGTGACAAACTTAAAAAGCAGAGCATGGATGATCAGTACATCTGAAGAAATTGCACAGGTTTGTTAGCCTTATGTATATAATCCCAGTTTGAAATGAAATGATTTGCAAATCGTGATACATTTTTAACTAGTTTTTCTAGAATTCGAGAGCACTGGATGCATTCTTTATTTGAAATCGTGATACAATCTATTGTTACTATTTTTTTTACTAATGTTGTATTTTTTTTTTGTATTTGAGATTGAGTGTGTGACTTAATTCCTATCACGTTACAGAATTTGACCAATCAACTAATTGAATTGGAAAGGCATTTCAACACCCTTGAATTCAATAAATTTGGTGAAAGTGGTGGAGTCCAAATGAATCGTCATCTTTTCCAAGTAAGCATGGAGATCCAAGGTATGGTAAATGCTTACTGCTATCTTCTGTAGCACCTTTAGGAAAGTTCCTTTTTAGCTTACTACTTCAACTATGAAATGTTTGATTCTACTTTACTTTGAAATTTTTTAGGTGCAGTAGCTTCCCCCTTGGTAACTTATTTGATATTTTTTTTTCTTCTTCTGATAGACTTTATGTTCTATAGTGTAACCTTATCTTTCTATTGTTTGGGTGTGTATTGGCTTGTCACAGTTTTGTATATGGAGGTTACGTGGATTATGGAGACTGAAAAGGAATGTTTAGCTAATTAGCTTTGGCCCGAGCAGCTTGTGGTTAATGGAAGGCAGTTGAGGCAAGAGGAACTGGTGGAGGTTTTTGGTTGCGCGATTCCTCATCTGCAGTTGAAACCTGGGAGGTACTGGTATGCCAACAATTCTATATTAAGGCAACTAACGCTTTTTATTTAAAGTAAGAAGGTGATGATTTTAAAAAACTGTGTATCAGGAAATTGGACAACTGCAGAAAGTGCAAGGCCCTAGTGTCATCAGTGTGAAATATGAGATGGCAAGGGTATCACGCCATCTGGGTTCATTCCCTATCCTAGAAAAGCATCAAATAAACTCCATTAGAACAACCATCAAAAGAAATATGGATTTGCAGAATTATGCATATTCGAAACAGATGCTCGAGCTTCTGTTATCGAAACCATTAGCGAGCAAGAAAGATGAGTTGAGAAGCTTAGTGAACATGTTTGTTCAGAGGGTTCTGATTGACAAGTCAATTAACCCATTAGAATATCCCTCCCAAATTTTGTGCTTCCACACTCAGCCTTCTTTCTACCATCGGATATGATGTGCGTGATCTTTGTGGGGCCAAGTTCTCCTCCCTTTCAATCCCCGGCTGCAATATCTGTTGTATGGGAAGCATCAAGAGATAAAATGAAATTGTCAGACCTGTTCCCTCACCATTTGGCTGACCACAACTCATTAATAACGTACTTGGGATTAATTAGCCACGGATTCTATTCCTTCTCTACATTCCCCCAAACAAACAGAGTTCTATGAGCGATCAGAGAATTGTTGCCATCTTTTTTACTTTGGGGGTAGGGAGAGTAGTAGTTTACTGTGTGGAATTAGGTAGGTTGTGTTTGATTGTTTCTTTTGTTTCCTTTGTATGTTTGTAAATTTACGAGGGCTTATTTTAACCCCATTTGTTTATTACAAGAGAATCAAGAGATCAAATGCAATTGCCGGACCTATTTCCTCTGTATGTTTGCAAAATAGGAGAAGATTACTTATGATGGGATTGTTGGATGCACCATTCTCGCAATTGTTAATCTATCAAAGGGTCATCCTCATTTTGACGAACCCCCCTGTAAGATTTCTTTGTCTATCACCAAAATGTTTTTTTTCCCTTTCTCATATCTTATTTTCTAAATCTATGTATGTGTGTGTGCAGGCATACCCATATTTGCACATTTTTAACAAGGAGTTTTTATGGGGTATGTTTACTTACAACCCATATATTACTGTGCCAATTTTCGATGGTTTCTCTTATTTTACCATTCTTATATTACTGGTTGCTGATCTTTTTAGATTTTTTACTGATTAGGAAATTCTTACTACCACACACACACACACACACACACACACACACACACACACACACACACACACATATATATATATATATATATATATATATAATATTATTTACGAGACAATACACGTAAATAATTTCTCTCTTGAATTATGTTTGGGATGAGTGCATAATGACAGTTGATTTATTACAAGTAAATAAGATTTTTAAATTATTTTTGTTTTAGAAGTAAACATTTTGGTAATAGTTTTGCAGTAGAGGTGATGTTGCTTAAACATTAGGCGTTGAGTGACTGAATTTGAAAGTTTTTTAGAGACATAAGTGTTAAATATGGCATCTAGTTCACGAGTGTGATACTGGAATATTCTCGTATCTGATATCATAGCACTAAAATCAAGTGTCATTTAGTACTAATGCTCCTGCTTGTGCTACTGTTGCTAGGTGAAATATCAGCTCAGCAACTCTTGTTAGGTGAAATATTTATTAAGCTTTTTTGCTATTTTTAATGAAGTTAAGTTGTTATATATGTGACCTGAACTCTTTGTTTTTTTTTTACTTTGTCCACTAATATCATAAGCTATCAAATTTTCTTTTTTCCTTATCGTAGATATTATATGATGATGACTATAGAAGAAATACTGGGTCTTAGTGAGGAACGTTTCCAGTTTCTTAGAAACACATCACCTGATCAAGTAAGTATTTTAACTAATTTTGTGTTGTTTACATGTTTATGCTTTTTTTTTCTCACATCTTATATGATGTGATTGTTGAAACACAACATCAACAGGAGTAACCTATAAAAAAAAACATTGGATGCAGATATAGTATGTCTGGTGGCATTGATTACAGGGATGAACTTAACAAAACTGATGAGGGAAGCCATTCATATCCATTACATGTTGCTCCTGTATTTGTACACGTTATTTTATGTGGCAAATAAGAGCGGTATTCCAGTTGTTGGTCCGCTTTCTGATGTTGAAGAGATCTAATCCGCAAGGGGAGTTTATATATAAGAGCTGTATTTATTCTCCATTGACGGATATTTAAAGATGGAGTAGACGGACCTATTTTTATATATCATTTGTTGGTTGTAATATTAAAACATCTCATTTCGGGATGATTGTATTAGGATGTTATATTTGATTCATTTATGAAAATATTATAACTTTTGGCGTGATGGTATTAGGATGTTTAATTTGTTTGGTTTAAATTTCTTTTGTAAATAAAGAGTGTATGTTTATATAAAATGTAATTGTTGAATATAATGCCTTTATTTATGTGAACTATTATTGTATATGTTTTTAGGATTTAAATAGTGTGGTAAGTATGGACTATTTTTGTATATGTTCTTAGGATTTAAATAGTGTGGTAAGAATAATTGAATTTGTTTAAATTCAGGATATTGGATCTTGAAAATAATTTTTTTTCAATATGCATTAATATCATTAACGGAATTTTACCATTACTAAATCTGAATTTTACAATTACTATTAGTAACAGAAGTTTACCGTTACTATTTCTGAATTTTAGAGTTACTATTAGTAACAAAAATTTACCGTTACTAATTCATAATTTTATCGTTACTATTAGTAACATAATTTTACCATTACTACTTCTAATTTTTTCATTACTATTAGTAACAGAATTTTACCGTTACTAGCTTCGTGCCCCATGCTTTTTTTCTAACAGAAAATTTGTGTTACTAATATATTTTGTAATGGTAAAATTGTGTTACTAATAGCGTGTTTTGGTGTAGTGTTGGTTGGCGTCTATTCATGCCGAACTCACTGCACTGTCGGGCAATCATACTTGGACTCTTGTTCCCCGTTCCCCTAGTATGAACGCAATTGGATTTCGTTGGGTCTTCAAAACCAAGCTTCGCTTGAATTGTTCTATAAAATGATTTAAATCTCGCCTCGTTGCAAAAGGCTTCAAAAAGTTACCATATATTGATTTTGCAGAAAAATTTAGTCCGGTTATTCGTTCCACCACCATTCGTCTTATTCACTCCTTTGCAGTTTCTCAAGGTTAGGCCCTTCGTCAACTTGATATTAAAAATACTTTTCTTCATAGGTATCTTAAAGAAGCCGTATATATGGAACAACCCCCTGGTTTTGTGAATTCTACATTACCAGACCATGTTTGTTATCTTCATCATGCTTTATATGGCTTGAAATAAGCCCCCAGCGCATGGTTTGATCGATTTTGTCAGGTTTTGCTTCATCTTTGTTTTTACTGCAGTAGTATGGATCCTTCCTTATTTATTTACCGCTCTACCGGTGTCACCATTCTTTTGTTGCTCTATGTTGATGATATAATACCCACCGGTAATAATGGCCCCACTCCCCAAACTCTCACACACCGTCTCGGGGTTGAATTTGCTTTTAAAGACCTTGGAGATCTTCATTATTTTCTTGGTATTGAGGTTGTTCAACATCAGGATGGTCTTTTTCTTTCACAATAAAAGTATGCTCATGACATAATGGCCCGGTTTCGTATGCTTGACTCGAAACCCCTTGCCACTCCACTTTCTCAGAAGCATCAACTACGAGTGATGGTGGAGCATCAGTGGATGCTACTACCTATTGTAGTTTGGTTGGTGCCTTACAATATCTCACTTTTACTCGTCCAGACCTTTCTCATGCAGTTAATTTAGTATGTGAGTATATGCATGCTCCCGGTACTCTTCACTTACAAGCTGCAAAACGCATTCTGCGGTATCTTAATGGCATAACTTCCTATGGAATGCGCATCCTCTCTCACTCCTCCACTAGTCTTTATGCCTTTTCTGATGCTGATTGGGGTGGTTGTCCCGACACTCGCCGTTCTACATTTGGTTCATGTCTTTTCCTTGGGGTTAATTGTCTAGCATGGTCCTCCAAGAAACAATCCACGGTCTCTCGCTCTAGTACCGAAGCAGAATACCGCTCAATGGCAGCAACTGCAACTGATCTCACCTGGGTGACCTATCTTCTTCATGATATTGGTATTTCTTTACCTCAACCACCATTTCTTTTTTGTGACAATTCTAGTGCTCTTACCATGTCTAAGAACCCGATTTTTCATGCTCGTACGAAGCATATTGAACTTGACTTTCATTTCGTTTGCGAAAAAGTGGCTCGTGGGTCTCTTGTTACAAGTTTTGTTCCATCTCGGTCTCAGCTCGCAGATATTTTTATGAAGCCATTGCCCAAATCATCTTTTCAGTTCCTTCGCACCAAGCTTGGAGTGCTTCCACCTCTGCCCTCCAGCTTGCAAAGGAGTGTTAAACTACCTGCTCCTACTGGTTCCACACATGATGCACATCATGCCACCATTAAAGGCTATTTGACTGATTCTACAAAGACACAACCGTAAGATGAGTAGCTTGCTTATATTTAGGAGATCATGCAGCTGTAGAAGTTTATTTGTTATAGGTTGTTAGTGTTCCTAAAATGTCTCCATGTATCCCAAGAATATCTCTATTGTAATCTCTATTTAAACATAAAAAATCAGTAGAATACTCACGGTTTTGGTGACAGCATACTTCTACAGTTTGCAAAAACTCTTTACCTACTATGTACTTGGGATACTAATATTGAGTACTAAATCAGAAAAATAAAATATTCAGTACTGATTTTAGATGGTAAGTAATTAATTTATTTACTCCAGGATACTATCATATGATGGACAATTCTAGTGAATATTATTATCCTACAGGATGAAAAGATACACCTAGAGGACAATTCTACTGAATACTATGATAGACGAAGATATGCGTCCGGAGGACGTGAATGTATTATATTATAGAACATGTTTTTTAATTAATTCTAATGAATATTATTATCCTAGAGGACAAATCCACTTAATACTATCATAGACGAAGAGGTACGCCTAGAGGACGTAAATGTATTATATTACCGAACCTCCTTTGTAATTGGGATAATAATATTCAATATTGAATCGGAAAAATAAAATACTCAGTACTGATTTTAGATGGTATGTCATTACTTTATATAGTCAAGGATACTACCATACTAATTCTTCTTTTTGACATGGTACTACGGATAATTTAACAAAAGACCAAAATAACTATTAACTACCCCTCGGGTTTAATATAGAGTATAGGTTAAAATAGTTCTTAAAAATTAAAATTCTGGAAGATAGACGAATGGTAATTAAGAATATCCAAATTTACATAGATAATTAATTATCACGAGTGGGAATCATGAATGGGTGCATATTTTATGCCGAAAGAATTAAAAAAATAAGAAAAAAAAGCATGGACACAGGAATACGACATGTGATTATAGAACAAGAAAATGGCATGCCCAATGATTAAATTTGGGAAAAAAAGATGGCGATTGTTCATCATTATAAGGGCTGACAAAAGATCTTAATGGTATTTTTCACATCTTGCATTTTCTGCTTCAGTGCTCCATATGTGAAAGCATTTCCTGTAAAGATACAAAAAAGATGAAAAGATGGTAGGTTATCTGAGATGGTTCTATTGTGTAATGATGGACTATGAATTAGGGGTTGGTTGTTCGTTCATGAGGGAGGGAAGAGGAAGAGGGAGAGATAAGTACCTGGATGGCTTGGTCAAAGTAAATGATGAAGTGACTGATTGGGAATTTGGTTGTAGGGGAAATTTTGAATTGTAGATGTGAAACTGCAATGGATAGTGTGCCAGTTAAATTATAGTGGACTTCTTGAACGTAGGAAATGTGGGTAGATATGTTGTTCAATCATAGAAAACAAAAAACAAATGTGCACAATGTCAGAACTAAAATAACCCATACCCATAATGACTAATATTCCAACTCATTTATAAGTAATGAATCCTTTTATCACAACATTCTACCAATAAAAGGCCACCAAACATCAATGCTAACTACAAATATTTTATATAAACTCCACAAAATGTCATGAAGATAGATCAATTACACATTTAAAAAAAGGTCAAATGAATCAAATAATATACATACTTTCATATTTCCCCCCAAAGTGAAATAAACATATCTAACCACATATATACACATTGTCTTATCAAGAGATAGAGGAATATAGTGTAAGTAAATCAAGAGTGATGGGGTTGGGGGGTTGAGGGGGTGAGGGGGGTTCCTAAAGTATGCGAGTCTGAAACAAAAAAAAGCTGGTTAAGTTACTAAAACTCCATAAACTTGCAAAAAAAGTCCAACAAGAGTTCCTTAAGCTTTATTTCCTAATGGTGAGAAGTACCATGCAAATTCTACAAAAACAAAGCTCCGAAAAGCAACATGTTCTTGAACTTAACTATAAACTCTTTTTTTTAAGTGAAAAGCTAAAGATATGAATTGACTGTCTCACTATTGGGCTATGGAATGTGATCCACTATATATCTTCGTACACGCAGCGAAGGTTAGTAATTTACTAGATATTTAACAAACATAATTTAGGAGAAATTTTGCAACAGAATTTAGAAAATTGATTCTGTCATGAAAATTAGGACTACTGAATAGTAATGTTGTAGTCTATTCTTGTATATATTAGTTTGTTTTGTTCTTATTACTACGCATCCATGCTAAAGATTATACTATTGTCAGATCCAAACAGTTACGATTGTGATAATCATGTATATCTGCAAACTATTCTCCTAAATCAGATCAATACACACACCCTTAGTGTGAGAAAGAAATGAGTATCCAAAGCACACAAAAAAGGCTTAGGGCCTGTTTGGTTCTCTATTCAGAAAATTCGATTTAAACACTGTTTTTAAATACAGTTTTAAAATTCAGTTTTTTGTGTTTATAATTATTGGTGTGTGTTTGGTAAAATTGTTTTTAAATACAGTTTTTTGAAAATTTGACAAAATTGACAAATATGTATATTTATATCATACATATGCGTGTGTGTGTGTGTGTGTGTGTGTGTGTATATATATATATGTATGTACATATAAACATACATAAAACTTTCATACATACATGATACATGAATGTATACATACATACATACATCATAAATTATATACATGTACATTTAATAACATGTATTTTTAGGTATATTTAATGAGGTATGTTGTGGAGTTTATATATATATATATATATATATATATATATATATATATATATATATATATATATATATATATATATATATATATATATATATATAAAATTTTCATACATACATGATACATGAATGTATACATATACATACATACATACATCATAAATTATATACACGTACATTTAATATCATGTATTTTTATGTATATTTAATGAGGTATGTTAGGGAGTTCAACTCTCTCTCTCTCTCTCTCTCTCTCTCTCTCTCTCTCTCTCTATATATATATATATATATATATATATATATATATATATATATATATATATATATATATATATAATGATGTCGCATATATAATTTACTATAAAATTATATACATACATGAATTGATAATATTTTTTAATACATATGTACTATATGTATATTTTATATTATTCCATACATTAATAATATATGTATAAAACTATATATAAGTATCATGTATCTATTGATAATATTATTTAACTTTATATTATTCCATACGTAATTTTGTG
The DNA here is from genome assembly GCA_949130495.1 of Sambucus nigra. NCBI lineage: Eukaryota > Viridiplantae > Streptophyta > Magnoliopsida > Dipsacales > Adoxaceae > Sambucus > Sambucus nigra. Next base: position 376,392,570 of record OX422222.1, read on the forward strand.
TATATGTACATATATATATTTTTTATTTATAAGAATTACACACATTAATTTATTATGTATGTATATTATATATTAAGGTATAATTGCTTTAAAATATTAAGAATGAATAATTCTGAGTTGAAAAATAAAAAAAACAGATGTTATAAAATACCCAAAATCTGTTTTCTGAAAAACTTGATTATAACACAGGAATATTATAATTCTGTGTTTAAAAACAGATTGCCAAACGAAGATTTTTATCAGAATTGTATTTAAACACAGAAAACAGAATTATAGTTGCAAATCAAACAGGCCCTTAATTTCCTCAAATATTGATAAAAAGTAAGAAATGAACCTGTTTGTTCAATAACTCATTGACACGTTGCCCCTTTTAATATATTTCTTAGGCATCTGTTCTAGATCACCTTCATAAGGGTAATATTCATCTAATTCAAACATGGAATATTATAAATAGAGTATTCTAAGCCAAAACTAAAACAAAAAGTCAATGTGAATTTAAAAAAAAAAAAACAAAATGAAACATAAAAATTACATGCAGATTAAGATCATGAAAAATGCGAAGAGACGTGAAAAAATGTAAGTAGTTGAAAATGAGTTATGAAACACCATACTTATAAGAAACTCTAAAAGCATGGATGGAAGTTATGATAACAATTTCAAAATCAGGTTCTTGTGTACTAGAGCCTATTCGTTCTCATTATGTTATTGTTTAATTATGTTTTTAATTCCACTATTCACATATGTCTCGCATGAATAGTTTGTGCAAAGGATAAGTTAGTGTAATATAATTTTCTCTTTAACTAAGTATGCATATAGAAGTTCAGGTGTTTTTAATTTTTTAGGTCAAACTTGAGCACAAGCTGCCCCTAAACATAGGGAACTGCGAAGATGTGTGATATGTGGAGTACAGGAAAACGTTTAGAGCTTCAGTTCAACGATTTTCTCCAACCAGGTGGAGATAGTGCAGATAAACTATCTACCCATTTAGGCATTTTAGCTTGGGATGGGAACAATTTAGGACCCCCCCCCCCCCCCCCCCCCCCCCCCAAAAAAAATATGTATTCAACAATCAGTTCGTGTACAATTAAGCAATATTATAACTGTGGAGTTGACAATTAAGTAAAGCATCTTACCATCCTAGTTAATTCATAAATAATACTAAATATTCATAAATCAAGCTAAACATTTATGAATAAACTAAAGCACCAATATCATAGTAGGATACAAATATCATTGTCAAGGTACAATATAATGCAAGTTATGAGAGTCTTTTTATTACGTAATCAGTTCATACAAGTTACATTGGTCTCATGTGAGGTGTTTGAGCCTCTTACGGGACCATTTGGGGGTTATTTTGGGTTTTCGTCCCCTATGGGAATGTTTCTAAGCCTAAGTGTAAATACTTATAATTTTTCATCATATTCTCAAATCGAGAGACCCATGACACGATCAATTCCTATGAGTTACGTTGGTCCCATGCGAGGTGTTTGTGCCTTTTACAGGGTCATTTAGGTGCTATTAAAGGTTTTTGTCCTTTATCAGCATGTTTTGAAGCCTAAGTCTTCATATTTGAAATTTTTTGTCATATTCTCAAATCGGGCATACCGTGACTATACGGTCAATTCAACAAACTACATTGGTCTCGTGCGAGGTGTTCATACCTCTTAAGGGGTCGTTTGATGGCTGTTTTGGGTTTTTGTCCTCTTGTGGCTTGTTTTTAAGCCTAAGTTTAGATATTTATAAATTTTTTTCATATTCACAAACTTTGAGTCCCGTGACTACGTGAATAGTTCCTACGAGTTACATTGGTCTTGTGAAAGGTGTTCTTGCCTGTTATGAGGCTGTTTGGGGGTTGTTTTAAGTTTTTATCCTCTGTGGGTATGTTTTTAAGCCAAAGTCTAAATATTTGTAACTTTTATAATATTATCAAACCGGGAGTCCGGTGATTACATAGTGAGTACCTACTAGTTACATTGGTCTCGTGCAAGTTGTCCATGCCTCTTATGGGGCCGTTTTGTGGCTATTTTTTTATTTTTTCCCTTTAGCGCCATGTTTTAAGCTTAAGTTTAGATATTTCTAAATTTTCGCCATATTCTAAAACTGGAAGTCCCGTGATTATGCAGTCAGTTCCTATTACAAATAAAATAGAATTAGAATCCCATATCCCAATCTCTTTTAAAGCTAAACCCATATCCTTAATCTTAATTTATTTCTTAATTAAAGTATATCTATATTAGATCGATACATATCAAATCCAATATCGTCAATCTCTTCAAAATACTTAAAAACCTTTGGGTTGAAAATATAATTACAACATTTTCATATTTTCATATTTGGGTATGTTTAATTTGGGTATTTACATATTTCAGTCTCATTTAGCTATTTTAACCCCCCACATATGTACACTTACACATACATACACACAAACAAACACTCAATACATACACATACAGATGCATAAACACATAGAGTACACACACACACCTAAAATTTCATTAGATAAAAGCTGATATGGAAAATAAGTGGAGAAGAGGATAACTAAACTAGAGAGAGTCACAGATTTAAGAGAGATGTCATCGAAGGAGATGGATATATCGGGCAATAGTGTAGAGAGATATACATTTCACATGAAATGAGAAAATGATGTGGGATGTTTATACGTACATGTTGTGGTCACAGCCCTAGTTCATGACCCACTTGTTGTGATCATTTATTTTTTACACGTCAGCAACATAGTCATGGTCATAGACATTGATGATGTTGTGTGTGGTGTAAAAGTAAATGGTCACGATAGATGGGTCATGGTTTGGACCGTGATCACCACCGTGATTATTTTAAAATGGTCACGGCCAAGCGCTGTAACCAAACCTAACTGATCCCCTTATATTGTCACGCACCTGGTCATGGTCCCAGTTCATGACCCACTTTGGAGGAACTTTTAGTGGGAGTTTGGTACCCATTTGGTCACATGTTGGTCACGGACCATGACCGTGAACCCCATGGTCACGGTCTATGGCCGTGACCATATCCATTGGATGTCACCTTTTGTCTTGGTCACATCCTGTGTCACGCACCTTTTTCTCTAGTTATGGTCATATTCCGTCATCACCTGGTCATGGTCATAGTCATGGGGCATGACCCACCTTCCGTGACCATTCTCAATTTGTGGTGTAGTGATTTGGGGTTAGTTTTACTTAGTTTACTAATATTGTTGACCCTTATTTAGGATTTAACGATGAATGAGTGAGAAGTTCAAAGTTAGTAAGTTGAGTTAGGAAAATCTATGCATATAAATAGTTGATTATTTTTGTAAGTACAACACTTATCATTAACTATAAGTTTGATTAAATTTTTTAATTCTTATTTGTAGAGAGAACTACCAAAGAAGAAGAAGCATCATCAACACCCCCAAAAGGTATCAAATAATGAAAATGTAGTAAGAGATAAATTTGTGTCTATATATTTAGCTATCCACATTTAATTAACGTCACAACCATTATTCCCAAAATTTTCTTAATGTCACCAAAAGTATACGCAACATTCGATTAAGGTCATAAATATTATTCCCGATATTTTTGTAATATTGTAAAAATAATTTATCGGCATTAACAAAATACTGCCAAAAATTATTTTTTTTCGAGGTTTTAAACATATGTAGAGAAAAATGCCGCTAAACCTTTCCCGACATTTTTTAAAATGTCATTTCTCTTTTACGACAGTGGAAATTAGGGCACTAATTAAAACGCCGGGAAATTTTTTATGGGCATTTATAATATCTTTAACGACATTTTAATTATGTTGGGAAAAATCTATATTCTTGTAGTGACCGTGAATAGATGGAAACTTGTAACCACCCATGATAAAAATCTATAATATTGTGTACTTCCAACATTGGATCGCGATCCTTACCATCAGAGAACTCTAGAATATCGACCTCTAGCAAATCACCAGGATGCACCCACATAGACAGCATGGGACGACCATTGGAAAGTAAATGACCATCAACGCTAGCTACGAATGTTTTCCCAATTAACTCCTTATATCATCCAATTTAACTATGCTAGATAAGTCCCGAAATATCCTAGATCCCCCTAATTAGAATAATCTAAGGAATGATAAATTTATCTCCCTATCCCAATTAGAAATACCTTTGCATCACTTTCCTCTTAGGGTCCACCACCAAGGTCCAACTCACTGATCCCTCCAGCCTCATCAAAAGAAACATCAAGCCTAAGCCGTTGAATAATTTGACACTGATAAAAGTCCTAGGATCTTTTCTCATAGCATGTTGTTAAGAACGAAGTTCCTTCACATTTTCAATCCCACTATATCTACCTAATAATACCAATTGTGATTCTCAACCAAAAATTCTTAAAATAGACATCATGTAGTGGGAAAACCTGAGAAAAAGGGTCAAGCACCCTTAGTTGCTTAGGCCCATACCTCATCATCAAATTTGGTCTTATAATCAAGAGTCATTAACTATGACATATCGAAATGCAACCTTATCTTAAGCCTAGAACATGGAATAATACTGAGCCAAATAGTTCTACGGTTTGAATAAGTTTTTAGGGACCTCATTACGCTTATAATTAAGGGATATTGATGATATAACAAGGAAAATATAAGTTCTATATACATTTTTGTATATTCATATATCATCTGAGTCCATCAAAATGTCTTAATAAGAGATCCATAGAGCTTTATCGTTAAATAATCAACCCCAGTCATGCTCTACAAAACTCAAGAGTGTAGGTATAATGACCTCATATTTGATATACCTTCAATATCTCCTTTACAAGACATTAATGTTAGGAAAGTGTGCCACTAACCATACAAATCCAACTTGTCAAATACGATGGGTAGATAAGAAGTACACTCACTATTCCACCTACCCCGACTCATCACCCATGAATTCCTGCCTTGATGCATTAAATCTCATTATATGCTAATGCCAAGCACCAACCATGACCTGAAACCCTTCTCACGTCACTCCACCTCCTTTATTATAGTTTATTGATCTCAAAACATAGTTAACCATTCTTCACACGCCACTTCTCACCACCTCAAGGGGCATCATATATAAATAATCCATAAGAGCTATTGTAGGGGATCGAATTCGAATAATATTATACCAAAAGGGGTGTAGAGAAGAAATTCTTAATATAAGTAAAGGAAAAGGACCACTTCCTCACTTTGTAGTTTATTCTAAGAACATAACTTGTGTGGTTTAGAATTTTGATCTATTAAGTCCTAAGTGAATCATAAGCATTTAGAGGGGTCCACTAGTTACTACATATAGTCTTTCTTACCATTAAAAACACCTTACAAGACCTTATAACATTAAGGAGAAGGCTACAATTTAACATGTTTGTAACATTCATAATTATAAGGAATATACATGAGAGAAACACCTGCATAACTGACATAGACACCTCATCAGATGTTTTGAACCACTTTGTAGCTTATTCCATAATCATTTAATAACATATATCCACCTACCTCTAGGATTAGGGGATAATTTGATGAGGTATGGGTCTTGATAGATTCTCACTCCATTAGTTTTGTACCATTTATGGAAACAATAGTTTGTTAAAGTTATCTTCACTCCCTATGTTATGTTGATCTTAATAATGACAATTAGTGCTCAACTTGATAAAATCATGAAATAAATGGAAGATCACCAAAAATAATTTCAAGAATAACTTTCCTCTCTCCCCTAAAAGGATCTTGAGAGTGCGAGCACTTGAAGGTAACTATTCAATTAAAAATTAATTACAATTTTAAGAGATAATTTTCTTTTTAAAAAATAAAGGGTATAAAGCATCCAAAAGGTCTACAATTGCATATAACTAATTTTATCTTCTTATTAATGCAAGTGATTCTACTAATGTAGAAAGATAAAACTAATCACACAACACAATATGCCCAAGGAAAAACCCATTAACAGAAAAAAAAAACATCTCGATGAAATGAATGACAAATACACAAATAAGAAAAAGTGACTTACAGTAACACAATTCACTAAATTTCTACCAATTATTTCTCACTATATTCTCCAAGGAGAGCGCTAACAACTGGAGTACACTATAGAGTAATGACCGATTTTGGCCTCGATCAATGTTTTCAAATTTTTCGCCAAATGCATTTTCTTTAAAGTGGAAAAAAAAATTTGTTCTAAGGAAATGGAACTGTCGAGTAACCAATGCCTTGAATTTAGGGTGTGTTAAGATATCATATTGTTAAAAAAGATGTAGCAAAGTATTTGGTTTCTCTAAAAACTTACAAAGTATTTTTTAAGGTTTTTGAATGTAGACCATATTCAAGAAACAAACTATCTTGAAAAATAATTTGTCAAAACAGGTTTGAATATGAAAGACACTTTTTCTACTTCTAGAATGAAAAAAATAAACTTGGAGAACTTAAAGATAATAATAAATACTAGAGTCTTCATGTTTTCTAGAATTTCATTAAACACATAATATTCTTGTCCGACCTATGCCTAAGTAAATGATAGATACAAATGATTCAATTTAATCATAAATTTTATATATGATTAATATAATATCATGTATTTGGAAAATATAAAAAAAATAAGGTTAAACTATATCATTTTCAATTTAACAAACTATATAACTAGTGGATAAATCTAAGTCCTATCGTCATTATACCTTTATCCTAAGTGATTAACTCAAGAAAACTGTGGGTACCTCGATTAGTCATTCCGACCCAGACGGGTAGCCTAATTAAGCCCGGCCCAAAGTCTAGAGGTCTCGCACTTTAACTGATTCAGTTATGACCCATTCAATTCCTAAAATCTCTCAAGAGATATTCTAGGGATTATGGGCTAACGTGGAGGAGTCCCACAGCCACACTCTCTGAGAAACAACATGTATATTTTAAACCCTCAGCCCGGGGTAAAGGACAAACAATTTTAAACACTCCCCTAGAGTAAAGAGAAATAAAATACAGAGAGAACCACCGTGGACGTAGGCCTTCTTGCCAAACCACATATATCTTGTGTTGTGTGTGATTGCAATTATTTTAAGTTCTTTATCTATTCCGGTGATTGCCTTTGCTTATTATTTTGTGTTGATTTCATTGTCACCACAATTGGCGCTGTCTGTGGGAAACGTTTATTTTTCTTTAAGAAATTATTTACCAGTAAGAATTTAGAATGTCTGGTCACAGTAGCAATGCCCCTCAAGCAGGGGATATTCAAGACCAACTTGCCCCTCGTATGATCAGATTTGAAGTTCGACATTCAAATCCTAGGGCTCGCCCAGAATTCCAAGCTTTGGAGCAAAGCCAAGGACCAGCCAGGTTCACACAGGTATTTAGGCTAATCGACGCCTATGAGACCAGACTCCAAGAGCAAGATGAGGCCACTCGCAAGCAAGAAGTTGAGAACGATCGTCTCAAGAGAAGACTGGAGAAAATGGAGAGAGAACTCGATCGTAGCACAAGGCAACGACAATATTGCACTCCTAGACCTCAGGCGAGCAAATCTCGTAGCTGAGAAAGGAGCCCTAAACGTGGATCTTAAAGATTTGAGGAGCACATGTCAGATGACGACTTACCTGAGTAATAACATCCATCTCGCCGTTACAGGAACCTAGGTCGAGGAAATAATGACATACGAAATTTGGTCCGGAGAGAAATGGACCAATACCCAGCACATCGATGTACTAAATCGACCAGAGAGCTAGTTAGGAAAGCTCTCAGGACCTAAATGAAATCCCCTTTCTTAAGAGAGATAGAAGAAGAATCCCCCAAGAAGTTTGCGATGCCTAGATTCAAGATCTACCACTACACCAATTTTTTTAAAAAGGGTCAAGGCTTTGTCACGGTTATCAACCGTGACTAAACTTGTCACGGTCAGGGACCATGACACGACCGTGACAATTCTAACGACCTTGTCACGGATAATGACCGTGACACGTCCGTGATAAAAAAATTTATCTCGCCACAAATTGTCACGATTATTGACCTTGATAAGTTGAACTTGTCAAGGTCAATGACCATGATAATTTGGCAGATTTGGTGTAGTGTACGACAGAAAGACTGATCCTATCGACAATGTTAAGTCGTACATACATGCCATGACCCTCTAGAACCATAAGGACGCATTGATGTGCCGAATCTTTTCGTCGAGCTTGGATGAAGTGGCCCAAAAGTGGTTCGAGAAACTCCTTCAGAGATCCATCAGGAGCTTTGAGTCCCTGCCAGAGCTCTTCATAGCTCGCTTTATTGCCAGCAGCTCCCATCCGAAGATGATGGATACCTTATCGACAATGAAGAAAATGCTCCAGATAGCCTCAAAGACTATATAAAAACATATTGGGAGTTATTCAATGAGGTTGAGGACTGCTCGGAGCAGGTCGTCATGGCATCCTTTAAGATTGGACTACCCAACTCCCGCCTCTTGCACCAGTCCCTCATTAAGAAGGAGGCCACGACCATTGATGACCTAATGTCTCGTATTGAAAAATACGCTAAAGTTAAGGATGTGACCCGCCTCAGTGCAGGGGAGAATTTTCGCGCCAAGTTCGCCGGCAAGAGCAGCGACAAAGATGAGAACCAAAAGAAACGAAGCAAAAATAGGAGCAAGAGCGGCCCCAAGTGCAGGAGTGAAAATGATGCTTCAAAATCATTGCAGGCAGTGAATGCAGTTTTTAAAGAACCAATCTATAAGATTCTAGCAAAGATCAAGTATGAGCCGTTCGTTATGTGGCCCAGAAATATGGGACGAGACCCCTAAAAAAGGAACAACGCGCTTAGATGTGCATTCCACAAAGAGGGTGGGAACAAAATTGAGCACTGCAAGGCCCTCAAGTCTCACCTTGAAGAGTTAGCTCAAACTGGTCACTTGAATGAATTTGTGGAGAAAAAGGAAGAGAAGGTCGCTGCCAATGGAGACCCAAGGCCTGACAACGTGCTCGAGGAGGACGTCGTCCATGAGTTCGCAGTGATTCATGGGACATATGATCTAAAGTAGATTCAAGGAATCTCAGCTCGGATGGAAGTCAAAAAGCTTACGACAGTAATGCAAGATTTTTAAATTGATCCAGCCAAAACGCAAGTAGGAAAGCGTCGGCGAACAAATGGCGTCGACTACAACAAGCATATTATGTTCACAGATGAAGCCTAGTGGGAGTAAGACCCCACATTATGATGCATTGATCATTACACTCAGGATAGCTAACTATGACATTGATAAGTTGCTCGTCGAACAGGGTAGCTCATCCGAAGTAATGTATCTCGACCTATTCATAAAGTTGAAGTTAAGCGTCACCGACTTAAAGGAAGCCACCATTCCTCTAATTGGCTTCACTTGTAAATTAATCATCCATTTAGGAAAGATTATACTGCTAGTGAGGGTCCGGAAGTATCTCCAAGATGATCGAATTTCTGGTGGTCGACATCGACTCACCCTACCAGGCGATCCTGGGTAGAGGGTGGCTACATATAATGAAGGTCGTCCCCTCTACCTACCATCAGAAACTCAAATATGTGACTAATCTAGGAGTACTAGAGATCTATGGAGATCACGCAATGGAGAGAAAGTGCCTTATAGCAGCTATTCACCCCACACCGGAGAAGAAGGTCGAGAAAGCTAAGGAGAAGGTCGAAGAATAGGAAGGTTTGATACCTTCCAAATAACAGCTAAAATATGAAAGACCTAGAGTGCAGGAGACCAGGCTCCTCCCCTCTGAGTGGGTCGTTGAGAACCTGGAGGAAGTTGCATCCAGTGGCAAGAAGAAAGATATGATGTTCTCGATCGGAGCCTCTCTCACAAATCGAGAGAAGAAGGAACTAGTAGTACTTTTACTTAACAACTTGGACATTTTTGCGTGGAAACCCTATGAGATTCCTGGGATTGATCCTAGTGTGGTTTTTCATCGACTGCATGTTAACCCGTATTTCAAGCTGATCGCATAAAAGGCACAGTGAACTGCACCCGAGAAGGCCAAGGCTATGGAGAGGAAAGTGGAAAAGTTTTTGGATGCATGATCCATACGATAAGTTCAATTCCCTAAGTGGCTGTCCAACCCAATAGTGGTACCAAAAATCAATGGAAAATGGAGAGTCTGCATTGACTTCACCGACCTTAACCAAGCTTGCCCTAAAGATAATTTTCCTCTCCCAAAGATTAACCAGTTGCTAGACGCTACAGCAGATCATGAAAGAATGAGTTCTCGAGATGCATACTTCGGGTATCACCAAATCCCTCTACACGAGCCAGATCAAGATAAGACAGCATTCATCACCACCGTCGGGTTGTATTACTACAAGGTCATTCCCTTTGGGCTAAAAAATACAGGAGCAACTTACCAGCGATTGGTTACCAAAATGTTTAAAGACCAGATGGGAAGCACCATGGAGGTCTACATCGATGATATGCTCGTCAAGAGCAAGCTCAAGGAAGATCACCTCTTTGACCTATCAAGGACCATCGAAATCCTCAAGAAATACCGAATGAAGCTTAACGCAAGTAAGTGTTCCTTCGGTGTCCAGTTAGGAAAATTTCTTGGGTACTTGGTTAGCAAGAGAGGCATTAAAGACAACCCAGATCAGATTGACGCCATCAAAAGGGTGTATCCCCCTCCCATACAGTAAGAGATGTATGGAAGCTCACGGGGATGCTTGCCACCCTAAATCGGTTCATCTCGAAGTCATCCAGAAGGTGCCAACCATTCTTCCAATCGTTGAAGAAAAGAAAAAATGTGGAGTGGAACGAGGATTGCTCGAAGTCATTAGAGGAGCTCAAAGCTTACCTCAGCACACCACCATTGCTCATAATACCGCAAGAGAACAATTCCTTATACCTATACCTTGCAGTTTCCATCCACGCTATTAGTTCTGCACTAGTATGCGAAAGAACGGGGATCCAACACCCAATCTATTACGCGAGCAAGACTATCTTGGACTCCGAACAACGATACCTACCACTAGAAAAGCTAGCCTTTAGGCTAGTAGTAGTCTCAAGAAAATTGAAACATTATTTCGAAGCCCACTCCATCATTGTACTTACGTCGCACCCTCTCAGAGCAGTACTATGGAAGGCAGACCTGTCAGACAGATTATCAAAATGGTCAGTCGAGCTCGGGTAATTCGACATTCAGTTCCAGCCAAGGAATGCTATCAAAGGAAAAGTCCTAGATAACTTCATCACAGAATTTATAGGAGAACATCCTTGCGGTCATTCTCAAACTATTCATAAACATGAAGTTCCCTTGGAATCAAGTATCTGGAAGCTGTTCGTTAACGGTGCCTCCAACTCTAAGGGGGTAGGAGTAGGCATCGTGTTGATTACCCCTGAAGATGCAATACTTGAGTAAGAAATCAGGCTTGGATTTGAAGACTCCAATAATGAAGGAGAATATGAAATACTGATAGCAGGCCTACAGAAGGAATACGCGCTAGGGAAAAGCAACTCCAAATGTTCAGCGACTCACAGCTGGTCTCCAACCAGATAAGTGGTGACTTTAACGCTAGGGATGAGAGGATGGCGGCCTACCTCGCCACAATAAAGAGATTAATGGCTAACTTCGAACAGGTCAGCGTCTAATAGTTTCCCAGATGATAGAACAACCATGCTGATGCCCTAGCGGGCTTTAGCTCAGGATCAATTCTGACTTGAAGAGAATAATTCCGATTGACTTCCTCGCCCAGCCAAGCATCAACCAGATTGACAAACTGCCAAACATGGGACATGTTCTCCAGATTGAGATAACGCCTAGTTGGATTGACCCATTAAGGGATTATTTGAAGGACGATGCGCTACCAGCCGTTAAAAAGATCGCTCATCAGATAAGAGTCAAAGATGCTCGCTTTCACGTATCTCCGAAGGTCAAACTATAGAAGAGATCTTTCATTGGTCTTTACCTCCAATGCGTTGACTCGAAGGACGTTGAGAAAGTCCTTCACTAACTCCATGAGGGAATATGTGGAAGTCACATTGGGGGAAGGTCGATAGCTTTTCAGCAATGAAAGAAGGCTATTGGCGGCCATACATGCAGAAAGACATTGTAGTTTATGCTCGCAAATGAAAAAAATGCCAACTTCATGCCCCTATGGTTCATCATCCAGCCAGCGACCTGAAGTCACTTACCAGCCCATGTCCTTTCGTCCAATGGGGCATGGACATCATGGGCCCTCTTCCTAGTGCAATAGGTAATCGCAAGTATCTGTTAGTCGCAACAGACTACTTTACCAAATGGATAGAGGAAGAGCCGCTGGTAAACATTCGAGGCGCAAACATGACAAGATTCATATAGAGGAACACTGTGACCGATTTTAGTATCCCTAGTACCATCATCACTGACAACGGAACCCAATTCACACGTGGCCTTTTCCAGGGTTTCTGTAAAGACCACGGGATCAGGAACTATTTCAGCTCTGTAGCATACCCTCAGAGCAACGAACAAGTTGAAGCTTCCAATAAAATAGTGATTAATGGATTGAATAAGAGATTAGAGCGAGCCAAAGGGGGATGGGTGAGCGAACTACCCCACATCCTATGGTCTTATGGAACTAACCCATGGCTAGTAATCGGGAAAATACCATTTTCACTGACATATGGAATGGAGCCAATCATCCTTTTAGAAGTTATCCTCCCCACCATGAGGTCCACCCTAGTCGACCAAGGCCAAAACGATGCAGCATTTCTCGCTGAACTTGACCTGAGGAACGAAGAGAGCTAGCTATACTGAAACTAGCAGGTTATCAGCAACAACTAGCAATGAACTATAATAAAAAGGTCAATCCAAGAGCATTCCAAGTTGGGGACTATGTCCTAATGAGAGTTCTTAGCAGCGCAGTAAAACCATCAGATGGCAAGCTAGGGATGAACTAGGAGGGACCATTTAAGGTGAAAATAAATGACCTACAAGGAGCTTATCACTTAGAAACGCTGGAGGGCAGGGAGATACCTCGATATTGGAACACAACCAATTTGAAGAAATTCTACTTCTATTTTTCTGTGTTGAACTTTTAACCGAGTGTCAAAGTTTTCAATTCATTTATGATTAATGAAAAGTTATTTGGCAGTAGCATTCAATGAAGTGTTGATTTTTAATTACATTATAATTCATGCACCCTTTCAAAGTCACAGGCACTCCTCTCAATATATAAAAGAAGGGTATCACCCTCCTCAGGTTTTCATCATCAAACACGAACAACCTCCTAGAATTTCATCGGGTAATATATGAAACCCAACAGGGGACCCTTAGGAAGAATGAACAACCCAAGTTGGTCGCCAAAAATGTTTGGCTCAAAAAGACTGCTCGGATAGAACATCCAACACCAGGTGTGTCCTCGCCATTGCCACACTTAGGCCTAAGGAAGTGTGATGACATAACCTAAAAGGTAAAGTGAGGCAAAATGGTATCCTGTAAGCATACTGGACTGGGGGGATACTCACTCGATAAATTAACTCAGCCTATATCAAATCTAGTCGGTTAAGAAGAGCCTAAGATAGTCGAACAAGACATTGATGAAGTAAAAAATACACAACACATGTTCAGTCGGCAAATCGCCCAAAACATAACTATTTTATTACATCATTACCTGTGTTGAGAAAAATAAATCTTAATGAGGATCAGGTCTCCGAGCAGGATAGTCAGCCACTTGCCCTCTTCGACCATCATCTGGATGAGGAGACAATTCCTCCTCGACTTCATTTGAATCTGGTTCCAATTGTTTCCTTGGGATGGGATCTATGGGAACCCATCGATCATCCCTTCTGAATGGGTTTGGCATCAAAGTTAAGGGGAAAATCTCATGATGATACCAAAGGACAGAGTTTCTAGGAACCTGAAGCTCCATGCGAGCACTCAACCATCCTCTATGAAGGATAACTTTTCAACCTCCCTCAATTTTGTTGGAGCATCGGTCCAACCCTTATCATAACCATCAGCCCACACTCACGGAGTAACTTTCTTAAATAGGTGCCTCAGTAAGGTAATATCTCTTTGAAGCCCGGCATCTATCACATACGCCTGATGAACATCACCTCGGAGTTAGGTAATCTCCTTAGCTGAACCAGTGTTATTAGTACCAGCTCATGGTCTAGCTGATGAAGAGGGACCACATAAAAATTGAGGAGCAATGCTCAGCGCATTCTCCCGAAGTTGTGAGACTTCTCTCCTTAGAGCATCGTTCTCTTACTGAAGTACCTCTCCAACTTGATTGACCTCGGAGGCATAAAAAAGCTTAACCTTTAGAGCATCCTCTTCTTCTTGAACAGAAACGCCAATTTCCTCCATCTCTTGGAGCCTATCCTTCAGCTTGACAATGAGCTCTGACTGGTCCTTGTACTCTTGATTCCTCGACCTAAGGGACTTGTAGATTCTTACGAAGGCGCGACAAACTCGATTGCTCGCATCAGGGCTAAGAATTTTTTCTAGTTAAGAGGAAGCATGAATTATTCCTCAATATCAATGAGCTACAAACCATATAAGTAGTAAGGGGCAAATAAATCAGTACACAGAAGTAAACATAATTTCATTTCATTAAAAAGAAGTCCAAGTACATCTGTAAGGGAAGTAAAGAACAACAAAAGTACAAAAATTACAAAAGTTCCTAAGAAGACTAGTTAGAGACCTCAGTCTATTTTGAGAATGCTGGTTGCTTCCCCTTATCCGAAACAACTCTAGGAACTCCTCCTTCAGATGGATAAGTATCCCTCCCCTGGACAAGGGGAGCCTTAACAGCAGTGGTAGGAATAGCTGGGGCATCTTCATTGGCGGCAGGAAGAGGCACCTCATCAATAACGGGCTTGGAACCAAGGTCACGCTCATCAAAGAGGGGGGAATCAATATCCACCTCGGCAACAAGTAAGGCTTTGTCCCAACCCTTCTTAAAGTTGAGATGGCCAGTATATCCAATCTGAGCCTCAGCATCCTCATACGCTGTGATCCACCCTGCATTGTACGAGGTCTCCTTGAGGGTGGCAGCGTCAGATTCCACCTTCTTCACCTTCCTATCAAGCACCTTGTTCTCCTCAACCATAGCTAGCTTGCTCACACAGACCAAGTCATATGATTGTCTCAGCTCTTTGAGCTTCTTGGTCGCCTCCTCCTTCGCTTTATTGGCTTGGTCTAAGGCAAGGTCAGAATATTTTTGAGCAAAACTAGTAGTCTTTAAGTTAGCCTCCAAATATACATTTTTCCTGTCCAGCTCAGTGTTCTTCCTCGCCAGCTTGTCCCAGCTACGGTAGATGACAGTGAAGTTAGACACAAACTGCATAGAAAAGGAAAACATTAGCAGAGAAAGCATTAAAAGGAGTTTTGTAAGAAAAGAGAAGTGAAAATAGGCTTACCAAGGCTAGCCCCTGACTCACCTTCAGGGCTAACTAGTTGGTCCTTATGTTTATCGACCTCTGGCGATCAGTTGGCAGCACTTCCCTCTCAAGCACAACCGGAGTTAACTAAGGGGTAAGAGCAACAAAATCCCCCCCAGCCAGAGTGGACACGGGCACCAGAGTCTTCCCTGCTTTTGTCCTCACCTCTTCTCTTCTCTCCTCTTCTCTTCTTCTTTCTCCTTCTTCTCCCTCTCCATCCTCTTTCTCTCTTCCACCTTTTTTTTCTTATCCTTTTCCTTCTTTCTCTCCCTCTCTCTCACCAGTGCCTCCTCCTATTATTCCTCTCCTTCTTATGAACAGCAATCTAGGATCCAGTGGCAGTATCTCCACTACCAGATTTCTTCTTCTTCAATCGATGAGAAAGAAACACATTGTCTTCATCGTCATATTAGATCAAATTCTTCCTAAGAGGAGACATATCTTACTCACTAGATCTACTTGAATCCTCTGAATCCTTCGGAGCCTCGGATCCCTCCTCTGAGCTAGAAGATTCTTTGCTACTGGAGCTCTCCTCACTATAATCACCTTCAATATCGCCCTTGTTAGCTCCCTCGCTCCCTTCACACGAGCTACTTTCCACATCTTCTAATTGAATTAGATCAGCAACAACCTCTTATGTGATATCTAGCTGAGGGATGTTACCCATAGGTCATGCGATGAAACATAACCCAATGTTCTTATACTCCAAAAGGAATGCTACTGATCGCGGATGCTCACCATCAACCAACTAGTCCCTAATCTTCTAAGCCTTGACCAACTCAACAGTTCGAATATCGCGAAGAGCAGGTTTTGAGTTCTTTATCTTCGCTGAGAAAAGAAAATGAGCAAAACCTGATCTATGTCTACCTATATAGTCCTCCCCGTAAAAGGGAATCACATGTATCTCGGACCTCGCCCCTTTAGGATGGGGAGGGTATTGCCAGTTCCTAATAATAAACCCTTTATACCAATAGTCCTTGTGGGCATTAGGTAGATTGACTACCAATACCCTATCTGTACTCCTAGCCTTTAGATAAAGGAGACCAGCGCTTGTTCGAGAGAAATAATAACAGTAGGAAATTTCAGCAAGCCCTAGATTGGTTCCATAAAGATGATTAATTCTATATACACGATTGATAATTTTTTAAACACTTGGCGAGCACTATGCATGAACTATATGGAAGTAACAAAAAAAATGCAAAAATAGACGAACATGTATCCAATAACCATCCTCAAAGTCCCTGATATTATGAGGAACAGGGGCACATTAAATGTCTACCCAGTTTGGAATATTGTAGAACTTCCTAAACTCAGTTATCGACCTATTGCCTATTTTCGTCATCAGAAAAGAAAAAACCTAGTATCGATAATGAATAAATTTCAACAGAAGAAAATAGAAGGAGTGTGAAGAACTTACGAAGTAAGAATCATCTTGTGATAATGCAAAGCCACGAGCAAGGAAAATGAGAGGATAAGGAAGAATCTTGAAGATGGAAGACGAGACCTGGAAGTGAGAAAGCAACAGTGAGAGGTTGTGAAAAATCTAGGGAATGCAAAGAAGTTTGAAGCGACATGAAGGAATGACCTCTCCAAGCTAGTTCAAACCTTATCAATCATAATGCACAGGATACGAAGCAATCTGCCGCCTAAATCAACCCAAGAAGGATGCGTCAATCCCCAGGTGCTACACGATTCATGAAAATGCCATTAAGGCAATCATTTAAAATTATTAAGTCCAAATTGTGACCCAAAACTTTTAGGGGCAATTTTGGGTACCTCGATTAGTCATTCCGGCCCAGACGAGTAGCCCAATTAAGCCCGACCCAAAGTCTAGAGGCCTCGCGCTTTAATTGATTCAGTTATGACCCATTCAATTCCTAAAATCTCTAAAGAGATATTCAAGGGATTATGGGTTAACATGGAGGAGTCCCATACCCCCACTCTCCAAGAAACAACATGTATATATTAAACCCTCAGCCCAGGGCAAAGGTCATGCAATTGTAAACACTCCCCTGGAGTGAAGAGAAATAAAATATAAAGAGCACCACCATGGATGCAGGCCTTCTTGCTGAACCACATATATCTTGTGTTGTGTGTGATTGCAATCATTTCAAGTTCTTTATCTATTCTGGTGATCGCCTTTGCTTATTATTTTCTGTTGAGTTTAATTGTCACCATAGAAACAATATGAATTTGATTAAACTTTCTGAAGAGCTACTGGACTACAGTCAAAGTATGTTTTGTAAAACTAAATAGTAAAATCCAAGTGGCGCGAGGCAAATGACTATACAAATACTCTTACATTCTCCCTTCTTTTATTCAATAACAAAATAACAAAACCAAAAAATGAAAGCAACTGAATGAATTCTATAATCTAAGACACCACTTGCCCGACCAAATGTGTTAAGGATAGACTAAGTATAATTAAAATTAATGTAAACTCAAGATTAAGTATTTTTTAATGAGATTCTTTTACCTATTTTCCTATCACCTATTAGAAAATTCATGAAATACTAATGTATAATCTAAAGATAGAAAATCTAAGAGTATGCATTATACACATGTGCCCCATATGACTAGATTGTCTTATCTTGTTGCCAAAATATACATTGATTCTAGTATTTGAGGTTATTCCTTCATAGTATTTCTCATATCATTAATCCTTGAAGAAATGTCCTTTTTCAACCATTATTCAGAAGACAAAAGGACTTCGAGACTCTTTATACACGTTTTATCACACTTGTTATATTTTTCATAAACCTTATGTGTCTGCTTTAATATGGCTTCCTTGATGTAACAAACATATGGAATACAACAAAAATAATTTGAAAACTTTACATTACATTATATATATTTTAGATGTATTTGAACTTATGTCAAATCTAATTCAAAAGGATTGAGTAGCTTATTGTTGTACATGTGTTGCTGTAGCATCGTCGCAAAAAAGAGTTTTTTCACTGCAGTAATGGTTCCTCATTGGTCACGCATTGACATTGGCTGTGCATTCCTCCATGGAAGATCTTTTAGATCTTCTTTGTCGAGAGATCGCAGTGAAGAAATCTTTCATTACAGATTTGACATCAACGAAGGTGTTAGTATGGCAAAAAATCTTTGTTTTTTCACTATATTTTATACATCTTTCTTGGTACTCATGAAAACTAAAGATCTTGGCATATCTTTTTTACTTCTTACATCTTATCACTTATATGTAAGCGTAAAACCTACTTCCTCCCCCCCCCCCCCCCCTAAGATTCCCTTGCAAGATTGAATGTATATGTATGTGGGTTTATGCTTCATTTTATAAGTGTGATTTATCGATTAAATTATTTTGATAAATATTTCGTCCCACAAGAAAAACATTTAAGAGAAAAAATATTTGTGAGATAAAAACTTCTTTTGTGTTGAATCTTCTATTCTTTCAAGTTTTAATCTCGTTTTTCTCTTCTTTATATTCTCGGGGTATTTTTGTTTTAATACTTGGAAAATCTGAAAACATTTTGATGTAAATTTATTTACATTAAAAACTTTTTAAACTTTGAAAAAATATCTTTCCAATTTGTTCTTGAGTTATTTTATATTTTACTTATCTCAAGAGTATAATTACGAATTAAGCTAATATTTTTAAATGCACTTTCACTTCAGGTTCTTCACACACTTAGAAATTGGTACTACACTCATTGGAGGCTTTTTTTTAACTTTGTTCCATGATTTAGAAAAAAAAATTCTTCTTCCACTTCAAAACGAGGTTTGTTGATTGTATCTTGAAGAATACATTTGGTTGCGATAAAAATTGGTGGCAATTGCGAATCAAGATCCAACTGTTGATGCATTCCCATTTATGGCCATCCCGGGATTAAAAATGGGGGAAATACGACCTGGGTTCTCCCCGAAGGAAAAGTCGCTAGGTTTATGTGAATGGGGTAAAGGAAGATGATTTCTCTTTACAACACTCGTCCTGTATTCACAAGCTCCACGACATAAATTGACCATCGTCTTGGGTAAGAATATAAAGAATAGATTCGCCAATCTATTTTTCTCAAAACAGTAAAAGATGTAGCCATCCTCGACGAAATGGTCTCACAAGACAAACCGATGCATACAAAACCAAGTAAATCATGGGTTAAGGTACTAAGTTATAGAATCTAAGGGTGTTAGGCACCAATTCTGGCCTTTCAATCTTTCATGGGATATAAAAATAATCTCCTTTCTCTACTAAATGGAGTATAAAGTGGGTAATGTTAAAAGTGTGTATACACACACACACACACACACACACAAGGAGTGATATCGTTGTGCCCGCATCACGGGGGGGGGGGGGGGGGGGGGGGAGAACGAATCAATTGAATGAGCGTTCATGGATGACATCAAGATATGGCTAAAATCTGAGTGAGGCACTAGATTGCACTCCTTGTGAAAAAATGAGCACACACGTCGATGGGATCGCTAAAGAGACAAAATATAATATATAATAATAGATAACTGTGATTGATGCGCCAAATTGAACTCATTATGAACAAATGAGCATACATGTCAATGGGATCACTAAACGGGAAAAAATAGATAAACTACTATATATATTTGTAAAGAAATACTAAAAAGAGAATTTGAGTCCAGAGGTGAACTCGGGATGCTAAGGTAGTTGAAATTTGCATTAAATTTCACGTAGTTCAGTAAAACACAAGGGTGGGCTTTAAGCCATGGACCCAAAACTAGAATTCTATTATTTTTATTTGGTTGAAAAATGTGCACAAGTGGATAAAGTGTAGAAAAGTTTCAATTTGGGTTTTAAGAAATAAACCATCTTTTTAATTTTATTTTGGGATTTATGAAACTATATTTTGTCTATATAACTAATAAAAACGGATTATTAAGGGTGGGAAAGTAATACTAAATCAAAAGATATGCTCATAGTAATAAATTGCGATACATGACACTAGTTAAATGAGATAGAAAATGATAAAATTAGACCTTATATGGAGATTTTCTCCTCTTTTTGAAGTTATGTAGGCTGATTTTTATGGTGATGAAGTGGTGGTGAAATGGATGGAAAAGGTGGGGTGAAAGTGATGTAAGAAAATATGGAGATAATTTTTGGAAAATGAAATTTTTAGGAGGCGGCGCACTAATTTCGAGGCAAAAGCTCTCTAGATTTTGAGAAGGGGTCCTTGAGAATGAGGCTATGGCCTCCTTATATAGGAAATTTTTAGGGTTAGGGGTCTGCTGATAAGCATATGCCTACATATTTACTTACCCCCTGGCTTGTAGGCTAAGTAAACTACCAATATGCCAATACGCAGAGTGCTAGGGGTGTCTATAGGCAGTCTAAAATGGACATTTTTAGAAAATGGGCATAAATTGCAAATCGTGAATTCGAACTCAACCAGGACCTTTGGAAGGGTATTCAAAGTCCTATGAATGTGTATTAATAAATCCCAGGGTCTGAGAGTTGACCAAGCAAAAAATGGAGTTTAGAAGTGCTCTATGGCCTTTAGGTCAGGGTTTGGAGTAAAATCGCATGTTCGTGCAAACCTTAATTTCTATTCAGGCATGCTATGGACCGTTGGAAAGGATATTAAGATCCCTTTAAAATCCATTGAGCTAGTATCGATTGCAAGAGTTAACCAAAGTCAAATGGAGCTCGTTAATGACAGTGGCATCTAAGTCAAAGCTTGGAGTTAAAAGTCTATTATGTGTGGACCGTAAGGCCGATTCGCACATAGCATGGACCATTGGAAAGAATATTAAAATACCTATTGTAATAGAAAATATTTATAATTTCTTATAGCTCAGGCTTTATTTTATTCTTGGTATATCCCATTGCAACTCGACTCCGTTATACCAAACTCCAACATCTCTAAAATAGAAGACACTCTTACAAGATATGAAGGTATAAACATACGTGTTCATGAATTTTATAAATCTTATGTGGGATTTATTTTTTAGAAAAAATCGAGGCATTTTAATCAAAATGATTTTAAAATAAAAAATTATTTTTAGCCTTATTTAAATGAGAAACAGTCTCGTTCGAATGAGATCTTCTCTCTCATTAGAAGGGGCTTATAACGCCTTTCAAACGTGGTCTCTTTTCCTAGGCAAAAACTTCTCACGTGAAGAACATTATATAGGCGTTCAAACGAAAATCACATGTTGTTAGAACAAGTTTGCATATTCTTCGGACAAAACCTATATTTTTGTTCAAATGACATTCAGCTTCGTTCGAATAACCTGCCCGCCTCGAAATTTGTGAAAACCTTATGAATACTTATTTTAAGAAGTTTTATTCATGGGAATTTGTCCTAAACGATCTTTACATATATATTCCAATGGTCTTCATTTTTTATTCACAATTACACCATCCCCTATATGATTTGTGAACTTTTTAAAACCCCAATTTCCAATATTATTCATACACCTTGTGGAGATTATTCTTTGTGACTGACTTGTGGATTGAGGGTTCACTACTAAAAGAAGACGAAGGTTGATCGGTGGATACCGAGGGTAGATCACTACCTGTGGATGGCTCTAGATTGAGTTGTATTCTATTAAAGGCTTTGCACATCTCACTTAGATTGTCTAAGATTTGTAAGTTGATTGTCGTTCGAATCATTTAGTACTGCTGAATATTTGATTTGACCCTTTTTAGGGATTTCCTCATCTTTTGTATTGATTGAATGATTAGTTTGGAATTTAGATATTGGAAACATCTTGTATGCATACCTCATTCAATAGAAGACAAAATTGGATAAAAATTGGATTTGTATGTGTAGCAATTTATTATACAAATCACTCCATTGAATCACTTGCATTCTCAAATTGGTATCAGAGCAGGTTACACTAAATTACCGTGTGATGTTTCTACAATTTTTTTTATATCATTTTTAAAAAACATGATTATTCTTTAAAATATTAGATTTAATAGATAATCTATATAATAGGATGCCCATGTTTTATGGTTCAAACTATGCCTACTGGAAAGCTAAAATGAGGTCCACTTTGAACTTCATAGATGAACCTGTCTGGTTGGTTAGTGAATGAGGGTGGACACCACCCACTGTGACTGCTGATAATGTCATTGGCCTCAAATATGTCTCTTCATGGACAATGAATGACTTTAAATGGAGCAATTTTAACTCATGCGATCTGAGTGCCATCTCGGAAGCTATCACCACTTACGAGTTTCATCATATTATGATGTATACCACGTCTAAAGAAGCTTTAGATACCCTCCAACTCACTCACGAGGGAACCAATGTTGTAAATGCCTCTAAGATATAAAATCTCACCACACAATTTGAAACGATCTCTATGATCGATTCTGAATCTTTTAATGAGTTTTATGCATGTTTGTCTGATATATTAAAGTCGATTTTAAATTTTGTCGAGAAAATCCTTGAGACGCATGTTTTTAAATAAATTTTGAGATCTCTTCCAGCTCGTTTTATTCCTAAGGTTACCATGCTAAGTTCATTAGGGATACTAAATACTCTTAGGTTAGAAGAGATCATAAGAGACCTTTAAACGTATATGATAAATATGTTTCCTTAAAATGGTTAAACCTATGGAAATGGGGATTTCTTTGAAAACACAAACCAAGAAAAACAAGAAAGAAAAAGTTTATGATTCTGAGTACGAGTTTGATTTTGAGTTGGATGACTTATCCTTTTTTGCAAAACATTTTAAAACATTTCTCAAATTTTCCAAAGAAAAGACTTTTTAGAAAAAGGAAAATGGGAATGAGTGCAACAGTAGTTTAAAGAAAGATGAAGATATAAGATTATACGAGTGTGAAGGAAAGGTACATAAGGCACATGAGTGCCCCATTAGGCTTAAGAGACAGGGCAAGAAAGTTTCACATAAGTTCACTCTTAACGATAGTGATGTCTAGTAGGTGAATTTTGGGGGTGAATCACCACATGAACGAAATTTATGTACGTTCATGGAAAGTCACATAACACTTTTAGTTTGTCCCACACCGATGTGGACATATCTAAACGTAAAATCCTCAACGATGTTTCGAACGATTATGGCGATAGTAAGAGTGGGGAAGAGAATTTGAGTGAGGGAGGCGGTGGTCTCCAAAAGGCATCTAGTGATCTTTATACAAAGACTTTACAAATAAAAAAATCTTAATAAATATTTGTCTCTTAGTGTGTTAGATTCGAAAAAAGAGGTGAAATTTTTTAGAGTGTGTGAGGCATTGGTGAGTCAACTCGAGATGGCAAAAGTTTCTTCATATGAGCAATTGATTGTTGTAGGTAGAGAAAATACCGATTTGACTAACATAGTCACTATTCTTATTAGACATGTTCAATCTTCATTGGAGACTCGTGAGAAACTTGTAGTCCGTGTATCCTAACTCGAGAGTGATCTCAAACGTGCCTAGGAGGTCAAGTTCATTTTTGAGGACACATCTAAGAAAGTTGGAAAGATGTTCCTCGGTCACGCATTAGGTACCATTGAGAGTTATGGAATAGGTTATGATAATGGATCCACTTCCAAAGTGGCACCCGAGTCGATTTTTGAGTTTATGTTGGATCCTTATAGTCCTCGACCTAACCCGCAAAGGCGACCTATCCCACCTAGGAGAGCTCATCCATGACGTTTTGAGCAAGGTGGGCCCAAGCCCATTTATATTTTCTCCCATTGAAAATGAAGAGGTTAGCTTAGAGTGTTTGGTTTTAATCTAGGGAGAGTTTTATTCATGCTTGTTCTCCGGTATGCTCCAACACGAATTCCTACACATGTTCCGACATACACACCCACACGTGTTACTCTACATGTTCTCGCACATAACCATAGACATTTTGAGAGTTTTCAAGACTAGGTAGAGTATTTAGTTAAGACTTCACAAACTTTGATGGAGGAATTTCTTAGGATGTCATCTCCTTTTAAGAACTCCTCTGGGACTAATTGAGTTTTGGTATTTTATCTAGTATAGGATGTTTATCATGTTCACATCTTATATTCCTATTACTAGATTGTATTATCATTGTATATCTATATTTTTCATTTTGATATTTTTAAAAAATTCCAAAAAGGGTTTAGTTTTTCTTAAAAAAATTAGAAGAATACAAAAAAGATTTTTACCTTTTAAGAAAAATTTGAAAGAAGGGAAAAAGGTTTTATTTTAGATAAAATTTTGGAACAATATAAAAAGAGTTTTGTATTTTACTTTATCACCATATATGGATGAACATTTAAGATATTAGGATTACCCCTTCATTTCATCCATTCACGTGACTTTTTCGTAGCACTTTGCGGCATGGCTTTATTTCGTTAGTATGTTTAATAATGTGTGAATTCATTACGTTGATAGTTGCTGACTACTATCTACATGTTAGACTCACTGTCTCCTTTATTACATACGTGAATGAGCTTTATGAAAATTTTTCTTACTTGTCATTTGTCGAATATGATGTTCTCATATTAATTTTTCTTAATAACAAACCAAATGTAAAAAGAGATAAGTTGTTCATGTAAGAACGACTGCCCGAATTCCATATAGTTTTTGAAAAATATTGTATATGTTAAGCAATGGAAAAGGGGTTATGAAATATCAAAATTTTCTTTGTGTTAAAAGCCTCCATTTGTATAAAAGAGCCTAAAAATATTAGAGGCACATAAAAATAGAAGTGTCTAGCCATTTTTTTTTTTCAATTTATTGATGCTTCACTAAATTGAGTATTAGGATTTCTTCATATTTAGAGTCAATTCGTAATATATGAGAGATGTTGTGGGAGTTATAGTTGAAGATAAATAGGTTTGCACAACGAACTTGCTTGAAAAATACTAATTAGGTTGTAGTTAATGGGTGTGAGAATCATTTATTTTCATGACATATTGATTTAGTTGAGTCGATTTCATATCAGTTCATGGTCTTTACACCTAAGGTAGACTTTGAATTCTTTTGTTAGGAGTGTCTCATGACTTCGTGCAGACTTATTATGAATGTTTATCTTAATTTTCCAATGGAAAATGTTCACATAATTTCATTTCTCATTCATGATTAAGATATTTTATTATTTTTCCATGGTGTGTTGTATTTGTACATTTTATGCTTTGTCTTTATAAAAATTGAATTTAAAAAAAAAATAGTTTGTGGAGAGAAGTTTCGTTTTGAGATTATCATTACTTGTGCATTATTTACATTTCTTTGTGATGATATCTTGCTTCTTAATATGATGCGTTATAATTCATGGCTAGTTTTTACTCTTCTTTCTATTACGGACAAAAAAGGGAGAGCAAATTGAGGGGAGTAGTTTTATTTTCTGTTTAAAACTCATATACATCACGGTATCTCTTTATTTCATATGTGCAGGTTTATTCCGCATTGATGATAAATTCATGGACTATACAAGATGAAGACAAAGTTCAGTTTGAAGACATACTTTCATTTATGTCGTTCCGTTTCTCGGGTTTGGAGATAATTAGGAATTATTGTTTCAATGGGGTTTTATTGTAATTTGGTTTTTATTTTATTTAGTACTGAAATAGCCAAAGGGGGAGATTTGTAAGAATAAATATTTAGATTTACTCATAGCGTAGGCTTTATTTTATTTTTGGCGTATCCCATTACAAATTGACTCTGTCAAACCGAACTCTAACATCTCCAAGTTCGAATACAACCCTAGAAAATATGAAGGTATAAACACGGGTGTTCATTCATTTTATGAATCATAGGATTTTCAAATAGGATATTCAAATAAAATTTTACTTTTTGGCCTAATTCAAAAGAAAAGAAGTCCCATTAAACGAGATTTTCTATCTCATTAGAACGGGCTTCTAACGCTTTCAAACGATGTTGGTTTTCTTAGACAGTCCCATTAAACGAGATTTGCTATCTCATTTAAAGGAGAATAGATGGGCTTTCGAACGAAAAGCCCAACTACTTGGAATTGTAATACCCCGTATTTCAGCGTATTTGAAATCTCATTAATTCAGAAATTAATTGGGAATATACATATTAGTTAAATTACATGCGTGCCATAATTTAATGTGATTAAATAATAAATGTGATTATTAAATATTAATTGAGAGATAGATATCGATTAATATTATCAAATGAAATTTACTAAGTGTGAATAATAAATAATTAATGAGTATTAAATTACGACATAACGAGTAATATGGGCATACTTGATTATTCTCAACCAGGAGTCGCGTTAGACTAAATTGAGGTCATGATAGGAAATATATTTTAGGTGACTCGAATGATGATTTAGAAGTCATAAATGATTTCAAAAGGGTCGAAATTGTCAGAGTAGTATACCCGAGGGTATAATCTGGGTCTCGGGTCAACTTTAGACCAGATCGTCACCTATGTAGGGAATTTTAGTCATTTAAAAAATAGAGGTTAAGGGACATAAAAATTAGAGTCCTATATCTGATGATTAGAGATTGCGTTTAGGGTTAATAACATAAAAATCTTAAGAGAGGGCATTATAGAGAAGAGATAAACCATTCTCAAAGATTAAAGGGGGTTTTCTTGAAGAATTAGAATTTGTTCCTGCATCCTAATCATCCAAGGAGGGTGGATTTGAAGAGAAGGGCAATAATCCATCATCATCACAAAATTAGAACCCATCTGTTAAGGTAAGTGTTTATATATAATGTTTTTGAAGTTAAAATTACCATGTGTAGGGTTTTAATGTCTAGATCTCAATAAAACAAAGTTCTTAGAAGAAAATATTGGATTTTTATGCATGAGTGGGGTAGGACTTGCATGTAGCATGATTTAATATATTTAGAGGGTTAGTAATCAAATCAGACATGATCATTAACACTAATTAAATCTTGTTTTCTGAATGAGTGCATGGGAAGAACATAAATACCTAGGGTTTTTGATGATTTAGGGATTTAATCTACTCTTGATCATGAATCGTAATATTTTGATGTGAAATTTACATTAGAAATCTTCCTAAGACATGTAGAAAATGTTTGGTATAGTTGGTTTTAATTTTGGTGAAGAATCATGTAGGACACATATGTGAAAATGGTGAAAAACACAGTTGTGTATCTGGAAAGACTGAGTAACAGAAGGGCGTACCGTTCCGGTCCAAGGGGTGGATTGGTTCGGTCCTATGAAAAAAAGTGAATTTCCCTTTTAATCTTAAAACTCCTAAGTCATTTCGAGATAAATTTTGGGGTATTGTTAACAATAATAAGGGATTTATTATAGTACAGTTGGCCTTGACGGAGTTAAGAGATTTAGTCTCATTGTGAGGATTAAGACAAGAATTACATGGGATGAAAGGATGTTGTAAATTATCTAAGAGAACGATAACAAATTATGAAAATCCCAAGTGAATTAATAAGTTGACCAATAGAGTAAATATTGATTTAACTACTGAAATTAACGAAGAGGTAACTAGAACCCATAGGGTTGGTGAATACTCAAATAGATACAATAGTGAGGTAAGTCGTAAAGTAGTATGTATGGTGAGTACGCGAGAGAAATATACTATGCACGAATATGAATAATTAGGTTGTGTGTATACGTACTGATTCAATTATAGGTGGAGTGAATACCTATTATATATTTGATTGATAGGTTCATTGAGATATTCTAAACTATGTTTGAGGAGATATTCCGATCCATGTTCGAAGGAACAATCCAAACTAATAGTCCTTAATGTGTGATACAAGGACATGATAATAAATTATCAATGAGGCTAACAAGGTGTAAGAGGAAATATGGGAATGTTTGGAGAGGTTTGGGAGAGTGTGTGGGTGTGATTTTAGTTTAGGGATCAAATTATGGGTTCATTTCTAGGAAGATAGCATTGGTATGATTTGGGAGTGGGTTGTGAGTAGTGTTTGTCTTAGGATTGGCTGGTGGGGCAATGGTACCCCAGTCAAGTAGACCTTGGATTATGCTTCAGAGGTGAAAGCATTGGTTGGTGGTATAACCAACATTTTGGTGAAAGGCGCAATGGGCATCTGCCTTGAAGTTTCTTGGAAGTGGATTGGGCTATGGACTGGGGTCCAAGGATTTGATGAGGTTTCGGCTTAACAGGGATTGATAAACTTTGGAGAGGGGAGCATGGATCTCGATCTATTCCTTTTGTACTGGGACGGGGCGACTTTCTACTGCCCAAGAGGTGGTTGGTTGAGAGATGTTATTGATGGTTGAGACTGCAGTAGTGGAAAGTTTATCATATTTTCTGGGGGTGAACTGTCTGGACCCTTTATTTGGTTTAACCTATATTTTGCAAGACCCTCCTCTATTTTTACTCGTGCTTCTCTGAGAGCTCGGAAGTGGGCATATTATTGTCCTCCCATGGTTCCTTACACTTTGGGAAATAAGTTCTTCTTCACGATGTTGACTTGTTCTTCCTCAGATGGCCGATTGGTCATAGTGGCTGCCTTTTTCCTCCATCAGGCTATGAAGTTACTGAATGATTTCCTAGAGTTCTGTTTGAGCAAAGATAAATCACAGTGTGTGACCTCAAGCACTTCGTTATATTTGTACTGCGATATGAATTCACAGGCTACATCCTCCCAGCTGCGGATTCTAGCCTCCTCGAGAGATAAGAACCATCGAAGAGCGCAATCCTTCAAAGTTTGCTGAAATAATTGGGCAATCACTTCTTCAAAAGCCCCTAGGAGAGTCATGAAATGGTGATAACTGTGAATATAAACTATCGGTGGTCCACTTCCTCTAAATTTCTCAATATTCGACATCTTGACTTTCTCGGGTAACCTCACCTTTGGATAAAGAAACATGTGGGTGTAGTCCATGTAATTTACAGAGATTATGACTTGGTCTAACTTCTTAGTTAGCATATTGCGATCTTATTTGACCTTGTTCAATTCTTCCTCTTTCCAATCAATGATCACAGGCAAGTTGACCCCACGCTGGGCAAGGTTTGGCAAAGGATGTTGGGCAGGCAGCAACCCATTAACAGGAGGGGCATGTGGAGCGTACTGATACTCTTTGGGAACCCAGATAGTCTTGCGTGGACCCATAGCACGAGGGAATAAGGCCTCGGGCTCCTGAGGAATAGGAACCTGGTTTCGTTGCATCTCTCAGACCTCAGTCTGAAGGTTGTCAATTTGGGACACGAGCTGAGCTAAAACTGACGTCAGATCTGGCTGCGCAACTCGCACTTGATCTGTGTTCTCCATGGAAAGCGGATGGATACTGAACTCGGAGGAAGTAGTAGGGGAAAGAACGGAGCTTTGGGGTGATTGACTGAAGACCGAAGCTAATAAGGAGCCAAGCCAAGGGCGTGCGATCGACCTAAGAAGGCGTAAAACGGGATTTATTTTTTTGAAATGAAAGAAGGAAAATATTTTTAACATTTTTTTTAGATTGAAAGACAAAATATTTTTGGATTTTTGATTAGGAAAAGAGAAATATTTTTGGATTTTTGATGAAGAAGGGAGAAATATTTTTGGATTTTTTATAAAGAAGGGAGGAATGTTTTGGAGATGGGTCTCAGCTTTATTATTATTATTATTATTATTATTATTATTATTATTATTATTATTATTATTATTATTATTATTATTATTATTATTATTATTATTATTATTATTATTATTATTATTATTATTATTATTATTCATATTATTATTATTATTATTATTATTATTATTATTATTATTATTATTACTATTATTATTATTATTACTATTATTATTGTTATTGTTATTATTATATTCTCACTTTTATTAAATTCTCCTAAATGCAAAAAAAAGAAATGTCGGATGGGACCCGAGCCTGGAAAAGTTGGGTTTGTAATATATGCAGAGCTATGGTTGGACTTGTAACTAGGCTCATGGGATGTGTCCCATTTTAAAAATGCGCAAAAACTTGGGCGGTAGGCCGATCAGGAATTTTGGCAGAGTTTTGGGTTGAAACCGACAATCTAACATGTGTGTCCTAGGCTTGACACCTATATACGGGTATGCAGATTGGTTGGGTGAATCGAAAAGCTTCCACCTTTTGGCGTGGCTTCCACGATATACGTCTTACTTTTGAGGGAAATCGGTACGTGTGAAAAAGCCATTTGATAGACCTAAGTGTACGTGAATTTCCTCATTATATACCTTTTAGGGATGGTACGTGTGAGAGAGAATTCGATATACTCGGTGTACATGACCGAGTTTCCTGCGATATACCTCCCATCATAACTTTGGTCAAGCGATACAATGCGGGGGAACCGTTCGATATACGTCGAAGGTACTTGGCCAATGGAATGTGAGAGTTATATCACTTAGGCTAACTGCACCCTACCGGACCAGCCCACATCACAAAGTGACCCTCCAGTTACTGGACAAAATTTGGGCAATCACAATCCTCTTTGGTGATATCATGTGAATCATGCATGCTAATCTTATTAGTATCTTATGAAAGTATCTTTCTTGATAATGACCAACAGGGAACAAAGTATGAGTACCAATGGTATACCAAGTATGGGTGATGCGTTCAATATGGGGATATATGTGATCCTAGGTTCACGTGGTGTGAAGTGTACATGGAGAATTTTGTACTAGTGTGAATAGAAGCCTAAGCATGAGGTACACATGAATAGTAAATGGGAACATGCAAATAAGGGGATATATAAGAAAATAAAACACCCATGTAAATAGAGTCTAGCCCTCAAAATGAAGTGTCCCCAGCGGAGTCGCCACTGTGGCCATCCCCTTTCGATCTTCGCGGAAGGAGAGGCGAATAAGAGAGGTATGTCTCCCCTTCTTCTCGGGAGGATCTTGGTCTTACGCATCCCTCTCGGGAGCGCTTCGGCCGGCTTCGGTGATGAGGTGAAAATGTAGAGAGATAGATTCTCCAGTCCATTTTACTCAAAATAGACAAATGAAAAAATGGATCCATCTCAAAGGACAGCATCC
The DNA here is from genome assembly GCA_949130495.1 of Sambucus nigra. Classification (NCBI taxonomy): domain Eukaryota; kingdom Viridiplantae; phylum Streptophyta; class Magnoliopsida; order Dipsacales; family Adoxaceae; genus Sambucus; species Sambucus nigra. The sequence continues at coordinate 376,423,771 of OX422222.1, forward strand.
AAAGACATACTGATACATACGAAACCAAAATGATTCGAAAAAGGGTCCAAAGGCTATGTTACGAAATGGGAAGGTGTTAGGAACCCATTCTGCTCTTTCGGTCTCTTATGGGTTATTGCCATTTTCCTTTATTTCCCCGTGCTATGTGTGCATGTGTATATGTAGCGGAGATAGGAATCATCAACTTGTATCATGGAAGTGATAAAGCGAGCCATCCGTAGGAATGTTCCTAAAAGTAATATTAGAAAATAAAATTTATGCGATTATCCTAGCGTCAATCATTTTAAGGGAATGATAATGCATGCGGGATAATACGCCACTAAGAACAAATATACGTATATGTAAATATATAGAATCTAAGAGAGTTAAGTTTTAAAGAATATATAAAAATGAAAATAAGAAGAAAAGTTGGAAAAGGACTCGAGTCTCGGGCTTTACCCCGAGACGCCTACGTAGACTATAGAGGCATCAAAGTCCACATAGTTCATATACAAAACGAGCGGGTGGGATTTATCCCATAAACTCAATCGCGGACTTCTCTTATATGTGTGTGTGTGTGTGTGCGTGTGTGTGTGTGTGTGTGTGTGTGTAAAAAAGTGTTTTAGTTGTGAGAAAAGTATGAGAAGAGTGTCAGAATTCCCGTTTGGAATTTATGAGAAAATCCTCTTTTTCCTGTTATTTGGGTATTATTTATATGAAAATAAGAGATGTAAAATAATACTAAATAAAAAGTATATTAGAATATATGAGATGGGAGAATAAAATTGCTAAGTAATAAAACAAATTAATGCGAATTTAGAATAATTTAAAGAGAGAGTTGAGAAAGTTGGACCTTCTTGAAGATCTTGAGCTTGATCTTGGATGTTGGAGAGCAGCCCTTGCACTTGGGTGATGATGGAGGGTACTTAATTCACCAAGTTTGATGAAAAAGGTGAAGGTTGGAAAGGGATTTGAATATGGAAATCACGCTGACTTTGAGAGGGGTTTTCTGAGCTTGTTGAGAGTGATGGATCTCTGCTCTTGTCTTTTTGAAATGAGGTTAGGCCATCCTTTTTATCGGCCTAGGGCATTTCCGATCGTCATAGCTCTGGTCCTGCCAATTGGTAGGTGTATTTAGTCACACTACCGATAGGTAGGGTTTGGATTCTGCCATTTAGCAGTCTCTTTTAGGTTCCTTCAGAAAATCAGTCATAGATCGCAAATCGTTTATCCGAATCATGCATCAAAAAATTGTTAGAAAGGTAATTCAGAGACCTTAGAAAGTCTTTTGGACTGCTCCCGGGTTCGGGAGTTGACTTTGGGTCAAATGTGGCTCGAAAGCATTCGTCGGTCCTTTGGACGTGAAATCATCGGATGTAAATTGATCATTCGCTTGCATGGTAAGCCAGAACCGCACATGGGGTGGTTGTTGGATAGTATAGGAGATGTACTTCGACATTCCAAAGTCCTTGACTCAGTTTGGAGAGTTAACTTTGGTCAACGGGGGCCTGTTAGCGCTCGGTGACCTTTCGGAGTAAAACGGATCGTTCGTCCGTACCGTAAGTCAGAATCATGCACGGGGTGGACCATTGTAAAGGGATTTCGATTCCCATTGAAGATTCATCCATTCTCAATTGAGCTGAAGTGTTTGGTCAAACTAAGCCTGGGAGCGTCCGATGACCTCCTGATCATGTTTAATGGGAAAATGGGTCATTCGACCGCACCGTAAGTCAGAATTATGCCCGAGGTGGACCATTAGAAAGGGGTTTCAGTGCCCTTCAAAGATTTATTCAGTATCGATCGAGATGAAGAGTTTCACTTTTGATCAAATGGAGCTTGGGACTGCCTGATGGCCTTTAGGTTAGTATCCAGGGTATGACTTAGGTTTATAGCAGTGAGGGGAGGTGCTAGGGGATCTACGGAGTGGTTAGGGGGTGTTAGAATGGGGTGTCTATAGATCCCCTCGACAGGTGAGTTTGGAACAAATGATAGCCGTCGAATAGACACCGCATGATGCCTTTGAAAGAGGATGACCAATTCAGAGGGTTGAGGCCGATTTTGAGGAGTTGGGATAAGGATAACCGATTTTGCGGGTCAAAGAAAATTCTAAGGGTTTATGGATAAGGGTGGCCGATTCTATGGGTTGAAGCCAATTCTTAGGGTTCCGAGATGAGGTTGACCAATTATACGGGTCAAAGCCATTTCCAAGGGCTTAAAGATGAGGGTGATCGATTCTGCGGGTCGAAGCCAATTATGAAGGATTGAGTGTGAGGGTGACCGATTCTGCTGGTCGAAGCTAATTCTGAGGGATTAAGTTGAGGGTGATCAATTCTGCGGGTCGAAGCCAATTCTGAGGGCTTGAGGGTAAGGGTGACCGATTCTGTGGGTGGATGCCAATTCTGCGGGCTTGAATTAAGATGACCAATTCTGTGGGTCAAAGCCAATTCTACGGGCTTAAGTTGAAATGACCAATTATGCAGGTCGAAGCCAATTCTGAGGGCTAAAGTTTGAAATGACCAATTCTGCGGGTCGAAGCCAATTCTCTGGGCTTAAGTTGAAATGACCAATTCTTCGGGTCAACGCCAATTTTGAGGGCTTAAGTTTGAAATGACCAATTCTACGGGTCAAAGCCAATTCTACGGGCTTAAGTTGAAATGACTAATTCTGTGGGTCGAAGCCAATTCTGTGGGCTTAAGTTAAAATGACCAATTATGCGGGTCGAAGCCAATTTTGCGAGCTTCAGTTTGAAAGGACCAATTCTGCGAGTCGAACCCAATTCTGCGGGCTTAAGTTAAAATGACCATTTTTGCGGGTTGAAGCCAATTCCGAGGGCTTAAGTTGAAATGATCAATTATGCGGGTCCAAGCCAATTCTGCAGGCTTGAGATGAAATGTTCTCGGGGAACTCTGCCGGGAAAATTACCTCGTGATTTTGGTTTGAGCTCGGGAGATGATTGTTGGGGAAGTCCTCGTGTCTTTGGAGACTTTATCGGGGAAATAGCCAATTTTGATGCTGGGGAAGTGATTAGATGGTCCAGGGTTTGGACGTATTTCTCGAGGAAAATTGAGACATTTGGGGAATTTTGGGATACCTTAGGGGTCCTCCAGGGATGTTGCCGAGAGGAGATTCACTTGTCTTTTGAGAGTTCCGCTGGGGAAATAGGAATTCTTCTTGAGAGAGTGCAAAATTTTCTGGGTGAAAATGTTCTAAATCCTTTTCGGGATTTTTAGGAATTTTCTGAGGATTTTTCAGGGTTTTCTAGTATTTTCTGGGAATTTTTGAACGAAAATTTAAAGGGGTGTCGGTCGACATGGTGTGGAGGGTGCCATTCGGCAGTGGCACAGACTTTTGAGCTACTTAGAGAAGGCAAAAGGTCATGCCAATCGGTATGTGGGGGTGAAATGCCGATCGGTATGACCCCTGGAGTCCTATAAAAAGGGGGCAAATTTTTCACAGCTTCTTGACTTCTATCTTTCTTCAATTTTCTTCTGTGAATCATTCTAGCATTCCGTAATTTAAAAAAATGGCTTCTTTTGTGCGCACTGCAGTAAACAGGGAGTGGTTGGTTGCTGACGACTAGGCAAACGTGGAGTGGAGGGCTAGGGCGCCTCTTGCTTTGGGGATCGAGAAATCTTTTGACGCATTCGAGTCGGTTGTGGATGAGCTGACCTTGCTATGGGAGCCGTCGCGTCATCGCTCTTCGAGCATGGTGAACCCTGATGGTTGTGAAAGTAAAATGACTTTTGGAATTATTATTTTGTGGTTTTCCTTTTTTCTTGGATTTTGAGAAGGATTTTTCTTTTGGCAGTCGGATGTGTCTTTGTCGACTATGCGTGCCCGTGGGACGAAGGGGCTTAAGGATGTCTGAGATCATCTTCCACCTATGGTACATTGGATGGTATACTCAGCAGGCTTTGGGAGGTTGGCATCTGTGCTGGATGAGATGCCTCGTTCGACGGTGGTCTTATGCGCTCTAGGGAGAGGTGGTGGGACACTACCCACACCTTTCATTTTGGCTTTGGGGAGATGACTATGACTCCCATAGATGTGCAGTATCTTCTGGGGCTGGATTGCGATGGGGAGTAGATATAGGTGGATCGCTCTTTGTGGGTGAGGGCAGAGGCGGTGCACACGATGCTTTGTGATGTGGAGAGGATAGTGTCTAGGGACTCCAGCCGTCTATCGCTGCTGAAGGATATTTTGCTGGGAAGGGGGATTGATGTGGAGGATGGTTTGTAGGTAAGGTAAATAGCCCGGTTGTTTATTTTGCTGGTGCATGGGATTTCTGGTGGCGTCGAGCGGCGGCGTTTTCCACTTATGGTTTTTTCCGTACTTGAGGATGTTTTCGAACATCCCTCTCTATGATTGGGGGAGCCTGACTTTATCGACCATTTATTTTTTGCTGGATGCATTCAGTCGGTGCTGCCGATAGACTTTCACTGGAGCCATGTATCTTCTTGAGGTATTCTTTAATTTGCGCATTTTCTTTTCATGCATTCGTATTTCCCTTGCGCGTCACTTTTTGATTGTGGATTCTTGTCTTTGGCAGACGTGGTTCTATAAGGTGATTGGGTGTAATAAGGACGAGACCGTTAGGAACTTTTGCCATTTGTATCGGTGGCAGAAGGCCAATCGGTAGTCAAGGAATTCTCTCTCTCTCTAGAGGCAGTGCGCCAGGTCTTGAATGGCCTGAATAGTGATAGGGTAAGACTTTTTTCTTCTTCAGTCTAAGACTTTTGGGTACTCTGATTCCATATTTCCTTATATTTTGCTGTGGATTTTTCAGGTGACCTATTACCCTTGGGGCATGACTTTTCAGGACACGGGGTTAACTGGGGTGAATACGCACATGACGCAATTGCTGGTGAACGTGTTTGGCCACTCTTGGTATCTCAGGGAGAGGGTGGTCCGAAAGATTGCTGAGGAGGAGGTGGTGGTTCCACTTGTGAGGCCCCCTATGTCTATGAGGCAGGAGCAGCTGTTGTCGGAGGATGCGAGGATCGCGACGATGATTGGCGATTCCTACCTGCTATACACTGATATAGATGTACCGTATGATTATATGGACTTTGTGACAAGATGGTTGATGGCGCCTAGCATATATGATGCATTGTCCTTCCCTCCTGTGGGTTTGAGTCTGCTAGTGGGGTCCTCCCACAGTGATGGCTGCCCGATGACATCTGTGGGGTCCTTGGAGGTCCCCTTTATACGGTTGCATACTCCTTTATACAATATCTAGAGGGATGATGGAGGGATGGTGCCTATGCTCCATCATCCTCATGGGATGGACCCGAAGGAGTTGGGCTTGACCGAGGAGGTTCTTCGTCCTGAGGTATATCTTTTTTTGCTCTTCTGATTTGGTTTCTTTTGATCTTTTCTACTTGACACTGATTATTCCTTTTCTTGCAACACGTCTGGGTATCCACCACTTAGCTGAGGGATATTAGGGACTGAATATCTTGGGTGACTGCCCATATTTGGGACGTGGTTCCTGTTCCTTCTTACTTCGTGTCGTCTGCCTCATTCGGGGAGGAGTCTGGTTCAGGTAGCGGTGGTGTGTCATCTCACCGTTGTTGAAAGAGAGTGCGTCGCAGGGGTGGAAGATCTTAGGAGAGAGAGGGAAAGGGAAAGTGAGAGAGAGAGAGAGAATGTGGGTTTGGGCTGATCCCGTTTTTTTTTTCTTTTAGTTATTTTCCACAAAAAATGATGTAACACAGAAAAATATCTATGCAATGCAATGGAGTTTTTTGTTATCTTCTATTGATAATGAATGAATGAATGCATGTACATGCGCCTTTTACTTTGCTGTTGAGACCGTAAAAAGAAATATTTTTGGGATTTGAAGGAAAGTTTTATGAGAATTTATATAAAGCTGGAAAGGGGATTTTTTGAAATTTTGTTGAGAATATCAATTTATTTTTGTTCAGTTTTCTGAATTTTGACAAAAAAGGAAAAAAAGAAATTTTTGAAAAGTAGGGGGTTTCCGATCGGCAAGCACCCTACCATGTCTTTTGACAGGTCAGTACAGTCCCATCAATTCAAAGCTTAATTGGTATCTTAAGCCTTTGGTACCTTGTGGGGTAGGATTTCCTCCGATTTCTGCAAGGGATATGTCTTTTGTGGGGGTTTTCAAGTATAAAAGAGGGGTAAGGGTGGATTATTTTCCTTACACCTTCACATTTCTACTTTCTTGTTTTGTGAGATGGCTCTCCCTGGTAGTGTTGATTTTTCCAACTACCTCGAGAATTTTGAGGCGATGTTCTCCTACAATATCGACTACGATTCCTACAATATGCGTCGAGTTTCTTTATGAGTAATCGTACCATAGAGTGGAACATGTTGATTGCTGCGGTAAAATTATGGTACCCTGAAGACCATGTATTCCACGTTGGCTTGGAAGAAGTATGTCCGACCTACGAGAAATTTTCTACCATACTGGGGATAAATCCTGGCGTTGCTGCGGCTCTACCTGAGTTTTCTCGTTCTCCCCGGAAGTTATTGGTCGAGCTTCTTTGTGTTTCGTCCTCAGTGGCCAGATCAATGGTGGATATATGTATGATTTCTAGTTCGACGATGTTGCGGTTCGTGCATTTGGAGGAGGTTGGTGATGCTGGATATGCCAGAGCAGTCATTCTGGGCTTTGTTTTAAAATTTCTACTAGTGACCGGGGAGCTGCTGCTGAACCCATAACTTGTAGCTATTACTTCATGGATGTCCTACCGTCGTAATCCTGCAACGGTGATACTGGAGGAGACTTTAAATGTCTTAGATGCATGGCGAGAAGGTTGCTTTGACATTCTGAGGGGTAGCCCTGTGATGCTGTTCATGTGGTTTTCTAAAAGATTCCACCTGCTGACTCCTTCAGCATACCCTTTGTCGGGCGTACCCAACTTCTTTTCGTGTCATTTCATCAGTGTTGGTCTGGATATTGAGAGCTGGGAGAACTGGTTTTTGGAGTATGGGGCTCTAAATCTGTACTGGTCAGTACCTTAGTGGGGACAGTTGTTGCTTATCATGGAACTGGGAGAATACCCGTATGTCCGACTAGTTGGTATCAAGAAAACCTCTTTTTATTTCCTTTGGCGGCTTCTAAGCTAGTTTGGCTGGGAGCAGATCGTGCCACCTCGGACACTAGACTTCTTTCCGATAGAAGATTTGACGGAGCGTCTACATTTGCAGCTTGGCTCTTTATGGGAGAGTCGGCGTCCGTCAACCTGTCCCTCTCAGTCTGCTGGGAGAGTTTGGTACATTCCTAGGGATTATATGAAGTCGTTGTGGAGAAGAGTAGTTAACAAGATGTTGGTAGTGGAGACTGGATAAAGGGGTCTTGTCTTATCTGATACCATGGAGGGGGTGTGGTAGTTTTTCCGAGGCTGGTTCGAGCTTATCGGTCCTTGGAGCATCTGCGACACTCCATTCAGGTAAGGGGAGATTGGGAACCCCAGGAAGTAGACGACGATAATGGAGGGGGATCCTCTGCTAGATGTGGTTAGGAATGTTGGGGGGAGTTTATTTTGTACCGGGAAATAAGTTTGGGAATTTATTTGTCTTTTTAGGAAGGTAGGGGGAAGGGAGTCATCCGTTTCTTTTCTTATGTAATTGCACTGTAGTTTCTTATTAGTGAAATAAATAAGTTTTTGATCATCTAGTTGTGCCTTTTGATGAATTTTGTATTTTGAATTATCTATACCGATCGCTAAGGCATGCATAATCCTTCTGTTCAAATATATGTTAAAATGGACTGTCGTTCTCGGAGATAAGAAAAGAATAGTTTTTTATGAAAAAGAAAAAGGTCGTGCTCATGTAAGATGTATGAGCTTCCTACGTACCTCTGGGGGTTTTTGAAAATTTTCAATTTTTGTTTCTGAGAATGATTTTTGCAGAGGATCAGGCCCACATAATTATGGGTAGAAGGAAATGAAAAGCTTTTTTTTAGAATAGATGGGAGATGAGAAGAGTCGTAGCCATAATCATCCTAACACTAATTTATAACTAACACCTCAATTTATTTATGGTATTAAACCATTTCTCTTAGATTTACAACCTAAATCCATTATAACTCTGTATATCGTTCCTTTGAAACTCTCTCTCTCTCGTAAAACCTAACTAAGGTTTGCATGGAGCCTCCATCTGATGCCCTCAAGGTAGCAGGATCATCAACCAGCTATACCCCTATCAAACACGTCCCCTTCCCATCACACAAACCATGCTGATGCTATACTCGCTCAAAACATCAAAGATCCAGAACCCAAAAAATTTAAAACCTTTGCCTCTATCATATCTACTCAGGTTGCTAAGCCTTTAACATTAGAACCGATATCCAGTCACAAAGGTGAACCATCAATTTTCTATGAAGAATCAGCACTGCAGGAGATGGCAAAACCTTTCAAGCACTCTATTGTAGGGAAATTCTCAGATGGACGTCCATCCATTGAGGATATTCGATCTTTCTTTTCGTCTCTTCATCTTAAGGCAGCTTTTCATATTGGACTTATTGACCAAAAGAACATTTTGATTCGCTTAGATCATATAGAGGACTTTCACAGATTGTGGCTAAAGGAGACCTGGTTTATTCAACGTTTTCCTATGCGCTCGTTTAAATGGGATCTTGATTTCAATCCAGAATCAGAATCATCTATTGTGCCTTCATGGATTATCCTACCTCTATTGCCTATCCATTTGTATAATAGAGATGCTTTATTTTCTATTGCACTAGTGGTAGGTACTCCATTAAAAATGAATTCTGCAACTGCATCCCTAGCAAGACCTAGCCAAGCACGAGTTTGTGTTGAAACTTATTTAAAAAAGTCTCTTCCTTCAAGAGTGTGGATTGGGAACAAAGCTAATGGATCAGGGTTCTGGCAACCTATTATATATGAGGATCTCCCTCCTTTTTTCTACTACTGTGAGAAGAAAGGTAACTTGCAAGATACATGTTACGTGAAGAAGATGGCAGAAGGAAATCTGAAGAAACCTGAGCAAACTGTGAAGAAGAGGCAAGAAACAACTAAAGAATGGGTAAAGCGCTCATTCACAGAAAATCAAAAAGTTAATCTTGAGACAGAAGTAGAAGATGGAGAGATTACCATAGACCATCCGATTACAGTTAAAGCACCCAAACAAAAGCTGATCACATCTTTCTTCACTAAAAATAAAGGACAACTGCTCGAGCAAATTATCCTTGATATGATATCTTTAAGGGATAAGGAGGAGGCCCACCAGCCATCAAATACAAATTGTAGAGAGGAAAAGGAATATCACCAGGAGGAAATAAATAACAACATGGAGTACACAAAGGTCAATCCCCCAGAATTGGAAGCAAAGATGCAGGAACTAAATATCGCAGCAGAATGTAATCAGGAAGATATTGATCCAGGAGACCAAAACCCCTACAATCAATCTCCAAATAATGGAGTTGGGAATGAAGAAGGCTTTTCTGTTGTCACAAGGAAGAAGAAAACCCCAAAAATAGTCCATAATTCTAATGTAGCTTATGGGAATGATAGAATACTCAGGTCCCACTCAAAATCGCCATTGTTGAATTTAAAATGTTAGGAGCAATCTTTTGGAATGTGAGAGGCATCTCCAAAAAAGGTTCTAGCAGAAGAATCAAAAGGCTGAATAAAATGTATAAACCTCATGTTTTTGTGTTATTGGAGCCTATGCAAGACATTTCCAAAATTCATTCCTACTGTCTTAAATTAGGTTTTGGTTCTTGTTTGTCTAACCAAAATAGTAAGATTTCGTGCTTTTTTAAGGATGAGATTCAGTGGGAGGTAGTATCTGAAATGCCTCAATGTATTACGTTAAATTTAAAGATGAATGGTAGCAGCAATATGTTTCAAGGCAGCTTGGTTTATGCAAGCTGTAATAGAATTATGAGAAGATCTTTGTGGGAATATTTGAGGGCCTCCTACACAGATAATCCTTGGTGGATAGGAGGAGATTTCAACATAGTAGCTGATATGTCAGAGAAAATAGGGGGAATGAGGTAAATTTAGGTGCTATATATGAGTTTATAGAATGCATTGAGGTAAATGGCCTAGTGGATGAGGGTTATATAGGCTCCAAATTTACTTGGCATAACAAAAGGGCTGCAGAGAATAGCATCTGGTGTAGGCTAGATAGAATATTAATGAATCAAGGCTGTTTGGATTTGAATGTGTATTGGAGTGTGAAACACCTCAATAGAAGTATGTCAGACCATTCTCGTCTCTTTATTATAGGTCAAATTCAAAATGTTAATGCTTCTAAGAGCTTCAGGTTTTTAAACTTCTGGAAAAAAAAGAAAGAATGTGTGGAGTTGGTGGAAAAGACTTGGGAGGAAGTAGACTGTCCCAATCCTATAGTAGGTCTCTCTCTCAAACTTAAACAAGTTAGAAGAAAATTGAGTACATGGAGAAAAGTCACATATGGGGATATATTTCAAGTAGGCAGAAATGCTGAGGATGCTCTCCTAGTTGCTGAGAATTCTTCTGAGCACGATCCTACTGAAGAGAATAGAGAGTTACTTCAAAATGCTACTGCCATCTACAATAGGAACTTCGAAATTGAAGAAGATTTTCGGAGTCAAAAAGCTAATGAGAAATGGTGTGCTGAGGGTGACAAAAACATGACTTATTTTCATAAAATGGTGAAAAGGAAATAGAAGAGAATGAAAATTCAGAAGATAAGTAATATGGAGGGTGTTTGGGTGGATTCTATAGAGGATATTAAAGTTGCAGCTCTTGAATTTTATACTAATCAATTTCAATCTCCAGCTAGGGTGGAATTTAGTTGTCAGTCCTCAATTTTGGATGCTATACCATCTCTCATTAGTGCAAAAATGAACGCAGCTCTAACCTCATGGCCAACGATGGTAGAAGTGGAGATAGCAGTAAAAGGTCTGAATCCTAATAGTAGCCTAGGTGTGGATGGATTCAATGGCCAATTCTTTCTCCATTTTTGGGAGATCATAAAGGAAGATATTTTGAAAGTAGTGATGTACTTTTTTGCAGGTAACACTCTTCCAAAGATGTGTACCACCACCAGAATAGCTCTAATTCCTAAAGTAGAGCATCCTCAATCATTTAGTGAATTCAGACCTATAAGTATGCAGAATTTTGTTAATAAGATTTTTTTCTAGAATCTTAAATGACAGAATCTCTACTATCCTCCCCTCAATCATATCCCCAATGCAATCAGGTTTTATCAAAGGCGGGTCCATAACTGAAAATGTGTTCCTTGTTCAAGAATGTATGTCCATAATTAATTCAAAAAATTTTGGATGAAATGTTATTATGAAGGTTGATATGGATAAGGCATATGATAGAGTTTCTTGGTTGTTCCTTGTAAAGGTAATGAGGAAAATGGGCTTTTGTGAAGTATGGATAGACTTAGTTTGGAGAATCATATCAAACACATGGATTACCTTAATTGTAAATGGGGAAAATGTTGGTTTCTTCCATGCTACTAGGGGTTTAAGGCAAGGGGATCCATTATCCCCAAGCCTCTTTATCATGATGTTTGATGTCCTTTCTAGAAACTTGCATAATCTTTTTCTGCAGCCCTCTTATGTAGGCTATAAGATGCCTATAGGTAGTCCCAGATTTAATCACCTAGCATTCGCTGATGATCTGATCATTTTTTGTTCAGGTATGAGAAAGGAAGTGAAGAATCTAATGGAGGTTTTGAGGGATTATGAGAGGGATTCAGGTCAGCTGATCAGTACATCCAAAAGTTTCCTTGTTCTGTCAAACAAAACCAAACCGGGCTATATATCATTCCTAAGGCAGTCTACTGGTATGTGCATCAAGAATGGTCCTATAACCTACCTTGGATGCCCTCTATTCAGTGGGAGAAGGAGAATTATTTACATTGAAGGAATGGTTAAAAAAAATAGGCATAAGCTTACTGGATGGAAAGCTAAATGTTTCTCTACAGGTGGCAAGTTGGTCCTTATTAAGTCTGTGCTAATGTCTATGAATCTTTATCTTATGGCTGCAATGTCTCCTCCCAAAATAGTTATTAACAGACTGCACAATCTTATGGTTAATTTTTTTTGGAGCTCCAGCAATGGAGATCAAAGACATCACTGGTGTAAATGGGGAAATATCACTAGACCTACTAATGAAGGAGGATTGGGGATCAGAAATCTTTATGATATAGGCAAAGCTTTAAGCATGAAGATGTGGTGGAGCTTGAGGAGTAAAAGATCTTTACGGTCTCAATTTATGCAGGCTGCGTATTACAGGAATGATCATCCAACAACCGCTCCTCTAAAAGTAGGAGCTCATACATGGAATAGAATGTGTTTGATTAGAGAGGATGCGGAAGAACATATGCAATGGCAAATTAGAAGAGGGGAAATCAATATTTTAAGGATAACTGGGGTACAGAAGAAGTAAAGAATCTGGAGGTGCTGGAGGATCAAACTGTAAAAAAATTCTGGAATTTGGATCAGAAATGGGACAAAGATAAGCTGGAAAAGTATTTCCCTTTAGAGACATATGTAAATATATTAAAATATCATGAGATTTGGGAGGATCAGCCTGATAAGTTGATTTGGAAAATAATCAATAGTGGGTCTTTTACTATATCTTCTGGATGGGAGATATGTAGAACAAGGAAATTAATTGAGATCAGTGGAAAATTCTTATGGCACCCATATATCCCTATTAAGATTTCAGTTCTGATGTGGAAACTCTTAAACAATTTGCTTCCTAGAGATGACAAGATTAAATTTATAGGGATAAGAGGACATTCTAAATGTTAGTGTTGTACTTACCCTCAAGAGGAAACCATTGACCATATATTTGAGGAAGTGGAGGTTGCTACTAAAGTTTGGGATAAACTTACTCGAGAGCATGGTGTTAGGAGGGGAAATGAAGGAATTCGAAGCTAATTATTTCAATGGTGGATTCATGGCCACAAGAATGACTCTGTCATCAACAAAGTGATTCCATCTATAGTGTGTTGGTGCCTATGGATTCATATAAACAAATGCAAATATGATGAAGTTTTATCTAATGTTTGTTCAGTGTTGTATCAGATACACCAAATGAAGAATCTTATCATTCCAAATCCTTCCCAACATATTCCATCTAAAAGGCTGCAGATTAGATGGTTGTTTCCTCCCAAAGGTACTTTGAAGCTTAACACAGATGGTAGTGCTTTAGGGGCTAATGGTAAGGGTGGAGGAGGTGGGATTCTTCGAAATCAGGACGGAGAGCTGCTATAGGCATTTTCCACATCTCTAAAGGATGTAACAAATATGGAGGCAGAGGTTATAGCTTTAAAATGTGGTTTGTAATACTACATGGATCTTAAGGACTATGAGGTTCATATTGAATGCGATTCAAAAGTATTGGTAGATATTATCAAAGGAAATTCATCAATCCCTTGGAAAATCAACTGGTCAATGCGTGTAATTTTTCAAATGCTGCATAAGATAAATTTCTCCATCTCTCACATATATAGAGAAGCAAACAAAGTGGCAGACTATCTTGCTAATCTGGGGAGTAAAGAAGACAAAAACATCTTTTATCACTCTCATCAAGCGTTTCCTAAGCAATTAAAAGGCCTTTTAACCACAGACAGATGGAGCCTTCCAAATTTTATAAATGTTTAAGTATTCATGGTGTCAAATTCTTACTATTAGTGGTTTCAAGTTAGGATTGATTTCATCATCTATCTCTATATCTCATGTAAAGGTTCTCAAATATAAAGAACCCCATTTATATGTTTCGGTATTAAAGGAGTATAGTAGAATCCTTGATGTAAGATATTTAGAAGAGGCCAGTTCTTCTATTCTTTCTTCAAAATAAAAATCTCTTTCTAAAAAAAAGCAGAAGAGTCGTAGCCCACCGAGATTTCGGACTAGGGTAAAATATCTTGAGACGGTCCAGGTTAACTGGACGAGCCATCCCTTCTCCATCTAAGTCAGTGAGCATGGCGGAACCGCCGGACAAGATCTTCTTGACAATGTATGGGACGCTCCAATTGGTCTTAAATTTCCCTCTGGGGTCCTAGATGGGCTCTACTATTTCTTTAAGGGATAAATCACCTTCTCGGACACCGCGGTCCTTGACTGTCTTATTAAATGAATGTTCTATACGGTGATGGTACCCTTGTATGTGATATAGCGCCTTCAGGCTCCTTTCGTCCAAGAGTGACAGCTCTTCGAGGCGACTTTGATGCCAGTCCTCCTCACTGACCTTGCTTTTAATTATGATGCGTAACGAGGGTATTTCTAGCTCCACGTGTAGGACTACTTCCATACCGTAGACTAAAGAGTAAGGGGTACCCCAAGTAGAGGTTCGGATTGAGGTTCGATAGCCCTAGGGGGAATATGGGATTCGGTCGGCCCAATCTCGATAGCTTTCAATCATATTACTAATGATGGGTTTGAGGTTCTTATTGGCAGCTTTGACTACATCGTTGGTCTGAGGTGGGTAGGGAGAATATTTGTGTCTCTGAATCCCATGCTCGTTGACCACTTCTGTGACTTCTACCTCGAAATGTAACCCGTTATCTGACACTAGCTTGTGCAGTTACCCATATCGACAGATGATTTTTTTCTTCATAAACTTGGCCACTTTATTGGCATTCAGAACTGCATATGACTCAGCTTCGACCCATTTGGTGGAGTAATCAATGGCAACTAGAATGAACGCATGTTCGTTGGAAGCCTTGGTTGTAACAATCCCTATAATCTCTATGCCCTAGGGGGAGAACGACTAGGGAGAAGTCATGTTGTATATTTCTTGCGGAGGCAGGTGTTGAAGGTTGGAGAACTGTTGGCATTTGAGGTATCTCCGGACATAGGCGGTGAAATCCTGGATCATGGTGGGCCAGTAGTAGCCTTGTCTAATGATCTTCTTGGAAAGCATGTGACCGTTGATGTGGGGTGAGCATTCCCCGCTGTGAATTCTCTGCATTACCTCTTCAATGGCAGTCCCTGTGATGCAGTGTAGATGGGTTCCATCAAAGTTTCTATTGAACAATGCTTTATGACAGATGATGTATTAGGCAGCTAGTCTTTGGAGGGTTTTTCGGTCCTTCTGGTTGGAACCCTCGGGATACTTACCATACTTGAGAAGGTGAAAGATATCATAATATCAGCAATTGGCTAGCTTGGGATCTTCTTTGGTGATGAGCTCAATGTGGTAGCAGTGGGTTGGTTTATCTTGATTTTGAACTAGGAAGGGGGCCATTGTTATT
This sequence comes from Sambucus nigra, assembly GCA_949130495.1. NCBI lineage: Eukaryota > Viridiplantae > Streptophyta > Magnoliopsida > Dipsacales > Adoxaceae > Sambucus > Sambucus nigra. Next base: position 376,438,951 of record OX422222.1, read on the forward strand.
CCTCTGGGCATGTCGACCATGGAGGCTATGGTAGCAAGGGCATCAACTAGGTTATTTTTTGCTCGAGGTAGGTAATAGAAGGTGATGTCTTGGATTTGTGAGGCTAGTCCTTCTAGGTGGGCATGTAATGGTTGGAGTTTCTCATCTTTGACTTTGCATTTTCTGAGCACTTGACCAATTATGAGGGAAGAATCCCTATAGACATCTAGGCATTGAATACCTTTCTTGAGAGCAACTTTGAGGCCTACCGTACACGCCTCGTATTCAGTCATATTATTGGTGCAGGGGAAATCCAATTTTATGGCGATGGGAGTGTGGGAGTCATCTAGGGCGATCAGAAGTATCCCAATGCCATATCCCTTTTTGTTGGCCGCGCAATCAAAGAGCATTTTCCATCGAAGGTCATCTTGAGTAGCGTATAAGATTTTTTCATCTGGGAATTCGAAGATCCAATCATCAACCTCTTCCATGGGGTAGTCAACGAGGTAGTCAAATATGGTTCTTTCTTTCATGGATTTCTGTGTGACATGTACGATATTAAACTCGGCTAAGAGCATCAACCATGGAGCCATTCGATAAGATAAGGAGGGTTTCTCAAGCAGGTACTTGATGGGGTCCATTCGGGATAAAAGTTTAATGAGGAAGGCGAGCATGCAGTGTTAAAATTTTTAGGTGACCCAGACAAGCACAACGCATGCTTTTTCCAAAATAGTGTAGTTGACTTCATACCCGACCAGGTTGCGACTGGCGTAATAGATGACTTTTTCTTTGCGGAAATCATCAAGGTATTGATCTAGCAAAGCCCCAGCAGTAGTGTCCTTTATGGTTAGGTATAGGAGCAAGGGGAGACGAGGCTGTGGTGGCATAAGTACCGGAGGTTGAGTTTGGTATTATTTGATTTGATCAAAATCTTCTTGGTAGGCCTCGTTCCAAACTTTGGTTGAATCCTTTCGGAGGATTTTAAAAATTGCTTCACAGATGGAGGTGAGCTGGCTGATGAACCGACTGATGTATTGCAATTTCCCAAGGAAACCACAGACTTCTTTCTCCATTCGGCGAGGTGGCATCTCAAGTATGGCTTTTATCTTGGAAGGATCTGCTTCTATCCCTTTCTCACTGACCATGAATCGCAAGAGTTTTCCCTCTGTAATGCCGAAGACACATTTCTGTGGATTGAGTCTCATCCGATATCGTCGCAATCGTTCGAACTACTTTCGGAGAGTGGGAACATGACCTTCTCTAGTTTTGGATTTGATAATCATATCATCCACATAGACCTCAACTTCTTTATGAATCACATCGTGCAAGATGGTTGTGGCAGCCCTCTGGTAGGCAACCCCTGCATTCTGAAGACCAAATGGAATAACAGTGTAGCAAAAGGTTCCCCATGGTGTGATGAACGCAGTTTGTTTTTAATGATCTGGGTGCATTTTGATTTGGTTATATCCGTCAAACCCGTCAACGAATGACTTGAGAGCATGACTGGATGTGTTGTCCACAATCATGTCGATATTGGGTAGCGGGTAATAATCCTTTGGAGAGGCTTTGTGCAAGTCCTGGTAGTCTACACACATCCGAACTTTCCCTCCTGATTTCGGTACATGCACAATGTTGGCTAGCCATATGGGATATTCGATCACACAAATGAAACCCACATTCAGCCTTTTAACCACCTCTTCTTTGACTTTGAGCGACCATTCAGTGCGGAGCTTTCTCATCTTTTGTTTAACTGGCTTCGAATCTAGAAGAGTGGGGATCTCATGCTAAAAAAATTTAGGATCAATGTCTAGCATATCGTCATAGGACCATGCAAAGACATCCATAAATTCCTTTAATAATTCTTCGAGTTGTAGGCGCTCATGCTCATCGAGGGTAGCTCCTATCTTAATCTCGCGTAGTTAGCTACTAGAACTGAGGTTAATAATAACACTATTTTCTTCATTAACTTGAACACGGTTATGTTATTTGTTATTAACTTTATTTAGATCAGTTAAGAATTGTTCAATTATAAAATCATCATCATCAAAAGTTTGATTGGAATCTAAACAATTAATGTAAGGCACAGCAAGATACTCAAAATCTTCATTTATTTTATTGATATAAAAACTAATATTGAGAACCTCATCAAAAGAGGTCTCAATTACATTTGAGCAAGGATAGACAACAAAAAAAGAAATGGGGTAAACATTGGGGTTAGGTGGGATTTCAACAGGTAGAATCGACGCATCATACCAGCTGAGGAGAGGTGTATTAGCAGCTTTAATAAAATGAGATGGATCCAGTGATGTAGTGCTTGAATGAACCATGTAGAGTGTCAGCCCTAGTGTATGCAAGTTGAACAAGTCCTCGGAGTCACTTTCCTCAGTCTTTTCGGTATCTTTGATGAGCGGTTGTACATAGTGTTGGGAACTTTCGGCTTATGGGTTACGGTCTTGGATAAATATCTCCATACCGGGTTTCATCTTCTTGCCTGTATAGTTATACCAGGGTTTCAAAAAGTCACAAAGGAGAAGTCCTCGCCCTCTTTAATGAATCATCCATTCAAGGAGTCACCTGAGATAGTCTGGATGAAGTCTAGTCTTCTCTTTGGTCGAGACTGGCGGATCATTCAGAGCTCTTGTTCTGATGGTTGATACCCCAAACCACAAGGGGGAAAGCTTTCTTCAGTTCAATGGGATCGAGTATCCCTTGTTGTCTTTGCCATAGCCCCAGTCCGGGCATGAAGTGCATGTTTCTGAACATCTGAATCACATTGACATTGCCATGAGGTCGTATTCAGGATAAACTTTTCTTTGAAATCATCCCCTTCCGGGAGTAGAAGTGGCTCAACTCGGAATCTTAATAGGAGCATATCATTTGACCCATGCTGTATCTCAAGGATTGGACTACTGGAACTTGCACCCTCGGCATTATCATCGTCTCCCAAAATGGTGATGACTCGTTCGTCGGCGAAGAACTTCAATTTATGATGGAGTGAGGAAGACACACCCTTGATACTGTGGAGCCAAGGTCGTCCGAGTAACAGGTTGAAACAAGCGGGGATGTCAATAACTTGGAATTCAATGACAGGGTTTATTGGGTCATCCCTTATTACATATTTTATGGATCCCATCACTTTCCGACGAGTATTATCTTAGGCATGTACAATAGTGGAAGTTGGAACGAGGTCACCTTGCTTCAGTCCTAAGCATTTAAAGGTTCTTAATGGGCAGACATTCAAGGTGGATCCGTTATCAACAAGAGATAATGGTACAATTTTCCTCATAACCTCAACGGAGATATTAAGTGTATGATTGTGGTTTGGCCCGATTCCAAGGATTTCTTCTCGAAAAAGGATAGCATTCGGGTAGAGGTCAAGGATCTGATGAAATTTATCGCTTCTTCTGGTGTGGTAGAAGGAGGAACTGTGGGTCCAATGAGCAACTTGATTAAAGCATTTTTGTACAGCTGAGAAGATATGAAAATCCCCCATAGAATGATGTTGGCTTGAGTTTTCTTTAGTTGATCGAGGATCTTGCTCTCCTCGAGGGTGGCATAGGAAGGTTTTCAATGCCATTCCCCTTGTCATTGGCTGGTAGTGAGCTTGGGATCTGGTAATCCCTCTCAGATTTGGTCATGTGATTTACTGAAGAAGGGGAGAATATAAACCCTGTTTCTTCATCAATCTCGGGTTGTTCTGCCACTTTATTTATTTCTCTGAGGAGCTCCTCAAATGATATCATCCTACACATGTCAGTTATCGGGCCAATTTTCTCGAAAGCTTGTTCTTCATTCGAATCTTCGAATTCTTCCCCCCATCCGGCAGCAAAAATTATTTCTTTCCATGTAAATATAATGCATTCCACAACTTCAATGACTTCTTTATACATGTTTTCCCATTCTGTGGCGATATGTATGGGTGAAGGGACCAGGCCTTCTTGTAATTTCAGAGTATCAAGTAACTCGGTCATACTGCAAATGTCATTGGTTGGCCTGAATAATTCTGCCATGATCTAGACGACATCCTCCAGGCTGACTTCATCGGTTGGTACCAGCTAACTGTCTGACTTTTGGGCCCATTTTCGTGCTTCCAAGAACAGCGTGCTGAACCTCTGGTAATCAACGATCATCTGTGAGGGTAATTTCAGCCCGAACTCTAGGAGTTATTTTGACACTTCTGATAATTCTATACCTCTATTTTCTGAACGGGTACGAAAAACGATGCATGCTCTAGTAAGGAGTGATAGTGCCTGATCAGTGAGGCTAACAAGGTGTAAGAGGAAATATGGGCAAGTTTGGAGTGGTTTAGGAGAGTGTGTGAGTGTGATTTTAGTTGAGGGATCAAATTGTGGGTTCATTTCTAGGAAGATAGCATCGGTATGATTTGGGAGTGGGTTATGAGTAGTGTTTGGTTTTGGATTGGATGGTGGGGCAATGGTACCCCGGTCAAGTAGACCTTGGATTATGTTTCAGAGGTGAAAGAATTGGTGGGTGGTATAACCATTGTTTTGGTGAAAGGCGCAATGGGCATCTGCCTTGAAGTTTCTTGGAAGTGGATTAGGCAATAGACGGGGGTCCAAGGGTTTGATGAGGTTTCGGCTTAACAGGGCTTGATAAACATTAGAGAGGGGAGCATAGAGCTCGGTCTATTCCTTTTGGACTGGGACGGGGCGGCTTTCTAGTGCCCAAGAGGTGTTTGGTTGAGAGATGTTATTGATGGTTAAGACTGCAGTAGTGGCAGGTTTATCATATTTTCTGGGGGTGAACTGTCCGTACCCTTTCTTTTGTTAAACCACTTTTTTGCAAGACCCTCCTCGATTTTTGCTCCTGCTTCTCTTAGAGCTCGGAAGCGGGGATAGTATTGTCCTCCCATGGTTCCTTAGACATGGGGCAAGAAGTTCTTCTTCACTATGTTGACTTGTTCTTCCTCAGATGGCCGATTGGTCATAGTGGCCACTTTTTCCCTCCATCGGGCTATGAAGTTACTGAATGATTCCCCAGAGTTCTGTTTGAGCAGATCTAAATCACAGCGGGTGACCTCAAGCTCTTCGTTATATTTTTACTGTGATATTAATTCACGGGTTACATCCTCCCAGCTACAGATTCTAGCCTCCTCGAGAGATAAGAACCGTCGAAGAGCGCAATCCTTCAAAGTTTACTGAAATAATTGGGCAATCACTTCTTCAGAAGCCCCTATGAGAGTCATGGAACGGTGATAACTGTGAAGATAAACTATTGGTGTTCCACTTCCTCCAAATTTCTCAATATTCGGCATCTTGAACTTCTCGGGGAACCTCGCTTTAAGATAAAGAAACATGTGGGGTGTAGTCCATGTAATTTTCGGAGATTCTAACTTGGTCTAACTTCTTATTTAGCATATTGAGATGTTATTTGACCTTGTTCAATTCTTCCTCTTTCCGATCAATGATCACAGACAAGTTAACCCCACGCTGGGCAAGGTTTGGCAAAGGAAGTTGGGCAGGCGGCGGCCCATTAATAGGAGGGGCATGTGGAGCGTGCTGATAATATTTGGGAACCCAGATAGGCTCGGGTGGACCCATAGTATGAGGGACTAAGGAGTCGGGCTCCTGAGGAATAGGAACCTGGTTTTGTTGCATCTCTCAGACCTTAGTCTGAAGGTTGTCAATCTGGGACACGAGCTGAGCTAAAACTGACGTCAGATCTGGCTGCGTAACTCGCACTTGATCTGTGTTCTCCATGGAAAACGGATGGATGTCGAACTTGGAGGAAGTAGTAGGGGAACGAACGGAGCTCTGGGGTGATTGACTGAAGACCGAAGCCAATAAGGAGCCAGGCCAAGGGCGTGCGATCAACCTGAGAAGGCGTAAAACGGGATTTATTTTTTTTGAAATGAAAGAAGGAAAATATTTTTAACTTTTTTTTTAGATTGAAAGACAAAATATTTTTGAATTTTTGATGAAGAAACCAGGCCAAGGGCGTGCGATCGACTTGAGAAGGCGTAAAACGGGATTTATTTTTTTGAAATGAAAGAAGGAAAATTTTTTTAACATTTTTTTTTAGGTTGAAAGACAAAATATTTTTGAATTTTTGATAAAGAAAAGAGAAATATTTTTGGATTTTTGATGAAGAAGGGAGAAATGTTTTTGGATTTTTGATAAAGAAGGGAGGAATGTTTTGGAGACGGGTTTCAACATGATTATTATTATTATTATTATTATTATTATTATTATTATTATTATTATTACTATTATTATTATTATTATTATTTATTTATTATTATTTTATTATTATTATTATTATTATTATTATTATTATTGTTATTATTATTATTATGTTCTCACTTGTATTAAATTCTCCTAAATGCAAAAAAATGAAATGCCGGACGGGACTCGAGCCTAGAAAAGTTAGTTTTGTAATATATGCAAAGCTATGGTTGGACTTGTAACTAGGCTCAGGGGATGGGTCCCGTTTTAAAAATGCGCAAAAACTTGGGTTGAAACTGACAATCTAATATGTGTGTCCTAGGATTGACACCTATGTACGAGTATGCAACTTGGTTGGGTGAATCGAAAAGGTTTCCCCGCTTTGGCGTGGCTTCCACAATATACGTCTTGCTTTTGAGGGCAATCGGAACGTGTGGACAAGCCATTTGATATGCTTGAGTGTACGTGAATTGCCTTATTATATACCTTTTAAGGATGGTACGTGTGAGAGAGAATTCGATATACTTGGTGTACATGAACGAGTTTCCTGTGATATACCTACCGTCATAACTTTGGTCAAGCGATACGATGCAGGGGAACCGTTCGATATACGTCGAAGGTACTTGGCCAATGGAATGTGCGAGTCATATCGCTTAGGCTAACTGCACCCTGTCGGACCAACCCATATCACGAAGTGACCCTCAAGTTACCGGACAAAATCTGGGCAATCACAATGCTCTTTGGTGATATCGTGTGAATCATGCATGATATTCTTAGTATCTTATGAACGTATCTTTCTTGATCATGCCCAACAGGGAACAAAGTATGAGTACCAATGGTATACCAAGTATGGGTGATGCATGCAATATGGGGATATATGTGATCCTAAGTGCACGTGGTGTGAAGTGTACATGGAGAATTTTCTACTAGTGTGAATAGAAGCCTAAGCATGAGGTACACATGAATAGTAAAGGGGAACATGCAAATAAGGGGATATATAGGAAAAAAAACACTTATTTAAATAGAGTCTAGCCCTCAAAATGAAGTGTCCCCAGCGGAGTCTCCACTGTGGCCATCCCCTTCCAATCTTCGCGGCAGGAGAGGCGAATAAGAGAGGTATGTCTCCCCATCTTCTCGGGCGGATCTTGGTTACGTGCATCCCTCTCGGGAGTGCTTTGGCCGTGAGAACGCGTGTAATATCGATTTAAATTAAATTCGCAAGTTTCCAAGAACCCTTATTTAATTAGCGTATACTTTTAAGCCAAATAAAATCAACCCTTAAACATGCATGTAAATCAACCCATCAAATATAAAGCATGCGACACAAAGTTAAGGAAAAATCCCCGAAGGGCAAAACCTTTTATTTCTAGAACTTTAAAGAATTTACAAGACCATTGACTTACATACAACCTGATAATCGCCCACAAGTGTAACGCACGGTGTCTTCGGTAAACCTTCAAAGCAATGATTAGAAACAGTGTGACACAGATATGTCGGCGGTTGGAATTTTCCCTTTCCAGGAGGGCAGCAATGAAGAAGAGAACGACTTCTCCACAAGGGTTGAACAAACTCAAAGTTTTTCTTGGGTTACCAAAAAGATTCACAAAGGTTTGGCAATTGTGTGAATCAAAACATGAGTCTTGGGATTCAAAAAATATGAAGACTAGAGTAATTTGGACTCTCAAAAATGTCTTCTAAAGTCTTGAAAAACAACTCCCCCGAAGTTGGTATTTATAGGAAAAAATATGAAGAGTCTTATGTTCTTAAAACTCTAAAATTCTATCCAGTGTAAAAAAAAAACAGCATTCTTTAAGGAATTTTCTCTATCTTCAAAAGGTCATAACTCCTTCATCATAGCTCGGATTGAGGTGCTGTTTTTTCCAGTATCTTCGTTGCGGAGAGATCTTCAACTTTCCCGTTGACCAGACCGCCAAACTATGGATGTGAAATTACAAAAATGCCCTTGAACTCTCCTATCGTGTCTTTTTTCACTGTTTTGACTTCCCTTGCGTACCACTTGCATTAAGTCCCTAAAATATTGGACCGTGAAGTCGTTGAGGCAGATGTGTGACATATTAATGGAGATGTTGAATGCTTGATTCCGAGAATTCGGATTGAAGCCGTCGAGTGACATCTTGAGGTGACGTGCCAAATGTAGCGGTGTACGACATACACAAATGAAACATGTTGGACATGAGAAAAATATCCTTACAAATCTCCCCCTATGTCTATGCCGGTACATACATAAAAAATACGAATTATCAAATACAAAATTGCCTATACAAATCTACCCTCCCATAAACCCAAAACTGGAAAAGGTACAAATGAATAGTCTTCATCGTTTGTTCTTCAAATCTTCAGGAATCTCAAATCTTTTCTCATCAGGGTGTGTAATTCAGAGATCATCAATGTAGTACCTACACACATGAGATAAAGAAAAAAATACCAAGTGACGTATCGAGTTTGAAATGAGATAAACATAGATACCAATATATGACAAGCATAAGTCAAATCTCAAAAACTCCCCCAAAATTCTAACTCCCCCAAAATAAGATAATTCTTTCTCCCACTTTTTATGATGTCCCCAAATAGACAAATAAGTAGAATGAATCAAACAAGCAAAATCGGGGTGTCACGGTATACAAAAAATACACAAACTATTTTTGATTTTTTCAATTTTTTTATACAAAAAATAGATACCATTTTGAAAAAAATGTAAAACAAAAATCATACCATGGATTTAGACTCAAACAACCAAGTCATGGAAACGGAATGAATGGGTGTGAACACATTCGATAGGTAAATCAACTCAATCAATCATATGTGCACGATGAATACGAGTACTCCTAATGAATGAACATCAAAGGTATCCTTAGGTGAAAAAATTGTTGAATTTAGATGACATCGTCTTATGCAAATCAACAAATCAAAGTAAAATGATTTCCACACCAATAACGTCCAAAACTATATAGCGCATTTTCAAGCATTCCAAGGACGTGCAAACCCGTTTTAAATTCTCCAACCAAACTCCCTCATATATATATTCTTTTAGAGGTAATCTAAATTCTCAAACTTTGGAGAATTGGTGCAAAAACCTAAATGGCCCATAATTGGCATGAATTTCTTTTTATTGCCTTTCAATTTTTTCGGGCTCTTTTAACCTCTTTGGACCTCGGATAATAAAATTCCTCAATTTTTTAGGTCCAATTGAACGGTGGCTTAGTATTCGCAAAGGGAAAATGAACATTTCGCAGCCCTTCCCCGTTTCTAAAGAAAGCACACAAACTCACAAAAAGGTTTTTCTATGCACAATTTCCTTATAAAAAATTATCGCGCTTGGTTCGTTATAAGGACAGGATTGAAGTGAAAACACCAAACCAACATGTGATAAGACAAGCACAATAATCAAACAAATTCGTGCATGTGTGCAATAAAGAATAAAGTGAGTCAAACATGTAGGAAGTAACACTTAATTACATCTTAAAGACTCCAAACATTATAAAGAACAAGGATGAATTGACCTATTGTCTCAAAACACTATCAAATAGTCACATGAAAATAATGGAATGATGTTATGACTCGGTCATCCAAAGTGTTCATCCATAAACGGTGCAACAAAAAAAATCTTTCTGGATTTTCTCAAAATTTTAACAAACTAAAATCTTTTTATATTTTTCAAAAAATTTTCAAAAAAAATATATACAAAAAGTACATGTCACAACGCTAGCAAAAATATATCAAAAAGCATAACTAGCGTATGACAAACATGCAAACACAATCATCTATATGATATGGCAAGAGAAGAATCATGTGCAAGCAAACGGGAATCAACTTGTCTAAAATCTAGTTCCTCCAAAAGTGATTTCCTAACCCAAATGGATGAAACACGTCGACAAAGGGGTTTTGGGAACCAACAAAATACTAGACTTCGAATTCCTAGAACCTCTTCCAAGATCAAAACAAAATCGCCTAAGGTGACCATTCCTACCACAATAAGAGCATGTGTAAACGGGTGAGATGACACCGAAAGTGTGATCTTTTCTAGCGTCCTTGGAATTAGTTGACCCTCTAAAACAAATAATGGTTTTGGCTTTAGCATTAGAAGCATGAGAACACGATGAGCCATTACCATCACTATCAAACCTACTTGAGTCTGTCAAATCATTTTTTAATTTCAAAATTTTTGACTCAAGCAAAGAATTATACTCTTCCAAATTAAGGGACGCCTTCTTCAAATTATCAATTAAACTTAACAGTTTATCACGCTCCCCCTCAATTAAAATAAACTTATTCCTAAGAGTCTTTTCACGTGCCGTAAAATCATCGATTAATTTTTTATCCTCGACGGCACAAATGGGAACCCCTAGAATTTTTTAAGTCCTCCAATTCCTTCTCTAAAACTAGGACTCTCTCATCACTCTTCTTTTTGGCAATTTTTAAAGAATCAAAATCAGTACACAAATTACCAAAGTGCTCACGACAAATATCACTTTGAGTTTGAAACTCTTGCAAATATTCAATCTTACTTTTAAAGAGAGAATTTCATTTTTCTAAAACTTTAATTCTTTTGCAAAGTTTCAAATTCAAACTTTTTAATTTTTCAGCACGGTCGTGAAAATTTTCAAAAATAGGCTCCTCATTAAATAGGCGTTCCATTGAAAAATTGCGATTTTTCATAAAACTGATTTAAAAAAATCAATATCACACAAATTTTTGCGGAAAATAGGAATACGCGACAAATTAGCGTAACCTGCTCTGATACCAATTTGAGAATGTGAGAAGTCAAATTGTATCAAGAAAAAAAACTTTAAAAATCAAGACCACTCGATAATTTAGAGTAACCCGCTCTGATACCAATTTGATAACGCGTGTAATATCGATTTAAATTAAATTCGCAAGGTTCCAAGAACCCTTTTTTAATTAGCGTATACTTTTAAGCCAAATAGAATCAACCCTTAAACATGCATTTAAATCAACCCATCAAATATAAAGCATGCGACACAAAGTTAAGGAAAAATCTCCGGAGGGCAAAACCTTTTATTTCTAGAACTTTAAAGAATTTACAAGACCATTGACTTACATACAACCTGATAATCTCCCACAAGTGTAACGCACGGTGTCTTCGGTAAACCTTCAAAGCAACGGCTAGAAACAGTGTGACACAGAAATACCCGCAGGTGTCGGTTCCTATGTCGGCGGCTGATATTTTCCCTTTCCAGGAGGGCAGCAATGAATAAGAGAACGACTTCTCAACAAGGGTTGAACAAACTCAAAGTTGTGTTCTTGGGTTACCAAAAAGATTCACAAAGGTTTGGCAATTGTGTGAATCAAAACATGAGTCTTGGGACTCAAAAAATATGAAGACTAGAGTAATTTGGACTCTCAAAAACGTCTTCTAAAGTCTTGCAAAACAACTCCCCCGAAGATGGTATTTATAGGAAAAAATATGAAGAGTCCCATGTTCTTAAAACTCTAAAATTCTATCCAGCGTACAAAAAAAACAGCATTCTTTAAGGAATTTTCTCTATCTTCAAAAGGTCATAACTCCTTCATCGTAGCTCGAATTGAGGTATCGTTTTTTCCAGTATCTTCGTTGTGGCGAGATCTTCAACTTTCCAGTTGACCAGACCGCCAAAATATGGATGTGAAATTACGAAAATGCCCTTGAACTCTCCTATCGTGTCTTTTTTCACTGTTTTGACTTCCCTTGCTTACCACTTGCATTAAGTCCCTAAAATCTTGGACCGTGAAGTCGTTGAGGCAGATGTGGGACATATTAATGGAGATGTTGAATGCTTGATTCCCGGAATTCGGATTGAGGCCGTCGAGTGACATCTTGAGGTGACGTGCCAAATGTAGCGGCGTACGACATACACAAATGAAACATGTTGGACATGAGAAAAATTTCCTTACAAATCTCCCCCTATGTCTATATCGGTACATACATAAAAAATCCGAATTATCAAATACGAAATTGCCTATACAAATCTACCCTCCCATGAACCCAAAACTGGAAAAGGTACAAATGAATAGTCTTCATCGTTTGTTCTTCAAATCTTCAGGAATCTCAAATCTTTTCTCATCAGGGTGTGCAATTCAGAGATCATCAATGTAGTACCTACACACATGAGATAAAGAAAAAAATATCAAGTGACGTATCGAGTTTGAAATGAGATAAACATAGATACCAATATATGATAAGCATAAGTCAAATCTCAAAAACTCTCCCAAAATTCAAACTCCCCCAAAATAAGATAATTCTTTCTCCCACTTTTTATGATGTCCCCAAATAGACAAATAAGAAAAATCGGGGTGTCACGGTATACAAAAAATACACAAACTATTTTTAATTTTTTTCAATTTTTTTATACAAAAAATAGATACAATTTTGAAAAAAATGTAAAACAAAAATCACACCATGGATTTAGACTCAAACAACCAAGTCATGGAAACGGAATGAATGGGTGTGAACACATTCGATAGGTAAATCAACTCAATCAATCATATGTGCACGATGCATACGAGTACTCCTAACGAATGAACATCAAAGGTATCCTTAGGTGACAAAATTGTTGAATTTAGATGACATCGTCTTATGCAAATCAACAAATCAAAGTCAAATGATTTCCACACCAATAACGTCCAAAACTATATAGCGCATTTTCAAGCATTTCAAGGACGTGCAAACCCGTTTTAAATTCTCCAACCAAACTCCCTCATATATATATTCTTTTAGAGGTAATCTAAATTCTCAAACTTTGGAGAATTGGTGCAAAAACCTAAATGGCCCATAATATGCATGAATTTCTTTTTATTGCCTTTCAATTTTTTCGGGCTCTTTTAACCTCTTTGGACCTGGGATAATAAAATTCGTCAATTTTTTAGGTCCAATTTAACGGTGGCTTAGTATTCACAAAGGGAAAATGAACTTTTGCAGCCCTTCCCCGTTTTTAAAGAAAGCACACAAACTCACAAAACGGTTTTTATATGCACAATTTCCTTATAAAAAATTATCGCGTTTGGTTCGTTTTAAGGACAGGATTGAAGTGAAAACACCCAACCAACATGTGATAAGACAAGCACAATAATCAAACAAATTCGTGCATGTGTGCAATAAAGAATAAAGTGAGTCAAACATGTAGGAAGTAACACTTAATTACATCTTAATGACTCCAAACATTATAAAGCACAAGGATGAATTGACCTATTGTCTCAAAACGCTATCAAATAGTCACATGAAAATAATGGAATGATGTTATGACTCGGTCATCCAAAGTGTTCATCCATAAACGGTGTAAAAAAAAATTCTTTTTAGATTTTCTCAAAATTTTAACAAACAAAAATCTTTTTATATTTTTCAAAAAAATTTCAAAAAAAATATATACAAAAAGTACATGTCACAACGCTAGCAAAAATATATCAAAAAGCATAACTAGCGTATGACAAACATGCAAACACAATCATCTATATGATATGGCAAGATAAGAATCATGTGCAAGCAAACGGGAATCAACTTGTCTAAAATCTAGTTCCTCCAAAAGTGATTTCCTAACCCAAATGGATGAAACACGTCGACAAGGGGTTTTGGGAACCAACAAAATACTAGACTTCGAATTCCTAGGACCTCTTCCAAGATCAAAACAAAATCGCCTAAGGTGACCATTCCTACCACAATAAGAGCATGTGTAAACGGGTGAGATGACACCGAAAGTGTGATCTTTTCTAGCGTCCTTGGAATTAGTTGACCCTCTAAAACAAATAATGGTTTTGGCTTTAGCATTAGAAGCATGAGAACACGATGAGCCATTACCATCACTATCAAACCTACTTGAGTCTGTCAAATCATTTTTTAACTTCAAAATTTTTTACTCAAGCAAAGAATTATACTCTTCTAAATTAAGGGACGCCTTCTTCAAATTATCAATTAAACTTAACAGTTTATCACGCTCCCCCTCAATTAAAATAAACTTATTTCTAAGAGTCTTTTCGCGTGCCGTAAAATCATCGATTAATTTTTTATCCTCGACGACACAAATGGGAACCCCTAGAATTTTTTAAGTCTTCCAATTCCTTCTCTAAAACTAGGACTCTCTCATCACTCTTCTTTTTGGCAATTTTTAAAGAATCAAAATCAGTACACAAATTACCAAAGTGCTCACGACAAATATCACTTTGAGTTTGAAACTCTTGCAAATATTCAATCTTACTTTTAAAGAGAGAATTTTCTTTTTCCAAAACTTTAATTCTTTTGCAAAGTTTCAAATTCAAACTTTTTAATTTTTCAGCACGGTCGAGAATTTTTTTAAAAATAGGCTCCTCATTAAATGGACGTTCCATTGAAAAATTGCGATTTTTCATAAAACTGATTTTAAAAAATCAATATCACACAAAATTTTGCGGAAAATAGGAATACGCGACAAATTAGTGTAACCTTCTCTGATACCAATTTGAGAATGTGAGAAGTCAAATTGTATCAAGAAAAAAAACTTTAAAAATCAAGACCACTCGATAATTTAGAGTAACCCGCTCTGATACCAATTTGAGAACGCGTGTAATATCGATTTAAATTAAATTCACAAGGTTCCAAGAACCCTTATTTAATTAGCGTATACTTTTAAGCCAACTAAAATCAACCCTTAAACATGCATTTAAATCAACCCATCAAATATAAAGCATGCGACACAAAGTTAAGGAAAAATCTCCGAAGGGCAAAAACTTTTATTTCTAGAACTTTAAAGAATTTACAAGACCATTGACTTACATACAACCTGATAATCGCCCACAAGTGTAACGCACGGTGTCTACGGTAAACCTTCAAAGCAACGGCTAGAAACAGTGTGAAACAGAAATACCCACAGGTGTAGGTTCCTATGTCGGCGACTGGAATTTTTCCATTCCAGGAGGGAAGCAATGAAGAAGAGAACGGCTTCTCCACAAGGGTTGAACAAACACAAAGTCGTGTTCTTGGGTTACCAAAAAGATTCACAAAGGTTTGGCAATTGTGTGAATCAAAACATGAGTCTTGGGACTCAAAAAATATGAAGACTAGAGTAATTTGGACTCTCAAAAACGTCTTCTAAAGTCTTGCAAAACAACTCCCCCGAAGTTGGTATTTATAGGAAAAAATATGAAGAGTCCCATGTTCTTAAAACTCTAAAATTCTATCCACCGTACAAAAAAAACAGCATTCTTTAAGGAATTTTCTCTATCTTCAAAAGGTTATAACTCCTTCATCGTAGCTCGGATTGAGGTACCGTTTTTTCCAGTATCTTCGTTACGGCGAGCTCTTCAACTTTCCAGTTGACCAAACCGCCAAAATATGGATGTGAAATTACGAAAATGCCCTTGAACTCTCCTATCGTGTCTTTTTTCACTGTTTTGACTTCCCTTGCGTACCACTTGCATTAAGTCCCTAAAATCTTGGACCGTGAAGTCGTTGAGGCAGATGTGGGACATATTAATGGAGATGTTGAATGCTTGATTCCCGGAATTCGGATTGAGGCCGTCGAGTGACATCTTGAGGTGACGTGCCAAATGTTGCGGCGTATGACATACAGAAATGAAACATGTTGGACATGAGAAAAATGTCCTTGCAAATCTCCCCCTATGTCTATGCCGGTACATACATACAAAATTTGAATTATCAAATACGAAATTGCCTATAAAAATCTACCCTCCCATGAACCCAAAACAGGAATAGGTACAAATGAATAGTCTTCATCGTTTGTTCTTCAAATCTTCAGGAATCTCAAATCTTTTCTCATCAGGGTGTGCGATTCAGAGATAATCAATGTAGTACCTACACACATGAGATAAAGAAAAAAAATACTAAGTGACGTATCGAGTTTGAAATGAGATAAACATAGATACCAATATATGATAAGCATAAGACAAATCTCAAAAGCTCCCCCAAAATTCAAACTCCCCCAAAATAAGATAATTCTTTCTCCCACTTTTTATGATGTCCCCAAATAGACAAATAAGAAGAATGAATCAAACAAGCAAAATCGGGGTGTCACGGTATACAAAAAAATACACAAACTATTTTTGATTTTTTTCATTTTTTTATACAAAAAATAGATACCATTTTGAAAAAAATGTAAAACAAAGATCACACCATGGATTTAGACTCAAACAACCAAGTCAAGGAAACGGAATGAATGGGTGTGAACGCATTCGATAGGTAAGTCAACTCAATCAATCATATGTGCACGATGCATACGAGTACTCCTAACGAATGAACATCAAAGGTATCCTTAGGTGAAAAAATTGTTGAATTTAGATGACATCGTCTTATGCAAATCAACAAATCAAAGTCAAATGATTTCCACACCAATAACGTCCAAAACTATATACCGCATTTTCAAGCATTTCAAGGACGTGAAAACCCGTTTTAAATTCTCCAACCAAACTCCCTCATATATATATTCTTTTAGAGGTAATCTAAATTCTCAAACTTTGGAGAATTGGTGCAAAAACCTAAATGGCCCATAATTGGCATGAATTTCTTTTTATTGCCTTTCAATTTTTTCGGGCTCTTTTAACCTCTTTGGACCTCGGATAATAAAATTCCTCAATTTTTTAGGTCCAATTTAATGGTGGCTTATTATTCGCAAAGACAAAATGAACCTTTCGCAGCCCTTCCCCGTTTTTAAAGAAAGCACACAAACTCACAAAACGGTTTTTATATGCACAATTTCCTTATAAAAAATTATCGCGCTTGGTTTGTTTTAAGGACAGGATTGAAGTGAAAACACCCAACCAACATGTGATAAGACAAGCACAATAATCAAACAAATTCGTGCATGTGTGCAATAAAGAATAAAGTGAGTCAAACATGTTGGAAGTAACACTTAATTACATCTTAATGACTCCAAACATTATAAAGCACAAGGATGAATTGACCTATTGTCTCAAAACACTATCAAATAGTCACATGAAAATAATGGAATCATGTTATGACTCGGTCATCCAAAGTGTTCATCCATAAACGGTGCAACAAAAAAAATCTTTTTGGATTTTCTCAAAATTTTAACAAACTAAAATCTTTTTATATTTTTCAAAAAAATTTCAAAAAAAATATATACGAAAAGTACATGTCACAACGCTAGCAAAAATATATCAAAAAGCATAACTAGCGTATGACAAACATGCAAACACAATCATCTATATGATATGGCAAGAGAAGAATCATGTGCAAGCAAACGGGAATCAACTTGTCTAAAATCTAGTTCCTCCAAAAGTGATTTCCTAACCCAAATGGATAAAACACGTCGACAAGGCTTTTGGGAACCAACAAAATACTAGACTTCGAATTTTTAGGACCTCTTCCAAGATCAAAACAAAATCGCCTAAGGTGACCATTCCTACCACAATATGAGCATGTGTAAACGGGTGAGTTGACACCGAAAGTGTGATCCTTTCTAGCGTCCTTGGAATTAGTTGACCCTCTAAAACAAATAATGGTTTTGGCTTTAGCATTAGAAGCATGAGAACACGATGAGC
Organism: Sambucus nigra; assembly: GCA_949130495.1. Lineage (NCBI taxonomy): Eukaryota > Viridiplantae > Streptophyta > Magnoliopsida > Dipsacales > Adoxaceae > Sambucus > Sambucus nigra. The sequence continues at coordinate 376,456,620 of OX422222.1, forward strand.
CATTACCATCACTATCAAACCTACTTGAGTCTGTCAAATCATTTTTTAACTTCAAAATTTTTGACTCAAGCAAAGAATTATACTCTTCCAAATTAAGGGACGCCTTCTTCAAATTATCAATTAAACTTAACAGTTTATCACGCTCCCCCTCAATTAAAATAAACTTATTCCTAAGAGTCTTTTCGCGTGCCGTAAAATCATCGATTAATTTTTTATCCTCGACGGCACAAATGGGAACCCCTAGAATTTTTTAAGTCCTCCAATTCCTTCTCTAAAACTAGGACTCTCTCATCACTCTTCTTTTTGGCAATTTTTAAAGAATCAAAATCAGTACACAAATTACCAAAGTGCTCACGACAAATATCACTTTGAGTTTGAAACTCTTGCAAATATTCAATCTTACTTTTAAAGAGAGAATTTTCTTTTTCCAAAACTTTAATTCTTTTGCAAAGTTTCAAATTCAAACTTTTTAATTTTTCAGAACGGTCGTGAAATTTTTCAAAAATAGGCTCCTCATTAAATGGGCGTTCCATTGAAAAATTGTGATTTTTCATAAAACTGATTTTAAAAAAACAATATCACACAAATTTTTGCGGAAAATAGGAATACGCGACAAATTAGCGTAACCTGCTCTGATACCAATTTGAGAATGTTAGAAGTCAAATTGTATCAAGAAAAAAAACTTTAAAAATCAAGACCACTTGATAATTTAGAGTAACCCGCTCTGATACCAATTTGAGAACGCGTGTAATATCGATTTAAATTAAATTCGCAAGGTTCCAAGAACCCTTATTCAATTAGCGTATACTTTTAAGCCAAATAAAATCAACCCTTAAACATGCATTTAAATCAACCCATCAAATATAAAGCATGCGACACAAAGTTAAGGAAAAATCTCCGAAGGGCAAAAACTTTTATTTCTAGAACTTTAAAGAATTTACAAGACCATTGACTTACATACAACCTGATAATCGCCCACAAGTGTAACGCACGGTGTCTACGGTAAACCTTCAAAGCAACGGCTAGAAACAGTGTGAAACAGAAATACCCGCAGGTGTCGGTTCCTATGTCGGCGGCTGGAATTTTCCCTTTCCAGGAGGGAAGCAATGAAGAAGAGAACGACTTCTCCACAAGGGTTGAATAAACTCAAAGTTGTGTTCTTGGATTACCAAAAAGATTCACAAAGGTTTGGCAATTGTGTGAATCAAAACATGAGTCTTGGGACTCAAAAAATATGAAGACTAGAGTAATTTGGACTCTCAAAAACGTCTTCTAAAGTCTTGCAAAACAACTCCCCCGAAGTTGGTATTTGTAGGAAAAAATATGAAGAGTTCCATGTTCTTAAAACTCTAAAATTCTATCCACCGTACAAAAAAAACAGCATTCTTTAAGGAATTTTCTCTATCTTCAAAAGTTCATAACTCCTTCATCGTAGCTCGGATTGAGGTGCCGTTTTTTCCAGTATCTTCGTTGCGGCGAGATCTTCAACTTTCCAGTTGCCAGACCGCCAAAATATGGATGTGAAATGACGAAAATGCCCTTGAACTCTCCTATCGTGTCTTTTTTCACTGTTTTGACTTCCCTTGCGTACCACTTGCATTAAGTCCCTAAAATCTTGGACCGTGAAGTCGTTGAGGCAGATGTGGGACATATTAATGGAGATGTTGAATGCTTGATTCCCGGAATTCGGATTGAGGCCGTCGAGTGACATCTTGAGGTGACGTGCCAAATGTAGCGGCGTACGACATACAGAAATGAAACATGTTGGACATGATAAAAATGTCCTTGCAAATCTCCCCCTATGTCTATGCCGGTACATACATAAAAAATTTGAATTATCAAATACGAAATTGCCTATACAAATCTACCCTCCCATGAACCCAAAACTGGAAAAGGTACAAATGAATAGTCTTCATCGTTTGTTCTTCAAATCTTCAGGAATCTCAAATCTTTTCTCATCAGGGTGTGCAATTCAGAGATAATCAATGTAGTACCTACACACATGAGATAAAGAAAAAAATACCAAGTGACGTATAGAGTTTGAAATGAGATAAACATAGATACCAATATATGATAAGCATAAGTCAAATCTCAAAAGCTCCCCCAAAATTCAAACTCCCCCAAAATAAGATAATTCTTTCTCCCACTTTTTATGATGTCCCCAAATAGACAAATAAGAAGAATGAATCAAACAAGAAAAATCGGGGTGTCACGGTATACAAAAAATACACAAACTATTTTTTATTTTTTTCAATTTTTTTATACAAAAAATAGATACCATTTTGAAAAAAATGTAAAACAAAGATCACACCATGGATTTAGACTCAAACAACCAAGTCATGGAAACGGAATGAATGGGTGTGAACACATTCGATAGGTAAGTCAACTCAATCAATCATATGTGCACGATGCATACGAGTACTCCTAACGAATGAACATCAAAGCTATCCTTAGGTGAAAAAATTGTTGAATTTAGATGACATCGTCTTATGCAAATCAACAAATCAAAGTCAAATGATTTCCACACCAATAACGTCCAAAACTATATAGCGCATTTTCAAGCATTTCAAGGACGTGCAAACCCGTTTTAAATTCTCCAACCAAACTCCCTCATATATATATTCTTTTAGAGGTAATCTAAATTCTGAAACTTTGGAGAATTGGTGCAAAAACCTAAATGGCCCATAATTGGCATGAATTTCTTTTTATTGCCTTTCAATTTTTTCGGGCTCTTTTAACATCTTTGGACCTCGGATAATAAAATTCCTCAATTTTTTAGGTCCAATTTAATGGTGGCTTAGTATTCGCAAAGGGAAAATGAACCTTTCGCAGCCCTTCCCCGTTTTTAAAGAAAGCACACAAACTCACAAAACGGTTTTTATATGCACAATTTCCTTATAAAAAATTATCGCGCTTGGTTCGTTTTAAGGACAGGATTGAAGTAAAAACACCCAACCAACATGTGATAGGACAAGCACAATAATCATACAAATTCGTGCATGTGTGCAATAAAGGATAAAGTGAGTCAAACATGTAGGAAGTAACACTTAATTACATCTTAATGACTCCAAACATTATAAAGCACAAGCATGAATTGACCTATTGTCTCAAAACACTATCAAATAGTCACATGAAAATAATGGAATGATGTTATGACTCGGTAATCCAAAGTGTTCATCCATAAACGGTGCAACAAAAAAAATCTTTTTGGATTTTCTCAAAATTTTAACAAACTAAAATCTTTTTATATTTTTCAAAAAAAATTCAAAAAAAATATATACAAAAAGTAAATGTCACAACGCTAGCAAAAATATATCAAAAAGCATAACTAGCGTATGACAAACATGCAAACACAATCATCTATATGATATGGCAAGAGAAGAATAATGTGCAAGCAAACGGGAATCAACTTGTCTAAAATCTAGTTCCTCCAAAAGTGATTTCCTAACCCAAATGGATGAAACACGTCGACAAGGGGTTTTGGGAACCAACAAAATACTAGATTTCGAATTCCTAGGACCTCTTCCAAGATCAAAACAAAATCGCCTAAGGTGACCATTCCTACCACAATATGAGCATGTGTAAACGGGTGAGATGACACCGAAAGTGTGATCTTTTCTAGCGTCCTTGGAATTAGTTGACCCTCTAAAACAAATAATGGTTTTGGCTTTAGCATTAGAATCATGAGAACACGATGAGCCATTACCATCACTATCAAACCTACTTGAGTCTGTCAAATCATTTTTTAACTTCAAAATTTTTTACTCAAGCAAAGAATTATACTCTTCCAAATTAAGGGACGCCTTCTTCAAATTATCAATTAAACTTAACAGTTTATCACGCTCCCCCTCAATTAAAATAAACTTATTCCTAAGAGTCTTTTCGCGTGCCGTAAAATCATCGATTAATTTTTTATCCTCGACGGCACAAATGGGAACCCCTAGAACTTTTTAAGTCCTCGAATTCCTTCTCTAAAACTAGGACTCTCTCATCACTCTTCTTTTTGGCAATTTTTAAAGAATCAAAATCAGTACACAAATTACCAAAGTGCTCACGACAAATATCACTTTGAGTTTGAAACTCTTGCAAATATTCAATCTTACTTTTAAAGAGAGAATTTTCTTTTTCCAAAACTTTAATTCTTTTGCAAAGTTTCAAATTCAAACTTTTTAATTTTTCAGCACGGTCGTGAAATTTTTCAAAAATAGGCTCCTCATTAAATGGGCGTTCCATTGAAAAATTACGATTTTTCATAAAACTGATTTTAAAAAATCAATATCACACAAATTTTTGCGGAAAATAGGAATACGCGACAAATTAGCGTAACCTGCTCTGATACCAATTTGAGAATGTGAGAAGTCAAATTGTATCTAGAAAAAAAACTTTAAAAATCAAGACCACTCGATAATTTAGAGTAACCCGCTCTGATACCAATTTGAGAACGCGTGTAATATCGATTTAAATTAAATTCGCAAGGTTCCAAGAACCCTTATTCAATTAGCGTATACTTTTAAGCCAAATAAAATCAATCCTTAAACATGCATTTAAATCAACCCATCAAATATAAAGCATGCGACACAAAGTTAAGGAAAAATCTCCGAAGGGCAAAAACTTTTATTTCTAGAACTTTAAAGAATTTACAAGACCATTGACTTACATACAACCTGATAATCGCCCACAAGTGTAACGCACGGTCTCTTCGGTAAACCTTCAAAGCAACGGCTAGAAACAGTGTGACACGGAAATACCCGCAGGTGTCGGTTCCTATGTCGGCGGCTGGAATTTTCCCTTTCCAGGAGGGCAGCAATGAAGAAGAGAACGGCTTCTCCACAAGGGTTGAACAAACTCAATGTTGTGTTCTTGGGTTACCAAAAAGGTTCACAAAGGTTTGGCAATTGTGTGAATCAAAAAATGAGTCTTGGGACTCAAAAAATATGAAGACTAGAGTAATTTGGACTCTCAAAAACGTCTTCTAAAGTCTTGCAAAACAACTCCCCCGAAGTTGGTATTTGTAGGAAAAAATATGAAGAGTCCCATGTTCTTAAAACTCTAAAATTCTATCCAGCGTACAAAAAAAACAGCATTCTTTAAGGAATTTTCTCTATCTTCAAAAGTTCATAACTCCTTCATCGTAGCTCGGATTGAGGTGCCGTTTGTTCCAGTATCTTCGTTGCGGTGAGCTCTTCAACTTTCCAGTTGACCAGACCGCCAAAATATGGATGTGAAATTACGAAAATGCCTTTGAACTCTCATATCGTGTCTTTTTTCACTGTTTTGACTTCCCTTGCGTACCACTTGCATTAAGTCCCTAAAATCTTGGACCGTGAAGTCGTTGAGGCAGATGTGGGACATATCAATGGAGATGTTGAATGCTTGATTCCCGGAATTCGGATTGAGGCCGTCGAGTGACATCTTGAGGTGACGTGCCAAATGTAGCGGCGTACGACATATAGAAATGAAACATGTTGGACATGAGAAAAATGTCCTTACAAATCTCCCCCTATGTCTATTCCGGTACATACTTAAAAAATCGGAATTATCAAATACGAAATTGCCTATAAAAATCTACCCTCCCATGAACCCAACACTGGAAAAGGTACAAATGAATAGTCTTCATCGTTTGTTCTTCAAATCTTCAGGAATCTCAAATCTTTTCTCATCAGGGTGTGCAATTCAGAGATCATCAAGGTAGTACCTACACACATGAGATAAAGAAAAAAATACCAAGTGACGTATCGAGTTTGAAATGAGATAAACATAGATACCAATATATGATAAGCATAAGTCAAATCTCAAAAACTCCCCCAAAATTCAAACTCCCCCAAAATAAGATAATTCTTTCTCCCACTTTTTATGATGTCCCCAAATAGACAAATAAGAAGAATGAATCAAACAAGAAAAATCGGGGTGTCACGATATACAAAAAATACACAAACTATTTTTGATTTTTTTCAATTTTTTTATACAAAAAATAGATACCATTTTGAAAAAAATGTAAAACAAAGATCACACCATGGATTTAGACTCAAACAACAAAGTCATGGAAACGGAATGAATGGGTGTGAACGCATTCGATAGGTAAGTCAACTCAATCAATCATATGTGCACGATGCATACGAGTACTCCTAATGAATGAACATCAAAGGTATCCTTAGGTGAAAAAATTATTGAATTTAGATGACATCGTCTTATGCAAATCAACAAATCAAAGTCAAATGATTTCCACACCAATAACGTCCAAAACTATATAGCGCATTTTCAAGCATTTCAAGGACGTGCAAACCCGTTTTAAATTCTCCAACCAAACTCCCTCATATATATATATTCTTTTAGAGGTAATCTAAATTCGCAAACTTTGGAGAATTGGTGCAAAAACCTAAATGGCCCATAATTGGCATGAATTTCTTTTTATTGCCTTTCAATTTTTTCGGGCTCTTTTAACCTCTTTGGACCTCGGATAATAAAATTCCCCAATTTTTTATGTCCAACTTAATGGTGGCTTAGTATTCGCAAAGGGAAAATGAACCTTTCGCAGCCCTTCCCCGTTTTTAAAGAAAGCACACAAACTCACAAAACGATTTTTATATGCACAATTTCCTTATAAAAAATTATCGCGCTTGGTTCGTTTTAAGGATAGGATTGAAGTAAAAACACCCAACCAACATGTGATAAGACAAGCACAATAATCATACAAATTCGTGCATGTGTGCAATAAAGGATAAAGTGAGTCAAACATGTAGGAAGTAACACTTAATTACATCTTAATGAATCCAAACATTATAAAGCACAAGGATGAATTGACCTATTGTCTCAAAACACTATCAAATAGTCACATGAAAATAATGGAATCATGTTATGACTCGGTCATCCAAAGTGTTCATCCATAAACGGTGCAACAAAAAAAATCTTTTTGGATTTTCTCAAAATTTTAACAAACTAAAATCTTTTTATATTTTTCAAAAAAATTTTAAAAAAAATATATACAAAAAGTAAATGTCACAACGCTAGCAAAAATATATCAAAAAGCATAACTAGCGTATGAAAAATATGCAAACACAATCATCTATATGATATGGCAAGAGAAGAATAATGTGCAAGCAAACGGGAATCAACTTGTCTAAAATCTAGTTCCTCCAAAAGTGATTTCCTAACCCAAATGGATAAACACGTCGACAAGGGGTTTTGGGAACCAACAAAATACTAGATTTCGAATTCCTAGGACCTCTTCCAAGATCAAAACAAAATCGCCTAAGGTGATCATTCCTACCACAATATGAGCATGTGTAAACGGGTGAGATGACACCGAAAGTGTGATCTTTTCTAGCGTCCTTGGAATTAGTTGACCCTCTAAATCAAATAATGGTTTTGGCTTTAGCATTAGAAGCATGAGAACACGATGAGCCATTACCATCACTATCAAACCTACTTGAGTCTGTGAAATAATTTTTTAACTTCAAAATTTTTTACTCAAGCAAAGAATTATACTCTTCCAAATTAAGGGACGCCTTCTTCAAATTATCAATTAAACTTAACAGTTTATCACGCTCCCCCTCAATTAAAACAAACTTATTCCTAAGAGTCTTTTCGCGTGCCGTAAAATCATCGATTATTTTTTTATCCTCGACGGCACAAATGGGAACCCTTGAATTTTTTAAGTCCTCCAATTCCTTCTCTAAAACTAGGACTCTCTCATCACTCTTCTTTTTGGCAATTTTTAAAGAATCAAAATCAGTACACAAATTACCAAAGTGCTCACGACAAATATCACTTTCCGTTTGAAACTCTTGCAAATATTCAATCTTACTTTTAAAGAGAGAATTTTCTTTTTCTAAAACTTTAATTCTTTTGCAAAGTTTCAAATTCAAACTTTTTAATTTTTCAGCACGGTCGTGAAATTTTTCAAAAATAGGCTCCTCATTAAATGGGCGTTCAATTGAAAAATTACGATTTTTCATAAAACTGATTTTAAAAAATCAATATCACACAAATTTTTGCGGAAAATAGGAATACGCGACAAATTAGCGTAACCTGCTCTGATACCAATTTGAGAATGTGAGAAGTCAAATTGTATCAAGAAAAAAACTTTAAAAATCAAGACCACTCGATAATTTAGAGTAACCCGCTCTGATACCAATTTGATAACGCGTGTAATATCGATTTAAATTAAATTCGCAAGGTTCCAAGAACCCTTATTTAATTAGCGTATACTTTTAAGCCAAATAAAATCAACCCTTAAACATGCATTTAAATCAACCCATCAAATATAAAGCATGCGACACAAAGTTAAGGAAAAATCTCCGAAGGGAAAAACCTTTTATTTCTAGAACTTTGAAGAATTTACAAGACCATTGACTTACATACAACTTGATAATCGCCCACAAGTGTAACACACGGTCTCTTCGGTAAACCTTAAAAGCAATGGCTAGAATCAGTGTGACACAGAAATACCTGCAGGTGTCGGTTCCTATGTCGGCGGCTGGAATTTTCCCTTTCCAGGAGGGCAGCAATGAAGAAGAGAACGGCTTCTCCACAAGGGTTGAACAAACTCAATGTTGTGTTCTTGGGTTACCAAAAAGATTCACAAAGGTTTGGCAATTGTGTGAATCAAAACATGAGTCTTGGGACTCAAAAAATATGAAGACTAGAGTAATTTAGACTCTCAAAAACGTCTTCTAAAGTCTTGCAAAACAACTCCCCCGAAGTTGGTATTTATAGGAATAAATATGAAGAGTCCCATGTTCTTAAAACTCTAAAATTCTATCCAGCGTACAAAAAAAACAACATTCTTTAAGGAGTTTTCTCTACCTTCAAAAGGTCATAACTCCTTCATCGTATCTCGGATTGAGGTGCCATTTTTTCCAGTATCTTTAATGCGGCGAGCTCTTCAACTTTCCAATTGACCAGACCGCCAAACTATGGATGTGAAATTACGAAAATGCCCTTGAACTCTCCTATGGTGTTTTTTTCACTATTTTGACTTCCCTTGCGTGCCACTTGCATTAAGTCCCTAAAATCTTGGACCGTGAAGTCGTTGAGGCAGATGTGGGACATAATAATGGAGATGTTGAATGCTTGATTCCCGGAATTTGGATTGAGGCCGTCGAGTGACATCTTGAGGTGACGTGCCAAATGTAGCGGCGTACGACATACACAAATGAAACATGTTGGACATGAGAAAAATGTCCTTACAAATCTCCCCCTATGTCTATGCCGGTACATACATAAAAAATCCGAATTATCAAATACGAAATTGCCTATACAAATCTACCCTACCAGGAACCCAAAACTGGAAAAAGGTACAAATGAATAGTCTTCATCGTTTGTTCTTCAAATCTTCTGGAATGTCAAATCTTTTCTCATTAGGGTGTGCAATTCAGAGATCATCAATGTAGTACCTACACACATGAGATAAAGAAAAAATATCAAGTGACGTATCGAGTTTGAAATGAGATAAACATAGATACCAATATATGATAAGCATAAGTCAAATCTGAAAAACTCCCCCAAAATTCAAACTCCCCCAAAATAAGATAATTCTTTCTCCCACTTTTTATGATGTCCCCAAATAGACAAATAAGAAGAATGAATCAAACAAGCAAAATCGGGGTGTCACGGTATACAAAAAATACACAAACTGTTTTAGATTTTTTTAAATTTTTTTATACAAAAAATAGATACCATTTTGAAAAAAATGTAAAACAAAAATCACACCATGGATTTAGACTCAAACAACCAAGTCATGGAAACGGAATGAATGGGTGTGAACACATTCGATAGGTAAATCAACTCAATCAATCATATGTGCACGATGCATACGAGTACTCCTAAAGAATGAACATCAAAGGTATCCTTAGGTGAAAAAATTGTTGAATTTAGATGACATCGTCTTATGAAAATCAACAAATCAAAGTCAAATGATTTCCACACTAATAACGTCCAAAACTATATAGCGCATTTTCAAGCATTTCAAGGACGTGAAAACCCGTTTTAAATTCTCCAACCAAACTCCCTCATATATATATTCTTTTAGAGGTAATCTAAATTCTCAAACTTTGGAGAATTGGTGCAAAAACCTAAATAGCCCATAATTGGCATGAATTTCTTTTTATTGCCTTTCAATTTTTTCGGGCTCTTTTAACCTCTTTGGAACTCGGATAATAAAATTCCTCAATTTTTTAGGTCCTATTTAACGGTGGCTTAGTATTCGCAAAGGGAAAATGAACCTTTCGCAGCCCTTCCCCGTTTTTAAAGAAAGCACACAAACTCACAAAACGGTTTTTATATGCACAATTTCCTTATAAAAAATTATCGTGTTGGTTCGTTTTAAGGACAAGATTGAAGTAAAAACACCCAACCAACATGTGATAAGACAAGCACAATAATCAAACAAATTCGTGCATGTGTGCAATAAAGGATAAAGTGAGTCAAACATGTAGGAAGTAACACTTAATTACATTTTAATGACTCCAAATATTATAAAGCACAAGGATGAATTGACGTATTGTCTCAAAACACTATGAAATAGTCACATGAAAATAATGGAACGATGTTATGACTCGGTCATCCAAAGTGTTCATCCATAAACGGTGCAACAAAAAAAATCTTTTTGGATGTTCTCAAAATTTTAACAAACTAAAATCTTTTTATATTTTTCAAAAAAATTTCAAAAAATATATATACAAAAAGTACATGTCATAACGCTAGCACAAATATATCAAAAAGCGTAACTAGCGTATGACAAACATGCAAACACAATCATCTATATGATATGGCAAGAGAAGAATCATGTGCGAGCAAACGGGAATCAACTTGTCTAAAATCTAGTTCCTCCAAAAGTGATTTCCTAACCCAAATGGATGAAACACGTCGACAAGGGGTTTTGGGAACCAACAAAATACTAGACTTCGAATTCCTAGGACATCTTCCAAGATCAAAACAAAATCGCCTAAGGTGACCATTCCTACCACAACATGAGCATGTGTAAACGGGTGAGATGACACCGAAAGTGTGATCTTTTTTAGCGTCCTTGGAATTAGTTGACCCTCTAAAACAAATAATGGTTTTGGCTTTAGCATTAGAAGCATGAGAACACGATGAGCCATTACCATCACTATCGAACCTACTTGAGTCTGTCAAATCATTTTTTAACTTCAAAATTTTTGACTCAAGCAAAGAATTATACTCCTCCAAATTAGGGGACGCCTTCTTCAAATTATCAATTAAACTTAACAGTTTATCACGCTCCCCCTCAAATAAAACAAACTCATTCCTAAGAGTCTTTTCGCGTGCCGTAAAATCATCGATTAATTTTTTATCCTCGACGGCACAAATGGGAACCCCTAGAATTTTTTAAGTCCTCCAATCCCATCTCTAAAACTAGGACTCTCTCATCACTCTTGTTTTTGGCAATTTTTAAAAAATCAAAATCAGTACACAAATTACCAAAGTGCTCACGACAAATATCACTTTGCGTTTGAAACTCTTGCAGATATTCAATCTTACTTTTAAAGAGAGAATTTTCTTTTTCTAAAACTTTAATTCTTTTGCAAAGTTTCAAATTCAAACTTTTTAATTTTTCAGCACGGTCGTGAAATTTTTCAAAAATAGGCTCCTCATTAAATGGGCGTTCCATTGAAAAATTGCGATTTTTCATAAAACTGATTTTAAAAAATCAATATCACACAAATTTTTACGGAAAATAGGAATACGCGACAAATTAGCGTAACCTGCTCTGATAACAATTTGAGAATGTGAGAAGTCAAATTGTATCAAGAAAAAAAACTTTAAAAATCAAGACCACTCGATAATTTAGAGTAACCCGCTCTGATACCAATTTGATAACGCGTGTAATATCGATTTAAATTAAATTCGCAAGGTTCCAAGAACCCTTTTTTAATTAGCGTATACTTTTAAGCCAAATAAAATCAACCCTTAAACATGCATTTAAATCAACCCATCAAATATAAAGCATGCGACACAAAGTTAAGGAAAAATCTCCGAAGGGAAAAACCTTTTATTTCTAGAACTTTAAAGAATTTACAAGACCATTGACTTACATACAACCTGATAATCGCCCACAAGTGTAACGCACGGTCTCTTCGGTAAACCTTTAAAGCAATGGCTAGAAATAGTGTGACACAGAAATACCCGCAGGTGTCGATTCCTATGTCGTCGGCGGCTGGAATTTTCCCTTTCTAGGAGGGCAGTAATGAAGAAGAGAACGACTTCTCCACAAGGGTTGAACAAACTCAAAGTTGTGTTCTTGGGTTACCAAAAAGATTCACAGAGGTTTGGCAATTGTGTGAATCAAAACATGAGTCTTGGGACTCAAAAAATATGAAGACTAGAGTAATTTGGACTCTCAAAAACATCTTCTAAAGTCTTGCAAAACAACTCCCCCGAAGTTGGTATTTATAGGAAAAAATATGAAGAGTCCCATGTTCTTAAAACTCTAAAATTCTATCCAGCGTACAAAAAAAAACAGCATTCTTTAAGGAATTTTCTCTATCTTCAGAATGTCATAACTCCTTTATCGTAGCTCGAATTGAGGTGCCGTTTTTTCCAGTATCTTCGTTACGGCGAGATCTTCAACTTTCCAGTTGACCAGACCTCCAAACTATGGATGGGAAATTACGAAAATGCCCTTGAACTCTCCTATCGTGCCTTTTTTCACTGTTTTGATTTCCCTTGCGTACCACTTGCATTAAGTCCCTAAAATCTTGGACCGTGAAGTCGTTGAGGCAGATGTGGGACATATTAATGGAGATGTTGAATGCTTGATTCCCAGAATTCGGATTGAGGCCGTCGAGTGACATCTTGAGGTGACGTGCCAAATGTAGCGGCGTACGACATACACAAATGAAACATGTTGGACATGAGAAAAATGTCCTTACAGGCCGGCATCGGTGATGAGGTGAAAATGTAGAGAGATGGAGTCCCCAGTATAATTTACTCAAAATAGACAAAAGAAAGAGGGAGCCATACCGAAGGTCAACATCCAAAGACATATTAATAGATACGAAACCAAAATGATTCGAAAAGGATTCGGAGACTAAGTTACGAAGTGGGAAGGTGTTAGACACCCATTCCCCCCTTACGGTCTCTCATGGGTTATTTCTATTCTCCTTTATTTCCCCGTGATATGTGTGCATGTGTATATGTAGTGGAGATAGGAATAAGCAACTTGTTTCATGGAAGAGATAAATGGAGTCATCCGTAGGAATGTTCCTAAAGGTAATATTAGAAAATATGACTTACGCAATTATCCTAGCGTTAATCATTATAAGGGAACGATAACGCATGTGGGATAATACGCCATCAAGAAAATATATATATATATATATATATATATATATATATAGAGAGAGAGAGAGAGAGAGAGAGAGAGAGAGAGTTTAAAAGAGTTAAGTTTAAAGAATATAGATAAAAAAAGTTGGAAAAGGACTCGAGTCACATGTTTTACCCCGAGATGCCTACATAGCCTATAGAGGCATTAAAGTCCAAATAGTTCATATGCAAAATGAGGGGTGGGATTTATCCCATAAATACAATCGGGTACTTCTCTTATATGTGTGTGTGTAAAAAAGTGTTTTAGTTGTGAGAAAAGTATGAGAAAAGTGTGAGAATTCGCGTTTGAAATTTATGAGCAAACCCTTTTTTTCTTAATTTTTTGGATTTTATTTATATGAAAATAAGAGATATGCAATAATACTAAATAAAAAAGTATATTTGGATATGTGAGATGAGAGAATAAAAATGCAAAGTAATAAAACAAATTAATGTGAATTTTGGAGAATTTAAAGAGAGAGTTGAGAAAGTTAGACCTTATTGAAGATCTCGAGATTGATCTTGGATGTTGGAGAGAAGCCCTTGCACTTGGGTGTTGATGGAGGGTAATTAATTCACCAAGTTTGAGGAAAAAGGTGATGGAAGGTGAAGGTTGGAAAGAGATTTGAATGTGGAAATCACGCTGACTTTGAGAGGGGTTTTTTGAGTTTGCTGAGAGTTATGGATTTCAGATCTTGTTTTGTGGAATGAGGTTAGGCCCTCCTTTTTATAGGCCAAGGGCATTGCTGATCGGCATAGCCCTGGTCCTGCCAATCGGCAGGTGTTTTTAGGTACACTACCGATAGGCATGGTTTGAAACCTACCGTTTGGCAGTTTCTTTCAGGTTCCTTCGAAAAATCGATCGTAGGGCGCAAACTATTGATCCGAATCATGCACGGGCCAAATCATTGGAAAGGTAATTCAGAGACCTTTGAAAGTCTTTTTGACTTCTCCCGAGTCTGGGAGTTGACTTTGGGTCAAATGTGACTCGGAATCTTTTGTCGGTCCTTTGGACGAGGAATCATCGGACGCAAACGAATCGTTCATTCGCATGGTAAGTCAGAATAGCGCATGGTGCAGACCGTTGGAAAGGTTAGGTGATGTACTTTGACTCGGTTTGGGGAATTGACTTTGGTCAATTGGAGCCTGGAAGCGTTCGGTGACCTTTCGGAGTAAAACGGATCGTTAGTCCGTACCGTAAGTTAGAATCGCACCCGGGACGGACCGTTTGAAAGGGGTTTCAGTGCCCTTCGAAGATTCATTTTGTCTCGATCGAGCTGAAGAGTTTGACTTTTGGTTAAACGGATCCTGGGAGTGCCCGATGGCCTTTAGGTCAGTACCCGGGGTATGACTTAGGGTTGTAATGATCAAGGGAGGTTCTAGGGATCTAAAGAGAGGTTAGGGGGGTATTAGAATGGGGTGTCTACAACATTCAATATATATATATATATATATATATATATAAAATATGAAAATAATGTTATAAACGTACATAAAGGAGGACTCAAGTCTGAGGTTTTACCCAAGACTCCTTAATAACCCAAGGGGCATCAAAGTCGACATAGTTCAAAGATAACATGGGGTGGGTTTCAATCAAAAAATCCAAGTGGGAGATTTCTCTTATGTGTGTGTGTAGAGAGAAACATACTTTAAGAGAGAGAATGTGTAGTGAGATTGTCTCTTTTGGAATATATAAATGAACCCCATTTTTCTTGTTTTGGGGATTTTTTTTATGAAAATATAGTACATTCAATTAATACTAATAAAGGTTTGAGATTAATGTATATGATGTAATGAAATAAAGTTCTAAAGTAGAAATAAAGCAACTAATACTAAAATAAGAGAATTTAGAAGCAACTAAAGTAGAAATAAAGCAACTAATACTTAAATAAAGAAATTGATACTTATGAATACTTGATGTTGATCTTTTGTGTAGATATGATGATCTTAAAATGGGATGAACGTGATATAAAGATATCGGGGGGAATTTACTTAATGAAGAAAAAAAAGGTTGTTTTTATTTAGAGAGATGGGTGAAGAGGAACATGAAGTGTACGCCAAAGATATCCTAGACGAGGCTAAAATGGAAGATGACAATACTGATGTCGATATGACCACTGCAGCCGATGACGACGCCATCAAAGAACTGGATGAGATGAAGAAATGATTAAAGCAGATGGAGGAGGAAGGGACACTTCTTCTTGAAATGTAGGCTAAACTTGAGAAAGAAATGGGAGCCGCTCAAGATCCTAGTGCGACTGCTACCCAGGAAAACAAGGAGGAAGTGGATTCACGATCAATATATGTTGGAAATATTGATTACGCATGCACCCCGAAAGAAGTTCATCAACATTTCCAATCATGTGGGGCTATGAACAGGGTGACTATTCTGACTGATAAGTTTAGTCAACCCAAGGGTTTTGCCTATGTTGAGTTTCTTGAAGTAGAACTATTTAAGAGGCTCTATGTATCAATGAATCTGAACTACATGGTCGTTAATTGAAGATTAATGCTAAAAGGACTAATGTTCCTGGGATGAAGCAGTTCCATGGAAGGCACTTCAACACTTGCATGGGTTACCGATCTAGGAGGCCTTATATACCACCTTATTTCTACTCTCCTTACGGATATGGGAAGGTTCCAATGTTCAAGAGGCCAATGCGGTACATGCCCCATTACTGAAGAAATGGATGCATATGAAATAGTGAACTGGAATTATCTGATCAATAAACTCTCATAATTATATATTATTAATTAACAGATATAGAAGAGATCTTCAAAATTTATATGCATCAAGAATTTATAAAAAAAAGTAAGAAAAGTTTGGCATTGAATGTGGGAAATGGGCTTTTTAGTAAGGGAATAACTGAGAATTAGACCGAATATTCTCAGAATTTCTGAGAAGAATGCTTAGGGATGCCTTTAAAAGTGAGGTCATGGCCTTTATTTATAGGGCCAAGGGGGTGCCAATCGACAGGGACCTGGACCTACCTATCGGCATAGGACCTCAGGCAAACTGCCGATCAATAGGGTCCTGGACCTGCCATTTGGTAGTTTGGGGTAGGTTTTTCAAAAAAAGATCATAACACGTAATCCATAAGTCAGAATCACCGAAGGGGCAGACCATTATTTTATTCAGGTCCCTTTAAGAATCCATTGAGCCACTTTCGAGTTTAGGAGTTGATTGAGGTCAATGGGGCCCGAAAGTGCCTATTAGTCATTAGATAGTAAGTTTTTGGAGGGAAACGAATCTTTATGCTATATCGTAAGTTTAATTCGAGCACGGGATAGACCGTTGGAAAGGGTCTTCAATGACCTTAGATATTGTGTTAATCTTCATTCAGTTCAGAGAATTGAATGAAGTTAAACAATACTCAAAAGACTATGATGACCCTTCAGAGCAAAATGGGTGGTTCATTCATATCGTAAGGCTAATACGCACTGGGGAGGACCGTTGCAAAGGGTATTCAGATCAATTTGAAGATTTATTAAGTTTCTCTCAAGTTGGTGAATTGTCCAGAGTCAAAAGGGTCCCAAGAGCGCCCGATGGTCTCCAAATAAGTTTTTAGGGTAAACGGACCATTTGTTCAAACCATAAGGATGATTCAAAGATGGGGTGGACCGTTGGAAACCGGATTTGGATCCCTTAGAAGATTTATTGAGCTTTCACTTAGGTGAGAAATTTTAACAGAGTAAACCAGGGCTGAGAGCACCCGGTGGCCTCAAGATCAGTACTCGAGTATTACCTAGGGTTTGCTCTAAATGAGTGATTGATAGGGACCTATGGACATGCTTAGGGGTGGTCCTAGGATCGGGTGTGTACACTTCTTATCAATAGACTTTTCAATTGGGCATTGATCAAAATTAAAATATTTGATTTCTATATCAAATTAGGTGTTCCTAGACCTTGATTCATGTTTAAATCCATAAATGGATCTCTTAATCATTCATACCTTGATTTCCTGGAAGCTTTCCATGAATCCCTCTACTTGTGCTATATAGATTTTTGCATCAAGAGTATTTTTGAAGAACACAATCTTTGGTTCCATTTTCCAAATATTATAATCTAGAGGAACCACGTTAGATAAACGAATTTAGATAGACTTCAGGATGGCTACCAACAAGAAGGTTTTCACCCTTACCCAACAAGACTTGTCTTGAAGGTTTCCACATTCCTATATACCACTTTTTTCTTCTTTATATCCACTTACGTTTTATGGGTCTTATCCTATATAAAATCTCTACAAGTTCCCAAACTTGATTTGAGTAAAAATAATTTATCTTGATATTTACTGTCTTAACCAAAGCTATGAGTCTTTATCTTAGATTTCCTTATTGTATTCCTGGGATCCAACTCGTGTTCCCTTGGGATCTCACCGAATAGTTCACCCAAGTACACTAATCCATCAGCACAATGCCTGACCTTTTCACTACAATGTGGCTCCACTTATGGTCTAGTATATGTTACACATGTATTCTGATTATCGATAATACTCCCACTACCATCACATAGTGTATTATCGATATCAGGTTAAATTTCATATTATACGAATTGTCTAAATGTAATTACTTTTTCATGCCCTATTAGCTCTTGTAAGAAAAACCTACTCTTGGGTTTTTGGTACATCATATAATATCCTCTAAGTACCAATAACTTGTACTAACATATACCCTCTAGTCCTGTGGTTCATAAAATTGACCACCCTCGGTTCCTTTTAGGTAACCACTAAAGAGATATACATTCGTTCTTGATTCCAATTTCCCTAGATTCTTCCTCATCACACGTCATGGGAAACCCCATATTCGAACATGTCCTTAACTAGGCTTACTCCTAGTCCATAGTTTTATGGGAGTCATTGACACCGATTTAAAAGGAACAAGGTTCAGTAAATATGTGGTTGTCTCTAATGTAAAACCCTCTAAAATTTCGGCAAATGTGAGTAACTCATCATGGATCTAATTATGTCCAAAAGATTCATGTTCCTTCTTTTTACTACACCATTTTGTTGTGGAGTGCATGGTTTATTCAACTGGGATAAGATCCCCACCTTTGATAAATAATTCTTAAGATATCTTAATAGGTACTCACCCCCATGATTACCATGCCTATGCTCCACCTCAACCTATATACTTTGAACCTATAAAAGGCTTCAATCTTGTGGTGCGTAAGGTAAAATATCCAAATAATAGTAATAATCAATAAAAGTCATGAAGTACTCGTTTCTACCTCTTTCTCAGATTATTATTGGGACACACAAATCATAATGAAGCAACTACAACACATTTTTTACTCTATAACCTTTGGTCATGAAACACCTCTTAGCTATATTACATTCAAAAAATGATTCACTGAATATAAATGCCTCTACTTACCATTAAGATTAATTTCTCAATTGAATGACTCTTTGAATTATTTTAAGATTTATATGACCTAAAGGTAGGTGACAAAGATATGTTTAGTGCAACTTGGAAACTTCTTTTCTTTTTAGGTTATTTGCATTTGAGTTATCTATTAATATTCAACAGTAATTGGGAGATAAGCTTGATAATATAAAAAAAAACATTTTTCAATATAACACAATAGATAAAAGATTTCCATATTTGATAAAAACATCCTTATTAAAACAAACTGAATATCCATTCATAGCCAACTAAATTTCTTGTAATAATAGGAACATAAAAACAATATTTTAAAATTAACTTTTTGTCACCACTAACATTCTACTGCTAATATTGATGCTTTGCCAGTGTAACCAAGAATCAAAACATTTCCCCTTTATTGAGATTCTTGGTTACCTGGAATCACTATAAATAATTGTAAATGATTAGCGGCTCTTGAGTCTACACATCAGGACATGATAGATTTGACCACAGCTTATGTCTCTTTAATCAAGAAGAAATTACCATTTTTGCTCCTTTATTTAGCCAAGTACATCGGGTATTGCTTTTTCTAATGTCTAGAGCTTTTGCAAATGTATCACCTACCTTTTGCTTGCATTTTTAATTATTGAGATTTAACCATTGTTTTAACTATCACAGGTTGTACCTAATACTTTACCTTATTCTTCTTATTAACTTTCGAGATAAAATAAGATGGGAATCTCTCAATAATCTACATAATACCCTCTTGCTTTATGATATTCTCCTCAACTTGGAGTTCTTACAACAATTGTGTTAGCGAAAAATCAATTTTTTTCATAGAATAGTTTAGGCAAACCTGTTTATAGGACTAAAGGAGTGATTGGAATTTCCTCATTAATTTCTGGTCCAAGCATTTCCAGTATTCCTAGGACTAATATCATTTTAAGAACATGCTCACACAAGGAGTTACTATCTAGCATCTTGGTGTTTACCGTCATTGCCACAATATCAAGTCTTGCATCGATTCAGATTCTGAAACATGTCAATGGGTTTAGAATCATTCCGTAATCACTTGACATATTCTAATTTTGGTTGTTTAATCAATTTGTCATATAGACAAATATGTAGTAATGAGATATCTAATAAAAAAAATTCCACCTCTCATAAACCCGAGCATTCGAATCGGATGCCTCTTTATCATGATTAAGATGACATTATTTATTTAAAACAAAATTGTAATTCTTGACACTCACGACAATGTCTAAATTTATTTTCTAGTTTATTCAATTTATTTAAGTTAGTTTGTCTTCCTTTTAAGATTGAAGTAAGTGGGTTGAGTGTTGAGACCATTTTGAAATATAAAAATCATCATTTGAAAAAAATCATTTTGAAATTAAATATGAAACAATTAACTTTTGATTAAATTGAATTTAGCTTCCATGTATCACAACTTAAAGATAAACCTATCACACATCCTGGTGTCCTTGTGAAATGAGATTTCTCGTTAGGAGCTTAAATCACACTGTAGACACCCCATTCCGTTACCCCCAACTCTCATTAGGTCCCTAGTACCTCCCCTTCATCACTACAAACCTAGGTCATGTCCCGAGTACTGACCTAGAAGCTATCGGGCACTCCCCGGCTCAGTTTGACCAAAAAGTCAAACTCTTCATCTCGACTGAGCCTGGATGATTCTTCGAAGGGCACTGAATACCCTTTACAACGGTGCGTCCCGTGCGCGATTCCGACTTACCATGCGAACGAACGATCCGTTTGCATCCAAAACTTAACCCAGAGGCCACCGGGTGCTCCCGGGATCTGTTTGACCTAAGTCAACTCTTCATCTCAACCGAGGCTGAATAAATCTTCAAATTGCACATATTACCCTTTCCAACGGTCCACCCCGTGTGCGATTCTGACTTACCATGTGAACGAACGATCCGTTTAACTCCAAGAGGTCGCCAAACTCTTTGGAATGTCGAAGTACATCTCCTAACCTTTCCAACGGTCTGCCCCATGTGAGATTTGGACTTACCATGCGGACGAACGATCCGTTTGCGTCCGAATGATTCCCCGTCCAATGGACCGACAAACGCTTAGAGCCATATTTGACCCAAAGACAACTCCTGAACCTAGGAGCGGTCCAAAGGACTTTCAAAGGTCTCTGAATTACCTTTCTAACGGTTTGCCCTCGACAGCCAATCTCCCGAAAAGCCCTAAAACACACTGCCAAATGGCAGGTTCCAGACCCTGCCTATCGACCGGTGCCGATAGGCAAGATGAGGTCTATGCCGATCGACAGTGACCCGAGCCTATAAAAGGAGGCCTTCACCTCATTTGTAAAGGGAGCCCAAATCTGATAAAATTCACTCTCAACAAATCCCGGAAACCTCTCTCGAAGGCAGCGTGATTTCAACCTCCAAATCCCTTTTTTACTTCCACTTTTCATCATCCATTTCATCAAAGTTGGTGAATTATCCACTCTCCATCATCATCCAAGTGCAAGGGATTCTCTCCAACATGCAAGATCAAGCTCAAGATCTTGAAGAAAGTCCAACTTTCTCAAACTCTCTCTTAAATTCTCTTAAATTCTCAATAACTTGTTTTATTACTTAACACTTTTATTATCTCATCTCACACATCCTAATAAACTTTTTATTTAGTATTATTGAACATCTCTTATTTTCATATAAATAAAACCCAAAAAACAAGAAAAATCGGGTTTGCTCATAAATTCCAAATAGGGATTCTCATACTTTTCTCACACTTTTCTCACAACTAAAACACTTTTTCTACACACACACGCACTCACAAATAAGAGATCCCCCATTTGGATTTATGGGATAGACCCCTCCCCTTGTTTTATATGCAAACTACGTGGACTTTGATGCCTTTATAGGCTATGTAGGCATCTCGGGGTAAAACCTGAGACTCGAGTCCCTTTTCTCACTTTTTCTCTTATTTTCCTATTTTCTCTAAATCTAATCTTCTTATATTCTATATAATTTTCCTTAGTGACGTATTACTCCATATGTGTTATCGTTCCATTATAACGATCAACGTAGGGATAATCGCGTAAATCTTATTTTCTAATATTATTTTTACACCTTCCTACGGATGACTCGCTCTATCTCTTCCATGATACAAGTCGAGGATTACTATCTCCACTATATATATACACATGCACACATATCACGGGGAAAAATAAAGGAAAATAGCAAATATCCATGAGAGATAGAAAGGGCGGAATGGGTGCCTAACATCTTCCCATTTCGTAACTTAGCCTCCGAACCCTCCTCGAATCATTTTGGTTTCGCATGCACCAATATGTCTTTGGAAGCCATCCTTCAGGATGGCTTCCCCTTTTTCTTTTGTCTGTTTTGAGTAAAATAGACTGGCGACTCTGAATCTATCTACATTTTTACACCTCATCTCAATTGACGCCGGCCGAAGCGCTCCTGAGAGGGATGAACGGTATCGAGGATCCTTTCCTTCGCGTGCCTTCCCGTAGGCGAGGATCGGGGATGGTCATAGTGGAGACTCCGCTGGGGATATGTGTATTTTGAGGACTTGACTCTAATTGCATGGATGCTATATTTGTTTATGTTTTCCCCTACATCTGCATGTTCCACCTTTTCCATGTGTATCCCATGCTTATGCTTATGTTCACACACTTATAGAAAATTCTCCATGTACACTTCACACCACGTGCACCTAGGATCACATATATCCACATGTTGCACGCATCACCTATCCATACTTGGTGTACCTTGGGTACTCGTACTTTTCTCCCTATTTGGCATAATTAAGAAAGGCATTCTCATCATAAGATACTAATAAGAGAATCATGCATGATTCACACGACATCACGAAAGAGCATTGTTATTGACCAAATTTTACCCAGTAACTTGAGGGTCACTTTGTGATGGGTGCTGGTCCGGTAGTTCGCAGTTAGCCTAAGCGATATGACTCTCACCTTCCATTGGCCAAGTACCTTCGACGTATATCGAATGGTTCCGCCACATCGTACCGCTTGATCGAAGTCATGACGGGAGGTATATTGCAGGGAATTCATTCATGTACGCCGAGTATATCGAATTTTCTCTCACACGTATTGTCCCCATGAGGTATATGGTGAGGCAATTCACGTACACTCAGGTATATGAAATGGCTTATCCACACGTACCGATTGCCCGTAAGATCAAGACGTATATCGTGGAAGTCAGGCCAAAGGGGGGAACCCATGCCGATTCACCCAACCAACTGTATACCCGCATATAGGTGTAAAACCTATGACACGCACTTTAGATTGTCGATTTTAACTCGAAACTCTGTCGAAATTACGGGTCGATCTGCCGCCCAATTTTCACGCATTTTTAAAACGGGACCCTGTCCGCGAGCCTGGTTACAAGTCCAAACCGTAGCTTTGCATATACAAAAAATCCCACTTTTCCAGGTTCAGGTTCGTCCGGCATTGCATTTAGAAGAATTGAATACAAGTGAGAACATAATAAACATAATAATCATGCTAAGTTCCGTCTCCAAAAACATTTATCCCTTCTTTATCAAAAATCCAAAAGCATTTCTCCCTTCTTTATCAAAAAATCCAAAAACATTTCTCCCTTCTTTATAAAAAAAAATAAATAAAAACATTTCTCCTTTCTTTATCAAAAATCCAAAAACATTTCTCCCTTATTTATCAAAAATCCAAAAATAGTTTCTTCCCTTTTTCTCAAAAATAAATCTCATCCTGCGCCTTCTCAGGTCAATTGCAAGCCCTTTGCCTGACTCCCTATTGGCTTTGGTCTTCAGTCAAGTCACCCCGGAGTTTCATCCGTTCCTCTACTTCTTCATCCGAATCCGAAATCCATTCACTTTCCATGGAGAATATAGATCAAGTACCAGTCATATAGCCAAATCTGACGACAGTCCCAGCTCAGCTCGTGTCCAAGATTGACAACCTCAAACCGAGGTTCGAGAGATGCAACAAAACTAGGTTCCAATTCCTCAAAAGCCCGAGGACCTATTCCCTCGTTCTGTGGGTCCACCCGAGCCTATCTGGGTTCCCGAAGAATATCAACATGCTCCACGTGCCCCTCCTGTCAATGGGTCGTTACCTGCCCAACTTCCTATGACAAACATTGCCCAGCGTGTGGCTAACGTTCCCATGGTTGTTGATCCAAAGGAGGAGGAGTTGAATAAAGTCAAAGAGTATCTCAGGATGGTCACCAAGAAGTTTGACCAAGTCAGGATCTTTAGGAATTACATGGACTACACCCACATGTCTCCTTATCCTAAAGCGAGGTTGCTCGAGAAGTTTGGAGGGAGTCGACCCCTGATTGTTCATCTTCGCAGTTATCATCATTCCATGACTCTACTAGGGGCTTATGAAGAAGTCATGACCGAATTATTTCAACAAACTTTGAAAGATAGTGCCCTCCGATGGTTTTTATCCCTTGAGGAATCCAGAATCCGTAGCTGGGAGGATGTAGCCCGAGAATTCATATCGCAATATAAATACAATGGAGAGCTTGAGGTCACCCATCCTGATTTAGAGCTACTCAAACAGGATCCAGGAGAATCAGTCAGTAGCTTCATAACTCGGTGGAGGGAGCAGGCAGCTACCATAACTAATCGGCCATCCGAGGAAGAATAGGTCAACATAGTGAAGAAGAACTTCTTGCCCCATGTCCGAGCGACGATGGGAGGACAATTCTATCCACACTTCCGAGCTCTCAGAGAGGCTGGAGTAGAAATTGAGGAAAGCCTTGTTAAAACAGAGGTTGAACCAAAGAAGTTGTCTGGCCAGTTCACTCCTAGAAAGTATGATAAGTCTGCCAGTGCTACAGTCTCAACCATCAACAACATCTCTCAACCAACCGCATCATGGGCACCAGAAAGCCTCCCTGCCCCCATACGAAGGGAATACACTGAGATCCATGCTCCCCTCTCCAAAGTTTACCAAGCCCTTTTAGGTCAAAACCTCATCAAACCCTTGGATCCACGTCCATTGCCAAATACACTCCCATGAAATTTCAAGGCCGATGCTCATTGCGCTTTTCACCAAACTGCCAGCCATGCCACCGACCAATGCTTTCACCTCCCAAGCATAATCCAAGATCTCATTGACTGGGGTACCATCTCCCCACCAGCCAATCCTAAGACAAATGCTACTCACAGCCCAATCCCAAATCATACCAATGCCCTCTTCTTAGAAGAAAACCCAGATTTTGATCCATCAACTCAAATGACACCCATATACTCTCCTAAACCTCTTCAAATTTGCCCATATTTCCTCCTACAACCTACTAGGCTCGTTGATCAGGCACTGTCACTCCTTACTAGAGCATGCATCGCGGTCCGTACCCGTTCTGAAAATGGAAATATGGAATTGTCAGAGGTGTTGAACCAACTCCTAGAGTTCGGGCTGAAATTGCCCTCACAGATGGTCATCGATTGCTAAATGTTCAGTACACTATTCTTGGAAGCACGAAAATGGGCCCAAGATTTAGACAGGTGGGTGGTACCAACCGATGAAGTCAACCTAGATGATTTTGTCCAGATTATGGTAGAATTATTCAGGCAAACCAAAAGCTTTTGTAGTATTACTCAGTTACTTGACACTTTGAAGCTACAAGGGTGCTTGGTCCCTTCGATCACACATATCCCCACAGAATGGGCGGACATATATAAAGAAGCCGTTGAAGTTGTGGAATACATTGACTTTACATGGAAAGACAGAATTGTTGCCAACGGATGGGGGGAATAATTCGAAGATTCGAGCGAAGAACAAGCTTCAGGAAGAGCTCGCCCAGTCACCGACATATGTGGGATGATATCATTTGAAGAACTCCTCGGAGAAATGAATAGGGTGGCAGAACAACCTGAGATTGATGAGGAAATGGTATTCATGTTCTTTTCTTCTTCAGTAAATCACATGACCAGATCAGGGAGATATTACCAAGTTCCAAGCTCACTACCAACAAATGACAAAGGGAAGGACGTTGAAAACCTTCCTATGCCAGAGATGACCACTGAGGAGAGCAAGATCCTCGATCAACTGAAGAAAACTCCAGTTAACATCACTCTATGGGGACTTTTCATGTCTTTCTAGCTACACAGAAATGCTTTAATCAAATTTCTCACTGGACCCATAGTTCCTCCCTCTACCTTACCAGAAGAAGTGGTAAATCTGGTCGGATCCTTGACCTCTACTCGAATATTATCATTTTCTGAAGAATAAATCCCCATAATTAGGCCAAATCACAATCATGCACTCAACATCTCCGTCAAAGTTATCGGGAAGGTCGTGCCACTCTCTCTTGTCGATAACGGATCCGCCTTGAATGTTTTCCCTCTGAGAACCTTCAAGTGTTCAGGGCTGAAAGAAAGTGACCTCGCTCCAACCTCCGTCGCCGTACGTGACTACGATAATACTCGTTGGGAGGTGATGGGATCCATAGAACTTGTAATAGGGGTTGGCCCTATAAACCATGTCGTTGAATTCCAAGTCATAGACAACCAAGATTGTTTCAACCTATTTCTCGGACGACCCTGGCTCCACAATATCAAGGGTGTGTCTTCCTCACTCCATCAGAAATTGAAGTTCTTCGCCAACGGGCAAGACATCACCATTTTGGGCGACGATGAAAATGTCGAGGGTGCAAGCACCAGCAGTCCAATTCTTGAGATACAGCACGGGTCAAATGATATGCTCCTATCAGGATTTCGATTTGAGCCACTCTTACTCCCGGCAAGGGACGGTTTTAAAGAAAGGGTTTGTGCAGAATATGTCCCTCATGGCAATGTCAATGTGATTCAGATGTTCAAAAATATGCGCTTTATGCCCGGACTGGGGCTAGGGCAAAGGCAACAAGGGATACTTGAGCCCAACAAACTGAAGAAAGCATTCCCTCCTTTTGGCTTGGGGTATCAACCATCAGAATAAGTGATTTTGAAGATTCCTTCAACTTACAGACACTGGGGCTGACACTCTGCATGGTTCATTCATGGACTATCTTAATGGATCCATCCATATGATTAAAGCTGCTGATACACCTCTCCTCAACTGGCATGCTACGCTAGTTCTACCTCTTGAAATCTCCCCTAAACCCAATGTTTACCCTATTTCTTCTTCTGTTGTCTATCCTTGTTCAAATGTAATCGAGACCTCTTTTGATAAGGTTCTCAATGTTGTTTTTCCTGTCAATAAAATAAATGAAGATTTTGAGTATCTTGGTGTGCCTTACATTAACTTCTTGGATTGTAATCGAACTTTTGATGATGATGATTTTGCAAATGAATAATTCTTAACTGCTCTAAATAAGGTTAATAATAAACAACATAACCGCATTTAAGTTAATGAAGAAGATACTGTTGTTATTAATCTCAGTTCTAGTAGCCAACTGCGCGAGATTAGGATAGGGGCCACCCTTGACGAGCATAAGCTGGCATAACTCGAAGAATTACTGAAGTAGTTCGTGGATGTCTTCGCATGGTCCTATGATGATATGCCCGACACTGATCCTGAAATAGCTCAGCATGAGATTCCCACTCTCCCAGATTACAAGACGGTTAAACAAAAATTGAGAAATCTCCGCACAGAATGGTCGCTCAAGGTCAAAGAATAGGTGGTTAAATAGTTGAACGTGGGCTTCATTCGGGTGATCGAATATCCCACATGGCTAGCCAACATAGTACCTGTGCTAAAATCAGGGGTAAGGTTCAAATGTGTGTAGACTACCAAGATTTAAACAAATGTTCTCCAAATGATGATTATCCGCTACCCAATATCGACATGATCGTGGATAACACAACCAGTCATGCTCTCAAGTCATTCGTCGATGGGGTTTTCAGATACAACCAAATCGAGATGCACCCCGACCACCAAGAAAAAACCGCATTCATCACCCCATGAGGAACCTTTTGCTACACCGTTATGCCATTTGGTCTCAAGAATGATGGGGCTACCTACCAAAGGGTTTCCACAACCATCCTGCACGATCTGATTCACAAAGAAGTCAAGGTTTATGTGGATGATACGATTATCAAGTCCAAAACTAGATAAGGTCATGTTCCCGCTCTCCAGAAGTTCTTCGAACGACTGCGATGGTATCAGGTGTGACTTAATCCACAGAAGTGTGTCTTCGCCATCAAAAAGGGAAAAGTCTAAGGATTCATAGTCAGCAAAAAGGGGATAGAAGCAGATCCTGCAAAGCTGAAGGCCATACTTGAGATGCCACCACCCCGAATAGAGAAAGAACTCCGAGGTTTTCTTGGGAAATTGCAATATATCAGTCGGTTCAACATCCAGCTATCCTTCACCTATGAACCGATCTTCAAGCTCCTCCGAAAGGAATTAACCAAGGTTTGGAATGAGTCCTTCCAAGAAGCTTTTGACCGAATCAAATAATATCTAACCCAATCGCCAGTGCTCACGCCACCACAGCCTCGTCTCCCTTTGCTCCTATACCTAACCATAACAAACACTGCAGCTGGGGATTTGATATCCCAATACCTTGAAGACACCCGTAAAGAAAGAGCCATCTATTACGCCAGTCGCAAATTGGTCGGATACGAGGTCAACTACACTTCTTTGGAAAAGTCATGTGTCACACTTATCTGGGTCACCCAAAAGTTTTGACACTACATGCTTGCCTTCCCCATCAAACTTATATCTCGAATGGACACCATCAAATACCTCCTTGAGAAACCAACCTTATCCAGTCGAATGGACCGATGGTTGATGCTCCTAACCGAGTTCGATATTGTGTACGTCACACATAAATTTGTTAAAGGAAGGGCCATATCTTACTACCTCACCAATTACCCCGTAGAAGAAGCAGATTCCTGGATCTCAGAATTCCCAGATGAAAATATCCTCTTCACCGCTCAAGACAACCTTCGATGGAAAATGTTCTTTGATGCGCTTCCAATAAAAATGGATATGGCATTGGGATACTTCTGATCGCCCCAGATGACTCCCACACTCCCATCGCCATTAAATTGAATTTCCTTTACACCAACAACATGACGGAATACGAGGCATGCACATTAGGCCTCAAAGTTGCTCTCAAGAATGGTATTCAATATCTTGATGTCTACGGGGATTCTGCCCTTATCATCGATCAAGTGCTGAAAAAGTGGAAAGTCAAGGACAAAAAGCTCCAACCCTTTCATGCCCACTTAGAAGAATTAGCCTCTCGATTCTGAGATATAACCTTCCATTACCTATCCCAAGTAAATAATAACCTAGCCGATGCTCTCGCCACCTTGGCCTTCATGGTCTACATGCCCGAGCGAATAACAATGACCCCCTTCCTAGTTCAAAAGCAAGACAAACTGACCCATTGCTACCATATTGAGCTTGTCTCCACAGAAGATCCTGAACTAGCCGATTGCTGGAACTATTAAATCTGGTGCCTCCTCAAATATTGTAGGTATCCCGAGGGTTCTAACAAGAAAGATCGAACGACTCTCCGAAGACCGGCTGCCCAGTAGATCATCTGTCATAAAGCTCTACTCAAGAGGAACTTGGAAGTAACTCATCTACACTGTATCGCAGGAGCTGATATTAAGAAGATAATGCAGAAGATCCACAGCGGGGAATACGGTCCCCATATGAACGGTCACATGCTTGCCAAGAAGATCATTCGGTAGGGCTATTACTGGACCACCATGGCCCAAGACTGCACCACCTATGTTCGGAGGTGCCTCAAATGCTAACAGTTCTCCAATCTTCAACACCTGCCTCCGCGAGAATTATACAACATGACCTCTCCCTGGCCGTTCTCCACCTGGGGTGTCGACATCATAGGGAAGGTTACACCAAAGGCTTCAAACGAACATGAGTTCATCCTAGTTGCCATTGATTACTTCACCAAATGGGTCGAAGCTGAGTCATACACAGTATTGAACACCAAGAAAGTAGCCAAATTCCTCAAAAAGAATATCATCTGACGATATGGGGTTTCGCACGAGCTAGTGTCAGATAACGAGTTTCATTTCGAGGCAGAAGTCACAGAAGTAGTCAACGAGTATGCTATTAAGAGACACAAATCTTCTCCCTACCGACCTCAGACCAATGGTGCAGTTGAAGTTGCCAACAAGAACCTCAAACCTATCATCAGCAAGATGATCGAAAGTTATAGGGATTGGGCCGACCGGATCCCATTCACCCTCTTGGGCTATCAAACCTCAATTCGAACCTCTACTGGGGCTACCCTTTACTCCCTGGTCTACAGCATGGAAGCAGTCCTACCCGTGGAGCTGGAAATACCCTCGCTACGCATCATGCTCGAAAATAAAGTTAGCAAAGAAGACTGGTGCCAAAGCCGTCTTGATGAGCTAGCCCTCCTAGATGAAAGAAGATTAAAAGCTCTTTACCCTATAAAGGGGTACCATCGTTGAATAGCATGATCATTCAATAAGAGAGTCAAGGATCGCGGTGTCCAGGAGGGGAACTTAGCTCTCAAAGAGATAATAGAACCCATCAGGGACCCCAGAGAGAAATTCAAGCCCAATTGGAGCGGCCCCTACATTGTGAAAAAAATCCTATCAGGCGGTGCCGCCATTCTCACTGACCTAGATGTGGAAGATATGGCTCATCCAGTCAACCTTGACCATCTCAAGAAATTCTACCCCTAGTCCAAAATCTCAGCGCGCTACAACTCTTCTCATCCCCCTTCTATTCTAAAAAAATAAAAAAATAAAAAAACTCTTCATTTCCCTCTACCCAGAACTACGTGGGCCTGACCATCTGCAAAAACCATTTTCAAACGGGTAAAAAAACAAACTTTTTCAAAAAACCCCAGAGGTACATAGGCAGCTCATACACCTCACATGAGTGCAACCCTTTCTTTTTCACAAAATACCATTCTTTTCTTACCTCCGAGAATGACGGTTAATTCTAAGGAATACTTGAACAAAAGGATTATGTATGCCTTAGAGATCAGTATAGATAATTCAAAATACAAAACTCATCGAAAGGCATGACTAGATGATCAGAAACTTGTTTATTTCATTAATAAGAAATTACAGCACTGATTACATAGGAAAAGGGATGCATAACTCCCTTCCCCCTACTACCATAAATAGCCAAATAAAATCCCCGCATATATTACACAAATAAACTCTCCAAGATTCCTACCCACAGCTACCAGAGAAGCCTGCACCCTCATCAACCACATCCTGAGGTCCCCAAGTTTCCCCTGCCTGAATAGAGTGTCGTAGACACTCCATGGACCGATAAGCCTGAACCATCTTCGAAAAGACCACAACACCCCCTTCCATAGTGTGAGATAAAACAAACAATCGTTGTCCAGTCTCCACTGCCAACATCTTGTTGACTACCTTCCTCCATAACCACTTCATATAATCTTTGGGGACATGCCAAACTTTACCGACATATTGGAAGGGACGGGTCGATGGACGCCGATTTTCCCACAGAGATCCAAGAAACATATGCAGGCGCTCAGTCAAATCTTCTACCAGAAAAAAATTTGAGGTCCGAGGTGGCATGACCTGGGCCCAGCCAAATTGGCGGAGAAGCCGCCAAGGGGAATAAAAGGAGGTCTGCCTGAGACCAACCAGCCGGACATATGAATACTCGCCTAGCTCCAGAACAGGCTGTAACTGCCCCCACCAAGGCACTTACCAATACAAACCACGAGCCCTATGCTCCACAAGCCAATGCTCCCAGTTCTCAACATACAGACCAACACTGATGAAGTAGCGTGAAAAGAAGTCGGGTACGACCGACAAGGGATATTCTGGAGGAGTCGCCAAGTGAAATATTTCAGACAACCACTTGAACAGCATCATGGGTCTACCCCTTCAAAAGTTCGAACAACCTTCTTTCCATGCATCTAGGCCATTCAGTGTATTTGCCAGTATCACCGCCAAAGGATTGCGACGATAAGACATCCATGAAGTAATGGCTGCAAGTTGCGGGTCCACCAACAGTTCTCCAGTCACCAATAATAATTTTGAAACCAGACCCAGAACAATGACTCCAGCATAGCCAGCATCACCTACCTCCCGCAAATGCACAGACTGCAGCACCACCGGGAGGGAGATCATTCCTCCAACAACTAATGATCTGGCCGCCAAAGGCGAAACACGAAGAAGACGGGCCAACAAATCCCTTGGAGAATGGGAAAACTCGGGTAAAGCCGCAGCAACACTAGGATTTACAGCCATCATGGTAGAAAATTCCTCGTAGGTAGGATAAACTTCATCCAACCCAAAGAGGAATATTTGGTCTTCAGGGTACCAGAATTGTACCGCCGCCATCAGTACGTTCCACTCAAGAGGCCGATTGCGCCACAGGGAGACTCGACGCGTGTTGAAAGCATCATAGTCGACATTATAAGAGCACATTGCTTTCAAGGCTTCGAGGTAATTAGTAGACTCAATGCTACCAGGGAGAGCCATCTTGCAAGGCTAAGAAATAATGGGTAAGTAGGTGAAAATGCAAAGGTGTGATGAAAACACTCCACCCTTACCCGTTTTATACTTGAAAACCCTCACAAGAGACATAATCCCTGCAGAAATTAGAGGGAATACTACCCCAAAAGGTACCAAAGGCTGAAGAGGATACCAATCAAAGCTTTGAATTAATGGGACTGGACTGAACTGCTGATAGGCAGGACAGGGTGCTTGCCGATCGGCAATCCCACATTTTTAGAAATTTCCCTTTTTTCCTCTTTTGTAAAACCAGAAAACTCAATAAAAATAAATTGATATTCTCAACAGAATTTCAAAATCCCTTTAATTTACCCTTTTTAATCAAAAACTTTCCTTCAAAAGATTTCAAAAATATTCCTTTTTACGGTCTCAGTATCAAAGTAAAAAGCGCATGTGCATGCATTCATTCATCATTAATAAAAGATATAAAAAAACTCCATTGCATTGCATATATCTGTTTTCTGTGTTACATCATCTTTGCAGGAAAAAAAAAAGAAAAAGCAAAAAATAGCGAGACTAAGCTCGAACCAACATTCTCTCTCTCTCTCACTAAGAGCTTCCACCCCTGCGACGTGCTCTCTTCCCCCTACTGCGAGACGATGCGCCACCACTACCCGAGCCAGAGTCCTATCCGGACAAAGCAGAAGGCACCAAGTAAGAAGGAACAAAAACCGCATCCCGAATATGGGCAGTCACCGAAGATATCCAGTCTCTGATGTCCCTTAGCCAAGTGGTCGACACCCAAACTTGCTGCAAGAAAAAGAGAAATCAGTATCGAAACAGAGGTGACCAAAACAGAAAAGAAAGAGAAATAAGAACAGAAAGGTATATCGCAGGTCGGAGGACCTCCTCTGTCAAACCCAACTCCTCCGGATCCATCACATGAGGACGGTGCAACATAGGCTCCATCCCTCCATCGGCTCGTCGAATGTTATACGTGGGGGTATGCAACCGCACAAAAGGAACCTCTAAAGTCGCCATCATCGCAAATGCCGTCGGACTAACGCCATTGGGGGAAGATCCCACCACCCGACTCGAACTCGCAGGAGGGAAAGGCAGGGCATTGTATATGCTGGGCGCCATCAAACAGCTCGTCACAAAGTCCATATAATCATACGGCGTAGCCGTATCGGTGTACAACAACTAGGACTCACCGATCATCATCGCGATCCTCTCATCCTCCGATAGTAGTCTCTCCCTCCTCATAGACGTAGGAGGCTGCACAGGTGGCACCACCACCTCCTCCTCAGCAATCTAACGAATCATCCGCTCCATGAGGTACCAGGAATGGCCGAACTCATGTGCCAGCAAATGCCCCATCCGCGCATTCACCCCAGTCGCCCCCGCATCCTGAATGGTTGTCCCCAGGGATAAAAGGTCACCTGAAAATCCCCAAGAAGGCATAAATCAATACAAGATTAGAAGGTGAAAAAAAACCAAGACTGAAATGGAAAGAGCCTTACCCTACCACTGGTCAGGTCATTCAAGACCTGATGTACCACCTCTAGAGAGAGAGAGATCCATTCGACTGCCGATTGGCCTTACGCCATCGATACAATCGAAAGAAGTCCCCAACAGTGTCGTCCTTCAAAGCGACCAGCGGGGTATTGCACCTAATCACCTCGTAGAACCACGTTTGAACTCACAAAGCAAAAAGAGACGCATAAGGAAAATGCGAATGCATGAAAGGAAAATGCGGATAAATGAGAGGAAATGCGCAAACCAAAGAATACCTCAAGAAGGTACATGGCCAAGTAAAGGTCTACCGACAGCACCGGCTGAATGCATCCAGAGAAGTGTAAAGGGTCACCAAAGTCAGACTCCCCAGATCATAGGAAGGGATGTTCGAAAACATCCTCAGGTACGGCAAGAACCATAAATGGGACTTCCCCGCTCGATGCCACCGTGAAACATCCTAACACCAGTAAAATAAATAATCGGGCCATCTGCCTCATTTGCAGCCTGTCCTCGACATCAATCACCCTACTCAGCAGAACATCATTCAACAGGGACAGCCGGATAGAGTCCCCAGAAACTATCCTCCCTACATGTCCAAGTGCCGGACGCACTGCCTCCGGTCTCATCCAAAAATAGCTATCCACCTCTATCTACTCTCCATCACAATCTAGCCCTAACAGCTGCTGCACGTCTATGGGAGTCACAGTCATCTCTTCGAAGTCAAAATGGAAGGTGTGGGTAGTATCCCACCACCTCTCTCCCAAAGCGCACAGGACCGCTATCGAACAAGGCATCTCATCCAGCGCATATGCCAACCTCCCAAAACCCACTGATGATACCACCCAACACACCACAGGTGGGACATACTCCCAGACATCCCTGAGGCCCATCGTCCCTCGGGCGCGCATGTTCTTCAAGGAAATATCAGACTGGAAAAAGGAAAAGTCTCATCAAAAGTCAAGAAACAAAGAAAAATCACCAAAAAAAAAGAAGAATGCCAAAGGTCAGGTTACTTACATAACCGTCGGGAACCACTTTCGAAGAGAGATGATGCGACGGATCCCGCAGTAAGGTCCGCTCATCCACAACAGGCTCAAACGCATCAAAGGAGTTCTCACTCCCCAAAGCAAGAGGCTCTTTGGCCCTCCACTCCACATTCGCCCAATCATCAATGGTCAACCACTCTCGGTGGACTGCAGTGCTAAAAAAAGAGGCCATTTCTTGAAGATCGAAATGCTAGAACGATTTGCAAAAGAATCGCAGAGAGAGAAGGAAAAGATGCTATGAAAAAAATGAAGGGATTCACCCCCTTTATATAGGATGCCAAGCGCCATGCCGATCGGCACTTCCCCCCACCATACCGATCATCAGTAACTCCTTACCTTCCCGAGGTAGCCCAAAAGTCTGTGTCACTGCCGAATGGCACCCCTCATACCATGCCGAACGGCACCCCCCTTAAATTTCGTACAGAAATTCCCAGAAAATACCAGAAAGCCTCAAAAATTCCTAAAAATCCCAGGAAGGATTTAGAACATCTTCACCAATAAAATTTCGCATTGCCTCAAGCGGAACCCCTCTTTCCCAGTAGAATCCTCGAAAGCCAAGTGAATCTCCTCCCGACAAAGCCCCGGAGAATCTCTAAGGATCGCCTGATCACTTCCCCTGCGGAGTTATTTTACAGCACCAAAATAGGTTGATTCCCCCTGCGAGGCCTCCTAAAGAAACAAAATCTTCCCCAGCTATCAGCTCCCTAGCTCAAATTAAAATCACAAAGAACTTTCTCCAGTCAGAATCAAAATCCCATCTTTATCCACTCTTAGGTCAGAATTGACCTTGATCTTGGATCGTCACCTGAGTTGGGTCATAATTGACCCCGGTCCTCAGTTGTCACCACTCTTAGGTCAGAATTGACCTCGGTCTTAGATCGTCACCTGAGTTGGGTCATAATTAACCCTGGTCCTCGGTCGTCACCAGTCTTAGGTCAGAATTGACCTCAATCTTGGATCATCACCTGAGTTGGGTCAGAATTGACCCCAGTCCTCGGTCGTCACCACTCTTAGGTCAGAGTTGACCTCAGTCTTAGATTGTCACCTGAGTTGGGTCAGAATTAACCCCAGTCCTCGGTCGTCACCATTCTTAGGTAAGAATTGACCTCGGTCTTGGATCGTCACCTGAGTTGGGTCAGAATTGACACCGATCCTCGATCGTCACCACTCTTAGGTCAAAATTGACCTCGGTCTTGTATAGTCACATGAGTTGGGTCAAAATTGACCCTGGTCCTCGGTCATCACCACTCTCAGATCATAATTGACCTCGGTCTTGGATCGTCACCTAAGTTGGGTCAGAATTGGCCCCGATTCTCATTCGTCACCACTCTTAGGTTAGAATTGACCTCGATCTTAGATCGCCATCTGAGTTGGGTCAGAATTGACCCCAATCCTCGATCGTCACCACTCTTAGGTCAGAATTGACCTCGATCTTGGATCGTCACCTGAGCTGGGTCAGAATTGACCCCGGTCCTTAGTCATCACCACTCTTAGGTCAAAGTTGACCTTGGTCTTGGATCATCATCTAATTTGGGACAAAATTGACCCCGATCCTCGATCGTAACCACTCTTAGGTTAGAATTGACCTCGGTTATTAGATCTTCACCCTAAGCCCGTAGATTCGGCTTTGGCCCACATAATTGGTCATCCCCCAACACCACTTCAGGTCCTTAGAATCGACCTAAACCTTTGATCGTCATTACATCCCCAACACACTCCTTAGGTCCTCCGAATCGGCCTCAACCCTCTGAATTGGTCATACTCCCTCAAAAGCATCATGTCGTGTCTATTTGACGGTTATCATTTGTTCCAAACTTACCCATCTAGGGGCTCTATAGACACCCCATTTCGTTACTCCTAACTCTCTTTAGGTCCCTAGTACCTCCCCTTCATCACTACAAACCTAGGTCATATCCCGAGTACTGATCTAGAAGCCATCGGGCACTCCCCATCTCAGTTTGACCAAAAATTCAAACTCTTCATCTCGACTGAGATTGAATGAATCTTCGAAGTGAACTAAATACCCTTTCCAACGGTCCATCCCGTGTACGATTCCGACTTACCATGCAGACAAACGATCCGTTTGCATTTGAAACTTGACCTAGAGGCCACCGGGCGCTCTCGGGCTTTGTTTGACCTAAGTCAACTCTTCAGCTCAATCGAGGCTGAATTAATCTTTGAAGGCCACTGAATACCCTTTCCAACAGTCAGCCCCCTGCGCGATTCTGACTTACCATGCCGACGAATGATTCGTTTAACTCTAAGAGGTCGCCAAATGCTTCCAGGGCCCAAACTGGGTCAAAAGCTTAGGAGTGTCAAAGTACATATCCTAACCTTTCCAACGGTCTGCCCCGTGCACAATTTGGACTTACCATGCGGATAAACAATCTGTTTGCATCCGAACAATTCCCCGCCCAATGGACCGACAAACGCTTCCGAGCCATATTTTACCCAAAGTCAACTCCCGAACCTGGGAGTGGTCCAAGGAATTTGAAAGATCTCTGACTTACCTTTCCAACGGTATACCCCATGCATGATTCTTACCAACGGTTTGCCCTCGGCAACCAATCTCTCGAAAAGGCCTAAAACACACTACCAAATGGCAGGTTCCAGACCCTGCCTATCGGCAGGTGCCGATAGGAAGGATGAGGTCTATGCCGATTGGCAGTGGACTGAGTCTATAAAAGGAGGACTTCACCTCAATTTCAAAGGGATCCCAGATCTGATAAAATTCACTCTCAACGAATCCCAGAAACCTCTCTCGAAAGCAGCGTGATTTTAACCTCCAAATCCCTTTTTTATTTCAACTTTACGTCATCCTTTTCATCAAACTTGGTGAATTATCCACTCTCCATCATCATCCAAGTGCAAGGGATGCTCTCCAACATTCAAGATCAAGCTCAAGATCTTCAAGAAGGTCCAAATTTCTCAAACTCTCTCCTAAATTCTCTCAAATTCTCAATAACTTGTTTTATTACTTAACACTTTTATTATCTCATCTCACACATCCTAATATACTTTTTACTTAGTATTATTGCACATCTCCTATTTTCATATAAATAAAACCCAAAAAGAAAGAAAAAGAGGGTTTTCTCATAAATTCCAAATAGGGATTCTCAAACTTTTCTCACACTTTTCTCAGAACTAAAACACTTTTTCTACACACACACACTCACAAATAAGAGATCCCCCATTTGGATTTATGGGATAGACCCCACCCCTCATTTTGTATGCGAACTACGTGGACTTTGATGCCTTTATAGGCTATGTAGGCGTCTCGGGGTAAAACCCGAGACTCGAGTCCCTTTTCTCACTTTTCTGTTATTTTCCTATTTTCTCTAAATCTAATCTTCTTATATTCTATATACTTGCCCTTAGTGATGTATTACTCCATATGTGTTATCGTTCCATTATAATGATCAACGTATGGATAATCGCATAAATCTTATTTTATAATATTATTTTTACACCTTCCTATGGATGACTCGCTCTATCTCTTCCATGATACAAGTCGAGGATTCCTATCTCCACTATATATATACACATGCACACATATCACCGGGAAAAATAAAGTAAAATAGAAATATCCATGAGAGACGGAAAGGGCGAAATGGGTGCCTAGCACCTTCCCATTTCGTAACTTAGCCTCCGAACCCTCCTCGAATCATTTTGGTTTCGCATGCACTAGTATGTCTTTGGATGCTATCCTTAGGGATGGCTTCCCCTTCTTCTTTTGTCTGTTTTGAGTAAAATAGACTGGCGACTCTGAATCTTTCTACATTTTTACACCTCATCTCAATTGACGCCGGCCGAAGTGCTCCCAAGAGGGATGCGTGGGACCCGAGGATCCTTTCCTTCGCGTGCCTGCCCGTAGGCGAGGATCGGGGATGGCCACACACACCACCTTGAACTAGACATATTTTCATCTTTCAATTATGTTATCTGGAAAGTCATGGAAACTTTTGTCCAACATAATTTAATACTGCACTTTTTTTGGTCCCATAATTAATGATATTGATGCCATTGGGGAGGATATCATTAACTATGTTTAAGTGTATATCATCAATTCATTCCTTAAATTTGAATCCACTTATGAAGAATTTTCCCATTGCGGGAATTAATCTCCCTCCATTCGAATTCTAGAAACTATCACTTAAGAGCTTTATGAATACCAGATGACTTGATAATCCCATCTGTTGGGGTGTAGACAAAGTCGATGGGAGGAATTAATCACATCAGATTCTTCAAATTATTTATCCTATTCTAAACACCAAATTAAATCCCCTCGCCCACTTAATATTTTAAACATGTGGGTAATTTTTTAAATTATTTATCCCATTCTAAACACCGAATTAAATCACTAATAAATTTCCAACTACTTGTGCAAATTAAATTATCCAATATCTCTATTTTACTTTTTAAAAAAATAAATAATTTTAATTACAATAAAATTTTGAGACCATATTTTAGTTTATACCTTTAGTTATTTACTTGATTAAATTCAATTTCGAAAGGAATAAATAAATTTGATTTTCCAAGAAAAAACGTGATATGTGTCGGTCACGTAAATCATCCATGTTGTCCATAATACTGTGGGATCCTTATTAGTTAACTAACTAACATACGATAATTATCAATATGATTACTATGGTAGAATCATAAAAAAAATAGAATAATCATGCAATAATAATTCAAATAGGAAACAATTTTTTTCTTTCCATAATTGCCTAGGTTTTGTAATGCTGGCGTAGTAGTAATTTCTAAAATAATAATCAATTGCAATCCCATAATTACATATATTACCTCATATCCCGCTTATGACTTAGTAAAATACAAAAACACCCTAAGAAAGTTGAAACCATAGATAAAATCCTATAACTTTACTTAATTACCTAGGTACCCCCTAAGATTACAAAATAATCGAGTTAACCCTCCAAACTTTGAAAGAAGTATAACTTTAATTCTATTTCATCCCATGAACAAAACCTTATATCAAAATGAACCTTTAGACCTCCATTAATTTAATTTTACAATGATAACACTTAAAATTTTCTAAAATTACATAAATGCCCCCAAACACGTGGAAGTTTATCATATTAAATACCAAATACATATAAAACTTTCTCCTTAAGGATCAAAACTAAAAACTAAACTATTTAGACTTTCATTCCAGCCAACAAAGCATCCTAATCAACATAAAATGACAAAATTAACATGCATAACACAATCTCTCCATGTGAGTACGTTTCACCCAAGTTCTATATTCTTAGAAATAGGGAGAATCCACCTCCCTTGTTCACTAATCAACTGCTTTAATCCATACTATAAATATCCCACCATATCCAACCTTAAACCTCACCAGTTTAGTAGAACCAGACTTACGTTTATCACTACAAACTGGGCACCTATGATTTTATGCATCATTTCTTATTTTTATCATTTAAAACATTTTTTCACCATTACAATTCCCAAACCAATCAAAAAACGAAAATCTCGTGTTTGAAATAGACTGAAAGCCCAAAAACCTTCAAAATTTCCATTAAATCTTAAGATTTAAGGGTGAAACTTCATTCCTTGACTTTGAACCTTTTTCAAAGTAAAAGATAAGTTTCTTATGAGCCTAGGATCTCAAGTGCAATGGCCATTTTAAAAAACTCATAAGTTTTGCAACACAATTTTTTAAATGTGTTTGCAAATTGCAGAAATAGAAATTCCCAAACTCTCCTCAACCTGGATACTTCAATCATTCAAATCAAAGACAAACTATTCCTTAGTATCGTAGAAACCTAGTCTTAACCTTAGCATACATTGTTACATTGATTAAATCCACGAATGTTTGGTCATGTTTTCAATAAAATACGTAGTAGCTGGGACTCGATTAATACTGAACCTCAACCCACGACACCAATAAATTTGGATTCCTTATGAAAAATTAGGTTGGATTGGTAGAGGAATCATCTCAAATGGATTAAGAAATCAATAGTTATTCAAGGTTAAAGTTTTATTGACACCTAGGTCAATTGTCGAGAGGTGGAAGATGAACTTTTTAGCTATTTCTTTTATTCAGTTTATCATACTATGTATTTGTGGATTCAGTTTGATTTCTTTAGATGTTAGTTGGACTTTTGTTATTGGAACCGATAGTTTATTCGGTATTATTTTTATTGCAGTTATTTATCTGGTGATTATTTCAGATTATTATTATTATTATTATTATTATTATTATTATTATTATTATTATTATTATTATTATTATTATTATTATTAATATTACTATTATTATTATTATTATTATTATTATTATTATTATTATTATTATTATTATTATTATTATTATTATTATTATTATTATTGCGTGGATGGTTTTATTAATGTAATTACTTTCGCATGTTGTTGTTTGGGAATAAAATGATAAAATTTGGCACCGACTTTTTGCATACTAGGTGGTTAGTAAATTTTAAAAAGTTTTCGACTGTGATGCTAAGGCTGATCCGGATGAGATTCCTGTTTATTTTAGTGAAGGACTGATCACCTGGTATTTAAGTGGGCAGGGTGTCATGGATGTAGCCTTCCCTCTCTACAACCATTCACAAAAATGTTAGTAGCCATTTTCCTCCCCCTCTCTAACCTTCAATAATGAGTATACAACTTAGAAGATGTGCTTACACCAATATATATATATATATATATATATATATATATATATATAGGGAAAGGATCAAGTGAGGTCCCAGTTTGAGGACCCTGAATGAGGACCATTTTTTTAAAATAGTAAAAAAAATATTTTTGGGCTAATTTTTTTTATGATTTTTAAACATTTCAATAGGACCATAAAAAAATAATCAGCATAACATGAATTTTTTTGCTATTTTAAAAATATCAGTCAAACTTTATAAGTTGTTAAGTTGATTTTAAGTTGTTAAAAACTGACAACAGTTTGACCGATTTTTTAAAAATAGTAAAAAAATTCATTTTGAGCTGATTTTTTTTATATGGCCCTACAAAAATGTTTAAAAATTATATGAAAAAATTAGCTCAAAAATATTTTTTTTACTATTTTATCAAAATTGGTCTGTGCCAGTTGTATGCAAATAGAGGTTCTCATGGGATCCGCTCTCTCTCTCTCTCTCTCTCTCTCTCTCTCTCTCTGTATATATATATATATATATATATATAAGTTGTGGGCATGTGCTAAACTGGGTTTCTATAGAGTTTGGCCATGTTGCTTGGGTAAGTGGACTATATTCAGGAGTCAAGCCCAATAATTAAATTGGTTTACAAATGAAAATATTAAAATCTCATATTACTTCCCGTAATATATTCTCTTTCTTTTTTAATTATAATTAATTCGACAAAAGAATTATAATTTCACTCTGATTTAATTATTTCGAAATTATTCGAATAACAAAGTAGTTGTTTGAAAATTTAGATAGCGCATAATGTGACTCCCCACGTAAATCATATAATAGCCGCTTAGTGAAATTTAATTTGTTCCTAATTGATCCTCATGAATATTTTATTTATTCCTTGATCTCATATTTAATTCCTTTTATGCTCTATGGGATTATAAATAATCCACTTAATAGGTCTACTAGTAGAATCAAAAAGTAATACTTTATAAAG
Source organism: Sambucus nigra (assembly GCA_949130495.1). Lineage (NCBI taxonomy): Eukaryota > Viridiplantae > Streptophyta > Magnoliopsida > Dipsacales > Adoxaceae > Sambucus > Sambucus nigra. Next base: position 376,498,901 of record OX422222.1, read on the forward strand.
AGGTATCACAATTTAAAGTATCTCCCACATGCGGATTCCTATGGAATATGATCTCAAAATGTACACACAATGATTGCCCAATTTGTGAAAATTTAGAGGTAATAGATTGGATATCACCCATAACAATCAAAGCAATAACTATAGGCACTTTCCAATCCTCAAAGTCCTCAGGATTAAGAATTTATAGAGCCTTTATAAATGATTTAAGATTATTTTAAGTCCATCGAGTTAGTATCTAGATTTATATCTCATCCCTGACCCATTTAATACACAGTTGATGTATCATCACAATCCTCTTTGAACTATCAAATAAGTTCCTGAATCATCAAATACTTTCCTACAGTCAAGGTACAAAGATCATATTCGCATATTTACCAATAAGATGACAACTCTCTATTTAGATTGTGAACTATTCGATTGAACTAGAATCAAAATTCTTATTTTCTATGATAATGTCGAACCGAACTCACAAGAGTTCCTACTAATTTCAATTAGTTGACATTCATCCAATATATTTCATTGACGATTCTCATTTAAAAAATAACTTGACATACCTTTACTAAGAAATAAGCTTCGTACATGGTTGTAATAATACAACCACAACAAAACCTCTAACAACAACTTATCACCATGTTTGTTCACTCAACGAGAAAAATGTGACCTTTAGTGATCTGATTATATGGTCAAATGTAGAGTTTATAGATTAGGTCACACACAATCTAATACGATGCAAATATTACGTATTTCACCCATTAACCTATGCGTTATTAGCCCCCTCGAGTATCTTAATCCCTATATTTATGCTCGTTAACCAGACAACCTCAGATTTATATGTTAACATGTTTTGCAGGGGTTAATTGAGATTTTATAGGTGTTTGGATGCTTAGTATGAAGTTTGGATGCATTCCGGTGAAGTTTCGTACACAATCACATGCCCAGGGGCATTTTAGTCATTTCACTATTTGGACAACTGACACAATGTCTTCACGAAAGTTGAAGCCCTCCGAACAAGCTTCGTATGGCCATAAACGGTGTACGAATCGGAGCTATATAGAAGAAGTTACGGGCTTTTGAGCGAAAGAGAATTTCAATCCAACCAAAACAGGGGAGATGATTCAAGACCTGTAGGTCCGAATCGATTCTCCCCTTGTGAATCGATTCGGGTTGAGACAGAGTGTCAGTTCCTCCATTTTGAATCGATTTGGATTTAATTTGAATCGATTTGCCCCCCATTTCGAATCGATTCGGACTACCCGAATCGATTCGCCCCTTTGGAAGTCTCGAGATATTTTCCTGCCGAATCGATTCGGCCCAATTTGGAATCGATTTGGCCCTGCAGATATTTGTTTTTCTTCCTTTTATTCACAAGTTTTCCATGAGATTTGTTTTGTATAAATATATTTTCTCTTCATTTTGATGGAGGATCTTCATTATTTCTAGTTTTAGGGTTTGTAAACTTGGGAGATTTGCCTTACTCCTCTCGTGTACTCTTTGTTTTGTAAGTTGTACTTTAACTTTAATTACATTAATTTAGTTGTCTTCATTAACTTCCATGCTTTGATTTACTTGATTCCTCTACTTTCTTGCGTAGATCAATATATTTCTTGTTGTAATTAGTTTAGTTCTAGTTTAATTAGTTAATTTATGTACAACCGTTAGATAAATAGGGTCGGGATTTCGTTATGCCATTTACGGGGTTGGACCTCGAAAGTTAGGGTTTCGTGTAAAATTGCATTTAATTGAAACCTCATGTATTAAAGTCGGATTATTATGCGTTTATCTTACTTTGTCACGCAACGTTAGTGTTTATAGCGATATTTCAAATTTAATCCGCGTGTGACCATTTTCCGTTAAATTTTTAATTTCGCAACTTTGGATTAAATTCCTTATTGTGTGATGTTTATGCTTAATTGAAAATTCCCGATTAAATTGCTTTTGTGTGATGTTTATCATTAACTCTAATTAGTAGTTGTTTTGATTCGTGTGGTAGGATGCGATCTCGATCCTCGCTTTACTTTTGTGTAGCGTAACATATTCTTTTCTTTTTCCACCATTCCCAACTATCACCTTTTGCACTTTTATTCTTGAAGTTTTAAAGCAATTAACATCTAAAATTCAATCACTCCATGTGGATTTATTAAGATACCCGACTTACCGCTGTGCTTGCCTCGAAAGTGTAGTAGTAGCTTAGGTTTTTGCATGTAGAGCAGGAGTCGAAATCAATGACAGTGTCCCTACGGAACACTCGGTTCCCCTCGGCATCAAAATGGCGTCGTTGTCGGGGAGTGTATTTTAGATTTTAATTGTTTTATTATTTCATAGTATTTCTTTCGTTCATAGTTGTATTCTTTATTTTCCCCATTCTTTTTTACTTATGCTAGATTGTTTCGAGAAATTGAAATTTTGGTGCTTGTCGCTTTATTGAATAGCTTATTTTGAAATGTCTCGCTATTACGATTTAGATAACATTAATTGTTATGAGAATAGTTTTCCAAGTTATACTCCCAAAACAATGAGAAAATGCAGGGAATTCAAGAGTATGTAGCCCCACCTCCCCTACCAATTGAAGAACCTTGGGGATGTGATTTCCATTTTCTCGAGATCAATGTGGTCTTGTCCCCGTTTTATCCAAATCCCCCATTGTCCCTCTCAAATTTTTAATTAACGATGGTTAATTTCTTACGCCTTACAAATGCCTTCCGTTTTTCAAACAGAATTATTATTTTTCGGGAGGCATGTTCGCTTTGGAGGGTCCACCGTTGATCTTTCAAAGTCAAATCCCTATTTGGTTGGACCCTCAACTACTTAGACTTCTAGTGTATAGTTAGTGTGAAGCCTAAATAGTAGGTTGTAAATAGTTAGCTTTTTAATTTTGTTTTTTCCTATTTCTCTTTCCTTTTTATTTAGTCTAGTGTAATTAGTTAACTTTTTGTTATTTGTTTTTTCTATGCTCGGTAGTAACTTATTTTGTAGATTCCTTTGGACTCGCGCTTATGCAGATCGCTCCAATTTTGGGTAATATCATTCTTTTCCTCTCTCTATGTTGTGTTCTTAATGTGCATTGAGGACAAATGTAATACCCTGTATTTTTATGCTTTATAAATTTGGGGATTTATTAAATTTAATGTGAGTTAATTATTTAATATAAATCCGGAAATTAATTATGTTATAATTATTAACGTGATGAGAGTTAGTAATTCTGGGAAATTTGTTGAATATTACTAATGAGCAAAGTAATATATAATATTGGTTCTATTAAATGTCACGAGCGAATAGAATGACAATTTTGGAAATTTAAGTCGGGACGTGCCTATGTCTCGTCGGGAATAAATGTTGATTAATAAAAGTGAAATATTTTTAAGTTATCCATATGGTCATTTTGAGTGCGCCAACGTGTTCGGAAGGGTGCAGATAGTCAGAAAAGTGTACTCGGGGGTTTAGTTTGGGTCTCAGGGCATTTTTAGGCCTATTTAACACCCCGGGAGGGCATTTTAGACATTTTGCATTTTTGGGTAATTGAACCCACGAAAATTATTAGGCTATATCAGCCATTTGGAATAGTCCTTTAGGGTTATCAGACTCAAAACTTTAGAACGGCCATGGGGGAGGGAAGTAGAAAGCTTTCCAAGCAATCCAAGGCCAAAAAGTCATCTGATTGCACCGCCACGATCACCAACGCGTAGATCGCGCGGCGGGGAAGGCAACCGCACCAAAGTCATCCACAAATCAGAATTCTAAAATTTCCAAGAAAGTGTTTATCTTGCTTAATTTTCGTTAATGCATCACTCATGTTAGTCTAGGGTTGATTAGGATGAGTTTCATGGAAGAAAACCCAAGTTGGAGATAGGAAATTGCATGTAGTAATGATATAAATGGAAATCTGGAAATCCCCCTTCATATGTAGAGGTTGAACCACGGATTTATGATTTTTTAGAAGAAGAAATTATGGAAAAAGATTGATTAGAACAAGGTTAAAGAAATTTTAGGGTTCTTGAGATTAATATGAGTTTTTGGCCTATTAATCCATTGTTAATGATGAAAATTTGCATGCTTTACGTAGAAGATGTAAAATATGGGTTTATATTGTTAGTAGTACAAATTTCTGGGCAATTGGGAATGAAACATCTGGATTTGGATGAGGTTGTATGATAGAACCCGTAATTGATTTCCTTCAGAATTCGCCATACCTGCTTGATCGATCGATCGAGCCAAGAGCTTCGATCGATCGAAGGTTCGATCGATCGAGCCCCTGCCCTCGATCGATCGACCCCTTCTGGCAGACTTATATTTCCCCCTTTTTAAATAGTTTAATTAATTCTAAATGAATAATACTCCTTAGACATCCTTATTAAAATATTTTGGGAGATAAAGATGACCAGTAGGACTTATTAATGATTATGAGACCTTTAATGTAAGACGAGATTTACATTTTCGAGAATGTTTACATATAAGTGATGATGTAACTATGTATTAAAGAGGGAGACGCGTAAGGTAGTTACGTTGGAAAATAAATGAGTACCTACTGAAATTACACGTGGGAGGAGAGAAATCCACGGGTGTCACTTAATAAGTTGGGATAATTCCACAAATTAAAGTAAGAGGCGAACCGTTATAAGTGATAATTAAATAACGAATAATAATAACAAATTTCATAATTATGGGTTATGAGATGTACCTAAAGTTGATATGGTAATAGTATTATATTAATATTAATATGACTGTGATTATGCATATACTATATACGTGTAAAAATCATGCCCACGCTACTTGCTATCCCTGAGGTTACCGCGCCGGGATAGTCTTATCTCGAATGGGCCTTCATGGGGGATATTGACTCATACCCTAGAAGATAGGAATCCTAGGTACGGGCTATCGGATCGATAGTCGGACAGTCCTAAGAGACGTGAGGGTATGTACTGACCTCTTGGACTTGGAAACTATGCTTCGCCTCAATATTTTTTATGTTTTTTTTAATACAGTTCGAGAGTGATTTCGAACTTGTATTTCCCTTAGTACGAGAGATACGGGGACTGGATAGCAGAGTATGCCCGCACCATAATTATTATGTGGGGTGTTGTTAGAATATATATATATTACATGAGTAGTAAATATATATATTAACTTCTGAAATGTGGAAACTACCTACTGTGTTTATGGTAAGTAAGAAATGAATAATGATTTCAATTGAAAAATACGTGTTTTGAAAAGTACAATATGTTATTGAGAAACTTTATTAGCAAATAAAGCTTAAATGAGAACTTTGGTGTTAAACGGAAATTTACTTCTTAACTAGTTGAAATTGTCAATCTAAATCTTACGAGTAACCTAAGATAAGATAAGTTAGACCGTTGGGAAGGTTAGTGCGATAGGTGTGCACATTAGAAGAGAGGTGAGAATTTCTCAAGGGAGTGTCGTACTAATATGTTGTTGCATTGGCCCGTAAACATTTTAAATACTTGCTAAATAAATAATTAATCATTTCTACAATCGGGCTCTGACCCGTTTCCATTTTCTTTTATCTCTTGTATATATATGTATGTATTACAGGTGCCCAGCCACAGGGGTGTCTTGCATAGGGTCCTTTGGAAGGAACGCGTTGCAGCTTAGGTGGGAGTTGTAGGCCTCTTGCTTAGACGACTTCATTTATTTGATTCCACTCCTAGCATATTTATTCAGTCGGGCATGTGTCGCCCGTTTCCATTACTCAGTTGTTTTATTGGATATTGTAATCCGTTTATTTCCGGTATTTGCACTTTGGGCTTTATTAATGCCAGGATGTTTTCATTTAAAGTATTAAATGTTGAATTCAATTAGTTGAATGTTTAAATTATTTGGATTATATGTTCCAGGATAATTTGTAGTGTGATTCTTTAATATTGAATTTCGTAAAGTTTTAAATCATTGGTTATAAATAGAATTTGGAAAGTAATGTCTAAAATGGTTTTGACACTTATCTTAATTAATTAGGGTGTTTAAATTGGAAAAGTTATTTTTACGACAGTGATGCTAAGAATGAACCAACTGGTCACCTTGATTTTAATTTAATAAAGGAGTGATCGCCCGGTATTTAATTAGGCGGGGTGTCACAAATGAAACATTTAAGTTAGGGGGTGTAGGATATTCTTTCCATTTCATGTGTAGTCCATTGATTTTCTTACTTGTTAGTTACTTAGTATTCTTTTTGTTAAAAATTAAAAATTTCAAAAATATTTTCTTTCTTTTTTCTCCTTTGTTGGGAATTTTGCCTTGTTTCCGATGATAAATTTTAATAATTTCCCTATCCAATAGACAACTCAATGATGCATGTTCTCAATTTTATAAGTTATTATACTTTAGTCCTTAAATCATTAATATTGTGAATAACTTCATGAATTAAACGTTAATCCCATGAGCACATGCACCATTATTGCTTTATTGATTTGGTTTAAGATTTTTATAACTCGATAATCTTTTGTTGCATTGTATATACTTACACCGAGTAATCTTTGTACCTTTCATCATTTGTGAGTGTATACACTATTCTTTCCTCTTTGAAAACGTTGAATTTGTCGGCAATCTCTCTATTCTTTCATTGATCGTTCATTAATTGAGTTTATATCTTGAAATGTGTTACTTGAGCATGATTTTCATATATTGTTTTGACTCCAGAATTGCGTAAACTTAAGAAAATGATCATAGGCAATCTTTGTTATATCACCCATATTAGCCTTAACCTCAGCTTATTTTTCCCTAGTCAACCCTTTTGAGCCTAAATATAGCCTTTCGTTTCATCACCCAAAATCCCATAACCAACTCCAAATAGGAGTTATACACCATACATATTACCTTACATACCATTGTTTGGAATGATACTTGGGATTCAATTATGTTATTTTAGTGTGGTTGCAATTTAAGCATATGAAAAGAGTGAGAAAAGACGAAAGAGTAGTGAAAAAGAAAAGAAAAAGAAAAAAGAAAAAAGAAAAGAAAAGAAAACATGAGAAAAAGAAGAAAAGAAAAAGAAAAGAGAAATTTTGTATATATGTTGTGTATGTATAGTCAATAATCCTTGTTACTCTCCCATTGCACATTTAATGCTTGTTTTGGAACTTGTTTTCCAATTTTGGAATTGCCCGAATTATTTCCATTATCCCGTGTTTTCATCTCCGAACACTTTGAATTCGTAAATACATTCCTTTCATTTTTTACACTAGCCTAACCTACATTATAACCCTATTAAAGTCCTCTGTGATCTTAAGGTGATTTCAATTTAAAAGTTTAAATAGTTGTGATAATCTGTGAAAATGCATTTCGCCTCCTTTAGTGTGCGGTATCTTTCCTTGAGATTACAGTTTTTCAGTTTATATATAGCGTTCTTTATTTGTGACATGTGTGAGGCCTAGTTTCCATTTACATTTACTCTTTATGCCCGCATGTTCCGTGTGTTACCTCCCTGTTTCGAGTGAATTCGCTTGATGAGTGTAATGCCCGTGATGATTGAATCTATGCATGCTTTAATGTTAATTATCCGATTTATTTAAGTTTTTGCTAAATCATACTTTGCATTTTCTCCCCTCCTCCCACTTTCAAAGTTTAAATTCTATGAGGTGCATTCAACCTGTTATTAACAACAATATTAAGCTTGAATTCGTTCAATATGCTCATAACATGTTGGAAATCTTTTTCGTTATTGTTGAGTTTGTCGCATGTTGGGTTGGGCCTATTTTGAGGAACCATATGATGTTTGTGTGTCTCATCCCTCAAAACCCTCATGAGACTACACTTGTCCACTAGGTAACCTAGAGGTTTAACGGCTTATTGCATATGCTAAATCAATCGTTCGCCCGCGAAAGTGGCCTTTTCTTTTTATTGCATTTTCATCATTTTTTGCACTTGTATCCTTCTTTTGGTTTGCTTGTAAGTCTTATTGTTTCCTATTTCAATGCTAGTCCCTAGAAATGTGTAAGTTATGGGGTGTGATAAGATGCAAATATTGCATATTTCACCCGTTAACCTATGCGTTATTATCCCCCTCGGGTAACTTAATCCCTATATTTAAGCTTGTTAACTAGACAACCTCGGATTTCTATGTTAACATGTTTTTCAGGGGTTAATTGATATTTTTTAGGTGTTTGGATGCCTAGTATGAAGTTTGGATGCATTCCGGCGAAGTTTCGTACACAATTGCATGACCAGGGGAATTTTAGTCATTTCATAATTTGGGCAACCGACCAATGTCTTCACGGAAGTTGAATACCTTTGAACAAGCTTCTCATGGTCACCAACAGTGTGCGAATCGGAATTATATCGAAGAAGTTACGGGATTTTGAGCGGAAGATAATTTCAAACCAACCAAAACAGGGGAGATGATTCCAGACCTATAGGTATGAATCGATTCGCCCCTTCCGAATCGATTCGGGTTGAGACAGAGTTCCAGTTCCTCCATTTCAAATCGATTTGGATTTTAGGCGAATCAATTAGCCCCCATTCCGAATCGATTCGGACTACCCGAATCGATTCGCCCCTTTGGCAGTCTCGAGATATTTTCCTACCGAATCGATTTGGCCTAATTCCGAATCGATTCGGCCCTGCAGATATTCATTTTTCATCCTTTTATTCACAAGTTTGCAATGGTATTGTTTTTTTTTATAAATACAGTTTCTCTTCATTTTGATGGAGGATCTTCACTATTTCTAGTTTGTAAACTTGCGAGATTCGCCCTACTCCTTGCTTGTACTCTTTATTTTGTAAGTTGTACTTTAACTTTAATTACATTAATTTAGATGTCTTCCTTAATTTCCATGCTTTGATTTACTCGATTCCTCTACTTTCTTGCCTAGATAATTTTATTTCTTGTTGTAAATTAGTTTAGTTGTAGTTTAATTATTTAATTTATGTATTGCCCTTAGATAAATAAGGTCGGGGTTTCGTTATCCCATTTACGGGTTTGGACCTCGAAAGTTAGGGTTTCGTGTAAAATTGCATTTAATTGAAACCTCGTGTATTAAAGTCGGATTATTATGCGTTTAACTTTCTTTGTCATGCAGCGTTAGTGTTTATAGCGATATTCCGAATTTAATCCGCGTGGGACCATTTTCTGTTAAATGTTTAATCTTCTAACTTTGGATTAAATTCCTTATTGTGTGATGTTTATGCTTAATTGAAAATGCTCGATTAAATTGCTTTCGAGCCTTAACTCTAATTAGTAGTTGTTTTGATCCGTGTGGTAGGATGCGATCCCGATCCTCGCTTTACTTTTGTGTAGATTAACTTATTCTTTTCTTTTTCCACCATTCCCAACCATCACCTTTTACACTTTTATTCTTGAAGTTTTAAAGAAATTAACATCTAAAATTCAATCACTCCATGTGTATTTCTTATGATACACGACTTACCGCTGTGCTTGCCTCACAATTGTAGCAGTAGCTTAGGTTTTTTCATGTAGAGCGGGAGCCGAAATCAACGACAGTGTCCCTACACGAACACTCAGTTCCCCTCGCATCACAATCCATATTCAATTTAATCATATTTTATCTTTATTAATTTTATGAAACTAAAATATGAAATATATAGGATGTAAATATAGACAAATAAGCCCCAAGACATGATATGAGGAAAAAATCCCTTTCGAGTAACTCTTTCTTTAGCAGTATTAAAACTAGGTATTACATAATAATATAGATAGAGTTACAAGCTTAGAATCAAATAAATATTATAGTTATATCTTCCTTCCTTGGTGATCACAGAATGTAGTACAGATCCAACATCACTCCACAAAAAGCCCCACTTGCCTCGGTGTCCACCGATTCAGCCTCAATAAACTCTTTTCCTATCTTCAATAGTGAAGAATCAACTCTACATGGATATATGAACATGGTATGTGTTCTTCAAGGTTTGAAAAATTAATAACAAATCATCCAAAGGGTTTGGATATAGAAAAACCAAAGTTTTTAAGTGAGACTAGGGTTCAAAGACCTTTTGGTATTATATAGGAAACTTATTTTTATCAAAAGTTCTCTAAAAACTGATGTCATGCTCCCTGTATAGAATAGACATTTTTTTAGGCAGTACAAATTTTAAGGGCTCGTTTGAATGAAAAGATGTGTTCATTCGAATAAAATAGTATATCTCGTTTGAATCCAAGCCAAACTCGTTCTAACGAGCTTCAAACGATATTTGTTATGCTAATAGAGAAATCTCATTTGCTGTTGGTTTGAACAACTAACTAATCTCTTTTGAACGAAGACTAGAAAGTCATTAGAACGACTTAAAAAACATATTTATTTTTGAAAAATGTTTTAAAACAACCCTCAAAATTTTTTATAAAAACAAATACTTTTAAAATAACCCTAAATAAAATGTTTACAAAACTCAACTTCATATCCCTTTTTCGATATATGTAGTGACAAAATCAACTATTCGATCTTCGATTGTCGCTCTCGATCACTAACTTATTTTTTCTTTAATTCTTGAGAATGTACATGATGGTTATGTGGGGTGTAATGGAAAATGGCAAATTAAAATATAATGAGCAATCATAAAACATGCTCTTAAAAATCCCCCCCTTTGGTTATTCTGGTATAAAATAAAAAATCAAAAAAATAATCCCTAAGATACGTTCAACTAATATCTCTTCCAAATCCCAAAAGGAAAAGCCACTTGCAAATTTGTCTCCACTGAAAATCTTCATCCTGTAGTCCATGATATCATTAATGCAGAGAAGAACCCGTACACAAGAAGCAAAGAAAGAATAACGTGACACATGGAGTTTAAATACAATACAAAACTCCCCCCAGTATGTTCTTCTGTGGAATATGTTCTTCCCCTTTTAATCTATAATAAACATAGGGATAGAATATAATACTAAAAATTTAGTATCACGAGTATGGGAAATAACATCACAAAGTATAGACAGTGAATCATATGCTATAAAACATTAACAAACTAACCAACTATTTTTAAAAAAAATTGAATTTTTTTTTTAGTATAAACACATACACAGAAGCACAAATAACCACACCATGGAGTACAACGAAAACAGTCTAATTATGGGTATGGATTGAATGGGTGTGGACTTAATGCTTGTGAAAGTCAACATTAGCATACGTAGCAATGGTTCATGAAGTCAAAGAGACAATGCTAAAGAAAGAACTCAATTCAACCTTTTATGAAAAAAATGGTAAAGAAACTAAAAGTGACTCAACTCATACAAAATGTGACGAATTTCAATGCTGTTAAAATCAATAACATCAAAATATTTGATGTTTTTGGAGAAATTTTATTATGCAAACACATTGATATTCAACTTGTAAGACCCTCAAAATCCCACATTTTAAGCATAAAATTTAAATTTTTTTAAGCAATCGTATTACTCATGTGTAATGACGAACCAATGACACAAAATTGTCCTTAACACTTTTGTTTTATTGTGCCAAAATCATATTTTAGGCTCTTGCCAATTATGGCTTTTTATCCAAAGAAAACTGCTTCTTTAATAGCTCATTTCCATTACTTAAACATGACAAAAAAAACGCTAAAAAATCTGGGCAGTGGTTCTTACATGAAAATTAGTCCTTACTACATTTGGTTCATTATTAAGCATGTTTGAGATGAGAACATTCGATTCAACGTATGAAAAGCAAGTACAATGTCCAATCTTTCGTGCAAGTGTGTAATCAAGGAGTTATAATGAGTCTAAAATGAAGGAAGAAGTTAAGAATGAAAAACACAATGCTAAACATGTATTATTAAGAAAAAGAATGATGACAAGTATCATGACACCATGATTAAGTCACATGAATGGATGGAATGAAATTATTATGAACAGTGTAAAATAGGATACAAATTTTTTTTTGAATTTTGTCATTTTTTTTATCGAAACAATCTTTTTGAGTTTTTTATGAATTTTTTCTAAAAGAAAAGAAAATCTTTTGGGATTTTTCATAATGTGTAAACTTAAGAATACATTCTAGATTTAGGGACAAATAATAGATTTCTGAAAATCACCCTAAATTTGAAACAATACCCGAACTCAATAAATGGAGTAAATATCCAAAAACTTTTTAAGAACCTCAAATATAAGTGCATCTAGAGGTTTAGTGAAAATGTCGGCCAATTAACGTTCGGTACTCACGAAGCTCAAGAAAGTAATCTTCTGCCCAATAAGATCATATATAAAGTGCTTAAGAATCCTAATGTGCTTCCTATGAGAATGTTGAACGGGAAATGTGGATTGCAATAGTATTATTTCAAGAAATAGTCATTATGCCTTGAGTAATCCCATAATCCTCCGACCTTTGCTTCATCTATAAGAGTTGTGTGCAACAACTCGTGGTGGATATGTACCCGATCTCCCCTGTGGAAAAAGGATTTAAGTTTTTCTTCTTGCTCAATAATGAGACAAGATCACTCCCAAAGTAAAAACATCCAACTGATGTTCTTTTACGATCATCAACATAATCGACCTAATTAGTATACGAATAAGACGAAAAATGGTCATTGGTGCCAAAGGATTACTAAATTCCAAAAGAAAGAGTGCCACTGATGTATTTAATGATATGTTTAGGTTCAAGAAAGGGTAACTCCTTTAAGGATGCCTTGTCATATGCACAAACTCTAACACTAAAGGTGATATCGAGATGACTAGTGGTGTATAGAGTGTTTCCCTTTGTCCTTACCTAAAGTGGCATTGATAATCTTTGTCGATGTACCCATGGCTGTGTGAATGTTCTTATCAGAGTCTAAATAAAACTTCTTCACCAGATCCCTAGCATATTTAGATTTAGATATAAATACCCCATTCTCTAGTTGATGCACATGGAAACCTAGGAAGAAGGTAAGTTCACTAACCATGATTATCTCAAATTCACTATTCATTTCCTCTTGAAAAGTGTGAGCATGTTGGGAACACGTGGATCTAAAGACTATGTCATTTACATAGACTTGGTCAACCAAGATAGCACCACCCGCTTACCTATCAAACAATGTCACATTGAATCCTCCTCTCTTGAAGACACGAGTTAAGAGATAAAAAGTAAGCCTTTTATACCAAGCACATGGTGCTTGCTTCAAACCATACAAGGCCTTCTTTAGATAAAATATATGTCCGAGGTGTTTTGGGTCTTTAAGACCCTTTGGTTATTCCACATAAACCTCCTCCCGAAGAATGCTATTGAGAGAGGAACTCTTGATAGCAATTTATAAAGCTTCAATCGTAAATGACATGATATGGAGAGTTGTAAGACAACGGACTCAAGCCTAGGAACATGAGCGAATGTCTTATGAAAGTCTACACCCTTAATTTGTGTGTAACCTTAAGCTAACAACCTAGTCTTATTACGAACGATGGTATCATACCCATCTTACTTTTGTACACCCACGTGGTACCAATAACATTAGTATCGCTAGGTCAGGGGTCTAATTCTCAAACACTTTCTTTACAAATTGAATAAACTCATCATGCATAGCATATATTCAATTCCCATCTTTAAGTGCTTCCTTTACCTTCTTGGTTTCTACTATGGAAGTGTAAAATAATCAGGTAGGCACATTCTCTAGTTGAGCATGACTATTGAAACCTTGTGTGGTATAACCAAGTATGTTGATAGGTTCATGACTCTTTCTAACCCAAGAGGATGGATCCTTTATATCAAGAGCAGAGTCCACTATTGTGGGGTGAGGAACAATGAGATCGCCACAAAGGAGTTAATTATTCCCACATGCAAGATCTTGATTAATAAATATAGTTGGTGCATCATCTTTAATCATGAAGTTTATTGATTCCATTACCTTAGAGAATTTTAGGTTATACACCTTATAGGTTATAGGCTCTACTAATTGATGCATATCCCAAAATTATTCCCTCATCGCTTCTAGAGTCAAATTTCTCTAAATGCTCTCTTTCTCTAAGGATATAGCAAGGATACCCCCAAGCTAAAAAATATTATAGGTTGGGTTTCTTACCTATTCACATTTCATATGGAGTGTGAAATGTGTGTGGATGAAGATAAATACTATTCATCATGTGGTATGAGATCTTAACTGCCTCTTCCCAAAAATGACTAGGGATGTTCCTACCAAGAAACATAAACCTAGCCATCTTCTGAATTATTCAATTCTCTCTTCAGCAATAACATTTTTTTAGGACTATGAACTGTCAAAAACTCATATTTGATGCCATTTTCATCACAAAAAGCATAAACTATAGCAACTTTAAATTCAGTGTTATTATCACTAAGAGTAAAATTTATAGTGACACTATGTTGATTTTGAAGTAAATGACACTTAGTTGCTAGAAACTCAATAACATCGGACTTTTCTCTAAGAAATCCAATGATAGAATATCTCAAAATTCACCAACCATCAGTAGGATATAACATGCGACCCATAAAATCCATGTGTTTAGGGGTGAAAACGGATATTTGATAATCTGTATCCATCCGCTATTCATATTCGAATTTACCGGATATTTATCCTAATAAATATCTGAAAGAGATGATGCAGATAACCATTTTAGTATCCTAAAAAATGAATATGGATACATATTGCGATTGTATCTGTGGAGGATAATTCGTATCCGAGACGGACTATTCGTATTAGTGGATATCCGTTTCAACGGATATCTGCATCTCTAACATAATTATATATTTATGAATTAATATTATTATTTATATATTAATTAATAAATATATAATTAAAATATGGATAATATTTGAACTAAACTAAGCACGCTCACACATACACAAACTAAAAAACACGCACAATCTTAATTCACACACACGTTGCACACACACGCACAAACTTAACTCACACGCATGTTGCACTTACACACACAAACTCAACAATACCCACTCACACACCCTACCTCTTCTCCTCTTCTTTTTCCCCTCCCACAAAAACTAACCCTAACCCTACCCTTTGTGGATCAACCATCAATAGAGGTCAAGCTCCATCTCTGGTAAGCAACTATATTTTCCTATCGTACAGATTTTCGTTTGTATGAAAATCGCAAAAATTTTATACCTGAACAAAAATTGCCATTAGTAGCTTGATCCAATCATTGTTGTGGGTTTTATACCCGAACGAAAATCGCCATTAATTGACATATCAAGTGTTGCTGTGGGTTATATACTCGAACGAAAATAAAAACTACTCCAATCATTGATGTGGGTTAAGTCCCCTAATACTAAAGATATTAGTCTAAAAAATTGTTGGTTAATTTTGTTTATCGATTTGTGTGGGTTTCCATGGATAATATTCTGTGCTGGTTAATTTTGTTATTGATTTGCCAATACGTACAATATCATTGCTAGTGTTATGGACCAAAACATATTGAGTGTTGTTTTACAAAAAAAAAACTTTGTTTACTAATGATGGGGTTAATTTTTACTCGTTATTTTTTTGTTGATTTGTGTGGGTTTCCATGGATAATATCTACCGTTGGTTAATTGTTGTTGTTTAATTTTTTTGTTGATTTGCCCATTTGTACAATATCAGTGCTGGTGTTATGGACCAAAATATATTGTTGATTTATCAAAAAATATTGTTTGTTTACCAAAACAAATATTGGTAGTTATTTTTTTTAGTTACTATTATTTGTTTGTAACAATTTTTAGAAATTCGAAGATTGTTGATGATAATGAATATCTAGTCTTGAAATTCATTTTCAGGTATTGTTATCAATTGGATATTTTTGTTAGTATTATTTTTCTTGTGATAATTAATAGCTAATGCTAATAATTCATTTATACATTTTTCTTTACTCTTGTCCAGTACAACTTTATGGGACCTTGTAAATTGAAGATGATAATTTTTGTGCCTTAGGGAATGGAATTTGGTGGAAGACACTTTTATGTATAAGAAAAGCTTATGTTACATGTATTATTAGACTCATGGATTTCTCTTTGTATTACAATATATTAGTGAAGATTAATTTAGGTGAATTAGTATGTTAAAATAATGAATAGGTCTTAATTTATCTTAATGCATTACTACTAACTTGTGAGTTGTGATTACCTTAATGTTTAATGCGACAAGGATACAAAGGAAATGAGAATGACACACTTCAGGAACTTAAGGGGTAAAAAATAGCATCCCACCTTTATTGTAATATATTTTTAGTTTTCTCAGTTAACATTTTAAAAGAATCTACACTTTTTCGGTAATATGATGACTCACTTCATTTTTGTTCAAACATTAGAGAAACTGACGAGGATACAAATTTCGATGGATTACTACAATTGAATAAAAAAATGCACATTAAAGGCTAGTAATTGTGGTTGACAAAATTTTATAATTCAATTTGAGGTTTTACACATTCTTTATATCTTACATGGAAAATTATATAGTTAATTCATTGATTAAAAAAGTGTCTAATGTATCTTAAATAATAAAAACGGATAAGGATACTATCCAAATCCGAGAAATTCGTGAGGATATGGATAAGGATAGCTAAAATTATTATCTGTGCGAATACGGATACGAATACGGATATGGATAGTCGGGGAGTTGACGGATACGGATGTGCATAGTATGGTATCCACTCATTATTTGTCCGTTTTAGACCCCTACATGTGTATAAACTCTAAAACACGGGAGGTGGTAATGGTGTCTTACTTCCTATGAGGATTCTTGATTTGTTTCCCTTGTTAGTAATGACAACCAATCGAGGATGTTAGTTTTCCAAGTGATGGTAAGTCACGAACTATGTCATTTTTAAATAACCTGGTAAGATCTATAAAATTGACATGACCTAATCATTGATATCACTATCCATGGTAGAGACCTTACAATTATTGCACACTAAAGAGGACTTGGGAACGATACTATAGTAATTATCGATTATCCTCACACCTTATATAAAAGTTCATCGTATTGAAAAAATGCTACATTCCGACTTGTCAAACTTTACCTCAATGTTAGCATTGCAAAGTTGGCTTATGCTTATTAATTTGTCCTTTAACCCTTCAACATAAAACACATTTTCTACCTGAGGAAAGCCAGAAATCTTCAAACAACCTTGTCCTTATATGATTGACATACTCCTATCCCCAAAGGTGACTTTTTCTTCCTTGCGATCCACAAGGTTGGTAAAATGTGACTAGCCACCGATTTTATTCCTAGAGCACCTGCTATCAAAATACGATTGAGAAGTATCTTAAACCTTAAAAGCAATGTGAACAATAAGGGCTTTTCGTCACTTTTAGGTACCCATGTGGTGGTAGAATTTTTCTTGGTCTTATCATTTTTGGCATTAGTCGATGCGTGGGAAGTGTTATCAAAATGCATAGACATATCTCTCGCAAGACTAGCTATTTTGTTGGTTAATTCATTATGTTCCCTCCCTACCGAAGTAAGATTCTCAATCAAAGAGTCTCTAACTGTGGTCTCACTCTCTCTCTCTCTCTCTCTCTCTCTCTCTCTCTCTCTCTCTCTCTCTCTCTCTCTCTCAAAACCTTCAACTCATTCTCTAAATACAACACCCAAAGAGCCAAGTTTTTATTTTTATTTTTATTTTTGTCTTTTAACAACTCGGTGTAAACTTCAAAGTAATAGCATTGGTGGACATATTATCCCCCACTCAAAATGCTCATCATCACCCCAAAATTATCTGAAATGTTTCAAAACATTTTCAAGGTTATGATGTTTGAAAACATCCTCACCGGCATGGAACACATTTGAAATGTTAACGTGACTAGCCGTGAATGCAGTTAAGTTACATCCATGCAGTGATTCATCCTCGAAATCCACCGACTCAACATCATCATCTCTTATCGTGTCATTATAGGCTACTTTGTCTTTTACTTGTGTCTTAAGACTACTGGAACACTCATGGGATTTGTGACATTTTCCCTCACACTCATAACATATCTCTGATTCATCTTTCTTAGGATACTCACCTCTGTATTTTTTTTATCATTCTCAAAAACGTTCTCACTTGAGATGGGAGAGAGCTTATAATTTTCTTAACAACTCTCCGTTTCAAAATTTTCTCACCTAAGTTAAAACTAGATATCACAATATCAGACAAACAAGCATTAAATTCATCAAAATTTTCAATTTCAAACATGCTTAAAATCTCAAATAGTGTAGTTAAGTTTTGAATCTTAGAATATTTGAAAATATTTGTATCCTCGTGTGTGAGAAAGAGGACATCCCAAGCTTATTTAGGTGTATTACATGTCATGATACGATAAAATTCGTCGGCTATAAGAGCACCCAAAATAATATTCCAACTCCAAGAGTTAAAATAGCTCAGTCTAAAATCATCCTCAGCCTAAATTGCGACTGGCTTGAGACTAATAACAATTTCATTAGTCACAATAGGAGGAGTCCAATCCCTTTCAATAACCATCCAACCACTCTCGTCGATTGATTTTAGATACGATATCATCCAAGCTTTCCAGTAAGAATTTTTGCTATAAAATAAAGGTGTCCTATTATTCTAATTCTCCATATAACCACCATGATTCATCTAAATAACTTGTAGATACATGTTATGATACAAATTCGAAAAACACAACCTAGAATGATTTGGTTATATGGTTAAATATATAGTTTGTAGACTAGGTCACACAAAAGCCAACTTTAATACTAGTGTAAGGACACAAATTTTCAATTGAGTCTTAATGTAGAGTTGTTTCAATTTCGAACAAAAACATTTGAGTCATAGGATAGTGTTCATGTGTATCCTTCTAGCCTATGACGTGTTTGTTGAAGACGTAGCGTCCAGATTTGTAAAGCTTCATCATTGTCGAGCTTCTAGTGCCTCGTTTCTATGTCATCAACTTGAAGATTCCAAGGTCTCCAAAGGTATGAACGCACTTATATATATATATATATATATATATATATATATATATATATATATATATATATATATATATATATATATATTTAGGACATTGGATATTTACTTGGGTGTAATCGTTATTTCAAAAGAATTTTATTTTCAGAAAGTTATTTATGAACTTTGAATAAAAAGTTTTGGGCTTAAAATGAAATTTGACCTTTCCAACCTTTCGTTCGAAATTGTTGTTCGAACGAAAATGTCGTTTGAATGAGAATTTTGTTCGAACAAGTTTTGCCAACAAGTTTCCCTTTTGAACACTGATATTTCGTTAGAAAATTCATTCGAACAAAATGTCGTTCGAACGAAAATCTCATTCGAACGAGATTTTTGGGAGGGAACAGTTTTGGCAATTTTTGGCATTTTCCCACTACTTTGTGTAACACCCCGCACTTTTAGAGATAATTAAATTTTCGTAAGTGGGCGTAATTTGGATATTAAGGGAAGTACTGTGAATAGTAATTTGAGGATTTATGAACATTTGATTATTATCAGGGGTTTGTTTCATTTACTTTTGAGATTAAGTTAATGAGTTGGATTATTTTAATTACATGACGCGGTTGGGTAAAGCGATAAAGGATAATATTTTAATTGGAAAGACCGTATTCAGAGGCGTTGGGTTTAATTAGTAAGTTGTAGTTAAGTGACTTGGATGGAGATTTCAAGTGCGCGGTTGATTTTAGAATGTCCGAGATAGTCAGAATAGAGTATCCGGGGGTAGTGTTTAGGTTCCGGGAATTTTGTGCTAATATGGACTCGTAAATTAGTAAATGAGTTATTTTTGAGTTTATGAGGGATAAACCCTTATTTCTCACTATATAAGTCAAGGTAGATGGAAAGAAGAAAGGAAAAGAGAGAAGAGAGGAGAGGAAGGAAGAGAGGGAGAGGAAAATGGAGATTCTAGACAAACTCCGCGGGATTCGACTCGAGGTCGTCGGATTTTATCCACGAGGCAAGTGTTTACTTTCTTTATTTATTTTAAGCATAAATCTCATATCGTAGTTGGTAGTGATAAACCACAAAGATTTTTGGGATGGGTTTTTGTGAATCAAAACGGTTTTTTCGGAAGTTAAATGAGTAAACCCCGAATAATTTCCAATTTGAGAAACTTAGGAACTTATTGATATCTATATTTTGTTATGGGTTCTAGTATGTTTTTAACCCCTTTTATATGTGTATATGTGGTTGATTGAGGTCGGAGGAGGTTAGGAGAGGATATAAAATGTTGGGGGAAGCTTTAATGGCCGAAATAGCTTCTCGGAGAAGAAGCTGTCCGGAGCGATCGATCGATTGATGGCTCGGGGTCGATCGATCGATGGTACAAGATTTTTTGCAATTTTGGTTAGGGTTAGTTAGATGGGATTAATTCTGAATTTAATTCATTCTAGATTATTTAATTGAGGATACAAAGATTCATTTAGGGAATTAATAGCTAGCCATTTGAGGAAACTTATAGGGGCTAGGAAGGTGATAAAATGGTGGCACTAAAAGTATATTTTCGGGGAAAATAAAGAGTTTGAGGAATTAAAGGATTAGGGTTCCTAAATTTGATTGGAGACTTCTAAATTAATTTTTGAGTGGTATGTAAGCTACGAGTTCATGGAAAATAAGATCCATGTCTTATTTAATTATGGATGTTCGGTACTAGTAACACCCAAGGGAGTATTTTAACGAGCGATTTTATATAAATAATTGTGCGCGTAGAAAATGTAATTGTATGGGGAATTAGTGAGTTCATCCTGTGAGGCGACTAGGATGGAATATGGGTTATATGCTAAAGATAAGTTAAGGGTATACTTATTAAGTGGTTATAGTTTGGGATATTTGGAAAGTATATAAATCCTTAACAACGATCAGGGTACGAGGTATAACTATGTAAGAGGATACTTATGGGATTAGTATTTTAAGTATGAGAATACTTAAATACTTATGAAATTGGCAATTATATCCATGTATACATTCGAGTTATAGCTCGTTGGGATGGTTATTGTACTTGTGTGTATACTACATTACTTGTGATTTTGGATAGGCACTATAAGAATATATATATATATATCTATATATATATATATATATATATATAAATAACTAGAGTAAAGAGATAAAAATGAATATAGATTAAACTCATTCTGGGAGATTCTATCCGGATGTATATTGTGATATGTATATGAGAGTGAGTATGATAATATATATGAGTATATGGGTATGTATATATATATGAGTTATGTACTAGGGTCCTAATGGATCTCGATGATCGACATTGCCATATAGTAGTGTATCGGGGGGGTTCCTTGTTTGGATTTTGCTTCCGAGACACCTCAGGCATGAACATGGCGTAATGTTGAGACAGGAGAGAAGTTTATCCCCTTAGTACTGAGGTTACTTAGGACTTTCAGAGTTTGGGGGTGACGAGTTGAGTTAGGCAGGGTAGCTTAACTAGGTTGTTTAGAGGGATACGATAGGTGTGCACCATTAGAAGAGGGGTGAGGTGTATCTCATGGGAGTGACATACCAATTTAAATATGAGATAGAACATATTTTCATAAATAAAATATTTATGCACTTGCAAAATATTTTCACAAATTGGGCTCTGACCCGTTTATCTATCTTTCCCCTCTTGCTATATTATATATATATATATATATATATAGGTATCCAGACGCAGGGACGCATGGATGATGATTTTTTCGAGTCAGACGTCTGCTGCAGCAGTTGTGGATGCATGCAGGTTTACTGTAGATGCTTATATCCTTATAATCTAGATAGGAGGTACTGTATAAACATTCTGGATAATAACCTAATCGCATTTATTTATTCTTTTACCGCCTTTTTGTGCGGCCATTCATTTTGGTTGTATAATGTTAAATTGAGTCTTCGGTTATTTTATTTCATTCAGTTCTATTTATAAGTGTTGTGTATGTTCTATATTAAATGATTTGATTAAAAAGATTAGTTAGACAAAATTTTGACGCCATCCTAATAGGTTATTGGTAATTAATTTGGTTTTCGACAGTGATGCTGAGAATAAACCATATGAGACTCCTGTTTTAATTTGATACATGAGTGATCGCCCAGTATTTAATTAAGTGGGGTGTCACAGATGGTATCAAAGAATTAGGATCCAGTGTCCTTAGGAATCTATGCGGACGTACTATGCTTCCAACGTTGCTCTCGGTTTGATATAGAGCCTTAGGATAGGATCGTTGATTCCTCTTGTGAGATTTCGTTCTCCTGCTATTACATAAGATTATAGAAAATCTTTTGTGCACTTGTTTAAGATTCGTGTCCTGACTGAGGAAGGGCGACCAAGGAAGGCCGTGATGAGGGCAGAAGGAGGCGGCGCTTATTTGGTGCAGTTAGTTGAAGTCGGAGACTAGGACCGCAGTAGAGGTCACTCTAATTGTGGAAATTACTAAGGATTGTTGCAACTACTACCAAGGTATAGTAGTTATAATTATCCAAGTATCGCTGTTGTAGGGAGTGGTGCTAAATTTGAACTACTCAGTGAAGTTGAGTTGGAAAAAGGTTTTTAAAGGTCTTTGATAAGGACCATACCCTAAAGTTAAGTTATACGAAGTTGGTGTATCTTTACTCAGTGGAAGAAAAAGGCTCGGGAGCTTTGGCTTAGAGAAGGTTATGGAAAATACCCATATGTGAAAAATTGAGGAAAATTTTTCACTCGTGAGAGAAATGTTGAAATGGTGGGAAGATTAGTCACCATATTCAGGGGAGAAGGATGTTTTTCTCATAGAGGTCGGCAGTGAGTAAAGAATTATAGGGATAAGTGAACTTTGTGATGAATAGAGAAGGTACAATGAAGGAAGATTCCTTAAGAGGAATGATGGGCTCATTAGTAAGTGTTGAAAACACTTATGGAGAAAGTATGTTCATGAAACCCCATCGGTGGGCATCCACCCGGTGAATTCATTGAAATAGGGGGGTTAAAACCTGCAGTGGAGTTTCCTTTTAGCGAAGAAGTGAAGGGGACTATGAAGGTGATTATCAGGATCGAGGCTATAGATCTCGATATACTGACAACTTTAACATGGTTAGGAAGGCCAGAGATGGAAATAGGGTGATGTAGAGTATTGAGCCACACGATTCGTCCTTTCCTGGTAGGAGTAAAAGGACAAGAGTGGGGTATCTAGATGAGGCATTGAGTTAAGATCGTACTAAGTTCGGGATTCGATTTGAAGTAGCCCGAGTAATTGGCAAGAATGTTATTATGAGTTTCACCTCGGATGAAGGAGGTATATTCTGTTTGATAAGATTGAGTCATAATATTTTATTATCCCTAGATTCGTGAGTGATTTGAGTTTACTAGTAGTATCGATAACATGATATAGTGTATGTTTATGTGTTTTTCCGCGATAGTGGGGATCTATTTGCTTTCATTCGCTGTGAAAAGCGGGTGTTAGTATTTTAAGTTTATATGAGGTTTGTATTTCTCATTTTGAGTGTGTTATAAGAGTATGGAACTATCATAAGGGGAATATATTTGTGAATTATCGGAGCGATAGCAGGCTATTAAGTGCAAGACTATCGTATCCACAATTCCAGGGTGGAACAAGTTGTAGTTGCGATATCTCACCTGGATACAGGTTGAGCTCGCCTTTAATATATGTTTAGATGGAACCTCGATGAGTAGATGTTCCATTTTCTCAATTTTAGAGTGGCGACCTTATAGGTATGATTTAAGGTACACAGGATTTAGCACTGAGCTGTGAGTTTAAGCTCATGGTTATTGGCGCTAAGGACTTAGTGTTAGTACAAGCACTTGGTGGTATGGCTCCTGGAAGGAAATAGGAGTTCTGACCACATTTTGTAGAGAGGTGGGATAGGATTTTCCCAGTGGCATATTGGAAACTAACGGACCTCCACGACCGATGAAGTTAAGTAGTAGTGTATTGGAGGGGTTCCTTGTTTGGATTTCTCTTGCGAGACGCTCCACGCATGAAACTTAACGACGTCGGGAGTGGAGAGATGTTATGAGATGCAAGGAAGTTGGTTTTGATGGTAAGTTACCTAGTGTAGAGCAAAAACTATAGAATGAGAGCCGTGTGATGATTGCATGCTGATGGAGATAGAAGTGCTAAGGAAAAGCACTGAATTAGTTTTCTCACCGCAAGTATGTGGGTGAGACCAAGCAAAGGAAATTGATTTAAGTCTTGTAGCCAGACCCTAGAAAAAAAAGGCAAAATTTGGAGGTAACGTGTTTTGGGTAGGATGTTCGTAACATTTTTGCAGAAAGTAGGCGCCCCGATTAGTTATACTTTCCATTTCGTTAAGAGGGAAGGATGTAGAGATAAAAGCACATTAGTACGGTTTTGAAGGTTCCTTGTCTGGATTTCGCTTTGAGCGACGTACCACTCATGAAACCGAGCAAATGTCAGAAGTTGAGAAAGGTCTTAGGCACTTGGAATATAGTTAGGATAGTATTCATTTTACATGTGTTGGAAACACATCGAGCGTAGGATTTTTAGGACATAAGGTCAGAAGGATTAGTGGCGCCGATATAAGGAGATAGTTGTGAGTTAACCACAAGAAGATTGGGGGGTTGACTTTATGAAACATTGCATTTCCAGTTATAGGAAATCTTGGAGTTTGAAGTATTCGGGTTAGGAAAACCCAGATGTTAGTACCTGGTCAAGGCAATGAGGCCTATTGTTTAGAGAGAGTATTATGTGTCGGATGTTCACTATGGATGTGCAGATGTGCTCGGGTAAGAAGGTGTATGGGCACATTAGTAAGTCAATTTATTATACACATCCAGGAATAGAAGGGGGCGAGGTATATAAAACGGAAGATTAAGACATAAGGAGTTATAAGTGAGATTGAAGTTTGTTGGATGTAACTTCATAGGAGGCACGCGATAATCCAAGTGTATAGGTGCAACAAGAGTTTGCGCACCTAAGATAAGCAAGAAGACTGGTGGAAGTACAGAAATTTCCTTAGTGAAATTTCCTTTTGAGGGAGATCAGTTGTCCTGCGGTAGACGAGTGGACACCACTTAGAGTGTTAACAGGCTTTTTGAAACATTAGAGTGATAGTTATAGCCTCGTTCGTTATATAGGCGTCTATATAAGCACTAGGTGTGACACGTCGTTATTAGAGTTAACTTTATGACCGAGTTAGTGCGTTAGCATGTATAAATTTATAAACGCTTGGGGTTAAGCTAGTGCGCTAGAGCATACACCTTGAGATAGGTGGAAAATGGTAGGAGACCATCCTGTAGGTAACTTTTGACTTTGGGGTTCTAGGAGGTAGTGAAATTAGCGACCCTACGATGGTGGTGTAGGTTATATACGAATTTTGAGGGCGCGGTTGATTTTAGTGCGCGGTTGATTTTAGAGTGGTCGAGATAGTCAGAATAGAGTATCCGGGGCAGTGTTTAGGTTCTGGGAATTTTTGGTCTAATAGGGACTCATAAATTACTAAACGAGTTATTTTTGGGTTTATAAGCTTGGGGGAAGCTTTAATGGAACAAACAGCTTCTCGGAGAAGAAGTTGTCCAGGGCGATCGATCGATCGATGGCCCAGGGTCAATCGATCGATGGTCCAGGATTTTTGGCAATTTTTGTTAGGGTTAATTAAATGGGATTAATTTTGAATTTAATTAATTCTAGTTTATTTAATTGAGGATACAAAGATTAATTTAGGTCATTAATAGCTAGGCATTTGAGAAAACTTATAGAGGCTAGGGGGTGCTAAAATGGTGTGGCACTAATGAAGCCCTTATACTCTTGACTCACTTGAGTCTATATTGTATAAGTGTTCATCTAGATTGGAAATTGGGACAAAATTATGTCTAACCTAGAAACCAAAGAACCTCAGAGCTTGAATTACTATTTCATCTTTGATTGAAGAGACCTAGATTTAATTACCAACACTCACACACAGTAGAATGATTCATTTACATGTCATGTTGCATATTAGTGTGTGTATATATGTTGAGTGTTTTTAAATCCCTGAATTTGATTTTTAAATATTTTTTTGGGATTTTTTAAAACATTTTAAAATAAGGTTTTATTAATAAAACTTGGTTTTAAAAAGTTATGGGGTAAATATGATATTTTAGAAATATTGGTTTAACTCTCTAAAGTTGGTTTGGGTAGAAACCAAAAGCGGCAGAGACTTCAGGGTTTACTTTATAATTATTTTGGCACACGTTTTATCTCATGTTATTGGCCAACATTTGTCTCCCTCTGATTGGTTAGAAGTGTGTTTCTTTGAAGAGAGTAAAACTACGCCTCCTTTCAACCGTTGGATCATATGAAATCAACGATCTGCATGTATTCTATCATAATCCCTATGATTACCTTTTGATCCAATTAGAAGCATTTTAACGACCGCTTATCGTATGCCCTTGGATCTTAGTCAATCCATCTTGACTCAATCTGGACCCTTGTTTTTGGCCCTCGATCTCGAACCTTCTCAGCCTCCTATAAAAGGAGCCCTTTACTCAACTTTCTGAGACTTTTTTTATTTCGTCATTTGAGAGAAAATAAACAGAGAGTAGAGAAGAGAGAGAGAGAGAAACCAGAAGAGAGAGGAAGAGTTAAAAACCCTAACCCTAACCCTAACCCTAAATCGTCTACGCAGTTCAAACCAAATACAAACCTTCAAACCTCTATACTTTACCAAACACAACCTTGAGTGTTTGAGTGTTTTTGAGAGATGATTTGAGAGTTGGTTTGTTGCTGTAACCTCTTCTTCTTTGGATATTGTTTCCAACTTAATCATTTTCTTAGATCTGTTGTTCTAGTATATTGAAACTTTCAGATCTAAGTTTTTCATGATATATTACACTTAGTTTGCATGTTTGTTTATCATCTTGAGAAATATTTTGTTGATTCATTTTTTTGTAAATATTTTTAACTTTGAAATCAACAAAAATGTTTTCTATTTCTAGTTCTCTTGAAACAAGACCTTAGACCTAGTTTGGAATCACACTTGGAGGTTTTCAATCTCGAAAAACTTTTCAAAACTTTGAGATTGATTAAGACCTTGATTGTCTTCTAAGCAAGGTATCCGTGGATTCGGGGATTGTTTTAATGGTCAAAAGGGTTAAGTTTTGTGAGAAGAGAGAAAAAGAAAACTCACAGCATATAGACTTATTTGTAATTTTCTAGGACTGTTTGTACATGACAAGTGTGTGTGTGTGTGTGTGCATGCATGTGTTAGAAAGCACATCCACAAACATTTTCACACTACAACCCAAAAAGTGTTGGTAATAAGATCTTGAGATAAAGAGTCGACGTAAAGAGCTTGAACAAATTGGAGTTAACAAACTGAGAGTACAACATCAACAATCAGAACTGCAGAGAAGTTATAAGGACACCAGAGGGTACATTCCTAATCTTATATAGGTCTGATTTGTATGCATGTTTGTTATATATTTTGTAACTGTTAAATTTGTTTATAGTGGATTTTTGTTTTACTCCGTAGAGGGAGTCGTGGATGTTTCCTCAATTGGTGAGGTTTTACCACATAAAAATCTTGTACTTAATCTTCCTACATCTTCTCATCTCATTCTTGGTTGTGCTGGGTGTTAAAGTTTGTTTAAAACTGTTTTATAAACATGTTAGTAAAATCTTGAATAGATCTCGTACATACTGTTTTGTTAAACACATCTTGTGTTCAAATAGTTTTGGTTTTTCAAGAAAAGAGTTTCTCAAAAAAACATATCGGAGTTACTTAAATAGTTTATTTTTAATAAACGGCTTTAGTAACAGAATTTCAATTGGTATCAGAGCAGGATATACTTCTTTTAAAGAGATCCCGTGTTTCTGAAATTGTTTTCTGAAAATCAAATATGGACAAAAATGAAAGATTTGGTAACTTGACCAGACCTCCTATCTTTGATGGAACCAATTTTGCTTACTAGAAAGTAAGAATGATTGCTTTCATTCAAGGAACTCTGGGAGATGATGTCTGGGATATTGTTAAAAATGGTTACATTTTTCCTACAAAACCAGCCACTGAAGGAAGTAATGAGAGGGTTAAGAAAGTTTTAAGTGAGTTCACACAAGAAGAGAAACAAGTTTCTCGAAATAATAACAAAGGAAAGAATGCTATATTTATGTCTATAAATGAACATGACTTCAAAAGAATCTCATCCTTTACCACTTTTAAGGAAGCTTGGGACACTTTAGTTACTGCTCATGAAGGTGACACTAGAGTTAAAGCTACTAAAACTCAAATGCTCATTCAACAGTATAATTCCCTAATTATGTCTGAGACTGAGTCATTTGATGACTTCTAAATGAACCTGACTGATATTGTGACTAAATTGCATGCTAATGGGATAACTTATGACAGACAAGAAATTGTGTCTAAAATTCTGAGATCATTACCACAGAAATTTGATAACAAAAGATATGCTATTGAGGAAATGTGATATTAATCTCACTCCTGAACTACTCAGTAGTAAGTTAAGAATTGTGGAAATGGAACTGGAATTTAAGAAACAATTAACCCAGTCCCATAGGAAACAGACTAGTTCAAATCTAAGCTTCTCTTCTAAATTGATTAAGCCTGAGTTTAATACTTCCAATGATGATTCTGATGAGGAATGCGATATAGAGAGTTTGGACAATCAGATTGCCTTAATGTCAAAATAGTTTAAGAAAATCATTAAATTTAGAAACAACATGGCAAATAAACAAGGCAAGTTTAATTATCCAACTCCTTTCAATCACAGACCTCATGAGAAAAGCCATGATAAAAATCACAAGGACTCTCACACTACACCTAACAGAGACCTTAAGAAGATTGAATGTTATAGATGTGGTAAACTAGGACACATTGCACAAGACTGTAGAGTTAACTTGAACACTCAAAATAAACACACTAGGGCCAAAATTTGCAAGACATCGGATGATTCAAGTGAATCTGAAAATGAGGAACTTGAGTCATCTGATGTTTTTGACCCTTGCATGTCTTTCTTTGCCAAGATTATCTGTAATGATGATATGCCTGTGTTTGTTAATGAGGATGAATATAGTAATTCTACTTTTGATGTTTCGAATAATGTTGTTACTGGTTTAGATGCTTTGATTACTGAGAATATTGCTATTTGTTCCTCGGGGTGTGTGAGTCAAAGGGAAAGCGATAATGATGATGTCAATGGGTGTGTGAGTACAAAGAATGAAGCCCTAGGGGTCACTTCACATACTACACTTAGTGACTCGGACAATGAAGACCTCCCAGATATTCACACTCTCTATGCTAAAACTCTTAAGAAAAGCACTAGACTAGAAAAGATTGTTAAAGATCTCACTAAGAAGTTAGAAGATCTAAGCCTAATGGTTAAACTAAATGCTGAAGAGTATACTACCCAATGTTTGACTCATAAAAGAGAAATCAGAATGTTTGATGAAAAACTCAGAATTTTAAATGAAACAAATGAAACTCTGGAGAAAAAATACAAAGGGACATTGTTAGAATTGGAACAAACTAAAGAAAAGACAGCAACTGTTTTCAAAAAATTTACAAAATTTGAAAATAATTCAAAATGTTTTGATGAATCAAATGTGTTGCTGAATCAAAAACCATTTCTGATGATCGAACTGGAATAGGGTTTTGCCCCAATTTGAAAACATAAATAAAATCTTTTGAACCTATCAAGTTTGTGTCAAGTGGCAAAAGGCCTATTGAAACATGTCCAGACTTTCATTCTCTAAAAACTGAGTTTGATTCAAAACATCAAAATTCTAACATTGGGGAATCAAGTTGCTCTAAACATGAAAGTTCACCTAAGGCTAAATACGTATGCCCCTCTATTAGGAAGAGTGAGTCTGCATTCAAGACTGTCACACCTAGGAATAAAGCTCAACCTCAAAACTTCTCAAAACCTTTGTTTAGAGACTTTCCTAAGGAAACCCCAATCTTGAGAAATATTTATTTCTCTTACTGTGATATATACGGTCACTTTTTTTATAGTTGCTATGCTAGGAGACTAATTACACCTTTTTGTAGTTCTCCTATTTATCATAACTTTAACTATTTTAGAAGGAACCGAAACAATTATGTACTTCTTAGACAACCTGATAAAAACTCTAACTATAGGAAGAGAAAGACCAAACCTAAGAGAACATTTCCTAGAAGGAATCCTAAGCACTTTCCTAAAACAAATGCTCATGTTTTTCATAAAACTCAAAATCATGCGCAAAACATTTTTCAACAAAAAACTAATGCTCACAAATTTTATCAATTGAGAGCTAATAAGCGCAAAATGAAAACTAGAGCAATATGGGTTAGAAAAGATGATCTATTGCCTCAGATTAAGTGTAACATAGTTGTTACTGCTTTAAAAGATTAACACACATCATCTAGTTGGTATTTAGACTCTGGATGTTCTAAGCACATGACTGGGGATGAAACTAAACTTTTAAACAAAACCAACTTTGCTGGTGGTAAAGTCATTTTTGGTGATGGAGTTTCATCTCAAATCATAGGCAAAGGAACTCTCCAAGAAAATGGACTTCCAGTTCTAGAAAATGTCCTTTTAGTTAAAGGTCTTAAGGAAAATCTACTTAGCATATCGCAATTTTGTGACTCAGATCATACTGTTACCTTTTCAAAGAACAATTGCAAAATTTTAAATGATAAAGGTGAATGCATAATTACAGGATTCAGAACTCGTGATAATTTCTATACTGTCATGAATAAATCTAAAATCTGTAATGTTGCCAGAATGGATGCCAACGAGATATGGCATAATAGAATGGGTCATATAAATTATGATAACCTTAGTAGATTGACCTCTCAGGAAATAGTTAGAGGAGTTCCTAAAATCAAACCCATTCCTAACATAGTCCGTGGTTCCTGTCAAGAAGGTAAAATTGTTAAGGAACCTCATAAGAAAGTTAATGATATTCTTACCTCAAATCCCTTGGAGATCATCCATATGGACCTAATGGGTCCCTCCCAAACTGTTAGTCTTTGTGGACACAGTTATATTTTAGTTATGGTTGATGACTTAACTAGATTTACTTGGGTAGCCTTTTTAAAACAAAAGTCTCACACTTTTCAAACTTTCTTAAAAATTCTTCTCCGGATTGAAAATGAAAAGAACACTCAAGTAAATAGAATCCGTAGTGACAGAGGTGGTGAATTCAAAGACACTGGTATTATTGAATACTGTGACTATAATGGTTACAAATATGAATTCAGTGCTCCTAAGACTCCTCAACAAAATGGAATTGCCGAAAGAAAGAATCATACCCTTCAAGAGATGGCACGTGTTATGTTACATGCCAAGAATTTACCTAAGTATTTTTGGGTAGAATCAATTCGTACTACTTGTCACATCATAAATAGGGTCTATCTTAGAAAGAATTCCAAACAAACTCCTTGCGAACTTTGGTACAAGAAAAAGCCCAATCTTAAGTACCTTAGAACTTTTGGTATTACTTGTTATGTATGCAAGGATAGGGAACACTTATCCAAATTTGAGAGTCGAGGTGATAAAGATGTATTTTTAGGATACTCGCCTAACAGTAGAGCCTATCGATTGTATAATCTTCGCACTAAAACCTTGATGGAATCCATAAATGTAATTGTGAGTGACACTACTGTAGAGAGTAAGACTGGTGAATCAACTATTGAGGAAGAGCCTACAAACATTTTAGAAAATAACTCTCCTGAAATAGATGATTCATTACCAATTGAGACACCTGAAGTACCTAACTGGGTTTCTAAAGATCATCCCATAAATAACGTAGTTGGTAACCCTTGTGAGCCAGTATGTACAAGATCCCAACTAAGAAACTATGCACATTATGCATGTTTTGTTTCCCTAGTGGAACCAAAGAATGTAAATGAGGCATTGAATGACTCTCACTCGATTTCTGCTATGCAGGAAGAACTTCTTTAATTTGTCAGTCATGATGTTTGGTATCTTGTTCCTCGTCCTGATCACAAAAAGGTTATTGGCACGTGTTGGATTTTTAAAAATAAGTCTGATGAAAATGAGATAATCATTAGAAATAAAGATAGATTAGTTGCTCAAGGATACTCTCAAATTGAAGGAATGGATTTTAACGAGACCTTTGCACCTGTTACTCATTTAGAATCTGTTCGTCTGCTCTTTGCTATAGCGTGCCACATGCATTTTACACTTTACCAAATGGATGTCAAATCTGCATTCCTTTATGGAATATTGACTGAAGAGACCTATGTAGAACAACCTAAAGGGTTCATTGACCCTCAATATCCAAATCATGTATTTCGTCTCAAAAAGGCTCTGTATGGCCTTAAACAAGCACCTAGAGCTTGGTATGAGCGTCTTTCCAGTTTCCTCTTAGATAAAGATTTCAAAAGAGGTGGAAATGATTAAACTCTTTTTGTCAAACATTTTGACAAACACATTATTATTGCTCAAGTTTATGTTGACGATATTATCTTTGGATCAACTTCTCCCTCAGAAGTGAAATCCTTCTCTGAAACTATGCATAAAGAATTTCAAATGTCTCTTATGGGGGAGTTACAATTCTTCTTAGGCCTCCAAGTCAAAGAAAATTCATAAAGATTATTTGTATTGCAATCCAAGTACGCTTTATAGATAGTAAAGAAATTTGTCCTCGAGAGTGCTAAAGATTCCAAATCGCCCATGAGTACTATGTTAAAACTTTCTAAAGATGAAAATGGAAAATCCGTAGATCCTACTCTATATCGTAGTATGATAGGAACCTTACTATATCTTACTGCCTCGCGTCCTGATATTACGTATGCTGTGTGTGTATGTGCTCGTTATCAAAATAACCCTAAAGAGAGCCATTTGAATGTTGTTAAAGGTATCATTAAATATGTCAAAGGCACTCTAAATCTAGGACTTTGGTACACTAATGACACACCAAGCACTATAATTGGGTACACTGATGCTGACTGGGCTGGGTGTACTGATGATAGTAAAATTACTTCAGGAGAACGTTATTATATAGGTAATAACTTGGTAGGATGGAGTAGTAAGAAACAAAACTGCACATCAGCTGTTGTGCTCAATTACTGTGGCTTAAACAAATGCTAAGTGATTATGGTATTCAAGAAAACCAATTGCATCTCTATTGTGATAATCAAAGTGCGATTAATATTTCTAAAAACCTTGTTCAACACTCGCGAACAAAGAACATAAAAATTAGACATCGCTTTATACGCGAATTGGTTGAAACTAAGGAATTAGAAATCAATTATCTTCCTACTGATTTGCAACTCGCAGATTTGTTCACCAAACCTCTTGATTATAATAGATTCATTTCCTTGCGTAAATCTACTGGAATGGTTTGTGCTGAGTAATACCTTTGCTGATTATCCAAGTTTTTTTCCCTTTGTCCATTTGAGACAAAATGGGGGAGAAATTTGAGTCTCTAATGATTGTTTATATATGCTAAACAGCTTGATCTTAGTGATTATTGCAGGTTTCTGTACAGTCTTTCTCAACTGATGTAATAGGGTATTCAATTGTTAATAGTTGAGTTATGTACTTTTGCTTTCTAGGATTTGGGTAGATAGAATCTTTATAGGAATAGGTTTTTCTTATTTTTTTGTTGCCCTACGAGTCCTAGTTGACTCAAAGGAGATTTTGTCTCATATTTCCAAAGGGGGAGATTGAAGCCCTAATACTCTTGACTCACTTGAGTCTATATTGTATAAATCTTCATCTAGTTTGGAAATTGTGACAAAATTATGTCTAACCTAGAAACCAAAGAACCTCAGAGCTTGCATTACTATTTCATCTTTGATTGAAGAGACCTAGATTTAATTACCAACACTCACACACAGTAGAATTATTCATTTACATGTCATGTTGCATATTAGTGTGTGTATATATGTTGAGTGTTTTTAAATCCCTGAATTTGATTTTTAAATATTTTTTTGGGATTTTTTAAAACATTTTAAAATAAGGTTTTATTAATAAAACTTGGTTTTAAAAAGTTATGGGGTAAATATGCTATTTTAGAAATATTGGTTTAACTCTCTAAAGTTGGTTTGGGTAGAAACCAAAAGCGGCAGAGACTTTAGGGTTTACTTTGCAATTATTTTGAAGCGCATTTTATCTCGTGTTATTGGCCAACATTTGTCACCCTCTGATTGGTTAGAAGTGTGTTTCTTTGAAGTGAGTAAAACTATGCCTGCTTTCAACCCTTCGATCATATGTAATCAACGATCTTCATGTCTTCTATCATAATCCTTGTGATTACCTTTTGATCCAATTAGAAGCGTTTTAATGACCGCTTATCGTATTCCCTTGGATCTTAGTCAATCCATCTTGACTCAATCTGGACCCTTGTTTTTGGCCCTCGATCTCGAACCTTCTCAGCCTCATATAAAAGGAGCCCTTTACTCAGCTTCCTGAGACTTTTGTTATTTCGTCATTTGAGAGAAAATAAAAAGAGAGTATAGAAGAGAGAGAGAGAGAAACCAAAAGAGAGAGGAAGAGTGAGAAACCCTAACCCTAACCCTAAATCGTCTACGCAGTTCAAACCAAATACAAACCATCAAACCTCTATACTTTACCAAACACAACTTGAGTGTTTAAGTGTTTTTGAGAGATGATTTGAGAGTTGGTTTGTTGTTGTAACCTCTTCTTCTTTGGTTCTTGTTTCCAACTTAATCATTTTCTTAGATCTGTTGTTCTAGTATATTGAAACTTTCAGATCTAAGTTTTTCATGATATATTACACTTAGTTTGCTTGTTTGTTTCTCATCTTGAGAAATATTTTGTTGATTCGTTTTCTGTAAATATTTTTAACTTTGAAATCAACAAAAATGTTTTCTGTTTCTAGTTCTCTTGAAACAAGACCTCAGACCTAGTTTGGAATCACACTTGGAGGTTTTCAATCTCGAAAAACTTTTCAAAACTCTGAGATTGATTAAGACCTTGACTGTCTTCTAAGCAAGGTATCCGTGGATTCTGGGATTGTTTTAAAGGTCAAAAAGGTTAAGTTTTGTGAGAAGAGAGAAAAAGAAAACTCACAGCATATAGACTTATTTGTAATTTGCTAGGACTGTTTGTACATGATAAGTGTGTCTGTGTGCATGCATGTGTTAGAAAGCACCTCCACAAACACTTTCACACTACAACATGAAAAGTGTTGGTAATAAGATCTTGAGATAAAGAGTCGACGTAAAGAGCTTGAACAAATTGGAGTTAACAAACTGAGAGGACAACATCAACAATCAGAACTGTAGAGAAGTTATAAGGACACCAGAGGGTACATTCCTAAACTTATATAGGTCTGAGTTGTATGCATATTTGTTATATAGTTTGTAACTGTTAAATTTGTTTATAGTGGATTTTTGTTTTACTCCCTAGAGGGAGTCGTGGATGTTTCCTCAATTGGTGAGGTTTTACCACGTAAAAATCTTGTACTTAATCTTCCTACATCTTCTCATCTCATTCTTGGTTGTGCTGGGTTTTAAAGTTTGTTTAAAACTGTTTTATAAGCTTGTTAGTAAAATCTTGAATAGATCTCGTACATACTGTTTTGTTAAACACATCTTGTGCTCAAATAGTTTTGGTTTTTCAAGAAAAGAGTTTCTCAAAAAAACAGATCGGAGTAACTTAAATAGTTTATTTTTAATAAACGGATTTAGTAACATAATTTCAACTAAAAGTATATTTTAGGGGACAATAAAGAGTTTGAGGAATTAAAGGTTAAGGGTTCCTAAATTTGAGTGGGGACCGCTAAATTAATTTTTGAGTGCAGTGTAAACTATGAGTTCATGGAAAATAGGATCCATGACTTATTTAATTACGGATGTTCGGTACGAGTAACACCCGAGGGAGTATTTTAGCAAGCGATTTTATATAAATAATTGTGCACGTAGAAAATGTAATTGTATGGGGAATTAGTGAGTTAATCCTGTGAGGCGGCTAGGATGGAATATGGGTTATAGGCTAAAGATAAGTTAAGGGTATACTTATTAAATGGTTATGTTTTGGGATATTTGGAGAGTATATAAATCCTTAACAGCGATCAAGGTACGAGGTATAACTATGTAAGAGGATACTTATGGGATTAATATTTTAAGTATGAGAATACTTAAATACTTATGAGATTGGCAATTATAGCCATTTATACATTTGAGGAGTAAGGATTGTATAAGTATATATATATATATATATAGAGGCAGGCTCCTGTGCACACTAACTTTGCACACTAACTTTGCACATTACCTTTTAAAAGGGGTAAAAAAAATATTTTTGAGTTGATTTTTTTTTGTGTGATATTTAAACATTTCAAGGAACCCATATAAAAAAAAATCAGCTCAAAAAAACTTTTTTTGCTATTTTTAAAAAATCGGTCAAACTTTCGCAGTTTTTAAGCCCTTTAAAAATTGCGAAAGTTTGACCGATTTTTTAAAAATAGCAAAAAAAGTTTTTTTGAGCTAATTTTTTTTATGTGAGTCCGTTGAAATGTTAAAATATCACATAAAAAAATTGGTGTGCGCCAGCACTAAGTTTGCACACTTTTAAAAGGTAATGTGCAAAGTTAGTGTGCAAACTTAATGTGCACAGGAGCCTCCCTCTATATATATATATATATATATATATATATATATATATATATATATATACGATGTGATTATAGTATATATTATATACGATATGAATACATAGATATCTGTGTGTGATTGGTATATGTGTATTTTAGAGGCTGATTCCACAGGCTTTCCTTTGGACCAGGGTTGGAATAGCCAGATTATACATTTTTCTCTAGTGCGATCCTAGGAGGTTGCGCGATGTGGGTGAATCCCCTGGCTTGAGGAGCAGGGTGAGTATATCCCCAGGTCATCTCGTCCCGCGTTCGAGTACAATGTGTGTACTCCACTCGCAGGGGGAACATGACCGCCTCCACCATTGTGTATTTCATTTACCATGACCTTGAGAGAGTCTGGCTTGGTACCGTGGTATAGTGAATAAACCTGAATTTTGGATAGGCACTATGAAACTGCATCCTCGAAGTTATAGATCATTGGGATGGTTGTTGTACTTGTGTGTATCGTACATTACTTGTGTTTGAGAACAAATATATATATATATATATATATATATATATATATATATATATATATATATATATATATATATATATATATATATATGACTAGAGTAAAGAGATAAAAATGAATATAGATTAAATCTCATTCCGGGAGATTCTATCCGGATGTATATTGTGATATGTATATGAGAGTGAGTATGATAATGTATATGAGGATATGGGTATGTATATATATGTGTGTGTTATGTACTGGGGGACTAATGGATCTCGATGATCGACATTGCCAAATAGTAGTGTATCGAGGGGGTTCCTTGTTTGGATTTCGCTTCGCGAGACACCCCACACACGAACATGGCATAGTGTTGAGACTAGGGAGAAGTTTAGCCCCTTAGTACTCGAGTTACTTAGGACTTTAAGAGTTTGGGG
Organism: Sambucus nigra; assembly: GCA_949130495.1. Lineage (NCBI taxonomy): Eukaryota > Viridiplantae > Streptophyta > Magnoliopsida > Dipsacales > Adoxaceae > Sambucus > Sambucus nigra. The sequence goes on from OX422222.1 coordinate 376,536,161, forward strand.
GTGACGAGTTGAGTTAGGTAGGGTAGCTTGACTAGGTTGTTTAGAGGGATGCGATATGTGTGCACCAATAGAAGAGGGGTGAGGGTTATCTCATGGGAGTGCGATACCAATTTAAATATGAGATATAACATACTTTCATAAATAAAACATTTATGCACTTCCAAAATATTTTCACAACTCGGGCTCTGACCCGTTTATCTATCTTTTCCCACTTGCTATATATTATATATATAGGTGTCCAGACACATGGACGCCTGAATGATGATTCTTTCGAGTCAGACGTCTGATGCAGCAGTAGTGGATGCATGCGGGTTTACTGTAGACACTTCTATCCTTGTAATCTAAATAGGAGGTACTGTATAAACATCCGGGCTAATAACCCAACCACATTTATTTATTCTTTTACCTCCTTTTTGTGCAGCCATTCATTTTAGTTATATAATAATAAACTGAATGTTCGGTTATTTTATTTCATTCAGTTCTATTTATAACTATCGTGGATGTTTTATATTAAATGGTTTGGTTAAAAAGATTAGTTAGATAAAATTTTGATGCTAGCCTAATAGGTTTTAGTAATTAATTTGGCTTTCGACAGTGATACTAAGAATGAACCACATGAGACTCCTATTTCAATTAGGTACAGGAGTGATCGCTCGGTATTTAATTAAGTGGGGTGTCACACTTTGAACCCTTAATCTTTTGACAGTTTAAATCAACCTCAGGACATAATTTTTTATATGGATTTTTTCCACCTCCTACAGAGTTTTTGAGGGCTTAAATTTTTCATAAGAAGTCCCCTTCGTATTTGTTAAAAAAATTTCATCTTTAGAACAAAACAAATTTATACACCCATTAGATTTTCTTTAAGCCAAGTTCTAAATATATATATCCTTGCTTGGAGTTGTTTGGCATCGGATTCTACTCTACCTATCAAAGAGTTATTTGGGTTTGCTTCTACATCTCATAACAGAAGAAGACTTATTTGTAGCGGCGTTCCCACTCGGAGAAAGGCTTCACGTGCAGGTTGACGATTTTTCCCAAAAATCTTCAATGGTGGATTCCTAGGTTCCGGTGGAGCTCGGGATTGTCGTATAGGCAGAGGTGGTTGCAAAAAGATGTGTCGAGGCTTTAAGGAGTCCAGTCGAGTGAAGTAAGTCATCTGTCTTGTAATAGTAAATTCTAACCTAGTGGACTTAAGGCTAGGGGTCGTCCAAGGTTTTTCTAGTTGTGGGTTTTCCTTATACATCGGGGCGTAGTGTGTTGTGAATTTATTTTATCTTGCAAATCACCTAGAACGCATGATTAGGATTAAAAGAAAAAATATGTTTTAATTCATACTATTATTCAATTTGGTGCAAGAATTAATTTGCGTGAAATTTGGATTAAGTTAATTCAAGTCATTAATATAATTTGGTAAAATTTACTTAACCTAATTTTCGAAAAATGAATTAATCTTGTTAGGCAAATATTTAGGAATTGGGTTAAATTTCTTTTGGTATAAAAGTTAAATATTCACAAGTTTATTTTAACTTGATAGAAATTAAATTATTAAGTTATTTATGTGTTTGAACCATCCTATTCCACATTTTAGGAAATTCATATTTAATTTTAAAAGAAAAACTAAAATTGGGGGTCTACGTTTCCAACAAGTGGTATCAGAGCGGCATCACTAAATTATTGCATTTAAGATCCTTTTGAGTTTGTAAAATGGAAAAAATGCCTTTTTTAATATTTCCAGTTTTCGATGGTTCAAGCATGATTCCACATCATATGAGTAATTGCTTGCATATTAACATACACTAGTCGTGCCTAATGTTATATCCTTACTAGTTGTATATTTATTTGTCATATTCAAGTCCATGATTTATTATAGAAATTTTGCTGGAATTATGACAAGTTTATCTTTTGTATTTTATTTTTCATTTTTGAGTACAATATGAAAATACAAAATGATTTTTTTTTTTTGAGTAAATTTTTGTTTGGTTAAAATTTTCAAAAAAAAAAAATTGTGTGTGTATATTTGAGTTTTACACACCTTTTGTGGAATATGTTCGTGCTGCATCCTTCATTTCGCTATTAAGTGGCTAGAACTTTTGGTTAAAATTTACAATCCTTAAAATGTTCTCTATCATGGTTACATGGAGTAGTTTAAGTTTGACTCGCTTAATGGATTTGCTTTTATATGCCTTATCACACACATTCACGAGCTCTTTTGAATTTTAACTTCGCATGTATTCTTGAGCTTTGTGAGGTGTTCTCCTACCAATCTAGTCATCTACATATTATGTGACCAAGGAGGACTAGTGCATGTTAAAATCCGTTGCACGTGACATTTGTGTGATATAAAAAAATGATATATATACACGTGCGCGGGGAAGGGCTCCGAAAGGATACATTATCCTTTGCGAGTAAGCCATCGTTTGCTATGGACCTAAAAGAAATATGAGGTACAAAGGCTTAAAAGAATATGACATGAAAAGAAAATATGTAGCCACGACCTATATTTGTTTCGATTGATATAGTAATAAAAAAATAATATACTTATTTTGAGGGAGTTTGAATGGTATATCAACGGTTTGCACAATGTCCGTTTATCCTAGTTGCGCTTTCAATGTCATGACTCTATTGGTTTGTAGAATCACAAACATGCTAGGCTTGTATGCATTGTGTTTGTTTGTTCATAGATTTCAAATTATCCTATCACATAAGGCCAAATTTTAGTTGATAAAATTTTGAAATCAAATGAGAACTCCGTGAACATGTTTAAGTGATTGGGTTTTATTTCTTTAGTATCTATTTCACACCCCTTCACTTTCGTTTCCATATGACACATTTATGCCATAAGAGTGTGGAAAATATATATTATCTTATTTTGGGCCATTTGTGTGTTTATATCTATATATGCGTGCTTTTGCATATTTTTATATCTATTTTGTATACATATATGATATTTTTTGTTTGAGTCATTGTCATGTTAGCTAGTCCATTTATGCTTTTACTTCATAATTGGTATCTATTGTATTGCGTATTTTGTTTGATATCACATGCTTAGAATCGTATTTCTCAAATTGATATCATTTTTTGTCGCATCATAGTTAGTATCCATTAATATTTATTTTGGATTGGTTACTTTTGTTGTTTCCCATATGCCTTCATGTTTTTATCACCGTATGCACAATCGTATTTTCTTTCTTTTCCCATAATTATCCCTGATGCAACTTTTAGGGGGAGAAATGGTACTTAGTTATATTGGGGGAGAAATGAGTATTTTATTAGTTATATTACCTTTGTATCTTCCTGAACAAAAAGGGGGAGAAGTGGTTTCCATGCTTTTGTTTAGGAGATCTAATTTAGGGGGAGAGCGCTATCTTCTTAGGTTGATCATATTTGATAAATGGAGAATTAATTTAGGGGGAGTACTTTTTTTAATTGCATTTAATACTTTAATATTACCTACGCATTTAATGTTTTGTTTAAGTGTGCAGGAATTTTTTCTAGTGGCAACTTTATATCAGAAAATATAGTTATCCTTGGGTTGAGTCAAGTATTGTAATTTTCTATTTTGGGTGGGATTTTTTTTTGTCTAGTTGAGATTGACGGACCTTTAGGATTTTTTTTTTAGTTTTTGTCCCAGAATAGCCAAAGGGGGAGATTTGTAACGACACAAAATTTCAATTGAGTCTTAATGTAGTGTTGGCTCAATTTCGGACAAAAATATTTGAGTCATAGGATAGTGTTCATGTGTATCCTTCTAGCCTACATCGTGTTTGTTGAAGACGTAGCGACCAGATTTGTAAAGCTTCATCATTGCCAAGTTTCTATTGCCTCGTTTATACGTCATCAACTTGAAGATTACAAGGTCTCCAAAGGTATGAACACACTTATATATATATATTTAGGACCTTGAATATTTTACTTGGGTGTAATCATTATTGAAAACGACTTTTATTTTCAGAAAGTTATTTAAGAACTTTGAATAAAACATTTTTGGGCTTAAAATGAAATTTGACTTTTTGACATTTCATTCGAAATTGTCGTTCGAACGAAAATATCGTTCGAACGAGAATTTCGTTCTAATGAGTTTTGCCAAAAAATTTCCCTTTTGAACACATACTTTTCGTCAGAAAAATCGTTTTAACGAAATCTCGTTCGAACGAGATTTCTGGATGGGAACATTTTTGGCAGTTTTTGGCATTTTACCTCTACTTTGTCCCATCTAACTTTTGACAGTTTAAATCAACCTCAGAACTTAATTTTTTCTATGGACTTTTTCCACCTCCTAGAGAGTTTTTGAGAGCTTAAATTTTTAATAAAAAGTCCCCTTGGTATTTGTTAAAAGTTTTTCATCTTTAGAACAAAATCAAGTTATACACTCATTAGATTTTGTTTAAGCCAAGTTCTAAATATATATATCCATGCTTGAAGTTGTTTGGCACCGGGTTCTACTCTACCTATCAAAGAGTTGTTTGGATTTGGTTCTACATCCCATAAAAGAAGAAGACTTGTTTGTTGCAGCATTCCCACTCGGAGAAAGGCTTCGTGTGCGGGTTGACAGTTTGTCCCAAAAATCTTGATTGGTGGATTCCAAGGTTTCGGTGGAGTCCTGGATTATCGGATAGTCAGAGGTGGTTGCAAGAAGATGCGTTGGGGCTTGAAGGAGTCGAGTCGAGGGTATTAAGTCATCTGTCTTGTCATAGTAAATCAGTAACTAGTGGACTTAATGCTAGGGGTTGTTCGAGATTTTTCCCGTTGTGGATTTTCCTTGTACATCGCGGCGTAGTGTGATGTGAATTTATTTTATCTTGAAAATCACCTAGAACGCATGCTTAGGATTAAAAGATAAAATATGGTTTAATTCATATTATTGTTTAATTTGGGTGAAATTTGGATTAAGTTAATTCAAGTCATGAATATAATTTGGTAAAATTTATTTGACCTAATTTTTGAAAAATGAATTAATCTTGTTAGGTAAATATTTAGGACTTGGGTTAAATTTCTCTTGGGCTAAGAGTTAAATATTCACAAGTTTGTTTTAGTTTCATAGAAATTAAATTTATAAGTTGTTTATGTGTTTGAACCGTCCTATTCCGCATTTTAGGAAATTCATATTTAATTTAAAAAGAAAAACTAAAATTGGGGGTCTACGTTTCCAACAAGTGATATCCGAGCGGGATCGTTAAATTATTACGTTTAAGATCCTTTTGAGTTTTTAAAATGGAAAATATGCCTTTTTCAATATTTCCTATTTTCAATGGTTCAAGCATGCTTGCACATGACTCCTCTGTTGCTATATCGTATGAGTAATTGCTTTCATGTTAACATACACTAGTCGTGCCTAATTTTATATCCTTTCTAGTTGTATGTTTATTTGTCATATTCAAGTCCATGCTTTATTATATAAATTTTGCTTGAATTATGACAAGTTTATCTTTTGTATTTTCTTTTTCAGTTTTGAGTATGATATGAAAATACAAAATGATTTTTTTTTGAGTAAATTTGTGTTTGGCTAAAATATTTAAAAACTCAAAAAAAAAATGTGTGTGTATATTTGAGTTTTACACACCTTTTGTGGCATATGTTTGTGTTAAATCCTTCTTTTCGCTTCCATGTGGCTAGAACTTTTGGTTAAAATTGCCAATCCTTAAAATGTTCTCTGTCATGGTTGCATGGAGTAGTTTAATTTTGACTCGCTTAATGGATTCTCTTTTATATGCCTTCTCACACACATGCACGAGCTCTTTTGAATTTTAATTTCTCATGTATTCTTGAGCTTTGTGACGTGTTCTCCTACCAATCTAGTCATCTTTATATTATGTGACCTAGGAGGACTAGTGCATGTTAAAATTCGTTGCACGTGAGATTTGTGTGATATAAAAAATGATATATATATATATATATATATATATATATATATATGTGTGTGTGTGTGTGTGTGTGTGTGTGTGTGTGTGTGCACGGGGAAGGGCTCCGAAAGGATACATTATCCTTTTCGACTAAGCCATCGTTTGCGATGGATCTAAAAGAAATACGTGGTCCAAAGGCATAAAAGAATATGACATGAGAAGAAAATATTTATCCCTTACCTATATTTGTTTAGATTGATATAGTCATTCAAAAATAATATGCTTATTTTAAGGGAGTTTGGATGGTATATCAACGGTTTGCACAATGTTCGTTTATCCTAGTTGCGCTTTCATTATCATGACTCTATTAGTTTGTAGAATCATCAACATGCTAGGCATGTATGCATTGTGTTTGTTTGTTCATAGATTTCAACTTATCCTATCACATAAGGCTAAATTTTAGTTGATAAAATTTTGCAATCAAATGAGAACTCCGTGAAAATGTTTAAGGGATTGGGTTTTATTTCATTAGTATCTAGTTCACACCCCTTCACTTCCGTTTCCATACGACACATTTATGCCATAAGAGTGTGGAAAACATATATTATCTTATTTTGGGTCATTTGTGTGTTTATTTCTATATATGTGTGCTTGTGCATATTTTTATATCTATTGTGTATACATATATGATATTTTTTGTTTAAGTCTTTGTCATGTTAGCCAATCCATTTATACTTTTACTTCATAATTGGTATCTATTGTGTTGCGTATTTTGTTTGATATCACATGATTAGAATCTTATTTTTCAAATTGATATCATTTTTGTCGCATCATAGTTGGTATCCATTAATATTATTTTTGGATTGGTTACTTTTGTTATTGTCCATATGCCTTCATGTTCTTATCATCTTATGAACAATCTTGTTTACTTGCTTTTCCCAAATTTATCCCTGATGTAGTGTTTAGGGGGAGAAATGGTACTTAGTTATATTAGGGGAGAAATTAGTATTTTATTAGTTCTATTACCTTTGTCTACTCCTGAACAAAAATGGGGAGATGTTTTTTACATCCTTTAGTTTAGGAGATCTAATTTAGTGGTAGAGTGCTATCTTCTTAGGTTGATCATATTTGATAAATGAAGAATTAATTTAGGGGGTGTATTTGTTTTAATTGCATTTATACTTTGATATTCCCTATGTATTTAATGTTTTGTTTAAGTGTGGAGGAATTTTTTCTAGTGGCAACTTTATATCGACAAAGATAGTTATCCTTGGGTTGAGTCAAGTATTGTAATTTTCTATTTTGGGTGGGATTTTTTTTGTCTAGTTGAGCTTAACGGCCCTTTAGGAAAAAAAAATGGTTTTTGTCCCGGAATAGCCAAAGGGAGAGATTTTTCAGGACACAAATTTTCAATTGAGTCTTAATGTTGTGTTGGCTCAATTTCGGATAAAAACATTTGAGTCATAGGATAGTGTTCATGTGTATCGTTCTAGCCTGTGACGTGTTTGTTGAAGACGTAGCGACCAGATTTGTAAAGCTTCATCATTGTCGAGTTTCTATTGGCTCGTTTCTACGTCCTCAATTTGAAGATTCCAAGGTCTCCAAAGGTATGACCGCACTTATATATATATTTAAGACCTTGGATATTTTACTTGGGTGTAATCGTTATTGAAAATGAATTTTATTTTCATAAAGTTATTTAATAACTTTGAATAAAACATTTTGGGCTTAAAATGGAATTTGACCTTTTTGACATTTCATTCGAAATTGTTGTTCGAACGAAAATGTCGTTCGAACGAGAATTTCATTCGAATGAGTTTTGCCGACAAGTTTCCCTTTTAAACACTGACTTTTCGTTAGAAAAATCGTTCGAACGAGATTTCTAGGCGGGAATAGTTTTGGCAGTTTTTGGCATTTTCCCACAACTTTGTCCCCTCTAACTTTTGACAGTTTAAATCAACCTCGGGGCATGATTTTTTCTAAGGACTTTTTCCACCTCCTAGAGAGTTTTTCAGAGCTTAAATTTTTCATAAAAATTCCCCTTGGTATTTGTTAAAAAAATTTCATCTTTAGAACAAAACCAAGTTATGCACCCATTAGATTTTGTTTCAGCCAAGTTCTAAATATATATATCCTTGCTTGAAGTTGTTTGGCACCTGGTTCTACTCTATCTATCAAAGAGTTGTTTGGGTTTGCTTCTACATCTTATAAATGAAGAAGACTTGTTTGTTGCGGCGTTCCCACTCAGAGAAAGGCTTCGGGTGCGGGTTGACGATTTATCCCAAAAATATTCATTGGTGGATTCCAAGGTTTCGATGGAGTCCGTGATTGTCGACTGGGCAGAGGTGGTTGCAAGAAGACGCGTTGGGGCTTGAAGGATTCAAGTCGAGTGTAGTATGTCATTTGTCTTGTAACAGTAAATCCGTACTTTGTGGACTTAAGGCTAGGGGCCGTTCGAGGTTTTTCCCGTTGTGGGTTTTCTTCGTACATCGCAGCGTAGTGTGTTGTGAATTTATTTTATCTTGCAAATCACCTAGAACGCATGCTTAGTATTAAAATATGGTTTAATTCATAATATTGTAATCGATATTGATTCACCCTACCAAGAAATCTTCGGCAGAGGATGGCTGTGCGCGATGAAAGTCGTCCCACCTAACTACCATAAAAGCTCAAATGTGTGACTGAACGAGGAGTTGTGGAGATCAGGGGAGATCAGGCGATGGCAAGAAAGTGCTTTATAGCGTCCATCCGTACCAAACCAGAGAAGAAGGTTAAAGAAGTCATAATCAAGAACGAGGAACATGAGAGGCTAATGCCCTCCAAATAGCAACTAAAATATAGGAGACCAGGAGTGGAGGAGACTAGGCTCCTCCCCTCTGAAAGAGTTGTCGAGGACCAGGAGGAAGTCACAGCAAGTAGCATCTCGAATGAAAGAAAGTTCTTAATCGAAACCTTACTCATCGACCGTGAAAAGAGGTAGTTGGTCACCCTACTTCAGAGTAACTTAGATGTCTTCACATGGGAGCCTTACAAGCTGCTCGGGATTGATCCTAACATCACTTGTCATCGAATGTACGTCGACTTAGTCTTCAAGCCAATAGCAAAGAAATCTTGACGAACTGCTCTAGAGAAAGCTAAAGTAGTGGGGAAGGAAGTTGAAAAGCTGTTGGACGCAGGATCCATATGGGAGGTTCAATTCCCCAAATGGCTATCCAATCCAGTAGTTGTCCCCAAGGTAACGGGAAGTGAAGAGTCTGCAGCGACTTCGCCAATTTAAACAAAGCTTGTCCTAAAGACAACTTCCCACTCCCAAAAAACGATCAGCTGGTGGATGCCATGGTAGAACATGAAAGGATGAGCTTCCTGGACGCATACTCTGGGTATCACCAGATCCCTCTCCATGAGCCAGATCAAGACAAAACATCATTTATAACCACATTTGGGTTATATTGCTATAAGGTTATGCCCTTTGGGCTTAAAAATACAGGAGCAACTTACCAGCGGTTGGTCACTAAGATGTTCAAAGACCAAATGGGAAGCACTATGGAGGTCTACATCGATGACATGCTCATCAAGAAAAGGCTCAAAGATAACCACCTCTCTAACCTATCAAGTACCTTTAAAATCCTCAGGAAGTACTAAATGAAACTCAACGCAAGTAAGTGTTCCTTAGGTGTCCAGTCAGGAAAAATCTTTGGGTACTTGGTCAGCAAGAGAGGTATTGAAGCCAACCCGGACCAAATTGATGCTATCAACAGGGTGCAGCCCCCTCGAACAATAAGAGACATGCAAAAGCTCACGAGAATGCTCGCCGCCCTAAATCGGTTCATCTCAAAGTCTTCCGAAAGGTGTCAAACGTTCTTCCAGTTATTGAAGAAAAGCAAGGAGGTGGAGTGGAACGAAGATTGCTCGAGGGCATTGGAAGGGATCAAAGCTTATCTCATTAAATCGCCTTTTCTCCTAATCCCTCAAGAGAATGATTCCCTATAACTTTACCTTACAGTATCTATCCATGCTGTAAGTTCTGCACTAGTATGCAAAAAAAAAAGGATACAATACCCAGTCTATTACACGAGTAAAAACTTTTGGACGCCGAACAGTGATACTTACCACTAGAAAAGCTCGCCTTTGCGATAGTGGTAGCCTCGAGAAAATTGAAACATTATTTTGAATCCCATTCCATCATTGTACTTACATCCCACCCCTTTAAAGAATTCCTAAGGAAAGAAGACCTTTCAGGTAGACTGTCAAAGTGGCCAGTCGACCTTGGGTGATTTGACATTTAGTTCCAGCCAAGGACTACCATCAAAGGCCAGGTCCTCGCCAATTTCATCATCGAGTTTATAGGAGAGCAGCCTTGCGACCAGCCCCAGACTAGTCATTAGAACAAAGTTCCCCCCAGCATCAGGCATCTGGAAACTCTATATTGATGGATCTTCCAATTCTAGAGGGGAAAGAGTGGGCATAGTGCTGGCTACCGATGCAATTGTCGAGCAAGGAATCAATCTTGGATTTGAAGCCTCCAACAACGAAGTAGAGTATAAGGCACTGATCGCGGGCCTATAAAAGATGTAAAAGCTGGGAGCAAAGTGACTCTAAGTCTTCGACGACTCGCAGTTGGTATCCAACCAGATAAGTGGCGATTTCAATGCAAGAGATGAGAGGATGGTAGCCTATCCCGCCACTGTGAAAGGATTAATTGCCAACTTTGAGCACATCAGCGTCCAATAATTTTCTAGAGGACAGAACAGCCATGCTGGTGCCCGAGAAACCCTAAGCTAAGCAATCAACTCCGACCTAAAGAGGCCAATTCAGATCGATTTCCTTGCCCAGCCAAGTATCAACTAGATCAATGAACTGACGAATGTAGAAAGCGTTCTCCAGATCGCGACAGCCCCTAGTTGGATGGATCTCGTAGTAGATTATTTAAAAAATGGTTCACTTCCAGTAGATAAGAAGACTGATCATCAGATAAGAGTCAAAGCTGCTTGCTTTCACTTATCTCGTGAGGGCAAGCTGTACAAGAGATTTTTCACTGGCCCTTACCTCCAGTGCATTCATCCAAAAGACATCGAGTGAGTCGTGCATGAACTTTATGAGGGAATCTGTGGGAGTCATAGTGGGGGCAGTTCGCTAGCTTTATGAGCAATGAAATAAGGGTACTGGTGGCCGTACATGCAGAAAGACGTTGGAATATATGCTCGTAAGTGAAAAAAGTTCCAACTTTATGCACCTATGGTTCACCAGCCAGCTCGCGACCTAAAGTCACTTACTAGCCCATGGCCCTTCGCCCAATGGGGTATGGACATCGTGGTCCCTCTACCAACTGCAGTCAGTAATCTCACATATCTATTGGTCGCAACAGACTACTTCACCAAGTGCATAGAGGTAGAACCACTGGCAAAAATTAAAGATGCGAACATGATAAGATTCATGAGGAGAAACATCGGTAGTCGCTCTGGGATCCCTAGGACTATCATCACTGACAACGAAACCCAATTCGAGAGTGGCCTCTTCCAAGGTTTCTGCAGCGACCATGGGATCCGGTACTACTTAAGCTCTATGGCATACCCTCAGAGCAATGAACACGCTGAAGCTTCCAATAAAATGGTAATCGATGGGATAAAAAGGCGTTTAAAACGAGCCAAGGGAGTATGTGTAAACTAACTGCCCCATATCCTATGGTCTTATCGCACCACTCTAAGGCGAGCAACTGGAGATACACCATTCGCACTTACGTATGGGATGGAGGCAATTATCCCTTTGGAAGTTGGCCTCCCTACCATGAGATCTAGTCTGGTTGACCAAGGCCAAAATAATGCAACACTGCTCGCTGAACTTAACTTAGCAGATGAGTGAAGGGAATTAGCTCTAGTGAAAATAGTAGCCTACCAGCAACAAATAGCAAAGTATTATAACAATAAAGTCAATCCAAGAACATTCCAAGTTGGGGACTACGTCTTGAGGAAAATTCATGGCAGCACTATGAAGCCATCGGAGGGCAAGCTAGGACCAAACTGGGAGGGACCTTTCAAAGTGATAAGAGATGACCTACAAGGAGCCTACCACTTGGAAACACTGGAGGGCAGGGAGATACCAAGATATTGGAATGCATCCAACTTGAAGAAATTCTACTTGTAGATTTCTTTTTTATTTTTGCAAACTGAATGTTGAAATTTCAATACTTCTCTGATTAATGAGATTTGTTTGGTAGTAGCATTTTATGAAGTGTTGGTTCTCTTAACTACATTATAGTATATGCACCCTTTCCAAGCTACAGGCTCCCCTCTTAACATGCAAAACTAAGATCATGAGAAACTTATTGGCTAAAATAGCAAGGTCGATGTGTAATGACCCTCCTCAGGCATTTGTTAATTAACACAAATGACCTCCTAGCTTTCCACTGGCAATATATGAATCCCTACAGGGGACCCTTAGGCAACATGACCAACCCATGTTAGTCGCCAACATTGTATGACCCAAAAATCCTGCTCGGATAGAATATCTGATCCCAGTTGTATCCTCGCCATTGCCTCACTTAGGCCTAATGCAGTGTGACGACACGACCTAAAAGGTAAAGCAAGGCAGAATGTTACACTTAAAGCATACTGGAATGGGGTTATACTCACTCGACAACCAACTCTACCCAAGTCAAATCTAGTCCGCAAGAAGAGCCCAAGATAACTGAACAAAAGAATAATAAAGTAAAAAATAACACAACACATGTTTAATAGGCAAATTTCCCAAAGCATAAATGTTTTGTTACATCACCACATGTGCTAAGTGATTCAAACCCTAATGAGGACTAGGTCGCTGAGCGAGGTAGCTAGCTACTCGCGCTCTTCGGCCATTATCTGGGTGAGGAACAAATTCCTCCTCGATATCATTTGAACTTAGCTCTAGTAGCTGTCTTGGGATTGCATCTATTAGGATCCATCGATCATCCCTTCTAAATGGATTTGGCTCTAAAAATGAGGGAGTAATCTCATGTCTATACCAAAGGGCGAAGTTCTTGGGAACCTTTAATTCTATGAGGGCACTAAGCCACCCTCTAATGAAAGATAGTTCCTCAACCCCCTTCAACCTTGTGGGGAATCTGTTCAAGCCTAGTCATACCCATTTGCCCACACCTATCGAGGACCTTTCTTAAATAAGTACCTCAATAGGGTGACATCTCTTTAAATCCCAGCGGCTATCACGTATGCCTTGTGAACATCTCCCTTTATTTCGGAAATCTCCCTAGCTTAACCACTATCATAAGGCCGAGTTCATCGCCGAGTCGATGAAGAAGAACCACGTATAACTTGAGGGGAAATGCTCGGCGCATTATCCCTAAGGCACGCGACTTCCCTCCTTAAAGTATCATTCTCTTGTTGCAGGATCTCTCCTACTTGATTGATCTCCGAGGCATCCAAAATCTTAGCCTTCAAAGCATCCATTTCTTCTTAAACAGAGGCACCAACCTCCTCTATCTCCTAAAGTCTATCTTTTAGCTTGGCAACAAGCTCTGTCTCATCTTTATAGTCCTGGTTCCCCGATCTAAGAGACTTATAGATTTTTACAAAGGCACGACGAACTTGATCGCTCACATCGGCACCAAGAATTTGGCCTAGGCGAGAGGTAGCAGGAATATATTCATCAAGGTCAACAAACTACAAGTCATAAAAGCACAAAAAGTAAATATATCAACAGGTTCAGAAATCCAAAGATTTTTGTTCTCATTAAAATCAACTCAAATCAGGTACAAGTACATTTAATCAGAGGGAAGAAAAACAAAAATACAAGGCCCTCCTAAAATGACTAGTTGGCAACCTCAGTATGCTCTAAGGATGGTGGCCTCCTCCCTTTATCTACAGAAGCCTCATGTCCACCTCCCTCAAATGGAACAACCACCAGTTCTTGATCGATGGAAGCATCAGCAGCAGCGGTTGGAATAGCTAGAATGCCTTCATTGGTAGCAGGAGGAGGCACGCCCTCTATAACAGGTTTCGATCCAGGGTCGTGCTCGTCAAATAGAGGATAATCAATATCCACCTCAGCAGTGAGAAAATCCCTATCCCAACCTTTTTTGAAGTTGAAACGGCTGATGTAACCAATCTGAGCCTCGGCATCATCTTATGTTGCAAGCCACCTAGAATTATAAGATCTCTCTTTGATGGTAGCGGCCCTAGACTCCATCTTCTTGGAAAGATCTTTATTCTCCTCTACCACTTCTAGCTTGCTCATGCAAACTAAGTCATAGGACTACCTCAGCTCCTCTAGCTCTTTAAACGCTACCTCTTCGGATTTGTTAGCTTCAGCCAAGGCAAGATCAGAGGATTTCGGAAAAACGCTAGAAACCTTTAAGCTCACCTCTAAATCAATATTTCTCCTTGCCAGCTCGTTGCGGCTTCGATAAAGGATGGTGAAATCAGACACAAACTGCAGAGAATTAAGAAAACATTAGAGAAAAAAGGTATAGAAAAGAAAACTGTAAGAGTAGAGAAGTAAAAATAGACTTACCAAGGCTAGACCCTGACTCTCCTTTAGGGCTAACTGGTCGATCCCCATGCTTACAACCTCTGGAAGTTTGCTGGCAAGACTGCTCTCTTCAGCACTGTCGAAGCCAGCTGAGGAGTAAGAGCGACGGAAGCCCCCTCAGCTAAAGTAGACACGGGCACCAAGGACTATCCTTTTTGTCCTTGCTTCTTCTCTCATCATTTCTTCTTCTCTCTCATTATCTTCCTCTTTCTTCCTCTCTTTCTTCTTCTTTTTCTCTCTCTCCCTTACCAACGCCTCCTCTTTTTTCTTCCTCTCCTTTTCATGAGCCACAGTTTGGGAGCTAGTGGCAGTATCCCCACTCCCAGACTTCTACTTCTTCAGCATGCGAGCCAGAGTAACATTGTCCTCATCATCATCTTGGATTAAGTTATTCCTAAGGGGAGCCATAGTTTCCTCGCTGGAACTTTTTGAATTCTCTGAACTCTCCTCTGAACTAGAAGATCCCTCACCACTCGAACTCTTCTTACTAGAATCGCCCTCAACTCCACCTTTGTCACCCCCTACATTGCCTTCACCAGAGCTACTTTCCTCCTCATCTAATTGGATTAGATCAGTAGTGACCTCCTCTAGGATGTCCAAGTGAGGAATGATATCAGCAGGATGGGTAATGAAGCTAGATCCTATGTTTTGGTACTCTATCAGGAAAGCAACTGACCTCGAGTGATCGCCATCAGCCAAAAGTTCCCTTCTCTTCTAAGTTTTTATTAGCTCAACAACTCAGATTTTTCTAAGAGAAAGTTCCAAGTTCTTCTCCTTCACTGAAAATAGAAAAAAGAGGACATAAGAGAAAAAACACACTAACAGAAAATCAATGAGCAGAACAAAAAAAAATATCTACCTATGTACTCCTCCCCATAAAAGGGAATCTCAGGTACCCTATACCTAGTCTCCCCGATCTGGGGAGGGAACTGTCAGTTCTTGGCGATGAAGCCTTTGTGCTAATAATCCTTATGGGAATTAGGTAGATTGACTACCAACACCCTGTCAGGAGTCCTTGCTTTCAGATAGAGGAGACCAGGGCTCGTTAGAGAAAAGGTGTAACAATAATAAATTTCAGCAAGACCTAAATTGGTGCCATAAATCTGATTGATCCTATGTACACCGTTAATAATTTTCCAAATATTTGGAGAACATTGGGCAGGAAATATATAGAAATAACTAAAGAAGAGTAAAAATAAGCGATTCGGGGGAAAGGTTAGACCCCCCTGAGGCAACAGCAGACCATGAATCCAATGTCCATCCTCAATGTCTCAAACATTGTGAGGAACAAGCGCACATTCAATGTCCACCCAGTTAGGGATGTTGTAGAACTCCCTAAACTCATTTATTGATATATTAACTATTCTTGTCATAAATAAACCCTAGTAGAGATAGAAAAGAAATTTCAACATAAAAGAAAGAAGAAGAAGTTTGGAAGACTTATGAAGTAAGAATCAGCTTGAGACAACGTGAAGCCACAAGCAAGGAAGATGGAAAGACAAGGAAAAGCTCAAAGACGAAGGGTGAGACTTGGAAGTGAGAAGACGCACTAAGAAGCAAAAGATGCCTTGAGAGTGCAAAACTTGTGAAGCGACTTTAGAAATGACTCCTTCAAATAGTTTTAAACCCTCTCAATTGTGATGCATGTAGAACGAAGTAGATCTTTCACCTAAATCTCTTAAGAAGAGACGTTTCACTCCCCAAAGCTTCACTCAATTCACACAAATGCCATCAGAGCTATTATTTAAAATTATTGAGCCCAAGTTGTGACCCAAATTTTTTTAGGGGCAATTATGGGTACCTCGTCCCTTATTGTAGGCCCAAAGAAGTAGTCGAACTGAACCCTATTAAGAATAGGAAGAGTCCAGACCAAACTCCAAATCCTCAAACGCAGTTGTTCAGTAACAACCCATCCTGTTCCTAAAATCTCTCACGATATATTCTAGGGACAGTGGGATGACGTGGGAGTGCCCAACACGCCCACTCTCCGAAGTTCACATGTATAAATACTATATCTATGGCCCAGGGAAAAGGGCATGTAACAAAAAAAATTACTCCCCAAGAGAAAAGAGAAATACAAAACTGAGAACACCACTGTGGACGTAGGCAATTTGCTGAACCACGTATATCTTGTGCTGTGTGTGATTGTGATTATCCTGACTCATGTTCTTTATTTTTCTAGTGATTGCATTTACTTATAATTTGTATTGAGATTAATTGTGACCACAACAACAATACTTCTAGTCTATCCTGGACGTCGTTTAAACAATATAATTAATTCTATAAAGGCTCATTTAATATAATTAATTTTCGAATCTAAATATTGTTAGACATAACCAAGTACAAAATTTCACTACCTAAAATTTAATTTCTTCGTCACCATCTCTTTACTTGATGAAGAACCAAGAATAATAAAGAATTATTGTATAAATATGCAACAATAATTGATAATTAGAAACCTATAACATAAATTAAATTATTATAAAAGTGAGGGTCAAAATTTTTGAAATATTAAATCGTGTGTAATTTAAGTCAAATTTTTTTATAACAAATATAAATGTAAACATTTGAAAAAATTTAGACAAAATATTCACAATTTATAGGACAATCCACCCTGTTTAAGAAATAAAAAAAATACTCCAACAACAAAACTTATAGTCCATAACAATAATACTAGTAGTCCATCCTAAACCTTGTATAAAAAAATCACACTTTTAACTCTATTATTGGAAATAACACCCGTGAAAGGCACGGTAATAACATGATGATTTTATTTATTTATTGTTGAATTGGTGTTATTTCCAATAATTGACGTAAAGGCATGATTTTGTGTTGTGTCGTATTCGTGTCAAAATTGATCCAAAATTAACATGTTGTGTTCGTGTCAAAATTAAGAGTCATGTCAGGCACGTTATCATGATTTGTATCTTATCGTGTCAATCATATTTTTATTATGATTATCATGCCTATTTTTTTCTAATTGAGCATAAAATTTAAGTAACCGTGTTAGTAATGTTTTATACGGGTCGTGTTCATGTCATGTTGGGCTCGTGTGAAAAAAACTTATCATCTCATGTCGACCTGAAAGACAACCAAAACACGAATTGTATCCCTTATATATAGTAAACATGATAAAGGTTGAGAAGGAGAAAAAGTCAAACTAATCTACTACCAACCATTTGTTGGAATTCAAACACAACTAAGCATAGAAATAACAACAAAGTATTATAGGAAAAAAATAGAGGGATAAAGTTATAGCACTTGAATCGCTAATAGAACAAAATAGGGAAGAGAACAAATAAAAAGCACAAATGCAGTGATACACAATATCACAGGTTTCTCAGTAATAAATTTAAGAAAATGAAAATTAGCCCCTAAACTCACAAAATTATTAAAGAC
Source organism: Sambucus nigra (assembly GCA_949130495.1). Lineage (NCBI taxonomy): Eukaryota > Viridiplantae > Streptophyta > Magnoliopsida > Dipsacales > Adoxaceae > Sambucus > Sambucus nigra. The sequence continues at coordinate 376,553,923 of OX422222.1, forward strand.
TCATTCTAACTAACTGAATTCCTAAATTTACTAAATCATGCCACCAAATTGGAATACTAGACTAAAAAGAACACTATACCATCTATAAAGAAATATAATATATATAATACTCTAAAATATTATACAAGAGTTAAGGCTCCCTCTCAATTAAGGTGTCCACGTGGCACTTCTATAATTAACTTCCACCTTTTTTAGTCTCTTTCTCTATCTTCCAATATATAACCGAAGGGACAAAGACCATTCTCATTCTCTCCTTTTAAATATTCACTTTCTTCTAACCTATTTATCTCCCCACCATTTCCTCACTCATTCAAATTTTACCAAACATTTTACCTATGTCCTCTGCATAACATATATTCTTTAAATTGTGGGAAGATAATATCTCTGCCTTTCCACTCATGTAGATCATCATCGACCATCGACACTCTCTAAATATATTGACCCATCAGTGAACGGATTTCCAACAAGTGTTGTTTTAATTCCTCATGAAATTTGAGTTCGTGTATTTTATGCTAATATAGTTAAAATTTATTTTGTTAAATGACATAGTCAATATATATGTATGAACAGGTAATTGAACATCTCTCAATTGTTCAGTGATGCATGTCCCCTGCTCAATGAAATGCCAAGTTTATTATACCATGTGTTTTGGCCAATTTGAACGGTTATGTGTTGCTGCTGGTTATTTCCTATTTTCAGTGGGTGCCATGTTTGGATAAGTGATAAGATTCGGTCTCAGATAAGTTTCGGGTCCTACTTCTGTTTGGAGGCACTTGATCTGACCCACCTATCTTTCCTATTTTCTTATGTTTGGGTTTCCCTTGAGTTGCTCTCGAGTTAGATTCCATTTATCCAATGCTCGGTTCGTACCGTGATTGATGGGTTTTACCAATTTTTGATTTGGAATGTTGCTTCAATTACACATACAATACATTTGATCAATTGTCCAGTTGAGATTTTTGTAATTTTGTTCAGAATTGATATTCAATTACAGGTTTTATACTCGATTAAACTAAAACTAAGTCTTATTTTTATATTCTATTAGTAATATACTTTCATTGAAGAATAATTTTTATTATTTTTTCTTTAAAATTGATTGATTACCTATTTATGTCAATATCTGATAAGAAATGGAACCAACAATATGGTTTCCTTATCTCATGAATTTATATATGTTTTACGTTATTTGCACTTATGAATGGTAGTGTTGAACAATGTGATTTTTACATAGGATTTCATGTTGTAAGTTAATACTAATAAATCTAATTTTGGTTTTTTGCACTATCTCAGCTGCAAAGTTACATTTACATTTTTGTTTCCCTAATAATCCCTTTATTTTCTAGTCACTTTCCCTAGAAAGTTTCTTTCATATTTTCCTAATAATTCATCAGATATTTTTGCTACGCTAACGTATAATGCGCGGGTTTTCAACTAGTATATGATATAATGCCAACTAAACTATTACTATGCATTTTTCAGCCTTCACCAAGGACTGATGGTAAAAAAATTAAATGTTCCCTTCATAAAAACTATAATTCCAACTAAATTATCACGATATAATATAGTACCACAATTTATTCCATGAAAATGATAACATGTGTCTTTGAGAAGTTTCCCTTCATGAAGTGAAATCACGAGTAAGTGCGGGGACAAAAAAACACCTTTAGTGGCTCTATTAATCAAAATATAATCATAATTCTATTTGTGGTTCATTAATAACCCAAAGAATTAAAATCAATTACTGGGAGTCCCAAGGAAGCTAAATGTAATTATTGAAGGGAATTGCAAAAGTTGTCCTTTTTTTTAAGAATAAATTATTTCAATTGGTAACAAAAAGTTATTATTTGGACACTTCTACACGTGCAATGAAATTCGGTGAGACAACTCTGCTAATAATAAAGCATGCATGCAAAATAGGCCAAAATTTAAATATTATCGGGTCTAAAAGTACAAAAACAATTACAAGTATATGCAACATAACAAATTTGGTTAAAGCATAAAATGTTAATTAAATGTCTAAAATAAACATTATGATAATGTTACATCCTTAGTTAAACTATGAAATTAAGCCCCACAAAAAATAAGAAAATATATCAAATATTCACACCACATTGGATCCACCACGAGCCTTCAACAGTGATTCGAAACAAAAATAATATTTTTCCATTGATAATTGAAGTCTTGAAATTCGAAAAGTATGGTTAGAAACATAATATCACTTACTTGTGAGTGAGTACTAGTGAGGAAATGAGTAAGTAATAGAATGGTGGAAAGTATTACACATATAGTTGAGATGTTCTCTAAATTCAAATAAGTTCTAGATCAATACAAGTCTTTAAATATTGGCTCATGAGATTGGAAGTTCGATATTTCTTCTTCGGGTTTTCTTTTAACTCATTTGACTTAAAAAGAATAACATATGTTGAAAGGACCTTCAAACCTAGGCTTGACGGATCTTCTTGGCCATACAAATAGACCTTTTTAAAAAACTTCCATTTATCCAAAACCTTATTGGAAAAAGAGTAAAGGTCATCAAGAGTTTTAACTCGATCTCTATAGTAATATAAGTCAGTAGCAAGTTTGTTGATCCTTTGATTGAAAGAAGGATAAGATTAAAGAAAAGATGTAATATGGGCTCTGGGTACTCAAGGCCATTTAAATGCCCAAGAAAAATTATTCTTGGCCTGGCCTTTCAGCAAAACAGAGAAAGGAAGGTGAAAGATTATTCTTGGCTTGGCCTTTCAGCAAAACAGAGAAAGGAAGGTGAAAGAAGGCATGGAGGACTTTAAAGGCTTTACTAAAATCATTGGAAGGGGAAGAATACCCTAACTAATGGTGGACAATATATAAATAACCATTAACATAATGCTCCAAATCATTGATGGGATCCCTTAGTAAATTATAAGGTCGGAGAGGGGATCGGTGGATAAGAAGGTATCGGTGACCAAGTCTTCTAAGGCACTCAAGTCAAAACTATCACAAGATAAGATGAAATAATTATATGTACGAATCGAAATAATATGGTATGAAGTCTGAATAATTGTGCGAAAGAGATAATTAACCATGCCACATATATGAGTGTCATAATTTACACAATACCATGTAGCTAAAAGATTCATATATTCATTGGCATCCTCTCAAAAGGAATAAAAAGGTTTGATTGATCTTCACCAATTATAAGCGCCCAAGATCATGAATGAATGAGGGTTAAGCCATATGTGGCAAGTATACAAGGGGAAAATATGAGTGTTTAAGGGTATGATTAATGCTCGGATCATCAAGGAATGGAGCTAAAAAGGAATAACAATGAACCAAAGTAGGTAGGTGACTCTTCTTACCAGGTCCTTTGAATTTAGTCTCAGCTACTTCATCTTCAACCATTGGCTTATCTAAAACTGCAATACTGTCAACTACATGCATGAATTTTGCACCATTGGCTCGAGATCTATTTACAAGAGTCAACGAAATATTTTCCTTAGAAGAATAAGGTAAATAAATAATGAGATCATCCCAAATGTTAAAAAGTCTAAAAAATACGTCCTAACATAATTGGTAATAGGATCTGTTGGGACTTTTAAAGACGGATTCACTACATAAAATCCATTTGAAATAGGGGGAAGAGGGATAAGAAGCTCTAAAATAAGATCAAGCTTGATAGGATATTTTATTGTTGCTGCTGGTTAGCACCAACAGCAATAACAACCCAACAATTTTTGTTATTTTTTGTGGAGTTTAAGGAGGAGATAAACACATGAATACTCTTGGACCTAGAGCCATTGTTCTCTTGAGAAACAACTGTCAAATGCAAAGAAGATGGAAGGAAAAGAGACAAAAATCTTAGGCAAAGACAATAATGGATGGAAATAGGGATCATCTCATTACTAAAAGACGTTTACTTATGTAACATTGACTCAGAATAACGATGACTGAACGTTGAATGGTGTGTAATATTTAATAGTCAACTAATTATTTAAAAAAAATATCAATTAGTGCGGGGGGGTATGTTTACACTATATTATCATTGTCCAATGAGGTTTTACCATACGTAATTATAAATCAATAATCGCAGCATAAATGTAATGCACTATTTTAATGCGAACGACAAGACAAATGTGTAACATTTGTGAAAGATTTGGTCGTGAATTTTAGCACTAAGATGACGATTATAGGGGGAGTTAAGCACCTAAGATTAATGATTTAATTGGGTAACCGACTAACAGTTACATAGCAGTTTCATGACAAGGAATTCTATAAATAAGAAGTGACTCTATGGTAAACGAAAAGCAAAATCTCTTAACGAAAAACTACATTCACTCATTCTATCAAAAAATTTCCCTTTATTTTATTTATTTTTTTCATTTATTTACAACTTTTCTTTTGTTAAAAAACGTTTGTAAGGTAGATTGTAATTATTTTTACATAGTATTGAAAGTTAATTTTCCTTTACAAAATTAATTTTACTTTCATTAGTGTAATTTTTCTTTACATTCCATAGGCTAGATGCTTATTATATTAAATGTAAATCTCTTTTATATTTTTTTAAAGCAATAACTTTGTATGAGTTCATGCAAACTACTTTTTAGTCTTTAGTTTTACCTATTTACTATTATTTAGCACTCACGTTCAAGTCTTCACTAAGGGAAGCACAAGTTTTCGTAATTGAAGTATGGAACGGTACTTAATTGCCTGATTATTGCAAGTGTAAGATAATCAATTAGTTGGCAAGAAGATGATTTCATCTAGCATGCTCGCAATTAATCAAAATACACAAACTAAAGGAGTAACTCAAACAAAAAAAAATAGAAAGGTTCATAGGAAAAATGTCAGAACATATTTTATATTTTCAACATTGTTGTTCCAATATCTTTTCTATTTTTGGTCTTTTGTGATCACCTTCCATTCACCATGTTTTTTTTTTATTTTAGTCTTTACTATCATTATATTTTTCAAAGTTTTGTTAACCAATTGTGCATTTAAATGACTACAACCAATTATGCCATAACTAGTGCATAAGTATGTTTTAATTTATATATATATTATCAGACTATTTTACCTATTTTAATGCACATTGGTATGGGTTTTGGTGTGTCATTATCAACACATATTTTTTATAACGAGATCTACTAAAAAATCATGGATGTCCATTAATCTATTTATGTGTGAATGTGAGTGTGTGTGTGTGCATGTGTGGACATATGTATATGACAACATATTTGTGTATATGGTATGATGATCAAGATTCGTTTCCTGCTCTCTTTTCCTCTCTACACCTCTGGTGCCTCAATAAGCCTACAAACTAGGGGTGTAAGCGGTACAGTTTGGTCGGTAAATAGTAGATACCAATACCAAAACCAAACTCTGGATGATGAAACCAAACCGTACCAGTTTACCACCCAGTACAGCAAAATCAATACCAAAACCAAACCGACCGGTATTTCGGTTTTTTTGGTAATTTCGGTTTTTTCTGGTTTCGGTAAATTCTTGTTTTTTCTGGTTTTTGGTTTCGGTAAACAACACTAAAAACCCTAAAAAATCAAAAACAAAACCAACCAACTTTTTTAAATATTAAATCCAAAACCATCTTTTTTCTTAGTTTGATAAATTCGGTACGGTACGTTAATTTCAATACGTTTTTTTCTGGTTTCGATAAATTCGGTATGGTGATTTCGGTATGGTTTTTTCTGGTTTCGATAAATTCGGTACGGTAATTTCAGTAAATTAGTTTTTTTAATATTAAAACCAAAACCAACCAACTTTTTTACGATAATCTCGATTTCGGTAATACCGGCTTCTGGTATGTTAATATATGAAACCAAAACCATTTTTTTTCGAACCAAAAGGGTACGGTACGGTAAAAACCCGTACCGCTTCCACCCCTACTACAAACTACTACACAACTGTAAGAATTTCAAATTGATTCTCAGTCGCCCGATCATCAAAAGTAGCAAAATGATGATTGGACATGAAAATATATGATCGATTTTCTCTTATCCAGGTAATAAACATATCGTGCAACAAACGGTGTATTTTTTAGTTGAATATATATATATATATATATGTGTGTGTGTGGGGGGGAGGGGGGGGGGGGGTCTTGATAACATGTGTCCTAAGGACATACACTTGGAAGCCAAAAATAATAGGGATAAAGTTCCAACAAACATTTAACAGAGGACATATACTCATGTAGAGTTATTATAATATAATATTATATAAAGACAGAGTCTCCCCCATTTTATGTGATGCGTGGCTATAATTATTGGATCTAAGCATTACTACATTTTTTATCCATCCTTCTCTAATAAATTTTTTGTCTCTCTTTATTCCTTAAATAACCCTTTGGAAGCTCTCCGACTCATTAGTAACGTCTTTGTTTCCTTTTCCGCCCCTTTCACTTCCTCACAGTTATAGACATTAAATATTTTATTATAAACATTCCTCTCCCAATTCTCCCCTCCACAGATAAGATAGTTCTTTTCATGGATCCATCTTCTTTTTATCCAATCATTAGATCATCATTATTGTAGTCTGGCAAGGATTTTTTTTAGGATGAGAGGGATATTTTCTCTAAAGATTTCTTGAAATGTAAGGGAACGGAGTTAGACATAAATACGAGCTTACCATTCACAATTTTTGACGTTTAAAGCTTTTTTTATTAAAGAATCGTCTTCCTCGAGAATGGACTTTGACACAAGCTCGTGGTGAAGTGAGGGGTTATGAACATTATTTTTTACTAGGGGTATGCACAGTTTCTCAATTACTTTGTTAGATTAGTTGCAATTTTGGATTTTATTTAGCTAAAAAGGTTAGTATTTTTTTTATTTTGTAATTTTATTTATGCCTAAAATCCCAATTTTCATATGACAATTCCAAGAAATAAGGCAACAGCTTAAACAAATGAGGCAAGGTTGGAGAACCTGGCCCAAGCATTAGTGTAATTATAGATTTTTTGGTGATTTAATATTTAGGGAAAAATACAGCAATTCTAAAAATCTTTGTAATTATTTTTATTGTCACAATAATTATTATTGTTTTTCATTGGTAATATGTATTATCAAAGAATTGTTGCAAGGTTAAGACGCTTAGTAGAATTGGTTTTCTATTTTCATATACGCTAAACCGAATGGTTGGTTTTCCAAATTCACCTAACTTTCATAAAGTTTCATGATTTCGTGACATATGTAGGTCCTTTTTCAATATTGAGAAGAGTGCGATTGTGTTCAAATAAAGAAGTTATTTAATTAAACACAATTTTTATTAATTAAGTCATAAACATGCATCTATGTGTGATTGATGATCATAAAATCAAGTAAGAACATTCAAACAAACACAAGTGAGGGAAAATCCCCCAACGGGCAACACCTTTTATTTTCACTATAATTTTGTAAGAAAACGACTTACACGGATTACAATGAAAATATATGTGACACAGAAATACCCTCGGGTGTCGGTTCGGATGTCGTCGGCTGGAACTATCCCTTTCTAGTAGGACAGCAATGAAGAACAGAACGGCTTCCACACAAATTACTCTAGATGAGCAAATAATCCTCTTGAAGTTTTAAAGATTCACACACATATATGTGAACGGTTTTGTGAATCAAAAAGGTTTAGAAAACCTTAAAAAGATGAAGTCTTATTATGGACAGTTTTCGCAGAATTTTGAGATGCCAGATAAACATGAAAATCGTGTAGCAGGTGAACATGTATTTATATGAAAATCGAGGTGGTGGCTCGTTCGAACGAGATAGCCATGTCGCTCGAACGAAGGACAGATGTCGTTCGAACGAGATCGCGCGACATGCCTATCTCGCACGAACGACAGTCAACGTCGTTTGAGCGAGCTCGTCGTTCAAGGCACTTTGCTTCTACACTTAGAAAAAATTCTGCTTTTGATAAAAATCAATCCAGACTTCAAAATAATTTTCAAAAAAATTCCCAAATATTTATGTAAATATTAAAGCTCCAATAAACCATTTTACCGATAAAGCGTAGTGGAGTAGTGGGAATGAGTTGAGAAACACCTCGCATGTAGCATGATGCATGTAAAGACACCGGATGCTTTGAATTCGGATAAAGGTCATCGAGGATGATCGTGTTGACGTGCCGAATGTAGCGGTATCAGACATACAAACTGTGATCTAAGAAAAAATAGAAAATTCCTAGATTCTATCCCGGACCTTTATAAAATTATGTTCTTACAAATATCCCCCTATGTCTATGCCGATACATACATAAAAAATCCGAATTATGCAATCAAATTATATACAAGATAATATCCCCATTAAACCCTCAAACTGAGAATACTAAATGACATGTCTTCCAAATTTTCTGCTCTTCAGAAAACTTCCACAGCTTTTCTCATCAGGGTGTGTAATCAAATAATGAGCAATGTTGTACCTACACACATGAGAAAAAGCAAATACCCATGACAAGCAACAATTTGAAATATAATGATATGCAAAAATTGATGATCAATTAAGCTTAAGAAAATCATTCATAAATCAACCAAACACCAAAACAATTATCCTCCTTAATTCTTCTCCCCCTTTTTATGATGTCCCCAAATAGACAGATATGAGAAGCATAAATGAATGCACATGGAGAATGACACACGGGAATAAACTGTTATTTTTCTATTTTTTTAAAATCTTCACACATAATATACAACAAAGAATCACACCATTAAAGAACACAAAAACAACCAAGTCGATGATAGCGTTAATGTATGGGTGTGATCAAATTCGATAGGAAAATCAATGCATACAGACATGACATATGTGCACCATGAATATTCGATACTCCTAACGAATGAACTCAAAATCTTCCTTTGGTGTAAAAAGGTGGTATTATGAGACACTGACTCAATCAAATCAACAAATCAAAGCTCAAAGTGATTTCCACACCAATAACGTCCAAAACTATTTCCTGCTTTTTCAGGACTTTCAAGGAAGTGCAAACCCGTTTATATTCTCCAACCAAACACGCTCAGATTTATATTTTGAATAGAGGCGATCTAAATTCTCAAACTTTGGAGAATTGATGGTTAAACCTAATGGCCCATATTTGGCATCTTTTGCTTGTTATTGCCTGTAATTTTTTTCGGGCCCTTTTAACCTCTTTGGACCCCGGATAATAAAATTCCTCAATTTTTTAGGTCCTTTTTAACGGTGGATTAGAATTGCAAAGTCTAAATAAACCTTTCGCAGCCCTTCCCCGTTTCCAAATAAACACACAGTCTCACCAAAATGGTTTTTACATGCATTCCAATCTTGTCAAGTTTTATCGCATATTGTTAGTTGTTTAGACAAAATTGAGATGCAAACACTCAAGCCAATATATGATAGACAAGTACAATAATCAAATAAAGTCGTGCATGTGTGTAATAAAGGAGATAGGAGTCAAACATGTAGAAAGATATCACTAATCACTTCTCAAAGACTCCAAATAATGTAAAGCACGTGGATGAAATGATGTAGCATCTCAAATCTCTATCAAACAGTCACATGGATAAATGAAATGAAATTGTGACTTGGCTATCTTAAATGCTCATCCATAAAATGTGCAAATAAAATACAAAAATCTTTTTGGATTTTTTAAAAATTTATCAAAATGAAATCTTTTTGACACGGACCAACCCCTCAGTCAACTGTGAAAATCCCCAAAGACTTCCTAAGACTCTCAAATCTAAGGGCATCTAAAGGTTTCGTAAAAATATTAGCTAACCGACGGTCGGTTGGTACGAAACTCAGGGATACGACTTTCTCTTCAACTAACAAACGTATAAAGTGCTCTCGTATCCTGATGTGCTTTGTGCGCGAATGTTGGACTGGATTGCGGGATATGTGTATCGCACTCATGTTATCAGAGGAAATAGTCATGGTGTCACGTGAAATCCCATAATCCTCCAATATTTTCTTCATCCACAAGAGTTGCGTGTAACAACTCCTGACGGCGATGTACTTAGCCTCCGCGGTGGACAAAGAGATGGAATTTTGCTTCTTGCTCAGCCAGGAGACAAGAGCAGAACCAAAATAGAAACACCCACCAGAAGTGCTCCTACAACCATCTACATCCCCAGCCCAATCGGCATCCGAATAGGCGAACAAACGATCATCGGTATCAATAAAATACCAAATACCGTATGAGAGAGTCCCAACGTATTTGATAATAAACTTTAGAGCAAGTAAGTGTGACTCTTTTGTGGACGCTTGATATCGTGCACAGACTCCAACACTAAAGGTTATGTCGGGATGACTGGAAATCAAGTAGAGGAGACTACCTATCATACTTCGATACTAGGTTTTCTCTACGTCCTTGCCTGAAGTGTCCTTACTAAGCTTGGTAGTGGTACTCATAGGTGTACATGCATGCTTAGACGTGCATGCTTAGAGGAGTCTAAACCAAATTTTTTCACTAGGTCTATAGCATACTTGGATCGGGAGATGAACATCCCATCCTCTAACTGATGAACCTGTAGACCAGGGAAGAAAGTAAGCTCACCAACCATGCCCATCTCAAACTCACTTTTCATCTCGTCCTCAAAGTGATGAGTGTTGATACCAAAATTAGTATGTTGATATAGACGAATCACAAGAAGACACATGTCGATCTACGTGGCACAATAACATCGAGGAAGTCTATTCCCCCGACCAAGTCAGACTCACTCCGAGCAACAAGTATACTCCGAGGAACTCCACCTCTCCGAGGAACTCCAACACTCCGAGGAACTCCAACGCTCCAAGGAACTCTTGAACGACGAGCAACTAAGGCGGTTCGAGCTGCATCTCGACCACAACATTGATTGCCAGATTATCAACAGTTCAACTATTCATTGAATGCTTATCATCTTGACTCACACGCTTGAAGAACATTAAATGAAGTACCCTTTCATATGTATATCATTTAATGTATCACCCTTTCAGATTATAGCCTCAAGGCTATAAATACATTGTATTACCCTCATTCAAAGGGACCGAAATTTCTTGATAGTACTTGTAATCGAGAATTCCCAAACACTCAGCAATAACATAACAGTGGACGTAGGCCATTCATATAAGGCTGAACCACTTTAAAATTCTTTGTCTCATTTATTTATCTGTTGATGAGATTGAATTATTAGAGTAATCTAGTTTTTTACATCAACAGATTGGCGCCGTCTGTGGGAATGACTGTTGTTATCGTTTCTCACCAAAAATCATTCATCATCAATGGAAGATAATCCGGAATCCAGCAATCGAAATGCTGGAAATCCTCCAAATCCCTTTGCACCTCCAGATCTTGCTGGGATTATGACGAATTTGGCTCAAGGACAAACCGCCATGCAAGAAACAATGCGGCAACTCATACAGACCCTTCATGGCGGTGCACCATCACGTTCGAGACAGCGAAGTGGTCAGAGGCAAACCTATTTACTTTCTTCACGATCCAGGCGAACTGAGTCATATCGTAATGAGGAATCTGATGATTTCTCTTATCAACCCAGGCGAACTTCGTCAATAAGGGCTACAGATACTGATCAATGTATCACTCTCTCTCCAGAAAGACCCAGTGCCTTGGAAAGACTGAGTAGGGTGTCTCCTTTCACTCGATTAGGCCCTAGGAGGAATAGGAGTCCACCTAATACCATGTCGAGGAGTTTTCGACAACCATCAGATCTAAGAGAAGGATCAGCACAATCACGACCAATTGCTCGTCAAGATAGATCTCAGGAGGCCACTTCAGAGCAATCAATTGCTCGAACTAACAAGCCCGAGGAAGGAAATGATGCGTGGAAAGGTTCCATTCAGCGGTTGGAGGATAGATTGGGAGAAATGGCTAAGGCGAAGAATCCCTTACAACGAACTTTTGTTCAAGGGACACCTTTTGTCCAGGCCATTGTGGGTTTTCCTACCCCGTCAAAGTTTAAAGCACCTGTGGTAACCCCAAATATGATGGAAAGACAGACCATGTTCTACACATAGAGCAATATCAAGCTGCTGCCGACATCTATGTCGTCCCCGACGAGATGAGATGCAGAGCATTCTCAGGAACTCTTACTGGATCTGCCCAGATATGGTACAACAATCTTCCTCGGGGTAAGATTTCAACTTTCTTTCAGTTGGCCGAGTTGTTCATCGGCAATTTCTGTTTTGGAGCAAAGCCAGTAAAAAGAGTAGCACACATGTTAAGTGTTAGACAAAAATCTGGTGAGAGTACTAGAGATTACATAACTCGTTTCAATAACGAGAAGCTGGAAGTCATAGATTATGAAGAAAAAATAGCAATCACCGCCTTGATGAGTGGATTATTGCCTAATAAGTTGTATTACACTTTGGCCAAAGATCCACCTATAACTATGTCAGAGTTGATGGCAAAAGCGGCCAAAATCATGAATGCCGAGGAGGCTATGGCTGCGAAGAAGAATATGGATAAAGAAACCAAGGTGGAAGACGACAAATCCAAGAAGAAAGAGCATAAGGGTAATGGCGGTGACAAGCATTCCAAGAATAATAAATCGTCATGGGAAGTCCTGAAGAAATTCGATAATTATACTCCTTTGAAAATGGGTATTAATCATGTCTTGGAAGAAATCAAGAATAACGAGGAAGTAAAGTGGCCAAAGAAACTAAGGTCAGACCCTGACATGAGGAATAGGGAGAAATATTGTGAGTTCCATAAGGATCACGGCCATATGACCAAAAATTGCATAGCTCTTCAGAACGAGATTGAAACACTCATCCGAAGAGGGAAGCTAGCAAAGTATATTGATCGGGGAGGCGAAAGAAGAAATAATGACCGAACTAGAGAAAGGTCTAGATCTCCTCGTCGGGCAGAGGAGAAAAAGAAGAGAAATCATAAAGATGATCCAGATGATGACCCCGATCTTCCCAAGAAACCAAGGCAGCCAGAACGAGAGGTATTTTCAATACGCTTTGGGTCATTTGATTGTAATGTCATTAGAGGAGGAGATGTAGGAGGAGGAGACCTTACTGCAGAAAGAAAAGCCTACCTCGGTGAGGCTCAGGCTTGCTCATACATTCAATGGATAAATTTGGCTGAAGAGGATCGCCCGAGGAAGGTAAACAAAGAGAAGATGGTCATCGGTTTTTCAAAAAACGATCTTGCAGGTGTTCTTTACCCTCACGACGACCCTTTGGTGATCAAAATGAGGATGAAAGAAGTAGTGATTTCAAGGGTTCTGGTAGATAATGGTAGTTCGGCAGACATCGTGTTCTACTCATGTTTTGAGAGTTTAAATTTAAAATTGTCTTAATTGGAACTTTATCACAGACCTCTCCTGGGTTTTGCTGGCGAGAAGGTTTTTCCACTTGGGAAGATCAAGTTGGATATATTCATTGGAACTTGGCCTGCTTTTCGAACAGAAAGAATACGCTTCTTTGTGATGGATAAAAATGTGCAATCAGCTTACAACATCATCATGGGAAGAGTTGGTTTGAAGAAGTTCGAAGCAGTTCCATCTACAGTACATCAGTGTCTAAAATTCCCTACAAACTTTGGAGTAGGAGCTGTGAAAGGTGATCAGAAAGTAGCTCGAGAATGCTATTATTCGTCTGCCGAGCAAGAGGAGCTTGAAGAGTTAAGGAAAAAGACTACTACCTACCAGGTGGATGAAGGTACAGAAATTGAAACACTGGATCCCAGAGACGAATCCCAACTTGTAAAAGGATAGGTAGTGGAATCTACAGAAAATGTTATTCTGGACGACGAGCACCCTGAACGAATAACCCAGATAGGTTCGACGTTGGATGCTTCGATAAAACAGGAGTTGATAACTTTCTTGAGAGACAAAAAGAAAACTTTTGCATGGAGTCATGAAGACATGCCAGGAATAGATCCCAACTTCTTATGCCATGAGCTCAATGCGAATAAGGAGATCAAGCCTGTAAAATAGAGAAGAAGAGTTTTTAGTCCCGAGAAGAATCAAGCCATACAAGAGGAGGTCGAAAAGCTCCAAAAGGCCCAATTCATTGAAGATGTGAAATATCCAGACTGGTTAGCAAATGTGGTGATGGTAAAGAAGAAAAAAAAATAAATGGAGAATGTGTGTTGATTTCACCGATATCAACAAGGCATGCCCAAAGGATCACTTTCCATTGCCCAGAACTGACCAACTAGTGGACGCTACCTCGGGACACGCGCTGCTCAGCTTCATGGATGCTTACTCTGGATACAACCAGATCAAAATGAAACCTGAAGACAGGGAAAGCACTTCTTTTATTACCCCTATGGGAACTTATTGTTATAATGTTATGCCTTTTGGTTTGAAAAATGCAGGAGCGACATACCAGCGGCTGATGAACAAGGTTTTTGCCGAACAAATCAGTTGCAATATGGAGGTCTATGTCGACGATATGCTGACAAAGAGCAAGAAAGCTGCTGATCATCTAGTTGACTTAGGTCAGACCTTTGATCAACTGGATAAATACCAAATGAAGCTCAACCCGACGAAGTGCACCTTTGGAGTACGAGAAGGAATGTTCCTCGGGTACATCGTCAACCAGCGAGGCATTGAGGCAAATCCAGTAAAGATCAAAGCTCTTTTAGGGTTGCGATCTCCAACGACGAAGAAAGAGGTGCAAAGTCTTACAGGACGAGTTGCAGCGCTCAACATATTTGTATCCCGAGCAACTGATAGATGCCTCCCATTCTTCAAAATGCTTCGAAAAACTTTCGAGTGGAATGATGAATGTGAGAAAGCCTTTCAAGACTTGAAAAACTATTTGGGAGCACCTCCATTGTTGTCCAGGCCAGTAATGGGAGAAAAGTTATACTTGTACCTGGCAGTATCAGAGAATGCAGTCAGCTCGACATTGATCAGATTGGAGAATAGAGTCCAGAAGCCAATTTATTACACAAGTAAGGCTTTTCGAGGTGCAGAGATCAGGTACCCAAAGCTGGAAAAATTGGCATTGGCCTTAATTGAGGCAAGTAGAAGAATGAGGCCATATTTCCAGGCCCATACCATCGTCGTGTATACCGACATGCCATTGAGACAAGTCCTTCATAAGCCAGAAAAATCAAGGAGACTGATGTATTGGGCAATAGAGCTCGGTGAATATGATATTGTGTATGAACCCAGATCATCGCTAAAAGGGCAGGCTGTAGCAGACTTTATAGCAGAATTTACATATCCTGATACCCCCGAGGAACAAAAGTTGCTCGCTGATCAACCTAAGGATGTTACAGGATCAACAGACATAAGCTCAGACCAACTCCGATTGGTAAAAGGGCTTGTGGATGTAGAAGGATCATCAAATTCGAGCTCAGACCAACTCCGGTTGGTAAAAGGGCGAGAAGAGATGATCGACGAGGAGCAAGAAATATCAGGAGAGGATAAAAAAGAAACAACAAATATTTCACCGAGGATCACAATCAGATAAGAAATTTGAAGACGAGTTACCTACATGGAGATTATATATAGATGGGTCATCTTGCACAATGGGTTGTGGAGCAGGGATTGTTTTAAACACCCCAGACGAGATTGACGTGGAATATGCCTTGCGATTCCAATTCAAAGCTTCCAATAATGAGGCTGAGTATGAAGCCTTGATAGCAGGTCTTAATTTAGCAAAGATTATGGAAGCGCAACAAGTGATGGTATTCAGTGATTCTCAATTAATTGTGAATCAGATGATGGGAACATATGTAGTTAAAGGAGAATTAATGGTCAAGTATCATGCAAAGGCGATGGAGTTGTTGGCAGAATTTGATGCCATTCAGTTGATCAGAATACCAAGAATGGAGAATGCACAAGCAGACCCACTGGCCCGACTATCATCAGCTACTCGTACCAAGCTGCGAAGAACGATACCAATTGAGGTGTTAGAAAGACGAATTTGAAGCATAGACGAAGACCTGGCGATGAATATTATTACCCTTGATTTAGTACCATCTTGGATGGATCCCATCAGGGCATATGTTGAGGAAGGAGAATTACCGGAGGATAAGATCGCTGCCAAGAAATTAAAGTTTAAAGCTGCTCGGTATGTACTAACTAATGGTGTTTTGTATAGACGAGGAATTATGGCAGGTTTGCAAAGGTGTGTACATCACTCCGAGGTGAAAGAATTGATTGAAGAGATCCATGAAGGATCTTGTGGAGCCCATATAGCAGGTCGGACACTTTTGCAAAGGGTGATGACGCAGGGATACTACTGGCCAACGATGAGGGCTGATTGTATAGCCTATGCTAAGAGATGTGATAAATGCCAACGTTTTTCCTCCATCCGACGAACTCCACAAGCATTGTTGACACCCATAACGTCCCCTTGGCCTTTTTCCATGTGGGGAATGGATTTGGTTGGACCACTGCTAACGACCCGAGGAAGATTCAACTACCTCGTCGTCGCAGTGGATTATTTTACTAAGTGGGTAGAAGCTGAGCCTATGATTGATATGACATACGAGAAGGTGTACCAATTCGTTTGGAAGAAAATCATTTGCTGATATGGTCTCCCTCATGCCTTCATCACAGACCATGGAACATAATTTGATAATGAGGAGTTTGCCGTCTATTGTCATCAGTCAAACATTTTGAAGGTTCATTCAGCATCAGGCCATCCTCAAAGCAATGGGCAGACTGAAGTGACGAACATAACATTAATAAATGGTTTGAAGAAGAGGCTAAGTGAGGCTAAAGCTAATTGGATTAATGAGCTACAGTCAATATTGTGGGCTTACCGAACAACTCCCCGAGCAGCAACTGGAGAATCACCATATATGCTGGCATTTGGAAGTGAGGTTGTAATACCTGCCGAGTTGGGTCTTCCAACACACAGAGTGCTGAATTTCAATTCCCCAGTCAGCGACTTGATGAGGAGATTAGATTTGGACATGCTCGAGGAAGTTAGAGAAGAGGCGGCCATTAGGAATGCTGCTTATCAACAGCGAACAGCCCTGTTCTACAATAAGAGGGTGAAAAAATGCGACTTAAAAGAAGGAGATTACGTGCTAAAGAAGGTCATTCAGAAGCACAATAAGTTGGAAGCAAACTGGCATGGACCTTACCGAGTTACTGTAGTTGTCCGACCAGGAACTTACCGAATAGCGACTCTAGAAGGAGAGGAATGTAAGAATGCAGGAATGCTGAACACCTACGCAAGTATTATCAGTGATGTAAAATGTAAAGAAGTTCCATCAATATGAATAAAATGATGATATTTCACAATCTTCTCTCCTTTTATTGAAAGTTTTTCGGGGAATACTAGTGTTTAACACTACGCTGCTCGGCACACAACGCTGCTCGGCAGTAAAAAGAAGACGATAGTTCGAACCCAGACCAACTCCGGCTGGTAAAAGGGCGAGAACACCCCATACTCCTTTGGTTAGGAGGCGTACATTAGCTCAGACCAACTCCGGTTGGCAAAAGAGTTAGTGGACATGATAGTTCGAACTCAGACCAACTCCAGTTGGTAAAAGAGCGAGAACACGATAGTTCGAATCCAGACCAACTCCGATTGGTAAAAGGGCGAGAACACCCCATACTCCTTAAGTTAGGAGGCGTACATTAGCTCAGACCAACTCCGGTTGGTAAAAGAGTTAGTGGACATGATAGTTCGAACTCAGACGAACTCCGGTTGGTAAAACAGTGAGAACACGATAGTTCGAACTCAGACCAACTCCGGTTGGTAAAAGAGCGAGAACACGAGATGATCGACGAAAGGCCAATCTCGGTTGGTTAGGAAACAAGACAAGATCTCAAATGCCAACTTATGTTGGTCGGGAAGTAAGATTATCTCAAAATGCCAACTTATGTTGGTCGGGAAGTAAGTTTATTACATAAAAGTTCCTCGAAGAACAAATATTCCAAACTGAATCAAGTATGGTTGGTCGGAGATAAAAATCCACTAACTGTAGTTGGTCGACGAGGAGAAAATATTTTAAACAGTACCAAGTATAGCTGGTCGGGGATAAAAACCCATTAACTATAGTTGGTCGACGAGCACAATTTAACAACCTTGGTTGGTTGGAAGAATTTTAAACATTTTCATACTCATTACTTTATTATTAAGTGATCGAGCAACATTACTAATACTTGTAATTTTTTATTATTAAGTTGGTCGATGAACCACACAATATTGTTATGCAAGCACAAATATAAAGTGTTTAACAAATACAAGAGCAATACAAATTCTCAAACAAAAATGAAATTCTTTCATTAAAAGTCAAAATGAATTACACAAGTTTATTACATTGATATCAAATTGTGTACTAATTATTACATCAGAATTTCCTATTCTATTGCCTTTTTTCCTTCAGCTTTCGATATAGGCTCCTCGCCAGCAGGAGGATCTTCCAAGAAAAGGGGAAAATTAATGAAGTTAATATCTCGAAGCATTCTGACGTTCATTATTGAAGGTGTGTCCAGTAGATGCTCGGGACGAGATACCTCGATCTGAGAGTGAAGATTGTAGTCACCGAGGTATTTTGCAATTAAGCTCTGAGGAATGGCACGAGCTAGGATCCATTCCATGTCTAATTTATAAGGTGACACAGGCAAGTCTAGTAGCCCAGGAGCATGATGATCCCATAAATAATGGCCCTGCTCTAGTTTTAATACACCGAGGGCGTTCAACCATCCCTGTTTATAACCTTCATTATTGGAATTTTCAAGGCGAGCATCCAAGTGACAAAGGGCCTCATTGTAGCCTGCCATCTAGAACTCACGAGGTTGTTTGTGGAATTGGAAAGTTATTCTCTCTAACTACTCATGAAGGTTTCTGGAAAAAACATCCTTATTATTTAGAGCAGACTTTGTCGAAGCAAGTTGATCCTCCAGAGTTTGGATTTTCTTGGACATTTCAGACAAAGCCCGATCTTTTGCATTCAATTGGGACGCTTGAGTTTCCAATGTTGATTGAGTACTAGCTTCTTCAACAGAACGATGAAGACCTCTTGGTCGTCCCCGAGCAGGTTGAATACTTTGTTCCTCGTCAACATCCTGTGTAACTCTTCCTCGACCACGAGAACCTCTTCCTCGTCCCCAAGTAGCAGTAGAAGGCCCAGATCTTCTCAAAGTCTCCAATTCTTGCCTCAATTTGGCATTCCCAACCTCTAAAAATGAGAAACCTTCATCGGTGACCGGTACCAAGGCAGTGGAAGATGAAGGTGCAGATTTATACTGTGCCAACTCTTTCTGCAAATTGTTATTCTCTTGATCCAGCAGCTCGGCGATCTATCTGCATGCTTCGACTTCACCCTTTAGGGTTCTCTCTCTCACTTCATAGCCAGTAAGCATCATGTCATGACCTGTTTCAGCACTAAGTTGTTTGAGTTTCTTCTCATATCCTTCGTGCAAAAGATCTGAAGACTCTTTATACTGATGCTGAAGTTCATCGAGAGTACCTTGCAAGTCTTCAATCATCTCGTAGTAAGCCACATTATTGGCCACAGCTCGGTCAAGTAAGTCTTTCAAGTACTGATAAGCTTCTACTGCCTGCTCTGAAGCATCATGATCGAGGATGGCAGCAACTTCTGATACACTCAATTCTGTGTGACCAGCCTTATAATATTCATGACATTACTGCATCAGCTTTGTATCATTAGCAGATAGCATATTCATCCTGGCCAGAAACTAGCAGAGAAAGAAAAAGTAATCATAAAAAAGAAGATCAAGACAGGGTACAGAAGAGAAAAGAGACAATCATATGGAAGAAAAGAACTCAAATTTTATTAGATCATAGCGCATAGTTACAAAGATCTTGATTACACTTGAAAAAGAAGAAAAATAGAAAGAGAATACCGAACAACTTCACACCTTTTCCTTGTCTCCCAAGACTTTCTCGGGAGGCTGGGATGAGGAGCTCGGTTGCTCGGTGGGAACAACGAGTTGGTCGGCATGAACTGGAACTTGTTCAAGAGGAGCAGGCCGAGATGAAAGCTCCTCGTCAGTAGGCTGGGTAAGGATGAGATCACCCACTACCATTGAAGATTCTTCGAAGGCAGCTTCATCCTCTTATTCATCTTCAATAGCTGGGGGAGGACCAGGCAGATGTTGTTGAAATAGCTCAGAGTCCTCGTTCACTTTCAATTCTTACAGGGCAGCAACCCAACCATATCGGAAGTATTTCAAACTCCCATACTTCACCTGGGTCATCATTGTTGCTACCCCCTGTCCCATCCTTTATCCCAACCAGTACGAAGATATTTTTTCACTGCCACTTTTCTCTTCATTTTCTTCGAGGAGAGCTTCTCGGATAAAAGATCCTCGGAGGCTTTCAACTTGGCCTCCACCTCCTCCTTCTGGCGATTTACTTCTCGCAGAAGGGTTAGATCTTCCTCAGCAGACTTCAACTTATTTTCAAGCTCCCCAAATTTTGTGAGCTTCTCGGCATATTTCTTATTCTCTCCCTCCATGTCTTTTATTTTGTTTCCCAACTGCACCTTCTCTGCCTCAGATGCAGCTAACTTCTTCTCCCATTCACCCCTATCCTCATCATATTTTTGACGGGAATCCTTCAAAGACTGGGCCAAACCCAGAAAAGCATCCTCCACTCCAGACGAGGATCTAGAAGCCTTGAGTGCTTCATCTTTCTTCACTATGGTGTTAAAACAACTCACCAGCTGGAAAAGAAGGTAATGATAAGTCAGTGCCGAAATACATATATTGACTGAAAGAAAGAAAAATTCAGGATAAGATAAACTTATTGAAGCAATGTGACGAGTAGCTAGGGATGTCAGCATATCCCTAGACATGTTTTCTTCAATTCCTTGGACTTCAGGAATAGTCCAAGTCCTTACCGAGCTCATTGCAGAGCTCGGGGGAATAATGGTTGGAACACCAACTCCACTAGCTTGGAGCTGGGGAATGGTTTCAGAAAAACTAACCGAGGAGGATTTCTTCAATCTCCTCAGTGGCACTTCAGCAGTTTCAACCAAAGAACTTTTGGTGGGGGAGATGGTGATCACTTCCACAGAAGCACTTTTCTTGCTCGGAGCCACTGGGGGCTTCTCGGCAGCCTTCTGAGGAGCACCAGAAGGGGCAGCATCTACTTTCTTTATCCCCTTTGGGACATCATTCTTGTTTCTCTTTCCATCTCCAGCAGAGGAAGTCTCCTCGAAGATAGCAGGAACTCTTTTTTTGCCCATTTTCTGACTTAGAGGAATGTGAGATTCTGGTGAAGAATCCTCAGAAGCTGGAAATGGTTCACTAATGCTGACCACAGGACGAGCAGTAAAGGATGATGTATAGCTCCTGTACTGCAACAAGTATGAAGAAGACCTAGCGTGCTCCTCTGCAACTTTCTGATGCAAACTCCAGATATGTTTTAAATGCTTGATATTAACTTCTGATTATTTTGGAGTTTTTCTCTTACTGTCAATTGGAAACAAATACATAGTGAAATATCAGTCATATATTTTATCAAACATAATGAAATCATAATTTCAGAAATAAAATAAGATGAAAATAACCTATCCCATTGTCATATGGAGGCAATTTGGGACCTTCATATACTTCGTCTCCAGCCAAAGGGGCATGTTGCCAATTTTTTATAACTACCCCATGTTCAAAACAATCCCTATTAGCATCAGGGAGATTGACTACTAAAGCCCTATTCAAAAATCTAGTTTTTAGATAATAAACATTGTCTAGAACAGCCCATCTGTAACAATACATAATCTCAGGAATTCCTATACGAGTTCCATGAGTTTGATTTAACTTATACACCCCATTAACTATTCTCCATGTGTTGGGGGCTATTTTTGCAGGAACAAGATCGAAATACTGACAGAACTCTAAGCACATAGGGTTTGGTGGAAAAGAAAATCCACATTCAGCAATAAAGAGACTGGGGAACCAATGTCCCTCAGCCAAATTAAAATAATTTGAAGGCTCAGAAAGATCCTCCAAAGTTACCCAAGACGGAATAGAGAAATCAGAACGGAGTTTTTCAAGAGATTCAATAATATAAACCATGGTGAATAAAAGAAATGAAGAAGAAGGAAGAAGATCTTACAGGAAAAAGGGAGATCTGTTGACGACGAACGAAAACAAGGATGAATGCACAAGAGAAAGAAAGACTATGGAAAACTCGAAAGCAGAAATTGGAAAAGGTAGAAGACGGTGATATTGTCTATGAAGTTTAAATACTTTGCCTTGGGAAACGGCGAAAGAAATGATTACAAAAAGGAAACTATTACGCTACCGGCGGCTAAAAGGACAAAAAGTACACGAAGATCGAAGCGCTTATAAAAATGCAAAAAAGGCGGATTCTGCGAATTTGGAAGGAAATTCAAAATACAGAGAAATGTTCCTAAAAACCAGGAAGATCATTTAATATTTCCATATACCGGGAAAGAATGTTCCATACTCCTCAAAGTTCGAAATATGAAACATTGGGGGCTTCTGTTGATACCAAAATTAGTATGCTGATATAGACGAATCACAAGAAGACACGTGTCGATCTACGTGGCATAATAGCATCGAGGAAGTCTATTCCCCCGACCAAGTCAGACTCACTCCGAGCAACAAGTATACTCCGAGGAACTCCATATCTCCGAGGAACTCCTACGCTCCGAGGAACTCCAGCGCTCCGAGGAACTCTTGAACGACGAGCAACTAAGGCGGTTCGAGCTGCATCTCGACCACAGCATTGATTGCCAGATAATCAACAGTTTAACTATTCATTTAATGCTTATCATCTTGACGCACACGCTTGAAGAACATTAAATGAATTACCCTTTCATATGTATATCATTTAATGTATCACCCTTTCATATTATAGCCTCAAGGCTATAAATACATTGTATTACCCTTATTCAAAGGGACCGAAATTTCTTGATAGTACTTGTAATCGAGAATTCCCAAACACTCAGCAATAACATAACAGTGGACGTAGTCCATTCATATAAGGCTAAACCACTTTAAAATTCTTTGTCTCATTTATTTATCTGTTGATGAAATTGAATTATTAGAGTAATCTAGTTTTTTACATCAACAATGAGCATATTGGGAGCATGTGGATTCAAAGACTATATCGTCCACATAGACCTGGGCAACCAAAATAGCACAGTCATCTTTCATGATGAACAACGTCATATCAACCCCCTCTCTCTTGAAGCCACGGGCTAAGAGATAGGAAGTAAGCCTCTCGTACCAAGCACAGGGTGCATTCTTCAAACGATACAAGGCTTTCCTCATATAGTAGACGTGCTTCAGGTTCTTAGGGTCTTCAAACCCTTGCGGTTATTCCATATAAACCTCCTCCTAAAGAATGCCATTTAGAAAGGCACTCTTGGCATCCATCTGATATAACTTGAAGCGCAGATGACATGCGATGGTGACTAGTAAGAGGACGGACTCAAGCCTTGCAACAGGAGCAAATTTCTCCCCAAAGTCTACACCCTCTATCTGTGTGTAGCCTTGAGCGACCAACCTAGCATTTTTCTGATTATGGTACCATTTTCATCCATTTTATTCTTGAAAATCCACTTGGTACCAATCATATTAGTCTCACTAGGTCGGGGGACTAGTTCCTAGACATTGTTCTTTTTAAACTGAAGCAACTCATCCTGCATAGAAGATATAGAGTGTTCATCCTTGAGTGCTTCTTTGTGATTCTTAGGATCGACTTTGGACGTTTAGCAAAAGTGGCTAACGACGTTCTCTAGCTGAGCACGAGTCTTGACCCCAAGAGTGGGATCGCCTACACTTTAGGCAGGGTCATGACTCTTGCGAACCCAAGTTGGTGTGTCACCTAACACAGGAGTAGGATCCAAAGAGTGTGGGTGAGGGACAAGTAAATCCCTGTCAGAAAATTCCTCATCCTCACACTGAAGGTTGGAATCAATAAACACCGAAGGTTCATCATCTTGCACGGTGATGTTTATTGACTCCATAACCTTAGAGCTCTTCAGGTTAAAGACTCGGTACTCTCTACTATTCGATGAATATCCTATCAATATTCTCTCGTCGCTCCGGGAGTCAAACTTTCCTAATTGCTCTCTATCCCGTATGATGTAGCATTTACTCCCCAAAACACAGAAATATGCAAGCTTGGGTTTCTTGCCAGTCCATAATTCATAAGGCGTTTTAAGTGTGTGTGGACTCAGGTTAACCCTATTCACCGTGTGGCATTCAGTGGACACTGCTTCTCCCCAAAATCTCATTAAAACCTTACTACCTAGAAGCATAGATCTAGCCATTTCCTGGATCGTCCTATTCTTTCTCTCAATAATCCCATTTTGCTGAGGAGTCTTCACAGCAGAAAACTCATGTTTGATCCTAAGGATGTCATAGTAAAGATCTACCTTTGCTTCCTTAAATTCAATATCGTTGTCACTATGTATCCTGTTAATAGGGACTCCATGTTGATTTTGGAGGACATGTCACTTAGTCGTTAAAAACTCCACAACATCGGATTTCTCCCTCAGAAAAACTACAAGAATGTATCTGGAGAAATCATCCACCATCATGAGAATATACCTCTTACCACCCAGACTCTCAGTACGAGTAGGACCCATAAGATCCATGTGAATAAGCTCAAGTATACGAGAGGTTGTAATGGAATGCAACTTCCTATGGGGGCTACAAATTTATTTTCCCAACTGAAAGGGTCCATAAACCGTCGAAGTTGTCTTTCAAAGAGATGGTAAGCCACGTACTAGGTCCTTTTTAGCTAAATGAGTCTCTAACGTTCACGTGACCTAGACGTTGGTGCCACAGATCCATAGGAGTGACCGTGGCTTCGTTGCAGACAAGTGAGGACATGGTCTCAGTCCCATAGCAATTATCCTCTATCCTCACCCCTTGCACTAAAAGTTTACCGTCTTGATTATATACATTACAAGCGTCCCGGTCAAACTTTATGGCAAAGTCAGCGTCGCACTACTGGCTAATGCTGAGAAGGTTTTCTTTCAAACCTTTGATGTACAAAATATTCACTAGCTTAGGAAATCCTGGTAATTCTACAGTACCACGTCCTACAATTCTAGACTTTCTCCCATATCCAAAGGTGACTCTACCATCCTTATAATCCTCAAGATAAGTAAAAAATGAGGCATCACCTGTCGTATGTCTGGAGAACCCACTATCAAAATACCACTATGAGGTATTATGTGCTTTGAGAGAGAGACATTAACAACAAGGGACTTTTTATGTTTCTTTGGTACCCAAGAAGTGGTGACCTTTTAATTACCCTTGTTTTTATTGGTTTTAGCTGGAATATGAGAAGCATTCACTGACGGAAAAGACATCCGTCGGAATTCCTCCATCAAACTCTGTGATGTGACAGCTAAAAACTCAACTCGCTCTCTCAGACTTGTAAAATCATCAGTATGCTGAGGTGGAGCAGTAGTACGTTGTGTCCGACCCATACTATAGCAAAACTCCCTGAGGTGGCCTTTTCTTTTGCAATATGTACAAAAGAACATAGTCTTAGGCGAACCTTGGTTTGCTTTTATTGGTCGAACTCTCCTTCGAGGTTTTTGACGATGGCCATAAGGAGTCATAGTAAACTTAAGAACTGGTCCAGGTGAAATTTGGGACGGGGAGGCACCATCATAACCTATTCCCTGCCTATCACCAAAACCTAAAATGGGGCCGAGGAGCATCTTTCCCATCTTCCCAGATCTATCCTCGATTTGTACCTTGACTTCTCGTGCTCTCTCCAGATCATGAGTAAGCTGGGCTACATGGGCTTCAAGTTTCTTTCGAGTCTCCACGGAGAAATGGATCTCACTCGTAAGACTAGCCACTTATTTAGTCAAGTCCCCTCTCTCTTTCTCAACATAGGCAAACTCTCTCTCTCTTAAGGTAGTGCAGGTGGAGGACTCTCTCTCTCTTGCTTTTATTAAATCTTCCTCTAAAAGGGTGATCCTAAGAAATAACACTTTGTTACGCTTTTTATTTTTAAATGACTCAGAATATAGTTAGGCGTAGGCACGTTGAAGATCACTCTCGCTCTCACTTGTGTTATCCTCCCCCTCACTCACATCGATCTCATTGTCGAGGTGTCCCTATGAAAAAGCATCCTCATCGTCATGAGGAGCACTAGAAGTACTCACATGACTATCCATGAATGCGGTGAAGTTACACTCATGCGGTGACTCATCTCTAGAATCCACCTATTCGACCTCACTGTCATCACTAAGGGTAGCATTAAGGACAGCTTTGCCCTTTTCTCTGTTCAGTCTAGTAGCAGACTCAGAAGCTCTATGACCCCTACCATCGCACTCAAAGCATCTCTCACTTTCTTTCTTAGGAGGATCTTTCAAATATATTTCATTTTTCTTTTCAAACTTATTTTTCTCAAACTTCTTTCTATCTTTAAAATTACCATTTTTCTTGAATTTGAGAATTCTCTTGAAATTTTTAGCAAAAAGGGCCAAATCATATAAGTCAAAGTCACACTCAGAATCTCATGTATTTGTCTCTCTTTTTCTAGATGATTATCCCCTCTTTCTTGCCGACCCCTCACTCTTTCTCTCCTGGGAATTAAGTGCAATTACCTTATCTTTAGACTTGACAGATTTAGGAAACATATCAATTTCATACGTTTGTAAGTCTCCTACAAGTTCTTCCAATTTAAGTGTATTTAAATTACCCATAGAATTTAACATAGTGACTTTAGGGATAAAACGCTTAGGCTGTGATCTAAGAATCATTTTAACAACTCTAGCATTAGGAATGTGTTCACCGAGATTAAAGATATTGTTAACAATATCAAACAGTCTAGCATAAAAATCATCAAAACATTCAGATTCAAGCATGGCGATTGTTTCAAATTGAGTTATTAAATTTTACAGTTTAGACTCTTTCACAGCATTAGTTCCTTCATGGATAAGTTGCAAAACATTCCATGCCTCTTTTGACATGGTGCATGTCATTATGCGTTTGAAGTCATCAGGTGTGACAGACCTAGAAATAGCACTTAAACCCTTTGAATTAAAAGATGACCAGTTAAATTCTTCTTCAGTCCATGTAGTAACAGGTTTTAAATTAGTCACGTTTTCAAGAGTGACGGAGGGAGGTGTCCACCCTCTTTCAACCAAAATTCAGACACGTTCATCAATGGCTTTTAATGCAGATCTCATGCGGGCTTTCCAGTATGCATAGTTTGTCCCGTCAAAAACAGGCATTTTATTATATAACTTCTCCATTATGAACACACTCATTTTCAAAAGTCAATTTTTTAGAAAATTGATACTTAGAAAAATTTTGCAGAAAATTACACGGTAAAGTTGTGTAATTGGCTGTGATACCAATTTGAGAAGAGTGCGCTTGTGTTCAAATAAGGAAGTTATTTGATTAAACACGGTTTTTATTAATTAAGTTGTAAACATGCATTTATGTGCGATTGATGATCATAAAATCAAGTAAGAACATTCAAACACACACAAGTGAGGAAAAATCCCCCAACGAGGCAAAACCTTTTATCTTCACTATAATTTTGTAAGAAAATGGCTTACACAGATTACAATGAAAATATATGTGACACATAAATACCCTCAGGTGTCGGTTCTGATGTCATCGGCTGGAACTATCCCTTTCCAGTAGGACAGCAATGAAGAAGAGAACGGCTTCCACACAAATTACTCTAGATCAGCAAATAATCCTCTTGAAGTTTTAAAGATTCACACACATATATGTGAACGGTTTTGTGAATAAAAAAGGTTTAGAAAACCTTAAAAAGATGAAGTCTTATTATGGACAGTTTTCGCAGAATTTTGAGATGCCAGATAAACTTGAAAATCGTGTAGAAGGTGAACATGTATTTATATAAAAATCGAGGTGGTGGCTCGTTCGAACTAGATAGCCATGTCGCTCGAACGAAGGACAGATGTCGTTCGAACGAGATCTCGCGACATGCCTATCTCGCACGAAGGACAGTCAACATCATTTGATCGAGCTCGTCGTTTAAGGCACTTCGCTTCTACACTTAGAAAAAATTCTGCTTTTGATAAAAATTAATCTGGACTTCAAAAATAATTTTCAAAAAAATTTCCTAAATGTTTATGCAAATATTAAAGCTCCAATAAACCATTTTACCGATAAAGCGTAGTGGAGTAGTGGGAATGAGCTGAGAAGCACATCGCATGTAGCATGATGCACGTGAAGATAATGGATGCATTGAATTCGGATAAAGGCCGTTGAGGATGATCGTGTTGACGTGCCGAATGTAGCGGTATCAGACATACAAACTGTATTCTAGGGAAAAATAGAAAATTCCTAGATTCTACCCCGGACCTTTATAAAATTATGTCCTTACAAATATAATCTCAGATCTTAGATTACATTATTCTTTTCATTTTAAAATTGAATTATCTTACATTAGTTTTTGTTGTCTTATATATCTAAAAATTATTTTAGAGCGTTTCATAAGTGTGACGTATTATGCATTACGTAGACAACGATTGTATTATACTTATGATAATTTTGTTTATTTATTATGTTCTAAAAAATTTCATATTATGACGTGTTCTGTTATACATAACATTATATAACAAGAACTATAAATCGACCAAACATCATCCATGGTTTCAAACAAGTAATGTGGCTACCATTATTTAATTTGAGCATTACTACATTTATGAGATATCATTCTCTAATAAATTTTTTGCTGCTCTCTCTATTCCCTAAACAACCCTTTGGAAGCTCTCTGAATCATTAGTAGCATCTCTTTGTTTTCTTTTTAGCCCCTTTAACTTCCACACAGTTATTGACATTAAATATTTTAATATAAACCTTCCTCTCCGTATTCTCCCCTCCACTAAGAAGATAGTGTTTTTCATAGATCCACCTCCTTTTATCAAATTATTAGATCATCATTGTTGTAGTCTGGCAAGGCTTGTTGTTTAGGGTAGGAGGGATCTTTTCTCTCTAGATTTCATGAAATGTAATGGAACTGAGTTAGACATAAATATGATCCCACTATTCACAATTTTTTGGTGTTCAAAGCTTTTTTTTGTTAGAGAATCGTCTTGATCGAGAATGGACTTTGACACAGGTTCATGATGAAGTGAGGGGGTGTGAACCTTTGTTTTCACCAGGTGTATGGATAGTTTCTCCTTTACTTGGGTACATTAGTTGCAGTTTTGAATTTTGTTTAGCGAAAAAGGTTTGTATTTTCTTTATTTTGCAATTTTATTCATGCCTAAACTCCCAATTTTCAGATGAGAATTCCAAGAAAAAGGCAAAAGCTTAAACAAATAAGATAAGGTCAGAGAACCTGGCCCAAGTAATAGTGTAATTATAGGTTATTTGGTGATTTACTGTTTAGGAACAAATAAAGCAATGCTAAAAAGCTTTGTTATTATTTTTATTTTTACAATAATTATTATTATTATTATTTTTATTGTCACGATAATTATTATTGTTTATCACCGGTAATAGGTGTTAGCAAAGAATTGTTACAAGGTCAAGATGTTTAGTTGAGTTGGTTTTCTATTTTCATATACGCTAAACCTAATGGTTGTTTTTCCAAATTCACTAAACATCCCAAAAGTTTCGTAATTTCATCGTATATATAGGTACTTGCTCATTATAATCCCAGCTCTGAGAATACACTATTCTTTTCTTTTTGAAATTGCATCATTGTTACATTAGTTTTGATTTTCTTATATATCTAAAAATTATTTTAAAGCATGTCATAAGTGCGACGTATTATGCATTATGTAGATAACGATTGTGTCATAAGTATGAAAATTTTGTTAATTTATTATGTTGTAATAAATTTCATATTATGATATGTTCTCTTATACATAATATTATATAACAAGAACTATAAATCGCCCGTGCATCGTTTGGGGTTAAAAACTCGTAACATGGCTACAATTATTGAATCTGAGCATTACTACATTTATGAGCCATCATTCTCTAATAATTTTTATGTCTCTCTATTCGTTAAAAAACCCTTTGGAATCTATCTGACTCATAATGTCTCTTTGTTTTCTTTTATGCCCCTTTCACGTCCTTACAGTTATCGACATTATATATTTTAATATAAATCTTCATCTCCCTATTCTCCCCTCCACAGAGGAGATAGTGCTTTTCATGGATCCATCTACTTTTTATCAAATTATCAGATCATCATTGTCGTAGTCTTCTAAGGTTTCTTGTTTGGGGTGAGAGGGATCTTTTCTCTCAAGATTTCGTGAAATGTAAGGGACTGAGTTAGACATAAATATGAGCTTACCATTCGCAATTTTTTGGCGTTTGAAGCCTTTTTTTTAGACAATCGTCTTACTCGAGAATGGACTTTGACATAAGTCAATAATGAAGTGAGGGGGTAGGGATAGTTTTTTTTACCAGGGGTATGAACAATTTCTCCTTTACTTTGGTAGATTAGTTGCAGTTTTGGATTTTGTTTAGCGAAAAAGGCTTATATTTTATTTATTTTGTAATTTTATTCATTCCTAAACTCCTAATTTCAGATTAGAATTCCAAGAAAAAAGGCAAAGGCTTAAACAAATGATATAAGGTTGGAGAACCTGGCCAATGTATTACTGTAATTATAGGTTATTTGGTGATTTACTATTTAGGAACAAATACAGTAATGCTAAAAAGCTTTCTTATTATTTTTATTGTCACAATAATAATTATTTTTATTGTTATAATAATTATTATTGTTTTTCATTGGTAATAGGTGTTAGCAAAGAATTGTTACACGGTCAAGATGTTTAATAAAGTTGGTTTTCTATATTCCTATATGCTAAACCTAATGGTTTGGTTTTTCAAATTCACTAAACATCTCAAAAGTTTCATAATTTCATCATATATTTAGGTCCTTCCTCATTATAATCCCATCTCTTAGGTTATATTATTCTTTTCCTTTTGAAATCACATCATCCTTACATTAGTTTTTATTGTCTTGTTTATCTAAAAATGATTTTAAAGTGTGTCATAAGTGTGAGGTATTATGCATTATGTGGGCAACAATTGTATCATACGTATAACAATTTTGTTCATTTATTATTTTCTAGCAAATTTCATATTATGATGGGTTCCATTATACATAATATTATATAATAATAACTATAAATCTCCCGCACATTGTGCGGTATTTAAAAAAGTACTTACTATTTTGAAGTTTAAAACATGTGCCCTTATTGCACATGTTAACACACACACACACACACACACACACACACACACACACACACACACACACACACACATATATATATATATATATATATATATAAAATCTACGTGCTATATGTATTTAGGATCCTAATATTTCCACAAAAAAAATCAACAAAACACCCTTTTCTACAAAACACCTCATAAGTATGTAATATTTATACAAAACACCAAACAAACACAACACCACATTAGTGTGTATCCCATATGAAAACCCAAAAAATTTTAAACCTCACTTTTTCTATACTCTCTCTCTCTCTCTCTCTCTCTCTCTCTCTCTCTCTCTTTAACTTTCCTCCCAAACCTTTCAACTTACTCCCATTTTCTCTCAAACCTTAACACTTACCCTCAAGCTTCAATTATGGTATGTTACACTATTGAAAATTACTCCCATTATCGTCATTTTATCACATATATGCTCTCATTTTGTATAGTAAACCCTATTATTCAAACTACATATAAAAACCCCATTATTAACCTATTTAACTATCCTAAATTGAAGCCGAATATTGGCACTGGTAATATATTGCATAAAAAGCTATAAAAACAAGCTAAGGTTTTAAAAATAAAAAATAAATGCCAACATGGTATGCACCTATGGCAGCCCGTCGCCAAAGTTGACACAATTTCACGGTCTCTTCTAATTGTGGTATAACCTGTACGACCAATTGACACCATATTGGGGTTGTCACAGTAATATGCCATCGGATCGTTGTTTTTAACGTCATCTTCTAATTGTGGCGGATTTTTCACGGTCACTACCCATCGTATGTAGCAACATATTTCTTATTATATATATAAATAGACAATTAATAACATATTTCATATATATATATACTTGGGTATGCCCTTCCCTGAAGGCACGACGACGTTTTTTTTAAAATATCAATCGTGATCAAATCATAAAAGTTTTGTATGATAGTACCAATCGTGGTCAATTTTGCTGACGGCGCGACAAATACTTCCAAAGTATTGAATTGAATAAATTTTTTTGTAAGATATTTAATATTATAATTAAAAATGTAAGAAATTTTAGAAATTTTGGGCAAAAGTTCTTTTTTTATATGACTATTCACCTGTTTTAAGGACCAAAAAATAATCCAACAACACTACTAAAAGTTCATCCAGGACATAATAGATTGAACAAAATTTTCAAATCATGTATTTGAGACTAAAACATTCACCCAATAAATTGCAACATTCTGTATTATTCTCATACTTCTTGCTAGATTAACCATTCTAGTAGTTTGATTCACACAACTTAATCCCAAATTTACATAACACATTTTTTAAATAGATTATGCGGTTTTAGGACTTAAAATAATATTGATTATGAATATTGGACAACAAACATTTCTTTTCCTTTTTTATGGATATGAGTCTGCACCAGCGATTTTATTAAAAATAGGAATTAAAATTATAATCATATTATAATAGGTCATAAATATATAAAACCCCTTTTTCAAACCGAAGTTCTACAATCGATGCAATTTAATTAAACAAAATTCTCAATAGCTTATGGTTGTTAAATTAACTAACTTAAACCCTAAGTGTAAATGTTGCAAATTAAAAGGTTTTGGGACTAAAATTCAAGGTTAGAGTAATGGTATGTATATTCCAAAGTGCATATGTTTTAAAAAAAAGTATTTGAAGTACATATCATTTCCATCTAGTTTAATAAAATAAGTTGTACTAAATCTTAATAATTAATTGTACTGCACTTAAATTTCTTACAACATGGGTGATGAAATTGAATTTTATTGAAAATACTTCATTAATACGAAGGATTTCATATTTTTTCATTTTATTATGTATTTAATTATTTAAATTTATTTTAAAACATATTTAAGCTCGACAAAAGTGCAAACAATAATATTCATTTTGAATGATTTTTAGTAAAACTGTATTAAATTTACCCTCCATTTTACTTTTTCTTTTTACTTGAGAGAAAAAAATAAAAGTACCATTCATTAGCATAGCCTCTAAACTTTTAAATGAATTCTAAACTCATTAATGCATTTGTAAATTTAATAACCGATGGTCCCAAAACAAAACTATTAAAAATCATATCATACAGATAAGAAAAAAACACTCGCATTATATATTAATGGAATGAACAAAGAACACCACATGTCCAACAAAGCTACAACCAAAAAGCAACGTGTAAAGCCAAAACATAAATGGCCTACACATTGCAAACCCGAAAAAATAAAACCACTCCCTTAAAAAAACAACTAAACATGCCCACAGCCAAATCCCATCATCTACCAAACCAGATTCATCTCAAATGAAGAAAAAAATGAAGATCCAAATCTAAACCGCAAACTTATTGTCCATGTATATATATCAGCCAAAAATATTTCATTAATGAGAAACCCAATAGGTTCGGTTTGTGATAATGATTTAAATTAAATTCGCAAGTTTCCAAGAACCCTTATTTAATTAGCGTCTACTTTTAAACCAAATAAAATCAACCCTTAAACATGCATCTAAATCAACCCATCAAATATAAAGCATGCGACACAAAGTTAAGGAAAAATCCCCGAAGGGCAAAACCTTTTATTTCTAGAACTTTAAAGAATTTACAAGACCATTGACTTACATACAACCTGATAATCGCCCACAAGTGTAACGCACGGTGTCTTCGATAAACCTTCAAAGCAACGGCTAGAAGCCGTGTGACACTTAAATACCCGCAGGTGTCGGTTCCTATATCGACGGCTGGAAGTTTCCCTTTCCAGAAGGGCAGCAATGAAGAAGAGAACGGCTTCTCTACAAGGGTTGAACAAAATCAAAGTTGTGTTCTTGGGCTACCAAAAAGATTCACAAAGGATTGGCAATTGTGTGAATCAAAAAACCTAGAGTCTTGGGCTCAATAGGCGAAGACTTTGAGTATTTAGGACTCTGAAAATTGTCTTGAAAAGTCTTGGAAAACAACTCCCCGAAGATGGCTTAAATAGGAAAACTTTGAGCCTAAAAAATCTCAGCAGATCTGGCGAAGTTTATCCCATGCGGATCGGTCCGTCGTGGGGCGGATCGGTCCGGTTGACCGAATCGGTTATTTTAAAATATGGCTCCATCGGTTCGCAATCGGTCCGGGGTATACTGGATCTGTAGCAAGCGAATCGGTTCGGTTGAGGGGCGGACCGGTCCATTGGCTGATCGGTCCGGTAGGGAGGCGGACTGGTCCGGCTGTCAGACTTTGATTCCTCTTCCTCTTTTGATATTCGGATCCGTTGATGAATGTATGAATCTTGAATTTCTTCAACGGTGTAACGGCGTGCGACATAATAAATTGTTAATGGACAAAAATGTCCTTACAAATCTCCCCCTATGTCTATGCCGGTACATACATAAAAACAAAACATCCGAATTATCAAACAACTAAAAATGCCTATACAAATCTACCCTTCCATGAACCCAAAACTGGAAAGATACAATTGAATAAGACTACAGCGTTTGCTCTTCAAATCTTCAGGAATCTCAACACTTTTCTCATCAGGGTGTGCAATCCAATGATAATCCATATAGAACCTACACACATGAGACAAAGCAAAATACCAAGTGACATATCGAGTTTGAAATGAGATAAACATAGATACCAATTTATGAGCAAACTTAAATTTTCAAATCTCCCCCATAATAAGATAATTCTTTCTCCCCTTTTTTATGATGTCCCCAAATAGACAAATGAGAAGAATGAATCAAATAAGCAAAATCGGGGTGTCACGGTACAAAACATACACAAACTATTTTTGATTTTTTCAAATTTTTCATACAAAAATAAGATACCAATATGAACAAATATGATACAAAAATCACACCATGGATTTAGACTCAAACAACAAGTCATGGAAATGGAATGAATGGGTGTGAACACATTCGATAGGTAAATCAACTCAATCAATCATATGTGCACGATGCATACGTGTACTCCTAACGAATGAACATCAAAGGTATCCTTAGGTGTAAATTTTTTTTGAATTTAGATGACATCGTCTTACGCAAATCAACAAATCAAAGTCAAATGATTTCCACACCAATAACGTCCAAAACTATATAGCGCATTTTCAAGAATTTCAAGGACGTGCAAACCCGTTTTAATTCTCCAACCAAACTCCCTCATATATATATTCTTTTAGAGGTAATCTAAATTCTCAAACTTTGGAGAATTGGTGCACAAACCTAAATGGCCCATAATTGGCATGAATATCTTTTTATTGCCTTTAATTTTTTCGGGCTCTTTTAACCTCTTTGGACCTCGGATAATAAAATTCCTCAATTTTTTAGGTCCTTTTTAACGGTGGCTTTTGCACAAAGGATAGATGATTACCTTTCGCAGCCCCTCCCCGTTTTTCAAAACAAAGCACACAAACTCACAAAACGATTTTTATATACATAATTTCCTTATAAAAATTTATCGCGCTTGGTTCATTTTAAAGACAGGATTGAAGTGAAAACACCCAACCAACATGTGATAAGACAAGCACAATAATCAAACAAATCCGTGCAAGTGTGCATTAAAGGGAACATGAGTCAAACATGTAGGAAGTAACACTTAAATACATCTTAATGAGTCCAAACATTATAAAGCACATGGATGAATTGACCTATTGTCTCAAAACACTATCAAATAGTCACATAAAAATAATGGAATGATGTTGTGACTTGGTCATCCTAAGTGTTCATCCATAAACGGTGCAAACAAAAAAAATCTTTTTGGATTTTTTTTTTAAAAATTTTGTCAAAATAAAATCTTTTTGTATTTTTCAAAAATTTTCAAAACAAAAATATATACAAAAAGTACACATGTCATAACACTAGCAAACAAGTATAAATCATGAAACCACAACTATTGTATAACAAACATGCAAACATAATCATCTATATGATATGGAAAGTGAAGAATCATGTGCAAGCAACAGGGAATCAACTTGTCTAAAATCTAGTGCCTCTAAAAGTGATTTTCTAACCCAAATAGATGTGAAACATCGTGTGGGGGCTTTGGAAACCACGGGAACGCTAGACATAAACTTCCTAGGACCTTTTCCAAGATCAAAACAAAAACGCCTAAGGTGACCTTTCCTACCACAATATGAACATGTGTAAACGGGTGGAATGACACCTAAAGTGTGATCTTTTCTAACATCCTTGGACTTAGTTGACCCTCTAAAACAAATAATGGTTTTGGCTTTAGCATTAGCATTAGAAGCATGAGAACACGATGAGCCACTACCATCACTATCAAACCTACTTGAGTCTGTCAAAGTATTTTTTAACTTCAAAATTTTTTACTCAAGCAAAGAATTAGACTCTTCCAAATTAAGGGACGCCTTTTTCAAGTTTTCAATAATTCCTAAAAGCGTATCTCTCTCTCCGTCAATTAAAGTAAACTTTTTCCTAAGAGTCTTTTCACGTTCCACAAACTCATTGACTAAAATATTTTTCTCCTCTTTGGCACAAACACAAACCATCGAATTTTTAAGGTCCTCCAATTCTTTTTCTAAAAATAGGACCCTTTCATCACTCTCCTTTTTGGACAATTTTAAACCATTAAATTCATGGTCCAAAGAAACAAATTTTTCACGATAAAAATCTCTTTGATTTTGAACCATTTGCAAAAGATCCATCGCGGATTTAAAACGAGAATTTTCTTTTTCCAAAACTTTAATTCTTTTGCAAAGTTTCAAATTCAAACTTTTTAAATTTTCAGCATGGTCGTGAACTTTTTCAAAAATAGGCTCCTCATTAAACGGGCGTTCCATTGAAAAATTGCGATTTTTCACAAAATTGATTTTTCAAAAAAAATAATCAATATCACACGATTTTGCGGAAATCAGGAAGTAAATCCTTGAAAAATCAGGATCACGCAATAAATTAGCGTAACCCGCTCTAATACCAATTTGAGAACGTGAGTAGACAAATTGTATCAGAAAGTAAATCCTCAAAAAATCAGGATCGCGCGATAAATTAGCGTAACTCGCTCTGATACCAATTTGAGAAACCGAATAGGTTCTGTTTGTGATAATGATTTAAATTAAATTTGCAAGTTTCCAAGGACCCTTATTTAATTAGCGTCTACTTTTAAACCAAATAAAATCAATCCTTAAACATGCATCTAAATCAACCCATCAAATATAAAGCATGGGACACAAAGTTCAGGAAAAATCCCCGAATGGCAAAACCTTTTATTTCTAGAACTTTAAAGAATTTACAAGACCATTGACTTACATACAACCTGATAATCGCCCACAAGTGTAACGCACGGTGTCTTCGGTAAACCTTCAAAGCAACGGCTAGAAACAGTGTGACACAGAAATACCCGCAGGTGTCGGTTCCTATGTCGGCAGCTGGAAGTTTCCCCTTCCAGGAGGGCAGCAATGAAGAAGAGAACGACTTCTCCAGAAGGGTTGAACAAACTCAAAGTTGTGTTCTTAGGTTACCAAAAAGATTCACAAAGGATTGGCAATTGTGTGAATAAAAAAACCTAGAGTCTTGGGCTCAATAGGTGAAGATTTAGAGTATTTAGGATTCTGAAAATCGTCTTGAAAAGTCTTGGAAAACAACTCCCCGAAGATGGCTTAAATAGGAAAACTTTGAGCCTAAAAAATCTCAGCAGATCTGGCGAAGTTTATCCCAGGCGGACCGGTCCGGCTTGAGGACGGATCGGTCCAATTGACCGAATCGGTTCTTTTAAAATATGGCTCCATCGGTTCGCAATCGGTCCGGGGTATACTGGATCTGCAGCAAGCGGATCGGTCCGGTTGAGGGGCGGACCGGTCCGGCTGTCAGACTTTGATTCCTCTTCCTCTTTTGATATTCGGATCCGTTGATGAATGTATGAATCTTGAATTTCTTCAACGGTGTAACGACGTGCGACATAATAAATTGTTAATGGACAAAAATGTCCTTATAATTAATTCAATATTTTTTATATTAATCGGACTTACAAATGACAACTAATAACTTGAAATGGATGGAAAAAAGTTCTTTCATTTGTGAATCTAATTATATAATTTTCATAAAGTAAAACAGTTACAGACATTTAGAAATGGCAGTCGAAGACTTGGGATCAAAACCAATGATCAAACTGAGCATTGGAATAAAAATTCCACCGCCTCTAACCCCACCAACGCTTCCTAAACCTCCACCCAGGAACCTAATTATGGTTCCTAACACCAGTCTCCATCCAAACTCCATTTCCTGTTCAACCCAAATAAACAAAAATTAAAACGAACACTTATGTTAATATGTTTATATATCGCATGAATAAAACTACAGAGAATTTTTTTTATTTGTGTATGATAAAGTACACTGATCTCTAGAACACAAAGAGGATTACATGTAAAGAGAAATATGTACATACCGGCCAAACATGGTGATATGAAGATTTTCCACTTTGCCAAAGGAAATGAACCAATCGGAGTACAATAACTTGTCTCATTTCTTTCTCAACAACATCATCAGGTTCTATGGCTTTCAAAAGCCTCTCTGCATTTCCAACACCACACATTTAAAGTAGAAAAACCAGCGAAGGTCCCATGGGATGATAAAAGCGGATTACCTAAACCTGTTGGGCCCATTAGAAGAATGTTACTTTTCTCGAGTTATATTGAATCATTATTTGTGGCATCTGCTTTATCTTTTCCTGAATCTCCTGTGGACCTAACTTTCAAAGTTGTATGAAAATATATACATATGTAAGTAAGATTTGTGTGTGTGTATGTGTGTGCGTGAACCTACAATCAATACCTATATTCAACCATAAAAAAATGCGTGGCCTGTTCCTTAATTCCTATAGCCGAAACCAATAATACATGTGTAAATAAGATTTATGTCATATGTAAATCTCCACAAAAGACGTAGAGAAAGATAAACAGAGAACAAAACCAAGAAAATCCCCAAATCTAAACCGCAAGATCGTGTCAAGTTTTAGATCTTAATAAAATCTATTTTATAAACACCAAGATACAAATCTTAACACCAAAAAAAGATTACAGATTAGAAATCAAGGGGCGTGGCTCTTATTTTGAAACCAAAAATAGAAAAACAATTACAACTATGGGTTTCAGATCAAGGGCGGTGGTTTGAGATGCAAACCCATGTACCTAGAGTCTGGTTTGGTGAATTTGGTGATGGGTTTGAGATCAAGGGTGGTAGTTTGAGATCTGGTGACTAGTTTGTCGACAGGTTTGAGATTTGTTGACAGGTTTTTTAACGGGTTTAGAGATCAAGAGCGGTGGCATGGGAGGGATGAGAGTCGTGGTGTATGAGGGGTAGGTGGCACTAAGGGAGACCGGAGAGAGATGGGTTAGAGAGAGAAAGCTATTATGGTATGGATTGAGATTGTATTGGGGTGCTTTGACTCGAATGGGGTTAGATTCAGCTCTTTGTATTGCAAAAATATGTGTGTGTGTGAGAGGTAGACAGAAATGAAAGAGGTTTTGGAGAAGTAATTTACTTTTTTACCCTAATTTTTTAATTTTGAAAAATAGGGGGAAATAAATTAGTGTGTGTAAAAAGAGGGCGAATTCAAATGTTTGGAGGGAAAAAGAGGTAGTTCATGAAAAGCTCATATAGATGACATCATGAGCCAAACTTGTGACATACATAAGTTTCCTACTATATTATATAGATACACACACACATACAAGCTATAGTACATACCAAGTATGGATATCTATTTTCTAAAAATAGTGAAAAAATATGTTTTGACTTATTTTTTTATATGACGTTTAAATATTTCGGAGACCCATATAAAAAAAATCCACTTAAAATAACTTTTTTTCCATTTTAAAAAAACCAGTCAAACCTTTTCAGCATTTTTAAATGCAGCAAAAGTTTGACCGATTTTTTTAAGATAGAAAAAAGAATTATTTTAAGTTGATTTTTTTATATGGGTATCTTGAAATGTTTAAATACCACACAAAATTACTTAACTTAAAAATATTTTTTAATATTTTAAAAAATATTTTGTATCAGCGGTATATATACTTGAATCTTTGAAAGAATAAAAAATCACATGGTACATTAGAATGGCCAACATGACCTTCTAAAGTATCCATGAATCACTCTAGAATCAAACAAAAATAAGATTTAGTACAACAAAAACAAGATTTAGTAGAATTATTATAGGTTTTAGCCAAAGAACTTAAGAAATCACCCTTGAGCTCCTCTCTCTATATGCCCCCCTAAAAGGAATGACAGCGAGGGGACAAAAGTATGGAGATGCGGGGTTGATCCGCTTAGTGAACTTTTATGCAAACAACCAAATAAATATATGGGTCCTGATATTTTCACCGGAAATATTTACACAAAACAACACATAAAAAATAAAAGTATACACTTTACTAACAACACCCAAAAGTTTTACACCTTTTTTTCCTTTGAAAATGTCTAATATACCCCAAACTAAGCAAAAAATTACACACAAACTAATACCACATACTCTAAAACGCCACAATAAATAAAAAATTAAAACTCTTCCACTCCCACTGAAACATACATACCTATAGTTTAACCTAGTTAAAATCATCTTATTCATTTGTCCCTAAAACTCCATTTTCGTGGGTTTATTGTGTTGCTATGGTGTTTGTTATGTTGTTTGTGTATAGAAACTATGGTTAAAGGGGCTAGATTGTAATGGTTGAAGAAGAAAGTCGGTCATGAAACTTTCCAAACTCAAAACATATAATGATCTCTTGATAATTTTGATCTTTTAAAACATATCTGTATAGTCTATAATGTGTAAATCAATTTTTAAAATGATGAAAAAATTCAAAAAAAAAAATTGCACTTACGGCATTATGGCCACCCGTCGCCACAAGTGATGGATACTTTTGGTTAATTTTAATCGTAAAGTCTTCCACCACGGTTTCCTTTGATCGTGTGTCACTTCAATAAATAAATCACGACCAACTGTGGTCATCCTACCATACTCTACGGTAACTTATAACCGTGGTGAGTCTTTAACAATTTGAAGAGTACGCGGCGTACCTATTTACGATCACTTGACACCGTGGGTATCCCTCTAGCGGTTACATTTAACTGTTGGTTCCATTTTGAAATTGAAGTTCAATTATAAACGATGTATGTTTTTTTATTGATTTTTGTTATTATATTCTTAATTTTTATTACAATGATAATTCTATTTTCATTTCAATTAGATGACTCGGTACTTGATGATATATTTTGGTGAGATATATACAATGTTATTGTACCGAGTGTATCTACTCAACGTGCTTTGCCCGAGGAACCAAATATGCGTGAATAAGCAACGGCATCAACCTCGCCCAAATGTTTGAGTAATTTGTTTCCATATTTCACATTATCTATGGTAAAAAACCAAATCACGTAGTTTAATTTAATAATTTGAGATTTTTAATGCATGGCATAATTGTTTAACACTACGTTTTATTGTATGCATTGGCAGGATGCGGCAGTAGAAGAAGGATTGGATGTTAATGCAATTACTCATGACCATACAATCGAATTCACCACTAAGGAGGCACGTTTAGTTTATTTATATTGTACTCAACATGATTTTTCATTTATAATTAAAATTTCCATGTAAATAGTACATTCACCTGGCAATGTTCGTCTTGTGCAGTGAGCGTGATAAGATGATTAATTGGTGTCAATAAGTTGGTCGCAAGCTTCATGTGGTTGTGATCATTTTAAAATCTGACAAGGCTAGTTTAGTCAAAAAGGGAAGGGTCGTACTTGGTTATGAGTGAAGCGAGCTTCATAGAAATAGAAAAGATGAGGGACTGAATAAGAAGAATAAGCAATATTCTAGAAGGCGAAAGTGCGATTGTCCCTTTCGATTGAAAGGCATTCTGCACGATGATGGTCGTTCGGGGGTGGAAGTTTCTTGTAGGCTACACAACCAGGAGGTGTCAAAACACTTATTGGACACCCTTATGTTAGTTGACTTTCAAACACTGAGTGGAACATTGCTAGTGAGATGATTAATAATGGGGTGGGCCCGAAGGAAGTACTCCACACATTGAAACAGAGATCAAAATATAATTGTTAATCCATTAGAACAATTTATAACGCTGAAAGAAAAATGAAAAACGTTGAGATGCAAGGGAGCACCGCCATGCAACAATTGATGCATTTACACAAAGAGAAGAGTTATGTTTACTAGCATAAAAGGAATGAGCAAACTGATGTGGTGGACGATTTATTTTTTGCACATCCTACCTCTTGTTTGTTGGTCAAATTCTTCCCTACTATATTGGTGATTAATTTTACTAGCAAGACCAATCGGTACAATATGCCATTATTTGAGATGATTGGAGTCACGTCCATCGGGAAATCATTTTGCATTGCATTTTTTTTTTAAAAGAATGAGAAAGAGGAGAATTTTATCTTGTTATTCCAACATTTACGATCAATATACGAGCTAGAAGCTTTGCCGCAAGTTGTTGTCTCTGACAAACAATAATCTTCTATAAACATGGTTCCAAGGTCATTTCCACTTGACACCATTCTATTATGTTTATTCCATGTTTAAAAAAATATAGAAAGTGCATATTTGAAACATATCATCCAGATAAGAAGCTATTTATGGAGGGTTGGATTGGGGTTATGTAGTCGAAGAATCCGATTGAACTGGAGAATGCATGGGTCAGTTTCCGTTAAAACTAACAAAACTACCATGGCATGATTGCGTACATACAGAAGAATTGGATGCCTTTGCATTTTTAGTTCTCACATGTGTGGACTAATCGAGTACCCTACCATGGCAACTACATAACTAACAGAGCGGAGGGTGCCCATGACCAATTGAAAAAATATTTAACAAATAGAACCGGTTCATTTGGGACGGTTTGGAAGGGTAAGGATGCATTACTTGGCCACCAAGTCACTCAAATACAAACGGAGTTTTAGAAATCACTTCAATCAACCAAGCATGGCCATAATGACGCGTTGTTGCATGAGATTCGTGGTAGGGCATCACACTATGTCTTAGACCTAATTGTTATGAAGATCGACTGCATGAGATCGGTGTTAAGTAAACCCGTCACTAAAACCCATATACGGAGATACAATGCTCACACAAAATTCGTACCATCTATGAATTACCATGTGTCCACAAGTTAGCCCAATGGGAGAAGCTAGGCCAAACAATTCCACAGCGGGCGCTAGACGATTATGGAAGAAACTTACTATTATCCCAAACATCCATTGGTACTATGAGCTTAAATATACTCCCAAGATTATATTATTTAAGAAATCTGTTAGAAAGATGATGTTAAGTAAGTTATTGGAAATTGCTCAACCCTCTTGCACGCCTTTGATCGAGCCTATACAAATTCATCAAAAGGGAAGGCCGCCTAAGGGGAAGAAGTCTGCTGATAAATCTACCAAAAGAACCCCTTATGCTTAGGAGAAAGATGTACTGTCCACAATTGAACTTAAAAAAATCTTTGGAAATAAAACCCCGTTGATGGGCGTGAAATCGGAGACATGATCTACAAAGAAAAATATGTATATCAAGCACATTCTTGAGTTTTTCCAATCATATGTGGAAGATATAAATGATGTCAAATCGGATGGAAACTGTGGATATATGGCTATTTCCAAAAGCGTTGGTGTTGGGGATGGACTAGAACATGCTTATGTTATTCATAGTACATTGTTGTTTGAGCTACGTAGGGACAAGACATTTTGGGATACCATTATGAACTCCTATGATATTGAGTATTTCAAGAGGATATTATATTATTTCGACACTCATGAACAAGCCAACGTTGGTTTATCATGACATAGTTTGGTTATCTTACGACTAATGCACTTA
This sequence comes from Sambucus nigra, assembly GCA_949130495.1. Taxonomy (NCBI): domain Eukaryota; kingdom Viridiplantae; phylum Streptophyta; class Magnoliopsida; order Dipsacales; family Adoxaceae; genus Sambucus; species Sambucus nigra. The sequence continues at coordinate 376,597,809 of OX422222.1, forward strand.
AGCTAATAGTTGTAATGATATCCAAATTACAAGGCTTAACTTTTGTTCCATTCAATGTTGGGCCAAAATCTACGATGGAAGAGAATCACATCATCTTTATCCTCAATGTATCTAATACATACCACCAATTGTATCTCCCTAGAGATCGAGGTCCATCAAGATGTCGTAGAGTGGCCTACTATGTTCAAGTCTTGCTTATAAGCGTTTCAGAATATATTCCCCAAAGACATTGCAACAAAATTTGAACCACACTTGATATCGTCGGACAAAGATGTGGACCTGACGGTGGCTTAAATTGGTGAAAGTCTTACTAATTATTGTAACTTTTTCTAACTTTTTGTGCAAATATTGGTTATATGTAAATTGGTTATTCGTGAAAGTCTTACGAATAATTATAAGTTTTTGTAACTTTTTGTGCAAATATTGGTTATATGTAAATTAGTTATAGAAATTACCGGTTATATGCAATTATTGGTTACCAATTTGGTTATATGCAATTATATAACAATTATTTGTTATATGTGAATTGAGCCCACCAATTGGTTATCACTTGACAATACAATTATTTTATTTAAATTGGACAGAGAAAGATTTTTGATATATAAATGACATATACATAAAATTAATATGGACAATATAATAAACTAACATACGATCTCTTCTAACCGTAGATAAAAAACACACGATTGGATAACATCGTATATTATATAATGGAAGTTTCCTCTAGCTGTATATGACCCAACCAAGATTTGATGCCATCATGTATGTTATGTATAAAGTTAAAGAATATTTTAGACCAAACACCATGGTCACTTGATATTGTGTATTATACTTTGACGATTCCTTCCAGTCGTATGTGACCCACACACGTTTTGATCTCACCATGTATGTTATGCAAAAAGTTGAAGGATTTTGTAACCCAAATACCATGGTCATTTGAGACCGTGTATTATACAATCATGATTGCATCTAACTATATATGACATAACCACGATTTGATCTCACCGTGTATGTTATGCATAAAGTTGAAGATTTTTATGACCCAAACACCACGGTCAGTTGAGACCGTGTATTATAAGGTAACAGTTTCTTCCCACTGTATGCGACCCACCTACGGTTTGATCCCACCGTGTATGTTATGAAAAAATTTGAAGGTTTTTGTAACCCCTCATACCACAGTCACTTGAGATCATGTACTATAAGGTAACAGTTGTTTATAGTCGTATGTGATCCACACACTATTTGATCTCACCGTGTATGTTATGCAAAAAGTTATGGATTTTGTATCCCAAATACCAAGGTCACTTGAGACCCTGTATTATAAGGTAACAGTTGTTTCGCACCATATGTGACCCACCTACGATTTGATCCCTCCGTGTATGTTATGAAGAAAGTTGAAGGTTTTTGTGACCCAAATACCACGGTCACTTGAGACCATATGTTATAATTTCCTGGTAACATCACACCATGGACTATATACAGACGGTCACACCACACCGTATATGACTCGAACACGGTTTCTTTTGATCGTGTATATTATGCACAAAGTTAATGAATATTTAAAAAAACACAGTTGGATCTCACCGTACCTTTTATGCAGAATGTTAAAGGATTTTTTTTAACCCAAACACAATTAATCATAATGTAATTTACAATGTATTTACAATGAACCATGCTATCACTGAAACACAATGAATCAAAGATACAAGAAAATTAAATGATTACAAATAAAAATTACATTGATAATATAGTTCATGTAGTACCTCACATTCAAAATTCAAACACAAGCTTACATTCAAACACACAACACAATATTGTTTATACAAACTACTTGTTTCAAAATTATTCCATCTTGTGATAATTCAGAATTGTGCATACCTTATAATCAAATTGTTTTAAAATATAGTTATAATGAAATTGTTTTAATGAATTTTGTCTATTTTCTCTTTAAATGCTTCTTCGAGGGGCTTTTTTCTTGGGGGGACTTTTGCTTGGTGGATTTTTCCTTGGGGGATGGATCATGACGTGCCTTGGTTCGATCGGAGACTTTCTCTTTTCTTTTTGAGCTTACATCCCATGGTCTCAAGTAGGACGCCAAGCGTTGTACGTAATAATTCAAGGACATTCGAAACGTCTTGGTCCGAGTTGACTTCAATAGCCTTCTGGAGCAGGCTAATGTCTACATTTATCCCCTAAGCCTATATACATATTACCTTCAAATGTGTTAAAAAAAATACTTGAAGAAAATAAATCAATTTAAGAAATATCGAATCATTTGCCATTTTATCGGAATAGTTTAACTCTGGTTTGCAAATACAATGCTCAGGATCTTGAATGTATGGATGGGATCTTTCTAGGTACCAATACATATACCCATCCACACATTCCCAAGGCATGTTCCTCACTGCAGTCGAGTGTCTGGCATCAGAAAGAGAATGATCCGCCCAGTTAAGTTGACACCATTTCTCGATATCAAATTTAACTTTGTGGCGGTTCAGTGTAGGGCACATTGGCAGTCTAGGGATTGTTTGAACACGACCAACCAGGCGTAAGACCTTTTTTTGGGTAATAAGGTTCACCGACATCAAAGCAAATAAGGAGGTCGTTATAACATGAGACTTCTTGAAATGGGTAGGCCTCACGATTTTCAGAATAGGGATCCTATATAAGCTAAAAGTAATTCCACATTTTAATATACATCTATAAAAAAAAAAGAGAAATGTTAAAATATTGCATTTAAAACAAATAATATTTACGTTTGAATCTTTTAAATCATCCAAGGTTTCTCTTAGCTCCAGTATATATGTACAAAGGCATCACTTGACACCGTTTGCGCCCTCCATTTGCATAGACACAGCTCATTATGCTGAAACTCTAGATTTCTAACACCCCTTGCCACATTGAAGTGGTCGTATATCCACACCTGCAATCAAATTCACATATTAATTGGTAAATTTATATGGAACAAAAAAAAGCACGTGTTGAATTTAAAATATTTACTACTAGAAGAGGGAGATATTCGACCACCTGCCGAACATCTACCGGTATGCAATCCCCAGCTGCCAATATAAATGAGCCAATATGCCCATCCCCCAAGCGTATTCATTGTATTTCCCAACTTTTCACAACGACTGGAGGTAGTACACTGAGACTCGATTCCTTAATTTTCCAGGGAATAACAAGCAACCGACCATAAATAACAAGTACCCCCTAGCGGCCTACTCAATCTGGTTCATTGTGACATCCCCCCAGCTTCTTAACCCTCCCCTTACATATATTCATTATCCAATCAGAACTTATGGCATTAACGGACTTGCATTCCTCTAAATCCTCCTCCTCGGTACAACCGATATACTAGGTAAGCCATTTCATTTGGGTAGCCTTCTCCTTAGCTTTCCTAAAAATAGTACCGTGCACCGGTTTACCAACTATTGGGATTTTAAGGAGATATGACACATCGTTAAGGGTGATGGTCATCTTATCGAACAATATAGGAAATGAATTCATCTTCGGTTGCCACCATTCGATGAATGCTAGCACCGATACATAGTATATGTACCGATATGAGTGTTTAATCATACTCCAAAGACCCGAGTTCTTCACCAACTCAATAACCCGCACATCTTCCTTCTATATGTCCCACTTAGTAAATTATTTGTTACGGTACATGCACTTCACTATTTCCCTCTCCTCATCTCGGTTCCATATCGAATAAGCAATAGGCTTATAAATTTTTTTGAGAAATTCGGGGTTATTTGGCGTGCACCCCTCAAGAGGTTGTGAATCCGAGTGGCTTATTTTTTTCGTAGTTTTGTATTGGGCACTTTAGATGTGGATGGTTATATTTCATCTTCCGATGAAGATGACTCGTCCATATCATCTTTGGGGTTCTCTCATTCTTTCTCTTTTTCTCCCTCGTCATCTAACTCTCTTTCTTCCTATCATTTTTCTTCTTCTTCGTCTTCTTCATTTTTTACCTCCTCTCCTTCTTCCTCTCTTAATTCCTCCCTTGATTTTACTCCTTCTTTCTCTTCTTCTTTATCTTCCTCTAGAAGCTCCGCCGCTTTTATCGCACCCCCTTCACCAACCGTCAGTAAATCTCTAACAACTTGCTCAACAACATGCTCAATTAGACTACTACGTACCGCATTCACCAACCGTTAGTAAACCACCTACTACTTGGTCGACTACTTTATCAAATGACCATGTAGGAGAATATCCTTTGAGCGAACCAATAACACTACTACTAGACGAGGATGATACGAGTGGTTGAACTTTCTTTGTCGCCTCTAACCTCCTCTTCCGATTAATGCGGTAGGAGGAATTCTACTTTTTCATATTTACATGACCTACATAAGAAATTAACAAAATTATATTATCAAATGAACATCAAATTAATAAGTTCATACTAACAAAGAAACAATATATATATAGCCATATTTCCATAATAAAATCATATATACATGTGTACATACATACATAGATCATGTAAAAACATGTAAGAATTTATCTAAACAATGCAATTCAAATATATACGTAGCCACATTTATATAACAAAATCATACATACATACATACATACATACATACATACATACATACATACACACACACATACATACACAATGTAAAAACTTGCAAGAATTTATCTAAGTATTGCCATTGAAATATAAACATCACCACATTTATATTATAAAATCATATATACATGCCTAGTCAGGCTCTCCAACATACCTCATTAAGCACACCTATGAACATATCTATTTTTTTTTAAATAGTAAAAATTAAAAAAAAAAACTAATTTTGAGTTGATATTTTTTTATATGGGTTTAAGATATTTCAGTGATCCTGTAAATATACTCCGCTCAAAATAATGTCTTCTGTTATTTTTAAAAAATAGATAAAAAAAATTGAGAGTGTTAAATGTTAAACAGTTAATTTTTTTACCTATTTTTTAAAAATAACAAAAAATATTCTTTTCAATTGACTTTTGTTACAGGCGCACATTGAAATATTATGAATCCATATAACAAATATCATCTCAAAATAATTTTTTTACTATTCTAAAAAATGGGTAAGTTCATAGGTATGTTGCTAGGAGGTGTGTGTGTGTGTGTGTGTCTGTGTGTGTGTTTGTGTGTGTGTGTGTGTGTGTGTGTGTGCGTTCTCTAACATGTAAATGAAAAATTGATAATATATTTCATATTTCATATATATATGTAAATGAACAATTTGTAACATATTTCATGTTTCATATATATATGCATGTATGTATGCACGCATATATGATTTTGTTATATAAATGTGATTATATATATTTTAATTGCATTGTTTAGATAAATTCTTTCAAGTTTTAACGTGAAATATATATATATATATATATATATATATATATATATATATATATATATATATATATATATATATATATATATATATATATATATAGTCAGGCTCTCTAACATACATCTTACTAAGATACCTATGAACATACTAATTTTTTAAAATAGGAAAAAATTAATTTTAAGATGACATTTTTTATACGGGTTCATGATATTTCAGTGTGCCCATATAAAAAAAAATCAACTCAAAATAATATTTTTTATTATTTTTAAAAAATAGGCAAAAAAGATAACCGTTTTTTTACCTATTTCTTAAAATTAACAAAACAGATTATTTTGAGCTGAATATATTTACAGGGGACACTGAATATCATGAATCCATATAAAAAATATCAACTTAAAATAAATTTTTTATTATTTTGAGAAAATAAGTATATCATAGGTACCCTGATTTTATATATATACAAAAGTTATCTCCTACGGTAATCCCGTATAAAAAAAATGCGGACCCTTAGTTAACTCTTCCTTAACTTTCACATTCTCTAAACTTTTCTCTCGCCGCATGCAACGAAGAAATCAATTAATGATAACTTTCACCCCCATGCACTATTACCAAATCAGTTCTGAATGTTAACTTTTAATCACATGTACCATTACCAATAGTCTATGAGAATATCATATTGTTCATAATTGTTCATCAAAGTTATACAAGTCAACCTGATCATCATTGAAAAATTAAAATAATAATACCAAGTAATTACTGGAAAAAAAACAGTCTCTTAATATTTTTTTTATTTATAAAGGTCCGCGCAAGCGGCATCCTTTACTTTTAAAGTTAATTTTTTTTTAAAACTAATTTTTAAAATTATTTAGGGTACATTTAGAAGTTATTTTTTATATAAAACAAAACTATAAAAACTGCATAAAATCTGAGGAGATGGGGTATTTTATGTTTGTATAACCATACTTTATACAAAAGTACTTTATAATTTGATAGACTGCACAATGCCTCCCAAAAAGATGATGACTGTCATCGTTAATTGTTGCTTAAGTATTTTTTTTGCAGTATTAATATCTAAGGAGATGTTGTGCATTTTAGAGATGAGAGAGAATGAATGAGATTGTAGAGATACAATAGGCAGAGAGAGATATTAAGTGAATTATCTTTATGGCTTAGCAACACACCTGTCAGTCCGTAAATTATAAAATCCGGGAGGTATGGGCTAGATCACTGTTGTGTGTGTGTGTGTGTGTGTGTGTATATACAGTCTTACTTTTGTATGGACTAGTCCGCATTTTAAGAATGTGGACCGGACATGTGTCCCCTAGCGGTGAGCCCAAAAAAGAGAAAAAGTGTGCCTATAATTTAGGCGATAATTTCTAAGGGCACCGTTGGGTGACACATGTTCGGTCCGCATTCTTAAAATGCGGACTAGTCCGCAAAAATATATAATAATAATAATAATAATAATAATAATAATAATAATAATAATAATAATAATAATAATAATAATAATAATGCTCGTGTGGACTGTTCCCCATTTTAACAGTGCGGATCCAATATGTGTTGCCTAGCGATGAGTCTAAAAATTATCGTCTAAATTATAGGATCTTTCTCCCTCTTTTCTTGGCTCAGTGTCAGGTGGCACATATCCAGTCCGCACAAGAGCATAACTGTATATATATATATATATATATATATATATATATATATATATGCTCTTATGCGGATCGAACATGTGTCACCTAATGGTGAATCTATAAATTCTCGATTAAATATAGGCACACTTTTTTTCTTTTCTTGGTTCACTCCGCACAAGAGAAAAAAAAAATAACGGGTTGAATATACGCCACCCATTTATATCATTTCTTAACCTAGCTTTTAAAATATACCAATCACCAACTCTATTCAACTCATTTGAACACTCTCGTTCTTCTTGGCTACTCTCTCGATTGATTCTTACCCATGCTCTATTTATGTGGAATTCCTATTAAAAAAATGGATTTATAATCTATTTTGTTTTATTTAAAACACAGAAGGTTCATTTGCGTTAGATTAAGGAGATTCAATCATGCGATAAGTGATATTAGCTTCAATCATGTTCAGTTATTGATTAAAAGGCGTTTCCCGATCCAAACCCGATTTACCTGTTACCTCAGCCCATTTTTCCTATTAAAGATGGTTATAAACCATCTTTAAAAGTGTTCAATAATCCAGCTGCTAAAGAGACAACCAAAGATATATATAGGCATTGGCGACTCCAGGATTTTTGTTCAATGGGGACGAAAGTTTCGAATGGTGACGAGGTTCGAGGGCGGGAGCTTCTAAAGCGATTTTTTTGGATTATTTCAAGTTTTATACAAATTATAGCTTTATAATGCCCAAACAACTACAAATTATAACATACCTGATTTTTATGTTTATTATTTTAAAGCGCAAAGAACTACAACAACTACAAAGAGATATCAAAACTTGTTTTTATGTTTATTATTTTAATTAATTGCAATCTTTTTTACACCCTTAATTTTGTAAATAATTAGGGGTATACCGTGAAAGTTTGAAGTTATACCAAAAAATCTTTTTTTTTTAAATTGAACCGGGGCAACCCCCCCCCCCCCCCCCCCCCCCCGGCCCGATGTCCATCCGCCCCTGTATATAGGTCCAAAGTTAGAGGAAGATCCAATGTGAAAAAAATATGTACGTCCATACAAGTTACTAATGATCAACTTGTAATACCCCGTATTTTCAGTGATATTTATTTTTGGGATTAATTGAATTAAATGAGAATTTATTGGGAATTAATCCGGATAAAATACTAGCGAGTTGTGAGTTGGTATTTGACTATATTGAGTATATATGATGTTATATGAATATTGAATTATGAAATTTGTCGTAAGATTGATATACGGTTTTTTGGACATTTTATTGGGACGCGTGTGACAGTCGCGTCAGGATTTAATTATTTTGATTATATAAGTGAATTTAAATTCTATTAATCGTATGGTCGTTTTGAGTGCGCCAACGCGTCCGGAAGGATCGAGATAGTCAGAAAACACTAGCCGGGGGTTTAGTTTGGCTCCCGGGGTATTTTTAGGCCATACCGGCAACATAAAGGGTATTTTGGTAATTTGGTATTTTTGGAAATTAAAAGTGACGAAAATTAGTAAATTATATCTGATGAGGATTTGACCCACTAATCCACTAACCACCCCATGTTAACCCAATAGGCTATGTAGGTTATTAGAATTAAGTTTCTAATTTTCTTTCCCCAAAATCAAACCCTGGCCACCATAGCCATTGGAGAGGAAAGCTTGGAGAAAGAGAGATAGAAGGGAATTCTGCAGAAAGAGAGAGGGAACTTCTTCAAATCGTCATCAAAATCAGAGATTGAATCAAGGCAAGTGGTTTAATTCCAATTAATTCAATGCTATGCTTTCCATGTTTAGGAATTTTCGAAATTGACCTTGGAAGATGATATAGACCCATGAATTGGAAGTTAAAAGCTGTAAATTATGTTAGGTATTGCATGTAGTAATATTCTGGACCAATTAGGTGTTCAAAACAGAACCATTGATGATCTAAAAATGGATTTTAGAAGAAGTTTATTGATGTTCTTGAATGAAAAAGAAATCTGGAATTTTGATGAAGTTTTGATCTAATCAACGCCTTTGAATGATGAATTATGGGTTTTAGAATGTTAATACTGTTGTAGGATGATAGTGTGATGATGTAGTAACCTTGTCTTAGAGTTTCATGCTTGTAAATGGTGTTTTGGGACGAATTGGTAACTGCAAAACGAGGCAGTCCGTAGCCATACCTGATACGTTCGATCGATCGATGTTCATCACTCCATCGATCGACCACCATCGATCGATCGAAGGAAAAGGTCGATCGATCGACCTTCCCAGAATGAGTAAAGTTTTCCCTAATTTAATTTTTAATGGTGGTAACTCTTGGATAATAATATTTGAGACCTTATGAATACCCTTAATCTTAAAGGAGACCAGTAGACATGATTATGATATTGGACCTTAATAGGAATTCAATTCGAGGAATTATTCTAAATTATTGAAATTCGATAAGAGATAATATTTGGGTTAATAGTGTAAATTTGCATAATTTGATGAAATGAGGTTTGGGGCAGAAGTAAATACCTTAGGAATAAAGATGTTATAGGTGGGAATAATAGGAGCTTAATAGTCTATTTGAGATAGGTTTTAAGTTTAAGGAACTACGACGTGAGACGTGTCGACAGTTTAACTTTTATATCATCGGGAGACTTGAAATATATGAATTTGGAATAATGGTATAAAGATGTAGAGTATACCTTTATTAATATCGAGATATCTAAGATGTGTGAATGCTTAGTATATAATTTTATGTGTATGACATACCTACCATACTTGCTATCACGGGAGGTTTACGTTCGCTTAGGGCCTTCTTATTCTTGTGTTGCCCGGATTTAGATTGGTTACCTCGATGAACATAGGTCAGAGAAGGACTTATTGGGATGTTAATAAGTTTGTTGATTGTGGGGGCGTAGGTATGTGCGTGACCCATGTGATGTGACTGCGTTCGCCTTCATTATTTGTGATGTTGTTATCGGAACGATTCCTGAGAGATTCGGAATGCGTGATCCTTATGTACGTGATGTACCGGGATTGATAGCAGAGTATGTGTGCACCGCAGCTTAGCCTTTGGGTGCTTATTTTGTATATTGATGATGTGAATAATATACGGTTAAAGGAAAAGGAATTTGCTATGATAAATTGTGTGTATATCTATTATCACGTTGTGAAAAGATAAACAGGGGACTGAAATCAATAAATGGTTTTGTTAATAATTGGGAATCCGAGAATTAAAGTAGAACTCTCTATTTAATTGTGAAGATTGGAATTAAAATGTGAACCGGGTAGAAGTGTTAGGAACTCTTTTGACTAGATAGTTATGAGTTAACACATGAATGGGTACAGGAATGTTAGGAGTGCACAGCTAGACGAGAGGTGAGTATTTCATGTGAGAGCACGTCCTAACATGTACTCTGCATTATTGTTTTATTGTTATTAAAACACTTGCAGTTTTTAAAATGATTTCCACTTTCGGGCTCTGACCCATTTGCTTTCAAATCTATCTTTTTGTAAAAACCATTTTAGGTGCCCAGCCACAAGGACACCATGCTTAGGATTCTCATTCAGGTGACGAGCTGTAGCTGTTTGTGGAAGTTACAGGACATTAATTATAGACGCTTCATCTATTTGACTCTATACTCCGCATTTACCAGTTGTAGGGCATGTCGCCCATTCCTTTTAGACATTTCTTTTATTTCAGTTATTCAGACTTTTGTCATGTAATTATTCAGGATTCAGACTTGTTATTTTATTCTTCAGTTGTGGGATTGTAGTGAGGAGTTTTCCTCCGGACTTCTATTTATTATTGTTGGTTATTTCATTACTTAGTTATGGTGAATGGATTTATGTTTTCATTATTCTTTTATTGCGTGTTAACCAGACTTAACTTAAAATTTGGCAACTTACTTTTTGAATACTAGGTGGTTAGTCATTATTAAAATGTTTTCGACAGTGATGCTATTAACTGGACGAACTTGGCATTTTGTATTAATTTAATAAAGGAGTAGCTATCCGGTATTTAATTAGTCGGGGTGTCACACAACTTCATAAGCATGAAGGCACATCATGTGTTAAATATTCATAAGAATAAGGCCATCATATAGATCCTTCTAAGGAGGAAAACCTTATTAACCAAAAATCAGTTTGAAACCCAAACAGCATGGAAGAATTGCCACTTCTGGATGAGGAGACTTATGTTGAATCCGACTTCCTTGCTATTTTTTCTGTCCAATGAGAAAAAGAAGATCAAAGAGTAGACCATGAAACCTCCAATCATGAAAATGGAAAACTCGTAGACTATAATTTAGAGAAGGAGATTGATTATGTAACCAAATCCTACATCAACTTCCAAATTCCATCTTCTAATGTGTTGCGGATTGATTCAAAAGGATATATAAAAGTTTTAACTAATTATCAAAAAAAAAATCTTAAAGCCAATACAAATCAATATCAATCTTGTTATAACCTAAGGAGTGGGTCTAGAAGTTCCCACAAATGAATATCTTATATTGTAATATTAGGGGTTTTGGAAATCTCCTTTCAAAAAGAATGCTTTCCTCATGGTCTACGCAATATAGGCCTGATTTGCTGAATTCTAAAATGGACATTGATATGTCCTTCCCCAAATATTTCCAAAATTTTGGGATGATTAAGTTTACTTTTACTATTAAAGACTTTAAAACCCAACCTTTGGGTATTTCATTTAGATAAATTATTGCCTCCTACTGTTATTTCATCTTCTTGCCAACAATCTAGCTTGACAACATCAGTAGTTGGTATCCAATCTACCTATAACATTGCGTAGGCATCTACTAATTACATCATTAGAATAAGTCTTTGGGAAGATTTTGAAAGCCTCAACAATAATTTATTAAAGGGATTTAATATGTGATTGATAATTGCATCAGTAGATGAGCAATGATTTTAAATATGTGATTGATAATTGCATTTTTTTCACATTGATTTTAAAGGAATTTACTACCCTTAGAAGAAAAGATCTACATCTAATGAGGAAAGGAAGATAGAGTCATATACAATCATGCTTGGCTTAGTACTTGGTCTGGATTAAACTGCTTGGGTCTTGCCAATTCAGGGTCTGATCATCATCCTATTATATTTGAAGCTAAATCCTCAATCCAAACGGGTCCCAAACCTTTTAAGTTTATGTCTTCTTTGATTGATCATCCATCTTTTCTAGATGTGGTAATTGAAGCTTGGAGAAATCATTATCTCGCTGGAAGTGCTATGTATGTTTTAAAATAGAAGCTAAAATATTTCACAGGAACTCTCAAGAAGCGGAATGTGGAGGTCTTTGGTAATGTTCTTGATAAGCTTTATGCTGTAGAAAAGATATTATTCCGTATCCGATCTGAAATAATTCTCTTGGCCACTCTCCTTATAGAGACAAAGTTGATGTTGAATGCCTGAATAATTTGATAGAGGATTTGAAGTTTGAGGAGTAATTTTGGAGGAAAAAATGCAATATCAAGTGGGCAAAAGATGGATATGGATGTATTTCTTTCTTCAACAAGCGTGTTCAACAAAGAAGCGCCAACAATATGATTACTTATATGAAATATGAAGGTGGGACTCACTGATCAAGATCTTATTAAGAATCACATCGCCAATTAATTTTTCCCTCCTTATTGTGCCGATTGAAGTGTTATTGTTAATCACAATGTTATTAGTGTTGTCCTTACCTGACCTCTTCTATTGATAATGATTCACACACTGCTAGCCCTTAATAACTATTGGAGTCATGAGTTGGATATAACTACAAGGAAGCTTCAAGAGTTGGGTGTATCTCACGAGCGGACTGCTCCCCCAGCTAATTTTTTTAGTGGTACACCCTCGGCCTTTTGCAACCCCATAGAAGATCCCCGACCTGCGACCACTGTGTATCGACCGCACATGGATGATATTGGTGCCCAAGAAGGTACACGCCAACCTGGTCCATCAACGAAAAATTATGACATGTCTGATGCTGTAAATTTGGATGATGTAGATTGGAATTTCGATAATTATGAAATATAAATTGTATTGTGTAGAATATCAAATGAGTTTAATGTTCATAACATAATTGTAACTATATAATTCCATTAGATTATATCCCTTACAAGATATTTATTATTAATGTTGTTATATTTATTATTAATGTTGTATCGTTAATATTGTACCCAACTAATGTTTATGTATGGAAATTTGAAGCAAATTCATTTCATAATTTATGTAATCGTATTACTACGTAGAACAAACGATATAAATAAATAACAGGTTACATACTCAGAACCATAGAAATTTTAAAATCCAGAATGGCCTCCCTACGGTGGATAATTTGGAAAGTTTGATTGCCCATATTGGCCCCGTGCTTTGTTGAGTATATTAACCACGAGGTATTCATGGTACTCCTTCTGGGATGAATTCATGTTTGAGGTGTCAGTGCTCAGAATTTGTTGATCAAGCAATATTTGTTCACGCGTATCTTTCCTCTCTACAACCAATATATTGCGTTCATTGAGGTCCAAACTTCGCTCCTTAAGTTGCAGCGAACGTTTAAGCCCCTCACGGGCGTCTTCGTCACGTACATGATCTGCCTGACATGATCGCTCGAACGATTCATTGAACGAAGAGCAACTATTGAGTATTTATCAGTTCACCTCAATATTTGTAGCCTTCGCTTTTCCTTTAGCCCGTTGCTTCATCTCTTTCCTTCCAGGTGGCCTCGGATAAGGCCTTTCTATATCAACTTCTGCCCCATCTTTGGAATTTCCTTGGTGAAACCCAATATTCGGACATCCTTCAGTTTCTGTCGCACCCGTCATTGGCGAATCAAAATGAAATTGAGGGGAGTCTACAAATGTTTGAGAAAGTTGAAATTTGTGGAGTTCTTTTAAAATTTGGTAACAAGATTCAAAATTAAATGATTTTCCCTTGTTCTCTCGCTGGAATGCTAGATTAGCCGCAACAACCTAACAAAATACGACAATGTGTTTTTATTAACTCGTTAGCAACAGATTTACAAGAAATAATATTTAAAAAAAATTACAAAAGGTAAAAGTTATTTTACCCAGTCTGTGTTAACAGTCCCACTACCACGATTTGTCATCGATGCATCTTTAAATTTAGAAACATATAACATTACGTGTCTCGAAATTTTGTTGTACCGGGTTTGTAGGCTGGCTCCCGTCCGACGTTCTGTGATACCCGTCGTTGTATTATATTTTTCGACGACCGCATCCCAAAATAATGTGCTAGCTCGATTAGTTCCTCGTAAACCATCATTTGTTTGATTTACATAAGCGGTGCATAATACTTCATCGTCGTGTTGAGACATATTTTCACCTCGAACCATTGTAAAATAATCACAAAATATATTAATGCAAATATAAAATTTTCAAAATTATTTTTGGTAAAAAAATTAATATATATTGCAGCTATAAAAAAAATATTTGATAATAATTTAAATGAAGATACTAGAGAGTAGAGAGTGTTTTGAATAAAATTCTAAATGGAAATGAATAAAAATATAAATGGAAATGAAGTTACTAGATAGGGTTTAAACCTCTTATTTATTAAAAAAAAAATAGCCGTTGAATAAATAGAGCCGTTTAAATAAAGCTGCTGGAATAATTTGGGGGTGAAAATAGAAATAGGGAAAAACATTTAAAGCTTGCGCGGAACATGTTTTTCCGCTTTACCCTTTTTTCTTTTTTTCTTTTTTTTTTTTAATTTCTTGCGCGGAACATGATGTTCCGTTTAGATAGTGGGACCCACAAAAAACTAACTAGTTCAATTGCATCTTTGTTAATTTTTAACCTACCAATGTCTAAATCTACCCTTTTACCCTATCCATAACATTCATATATATGTCATATATACGGGTTTACCCTACCCGTAAGGGTTGCTCTAAAGGAATCTCTAGTTTATTTGAGCATGAATGGATACTACTTGGCTTCAGCTCTAATCATGTAGTTCTCATTTCTAAACTGGCTGAAGTAGACTCCATTTTTTACTTTAGACCAATTGCCCTTACCAATTTTATTTTCAAGGCAATCACCCAGGTTCTTTCAAATAGATTATCTCTGGGAAAAGCATTACTCATTCCATTTCTTTAGCCTCCGAAAGTATTATCCTCCTTGATTATAAATCATACGGTGGTAATATAGGTATGAAATTTGATATCGCCAAGGTATTTGATACCATTGACTAGAATTTTATTCTGAAGACCTTCATGTCTCTGGTTTCTGTCATAAATTTGTGAAATGAGTCCAAGCCATTCTAAACTCCGCTAAGCTATGCATTTTGATGAATGGCTCTCAAGCTAGATACTTTAGCTTCTCTAAAAGAAGTAGGACAAGGAGATACACTATCTACTTTACTATTTTATATTGCTGAAGACGTGTTAAGTAAACTCATTTTTATGAAAGTCAAAAAGGCAGAATTCATAATTTATCTTCTCCCAGAGGTTTCAAAGTTCCTATCCATCTTATATATGTCGACGACTTTATGATTTTTTTTAAATAACATCTCTTTAAGCTCAGTTAATGAAATTTGGGACACTCAGGACTTGTTTGATAGAAAAGTGTGAAAAGAGGTGGCACGGAAAGTATTGTCATGGCAAATTTTGTCCATGCAAATTTTGATCTAAATAATATAATTTTGTGATGTTTGATAGGTTAATTTTGCATGCTGGCAAATCCTATATTATTCATGTTTTTGTATTTGATATACAAAATTTGCCTACTAAAATACACCTATTTCAATTCTGTACCAGTATATTCAGTACTAAATATTGAATTCAGACTATTTATGTACCATTTCTGCAGCAGTTATTCAAAATGCAGACCATTTATTCAATACAAATTCATACTATTTATTTAGTACCAAATATTGCAGTTATACCAGTTATATACAAATTGCAGTTATTCAAAAGGCAGCAGTTATACAGACCATTTATTCAGTACCAATTATCATTTCTAATAAATAGTATAATGCTTCTTACCCAAATCAGCTATCAAATCTACCGAGTTCAAGATACAATACCCATATTCCTTGGTAGATCCATGGTTGGATTTCTAAGCGATCAGCATACCCATATTCTTGAATGGACGAAAAATGAAAGAAAATGGAGCAACTTACCTTTGTCACCATGTTTCTGCTGAAATGGGGTTTGGTGTTTCAATTTGTAGAAGATAACCATCAACTTGTCTTCATCCCGATCGCGACAACGAACAGGTATTTGGTTTCCAGGGAATTCATTTCTTTGGGCGGGCAAAGAGGGTCACGTGACTCCTCTTTGTCAATTTAATTCCAGGGCATACTTTAACTAGCAAATGCTACAAAAGTTGGAAAGTAACTCAGAATTCAATCTTTGCAAGGGCAAAAGTCTGCTATCAAACAGACCCTTAGGCTAGTTTTGCTGGTCAAAGAATCAACAAATCTAAATGCAAAGTTTTCATTGGAAAGGGAGCTCAAAACGATATAACATATTACTCAAAGACTTGGCATCAAAGAGGGAAATACTCCTTTTAATTATTTGGGTATTCCTATTTAAAGAATGAAACCTTGAAGAAGACACACACAAATTTTAACTGACAGAGCTAAATCCAGACTCGAAGGGTGTGAAGGAAATATGCTTTCAACTGCAAGAAGACTGTATCTAATCAATTTTTTTGTTCAATCTATCTTCCTCTACAACTTTAGAGTTTACAAATGGCTAATTTGTCTCCTTAAGAAACTCCTTCAATGGATCAAAATTATGAACTAGATCAATATCCTCATAAATTGGATAGGGATGATTGGAAATTACTCGTCTGTTTAATGATATGCATCATATGCCTTTTTTATGATACTAGATTTTTTTATGCATATGCTTCGTCTGCCTTATGAAGAAAGAGGGATTAATTTTAGGAACCTCGTCTTTAAAGCTAGTATCATCAAAAAAGCATATGATGCATATACAAAACAATCTTATTGGTCTCTTTTCTTAAATACTAGATTTGAAATCATAGAAGAGGAAGGATGCTAGAAATCAGTTCCAGCTGGCCTAGTTATAGAGGGGCTATTAGCATAATTAAATTTAATGCTAGGTGGATCATTGGCAATGAGAAGAAAGTTAACATCTGGATTGATAATTATCTTACCCCCCCAATCAACCAAAATGCTTAATTAACTCTAAAGTTGTCGAACATAATGATAATGGTAAATAATGCATCAATTCTTACACTTCGAATTCTTTAGAGTCATCAACAGTTCAAAAAATCCATTCAGTCCACCATTCTGCTATTGATAAAGATGACTATTTTATTTAGTCCTTTACTAAATCTGGAATTCTTTCTTACAAAGATGCATATGAGTTTTTGAGATTTAAAAGGCCAAAATATGCAAGTTTTGAGTTCATTTGGACGAATCATATCCCTCCTAGACTCTCTATGACTACTTGGAGCATTTTTTTCATGAAAATATTGTGGTACATGATATCCTTCAATTCAAAGATATCCAACTAGTTTCTAGATACATTTTATTCAAGGAAAGTATGTAAGATCTTAATCATATCTTCATTGAACGTAATTATGCCAAATTCATTTGTCATTGGATCTCAAATACATTCAACCATCAAGTTTGGTACAACTCTCTTATGTGGAATCAAGCCATCAATGTGGGTTTTATCTCTCAAATTAAAAACATTTGGATTGCTTCTATTTTTTGGGTTATTGACGTCATATGGAGGGCCTAAAATCAAACAATATTTCAGAATATGTATAACGTACACTACACGTCAAAAGGCTCCTAAAAATATCTAACACACACCTTGGAGAGAGAAATACTATTTTCTATTTCAAAATCCAAGTCCACCTACAATAACACTTACAAGGGGATATTTAAAGGGGGGGGGGGGGGGGGGGTGGTTTAGGCACCAAGCTAAGGCCCTAATTACAAAAATGTCATTACTACTCCTTACCTTTAAATACTAGAACAAAACAAATGAAAATAAGCTATCAATAATAAAAAAAAAACTAACAAAAATAAAATAAAGCTACTAATATGCCCAAAAATGACAATAATGCCCTCGATTCACATCAATGTCCCCTCCTTGAAAAGGACTCGTCCTCGAATCAAAGGAAAATAGTAATTGAATAATGTAATCAAGGCATGCTGGGGAAGCTCATCAGACACATCCAAATAGTCAGGTGGGTGATCCATCGCCAATAAGGCGCGGCGTTGCGGGGGATAACAATCAGAAGCTTGGTGACCAACATTGCCATAGTTGTAAAATTGTGCGCTATGCCGTGTGAGACTGATTCGACTAAATTCGAACGTTTCCAATGAAATACTTATTTAATCAAGTGTCAATTTTTAAAACAAATTAAATCAGCCCCTAAACATGCAACTACGCGTGAGTGTGTGTGTGTGTGTGTGTCAAACCATTATAAAGAAAATTGCTAACTAACAAATTTCAGGAAAAAAATCCCTGAAGGGAAAAACCTTTCTTTTAGTATATTATGTAACACTTACAATTACAATGAAATGCGCAATGAGTTAACCGCCAAAAACCCGCATAGACTATAACCTAGAGACAGCCAGAACCGTAGCTCCAATTTAGCCCAAGAACACCCACGAGCACACCCTATTGACACACAGTCGTCTTCATCCCAGTACTCACCTCAAGAGTACCTAAATCAGCCGTAGAGATCTTTTCTACAAGATAAACTTGACACAATATGTGTTTTTGGGTTCCAAAACAATTCACACAAACTATTGGGATCTTGTGAATTGAAAAACAAAAGGGATTAAAGTCCTAAAAGAGAAGACAAACTTTTCTGCAGTAGCAGTTTTCGTAAAACAGTAATCTCAGGTCTTCTGAACAAAAATGAAACTGGAAAAACCAATTTATAATAAAACTTAAGGCGGCAGCTCGCTCGAACGAAAAAGCAGCGTCGCTCGAATGAGAACACGTGTCATTTGAACAACACTTCGTGCGATAAGGGATGTCTTTTGAACGACCCATGTATGTCGCTCGAAGGAGAGAAGCGAAATATAATATTTTAATCAGGTCCGCCTCAACACTTAGAAAATATTTTTGACGAAAAACTCCATTCCAACGCTTAGAAAATATTTTTGTAATAAATATCCCAACACTCTAAGTGAAATGCTAAGGAATTAAAACACAACCTTTACCAAATTTATCTCACAGAGTCTTGAATGTTGAAGAACTTTGGTATTCAGATCCGTCTCGATGCATATGTGATCTTGAACATTCTTCAACAGTTGTAGCAGTATACGACATACTCAATTCATAACGAAAAGTGTAAAATAATGTCCTTATAATAGTTGTAGCACCGAAATGTAGGAGGCCCTGGATGTAGAGCAGCGGGAGTAGCAGAAGTAGGGACTAAAGCCGTCATTAGAGGAGGAGCTGAGGCAGAAGCCAGCGTAGGTGGAGTTCGTGATGCCAGAAGAGTTGAGGGTATTGTGTGGTAAGCCTCAACTATGGTCGCATACTCGACCACCTTCAGAAAGATCGGTATATCCCTAAGACCGAGACCATGTTCAATGTATGGCTGTAATACCAATATATAGTGGTTGATCCACTGTTCCTCCATCTTGAGGAGGCTGGCTCTGTTGCACAGAAGCTGAAAACGCTCCGTCTACACCACTACCGATAAAGTGTCCTACGTGAGACATTAAACACGAGCAAAGAGGTCATGCTCATAGGTAGGTGGGATAAAAGATTTTTGGAAAGCGACCTTCAGCTTAGGCCAAGTTTGAATAGGGGTCAATCCTACCACAGTTTAGTGGTAGCAGGGATCCTTCCATCAAACCCTAGAAAATTCCTAAAATTTGGTTGCTGCGAAGAGAACACAAGAGCGGACTTCAGCCTTCTTGTAATCAAAACCTCTCCATCAAAGCTAACCTATCATCCATGGAATATAGCGATAATAATCCATTAAACATGGGCACGCCAATGCGGATATCCCCGTGGAGGCTTGAAAAAGTAGATGAAGAGCCATAGATAGTGGACCATCATCTTGATGAGCATTAAGACCAATCACATCACCTAGTACAGGTGGAACAACATCAGCGGGGGTGGCATCTATGCAGGCAATGGACGAAGAGGCTGGACATGCTTGGGAACGGGAGGTACTAAAGCTATGAGTGTATAGTGAGGGCACGTGACCATCAAGCATCCATGCTCGCCGCAATAGAAACAATGTCGATTGCAAAGTGGAGTATGGCAGTGGGCATCGGGTAGGGGTAGCCATACCTAAACTCGGAGGAGGAGGAGAAGGAATATGAATGGAGTAGTGAGAGGGAATGATGGGAGGGTGTATGGTGTAGAAGAGAGGGGGTATGGGGTGATCAGGAATCCCACTGGGGTAATTGAGGGATCCGGGGATTTTAAGGGTAAATATGGAATGGGTAAATGCTTCGAGTGAGTAAAATTGGGTCAGAGGGTGTGTATAAGTGGTTAGATGGGGTTATAAGGAAGGTACAAGGCCCAACAAAGGGTATGGGTTACGATTTAGGTCAGGTAGGTGTAAAAAAAGTCTAGGAAGGGTTTCAGCATCATGATGGTGGGGCAATGGATCAGTGGGAGTTGGACGGGTTAGATAGGAGGTGGACGGAACAAAAGGGTGGAGCGGGTTAAAGAAGGAGTGTGACAAGGGGTATTTTGGGTTCGGATCGACCTTTAAACCACCCAAATGAAAAGTTAATATAATATTGATGCGGAAAATTCCATTAGTTCCAAATGCCATCGAAATTTCCCCTGATGAGCCTCCATAGAATCAAAACATAGAAATGAGCCGTGGCACTCTCCTAAAAAATAACCCAAAAGGCATTCATAAATCCCCCATTAATCATGGTTAACCCCAAGTAACCTATACTTAACCACCGAATTGTTATGACAAATGTCGTCATCGTCTCCAAATAGTGGAAAGAAATCCATTAAATCAAATACCTATGCCTTGCGGTAGTTAGTGCGAGCATCCCATCCTTATTTAACAAATAAGTCCAAAAAATTCCATAGAAAGTACCCCTCATCTTCTACCCCAAAGATGGGAAAGAAGTCCTCAATCTCAAATTCCTCTAAACCTCCATATCGGGTGCGAGTGATCCACCTATCCTCCTCGAATATGTGAATAAAGTCATAAGGAAGGAACTCATAGTTAAAATTAAACATCGTCCAGGTTTCAACAACCAAGGAGAATTTCTCATAAAGCATGATCGAAGAGATAATATCATCGGTGTGTGCGGAAATGACATCAGATGTCGTAAGGGGTACACCGGTTGACAAGTACTCAAAATATTAGACCAAATGTGTGACAAACTGGATATAATTATGATAAATTATGTTTGAATCATGCTTACCTTATGTGATAAGGATAATGTGTTATTAATATATATAATGTTAGGTTATTATATTTAGTCTAATCCTACCTTTAAAAATCATGAATTATCAAATTAGTTACAGACATAAAATTTTGAGGTTTTCGATACGAATGTTCATATTGTAGACTAGTTTTGACCCTTATAATATAAAATTTGGCTTGATGTAAAAACTAGATAGCTATATATATGTGAATGAGTTTGTAACACAACAAATGGTGTGTTAAACGAAGTCCCGAGCAAGAAGTTATACAGAAATTAAGAAACAAGAGAAAATTTGTCCACCCTTTAAGTGTTATTTTATCTTATTATCACACCATGTGTTATGTTTTGATTGGTTGGAAGGGGAGGCTGGTTTGGCTGACTTAAATACCTTATAATTACCTCATTCTTTATAAAAAAAATATAGACATGATAGAGTTTATATTGAATAAAGAGAATCATTAAGCTTAGGAAAAGAAGTGTGAGGAGAATTTGGAGAAAAATTCATAGATTATTACATAAAAGTCCCTAAGGTAATTATATCCATAAATCTTGTTTTTTTGTATTAATGATTGAAATTATAGAAATTGTCAATTGTTTACTAAAATTTCATGCCTTATTGTATGTATATGTATAGATACAAGTTTGAAGAAAGTTGAATGCGTAAACCCTTTATATTGCCTTGTTTAGAAACCTTGTGTATTCATACTTCTATATCTTTCTGTGTGCTTATTAGAATCGATAAATTCCAGTTGGATATGAAACTAGACTCACATATGAAAAAATATCTAAAAATTAGAATTTTACTCCTTGTGGTTAGACCTTGGTGATAGTTGTAAGTTGATACATAGTTGTTGTCCTTAGGGTTTGTGCTTATATAACCTGAGTTTGGTGTGCCATTTGGTATGTCAAATGAACTCTAAAAATTATGGAAACTTTAATTTTGTATTATTCAGTATGTTTGTGGAAAAGGTATGGAAAATGATAGAATGTTATGATGTAGACAAATTATGATTTTTTTTTAAGTTTACTGTATACTAGAGGAGCTTTTTGTGACACCCCGCGCTTAAAATAATAATGGGTGGCCAGGCCTATACTATAATTAATCAGGAATCTCAAGTGGATCATTCTCAGCATCTACTGACGATAACAAAATAAACATAGCTAACTACCCAAACTAAAAAAAGAGGGTGCCAAAAAAATTTAAAACATACAATGCAATAACCAACTAACAACATAAATAATACTAAACATGATAATGTACACCCACATGCAAAGAGAAAAGAAAATAATACTAGAGTACACCAAAAATATAAAAAATGGAAAACCCGAATAAGCTGTCGGGTCACAGGCAATACAACAATATGAGAAAAGAAATATAAACAAAATACTACAACTACAACTCTTGGGTATAAACACTATATACAAGCTGAATCCTAATCTAGCTATACAAAAGATAGGAAACGACTACATCAAAATCCCGCAATAGTCCGCAACTTCTACAGCTCCATGAATACACTTGATAGATAACATTGATGGCATCCTTACGGAGGAACACCTAAAATAATACAATATATACAGCAAGAGAAAAATAAAAATGAGTCAGAGCCCGAGGTGTGAAAATATTTTTAGCAAATGCATTAAAATGCTTAATAATTATAAATGCACTATGACATGATAAAAGTGGAGTCGCAGTCTCTAGAAAATCCAACTCACCTCTTCTAACACCCCGCCCGCCCGGGGAGAGAGAACGGAGCGCTAATGCGATAAAATAAATCCAAATCCACAAGTGACAAGGTATAGAGAATCTAAATAAACCCAAAATAATATAAATCCACTAATCTCAATCTCTTCAATTACAACAAGTCTCTCGAATTAAAATCACAACTATCTAACTCGAATAAAAATACAAATCTCCAAAGCTCTATACATCAAAATAATACAAATCTTTTCCAAACAATCCTCGCTAAAATCAATCTCCATAGCGCCCCCAAAATCCGCGCTAACCTGCCACTAAAAGAAAATATGGGGAAGTACACAATACGACAGGAAAGATGCTCAACAATATATATTAGCAATGAATAAAATGTAACAACACGAGTACGGATATTCAAATCAAATGCAAATCTCAATAGAATTTCGTAATTATAATTTCTCAACAACACTTTAACCGGGTCACTAGGCCTCACCACATCCGTATATGATTTATCAAGCCATAGCCCGGGAAACAGGAATTTTGGCGGGTGCCCAACATCCGTGCCATATTAAAATCTCATGACAACGTGCTCATCAACAATATAATGATACCACATGAATTAAAATAATTTCAACAATTATTTTCCAGATTTCAATGAATTTATCAATTCAAATATGAGTTCAATTAAACAAGAATTCGAAGAGAATGACACTCGTGAGATTTAAGGAGCATATTGTGTAAAACCCCATACCTCAAACCATGATAAGAAACCAATGACCACATCCTCAAGATCAACACAAAAGATCTACAAAATCTCCTCCAAGAACCTCCAACAAAATAGCCCCAAGAACACCTCTAATCTAAGGTTGGAACTCACAAATATCAAGGGCCAATGTGTATATAAAAAGAAGAGGAATATAAAATATATTTGCTGCCAAAATTTGTGCCAAAAGTAGGTTAAAAGGGTTGCCCATGACTTCCTTTTATAATGCAAAGAAATGAAGAGTTGGAATCCAAAAGACTCATTTAAATAAGGCAAATAAATGAAGAGTTGGAAGTCAAAACAACTCCAAGAGTTAAAAACATTTAAAAATCATTTTAAAATCCATTTTAAATCCGTTTTCGAAATCGTTTGAACTTATCGCCTTTAAAAATAATAACCAACATATTTGAGCAATAAAAATAATTTTATCAAAAACTTTATTTTCCTCCATTTTCCAAAAATTAATTAAAATAGCCCAAAATTACGCGGGTTGTTACACCTCTCAACTAGAGCGCGCACCTAAACGTATGCACATGATCCTCTGATTTACTGCCCAACACTCTCTAGGGACAATTCAATCTAACCTACGCCCAAATTCACACTCGCGTAAACCTTCATCTAAAACATAACCATCGACTTTCGATTCTACCGTAAACCAAATATGCGTCTAAACTTTTTTTAACTTATAAATATACATATACATATTTCCTACTACAATTTATCGGATTCTAGATATTAATTTACATGAGTTATTAGCATCTAAAAGCTAAGGACTAAACTTCTCCCAACTCTCAACATTGCACTGCGTTTCGTGCGTGGGATGTCTCGCAAAGCGAAATCCAAACAAGGAACCCCCCCAATACACTACTCCTTGGCACTTTTGATTGTCGAGATTCATTATGCCATCAATGCACGATGCATATAACATCAACTACTCAATTTAATATATATATATATATATATTACTCCAGTTTATTCTCATAAAACGTTGTTTCATTATAATATATAAATCTGAGTACTAAGGACTAAACTTTTCCCACTCCCAACATTGCACTCTGTTTCATGCGTGGGACGTCTCGCAAAGCGAAATCCAAATAAGGAACTCCCCCGATACACTACTCCTTGACAATATTGGTCGTTGAGGTCCATTATGCCCGCGGTATCCCACACATAACTACGAATACATATGGGGAACAATAATCTCTAATCACATAAATAAGATAATGCTCCGAAACATTTAGGGTCTATAACATTACTCTAATTATAAAGCACAATCATTCAATCCCAACAATTAAGTACACATAACACACTTAGCGTACATATTAATATCCAAAATCCAATCACTTATGGATATACAAAAATACTTCACAACGCTATCATCTTCCAGGAATTACTCACTATATCCCAGGTTACCATATATCGGATTATTATCACATCCCTATGGTAATAAAATAAAACACAGCGTATAGGAAGCGGTCATAGTTCCTAACCGGAAAGTGAGAGCGAATCATACCCAATACATCTCACTCCCAAATATAATCACACAAATAATAATGGACGACTATGACTTGGGGACTGTACGCACCCTGTTCCTCAAGCCCGGGGCCTCACCCACATCGTGCAACTTCCCATGATAGCACTGGAGGGTATGCTCACACAATAATTATATATATATATATATATATATATATATATATATATATATATATATGTACAAGCGGAATGCCCGTGTCTGAAGGCACGGTGAAAAATTCCAAAATATGTAATCGCAAAACGGCAAAACAATTCCAGAGTACGTAACTGCAAAACGGCAAAAAAATCTTTCTCAACAAAACAAATTGTATTTTAATAAAAATTCCATCATATTATTTATTTATAGGACTATTTACCCTACATAACAAATAATAAATAATCCAATAACATTCAAATAGTTTAAATTCATCAAACAAATTCACATATAATATGAAAATAAAATATTCTTCAAAATTTACTAAAAAATAAATCTCAAAATATTTTACCTAATATATATATATATATATATATATATATTTCAACTATTTTTTAAAAATGGTCAATTATTATATAATCCCAAAATATTAAAAAAAAAAGGCAGCAATTCGGAGGGTGCAGCTTACGCGGACCTTTAAAAAAAAGTATATTGGGTATATGACCCTAACAATTTTTTTAAAACAATTTAAAAATTGATCATGTTTCTAAATTACTTTTGTACTTTTTTTTGTTAATTTCATAACTCAATTAAAACGTGACACGATACAACTTACAAATCTATATTTTTTTAACACTCACACGATCCAAATAAAAGAGACATGATAAAAAATCTTTATTTTTTTACCAAATACGAACACAACTCAATTAAAACATGTCACGTCACAAAAACTATTTACACGAACACTTTTTCTACCTTCCTTTCTTTCATTAAAACAATATTTTGTGTCATGTTTCAATTCCGCCGTGTTCGTTTTTTAAAAGATAAGATTTCCTATCGTATCGCATTTACTTGGATTGTGCTAATGTTATATAAAAAGATTTCGTGTGACGCATTGAGTTTTAATTGAGTTGTGTTGACAAAAAAAATAAAGATGTTGTGCCCCATCCCTTTTATTTTGGTCGAATTTATAGAAGGTAAAAGACAAAAAATATTGTCATCTTTTAATTTGATTGTGAAACTAACAAAAAAACTATGATAAGTTAAGAGTACTTAGTTCATTAAGACTAAACATCAAATATTGAGAAAAAATATATTTATATATAAATATAATAAAAAAAGTTTTCAAGAAACTATTTAATTAATAAATTATTAGTAAAATAATTATTTTATTCAATTTCAATAAAATGTTTTTATTTACTTCGCTATTTTCTTATCATATTCAATACAACCAAAAAGACCCTTGAAGAGTAAAATCCTATCTTTACTTTTTAAAAATGTTGAGCCAAATAATGTAGTGATCTTTACTAATGAAAACTGTTGCCTTCTACAAATGTTAACATCAAATTTCTGCTTTGATTTAGGAGCCTTGTCAATGTTTTATTATATTGTATGTCCCGTCATTCAAACATGTCATTCAAATATGTCAATACCACACTGATATATCGCCCAACAAATCTGTCATTCCCGTAATTCAAACCTGTCATTCGAATCTCGGGCCCCGCACCTGCCTCGAGTAGTGTGACCAGCCATTGTGTTCCTTGGCAATTAAGATTATAATTAAAAGTAAGAGAGACATTGAAAACTCAAATAATTTTTTTGTCCGGTTCAGAAATTGAAACCTCGAACACCGTTCAAATTTGTCGAACACTTCAAAAAAGTTGTTAAATGTAACTGATAATAATATTTCTGAAATATTAAAAAAAAAACATATTTTTGCATTGTATTGAGAGGACTTCCATTTCTAAGTGATGAAATTGGTAGTAGACAAAAAAACATTTTTTTAAATAAATTAAAATAATAACTTAACATAGATAATTAATAGTGACTTCCAGTTTAAATAGAAAAAACCAAACAATACACACTTTTTATATCTCAAGCATATTCCTTTTTATTTTTTGTTCTTTATTTCCCTTCAACCAAAAAAAGTATCTCAAACATTATGAGAGGTATGGTTTCAAAAGTAGATGGGTACAAAACCCACTTCACTTTCCATGTGATCAACATTTTGTTTAGTTTGTGGAACCCACTTCACTCATCTCTCTTTAGTCCTTCAATTTCAAATGTATCAAAAAGAATAAAATATGTATATAATAAATAACTAAAAACATTAGAAAGAAATCACAACTCGACACTATAAAACTACATACAAATCCAAATCAGAAACAATTATTATTCTCAAATACCAAAAGTTTCAAAAATATAGCAAGAAGAAATACACTACATTTATTGCGAATATGTAAATATTAAAAAATAAAAATCCAAATCAGAAACAATTGTTATTTTGAAATACCAAAAGTATAAAAAATATAGCTAGAAGAAATACACTACATTTATTGCAAATATGTAAATATTAAAAAAATAAGTAGCCAATTCTGATGCTCTATGAAATAATTATTATTCTAAACATGTTTCATGATTTACTTATAATGAGAACATAAAAATATACAGTGAATAAACTCAGTTACTTTTTTGTTGCTTGCACCACCAAAATGTGAAGAAGAAAAGCCCCCAAAAAAATTAAGATCTGAAAATCCAAAATCTAAAAAATTCAAGATCCGAAAACGAAAACTAATTCAAACAAAAACGAAAATGATGAAGAGTTTATCTAAAAAATTATGAACTGTTATGCCAAACTGAAATGAAAACAATTTTTAAGGTTGGGGTTGTGTGTTCTGTTATTGAAGTGAGCTTAGTTAGCTATCTGTTTTTGCCGTAAACAAAAAACATATACAAAAGTTACTCCTTAAGAGAATTATTTTCTATATGATAAAAATTGTAGTATATTTTCTATATGATAAAAATTTATAACCATACAATAAAATGTAATGTATTTTCTATATGATAAAAATTGAAAAGAGAAATAATTTTTTGGGGCAAAATACTTTAAACAGCAGAAGTAACCTTAAGATCGAGCTTCACCAACCATAGATTAAAAAAAGAAACTAAAAATTGATAATATTTACAAACGGAAGAAAATGAAGACATATAAATAATAACAGAGATAAAGAACTTGTAAAGCCAACCAAAAAAAATATCTAAATAAAAAACCCTCTCTCATACAATCCCTTTCCATCCCCATCGAGCTCCTCCGAGTCGCCATCATCGGTGTTCCACATTAGAGCATACCGGCGGCACACCCACGACCATGGTGTTCCACATTAGAGAATACCGACAGCACACCCACTCACCATCATGATGTTCCACATACATCAGTTGCGCTTAAATGTTTTTCATTGATACCCATTTTTCTGAAAATTATAAGCCACATGTTGAAATTCGAAAACTAAAATTTTCAACTTAACGAAATTTAGTAAAGCCATATGAAATAAACATTTTAGATTGAGATGAATATTTATTGCATCAGATATTAAAAAGAATCAGGGAGAGAGTTATACCTGAAAACCCACCCGTGAGAGTCTTAGATGTTTCTTTCGTGTGTCCCCGATTCTATTCGACTGGATTGATGAGACTACATAAAAAAACACGAAAATAAATTAAACCAAAAAGAGAATGGTGAGTAGATGAAGAGTCACCTGACTTCTTCGGTAATGAAGAAATGGTGAGATTCCTTGTTGTAAGTAGGTCGATGGAAGCTTGTTGTGGTCGAAGTGAGCTAATGTTTGTGTGAAAGAGAGAGAGAGAGAGAGAGAGAGAGAGAGAGAGGGGCTTATTATGGTGAGTACGAAAATGGGAGCAGGTGAGATGACTTGAGTGAGGGAGGTCTGAAAAGGAAAATACAATGTTGGTAATTGTGTAATAAAGGTACTGAGTGACAATTCAAATTAAAGCAACTCCATTTGTAATATTCAGTAGAATCAATTCATATCAGTCGTTCATTTATTGCCTTATTGGCAAAATCGTGACCCCTATTTAAGTTGTGAACTTATGGAATAGTGCAAAAAAATTTACTCCTTATTATATAGATATATATATCATTCACACTAGATATATATATAATCACATCAAATAAATGCAAACCATCACTCATGGTATTTACAAGTACACCATATATGTATACATACTCTTTTACGCTCGTATGTATTGAAAGAAGTAATTTCATTTATAAGTATATTACTCTCGATAAACTAGCCGTTGCCAACTTTAATACTTTCCGATTAATTTCATACTACGACCCATCACTTGAAACTTACTCACCCATCACTTCTATTAGTATGATTATTCTCCCAATTCAATCAACATTAAGGATACCCTCTATATCCGAATGCACATCGACTAACCACAATAATCTCCAAGTGAAAACCTCCATGCTAAGAGGATTCCCCACTAAATAGATACGATAACTCAACTCGTACTCTCTCACAACAACTCAATATGACCCCAACATTTCATCTTAGGTAAAACTCCCTAAAATATCCAAAAACATACTTCTCATAACATGTATTAAGGTTCCTAAGTTTCAAACCCAAAGGACTAGGGGTGAAAACAAAATCCCAAACTTGGACCAAAAACAGAGGACCGGTCGACCGACTCCTGACCCCCGATCGACCGCGGTTTCCAATTTTTCCTTGGGAAGAAGGCAGTAGACTTTTCCGTTGAGGTGCGGTCGACCAGCCCCCTGGCCGCGGTCGATCGACCATAGTAGGTACCTCGGCCAACTTCCCTTTTGGGAGAACTCCAAGTTCCAAAAACCTCAAAATACCAACTTCAAACCCAAAATATTCAACCCAATCATGTTTCTAACATTAATACTCATAAAATAACTTAACCCCACTAATTTAGAACCTTAAATCCATATATACACACCTCAAATGCAAGATTTGCCCAAAATATAGGTTTTAATATTCCTAATCCAAAATTCATAAATTTATCCACAAGTCATGAAATAAATGATACACAAGAATTATTTAGCAAGTTTAATCACTTGCCTCGAAGCTGTAGAGGTTGAATCGCCCTCGAAATCGCGTAGTAGCCGGAATCCCCAAACATTCTTCTCTTTTTCTCCTTCTTTTCCTCTTCTCTCTTTCTCTCTCGGGCTTTCATTTTTCTCTAAAATGAGATTGGCTTCTCACGAGCCCTACTTTAACCTCGTAACCCAATTACTCAACTTTAAATGATAATACACACTTTAAATGACTCGGTTACTTTAATTCGATCCAAACAAACTTAAAATATTCTGGAACCCAATTAAGACCCTAGTACAGTCATTTTGACTTTCTCAACCCATTCGGGTTCAACCGCACACTCAAAATCGTCATTCGAAATACTTTTTAACATCGTGAAATTTTGACCTCAATTGCCAAATTAAAATTCTCCAATATAAATAAAATATTTATTTCTCCCAAAACAATTAAATTCTCAGTCCCAAAAATCAAGGGGTATTACAGACTTTCCCCTTATAAGAATTTCTCCCTCGAAATTTAATCTAATCCTAGTACTCCAAACCTCAACTAGCTCCAACAACACCTATCCTTAATCTCACTACACATATTCCTCCCACTTCTCACGACAAATCATATTAAATTTAAAACCAAATATGCCGACCGGGGAGCCCATACATCCTGTACCCGAGTTCGACTCGTATAAACATAACCCGACTTCACTTAGCCTCAAATTGTACAATAACTCGAAATAAATTAATCCATAAGGACATACTAATTATAATTTTTTTTAAATGTCTAAAGATTTAACTTTTCTCAATTCCTGACATTCTCTACTTTCATGTGGGGGAGGTCTTGCAAGCGAAAACGAAATAAGGAACCCTCCCAATATACTACTATGTACCTTTGTCGGGGATTGAGATCAGTTATATCGGGACTAAGGTTTAAAAGAAATATATTTAAATAAATTTAGATATTTCCTGAAGGCCTATAAAATAATTTTATTTTAAAAATGGTTTATGTATCTCGACATCCAAATCAAATAACTTATTCCCAGGACACAAGGCGCCAATAAATACAATGCTCTTACCCGCATTTGGTTCTCAAAACTAACACAATCATGAGCTAAAATCCCTGGCTCAAACAATAACCCACTAAACCCTGAATGTCTTCAGTAATAAGAATCCCTTACCTCATGACAAAACATTTTCATACACTAGGCTCTTCCATATCTGGAACATTACAAATATATAAGTCTAGCACGACTACAAAATAATAGCTTTACCGTTACTATCCAACACGTTTTAACGATTCCTACGTTCAAAACAAAGTCATAAGTCTCTAGTACCATATCACAAGACAATCTATTCTCCCAAAAGATATCGTCTATGAGCCTCACTTGCTCACTCCTCCCTTCCGGGTCATTCCATACATAATAGGGTTATACCAACTAACCACTCATCAAAATCTTACATGCGACACTCCCAATGCCCCTCAAAGCATAAACCTAATCACAAAGGAAAATAATTTACATCATACCTCTCTAGTCCGACTGCATCTCTTCATCGATGGTGTCCCGCTCAAAGTCCTTCAGGCCAAACTGGCCTATGATCTGTTGTAGGGGTTGCACATCCAAAACCTCCTCAAAAAGTGTCCCTCTACCTCTCTCGAGACAATCTCTCTTCCCATGGCCTATTTATTTACAAAAGAAACATCTACCAGCATATCCTCCCTGCCCATCCTGAGGAACAAAACATTGTTGCGACCCTCGATAATCCTCTTCATACCATCTTGCTTCACTGGAATTCTCTTTTCTAAACTTACTTGATGAACTCGAGTCTCTAAAGTTCTTACCCCCTTCCGAACGAAGACGATATTCCTGACACTGTAATAATACCCCATTCACTACCTCGGCGAAAGTCAATAATGCTGGGTTCCCTAACAAATGATGCCTAATTCACCATTATAAATCTCCCACGAAGTTCTCTATTAGCTTCTCCTATGTATTTACCTCATCGTGCACTAAATTTGCCAATCGAGTAAATTCTTCCTCGTACTCGGCCACTATTCGATCACCTTAAAACACATACAACAACTTCCTCCTCATTTCCCTTTGGATCGCGGAAGGAAAAAACTTCCGATCAAAGAGTTCCCAAAAATCTGCTATGGGCATCGCATCTCTCTGCTCTGATGTGATGATTGATCCCACCAATGGAGAGCTGCTCTCGTTAATTTAAATGTGGCAAGAAATTGCTTCTACACCTCACTAAATTCAACCATTCGAAGGTGCCTTTGCATACTCTTCTTCCAACGACTTGCAACCATCGCATCATCCCCCCTGAAAATTCTGGAGGATGTCCCTTCCTAAAAGCTTCCCATACTCTTTCCCACGTAGACGGCCCTGGGTGGGATTGGGCTGCTTGAACTGCAGGTTGATGTGCCATCGCAAAAATGGCAGCAGTTACTGCTTGTGCCACAATATTGGCAACTTCGGTTGTGGTCATAGTCCCTTGAGGCATTTGGGGTTTTATATTCTCAGCCCCCTTATTTTCCCTTCCTGGACGGCCTCTCTTCGGTGGTATCTGAAACAAGAACAACTTTATCAGAACGCCGTTCAAATGATTATACATCGCAGAAGAAAATATAGACTTGTGAACACAACAGTCCTACTAATAAGCCTATACATCAAGAACGCTTACGGAAGAACGCAAAAAACCCACACAAATCCTTAAGACACTAGAACCTGAAGCTCTGATACCACCTATGACACCCCTCTTAAAATAATAAGGGGTGGCCAGCCCTATACTATAATTAATCAGGAATCGCAAGTGGATCGTTCTCAGCATCTACTGACGATACCAAAATAAACATAGCTAACTACCCAAAACTATAAAAAGAGGGTGCCAAAAAAATTTAAAACATACAATGCAATAACCAACTAACAACATAAATAATATTAAACATGACATTGTACACACACATGATAAGATAAAAGAGAATAATACTAGAGTACACCCAAAATATACAAAAGGGAATACCCGAATAAGTTGTCGGGTCATAGACAATACAACAATCTGAGAAAAGAAATATAAACAAAATATTACAACTACAACTCTTAGGTATAAACCCGATATATAAACTGAATACTAATCTAGATATACAAAAGAAAGGAAACAGCTACACCAAAATCCCGCAACAGTCTGCAACTGCTACAACTCCATGAATACACTGGACAAATAACATCGATGGCGTACTTATCGGGAACACCGAAAATAATACAATATATTTAGCAGGAGGAAAATCTAAATGGGTCAGATCCCGAGGTGTGAAATTATTTTTAGCAAGTGCTTTAAAATGCATAATAATTATAAATGCACTATGACATGATAAAAATGGAGTCGCACTCTCCAGAAAATCCAACTCACCTCTTAACTAGAACGCACACCTAAACGTATGCACATGATCCTCCAATTTACTGGCCAACACTCTCTAGGGACAATTCAATCTAACCACATCCAAATTCACACTCGCATAAACCTTCATCTAAATTGTAACCATCCACTTTCGATTCTACCGTAACCCAAATATGCGTCTAAACTTTTTTTAACCTATAAATATACATATACACATTTCCTACTAGAATTTATCGGATTCTATATATTAACTTACATGAGTTATTAGCATATAAATGCTAAGGACTAAAATTCTCCCTACTCTCAACATTTCACTGCGTTCCGTGAGTAGAACGTTTCACAAAGAGAAATCTAAACAAGGAATCCCCCGATACACTACTCATTGACACTGTTGATTGTCGAGATTCA
Organism: Sambucus nigra; assembly: GCA_949130495.1. Lineage (NCBI taxonomy): Eukaryota > Viridiplantae > Streptophyta > Magnoliopsida > Dipsacales > Adoxaceae > Sambucus > Sambucus nigra. The sequence continues at coordinate 376,631,936 of OX422222.1, forward strand.
TTATTCCCTCAATGCACGACGCATATAACATCAACTACTCAATTTAACATATATTAATCTAGTTTATTCTCATAAAACCATGTTTCATTATAACATAAAAATCTGAGTACTAAGGACTAAACTTTCCCCCACTCCTAACATTGCACTGTGTTCGTGCATGGGACATCTAGCAAAGCGAAATCCAAACAAGGAACCCCCCCGATACACTACTCCTTGACAATGTTGGTCGTTGAGGTCCATTATGACCTCGGTACCCCACACATAACTACGAATAGATATGGGGAGAAATAATCTCTAATCACATAAATAAGATAGTTCTCTGAAACATTTAGGGTCTATAACATTAGTCTAGTTATAAAGCACAATCATTCAATCCTAACAATTAAGTACACATAACACACTTAGCGTACATATTACTATCCAAAATCCAATCGCTTATGGATATACAAAAATAATTCACATTGCTATCATCTTTCAGGAATTACTCACTTTATCCCGGGTTACCTTATATCGGATTATTATCACACCGCTGTGGTAATAAAACAAAACACAACGTATAGGAAGCGGTCATAGTTCCTAAGAGGAAAGTGAGAACGAATCATACCCAAGACTTCTCACCCCCAGATAAAATCACACAAATAACAATGGACGACTATGACCTGGGGACTATACGCACCCTGCTCCTCAAGCCAGGGCCTGACCCACATCGCGCAACTTCCCATGATAGCACTGGAGGATATGCTCACACAATAATTATATATATATATATATATATATATATCATTCACACTAGATATATATACAGTCACGTCATATAAATGCAAGCCATCACACAGGGTATTTACAATTACGCCATATAGGTATACAAACTCTTTTACGCTCTTATGTATTAAAAGAAGTAATTTCATTTACAAGTATATTACTCTCGATATTCTAACCGTTGCTAACTTGCATACTTTCCCATTAATTTCATACTACGACCCCTCACTTGAAACTTACTCACCCATCACTTCTATTAGTATGATTAGTCTCCCAATTCAATCAACATTAAGGATACCCTCTATATCCGAATGCTCATCGATCAACCACAATAATCTCCAAATGAAAACCTCGATGCTAAGAGGATTCCCCACTAAATAGATACGATAACTCAACTCGTACTCTCTCGCAACAAGTCAATACGACCCCAACGTTTCATCTTAGGTAAAACTCCCTAAAATATCCAAAAACATACTTCTCATAACATGTATTAAGGTTCCTAAGTTTCAAACCCAAAGGACAAGGGGTGAAAACAAAATCCCAAACTTGGACAAAAAAACAGAGGACCGGTCGAACGGCCCTGAGCCCCGGTCGACCGAGATTTCCAATTTTGCCTTGGGAAGAAGGAAATGGACTTTTCCCTTGAGGCACGGTTGACCGCCCCCTGGTCGCGATCGATCGACCATAGCAAGTACCTCGGCCAACTTCCATTTTGGAAGAACTCCAACTTTCTAAAAACCTCAAAATACCAACTTCAAACCCCAAATCTTCAACCCAATCATGTTTCTAACATTAATACTCATCAAATAACTTAACCCCACTAATTTAGAACCTTAAATCCATATATACACACCTCAAATGCAAGATTTGCCCCAAATCTAGGTTTTAACATTTATAACCAAAATTCATAAATTTATCCACAAATCATGAAATAAATAATACACTTGACTCGAAGTTGTATAGGTTGAATCGCCCTCGAAATCGCGTAGTAGCCGAAATCCCCAAGATTTTCTTCTCTTTATCTCATTCCTTTCCTCTTCTCTCTCTCTCTCTCTCTAGGGCTTTATCTTTTCTCTAAAATGTGATTGGCTTCTCACGAGACCTACTTAAACCTCATAACCCAATTACCCAACTTTAAATGAAAATACACACCTTAAATGACTTGGTTACTTTAATTTGCGTCAAATGAACTTAAAATATTCCGGAACCCAATTAAAACCCAAGTACAATCATTTCAACTTTCTCGACCCATCCGGGATCAACCGCACACTTAGAATCGTCATTCGAAATACTTTATAATATCCTCAAATTTTGACCTCAATTGCCAAATTAAAATTCTCCAATATAAATAAAATATCTATTTCTCCTAAAATAATTAAATTACCAATCCCAAAAATCACGGGGTATTACACTTATATGGCTGATTTACTATGTTATCAAGAAATCGACATATCTTGCTCTAGGAAACTTGAAATGATGAACCGTCTTTTGTATTGGAAACCTAATATGATAAAGATTGAATTGAAATGGTTGATTATAATTTAAGCTATGATTTGGATATGTTAAATAAATTGACGTGAATGTAGGTAGAACTTCATTTATCATAAATAATCTGAATAGGATCACCTGACACGTATCAATTGGGTTTCATTTAAGTTATTCTTTGGATTATTAATATTGTTATGATGATGCTAATATTATAAGAATGATAGGAAGGGAAGAAGAGCCGATTGAACAATTATCAAACAAAGGCAAGGGAAAATCCCGTTAAATTTCTAAGGTGAGTGTACTTATGATTGTTTCATATATATAGATATGAAAATGATACGATGGATATGAATATAGCTCTAAGAGAGAATTGGTTTAAATACTTCATTTTTTAGGATTTGTTTGGATATTCAAATATCCAGGATTATTTGGGCCTTATGATCCAGAATTGTTTGTGTATTATGATCCAGGATTGAAATTGGAGAAGGATCCACTGATTTGTTTTGTCTTAAGACAAGAACTTGTTGGAACATTTGTTCCAGGATTATTATTGCCATAAGGAGCAGAATTGTTTGGATTTTATATCCAAAGATTTGATACGGAACTGTTATTTCACTATATGGAATGAGTACCTCACTAAACTTATAGCTTACTGTTTATATTTTAATATTTTTCAGGTTTGTATGCTCCTATCTAGGACACCATATGGTCGGTGATTTTAAGAGATGCACCGTTAGAAAGAGATGTAGCATAGATATGGGACTTTTGTTATTGTCACACTAAGGATTTTACTACACTCACATATTTTATATATTAAGTTAGACTGGTTTAACTTGATAATGTAATTAGTTAATCATAGTATTGTAAGTTCACTTAATTATGACTCTGATGTTAATTACGTTGTGGTGCAGAGAACATTATTATGTTAATTGTGTACATTATACATGAAAATAATTAAAATTATTTATATTTCAATTAGTTGAAGATTATTATTTAATCATTATAAAATAAAATGATTATAATGGATTTGGGTTGGGGTGTGGCAATTAGTGGTATCAGAGCGGCTAGGTTATAAATTCTGGATGCGTGTGACAGTCAGATGGAAATTATTGGTTTGCTTTAGTATTGTTTAAATTTTTATCTACTAACCAATAATTTAGCATTACAAACTGTTTATGTTGGTTGCTATAAGTTTATTGTATTACAAATGGAACCTATGGATGGACAACATAGAGAAGAGGGAGTAGCTTCTCATGCACACAAGGATAATCGAGCAGTGCATAATAGGATGAGTTAAAGAACATAAGCATCCTACAGAAATGCAAATAAAGATAGAGACAATGATGAGGATGGCAGAACAATAGGAAATGAATATGGCATTAATGGTAGAACAACAGACAAGATATCTGAAATAAAAGAATATATCCATATTTGAGAAAGAGGTAAGGACGAAAATTAAGGATTCCATGCATGAAAAGTTTTTGAAGCTGAATCCTACAGAATATTCAGGGTCAGTTGAACCTACAGAAGCTAAGATGTGGGTTAGAGATCTAGAGACTATATTTGCAGTGATGAAAGTTCCAGATAATGAGACTGTGAATTTGGTTGTATTTAGGCTGAAAGGAATTGTTAAATGTTGCTTGGAAGCCAACAATCATTTGATGCCCAGGATGGAAGGTACTGATGTTATTACCTGGGCTGAATTTATTAAAGAGTTGTATGTTAAGTATTTTCCTAAAGTTTATAGGAGGAAGAAGGTGAGGAAATTTATAAATTTTACCTAAGGAAAAATATCTGTGAGGGAGTATGATGCTAAATTTATAGCTTTATCTATATTTGCTCCTAAGTATGTGGAGGATTAGGAAGATAAATGTATTAAGTTCTAAGAGGGGTTGGTTTGACCCATTCAAAATCCGGTGTTTACTTTTGAGTTAGAAGATTATTCTTCTTTAGCGAACAAAGCCATGATAGCATAAAGGCAAATGAAGTAAGGGGAGACTAGTAGAGAGAGTTCTCAAAAAAGTAAATTTAACTCATTTTAGTCTAAGGGAAGTGAGGGTGGAAGTGTTAAGGCGGTACCTCATAAATTTCAAAGAGGTTGTGGAGATAGTGGTAGAGGTCAGGGGAGATTTGGTATAAAAACTAGGGATGGAAGATCTTCTAGTCTAGTTAGGAGGTCGGGAAAAGGTTAGGCAACAATGGGAGTTGTTACATGTTTCTTTTGTAAAGAGGAAGGGAATTATAAATCTGAGTGTCCTAAGATTAAAGAACTTCAATTATACCATTGTCATCAAGTGGGGCATGTTAAGAAGAATTGTTCGCAGTTTGCATAGACTCCAACAACACCTAGTGAAGCAGCAAGCAGGGTGTTATCTCCAGGAAAGGGAGTGAAAAGTGTTGGTAGATGATAAGCTAGTGATTCCAAGCCGCGTGGACAAGTCTTTACAATGAAAGAGGCTCAAGTTACTTCAGATGTGGTGACAAATACACTTTATATTACTGATAGAAGTGCTTATATTTTTGTTGATCCCGGTTCCACACATTCTTTTATGTCATATGATTTTTCTATATATCTGAGTAGGCCATGTACTCATTTAGATGTGGGGTTGGGTATTTATATGCCTATAGGGGATGGTATATCTATTGATCCAAATAAAGTTAAAACTATAGTAAAATAAGAGATGCCTAATAATCTGACTGAGTTGAGGAGTTTTCCGGGTTTGGCTGTGTATTATAGGAGGTTTATAAAGGGATTTTCTTATATTACCTTGCTAATGAATAAACTTACCCAAAAAGATGACATGTTTAAATGGAATTCTGTATACGAAAATAGTTTTGAAGAATTGAAAAATAGGTTGGTAATCGCACATGTTCTTACTATTCCACATGGTGGAGATGGTTTTGTTATTTATACAAATGCTTCAAATTAGGGGCAGGGTTGTGTTTTCATGCAATGTGTCGATGTTATTGCTTATGATATTAGGCAGTTGCGTACACAAGAACGTAATTATCCAACCCATGATTTTGAACTTGCTACTATTGTGTTTGCTCTGAAATTATGGCGTCATTATTTATATGGTGAAGTATGTGAAATTTTTACGGACCATCAAAGTCTTAAGTATTTATTTACTTAGAAAGAGTTGAATTTCAGGTAGAGGAGGTTGATGAAGTTAATTAAATATTATGATTATATAATCCACTACCATCTAAGGAAGGTGAATGTAGTTGCAAATGCTCTGAGTATAAAGGTTTCAAGCAGGTTATCTTGTATTCGGTGTGCTAGAGTTGCCCACATTATGGTGTTGAGATTAATGGAGTGGAATTGTAGCTAGTAGGTGGGGACAAATTCTTTTCTCATGTAAGCGTGAGGCCTTTTGTTAGCTACATGTATTCGAGATTTGCAAAGCCAGAATCCATTTATTTAGAAGAAACGATAAGATGTCAGGGTTGGTAAGTCAGATGGTTTTTGTATTGTTAATGATGGCACTTTATTGTATAAGCAACGATTATGTGTGCCTAATGTGGAGGGATTGAAAGAATTTTTTTTAGATAAGGCTCATAATTCCACTTTTACTATGCATCCTGGTAGTATTGAAATGTATAGGGATTTGAAGGAGCATTATCAGTGTAATAATATGAAGAAGGAAATAGATGATTTTGTTGTTAGATACCTTATATGTCAGCAAGTTAAAGTGGGATATCAAAAACTTATGGGTTTTCTTCAACCATTTCAAATATCGAAATGGAAATAGGATCATGTAACGATGGATTTTGTGGTTGGGCTTCCTCGATCTCAAAAATAGGCTGATTCAGTTTGTGTATTGGTGGAAAGGTTTACCAAGTCAGATCATTTTTTAGTAGTCAATACTACATAAACAGTTGATAGGTATGCTAGGTTGTATGTTAATGAGATTATTCGATTGCATGGAGAACTTGTATCTATTATTTCAAATAGGGACCCTATTTTTACCTCCAAATTTTGGAATAGTTTGAAGTATCCTATGGGTACGAACTTAAAGTTTAGTACGATTTTTCATCCTCAAATAGATGGGAAATCTAAGAGGGTAATACATATATTAGAAGATATACTTAGAGCTTGTGTGCTTAATTTCGGAGGAAATTGGGATGGATATTTGCCTTTGATAGAATTATCATATAATAATAGTTTTCAGTCTACTATTGGTATGGCTCCATACGAACCATTGTACAATAGACGGTGTCATAAAATTGGTATGTGGGGTGAATTGGGGAAAGGAAGATTGAGGGTCCAGACTTGATTGAAGTCACCACTAACAAAGTGAAGATTATTCAAGATAAAATGATAACGGAACAATGCAGACATAAAAATTGGGAGAATAAACGACAGAAAGATTTGGAAAGCATATACGAAAATTAGAGTTTTACTCCTTGTGGTTAGACCTTGGGGATGGTTGCAAGCTGATACATAGTTGCTATCCTTAGGGTTTATGCTTACATAACCTGAGTTTGGTGTGCTATTTAGTATAGAAAATGAACTCTAAAAATTATGAAACTTTAATTTTATATTATTCAATGTTCTTGTGGAAAAGTTATGGAAAATCATAGAAAGTTATGCTGTTGAAAAATTATGAAAATTCTTTAAAATTGATTGTATAGTACAGGACCTTATGTGGCAGATTTACTATGTTATGAAGAAATAGGCATATCGTGCTATATGAAACTTTAAATGATGCGACGTATTTTGTAATGGAAACCTAATATAGATTGAATTGAAATGGATGATTATGATTTATGATATTATTTGGATATGTTAAATCTCTTGACATGAAGGCAGGTAGAACTTCATTTATGATAAATAATTTGAATGCGATCACCTGATGCGTATGAATTGGGTTACATTCAAGTTATTCTTTGGATTATTAATATTCTTATGATGATATTAATATTGTCAGAATGATTGGAAGGAAAAAAGAATCGATTGAACAAGTGCCATACAAAGGCAAGGGAAAAGCCCATTAAATTGACAATGTGAGTGTATTTATAATTATTTCATATATATAGATATGAAAACGATATGATAGATATGAATCTAGTTCTAAGAGAGGATTGGTTTGAATACTTCGGTATTCAGGATTTGTTTGGATATCAAATATCCGAGATTGTTTGGATCTTAAGATCCAGGATTGGAATTAAATAAATATGCAATGATTTGTTTTGTCTTATGATAAGAATTTGTTGGAAATTTTATTCCAGGATTGTTATTGCCATAACGAGCAGAATTGTTTAGATTTTATAATCAAAGATTTGATATGGAACTATTATTTCATTATAGTGAAGGAGTACCTCACTAAGATTATAGTTTACTATTTATATTTTAACATTTTCTGGCTTGTATGCTGCCAGCTCAAACACCATATGATCGACGATTTTGAGATCTGCACCGTTAGGAAAGAGCTTGGGTTTAGATGTGGGACTTTTGTTATTGTCACACTTAGGATTTTACTACACTCACAAATTTTATATATTGAGTTAAAATGGTTTAACTTGATAATGGTATTAGTTAATCATAGTATTGTAAGTTCTCTTAATTATGACTCTGATGTTAATTACGTTATGGTACAGAGAACATGATTATGTTTATTGTGTATATTATACATGAAAATGATTGAAATGAATTATATTTTAATTGGTTGAAGATTATGATTTAATCATTATAAAATAAAATGATTAGAACGGATTTGGGTAAGGGTTTAGCAAAATGTCTCGCCTGTGCACGCACCCATTGTTCAAGTGCCATACCCATCTCAAGATGAAGCCCTTATACATTTGACTCACTTGAGTCTATATTGTATAAGTGCTAATCTAGTTTGGAAATTGTGACAAAATTGTGTCTTCCTAGAAACCAAAGAGCCTCAGAAGTTGGATTGCCTATTCATATCTCTTTCTTGTTATGATCAAGAGACTATTGCTAACACTCACAGACTTAGAATTCATCTTTTGCACATCATATTGCATAAGTATGTGTGTACATGTGTTGTGTGTGTTTAAATCCCTAAGTTTGATTTTTAATAATTTTTTGGGATTTTTTAAACATTTTTTAAACCATGTTTTAATAATTAAAATTTGATTCAAAAAGTTTTGGGGTCAATCTCCAAATATGACTTGTTGTATTTTATAGCCTAAAGTTACCTTGGGTAGAATCCGAAAGCGGCAGAGACTTCAGGGTGTGCTTTGTAATTAGTTTTGACGGCGTTTAACATCCCATAACTGGCCAACACCTGTTGCCCTCTGATTGGTTAGATTTGTGTTTCTTTACAGAGACGATAGTCGCGTGTGTTATCAGCCCTTGGATACTTTTTTATCAATGGTCTTCATGTTGCCTTGATGAATCGTGTGTAACTTTTTAAGCCAATCATCGCTCGTTTAAGCACCGCCTTGTGTGAGACCTTAGATTCAAGTCAATCTAAATTGACTCGATCTCAGCCCTTGGTTTGGATCAGATATCTCAAACCTTCCTCTCTCCCTATAAAAAGGGCCCTTCTCTCAGACTTCGAAGATTTTTGCCATTTCATTTCCTCTGAGAAATTAAGAGTGTAGAGAGAGAAGAGAGAAGAGATAAGAGAGAGAAGAGAGAAACTAGAGAGAGAAGGAAGTTAGAAACCCTAACGTCGTCCAAATCCTCTTCAAACCTATCCCAAACACTTCTTCAAATCACAATAGCCAAAAAAACCAACCCGAGTGTTCTTGAGTGTTTGGGAGTTTGAGTTGAGTTATTTTTGTTGCTGTAACCGTGTGTTCGTGAGATCTTGTTTCCAACTTAGACTTCTACTTGGATCTAGTTTCTGTTTCCATAAAAATCTCAGATCTGAGTTATTCATTACATTACACTTAGTTTCATTTTATTTCTCATCTTGAGAAATATATTGTTGATTGTTTTCTCTAAAACGTTTTCTTACTTTGAAATCAACAATAAATGCTTTCTGTTTCTTGTTCTTGTAAAACTAAACCTTTGACCTAGTTTGGAATCTCACTTGGAGGTTTTCAATGTCAAAAAGTTTTTTGTTTTAAATTCTGAGATTGATTAAGACCATGTCTGTCTTCCTAGCAAGGTATCCGTGGATTCTGGGATAGTTTGAAAGGTCAAATAAGGTTCAAAGTTTTCTAAGAAGAAAGAAAAAGAAAAGATCACTGCATATAGTGTAACTGTAATTTGTTAGGACTGTTTGTACTTAATAAGTGTGTGTGTGTGCATGCATGTGTTAGAGAGCACCTTCACAAACACTTACACCCTACAACATGAAAAGTGTTGGCGATAAGATCTTGAGAACATAAGTCGACGTAAAGTGCTGGAACAAATCAAAAGTTGACAAACTGGGAGAACTACATCTATAATCAGAACCGCAGAGAAGTTCAAGGACACCAGAGGGTACATTCCTAAACTTATATAAGTCTGAGTTGTTTTCATGTTAGTTATATAGTTTGTAACTTATATATTTGTTTTAGTGGATTTTTCTTTTTACTCCGTAGCGGGAGTCGTGGATGTTTCCTCAATTGGTGAGGTTTTACCACGTAAAAAATTGTGAACAGAAGCCTTCTACATTTTCTCATCTCATTCTTGGTTGTGCTGTGTTTAAAACTTTTTTAAACTATCTTTTAAACTTGCTGCTTAAATCTTGAACAGATCTCGTACATACTATTTTATTAAACACATCTTGTGATTAATCCTTTTTGATTTAAGAAAAGAGTTTCTTCAAAAAACAACTCGGAGTTACTTAAATAGTTTATTTTCATGAACGGCTTTAGTAATGCATTTTTCAATTGGTATCAGAGCTTTTTAAACTGCTTTTAAAAAGATCCTGTGTTTCTGAAATTGTTTTCTGAAAATCAAATATGGACAAGAAAAATAAAAGATTTGGTAACTTGAACAGACCTCCAATCTTTGATGGAACCAATTTTGCTTACTAGAAAGTAAGGATGATTCCTTTAATTCAAGGAACTTTGGGAGATGATGTCTGGGACATTGTTGAAAATGGTTATACTTTTCCTACTAAACCAGCCAACGAAGGAAGTAATGATAGGGTTAAGAAAGCTCTAACTGAGTTCACTCAAGAAGAGAAACAAGTTTCTCGAAATAACAATAAAGGAAAGAATGCTATATTTATGTCTATAAATGAACATGAGTTCAAAAGAATCTCATCCTGTACCACATCTAAGGAAGCTTGGGACACCTTAGTCACTGCTCATGAAGGAGACACTAGAGTTAAGGCTGCTAAAACCCAAATGCTTATCCAGTAGTATAACTCCTTAATTATGTCTGAAACTGAATCATTTGATGACTTCTATATGAACCTGACTGATATTGTGACCAAACTGCATGCTAATGGGATAACCTATGATAGACAAGAAATTGTATCTAAAATTCTGAGATCATTACCACAGAAGTTTGACAACAAAAGATATGCTATTGAGGAAATATGTGATATAAATCTCACTCCTGAATTACTCAGTAGTAAATTAAGAACTGTGGAAATGGAACTGGAATTTAAGAAAAAATTAACCCAATCCCATAGGAAACAGACTAGTTCCAATCTAAGCTTCTCTTCTAAATTGATTAAACCTGAGTTTAATACTTCCAATGATGAATCTGATGAGGACTACGATATAGAGAGTTTGGACAATCAGATTGCCTTAATGACTAAACAGGTCAAGAAAATTATTAAGTTTAGAAACAAAGTGGCAAATAAACAAGGCAAGTCAAATTATCCAACTCCCTCTAGTCACAAACCTCATGAGAAAAACAATGACAAAAATCACAAGGACTCTCATGCTAGACCTAATAGAGACCTTAAGAAGACTGAATGCTATAGATGTGGTAAACTGGGACACATTGCACAAGACTATAGAGTTAATTTGAACACTCAAAACAAACACACTAGAGATAACATCTGCAAAACATGGGATGATTCAAGTGACTCTGAAAATGAGGAACCTGAGTCATCAGATGCTTTTGATCCTTGCATGTCCTTCTTTGCTAAGATTATTTATAATGATGACATGCCTATGTTTGTTAATGAGGATGAACCAAATAACTCTATGACTGATAATTCGAATGTGGTTATTACTAGTTTAGATGCGTTGATTTCTAATAATGTTGCATGTTCTACCTCGGGGTGTGTGAGTCAAAGGGATGGCGATAATGACGATGTCAATGGGTGTGTGAGTTTAACAAACTAATCGTTAGGGGTCACTCCACACACCACACTTAGTGACTCGAACAATGAAGACCTCCCAGAAATTCACACACTTTACACTAAGACTCTCAAGAAAAGTGCTAGACTAGAGAAGACTGTTAAAGATCTTACCAGGAAACTGGAAGATTTAAGCCTGATGGTGAAACTGAATGCTGAAGAGTACACTACCCAATGATTAACTCATGAAAGTGAAATTAAAGTTTTTGATGAAAAACTGAAAAATTTGACTGAAACAAATGAAATTCTGGAGAAAAAGTACAAAGGGACATTGTTAGAATTGGAACAAACCAAAGAAAAGACAACAACTATTTTCAAAAAATTTACAAAATTTGAAAATAATTCTAACTGTTTTGATGAATTTGTTGCTGAATCTAAAACCAATTCTGATGATCGAACTGGTATAGGTTTTTGTCCCAATTTGAAAACACAAACAAAATCTTTTGAAACTATCAAGTTTGTGCCAGGAGGCAAAAGACCTATTGAAACATGCCCAGACTTTCATTCTCTAAAAACTAAGTTTGATTCAAAAAATCAAAGTTTTAACATTGGGGAATCTAGTCACTCTAGACATGAAAGTTCACCTAAGGCTAAATACGTCCGCCCTTCTATTAGGAAGAGTGAGTCTGCATTTAAAACTGTACCACCTAGAAATAGAGTTCAGCCTCAAAACTCTATTAAACCTTTGTTTAGAGACTTTCCTAAGGAGACCCCCATCTTGAGCAATCTTTATTGCTCCTATTGTGACATATATGGTCACTCTTTCGATGGTTGCTATGCTAGGAGACTTGTTAAACCTATCTACAATCCTCGTACTTACCAGAACTTTAACTATTCTAGGAGGAGTCGAAACAATTATATACTTCCTAGATAGCAAGATAAAAACTCTAACTATAGAAAGAGAAAGACCAAACCTAAAAGAACATTTCCTAGAAGGAATCCCAAATATTTTCCTAAACCAAATGCTCAAGTCTTTCACAAAATTCAAAATCATGCGCAAAAAATTTTTCAACAAAAATCTAATGCTCGCAAATTCTATGAGTTGAGAGCTAATAAGCGCAGTATGAAAACTAGAGCAATTTGGATTAGAAAAGATGATCTATTACCTCAGATGAAGTGTGATATTGTGGTTACTGCTTTAAAAGCCGAACACACATCATCTGGTTGGTATTTAGACTCTAGATGTTCTAAGCATGTGACGGGAGATGAAACTAAACTTTTAAACAAAACTAGATTTGCTGGTGGTAATGTTATTTTTGGTGATGTAGCTTCATCTCAAATCATAGGCAAAGGAACTCTCTAAGAAGATGGGCTCCCTATTCTTAAAGATGTTCTTCTAGTTAAAGGGCTAAAGGCCAACTTACTTAGTATTTCGCAATTTTGTGACTCAGACCATACTGTTACCTTTTCAAAGAACAATTGCAAGACTTTAAATGAAAAGGGTGAATGCATAATTACTGGATTCAGAACTCCTGACAACTGCTACACTATCAAGAACAATTTTGAAATCTGTAATGTTGCCAGAATGGATGACAACGAGATATGGCATAACAGAATGGGTCACATTAATTACGATAATCTTAGTAAATTGTCTACTCATGACATAGTAAGAGGAATTCCAAAAATTAAACCCATTCATAATATTGTGTGTGGTTCCTGTCAAGAAGGTAAAATTGTTAAGGCCCCTCATAAGAAAGTCAAAGACATTCTCACCTCTAATCCCTTAGAACTCATCCATATGGACCTAATGGGTCCCTCCCAAACTTTTAGTCTTTGTGGACACAGTTACATCCTAGTTATGGTTGATGACTTCACTAGATTTACCTGGGTAGCCTTCTTAAAACAAAAGTCTGAAACATTTCAAACTTTCCTAAAAATTCTTCTTAGGATCGAAAATGAGAAGGATATTCAAGTGAATAGAATTCGTAGTGATAGAGGTGGTGAATTCAAAGACACTGGTATTGTAGAATACTGTGAGTATAATGGTTACTCTCCTAAGACTCCTCAACAAAATGGAATCGCCGAGAGAAAGAATCGTACCTTGCAAGAGATGGCACGTGTCATGTTACATGCCAAGAATTTACCTAAATATTTTTGGGTAGAATCTATTCGTACTGCGTGTCATATCATTAATAGGGTCTATCTTAGAAAGAATTCCAAACAAACCCCTTATGAACTTTGGTACAATAAGAAGCCTAATCTCAAATACCTTAGAACCTTTGGCAGTACTTGTTATGTATGCAAAGATAGGGAACATTTATCTAAATTTGAGAGCTGGGGAGACAAAGCCATATTTTTAGGATACTCGCCTAACAGTATAGCTTATTGAGTGTATAATCTTTGTACTAAAACCATGATGGAATCCATAAATGTAATTGTTAGTGACACTACTGTAGAAAGTAAGACAGGTGAATTAACTGTTGAAGAAGAGTCTTCAAATATTTTAGAAAATGACCCTTCTAAAATAGATAATTCATTACCTATTGAGACACCTGAAGTACCTAACTGGGTTTCTAAAGATCATCCCATAAACAACATTGTTGGCAACCCTAGTGAGCCAGTGCGTACAAGATCCCAACTTAGAAATTATGCACATTATGCATGTTTTGTTTCCCTTGTGGAACCAAAGAATGTAAATGAGGTATTGAATGACTCTCACTAGATTTCTACCATGCAGGATGGACTTTTACAATTTGTCATTCATGATGTATGGTATCTTGTTCCACATCCTGATCACAAAAAGGTCGTTGGTACTCGTTGGATTTTCAAAAATAAAACTGATGAAAATGGGATAATAATTAGAAATAAAGCTAGATTAGTTGCTCAAGGATACTCCAAATAGATGGAATTGATTTTAATGAGACCTTTGCTCCTGTTACTCGTTTAGAATCAGTTCGTGTGCTTTTCGCTATAACTTGTCACATGCATTTTACATTATATCAAATGGATGTCAAATCTGCGTTCCTTAATGGAATACTGGCTGAGGAAACCTATGTAGAACAACCTAAAGGGTTCATTGACCCTAAGCATCCAAATCATGTATTTCGTCTGAAAAAGGCTTTGTATGGCCTTAAACAAGCTCCTAGAGCTTGGTATGAGCGACTTTCCAATTTTCTTTTGGATAAAGGTTTCAAAAGAGGTGGAAATGACCAAACTTTATTTGTCAAACATTTTGACAAACACATTACGATTGCTCAAGTTTATGTAGACGATATTATATTTGGATCAACTTCTACCTCAAAAGTAAAATCCTTTTCTGAAATTATGAGTAAGGAATTTCAGATGTCCCTTATGGGGGAGTTATAGTTCTTCCTAGGTATCCAAGTCAAACAAAATCCAGAAGGATTATTTGTTTCGCAATCTAAGTACGCTTTAGAGATCGTTAAGAAATTCGGCCTTGAGAGTGCTAAAAATGCCAAAACGCCCATTAGTACTACGCTAAAACTTTTTAAAGATGAAAATGGACCATCTGTAGATCCTACTCTATATCGTAGTATGATAGTCACTTTACTATATCTTACTGCCTCGCGTCCTAATATTATGTATGTTGTTTGTGTATATGCTCGATATCTAAGTAACCCTAAAGAGAGCCACTTGAATGCTGTTAAACGTATCATTGAATATGTAAATGGCACTCTAAATCTAGGTCTTTGGTACACTAATGACACACCAAGCACTATAATTGGGTACACTGATGCTGACTCGACTGGGTGTACTGATGATAGTAAAATCACTTCAGGAGCATGTTATTATATAGGTAATAACTTGGTAGGATGGAGTAGTAAAAAACAAAACTGCACATCACTCTCAACAGCTGAATCTGAATACATAGCCGCTGGCAGCTATTGTTCTCAATTAATGTGGCTTAAACAGATGCTAAGTGATTATGGTATTAAAGAAAACCAATTACATCTCTATTGTGATAATCAAAGTGCGATTAATATTTCTAAAAATCCTGTTCAACACTCACGAACAAAGCATATGAAAATAAGACATCATTTTATACGTGAATTTGTTGAATCTAAGGAATTAGAAATCAATTATCTTCCTACTGATCTACAACTCGCAGATATATTTACTAAACCTCTAGATTATAATAGATTCATTTCATTTCGTAAATCTATTGGTATGGTTTATGCTGATTAATCTTTTTGCTGTTTATCCAAGTTTTTCCCTTTGTCCATTTGAGAAAAACGGGGGAGAAATTTTAGTCTATTCAACTCTTGAATATTCTAAACATCTTGATCTTAGTGAATTATTGTAGGTTTTTTTTGTACAGTTACTCTCAACAGTTGTAATAGTGTATTCAAATGTACTTAGTTGAGTTATGTACTTTTCGATTTCTAGGATTTGGGTAGATAGAATTTTGATAGGAATAAGTTTTTATTATTTTCTTGTTGCCCTACGAGTCCAATATGACTCAAAGGAGATTTTGTCTCATATTTCCAAAGGGGGAGATTGAAGCCCTTATACATTTGACTCACTTGAGTCTATATTGTATAAGTTCTCATCTAGTTTGGAAATTGTGACAAAATTATGTCTTCCGAGAAACTAAAGAGCCTCAGAAGTTGGATTGCCTATTCATCTCTCTTTCTTGTTATGATCAAGAGACTATTGCCAACACTCACACACTTAGAATTCATCTTTTGCACATCATATTGCATAAGTATGTGTGTACATGTGTTGTGTGTGTTTAAATCCCTAAGTTTGATTTTTAATAATTTTTTGGGATTTTTTAAACATTTTTTAAACCATGTTTTAATAATTAAAATTTGATTTAAAGAGTTTTGGGGTCAATCTCCAAATATGACTTCTTGTATTTTATGGCCTAAAGTTACCTTGGGTAGAATTCGAAAGCGGCAAAGACTTTAAGGTGTGCTTTGTAATTAGTTTTGACGCGCGTTTAACATCCCATAACTGGCCAACACCTGTTGCCCTCTGATTGGTTAGATTTGTGTTTATTTACAGAGACAATAGTCGTGTGTGTTATCAGCCCTTGGATCCTTTCTTATCAATGGTCTGCATGTTGCCTTGATGAATCCCCGTGTAACTTTTTAAGCCAATCAGCGCTCGTTTAAGCACCGCCTTGTGTGAGCCCTTAAATTCAAGTCAATCTAAATTGACTCGATCTCAGCCCCTTGTTTGGATCAGATATCTCGAACCTTCCTCCCTCCCTATAAAAAGGGCCCTTCTCTCAGACTTCGAAGATTTTTTCCATTTCATTTCCTCTGAGAAATTAAGATCGTAGAGAGAGAAGAGAGAAGAGAGAAACCAGAGAGAGAAGGAAGTTAGAAACCCTAACTTCGTCCAAATCCTCTTCAAACCTATCCCAAACACTTCTTCAAAACACCATAGCCAAAAACAACAACATGAGTGTTCTTGAGTGTTTGAGAGTTTGAGTTGAGTTATTTTTGTTGTTGTAACCGTGTGTTCGTGAGATCTTGTTTCCAACTTAGACTTCTACTTATATCTAGTTTCTGTTTCCATAGAAATCTCAGATCCGAGTTATTCATGTTACATTACACTTAGTTTCATTTTATTTCTCATCTTGAGAAATATATTGTTGATTGTTTTCTCTAAAACGTTTTCTTACTTTGAAATCAACAATAAATGCTTTCTGTTTCTTGTTCTTGTAAAACTAAACCTTTGACCTAGTTTGGAATCTCACTTGGAGGTTTTCAATCTCAAAAAGTTTTTTGTTTTAAATTCTGAGATTGATTAAGACCTTGTTTGTCTTCCTAGCAAGGTATCCGTGGATTCTGGGATAGTTTGAAAGGTCAAATAATGTTCAAAGTTTTCTAAGAAGAAAGAAAAAGAAAAGATCACTGCATATAGTGTAACTGTAATTTGTTAGGACTGTTTGTACTTAATAAGTGTGTGTGTGTGCATGCATGTGTTAGAGAGCACCTTCACAAACACTTACACCCTACAACACGAAAAGTTTTAGTGATAAGATCTTGAGAAAATAAGTCGACGTAAAGTGCTAGAACAAATCAAAAGTCGACAAACTGGGAGAACTACATCTTCAATCAGAACTGCAGAGAAGTTTAAGGACACTAGAGGGTACATTCCTAAACTTATATAGGTCTCAGTTGTTTGCATGTTAGTTACATAGTTTGTAACTCATATATTTGTTTTAGTGGATTTTTCTTTTTACTCCGTAGAGGGAGTCGTGGATGTTTCCTCAATTGGTGAGGTTTTACCACGTAAAAAATTGGGAACAGAAGGCTTCTACATTTTCTCATCTCTTTCTTGGTTGTGCTGTGTTTAAAACTTGTTTAAACTATCTTTTAAACTTGTTGCTTAAATCTTGAACAGATCTCGTACATACTATTTTATTAAACACATCTTGTGATTAATCCTTTTTTATTTAAGAAAAGAGTTTCTTCAAAAAACAACTCGGAGTTACTTAAATAGTTTATTTTTATAAATGGCTTTAGTAACACATTTTTCACAAGATAGTCAGCTCGACACCTATTTTGGTGTTGATGATACATTTCATACTCCCCGATAGAGTATGCATTATATTCTAATATTTAAAGATTTTGACATAGATATGATTTCATCGCAGCCCAAGAATCTAGAAGACTTTGGAGTTTCTTGATGACGACATAATTTACCTTGTCAAAATAGGCACATGCATTCATATCGATCCCGTATTTGGTCGAATACCACGATAATTGGTAAAAAAGACATTCTTTAGGTGAGGAAGGGATTAAATCATAAGGTCTTGATAGATACAAATTTGTAAATTTTAAAAATTTGAGTGTTTAAATTATAATTTTCATTTATTTGTAGGGGATTACTGTCTTAAAGAGGTACGAGTGGTGGAAAAATTTGATTAAGGTATGTGATGCAGTGGGAGGTTTTCGGGGTTGACCATGGATGTCTATGTGATAATGTAGTCGCCCGAGGGGCCCCCGTTTCTTAAAATCTTACTTTAAAAATATAATATTTCCTTTTTATGAAATAGATGCGGAAGCGTAACGAGGTGATGGTTCACAACTTAAAATCACCCAATTTTAATTTACTTCAAAATTAAAATCAAACCAAAGTGAAATTAACTTAAACACACACACACTAATTTAAATTTCACTTAAACCATATTAATTAATCCCAGTCCTTGAATTTGCCTAAGTCATATTTATCAATATTTCCAAATTAGCCCAAACCAGTTTTAACAATAGACTTGAATTAAATAAACTTTACCCAAATTTAATTATGCACCAAATTAAATTAAGTGTGACAATTAAAACCAATTTTATCTTGAATTACCGTAAGCATGAGTTCTAAGTCATTATGCAAGATAAAATAAATCAATCGCACTACGCCGCGATGTACGAGGAAAAACCCACAACGGGAAACAACCTCGGACGACCCTAGCCTCAAATCCACTAAGTACAAAATTTACAATTACAAGACAAAAGACTTACATCACATGACTCGATCCCTCTCAACCCTCCACTCCTTCTTGTAAACACCTCCACCTAGCGAATAACCCTGTAGCTCCACCGCGGTGTCGGAATCCATCGATCGGACTTTATGTGGTCACCGTCACCCGAACTAGGGGCCTTTATCCAAGTGGGTAAATCACGAAAACCTCTTCTTCTTTGTGGGATTTAGAAGCAAACCCAAACTTCTCTTCAAACTACAGCGGAAATTCACACTTTAAAACAATGAACTTTTCTGAGAGTGCAGCTACAGCGGAAATATTGCGACTTCTCAAATAAAATCCAGTTTTTAATTAAACCCAAATTTTAGTTAAACCCTAAGACATGCATCTAGATGATTTATCAAATAAAAGATAGCATGCAGGATAAAAAACAAACAGTTTCAGGAAAAATCCCCCAAAGGGGCAAAACCTTTTATTTTCACTATAATTTGTAAGAAAACGGCTTACAATCGGATTACAATGAAAATACAGTGACTAAGAATTACCCTCAGGTATCGGATTCTGTAGTCGACGGCTGGAAATATCCCTTTCTAGGAGGGCAGCAATGAATCCACACGCAGCGAACCCACATGAACCTCAGTCCAATCAACAAAGGAAGAACCGCAGCACTCCTCAATGACACGCAACCATGAAACTTTGTAGAGACTCCCTCAGCAATGACACGCAACCCTCGGTTGTAAAGATCTCCCCACAAAGATGAACAGTAGCAAAGCTTGTGTTCTAGGGTTCCAAAAGATTCACAAAAGTAATTGGGATTTTTGTGTGAATCAAAAAGATATTTTGCACATTAAAAAGGTGAAGACTTAGAGTATTTAGGACTCTGAAAATCGTCTTTAAAAGTCTTAAAAAATAACTCCCCGAAGTTGGCTTTAAATAGGAAAACTTTGAGCCTAAAAAATCTGCAGCGAATCTGGCCGAATTTATCCCAGTCGGACCGGTCCGGTTCTGAGGCGGATCGGTCCGGTCAAGCGGATCGGTTCTTTTATTTTTGGCCTCCATCGGTTCGCTTGTGATCCGGGGTATACTGGATCTGCAGCAAGCGGATCGGTCCGGTATGGGGCGGATCGGTCCGATATGGGGCGGATCGGTCCGTTTTCCCCAGAAAAATAAAATCCTTTTAAAAGCCTCATTTTGCTTGAAAAAACTTACTTCTTATTTTTATAAAAAAACATTTTATAAAAATTTCCCAATACTAAATATGAACTTTAAGGAACGTAAAAACAAAATTTTACCAAGTTCATTCTCGCAGAGGCTATGATGTTAAAGACACTTTGATATTCGGATCCGTTGATGTAGATGCGATCTTGAGTTTCTTCAACGGTGTAATGGCGTACGACATATAAATTGATAATGGACAAAAATGACCTAACATTTTCCCTAAAATAATTTTTCTCTCAAACACACTCTAGAGGTTGGTAGGATATGAAAAGTTAAGTTAGAAAAATTTATTCTCGCACATAGACATTCAGCAAAAAGCTAGTGGGGTAAAACAAGTGGGAAAGTGGGTAAAACTGCTCAAAACTGCCAAAAAACCTTTTCCCGCCAAATCTCGTTCGAACGACATTTCGTTCAAACGACATTATCGTTCAAACGAGTTTTCTAACAAAGTTCCAATATGAACTCGTTATAAGCTCGTTGGAAATCTCGTTAGAACGACCATCTCGTTCGAACGACATTTCGAACGAAGTTCCATTATGCCATAATGGGAAGTCGTTGGCAATCTCGTTCGAACGACTTGTGGTTCGAACGACAATCTCGTTCGAACGACTTTTCGAACGAACTCATAGAATGTTCAACAAATTCTTTTTAAGACCAGAAATATTATATACTTTATACATAAGTTTTAATAGAAACATTCTAAACCTAACACCCAATATACACCGTTCCAAGATCCTATATATATATGTAATGCATTCTACCTTGGGAGCATGGAACCACTGTTGACGACATAGAAACGAGGCATGTAAACTTAGCATTTTGATGAAGATTTAAACACTTGTCCACTACGTCTTCAACAAACACGTCGTAGGCTTGAAATATGATCAATATACTCTATCTTATGACTCAAACGTTTTTGTCCGGAATTGAGCCAAAAATACAAAGGACTCAATTGAACTCAATTGGAAATTTGTGTCCTTACAAATCTCCCCCTTTGGCTATTCCGGGATAAAAACCAACAAAAATCTTAAAGGGCTGTCAAGCTCTACTAGACTAATAAAAAGTCCCACCCAAAATAAAAATACAATGCTTGACTCAAACAACCCAATGGATGAACAATCTTTGCCGTTGAAAGTTGACGCTTTGTTAAATAATTCCTGCACACTTAAGCAAACACATTACACGCATAGGGAATATCAAAATATTTAATGTAAGTAAATTAATTACTCCCCTAAAATAATTCTCTCCCTTTATCAAGTATGATCAACTTAGAAAGACGTCTCCCCCTAAGGTAAATATCCCTTAAACTAGGATATGATTGTGATAGGTTTAGATACCATTGCTCCCCCTATCATCATTCTCCCCCCTTTTTGTTCAGGAATAGACAAAGGCTTAAAGAATTAAAAATTGACTTATCTCCCCCCAAATAAAGCATATACAACCTCTAAATTAAGCAAGGAATAAATAGAATGGGATAACAAGCTAAAACAAGTAATTGTGCATATAGTGAACATTAAAGCATATGGGCAACAAAAATTCAACTAATCCAACAAATAACAACTTAGACCAACTAGGATGCAATAAAATGATACCAATATGATATATAACTTATTAAGCATGTGATATCAACAAAGAATGCAATAAGATGGATACCAAGTATTAATTAAAGCATATATGGATTAGAAATTAAAGAAAAGACTAAAAAAATATCAAATATATGTATACATAATATATACCAAAGAAACTCAAGTACACATATATAGATATAAGCACACAAATGACACACACAAAATATAATAGGAGTCTTTCACACTCGTATGGAAAAAATGTGTCATATGGAAACGGAAGTGCTGGGGTGTGAACTAGTAACAATTAAATTTAGACACAATCACTTAAAAAAAATATTCACGGAATTCTCATTTGATTGCAAACTTCATCACAATTGAATATAACCTCATGTGACAATATAAATTGAACTCAATGAACAAACATACACAATGCATACAAGCCTAGCATGTTGATGATTCTACAAACCAATAGGGTCATGACATGAAATACACAACTAGGATAAACGGACATTATGCAAACCGTTGATATAATATCCAATCTCCCTCAATATTCATTTATATTATTTTTGAATGAATATATCAATCAAACATAGGCCTTGGCAAATATTTTTCTTTTTAATGCCATATTTCTATTTTTAGGCATTTGGACCACGTATTTCTTTTAGGTCCATTCCAAATGGTGGCTTACAATCACAAAGGATTATTATTCCTTTCGGAGCCCTTCCCGTGCACATTTATATTTATCATGTTTTCATTTTTCACACAAATCCTACGTGCAACGGATTTTGACATGCACTAGTCCTCCTAAGTCACAAATATGTAGATGACAAGATTGGAAGGAGAACACCTCACAAAGCTCAAATATACATATGATGTTAAGTTTCAAAAAAGCCCGTGCATATGTGAATAGAGGCATATAAAAATAGAATCCATTAGATCAATACAAAATCCAACTACTCCATGTAAGCATGGTAAAGAACATAATAAGGATTGACCATCTAAACCAAAAGTTCTAGCCACATGAGAGCGTAAAAGATGGAATTCTAACACAAGTGTATGCCAGATAAAGTGTGTCAAACTTAAATACATACAAAAAAATATTTTTGAGTTTTTGAAAATTTTAACCAAAAATAAAAATACTTACTCAAAAGACAAACAAATATCATTATTCTAGCACGTGATTAAGCATGTAGCATAGACTAGAAAATGATAAATAAGCATACATTTAGCATGTGAATATATCATAAAGTAAAAACGCTAAAGTATGCAAATAAAACTAACACATTCAACCTTTAGATTTTGCAAGAGAGGAAGCATGTGAAAGTAAATGAGAATCAAAAACCCTATTTCGCAAGGCAACCAAGTCGGATTTCCTAACCCAAATTAATGAAGAATGACTATCTTGGGGTGTAGGAATTTTAAATACTTTGGTTTCTTTACGTTGGGATTTTCTAGGAATTCGTTTAAGATCAAAACAAAATTTCCTAAGATGACCTTTTCGACCACATTGTGTACAAGTAAAAACATGTCGAAAATATTTACCTATGGAATGATCTCTAAAATCTTTCCTAGTAGATTCTCCTAAAACGTTGGTTTTGGCTTTATGAAAAGATTCATTACAAGTATTGAAGCCTAAACCACACGTGTCATTTTGAATTTGGGCCGTTCCTAATATTTTATCTATTTTTTCCGAACGATACTCCAAATCAAATTTGACATTACAAGAGTCTTTTAATTTATTTTGCAATTCTAAAATATTAGACTCTAATAAAATATTTCGCTCTTCAAAAGCAAGAAGCTCTTTTTTCAAGGATTCCATTAAACCCCTAAGGCTATCTCTCTCTCCTTATACATATTCAAGCTTCTCTTGAAGAGTCCTCTCACGTGTGCTAAGGTCTTCTACCAACATAATATCATCAATGACCTTGACACGCTCTTTTAAACTAGCTTCTAACTTCAAAGTAGCTCTTTTTAACTTAATTGATTCTTTATATAATTCTTGAAAAGCCTTTTGAAGTTCACTCACATTAACCTCTTCTTTATTTTCACTCTTTCTTTCTTCTCCAATCTCACTGTCATAAAAAACAAGAGAATCATACACTATGACCTTGGAAGTGTCATGTGTTAAAGTTTCATCAATCGATGAATTCTCACTATCACTCACATGACTAGCCATAAAAGCCACAAAATTAGGCTTAGTGGGGGAATCGGGTCCCTCTTCCTTATCACTATCACTAAGGGTCGCATTATATGAAATTGGTCATTTACCCTCTTTCCTTAGTTTAATGGGGAACTCAGAAGCCCTATGGCCATAACCCTCACAACTAAAACACCTATTTGACTCGTCCCTATTTAGTTGTTCATTAATAGGTTTAAGGATCTTCTCGACTTTATCATACTTAGAAGTTTCAAATTTCTTAAAATCATTTTTAAATTTATCTTTGTTAAATTTAAGAAATTTTCTAAATTTTTGAGCAAACAAAGCCATGTCTTCCGAGTCACTATCACTCTCCCTCTCTACTACTTGTTTGACCTCTTTTCGGGCTTTTAAAGCAACGCCCTTTTCTATTTTCTTTTCAGTTTTAGAGGGAAACATGTCTAGTTCATAGGTTTGTAAGTCACCTACGAGCTCTTCTAATTTCATAGAGGCTAAAGTTGGTAATGAATTTAAAACGGTCACTTTTGGAATAAATCTATCGGGTAGGGACCTTAAAATTTTCTTTACTACTCGGTTGTCGGGTATTTTCTCTCCCAAGTTAAAAGATGAATTAATAATATCGAAAAGTCTAGCATAAAATTCATCAAAAGTTTCTTTTTCATTCATTTTGATAGTTTCAAATTGAGTGGTGAGGTTTTGGAGTTTCGAAGCTTTAACGACACTTGTACCTTCGTGAGTGAGTTGCAAAATATCCCAAGCTTCTTTATCAGTCTCACACGTCATAATACGTCGGAATTCATCCGGTGTGACAGCGCTAAACAAGGCATTTAAACCATGGGAATTAAAATTTGAAAGTTTAAATTCACCCTCACTCCATCTATCGGCCGGTTTGGGAACACGTTCATTTTCTACTAAATATGTTGGTGGGGACCACCCGTTAACAACATACATCCAAACTCTCTCGTCAATAGATTTTAGTTCTGATTTCATTCGCGCTTTCCAATATGCGTAGTTTGAACCGTGGAAAATATGAAATTTTGAGAATGGGGAAAATTCCATTGAAGCCAAAAATTATTTAAAGGATCTTTAACGAAATAATTTATTGCTTTGGCTCTGATACCAATTTGTAGTCACCCGAGGGGCCCCCGTTTCTTAAAATCTTACTTTAATAATATAATATTTTCTTTTTATGAAATAGATGAGGAAGCGTAAAGAGGTGATGGTTCACAACTTAAAATCACCAAATTTTAATTTACTCCAAAATTAAAATCAAACCAAAGTGAAATTAACTTAAACACACACACTAATTTAAATTTCACTTAAATCATATTAGTTAATCCCAGTCCTAGAATTTGCCTAAGTCATATTTATCAATATTTCCAAATTAGGCCAAACCAGTTTTAAGAATAGACTTGAATTAAATAAACTTTGCCCAAATTTAATTATGCACCAAATTAAATTAAGTGTGACAATAAAAACCAATTTTATCTTGAATTACCCTAAGCATGAGTTCTAAGTCATTATGCAAGATAAAATAAATCAATCACACTACGCCGTGGTGTACGAGAAAAAACCCACAACGGGAAATAACCTCGGACGGCCCTATCCTTAAATCCACTAAGTACGGAATTTACTATTACAAGACAAAAGACTTACATCACACGACTCGATCCCTCTCAAGCCTCGACGCTTGAGAGGGAGCCTTTCTCCGGAGCTCCACCGTAGTCTCGGAATCCACCGATCGGACTTTATGTGGTCACCGTCACCCAAACTAGGAGCCTTTCTCCAAGTGGGTAAATCACGAAAACCTCTTCTTCTTTGTCGGATTTAGAAGAAAACCCAAATTTCTCTTCAAACTAATGTAGAGAAAAACCCGGTACCAAACTCCAAGCAAGATATATATATATATGAACTTGGATAAACAAAACTATGGGTGTAAAACTAAAGTGTATATTGATTTTTCCTTGAAAATTGACACTTTAAAACAATGAACTTTTACCTAAAACAATTTTTCTCTCAAACACACTCTAGAGGTTGGTAGGATATGAAAAGTTAAGTTAGAAAAAGTTATTCCCGCACATAGATATTCAGCAAAAATCTAGTGGGGTAAAACAAGTGGTAAAGTGGGCAAAACTGCTCAAAACTACCAAAAAACATGTTCCCGCCAAATCTCGTTCGAACGACATTTCGTTCGAACGACTTTATCGTTCGAACGAGTTTTTTAACGAAGTTCCAGTATGAACTCGTTAGAAGCTCGTTGGAAATCTCGTTAGAATGACCATCTCGTTCGAACGACATTTCGAATGAAGCTCCAGTATGCCATAATGGGAAGTCATTGGCAATCTCGTTCGAACGACTTGTGGTTCGAACGACAATCTCGTTTGAACGACACTTCTAACGAACTCACAGAATGTTCAAAAAATTCTTTTTAAGCCCATAAACATTATATACTTTGTATGTAAGTTTTAATAGAAACATTCTGAACCTAACACCCAATATACACCGTTGCAAGCTCCTATATATATATATAATGCATTCATACCTTGGGAGCATGGAACCACTGTTGACGACGTAGAAACGAGGCACTTAAACTTAGCATTTTGATGAAGCTTTATACACTTGGCCGCTACGTCTTCAACAAACACGTCATAGGCTTGAAAGATGATCAATATACTCTATCCTATGACTCAAACGTTTTTGTTCAGAATTGAGCCAAAACTATAAAGGACTCAATTGGACTCAATTGGGCTCAATTGGAAATTTGCGTCCTTACAGACAACCCTGATTTTTATATCTAATTCGGTTAGCTACACCCATTTAAATTAAAGCGGAGCGTCAATAAGTTGGCATTAGAAACATAATTTAAATAAATGAAGTGAAGTAAACATGTACACTCTCATACGTGTAACCAAATCACATCATAACAACTATAACAAGTGAAAGAAGCTATATTATATATATAGGAGAGGAGAAAGAAGCAAGATAGATGAATGTTAAAGCAAGAAAACAAGCTATAAGATTATAAGATGTACATATAATGAAATCACACTAGTCATTACTCGTCTCCAGTAATTAAGTTGTTCAATTACCCAACCAATGCTCCTATGTCGTGACTACCCAACCTAAACTCGAGTAACGTGTAGTCTTATATCATATCATGATTCATCATTATTAATCTCATTTCAGTATTTAATGTATCAAAATATTTCCTTAAAGTATAATATCAAATGCATCGATACGGGATATTACTCTAAGACACAAGCATAATATCTCACACAACAAGTCATATCGGGTCACTATCGTTACCTGGGGGAACAAGTCGTAACACTAGGCCTACACACGAATATTCTCCAATATTACGTGGCAAGGGTAATAATACTAAGTACTAAATCACGTGGCGTTCCAGGGTCTTTATATCCGACCCTCATTACAACCATGTGTCCGGTGGTTTATCTCTGACACGGCACTCGAGCGGAACCTAATCGGATCAATCACAAAAAATCGCATTCAACATGTTCCTACGTCGACCTGGGGACTAGTCTAGCGTTTACTCGACAATATACATGTAAAACAATTTCACGCTTATGTATGTTTACACTCATATCAAGTCTCTTACTCGAGTTATACAATAGTCATTATTTACAATATAACATAATTTACATCATTAATTTACTAATTCAACATCAAATCATTTCAAGGTTATATAGCCCTAATAAACATAAGTATGTGATCAAGTTAGAATATTACGCACAACACCACAATTATCTTACTAACAACATGAAAAATATTAGCACTCTTATTTCAAAAACTTTCTACACAGAATTGTAAAATGCCGATTTGAGGTTTTTTCAATCCGTTTTTGAAGAAACTTAAAACTACAAAGTTGTTCAGAATATGCTTTTTGTAGGAAATCGTGGGCACACTTCCATTTCCTGCTTAAAACAGACCCAAAACTAAACTATAATATTCACCTCTGTTTCGACAACTTTCTGCACAGAACTATAAAATGCATATTCGAGGATTTTTCGATCCGTTTTAGAAACAACTTAAAACTAAAAAGTTGTTCAGAACATGATTTTTATAAGGTAGTGCGGACAAAACATCCATTTTCGGAACCAAAACAACTCAAAACATTTTTTAATATGACGATTTACTCAATTTTATAAATTTCTCAAATTGAAGAGGTTGTTCTACAACTCAATCCCTATAATGATGTTATTGCATTTGAATCTACATGGAGGGTGATTCTAATACATTGCATATCATTTTTAACATCAATTTCATATTAATTTAGGGATCCAAATACATGTTCATGTGAAATTTCATTATAGATATATATTATACACATATAGGTTATTAACTTAACTTGGATTGCATGGAAAAGTTGAATATTCTTGAAATCCACTTGAAATCCTCATACCTATCTTATCTTCTTACTCTCTCTCTCTACCACACCGTAGACCCCATTTGTGAAATGAGAAAATGAAGACTTCTTTTCTTCTTTTCTACTTATACATAGGGTTAGTTTATTTATAAAAATGCCATTGCCCCAAATTTAACCCTCTCGATTCTTTTACACGTTAATTCGCTTCTATATTTAAGTCGCACATTCATATCACAATTAATTCATTTTAACTTTTCATTTCCAAACATTTCGAATATATATAGTCACATAGTTTCATTTCCAAACATTTCGAATATATATTCCGTATACTCATCTTCCAGCAACCCAATGCTACCTGATCTTTATGAAGAACGATGTGTTGTCTAACAAGTCAAAGGTCGCAAATACAAGGTAACGGGCACCTTCACGTACCATAACCCAAATTAACACTCAGTACTCCACACATAACTGAAGTAAAAATTAAATATCTTACGAACCCATTCGCGGATGTTTTCCCAATATTACAATAAAACTTCTCAACAACGGTCGAAGCACTCTCTTGTTATCCCCCTACACTGGAGGTTATCACAACCCTTTCAATGGATGGGTCCAACATTTGGAATCCCAAAATGTCTCAATCCTTGCCATTAATGAAGACACTCACTTGGCAACACTATCGTCAATCACGCGAAAACTGACTGAGCTACACATGACTCTACCATTATCAAACGACCATCAAGACCATTCTATAACTATTCACTAGTCTAGACATCACCAAAATTGAACATCTTACACTTGGTTTTGAAACGCATCTTTAATCACACACGATCTAAGTAAACATCATGTCACTAACTATTCACTCAAGCTCTAATTCACATTAATAAATAACGAGGGCCACAACATAGCCACATTACCATATCTGATGGATTAAAAATCGAGCACCACCATTATCACGGTGCAACAAATTAATACCCCCAATCACCGGGTGATAACATAAAACCGAACTCGTGGATATATCACCAACTTAAGCGATCACACTCGCATCAAATGAAACACCTGTTGAACACTCCCTCATGATGTTCTCACCCTACAACTCGTCCCTCGAGATTCTCTACTCACAGTAAGGTTCATAACTGGTAACTCCAGCTCAAGTCCATCCCTTAGCACACCCATATTCACGTCACGCTCTCGGCATATTTTAATAAATATACTGGTGCTACAAAGCAATATAGTCACATCTTATCGAACACCCATTCTAATCTAGGGCTTTACGAAGAACATGAAACTCCAATCATTGCCAAATATGGAAAGAAAAATCCCTAAAAAATTTTGGATTTCTCTAATGTCAATCCTCGTATGACCTTACGATACGGACTTCCTCATCCCTAGTGTCCATGGCCAAGATATCGCAACATTACTGATACATTCTCATGAACTTGTTCGGGATAACTCGTCTTCCACTCTGAACAAGTGAGTGCCCAACCCACTAATATATATTGTACATGACCGAACACACACCTAATCGGCCTTAAGTTCATTACATTACGGATTTTATCCAATCTAACAATATGACACCACTATGCCCCCCTAATACGACATCTCGCTTGTTTGGACAACGTGTAGGTTTACATGCCTACCAAACTTCCTTGAAATATTGTGTTGGTACCAAATAATAATTATATTCTAAGACAAAAACATTTCAAATTATGCAATCCCTGGATATTCTAGGAAACAGTGATATTTTCTTGAGCACTTCAAATTTCTTCCCTAAATCTAGATGACTTGATGTTTGTATGGTAACTTTTTCTAGGACAAAATCATTTTCTAGAATATAACTTACTGTGCCATGATCATTAGTGAATCCATGAAAATTATGAATTAGAAGTGTTTTTAGACCAAACAAACTTACTGTAACATGTGCCAGCACACCCAGTGTGATTAATGGTACAATATACTAGTATCATTGCGCACACAAGATGTTGGAGCCTATTCAGATTGTGAAGTAGGTCTTTCAGCACATGCCACTCACAGCATGAGATACCCACCTCCAACCAGTTTAAGTCACTAAGCACTGGATAAAAATATTTAAATCCCTTGCTAAACGCCTCCAACCGGCTTCCCATACATTTATTAGTAGGTATAAATAACATATCATCAAAGTCCAGATTGGTAATATAAGTCCATAGAAACTTCCATCTTGTTAATAATATACTTCTGGCAATAACATATTTAGTAGGAAGAAATGATAGTATCTAGAAAAGTAAAGAGCCCAAAAGATCGCTTATCCTGTCGACTAGTCATGTGTTAACATCATCTGCATTTGAAAGCTTTGGCCTCTTGAAGTGTAACGCTAAAGCTCTAGGCATTTTTGTAATCTTGGTAGGTTTGGGGACTCAATTACACTAAACATTGTTTAATGAAACTTAATAAGTTTGCCATAGATTTTAAATGGGAACAGTAGATACAAAAGGAAAAGATGAGGACAAACGTGTGACGATGGTACACAAATGTCTCTATGGTTGTAATCACTAGTGAAGATGACAAGATTAACTGATATCAGTAGAAGAAACATATGTATGATGGAGAAATAAAAGTAGATAAGGATGACAACCATGTAATAGAATTCGAATTGGGAGATAAACAAGATTAAAAAGAAGTGAATAAGGAGAACCAAATGGAGGAAGATAAACTGGAAACATAACAGGTTTTTAGCAAGATATGGAGGCAGTATTAGGAGACTCAAAGACTACTGAAGCAGAGAAGGAGAAAGACTAAACATTGAGAAACATGAAATCTAAAGCGTGACTCATAAAAAATTTCCCCTTGGAAAATCCCTCTAACCCCAAATAAAAAAGTCAATTCTTAGGACAAAATGAAAAATCAAAAGAAAGACACCAGAAATTCCCATTTCATTCTCATAGTGTTGACTAAATAAAGACACTAACATCAAACTGTAAGAGTGATCATTCCCAAATTGTTTAATGATTAGAATAATTTTTTGGAATGTTAAGGGGATATAAAAGAAGAGTGTTAGCGAGAGAATAAAACATTTTAAAATGGAACTTGGAAGAGCATTGATTACGTATAAGTAGGTGTCTAGCTCTAGCTTTTTTTTCCTAATAGTGCAATAAAGTTTTTCATTCTCTCAACATTCAAACCTGTTAGTTTTTTCTCTCCTATGATGTTTGGGGTAGAATTGAGATTGAGGCAGAGGACTCCCTTTTTGTTGAGTGTTTTTTTTTCCAGTTTTTGGTTTATTTACAAATTTTCCATTTTGGCTCAAATCTATAAATACAAGTGTTATTTCTAGGTTTTGAGAGAGGACAAGTTTGAGAGATATTTTGAGAGTTATCAAAGGCAAAGAGAGATAAAGATCTCCTATTTGAGGCGTGATCTCTTGTGAGGTTGTGAGTGACTTTCTAAGAGAGATAAATTGTGTGTGTGTATAACCTTTGGGTTCCTCCATTTATCTATAGAAAGAAGAAATCCTCCTTGGTGGATGTAGCCCAAACTTGGGTGAACCACAATATATTATTATTTTTTTCCTTTGATTATTGCTTGTATATTCTTATTGTCTCTTCATTGATGCTTAGTTGAATTGATTGGGGGTTTGCACACTATTTCATTTTCGAAACAAGGTCTTGGATGTTTTCCGCACACCAAGTGTTTGATAAAATTCCCGAGTGAGTTTTCTCATCTTGATCGCTAGAGATAGTTTTGATTTAGCGCAACAAGTGGTATAAGAGCTTAGCTTGCATTATTTGCTCGGTATTTTGGTTCGAAATTGAATCAATTTTTGCATAGTTTTTGTTTTTGTTCCAAAAGACGAAAACTGTGGAGAGTACTCGAGAATCAACCTCTATGAGCGGAGCCGCTAAGAGATGTGATCCGAGTTATGGATCGAGTGGCTCAATGAAGACGAACATGAAGGCTTTTGATGAGAAGATCAATTTGGGGTTATGGAAAAGATGAATGCGAGGCGTTCTTGTCCAACAAAGGTTACAATTAGCATTGTTGGGGGTAGAGGGACGACCAATAGGCATGATCGATACCGAGTGGATTGACATTGATCAAAGAGCGGCTTCGTGTATTGAGATCCTTATCACGAATGATGTGTTGAATAACTTGATAGCGAAGGCAATGACTAAAGGCATGTGGGATAAGATAGAAGAGATTTATTTGGGAAGTCTTTGTCAAATAATTATTCCTAAAGAAGAAATGCTTCAAGATTGAGATGAAGGAGGGTGAGGATATGATGAAGCATATCAACGTTTTTAATGCCTTGATAAATGAATTGAACCGAATAGATGTGCAATTCATTGATGAGGATGTCAAGCATTGTTATTGCTTGCATCATTACTCGATTCATACGAGGATTTTTTTACCACTCTCATGTTTGGTAAATCTACGCCCCGGTATAATAATGTTGTGCAAGATATTCAATCTCATGTCAGGATGAGAAAGAAGGAAGGTGGAGGTGATGGGTATTCCCATAATGAAGGACTTAGGGTGAGAGACGGAGGTGGGAAAAATGGTGGGAGGAACTACAAACGGGGATTTAATGATGGTAGTAGGTCTAGATCGATGGGTGTTTGTGGTAAAGGGACGAAATTCTACAAGTGACGGGAATGGGGTCATATGATCCGAGAATATCCTTTGTGGAATGACAAGGTTAAGGGCATGGTTGATTTCAAGAGGACAGCGGTAGCGAGTGCAAATTATGAAGATGAACTTGGAGAACTTCCCATGATATCCAAGGTTAAATCTCTTTCCTAATATTATTTGATATTAGATTCGGGATCGTCGAATCACGTTTGCTCGAAGAGGGAATATTTTAAGACTTTCACGAAAAATAGAAAAGGTTCCATGTTTTTGGATAACGGAGCGAAGGTTACCATTGAAGGTGCCGTGATGGTGAAACTCAAGACGTTCATTGGGGTGGAGCGCTCTTTGGGTGGTGTGGCCTATGTCCCAAAGTTGCGAAAAAAATTGATATCCATTAGCCGTTTGGATTCCAAGGGTTGTCGGGTGTCGTTGGCGGGTGGAGTCATGAAAGTCACACGCGGTTGTATGGTCCTAGCGAGGGGAGAGGAGAGAGGGATTGTATCGTCTAAATCAGACATCAAGGAAGATGGGGAAGCCGTGTGTACAAGTGATCAAACGTTCGAGGCATGTCTCGTTTGTGAACAAAGCGGAGACATTAGGTGCTATCTTTCCAAGAGTAGATGGTATTGGTGAGATAATACCTACTAGTGGAGCGAATGGATCGAAGTCCTCCTCCAGGGCCAACAGGTGATGTTGACTCGGTTTAGTTGCACACGTGCATTGGCCGATTGGAATCGAGGAGATGTAGGACCCTGATAGATTCAAGGTGTGTGTAGCTATTTCAAGGAAGGTGAATGAGTTATTATTTACGATCTTTGGCAAACTGGTTTATGAGCATTAGCAAACCAGATTCTTTCGTGGAAAAGACTTGGTACATCTTTCGAGGGTGAGATTTAGAGGGTGTGAGAGGTGAGGAATTTTCCATCTCATGTGTGGTTATTTCTCAAGGAGGAAGATGGTGTTAATGTGTTTGAATGTGTCGTGTAAAGAGGGTGCACGATATATGTATTGTGTGGGGGTGTACTTATCGGCTTACATAAGGAGGGAGATTCACCACATGTTTACATGGGAAGCATTCAGATGCGTGAGATGGTCTTAGTTTAGAACTTGGTTCATCGGCGGGTGGAGTCGTTTGGAGTCTTGGAGTGAAGACTTGCGATATCTCACTTCATGGTTGAAGTTTGGGGTGGATTAGCGCTGGGTGGAGCGAATTGGCCTGTTAGACATCGGGATGATCTTCGAACAAATTTGATGTTTGTATTCCGAGTTCGATTGGATCGCGAGGATCACCTGGGGGAATTGCATTATCTTGGTAGATGGTGGGACAGTCTTCAAGCGGGTTCAATGCAGGGGCGAAGCCAGGTCATGGAATTGGTGGGCCATGGCCCGGTCCAACATTTGGGGAAAAAATAGCCTATATATTATATATTTCAATTTTATACCCAGTCCAGCATAAAAGAAAAGCCGAAGCCCAAACAAAAGAAGTTTTCTTAAGTTAACCTAACAAAAAATCTCTCCACTTTTCCATCTTCAAAACACATAGCAGCAGCAGCAAACAAAACAAAAGAGAAGTTCCTCATTTTCAAAGGTATTTATCCATGTTTTTACTTAAAGTCTACTTAACTGTTAAAGTAGTTAATTAGTTTTTTCCTTAGTTAATTTGTTATTTAGTGATTATTAGTTAATTAGTTTAGTAAAGTAGTATTAATTAGATTAATTTCCCTATATGATTTAACTGTTATAGTAGATTAGTTTAGTAGTTAATTTTTATTAACTATTAAAGTAGTTAATTATTAATTGTTATTAACTGTTAATGTAGGGAAAATGACAAATTTTAATTATTTTATTTTTGTGTTGTAGAAATATGGTGCAACTTTTGTGTTATTAATTGTTTTGTATGTGGTGCAACTTTTGTATTTTGATGGTGTATATATAAGATATTATTGGAAAAAATGCTTATGGTTAGTATATTTTTAGTGCTAAAATATTGCATAACAGTGTAAATAACTTAAAAAAAATCGCCTCGGGGACTCCCTCCCCCGAACCCCCGATAGATTGTGGTCCCCCCAACATATAATCCTGGCTTCGTCCCTGGTTCAATGTCAGCATTCTAGAGATTGGTTTGATCATCGGGATCGCTAAGGTGGAGTTTGTTGGTTTTGGCTCTCCTACGATGTTTGGGGAAGAATTGAGATTGAGGCAGAGGCCTCCTTTTTGTTGAGTGTTTTTTTCAGTTTTTTTTTTTACAAATTGGCCATTTTGTCTCAAATCTATAAATACAAGTGTTATTTATAGGTTTTGAGAGAGGACAAGTTTGAGAGATAATTTGAGATTTATCAAAGGCAAAGATAGATAGAGATCTACCATTTGAGGCGTGAGCTCCTGTGAGGTTGTGAGTGACTTTCTAAGAGAGAGAAATTGTGTGTGTGTGTGTATAACCTTTGGATTCCTCCATTTATCTATAGAAAGAAGAAATCCTCTGTGACACCCCGACTAATTAAATACCGAGTAGCTACTCCTTTATGAAATTTAATCAAAATGCCAAGTTGGCTCAGTTAATAGCATCACTGTCGAAAACATTTTATTATTACTAACCACTTAGTATTTAAAAAGTAAGTTGTCAAATTTTAATTAAGGTCGGATTAACATGAAGTAAAAGATTTAAAGAAAGAATAATATCACCATTCACTATAACGAAATAATAGAATAACCATCACACGATATAAATAAATTCTGAGGAAAAACTCCTCACAACAAACTCCACAACTGAAATGAATAACTAAATACTGAATACTGAATCAATACATGCCAAAGTCTGAAAAACTGAAATAGAAAAGTCTGTAATAGAATTTGGGCAACATGCCCTACAACTGAAGAATACTGAATATGGAATCCAAATGGTAGAAGCGTCTAAAAGAAAATCCTTGTAGCTTCCACAAACAGCTACAACTCGTCACCTAAATGAGTATCCTATGCATGGTGTCCTTGTGGCTGGGAACCTAAAATGGTTTTACAAAAAATAGATTTGAAAGCAAACGGGTCAGAGCCCGAATGCGGAGATATTTTAAAAACTTGCAAGTGATTTAAAAACATTTAAAACATTAAATGCAAAGTACATGTTAGGACGTGCACTCACATGAAATTCTCACCTCTCGTCAAACTGTGCACTCCTAACGTAAGTACCCATCTAAAATGACACAAACCACAAGCAAAGTGACATCATATCTAGCTAGACTGTCATAGGTTCAACCCTCATTACTCGGTTCCCATTAACATTATAACGTTCGCAATTAAATAGGGGCTTAACGTAAATTCAGGTTCTCACATAAAAGTAATACAACTCATTATAGATCAACCCTTTTGTTATTCCATAGTTATACACACAATACCATATGAAAGTTCCCAGTTTATTAAGTGTATATTTTCCACAACATAAATATACAATATAAGCACCCCGAGACTAAGTTGCGGTGCACACATACTCTGCTATCCATCTCGGTACATCACGTACATAAGGAATCACGTATTCCAAATCTCTCAGGAATAGTTTAGATAACAGAAATCAGACACACAGTGGAGGCGAACACAGTCACATCACATGGGTCATGCACATACCTACGCTCCCACGATCAGCAGACTTATTAACATCCCAATAAGCCCTTCTCTAACCTATGTTCATCGAGGTAACCAGTCTAAATCCGGGCAACACAAGGATTAGAGGGCCCTAAACGAACGCAAACCTCCCGTGATAGCAAGTATGGTAGGTATGTCATACACACAAATCATATATCAATACTAAGTAAACACGCATCTTAGTAATCACTGTAGTTTAATTGTAGTACTTATCGCATTTTCGTACCATCTTATAATTTATACAATTTATATACTCCCGGTTCATAATCATACACGCCATAATTTATTCTCACGTCGTAGTAGGCACTCACGTCTCAACTCAAAGTTTCTATTTGATTCGTTCCATAATTATATAATTTACTCCTCCTTATGTCCCAAATGTCCCAAGTATACCAATACATCAACAAAAAAATGTTATCTCTATCCTCGAACAAGTTTACGGGACTCCCAAAATCAAAACAAGCCAAAAAGGCCTAAACTGCCAGCTCGTTAGAAGTCTCGTTCGAACGAGGCTGTTCGAACGAGATTTCGTTCGAACGAACTGGGCTATCTAACGAGATCTCGTTCGAACGAGATTATCGAACGAACATCCCTCTCGTTAGAACCCCAAACTGTCAACTCGTTAGAAGCTCGTTCGAACGAGCTCGTTCGAACGACCTGGGTAGGTCTTCTAACGAGTGACCAGATTCAAGCCCAGAAATCCTATCTCATTTTTTTTCAAATTTCTCTACACCTCAAATCTCATCCAAACCTCAATCTAACAATTGTTTAAGGTCTCTAATCGTCCCTAAACATGTCAAAGTCACATACTAACGTATTTTAAAGGATTAATTCTTCCTAAACATCATCAAATCACAAGTCTATACTCTTTTCCCCAATTTTTCAAGAACATAAACCCTAGAATTTATCATCATCAATTCCCAGAATTTAATCTGTTTTTATATTACATAAATTTGTAATTCTCTTAATTCAATCTTCCAATAACGTTTCTACATGCAAACCTACATCCAAAATTAAACTAACAACTCCAATTTCATGGGTTTTCCTTTATCTCTCAAACAAGAATGATTATCAAGATTTCTAACATGGAAGAAACATTTACTGCATAAAATGTAAATTAAACCACTTGCCTTGATTCAATCTCAGATTTTGATGACGATTTGAAGGAGTTCCCTCTCTTTTTCTGCAGAATTCCCTTCTATCTCTCTCTTTCCAAGCTTTCTTCTCCAATGGCTATGGTGGCTACGGTTTGTTTTTGGGAAAAGTTAGAAAACCTAATTCTAATAACCTACGTAGCCTTCTGGGTTAAAATGAGTTGGTTAGTGGTTTAGTGGGTCAAATCCACATCAGATATAATTTACTAATTTTCGTCACTTTTAATTTCCAAAAATACAAAATTACCAAAATACCCTTTATGTTGCCGGTATGGCCTAAAAATACCCCGGGACCCAAACTAAACCCCGGGCTAGTGTTTTCTGACTCTCTCGATCCTTCCGGATGCGTTGGCGCACTCAAAACAACCATACGGTTAATAGAATTTAAATTTCACTTTTACAATTAAAATAATTATCTCCTGACGCGACTGTCTCACGCGTCCCAATAAAATGTCAAAATTGCCGTATATCAATCTCACGATAACTTTCATAATTCATTATTCATATATCATCATATATACTCAATATAGTCAAATACCAACTCACATCTCGCTAGTATTTTATCTGGATTAATTCCCAATTAATTCTCATTAAATTAATTAATCCCAAAAATAAATATCGCCAAAAATACGGGGTATTACATAATTCCCCCCTAATAACAGAATTTTGTCCCGAAATTCGGAACTAGAAAGTACATGATAAAAACAACTCTGGATAACGTTCGCGCATCTCATCCTCGCATTCCCATGTGGACTCCTCGACATTGTGATGTCGCCACTGAACACGCACTAACGGAACTATCTTTGACCGCAGCTTCCTTTCACTTCGGTCCAAAATAGCAATCGGCCCCTCCTCGTAGGAGCTATCAGGCTGTAAATCAATCTCCTCCAATGCGATGTGAGAATGAGACAAATCTTCCCTGAGATATTTCCTTAGCGAGGAAATATGAAACACATCGTGAATCCGGTGTAAATGCTCCGGTAACCCGAGTCTATACGCAACTGGTCCAATCCGCTCAAAAATAGGAAACGACCCCACATACCTCGGTGCCAACTTCCCTTTCTTCCCGAAACGCATAATCCCCTTCGTAGGAGATACTCTAAGCAAAACCTGGTCCCCCACTTGGAACTCCCTGAAAGATCTCTTCGCATCAGCATAGCTCTTTTGCCAGTCTTGAGCTACCCGAATGCGACTCCGAATCAACTCAATCCTTGCCGAAGTATCCTGAATCACTTCCGGCCCAAGTAGTTTGTTGTCCCCCACCTCTAACCAACATGCTGGGGAACGACAAGGCCTACCGTACAATGCCTCAAATGGAGCCATGCCAATAGTGAACTGGTAGGAGTTATTATAAGCAAACTCTACCAGTGGAAGGTATTGCTCCCATCCACCTCCAAAGTCAATAATGCTCATGTGTAGCATGTCCTCCAACATCTGATTTGTGCGCTCGGTCTGCCCATTGGTCTGCGAATGATAAGCCGTACTCAACCGCAATTCCGTGCCCATGTCCTCCTGGAAACTCTCCCAAAACCGCGAAACAAATATCTTGTCTCTGTCAGACACGATATTTAGGGGCACACCGTGAAGTCTCACAACCTCTTAAATGAAGAGCTGGGCATACTGTCCCGTAGTGTAGTCAGTCCTTACGGGTAAAAAGTGAGCGACTTTGGACAACCTGTCCACAATTACCCAAATGGAGTCGTGACCCCTCTGCGACGTAGGCAACCCCCCGATAAAATCCATGGATATGCTCTCCCACATCCACACCGGGACCTCCAATGGCTGTAGAAGTCCTATCGGTCTCTGATGATCCACTTTTACTAGCTGACAAGTGTCACATTTCGAAACAAACACAGTGATATCTCTCTTCATACCGCTCCACCAATACTGGCGTCTCATGTCTTGGTACATTTTGTCCCCTCCAGGATGTATCGCGAACCGTGAGCCGTGCGACTCTGCCATCACCTCGTGTCGTAATTCCTCCCCTTCCGGAACCACCAATCTCCCATTGAAGCGTAATCCCCCATCTGAGCTAATGGTATAGGACTCGGCTCCCTCTACTAGTAATCGAACTATCTGCTCCGGACAGAACGAGTCATTAGCCTGTGCCCGTACTACCTTCGTGACAATCTGAGATGTAACGATCATCACAGACATGAAAGATAGGGCCACTGCATCCTGGTGTCCCAACTCCTTCCACTTTGCCTTCCACACCCCGGCCACCTCATCTGCTGGCCTACGGCTCAACGCGTCTGCTACCACGTTAGCCTTACCCCGGTGATACTGGATATCGAACTGGTAGTCCTTCACAAACTCAAGCCACCTCCTTTGCCGCATGTTCAACTCCTTCTGTGTGAACAGGTACTGTAGGGACTTGTGGTACGTGAACAATTGGAACTTCTCCCCCAAAAGATAGTGCCTCCAAATCCGTAGGGCAAATACCACCGCCACCAATTCCAAATCATGAGTGGGGTAATTCTTCTCATGAGGCTTAAGCTTACGAGAAGAATAAGCTATGGCCTGTCTCTCCTGTTGCAATACACCTCCAAGTCCTTGCAAAGACGCATCGGTGTAAACCAAATACTCAACTCCCGATCTCGGCAATGCTAACACAGGTGCTGAGGTCAATTTATCCTTCAATTCATTGAATGCCAACTGACATGCATCACTCCAGATGAATGGCACACCCTTACGAGTCAGATGTGTCAAAGGACCCACTATCTTCGAAAATCCCCGAATAAACCTCCTGTAGTATCCTGCTAGGCCCAAGAAACTACGAATCTCAGTCGGTGTCATGGGCTGTCCCCACTCCCTCACTGCGGATACCTTCCCCGGATCAACAGATATCCCCCGGTCGGAAATAATGTGTCCCAAAAACTGGACCTCCTTCAACCAAAACCCGCATTTCTCAAACTTTGCGTACAGTTCGTTCTGGCGCAGCGTCTGTAAAACTTTCCTCAAATGTTCGGCGTGCTCCTCCTCTGACTGGGAGTAAACCAGAATATCATTAATGAAGACAATGAAAAACTGACCAAGGAAATCCTTGAACACTCTGTTCATCAAGTCCATAAACACTGCTGGAGCGTTGGTCAAACCAAAAGGCATAACCTGAAACTCGTAAGAACCATATCTCGACAAGAACGCAGTCTTTGAGACATCCTCCTCCCTGATATGCAACTGATGGTATCCTCATCTCAAATCAATCTTCGAGAAGAAAGAAGCTCCTCTCAATTGGTCAAATAGGTCATCGATTCGAGGCAACGGATACTTATTCCGTATCGTGACCTTGTTCAACTCCCGGTAGTCCACACACAATCTCAGTGAATCGTCCCTCTTCTTCACAAACAAAACTGGAGCGCCCCAAGGTGAGGTACTCCTGCGAACAAAGCCCTGACCTAACAGCTACTCTATCTGATCTCGTAGCTCTCGCATCTCTGTCGAAGCCATATGGTACGGTGCGCGTGCTATAGGTCTCGTATCTGGCAATAGGTCTATAACAAAGTCTATCTCTCGACTGGGGGGTAGGCCTGGTATCTCCTGAAACACATCCGAATACTCCCTGACAACTAGGATCGAATCTAAAGGAATCACAACCTCCTTAGAGGTATCCTCCTCTATGTAATACAGATGAGCGGTGGAACCTCCCTCTGGGCGAGGCATTGCCACTACAAACGTCTCTTGCCCCGGAATGACAAAAACAATGCTCCCGCTGAAGCAATCAATCATGGTCCTATAAGCTACGAGCCAATCCATACCGATAATCACATCGTGCACATGCATATCTAATACCAACATTTTTGCAGGTAATACCAAACCACCAATCTTTACCCCCACTCCCCAGCATATAAAGAATATAAGTGACCCATTACCCAATGGTGAGTCGACACACGTCACTGTGCTCTCCCCTGTGGCTAACAACCCTAAAGCCTTCGTGAAATGTGTAGCTATAAAACAATGTGTAGCCCCCGTATCAAACAATACCCAACCCATAGTGCCATGGATAGGAAACGTACCCTCAATCACGGGCGGTGCCTGTGGAACTGCTGCCTGGTGGACGTTATAGACACGTCCATACTGTAGCTGCCCCTGCTGAGCTGGGACTGCTGGAATGGGTGGCAATGCTACCATCTGTGGCGGTGCGGGAAGAGCGGCGGGAAACATAGGCCTCTGTGGCTCCTGGCGAGCACCCTGCTGCTGCTGCTGTGGGGCCCTACCCCTATCAGGACAGTCCTGGTGTTTATGGCTAGTCTTGCCACAAATAAAACACTTCCCTAGGAAGTTCCCTCCTCTCTGCCCCTGCTGTCCCCGGCCTTGTTGGACGTTATCGTTCCTCCCTTGGCCCTGCTGAAACTGCTGCCCATTCTGCCCCTGTTGGCCCTGATGGCCGTTTGGACCCTGAGGTCCCTGACAGAAACCTCCCTGTCTGTGCCTGTAATTCCCTGATCTGAACCTTTTCTGATCCCCCTGCTGGGAACCCTGCTCACCCTGTCTCTGCCCCTGGATAGGTTGTACCCCACCGGCACCATGTCCTCCAGTCCTGCCCTGATGGCTAGACTCTCCCGATCTCTTGCCCTCAACCATATGAAAGCGGTGATCCTGGTAGTGTAACAAAGCAGCATTAACCACATCAGAATAAGTGGCCAACGAAAGGTTCCCTAACAGATGCTAACGGATCCTCCATGTCAACCCGTCGGTGAATTTCTCAATCTTCTTCTTTTCTGTCGGTATCTCATCCAGAACGATATTCAATAGATTCGTGAACTCGGCCTCATACTCGGCCACAGTCTTACCCTTTTGCTTCAGATTCATCAGTTTCCTCCTCATTTCCGTGTGAACAGCTGACGGAAAGTACTTGCGGTCGAACCGCACCCAAAAGTCCTGAATAGTGAGAGTATCCCTCTCCTCCACGGTGGTAATAGACTCCCACCAGATCCAACTAGCTTGAAAGTAGCTAGCACCTGCTTCTGAACGTCCGTGCACTCATACATCCTCAAGTGACTCTGCATATCCTTCCTCCACTGGCTCGAGACTACCACATCTGAGCTACCTGCAAACTCTGGCGGATGCGCTTTCTGAAAAGCATCACGTACACATTCCCAAGCAGACGGGAATGCATTTTCCTGTACTGGCGCGACAACCGGTGCCTGAGGTGGTTCCTGCTGAACTACGGCAATTGCGGCATTTACCGCTTGGGCTACAATGGCTGCAATCTCAGCGGCGTTCATCATGCCCTGAACTGGAGCGGGCTGGGGTTCGGGCGTTGCATCCCTGGGAACTCGTCGTGCACGTCGTGGAGGCATCTGAAATAAGAATGAAGTTTATAAGTTCACTGTTATAAACTTAAAATAGCTGAAGAACAAAGCATACACAAAAAGAGTACAACAGTCCTAAAATATAAGGCTCTATATCAAAGAAAACTTAGCGGAAACATAATAGCCGTACAGATCCTAAAGGACACTAGAACCTGATGCTCTGATACCACCTGTGACACCCCGACTAATTAAATACCGGGTAGCTACTCCTTTATGAAATTTAATCAAAATGCCAAGTTGGCTCAGTTAATAGCATCACTGTCGAAAACATTTTATTATTACTAACCACCTAGTATTTAAAAAGTAAGTTGTCAAATTTTAATTAAGGTCGGATTAACATGCAGTAAAAGATTTAAAGCAAGAATAATATCACCATTCACTATAACGAAATAATAGAATAACCATCACACGATATAAATAAATCCATAGTAAAAACTCCTCATAACGAACTCCACAACTGAAATGAATAACTAAATACTGAACACTGAATCAATACATGCCAAAGTCTGAAAAACTGAAATGGAAAAGTCTCTAATAGAATTTGGGAAACATGCCCTACAACTGAAGAATACTGAATTTGGAATCCAAATGGTAGAAGCGTCTAAACACAAATCCCTGTAGCTTCCACAAACATCTATATCTCGTCACCTGAATGAGTATCCTAAGCATGGTGTCCTTGTGGCTGGGCACCTAAAATGGTTTTACAAAAAATAGATTTGAAAGCAAACGGGTCAGAGCCCGAATGTGGAGATATTTTAAAAACCTGCAAGTGCTTTAAAAACATTTAAAACATTAAATGCAAAGTACATGTTAGGACGTGCACTCACATGAAACTCTCACCTCTCGTCTAACTGTGCACTCCTAACGTAAGTACCCATCTAAAATGACACAAACCACTAGCTAAGTGACATCATATCTAGCTAGACTGTCATAGGTTCTACCCTTATTACTCGGTTCCCATTAACATTATAACGTTCGCAATTAAATAGGGGCTTAACCTAAATTCAGGTTCTCACATAAAAGAATTACAACTCATTATAGATCATCCCTTTTGTTATTCCATAGTTATACACACAATACCATATGAAAGTTCCCAGTTTATTAAGTGTATATTTTCCAAAACATAAATATACAATATAAGCACCCCGAGACTAAGCTGCGGTGCACACATACTCTGCTATCCATCCCGATACATCACGTACATAAGGAATCACGTATTCCGAATCTCTTAGGAATAGTTCAGATAACACAAATCACACACACAGTGGAGGCGAACACAGTCACATCACATGGGTCACGCACATACCTACGCTCCCACGATCAGCAGACTTATTAACATCCCAATAAGCCCTTCTCTGACCTATGTTCATCGAGGTAACCAGTCTAAATCCGGGCAACACAAGGATTAGAGGGCCCTAAGCGAACGTAAACCTCCCGTGATAACAAGTATGGTAGGTATGTCATACACATAAAATCAATACATATACTAAGTATGTACACTTCTTAGTAATCACCATAATTTATTTATAGTACACATATCATTCTCGTACCGACATATAATTCTACACAATTTATATACTCCCGGTTCATAATCATACACGCCATAATTTATTCTCACGTCGCAGTAGGCACTCACGTCTCAACTCAAAGTGTCTATTTGATTCGTTCCATAATTATATAATTTACTCCTCCTTATGTCCCAAATGTCCCAAGTATACCAACACATCAACAAAAGAATGTTATCTCTATCCTCGAACAAGTTTATGGGACTCCTAAAATCAAAACAGGCCAAAAAGGCCCAAACTGCCAGCTCGTTAGAAGTCTCGTTCGAACGAGGCTGTTCGAACGAGATTTCGTTCGAACGAACTGGGCTATCTAACGAGATCTCGTTCGAACGAGATTATCGAACGAACATACCTCTCGTTAGAACCCCAAACTGTCAACTCGTTAGAAGGTCGTT
The DNA here is from genome assembly GCA_949130495.1 of Sambucus nigra. Lineage (NCBI taxonomy): Eukaryota > Viridiplantae > Streptophyta > Magnoliopsida > Dipsacales > Adoxaceae > Sambucus > Sambucus nigra. The sequence continues at coordinate 376,676,795 of OX422222.1, forward strand.
CGAACGAGCGCGTTCCAACGACCTGGGTAGGTCTTCTAACGAGTGACCAGATTCAAGACCAGAAATCCTATCTCGTTTTTTTCCAAATTTCTCTGCACCTCAAATCTCATCCAAACCTCAATCTAACAATTGTTTAAGGTCTCTAATCATCCCTAAACATGTTAAAGTCACATACTAACGTATTTTAAAGGATTAATTCTTCCTTAACATCATCAAATCACAAGTCTCTACTCTTTTCCCCAATTTTTCAAGAACATAAACCCTAGAATTTATCATCATCAATTCCCAGAATTTAATCTGTTTTTATATCACATAAATTTGTAATTCTATTAATTCAATCTTCCAATAACGTTTCTACATGCAAACCTACATCCAAAATTCAACTAACAACTCCAATTTCATGGGTTTTCCTTTATCTCTCAAACAAGAATGATTATCAAGATTTCTAACATGGAAGAAACATTTACTGCATAAAATGTAAATTAAATCACTTGCCTTGATTCAATCTCAGATTTTGATGACGATTTGAAGGAGTTCCCTCTCTCTTTCTGCATAATTCCCTTCTATCTCTCTCTCTCCAAGCTTTCTTCTCCAATGGCTATGGTGGCTAGGGTTTGTTTTTGGGAAAAGTTAGAAAACCTAATTCTAATAACCTACGTAGCCTTCTGGGTTAAAATGAGTTGGTTAGTGGTTTAGTGGGTCAAATCCACATCAGATATAATTTACTAATTTTCGTCACTTTTAATTTCCAAAAATACAAAATTACTAAAATACCCTTTATGTTGCCGGTATGGCCTAAAAATACCCCGGGACCCAAACTAAACCCCTGGCTAGTGTTTTGTGACTATCTCGACCCTTCCGGACGCGTTGGCGCACTCAAAACGACCATACGGTTAATAGAATTTAAATTTCACTTTTACAATTAAAATAATTATCTCCTGACACGACTGTCTCACGCGTCCCAATAAAATGTCCAAATTGCCGTATATCAATCTCACGACAACTTTCATAATTCATTATTCATATATCATCATATATACTCAATATAGTCAAATACCAACTCACATCTCGCTAGTATTTTATCCGGATTAATTCCCAATTAATTCTCATTAAATTAATTAATCCCAAAAATAAATATCGCCAAAAATACGGGGTATTACATCCTCCTTGGTGGATGTAGCTCAAATTTGGGTGAACCATGATATATCATTGTGTTTTTGCTTTGATGATTGCTTGTATGTTCTTATTGTCTCTTCATTGATGCTTGGTTGAATTGATTGGGGCTTTGCACACTAGTTCATTTTCGAAACAAGGTCTTGGGTGTTTTTCGCACACCAAGTGTTTGATAAAATTCCTGAGTGAGTTTTATCATCTTGGCCGCTAGAGATAGTATTGCTTTAGTGCAACAAAACCATGATAATGGAATGCTCATCATAATTACCGTGGGGGGAGCATAGAAGGTTTCTATTAATTTTAATCCCCCTGTTCCTCCATCTGGTTTCATATTCATTTCCAAAACCATCCTCCAGTCTAGTATGGGTTTAATACATAATGAGTTCCTATCTACGAGATTACTTGAAATAATAGATATTCCTAATGAGAGATGTGGATCCTACCAAACAATTAAGTAGTTTGTATAGTCCTAATAAAGTGTGAATAATTGAAAAATGACATCGTCCTCAGGTTCAATCCGAATAAAGGGTGTACAATTGACAAGTGACCACGTCCTCAGGTGAATGCATGTGTTCAATCCTCCAAAAGAATACAAGAACCAATTGATCCCCTCCCCCCCCCCCAACGCTGGAAACAAAAGTTAATAACTAATAGATAAATAATCAAAGATCTTGCACTTGATATTTTCCTTCTGTCATAGGAGATGTTTGATAGTCCCACCTAAAATAGTCTGGCTGCCACATATGTAAGTGGAATTGGATTTTAAGGAGGTGCATATTTCAGATATAACAATTTTAATGGAGACCGTAGTGTATCTTAAAGAGATTAATCGACCATAATTATGGCAGACCAATTGAATATAATCTGCACTACATTCAGAATAAGAGTCAGAGATTACAACAACGACTCATCCAATAGTAAGAGTCATAAGATGCAAATGATCCAGGACAAAATTTCAAACTGTTGACTCTAACATCCGGCTATGAACAAGACTCATGTGATAGATTATAATTACAATGGAAGAGCATTGATCTTTTATAAGTAGTTGTCTAGCTTTATCTTTTTTTTAGTCTAACAGTAAAATAAAGCTGTTCATTTGCTAAACATTCAAACCACGTAAATGGCATACTAATCATAATTACAAACCACCAAAGTACCTGAAAATTGAGGGTGAGCTTGTGGCTAAAAAAATTTCGTCCCACACTAATTATAGAATGCATTTTTATACATTATTGGAGGATGTTTAAGCAACTCGAGTTGGTCACTTAGTCAATTAATCTGTTTCCTAGCAAGATGTGTTTTAAATGCCCTCCAGCTGATGGCTATGGAGGATAACACCATATTTTTTGTGTTTGGGTCCACATAAAATTTGGTTTGTAGATAAAGAGATTACGAAATAAAATAATCTTGCGAAAAAATTTGAAAAAACTAGAAGTGTTTACTTGTTTAAAACTCCATAATGTTTTTTTAATATGGGTGGCGCTTTAGGCCAACTTTTATGCGTAATTGGAACAATATTCTTCACTAATATTCCTACATAACTTGCCAAAGTCTTTTTACTAGAACTTACTGGTTTCCCTTCGTCATTATAGATGACTTTTATCCGTCCTTCAACGTTCTTTATTTTAGACAAATGCTTTTGCATTGTTGTACCACTACCCCTTTGTTTAGATTTCGAAGGCTCAACGTGTTCTTGTACCATGATGCAAAAAAGAAAAAAATATGTTAATTTCAAAATATTGTGGAGTTAAACCGACTCATTTTAAGAGAATACTAAAAATTATCATAGTTGATTCACCACCTTATTCTCAAACTACCATGTATTAACATTATCTTGTTTGAAAAATACTCAGGATTACCAGTTCAACGGAACTACATACACCTATGTGTACAAAACTAAACAATTTTTTGGATTAACAGAATTATTAATGTTTGATATTAAGAATAAAATAATTAAAATAAAATAAAATAAAACAACAGTTTCCATTGAGAAGGTCAAAAGTAAATCTCGTAGGCACAAAGCCAGGGGGAGTTATCATGAAAATTTAGAAATTTATAAACATGTCTAACAATTTTTACACTTCAATATGTTAACAAACATGTCTACCCACACCCTTTATCCATAGTTAGATTTTCATTAATCAGAATGACCATGGGAGACACAACAATTCAACTTTATAAAGAACAGAATGGAAACACTAATCACATCGATCTCTAGCCTTGTTTCCAAATCATATATAGATGTGTGCACCTAGGGATCCAAGTACCTTATTTACGTAAACCCATATAATGTAATAATAAATATGACAGAGTTTTTGGCTACATATCCATTTCTATCTCTATAAATATATTGCAAAGACCCATGACATCCAAAGCATGTTAGAAATTAATGTGAAGTTTCGAAATTAATTATTTAATTTCAATTGTATTAAATTCCGAATTTCCTATTTATGTGGTCTTGATAAATGTTAGATAATTAATTAGGAATATGATAAATAAAGATATTAAAATATTGGGTAAATCTTATCCGTTAGTGTGGTGACAATTATTATTCAACACAAAGAGTTAAGAGAAGCACAATCACCAAGTAGAATGAAGAATACAAAATGTCAATCACACAACAAGAGATGTACGTGGTTCAACAAGAATGCCTACGTCCACGATGGTTCAGTCAGTATTATTTCTATATAATCCGAAGAGCGATTAGAGAGAATACAGTGAGTGTCCTATGCCCCGGACCTAGGGTTTATTATATACATGTCCATTTTCAGGGAGTGGGGGTGTTGGACTCCACCACGTTTTCCATCTTCTCCTAGAACACCTCGTAACGAGAACATGGGAGAAGACTAAGTCATAACCGAATTTAATTGTTAAGAAATGAGGGGTTTGGACTTTGGGCCGCTTTAACTGGGCTACTCATTCAGACCCGTTATTCTAATTCCGGGTACCCACAATTGCCCCTAAGTTTGTTGGGCCACAATTTGGGCTCAATAAATTTAAATGATTTGTCATAATGGCTCCTTTGTACATCGTGCAACTCTGCCCAAAGTTTGAGGACTGATTTAGGCGGCACTTGCTTTGTGTTCTATGCACTATGATTAGTAACATTCAAAAGTTATCCCAAGCAGTTGTTTCACAATCACCGTTTCAAGCTCCTCAGTACTCTTCTACTTTTTGCGAGTTCTAGCGATTCACGTTCTCTTCTCGCACTCTTCATTCTTTTCGCTTTCGATCTTCCTCGTCATTTGGGCTTGTGATTCTTCATCGTTCAAGTCAAACTTTCATCTTGTAAGTCTCCTGTGCCTTCTCTTTGTGTTTTCTCTTTGAATTTAGGGTTTTCAAATGGCAAAGATTGGTAATAGATCAGTGTCTGAGTCTAGGAAGTTTTACACTATCCCAGAGTGGGTAGAGATTGAGTACGCCTCTCCCCCTAGAAATGTTAGAGAGATAGAGGGCGCCCATTGGATTCATGTCCTGTTTCTTTCCCAAGGGGGGCTTACTTTTCCTCCCAACAATCTATTCTTGCACTTCTTTGGTTATTTCAACATTGTTTCTACACAGTGTTCGCCCAATGTGTAGAAGATAATCACTGGCGTCCATAGAATAAATCAGCTCTATGGCACCAAATTAGGGCTCACCGAAGTCTGATTTTGCTATTATTTTTCTCAAACTAGCTCTGGTGTTCTCTATCTCAAAACCAGGAGTCCTGACAGGGTATTGGTAGTAAACCTACCTGATTCTCACAAGGACTATTGGCAAGATGGCTTTCTTGCTAGAAATTGGCAGTTTTCCCCCCCAGACTGAGGGGTCGAGGTTCGATAGGTTTACTGTTCACTTTTATAGGGAAGAGTATATAGGTAGTCTCTGCTCTGTTCTTTCAATTTCTTTATTGATGTGTGATCTTTCTGACTTTTCCCTATTTTTTCTTCAGCGAGGTCGAAGAACTGGGAACCTGCTCTCAGCGAGGTTTGTCTTTCTGAGTTGGTCAAAGTGTGGAATATCAGGGAGCCCCTAGCTGACGGCGAGCATCCCCGATCTGCTGATTTCTTGCTTGAGTACAAAAATGTTAGTTCTAGCTTTATAACTAGCCCGGTATATAGCATTCCTGAGTTTGATACCTCTGAAGAGACTACTGCTGATCCTATTCAGTTAGACGAGGAGGAGAGCAGCTCTGAGAGTGATATCGTAGGTGGTGCTGGAAGTAATTTTTATGAGGGGAGCTCAGTGGTGATAGTTCCTCTGACTCAGAAGAGGCTTTTGAAGCCCGAGAACCTTAGAGCACGTCCAGCAGCTCAAGCGAGGAGATGGTTCCTCCAAGGAAAAATTTGATTCCAGACGATGATGATGATCATGTGCTCCTCGCTCAGAGGTCGAAGAAGTATAATTCCAGTATTAGGGCTGTTGCTACTGGCTCTCGGTCTACTGCTCAGGAGCAGGAGAGGAAGAGGAAAGAAGAAGAACATATGAGAGAGAGAGAGAGAGAGAGAGAGAGAGAGAGGAAAAAGGAAGAGGAAAGAAAGAAGATAGAGGAAAATAAAAGGATGGAGGAGAATAAGAGAATGGAGAATGGAGAAGGAGAAGGAGGAAGAGAGGAGAAAAATGGAATCGAGGACGAAGGCTGGGCAGGCTTTAGTCCCGGTGTCTGCATTGCCCGAGGGGGCCTCAGTTGCCATTTCTCCTTAATTGTCCCTGCGCTGCTCGAGAGGGTAGTTCTTCCTGCAGATCGCCAAAGGGCACTGGGGTCTGATCAATTGGCCCTGTAAGCTAGCCAGAGGCTATCCTTGGTAAGACTTTTCCTTTCTCTAATGCTTTAATAAATTTCAGCTATTTCTTTTTCCTGATATCTTTTTTTATTTATTGTTTGTGACTGACTTCACCATGATCTATCGCTCTCGCGACGAGCTGGTGAGTAGGAACAAGGAGATGGAGCATCAGAATGTTGCTTTGAAAGTGAAGGGCACACAACTAGAGGCTGGTCTGAAGACTGTTGATGCTGCCCGAGATTCTTCTGACTCGGCCCTTGCTAATTCCAACCAAAAGAGGGATGCGATAATTAAAGATCTGAATGAGCTGAGGCAAGCCTATGACTTGGTCTGCTCGAGCAAGTTGGTCGTTGTAGAGGAGAATAAGGTGATAACCGAGCAACTGAAGGAGAATGAGTCTCAGGCATCCACCATCAAGGAGGACTCATATAAATCTGGGTGGGCTGCTGCATACGAAGACGCTGAGGTTCAGGTAGGCTACATCATCCGTTTGAGCTTCAAAAAAGGATGGAACAAGGCCCTCATAGCTGCTGGTGTCGATGTTGCCTCTCCTTTGTTCGACGAGCACGAACAAGGTCCAAATCCGATTGTGGATGAAGCTCCTACCCCAGCCCTTGAAGGTGCTGACCCTACTTCTCAGAAAATTCCTGCCGATGCCTTCCCTGCTCAGATGACAGAGGTTATCCCTGCTGAGGGAGGTGCTTCTACTGCTGCTGACAAGGGAAAGCAACCATCTTTTTCTGGGCAGCCTGAGGTCGCTAGCTAGTTCACCTTTAGGATTATATTTGTGTGGTTGTTTTATAATTTTCCTTTTTGATGCTCGATGTACTCTGATCCTTATTAATGAAATGAAAAGGTTTCTTTCCCCAGTGGACTGATTTAGTTTTTCTTTAATGCTTCTTTATTTCTTGTAGTTGATTGATGTTGATGATTATATACCAACCACTTCTCAATTGGGGAGATTTATTGGACCTGATGTAATCTCTGAAGTTCGTCATACCTTTGTGAGGATTTGCAAATCATTGTGATTGAGGAACAAGCGCTTCACAGAGAAGACTGAGCTTGTCGTCAAACTGAAAGACAGGCTCCAAGAGATGGAGGAAGTTGGCGCCTCAGTCCAAGAACAGGTGAATACACTGAGAGCAAAGCTTCTAGATGCTTTTGAGATCAACCAGGTTGGGGAAATTATTCCATAAGAGAATGAGGCTTTGAGGAGAGAGGTCTTGTGACTTAGGGAGAATGCGTTGAGCATCACTCCTACAGTATTATGGGGTTCCTCCTCGTCGTGAACTAGAACTAGCCCGAGAGACATTCCTCCAGTGTTGCGAGGCTCTACCCCTCCAACCGTTCCGCGAGCTGGTAGGAACACCAGGAGTTCAGCTAGGGAAATGGAAGAGCCTCGTGGTGATGTCCAGCAAGCGTATGTGATTGCTGCTGGGCTTCAAAGGGAAGTCACTCGGCTGAGGCATTTGTTTAGGAGAGGTCGTCGGCAAGTATGGGCCGACGGTTATAACCAAGGTTGGCTAGATGCTCCGACGAGGATAACAGAGTTTGAGGAGCTCGCCTTTATCAGGGGATGGTTGAGTTCCCTAAAGGAGCTACAAGTCACAAGGAACTCGATGATTTGGTACCGTAATGAGATTTCTCCTTCTACTCAACTGCCTAATCCCTTTTGGAGAGATGATCAGTGGATCCTTATTGATGCCATCCCTCGGCAGTTATTGGAGTCGGATGCGAATGAGGTCGAGGAGGAGCTAGTTTCTCATCCTGACGACGGGCGAAGAGCCCAAGTGGCTAATTATCTCGTTCAAAGCCCTCACCCTCACTAAGATTTTACCAGCAGTAACTCTGTGTATTTTGCATTGAAGCGATGTAATGTCAATGTTTTGGGCAAGATCGCCGACTAAACATGTATTGTATTTACTGTAAATGTGATGAATTAATATAAAATTTATGTTTTGGGCGAATTTGCCGACTAAATAAGTGTCTTATATTTTCCACATCTTTGCTCAACAATCTTAAGCCTCTCTTGGTTGACTAGATTTGTACGTTTATATTTTCAAGTAAGTGTCCCTCCAGTCCAGTATGCCAACGAGATATCATTCTGCCCCACTTTATCCTTTAGGTTGTGTCGTCACACTCCCTAAGGCCTAAATGTGGCAATTGGTGAGGACACACCCGGTGTTGGATGCTCTATCCGATCAGGGTTTTGTTCAACCAAACATTGGTTGGTGACCATTTTAGACTTGCCCATATTGCCTAAGGATCTCCAGTAGGATTTTATATATTGCCAGGGGCAATGCTAAGAGGTCTTTCATGTTTCATAATGAAAATCTGAGGAGGGTTATTTCCCTACTGTAATGTAATGATCAGTGTGCCTGTTACTTGGAAAATGTGTGTGGGTTATAAAGTTTATACATTAGTTACTTGACACCTTGTACAATGCAAATTAGTTAACTGATACTCCATAGAATGCATCTGCCAAATAACTTTTTATTAATGATAAGGAAATGAACTTTCAGTTTCATAATTAAAGATCAAAAGAAGAATCTAGAAATATAATTTCTTGAGATTGGCTGCATTCTATGCTTGGGGTATCTCTCTGCCTTCCAGCGTTTCTAATTGATAGGCTCCCTGCAGATCATCTCTTGTTATCTTGAATGGTCCTTCCCAGTTTGGCCCTAGCTTTCCGTCTGATGGTTTTGCTGCGCTGCCCAGGAATTTCCTCAGGACATAATCCCCAACTCGGAATGTCCTTGGATTGACCTTCTTGTTATAGTGCCTTGCGAGCTGCTGCTGATAGCTCGCTAGTTTTACCAGGGCCAGCTTGCGGCGTTCATCGGCTAGGTCGAGCTCAGTGAGCAATGCTACATCATTACTGCCCTGGTTGACAAGGCTTGATCTCATTACTGGCAAGCCTACTTCCAAGGAGATGACTGCTTCCATTCCACATGTCAATGAAAATGGGGTTTCTCCTGTCTCTCGTCGTGGAGTAGTACAATAGGCCCATAGAATATGTGGTAGCTCATTTACCCATACGCCTTTGGCTCACCCTAATCGTTTATTTAATCCCTTGATCACCATTTTATTAGAAGCCTCGGCTTGGCCATTGCTCTGAGGTTTGGTTACCGAGCTGAAATGGTGTCTGATTCCATGCTCGTTATAGAAACTCTGAAAGGAGATGTTCTCGAACTACGTTCGATTATCAGTGATTATGGTTCTGAGGATGCCAAAATGGGTGATTATATTTCTCCATATGAATCTTATTCCTATCTGCATCTCAGATGTTCGCTAGGGGTTCCGCTTCTATCCATTTGCAAAAGTAGTCAGCTGTGGCTAGCAGCTATTTGCGATTACCGGTGGCGGTAGAAAGTGGTCCTACGATGTCCATTCCCCATTGGGCGAATGGTCATGGGATGGAAAGTGATTTTAGGTCTCTAGTAGGTTGGTGAACCATAGGAGCGTGAAGTTGGCATTTTAGGCACTTGCGAACATACACTATAGAGTCCCTTTGCATATATGGCCACCAATAGCCTTCCTTCATTTCTCGGAAATCCAGATACCTTCCTCCAATATGGCTTCCACATATTCCCTCATGAAGCTCATGTAAAACTTTCTCGGTATCCCTCGGGGGAATGCATTGAAGGTAGGGACCGGAAAAGGATCTCTTATATAGCTTTCCCTCTGGAGATAAGTGAAAGCGAGCAGCTTTGACTCTTATTTGGTGAGCGGTCTTCTTATCATTTGGGAGTGTGCCATCCTTCAAATAGTCCCTTAGAGGGTCCATTCAGCTGTGTGTTGACTCAATTTGGATCACCTGCTCCATGCCTAGTGGCTCGCTGTTACAGTTAATGCTTAAATGAGCGAGGAAATCGATGGGGATTGTTCTTTTTAAGTCAGAATCGATTACTGAACTCAGGACTGCTAGGGCATCAGCATGGCTATTTTGTCCTCTGGGAAACTGCTGGAGATTGACTTCCTCGAAGCTAGCCATTAGCCTTTTTGCTAAGGCGAGGTAGGCTGCCATTCTTTCATCTTTTGCATTATATTCTCCACTTATCTAATTGAAGACTAATTAAGAATCATCGAACACCTGTAAATGCTTTGCCCCCAAAGTGTGTGCCTTCTGGAGACCGGCTATTAAAGCTTCGTATTCTGCTTCGTTGTTGGAGGCTGTAAATCCAAGCCTGATTCCTTGTTCGAGGATTGTATCCTCTGGAGTAATAAGGACAATGCCTATTCCTGCCCCCTATGAATTGGAGGCTCCATCAACAAATAATTTCCAGACTCCCTCTATTGTGTGGTTTTTTTCTTGCATTACTAGTTGAGATTAGTCGAGGGGCTGTTCGCCTATGAATTCGGCTATGAAATCAGCAAGGACCTGCCCCTTGATTGCATTCCTTAGTTGAAATTGGATGTCAAATCATTCGAGATCGACTGACCATTTAGACAGTTTTCCCGATAAATCCGCTTTCCTCAGGATTGCTTTAAGGGGGTGCGATGTAAGGACGATAATAGTTTGAGCTTCAAAGTAGTGATTTAACTTTCTCGAGGCGACTACAAGTGAAAAGGCGGGCTTTTCTAGTGGTTGGTACCATTGCTCGGCCTCTAACAAGGTCTTGCTTGCATAATAAATAGGGTGTTGGATTCCTTCAATTACGCACATCAATGCAGAAGATAGTGTGGTTGGAGACAGAGAGGTATAAGTACAAGGAATCTATTTCCTGTGGTATGACAAGCAGCGGTAGGGAGCTAAGGTAAGCCTTGAGCTCATCCAATACCCGCGATCAATCTTGGTTCCATTCTACCGTTTTGTTTCCCTTTAGAAGCTGGAAGGAAGGCTTGCACTTCTCGGAGGACTTAAAGATTAAGCGGTTCAAGGCAGCGAGCATACCGGTGAGCTTCTGTATGTCCCAGATTGTTTGAGGAGGTTGTACCCTATTTATTTCATCGATCTGGTCTGGGTTAGCCTCGATGCCTCTCTTACTGACCAAGTACCCAAGAAATTTTCCTGACTAGACACCGAAAGAACACTTGCGTTAAGTTTCATTAGGTACTTCCTAAGGATATCGAAGGTTCTTAATAGGTCCAAGAGGTGGTTTTCTTTCTTCCTGCTTTTGACGAGCATATTATCGATGTAGACTTCCATGGTGTCTCCCATTTGGTTCTTGAACATCTGGGTGACCAGTCGCTGGTAGGTTGCCCCTGCATTTTTTATCCCGAAGGGCATGACCTTGTAACAGTACAATCCAACGGTGGTGATGAATGCTATTTTGTCCTGGTCTAGAGCGTACAAGGGGATCTGATGATACCCTGAGTATGCGTCTAGAAAACTCATTCTCTCGTGATCTGCTGTGGCATCCACTAGCTGATCAATTTTTGGAAGAGGGAAGTTGTCTTTAGGGCACGCCCTGTTAAGGTCAGTGAAGTCAATGCAAACTCTCCACTTTCCGTTGCTCTTGGGAACTACTACTGGGTTGGATAACCATTTGGGGAATTATACCTCCCGTATGGATCCTGCATCTAGCAGTTTTTCAACCTCTTTCTTCACGGCTTTTGACTTCTCGGGTGCAGTTCGTCGTGCCTTCTGCGTGATTGGTTTGAAGGTGGGATCGATGTTCAGCTGATGACAAACCATACTAGGATCAATTTTAGGTAGCTCGTATGGTTCCCACGCAAAGACGTCTATATTGTTCCTTAGCAGAATCGTCAAGTCCTTCTTCTCCTGATCTGTGAGAGAAGCTCCAATCAAGAAGATCCTCCTATCATTGCACTCTCCAGCTATGATTTCCTCCAAGACCTCGATGACACGTTCATAAGGGAGGAGCCTGGTCTCCTCTACTCTGAGCCTTCTATATTTTAATTGCTATTTCGAAGGTATCAGACCTCCTTGTTCTTCAACCTTCTCGCTGGACTTGTCGGCCTTCTTCTCTGGTCTTAGGTAGATGGCTTCTATGAAGCACCTTCTTACCATCGCTTGATCGCCATGGATCTCCATTACTCCTCGTTCGGTCACATATTTGAGCTTCTAATGGTAGATCGAGGAGACTGCCTTTATTGCATGGAGCCATCCTCTGTCGAGGATAGCTTGGTACGTCGAGTCAATGTCGACAACCAGAAACTCAATCATTTTAGAAATATGTCCTGCCCTTACTGGCAATACGATCTTTCCCAAGGGCATAGTCACTTTCCCAACAAAGCCAACTAAAGGGACAGTAGCTTCCTTTAGGTCGGCGATGCTTAACTTCAATTTTCTGAATAGGTCGAGGTACATTACCTCGGATGAGCTTCCTTGGTCGACGAGAAACTTGAGGACGTCATAGTTAGCTATTCTGAGAGTAATGATCAGAGCATCTTGATGAGGGGTTCTTACTCCCACCAGATATTCCTCTATAAACACGATATGCTTACTATAGTCGACGTCATCTGCTCGTCGGCATTTTCTTGACAGCGTCTTCACTGGATCGATCTGAAAAGTTTGCATCACCACTGTAAGATTTTTTACCTCCATTCGAGCTAAATTTCCTTGAATTTGTTTCACGTCAGATGCCCCATGAATTACTGTGAATTCATGGCCGGCATCGTCTTCGAGTACGTTGTCAGGCCTTGCTTCTCTATGGGCAGCAACTTTCTCTGCCTTTTTTTACACGAATTCGTTTAGATGCCCGGACTGGGCAAGCTCTTAGAGGTGGGACTTAAGAGATTTGCAATGCTCAGTCTTATGTCCTCCCTCTTTGTGAAAAGCGCATCTCAGCGCGTTGTTTCTCTTCGAGGGATCTCCTCCCACTTTCCTGGGCCACTTGATGAATGGCTCGTCTTTGACTTTTGCGAGAATTTTATAAATTGGTTCTCTAAAGATGGTATTGACCACCTGAAATTCTTTCGACACATCATTGTTGCCTCTGTTCTTGGAGCCATTCTTGGCCCCATTCTTTACTCCTTTCTTCTGGTTCTCAGCCTTGTCACTACCCTTGGTAGTGAGCTTAGCTCGACCGTTTTCCCCTGTGCTGAGGCAGGTCACATCTTCCACCTTGGCATATTTCTCAATGCGGGCCATTAGGTCATCGATGGTTATGGCTTCTTTCTTTATCAGGGACTGGTACAGAAGGGATTCAATGAAGAACAACTCGTTCGATGGTACAGTCAATTCTACCAATGAGAGAGGATGGGGATTAGAGGGGAGAGATTAAGAGGAAACTAGAGGCTGGTGAAAGAACGATGGGGCCCAAAGAATTGGCCCAGTACTTTACAAATCAGGGAAACCTTTACTTCAGAAATATAGGAGGATGGTTGTCAAGATGCATTGGTCCAACAAAGGCAGAGCAAAGATTGAAGAAAACACACAAAGAGCACTGTGAAATAACTGAGATACCAATCTACCAAAGAATGCAAAGGGAGGGGTATTTTGGCTAAGATAAAATAGGATGAGGCAGAACTACAATGGAGGTGCGATAAATGCCATTTATTCTTCAAGGCAGTTGAATATCTCTTCGTGGAGGCTCAAGTTGGCTGGAGACATCCCTATATGGACTTCATTAAAGATGGAGTCTTCCCAATGGAGAAAATTGATGCAATAGGACTCCGAAAAAGGGCCTCAAGATTCTACGTTCAGGAGGGGCAGCTTTATCGAAGGGGATATTTCAACAGGCTATTGCGTTGTATCATAAAGGAAGAAGCAACCGAAGTTCTCAAAAAAGCACACTATCCAGCTCACGTATGAGGGGACAAGTTATATGACCAGTTGATGACTTTGGGATACTATTGGCCATCGATGGAGAAAGATTCAGTTAATTTCATTCGAAGGTGCAAGGCTTGCCAACTTCATAAAAATATGATCCATGCCCCGTCAGTGGACTTACACTCCCTGGCAACGCCTTATCCTTTTCACACTTGGGTGTTCGACCTAGTAGGGGCAATACATCCTTCTTTGAGGGGGAAGATATGGATACTAGTGGCAACAAAGTGTTTTACAAAGTGGACTGAAGCGATACCACTGAGAAGGGAAACAGCAGGGGTAGTATGCAACTTCATCAGAGAATACATCATTTGCCGTTTTAGGATCCCAAAGGTTATCGTTTCAGACAATGGACCCCCTTTCGTTAATTTAGAAGTAACGATGCTCACAAATAAATACTCCATTATCCATCACACTTCGACGGTGGCATACCCAAAGGAAAACGATTAAGCCGAAGAGACTAACAAAACTTTGGTCAATATCTTGGCTAAAATAATAGAGGATTTCCTAGGATCGTGGGATGATAAGATACCAGCCATTTTATTGGCATATTGAATGACTAAAAGGAAGCCTATAGGTTATACACTGTTTTCTCTTATTTATGGGGCCGAGGTAATTCTCCCAATAGAGTTAGAAGTTCCCTCTACTCGATATGCCTTGCGAAGTAACATGCTTCCTCAGAGTAGACACATGCAGATGAAAGCGTTAGACGAAACACAGGGATAATGCGATGCAACACTTTCAAATGTATACTAAGCAGCTCTCTAGGGCATATGATAACTTGGTAAGACCAAGGAAGTTCATGGAGGGAGACCTTGTATTGAAAGCAGCGGTGAAACACATCAGGGGGATTCCTCTACCTAAGTTTATAACGAATTAGGAGGGACCCTTTATCGTAAAAGAGTCCCATGACTTAGGTTATTGCTTAGTTTCTAAGATTAAAGAAGACAGGACATTTAATATTAATAATAAATGGTTGAAAGTCTATCATGTGTAGGCAATTATGTTTGACCGCTGATGTAGTTGGATGTTGTTATGAATACACAAGTTCTTGTTATGATGAGTATGCAAGTTCTTTTTTATTATAACTCAAGAAGAGATAAAAGAATTACAAAACTTCAAAGCTATGCAAAAGGTTGTAACACAAAGAAATGGCATGGGAAAATTGATACATTTCTTCATTCATAAACTTTGAGAATTACAAAATTAAGAGTTATTGCCCAAGAATTACATGAGAAGAAAAAAAAATGAAAAATACATATATAAAAACTCACTGGCCTAGGAGGAACCACATATTTGTGGAGGAGAAAAAATCTCCAGGAAGACCCGAAGAGGCTTCTAAGCAGGACCGCTGAGCATTGATAGAGACCTACAACCTCATTTGCGCTTGTGTGCACTCGATAAGGAGTTTCTTTGGTTTTAGCTTCACCAGACGCAAAGCCTCTTCGATGACCTCTACCTCTTTATCAACAGCTTCTAGAAGAGGTGCTAACTCGGCCAATCTAGCCTCCTCGACCTACTAATCTTCCTGATGTTTCCTCAAGAGTTCCCTCTGGATGTCCAGTCATTGCCTCTTCAAGGTCTTCAAATGTGTGATGAGCCAGCCAAAATTGAAGCCGTCGCGACCCAACCCCCTCAGATAACCAAAAAATTGGTTAAGGAGTGGTCGAGTAACGCTTAAGGTCGGAGTGTTGGCAATTTCAGCAATGAAGGTGGCCATGACTTAAAGCTTGTAACTCATAACGGATATATTTGAACACAGGAAGTCCACCATGAACATCTCAGGATGATGATTTATAAGTTGTTCAATGACCAGACGATGGTTGGCAGTCATTTGAGGGGAGCGCTGAAGCACCATCAGGCAAAAGGCGTGAGGAGCTAGGTTGGGCAGAGAAATCTCACATTCAGATTCGCTCTCCGCAACAGCGCCTATCGTGGAACCTTGATCATTATGGATAGATTCTTCGTAGGCGATAGGTTTACGATGGGGCAAGGCAATAGGTGAAGGAACTGGTGGAGAATCCTCTCAGAACCCTGAAAACAGTTAAAGGAAATAAGGAGTTTATGAAAAAACTGTAACAAGTGTTTTCGTTGTTAAGTCACCGCTATAGGTGGAGTTTATAAAAAAATCTTAACAAGTGTTTTCGTTGTTGTCACTGATGTAGGTGGAGTTTATGAAAAACCTTAACAAGTGTTTTCGTTGTTAAGTCACTGATATAGGTGGAGTTTATGAAAAAATCTTAACAAGTGTTTTCGTTGTTAAGTCACCGATATAGGTGGAGTTTATGAAAAAACGTTAACAAGTGTTTTCGTTGTTAAGTCACTAATATAGGTGGATTTTATGGAAAATCTTAACAAGTGTTTTCGTTGTTAAGTCACCAATATAGGTGGAGTTTATGAAAAAACCTTAACAAGTGTTTTCGTTGTTAAGTCACTAATATAGGTGGAGTTAATGGAAAATCTTAACAAGTGTTTTCATTGTTAAGTCACCAATGTAGGTGGAGTTTATGAAAAAAAAACCTTAACAAGCATTTTTGTTGTTAAGTCACCTACATAGATGAAGTATGAGAAACTGAGAAATGCAGAGAAATTAGCGAAGTACCTCAGCAGTAGTAGGAGCGGGAACGGGAGTCACCACGGGGGCCATCATAGTAGAAACCATTGGGGTGGGCTCATCACTTCAGTTGCTTCAACGGGGTCCTTGGCTGAAGAAGCCTCAAGGGTGGTATGCAAACTTCCCTCACCAGCAAATGGTACTAGGGCAAACGAAAGTTGTTTGCTAAAAGAACACGAGGGACCTCCAAGTGATGCCCCATCATGGGCTGGCATTAAAGAATCACCACGAGAGACGTCATCAAACTTGGCCTTCGAGGGCAAAAGGCCACTAAGGGCAAAGGGCGGAGAGAGACATGGGGAAAGCTGCAGCAACAAAGCTAAGTGTTAGAAATGACAAATTAATACTCAAAAAGAGAGAAATACATCTAACCGTTACTTACCCCCATTACGACACCAAAGAGGGGAAATGAGGTCAGAGGTCTTGTCAATGCAGGAGGAAGGAGAATTTTAGCTATCAGTGATGCCACTTCCACCTAAATGGCCCAAAATATTATAAATGACAACAAAATAATGGGATAAACAAAATATGCAAGACTTGGCAAGAAATTTACCAGCGGGGCACTCTCTTCGACCACAATGATGGGCAGAGGGACCTCTTATTCCGATGGTAACTCAGAGGAGGCTATGGTAGTTGCCTCTGGTTGGCCAGGCATTTCAGTAGATCCAACGATATCAGCCCTCGTAGCAACTTCTTGGGCTTGTTGGGAGGATAATCTCTGTGAGTAGGTAAGGCATGTCATGGGGGAACGAGGAGGAGTGGTTTCAACTTGAGAGATACCGCAACGCCCCCCCCCCCCCCCTGAAGCGGATTACGGGGGGACTGGGAGGATTAAGCCTCTCTTCTCCAACTCCCTGCACCAAAACATTTTCTTATCAAGAAATAAGCAGATACAACACAGCTTGAAAGAAGGGGAAAAAGGAATAAAGAATGCACACATAGCTCAGATCCCGATGGAGAACGAGAAGGTATAACCACTGGCGAAGGTGGCGAGGAGGCAGCAGCAGAAGGAGCTGGGGAGGGAGGTTTCTCAAGCGTATATTTCTTCTGGGACTTGGTACCCCGCGTTTTCTTCCTTGACCTCGTTGCACCAACACTTTTAGGTACCCTCGACCTTCTTATCCTTTTTGCCGATGGCTCACTGGGATCAACCACGATCGTGGGAAACGCATCCGGAGGAGGAACGATGATAACGCATCGTTGGAATTCAGTATGTATTCTATCAACCTCAGTTTGCACCTGCCTCCTCAACTCTTTAGCTACCTCTGGAGACATAGGAGGGGGAACAGAGGCAATATGGAATGCCTCCAAAGGAGTTTTTTCTTGAACCTGGGCCTTAGACTTCATGGAATTAGACTTGGAATTCTTGGCCTTCTTAGCAGGTGGCTAAGAGGACCCCTCTCCCGTTATAGCTTCGGTTGAGGGGACAGTTTGTTTGGGAGATGCAATAGACTTGGGTTTCGTGGTGGAAGTTGGGATCATCGAGAAATGAGGAGGTAGCTCCTGGGGAGACTCTTTAATCATTGTACTCAAAGGAAACTCAATCCCAAGCACGGAGTTCCCTTTAAGACCCAGTTCTAAAGAAGAAAAAGAAAGGGCCGGGGGATAATGAGGATGGGAATGAATATACTCACGGATCTGTTCCAATTGCCCCAAATAGAACTTGGTGGAAAAAGAAGTGGATACGTCTCCTTTCCTAGTGGCACTAGGAAGGGTGACACAGCCATTGATGGTTGATTTCCTACCAAGCACCGCTGCTGCAGTATAGAACATGCAGGCTTCAATGAAAGTGGCCCGCGGGTGGTTATGTTGAAACACAGGTCGAGGGGCCCCCTAGTCAAACACAAACTGCCTACTGCATCTTTCAGGGTTGTAGGGTTCTGAGGTTTATCCCCATTCAGTGTAAGAAGGAAGAAATCTAGGGGTAAATAGAAGCACCACAGCTTGAGAGGGATCTTCTACAACCGGGATAAACTTGACCGTTGTGGCTACAGAAGGAAAGAAATCACAACTATGGGAAACGTAGACTCACTGTATGGCCTCATCACAAAGGAGTCTAGAACATCAAAAATCTCCATTCTCTCCTTTCAACTTTATTTTTTGTGAAAGCATAGGAGGCGTGGGGGCTTAGTACCGCCCACAGGTAGAGGAATAGACTTGGCGGTGATGGCAGGAAAATGGGTGTAAAGAAATCCCGTCAGAATAATGGTGTTGGTAAAATTGGCCAAGTTGTAATGACCCAATGATTGTGCCATGTCTATATGTGTCCGATCAAACCAGGCGTCGAGAGAACCCAAGGCAATAACGGCCAGAGGAAGGATGAAACCCCTGGCCAAATGAATGGAAATATTTATCAGATCCCTCCTAGGCTAATCGTTGGGTTTTTCGATTAGGAAGAAGCGTAAAAACAATACAAGTATGTAGGCCGGTAGTTCCAGGGATGTACCTCTACCTCGGACCGTTATAGTACTAACATAATTCGGCGTCGGAGCTTTGAAAAACTAATTGATGAGGGGGTAAACGTGGCTTTATTCAAGGAACCAGTGTAACTGCGGCAGATTCGATCCAACTCAACTCGATCAGCAGCCTCTTCGACATCCAGAGCCTCATCATGGTAGGGGAACTCACCCATGGGCTCAAACCCAAGGAGTTCATATACGTCCTCCAGTGTAACAGTGAACTCCCCCCAAGCGGCAAAGAAAGTGTGACTTGTGATATTCCATCGGGAAACTAGTAATTGTAACGCCGCGTTGTGCTTAGAGAGGGTTAACTTCCCAAACCAGTAGGCTCAATGAAGCCCAACCTTGGCAAGAACAGCATAATAAAAACTCTACATATGTGTATGCCAAGTATGGAAATGGGATGGAGACCACCCCAGGCGCTTCGAAGTCAATTTGAGAGTAGGGAAAGTCACCACGGTTCAAACGAAAATGCAGAGTCCCCTCTAGGGGTAGATAGCCCCACTTTGATGAATCCATTTACTCATCACCCAGCAGTAAAGAGTGGAATTTGGATGAGAAATGGCAAGCCTTTCATGCATCAGAAAATTTATCATCTTCATCAAAGATGGGCGCCCGACGATAGAAGCGTAGTTGCTCTTGACGAGCAGCATTCAGGGCAACGACGCTAGAGGCGGCAACAGTGCCAGAAGTGGCAGAGGGGGAGCCTAGCTGATTGGCGGTGGCAACCTTGAAAGTACTTGGAGAAGCAATAATAAGGTGGTGATGAGTGATATAGCAGGGTAAGAAGGGCTAAGAATAAGGAAGGAGGAGCACAACCGTAGGTGGTGGCATAAAAGATGAGAGAGGGAGGAGACTGAGTAAAGAATGGGGCAACAATGGAGTTCGTATAGAGTTCTCACAGAGTTTCCCTCTCTAAGGAATGCGGGATCTTGAAGAAGATGAAGGAAAGAGAAGGGTTTTGAAATAAAAAAGACGTTTGAGGGTTTTTAAACATTACTTTTGAGTTTCCCACCATTGCACGTGCAACGGCCGCCTAGTTGAAAAGACAGCGCCACATCATTAATGAAGTGACGCTTGGGGAAAAGAAGGGAGTTGCCTTCTCTAGCAAGTTTAAGTTTTGGCGCCAGAATTTTTGTCAGACATATCCAATGACCCCCAACGAAGGTAGTGCCCCAACGATTCAAAAAAGCTACGATGTCTCTTCCCTACAAGTCCAAACGTTGTTTAAATGGTGACTCAGCTACATCGAGGAGAATTTCTGATTTTTTGAGCATAACGAAGCATTACAAGGGAGAATTTCACTTACCAAGAGTCAAAACGAGTATTTGAGAAGGTTAGCCGACCTTTCGGGAGAATTTCAAATAGTAAAACTAAAACGGTTGAGGTTCAGCGTGAGGAAAAAGTGGCGATGTCCCTTCACCCAAGCACCAATAAGTAATGGCGCTTCGGCTCAGGTACATCGGGGAGAATTTTACTTTTTCCAGGAGATTATAACACCCCGATTATAACAAAGGAAAGGAAGCCATAATTTTTTTTCACGCAGAGAAGGTTCATCGGATCGAGAAGTTTTGTGCAGACATTTCTTGTTCCACCGAATCTCTCCACGAAGGGGAAAATGTAGAGGGGCGTAAAGGTAATCCTGAGATTAGGGATAATTCCCCAATAAGCAACAGTGTTTGGGATTGAGAAGCCGAGGTAGTTCAAGTATGGAAACTCAAGCGAGGCAGCTCAAGCGTGGCAACTCAAGCGAGGCAGCTCAAGCGTATCAACTTGTATTTTGTCTTGTTGTGTTAGTAATATTGTATCTTTGTTTATATTGAACGTAAGCTATAACGGCTGTAATGATGTAACGAGAATAATAACGAGTTTTAGTGTGAGGTCAAATGGTACTCGCGAGAGACCAGGGTTGCTAGGGCCTGGGAGAGCTTTCATGTTCTATCGAATGACCTCGCCATGGTAAATTTAGAGGGACTTGGTTTGGAGGATTGAGAAGTGAGGCACCATTGGGGCTTGTCCTGACCATCATAGATACACCTGGTAAAACACCGAAGGACCCTGACCATGGAACCTCGGGTAGAGCAGCTTGGAGTTCCATCGGGCATTGAGTTATGAACCAAACAACCCTCTACTTAATGTCACATCTACTGTAGGTGATGTCAGTAGCCAGCTAAACAATGTCAGTCCTTCACTTGAGTAAACCACTGTGGTATTTAGGGCTTTCAGGTAGTTGGTGATCCACCTCTGTGACAATAGCCCTCTGACGCACAGTGGTTAGGCAAAAGGCATGTCTTGGCATTTTATGTTTATGATGTGGAAACAACTAGTGCATGAGGCATTTAATGTTGTGGCATAAAGTATAAGGGATGTCTTTCATAGTCTTTAATGACTGAGTTACCTCGGGGGTGGTGTGGGGGGCTATTTAAGGACCCCAACCACCTTTGAGGAGGGGGGGATCTTTTGAGAGTTCAGAAGTTATTACTGGAGAGAATATACATCAAAGAGAGTTATTACAAACTAGGGGGTTTACTCACTCACCATTGTTATTTATTACAAATCTTTTACTGCTTGACAAAGATTCTTGAGGGTGTTTAGTGTGTTTTTACCTACCTACCGAGGTGTATCTCTCTCCCTCTAGCTAAGTTACTTCTAAGTTTCATTACTACTTTTTGAGTTATACACGAGAGATTTGTGAGTTTAAACTGAGTCTTATCTTTATTTAGTTTTTGTTTGCATGCCCTATCATTAATCCAAAGCTTTGGCCAATTAGCTTATCATTACCATACTCAAACATGTGTTACGCCTCCATCTTATCTAAAATACCCTCTTACAGCAATTATGTATAATGAACCCGCTGCTATTACTGATGCTAGTAGCTAGGATGAAATTATTATCCATGAAGCCTGGTCTCGATCTAATAGGCTGGACCTTATGTTTATGCGAATGTGCGTTGTTGCTAACATTAAGACCTCCCTACCTGAAACTACGAAAGAGAAAGAGTATTTGAACAATATTAAGCCTGGTCTCGATCTAATAGGCTGACCTGACCACAATGAAGTTTGATAGTACTCGAACCATGCACATTGTAGAGATGACCAGTCTGGCTGATAGACTTAGAGTTTTGGGCCTCATAGTGGATGAGTCTTTTCTCGTCCAATTCGTAATAAACTCCCTACCTCCTAAGTATGGGCCTGTTTAAATAAATTACAACACTATAAAAAATAAGTGGAATGTAAATGATTTGCAAAGAATGTTGGTACAGGAGGAAGGAAGGCTTAAGCAACAGAATTGCCATGTGACTAAGGGATATGTGGCAAATCTTACAGTCAAAGGAGATGGTTTTAAGAACAAGTTCAACAAGGTCATTAAGAAAGGTCATGGGCCGTCTCATCAATGAACTGCTGCTGTGAAGAAGGAAAAGAATAACAAGTGTCACTTCTATAAAAAGAAGGTCCATTTTTAGAGGGATTGTCATAAACAAAAGTCCAGGTTCGAGAAAAAGGGTAATCCCTTTATTTATGTTTGTTTTGAATGAAACCTTATTAACGCTCCTTCTAACACTTGGTGGATTGATTCTGGTGCTATGTGTCATGTTTCTAATTCGATGCGGGGCTTCACTTCGATCCGCAAAACAAATCAAAATGAGCATTTTCTCTACATGGGTAATAAAGCGAAGGCTAAAATAGAAGCTATTGGAGTCTTTCGCCTGACTTTAAGCTCTATAATTATTTTAGATTTGCAAGAAACTTTTTATGTTCCCACAATTTCTAGGAATTTAATTTATGTTTCCAAACTTGCTTTGGATGGTTTTGCGATTGAATTTATGTACAATGGATTTGGTTTGATTAAAAATTCTAATAATGTTGGTTTTGGATTTTTATTAGATGGTTTATATCAATTGAATCTTGAAAATAATTTTTCTGAAACCCTTATGACCCTGCATCCTACTGTTGGTATGAAACATACACTTAATGATGAAAAATCTGCTTACTTGTGGCATAAAAGATTAGGGCACATATCCAGGCCGATAATTTAAAGGCTCATTAAAGATGGAATACTCCATAACCTAAATTGGGCCAATTATGATGTATGTGTGGGCTGTATTAAAGGAAAATAAACCAATTGTACAAAGAAAGGAGCCACAAGAAGCACTCAGCTACTTGAAATAATACATACAAACATATGTGGACCATTTGATATTCCATCCATTGGTGGAGAGAAATACTTCATCACCTTTATAAATGATTTTTCACGTTATTGTATTTTGTACATGTTGCATGATAAATCTCAGTATGTAAACGTCGTTGAAATATACATTAATGAGGTTGAGAGGCAACTAGGCAAAAAGCTAAAAATTATTAGGTCTGATAGAGGTGGTGAATATTATGGTAAATATGATGAGTTAGGGCAATGCCCTGGCCCATTTGCTAAACTCCTTGAAAATTAGGTATTTGCGCCCAATACACAATGCCAGGATCACATTAGCAGAATGGTGTAGCTGAAAGGCGGAATCGTACCCTTATAGAAATGGTTAGAAGTATGATAAGTAGGAACCAATTTCCTACATTTTTATGGACACATGCATTAAAGACCGCGATACACATATTAAATAGGGTTCCTAGTAAGTCATTTAAAAAAAACCCTTTTGAACTTTGGAAAGGATGGAAATCCGATTTAAGGTATTTACGTGTGTTGGGCTACCCAGCGAAAGCTAGAATCTATAACCCTCATGAAAAGAAATCGATCCTAGGACATTATCATGTCATTTCATCGGGTATTTAGAAAAGTCGAAGGGATATAGATTCTACTGTCCAAATCATAGAACTAGAATAATAGAAACCGAAAATGCTAAATTCATTGAAGAAGGTGAAGTGAGTGGGAGTATAAAAGAAAGGGAGTTAATCATTCGAGAAGTTAGGGTACAAATTCCTATACCCAGTGTTCATAACATACCTGTTGTTCCTAATGTAATTGTTGAACCGATCATTGACCCAACCAATAACAATGAACAAGAAGTGAATGATCAACCAACTGAACAACCACATAATGAGACTATAACCGATGAAACTTTTAAAGCACCACCAGAAGTGCCATTAAGAAGATCTCAAAGAGAAAGGAGATCGGAAATTCCGGATGATTAGGTGGTATACCTTCAAGAGACTGAATTTAACATAGGAAATATTAACGGTCAAGTTTTCTTATGAAAAAGCTGTAAATAGTGATGGTTCTGATAAATGGATTAATGACATGAATGAAGAAATAAAATCTATGAATGAAAATAAAGTTTGGGAGTTAGTCGAATTGCCAGAAGGATAAAAACGAGTTGGGTGCAAGTGGATCTTTATGACCAAACTTGACTCAAAAGGCAATATCGATCGACATAAAGCTAGATTTGTTGCCAAAGGTTTTAATCAACGAGAAGCCATTGATTATAATGAGACATTCTCCCCAGTTTCAAAGAAGGACTCATTAAGAATCATATTAGCATTGGTGGCTCATTATGATTTGGAGTTTCACCAAATGGACGTAAAAATAGCTTTTCTAAATGGGAGTTTAGAAGAAGAAGTCTACATGGCACAGCCACAAGGCTTCATAAAGGAATGAAAGGAAGACATGGTATGTATATTAAAGAAGTCAATATATGGTCTAAAGAAAGCTTCTCATCAATGGTACATTAAGTTCCACAATACCATTACATCCTTTGGGTTTAAGGAAAACACTGTTGATCGGTGTATATACCTGAAGATCAGTGGGAGTAAGTTTGTATTTTTAGTACTATATGTTGATGACTTACTTATCGCCAGGAGTGATCCTGGTTTATTAAGTAAAACCAAGAAGTACCTTTCTAAAAACTTTAAAATGAAAGATTTAGGTGAGGCATTCTTCGTGATCGGGATAGAAATATCTCGGGATAGATCATGAGGAACGTTGGGATTGCCTCATAAAGCTTACATTAACAAAGTTTTAGAATGATGTAGCATGCAAAGTTGTAATCCCATTAATGTTCTACTTCATAAAGGGGATAAGTTCATCCAGAGTCAATTCCCTAGAAGTGATTTAGAAAGGGAGCACATGAAAGGCATGCCTTATGCTTAGCTCATAGGGAGCTAGTTGTATGCACACGTCTGCACTAGGCCGGATATCAGTTTTGCCATTGGGATGCTAGGCAGATTTCAAAGCAATCCGGGGATTTACTATTGGAAAGAAGCAAAGAAAGTGTTAAGGTACCTGTAAGGGACCAAGGATTACATGCTCACATATCAGAAAATTGATCGCCTTGAGGTGATTGGTTATTCGGACTCAAATTTTGGGGGATACCTCGACAGTAGGAAAAGCACTTCAGGTTATGTCTTCCTTATGGCTGGAGGAGCCGTTTTATGGAAACGTGTTAATCAAAGCATCATTGCATCATCTAATATGGAGGCTGAATATGTAGTTTACTTCGAAGCTACAAATCATGGATTATGGCTGCGAATCTTTATTGCAGGTCTTTGAATTATGGGGTATATATGTAAGCAGCTGAAAATTTATTGTGATAATGTTGTAGCAGTCTTCTTCTCGAAGAACGAAAGGTATACTAAGGTTGCTAAGCATATTGAGATGAAATACCTATCAGTTAAAGAAAAAGTTCAAAAACAAAGAGTGTCAATTGATCACATTAGTACGCGTGATAACATGGCAGATCCTCTTACGAAAGGACTATCTCCGAAGACCTATATGGAACATGTCAAAGAGATGGGTCTCGATTAGTCACATTAAGATTGCTATTTTTGCTTAGTTGTTTGACACTATTACTTGAATTCAATAAAAGTGTTTCTAATTTCTATTATTTTTGTCTTTTGTGAATGCATACATATAATTATGAATTATTGTTGACAGAAATAGTCCTTATTCAAAAGGACATTATGAGGCCATTATGATACCCAATATTAAAGGCTTAGTTGAATGAAACATTGGTGTTATGGTACATGGAAGGAACCATGCTCTTGAATATCATGGAATCGCCATGACTCGCATCCGCGAGTCATTTCATTTATCAAACTAAATTTATCAATGATTGTGCACCTTATGAGACCTAATCTAATTATACAGATTATTAAGACTAAGTGGGAGACTATTGAAAATTAATGTTAAGGGTCGGAATTAATTATTTAATTTCAATTGTATTAAATTCTGAATTTCCCATTTATGTGGTCTTGATAAATGTTAGATAATTAATTAGGAATGTGATAAATAAAGATTTTAAAAGATTGGGTAAATCTTATCCGTTAGTCACATGATGGTTATTGGCATTAGTGGGAGACTCGAAAAGAGTCCCACCTCCACTAGGATTTCGGCCCTCTTTCCCTTATAAATAGAGACCTCTACACCATCTAGAGTCATCTCATAACACACTGTTTCTAAGGAGGGACAGAAAATCCGAAATTCTCATTATTCATATTTTCTCACAAATATTCGGGGCACATAAGAAAGCAATTACGGGTTGTTCAAGAAGGGATTAAAAGGAAGCTTTGACAGAAGCATTCAAGTCACCTTTTTCCAATCAATTGCAATGGACATAGGTTAGTATTGATCATAGTTATAAAGAATTTACGATTTTATGATTGCATGAAGATTAAACATCCTGGATTCACTTGACATGTTTTTAAATCGACATGTTTTCAAATCACAAAATCCATCCATAATTTCATCCGTACTAAACAGTCTTGAGATTTTCCTCTCAATGTAGACCAAAAGAGAATTTTCAAGATATTCATTCTCCATTTTTTCCAAAGATATTGATTTTGACAATATAATTAAATGTTATTATAAATAGTTAAATAACAATCAATCAATATAATTGGACAATTAAGTAAATTATGAATACAATAGACAATTACAATTAATTAACAATAAATATTTGAATTAAATTATAAAATATAAGTAGATATGAAATTAAACACTTAATTAGGTGGTCATAATTATATTCATAATTATCATTCAATTCAATTAATAGTAAATTTTGGGTTGCTTGTAATTTGGGGTAAAATACATGTTTTATAAAATCATTGTATTAAAAATATAGTTTGTTAGAAAAAAGCTACAAATACGCATTTTTTATATTAAAAAAACATCCATTTACAGAAAAAACATCTTTTAAAAAAATAAATAACAAGACATGTTTTAAAAAAATATATATTAATGTAATTGTTTTCTTTCCAAAAACGTTTAGTTTTTTCATAAATAATGAAACAGTTTTTTTTGTTTTTTTACAAAACGGTTTTGAGTAACATTTTTTATGAAACGTTTTATTTTTTATTATTTACAAAGCAATATTTTGTAAAGTAATTTTGTATAAAATGTCATAAATAACATGTATTTTTTATTTTAGAAATGATAACCCCCAATTTTAATCTTTCTCTTTAAAATATAATTTCCTTTTAAGTGCGGAATAGAGATGGTTCAACACAACACGCACAAACAACAAATTTTAATTTCTTTCAAATTAAAATTAAACAAAACACAAAGTGAAATTAAATTAAACAAGAAATACATTTTTCACTTAAACCAAATTAATTCAACCCAAGTCCTAGAAATTTGCCTATCACAAATAATTAATCCATTTTTGCAAATTAAGCCAAACCAAATTTTATCCAATTAAAGTAATGACTTGACTTAAATGAATTTTCACCCAAATTGAATTTGCACCAAATTAACTATACCAATTTTATCTTTTTACCTAATCTTGCATCTAATGTGATATAGAAAAAGATAAAATAAGTAAACAACCACTACGCCGCAACGTACGAGGAAAACCCCACAACGGGAAAAAACCTTGGACGACCCTAGCCTCAAATCCACTAAGTACGGTTTTACAAGTACAAGACAAAAAGACTTACAACACCCGACTTCATTCCGTCCAATCCCCGACGCTTCTTCTTGTACACATCTCTGCCTAGAGAATAACCATAGGGGTCCAACGCGGTCTCGAAATCAACCGATCATACTTTTTCTGATCACCGCCACCCAAACAAGGAGCCTTTCTACAAGTGGGTATGTCACAGCAAACAAACTTCTTCTTTATGGGATATAGAAGTAAACCCAAACTTCTCTTCTTTGAGGTGTAGAGATAAACCCGGTGCCAAACACTCCAAGCAAGGATATATATTAAGGAACTTGGAATAAAAAACTATTGGGTGTAAACTAAAAGTGTTTTAGAAAGTTTTTTCTTGAAAGTCACACACTCAAAACATGAACTCTTTCATTTGGAATTAAGTTCTCAAAAACTCTCTCTAGGAGATAGAAGAATATGAAAAGTTACTTGGAAAAGGTTGGTTCTCGCAGTAGATAATTCTGTCAAAAAGTAGTGGGGAAAAAGTAGTGGAAACAGGGAGAAAACTTTCAAAAATTGCCAAAAAAATTGTTACCGCCAAAGTCGTTCGAACGACTTTACTCACGATGTTCCAGAGGAGAAAAAGGAATCTCGTTAGAAGTCTCGTTCGAAGACCTGGAAATATCGTTCGAACGAGATTCCATCTCGTTCGAAAGACTTACCAGAAAATTGAATATACTATTTTAGCCCAAAAACTTTTATTAAAAGTTCTTAAAAAATATTTTATGAGTAAAATAAACTCGTTAAAATTATTTATAAAAAATTATAAATTACACCCACTAAATTTTATATATATATATATATATATATATATATATATATATATATATATATAATGCATTTATACCTTAGGAGCTTTGGAACTAATGTTGTTGACGTAGAAACGAGGCACATTAAACCCAGCATATGATGAAGATTTATAATCTTGGCCGTTACGTCTTCAACTAACACGTCATAGGCTTGGATGGATACACTTGAACACTCTCCTATGACTCAAATGTTTTTGTCCGGAATTGAGCCAACACTAGATTGAGACTCAATCGGAGATTTGTGTCATTACGGATGTCCCCCTTTGGCTATTCCGGGACAAAACCAAATAAAAATCCTAAAGGTCCGTTAAGCTCTACTAGATTTAAAAAAATATCCGACCCAAAATAAAAATTACATATCTTGACTCAAAACCCAAGGATCAATATCTCTTTGCCGATGAAAGTTGCCATTTCGAAGAATTCCTTCACACATAAGCAAACTATCAAACGTATAGGGAATAAGAATATGAAATGCAAAAGAAATACTCTCCCTAAATTAATTTTCCCCTTTATCAAATAAATGACCTACTTAGAAAGACGTCTCCCCTAAGATAAATCTCTCAAACTAAGATACGATTACAATATGATTAGATACCATTTCTCCCCTTATCATTCTCATCCTTTTTGTTCAGGAATAGACAAAGGATAAAACTAATTTAAACACGACGAAGCTTAGAGTGATAAGAACATGAAAGCAAATGGGAAACAAAAATAAAAAATAATCCATATAAATAACGGCGGATACCAACAAAGATGCAAAAAAAATGATATCATAATTATACCACTCTTTACAACCAGAGCCATTGACTACTATGTCATCTAATCCTAAGGTTGCTAATCCTAAGGAAAATGAATACTATTAGAAAATCATGGCCGAAAGCATAGCCACCTGTACACTGAACTTTGTGCAATAACAATGATACCTCATATAGAGGCACACCCAATGACTGAGCTACATTGACCATGCTAGGTCCACCCACGCTCTACTGGGACAAATCGTGTCGTACTATAACAGGGTACACGTTCGATCTACCAAAGTAGTGGGAACGCCAATCCTCTATTAGTGAAATCGAAAGGGATACACAAAAGTATAAGTAACAAATAATTTTTCTGAGAGAATCCCATATGTACACAATGAACTATGGTTTATGAAAAGAAAACTTACCTACAATTCCTCCCAGACTTTCTCACTGGTACTAACCTAGCCACAACCTAGCTCAAGTTGCCAGTCGTGATGAATCGAATCATAACCATTCGTCCTTACCTAACGAAAGAAACATGTGAACGTATTATCCTTTGGAAAGTCAAATGCTAGACTTCCCTCCTTAGGAGTAAGGTTTCCCTTTTTACATTCCTGACACATATGATTCTCTTTGGTTAGCAAATGTCTAACGCCTCTGAAAAAATTGACATTGTCCACATCTTTGATGACATCATGACCAACCTAAAACACCTAGGTCACTTTCTACATCATCATATTGTTATTGAATCCCAAATGTCTCCTTAGTAAGTATCTCACTATGTAAACATTTACCTTATATTTAACTTTTACCTACACGAGGTCATCACTGAGCTTATCTCCAGGTTCTACCCAAACTGAATTTATGTTATGTCCATACCGATCGCCATTAACATTCTAACGGTATTAAGTGATACATAGGGATACATCTCCTAGCTGTACTGGTTTGGCACAACATGCTAAGAGCTAATCCTTGCCCTTCTAGGGCTGTTCTAACTTACATTGTCGACACATGTCGACACCTTAATCATGATTCGATATCCCTTCTAGGGTGATATTTTCAAGTTTGTTACATGAGATCGTCAATCTAAGTATTGAATGCATTTACTATCACTCCTCAAACTCAAGTGTTACACCACCTAAGTTAGCCATCCCATGCCGAGCATCATACCCAATCACGACACAATCCTCAAATTTCATTTGAAGAGGATTCCACCTATTTAAATCAAACTAGAGGACCTCACTAAGGACCACACGATTTGACTCCTTTGAGTTTGACCAATCTCCTGAGATCATCACTTGGATCTCAATATAATCATCACTAGAACACTAACACTTCATAATACCAAACTTAACTGGTTTCCTATAGACACCAAACATACCCCACATAAGAGTCCTCAAACCTAAGAAGATTCTATCACATATGACTCTCTCATTGTAGGCATGATCTACAAACTTCTCAATATCCACTTCATGACTATTATGTGCTCGAAAAGATACTAGTCTACCAGTCTGTACACATGGAACACTTTTAACCATTGAACACCTTAAGGCATCACAATGAGTCAAAACCTCTTGTAAATGGCGAACTGAGCTGATATATCTAGACCGGATCAGTTTGGCTGAGTAGAAATTTCAGTATGAACATATAGATATTGTGGAGTTTGTTGATGATGAATAGTGAACTTAAATGTATATAAACTTCTTGAGAAATAAAAAAATCTGGTTCTGAGGATTAACTAATGGGTACCATTATTCGTGTTTGAAATTAATTTGGGACTTAAAAAAATGTTATGGTTGGGTTAATTAAATTATGGGACAATTTTACCCGTATCCAAATTAATAATAATTACCTATGACTAGATGGTTAAGTAATCTATTAGATGATAAATTATTAATGGATGAATGATGGTATGGGATTTGGATTGTTATTTTATGGTAATTTAGGAATAATTACCTTACATATTATAGGAAAAATAATATGTATTATATTTATGGCCATCCCGGTCGGCACAGCATTCGTTATGGAGGGGGAAGGAAGGAGCATCCCCCCTTCCCCCCCCCCCCCCCCCCCCCCCCCGAGGAAGAACTTCACTGCAGTCTCGCACCCTTCTCTTTTGAAAAGGTGGCTTTAACCATCATCGATGTGGGGGTAAATGTAAAGAGATAGAGTCGCCAACCTATTTTTCTCAAAACAGGCAAAAGAATATGTTGCCACTACGAGAGAGAGGCATCAAGGACAAACTGATGCATGCAAAACCAATAGATCGAAGGTCCGGGGGCTAAGTTATGAAATGGGAAGGTGTTAGGCACCCATCCCTCCCTTTCGATCTCTCATGGGCAAATGTTAATATTTTCCTTTATCCCCGTGAAGTGTGTGCATGTGTTTATATAATGGAGATTGGAATCGTTCGACCCATACTGATATGCCCCAAGTGTAACCTCGGCCTAGAGTCCCCAACCTCGGCCAAGACGATGGCCGAGATATTGATCGACCCTATGTAAGCCATGGGCCCATGATATCATCCCTCGGCCGGACCAAGGTCGGCCTAGGCCGACACTATCACCTACATTTACAAGGGACACCGCGCGCATCACAGGCATCAACATCACTCTCGTATACCTGGGTATGGAAACCTCGACCGAGAGTAGGCCGAGGTGATAAGGAGCCTTGGTAACCTTCAACATGGAGCCAGTCCAACCTCGGCTTGGGCCAAAGTGACAAGAAGCCTTGGTAATCGTCAGCATGCTATATGTCCAACCTCGGCTGGGGCCGACCCCAGCATAATGTCTCGGCCTAGATCAGGTCGAGACTCCCTATGACACATCTCGAATTGAACGGACATCAAGCCTTTGCATCTCAGCCTCTCCCAGGCCGAGGTCACCCACCAATATGGCGGTCGAGCATCTGTTGACATTTGGATAAGGACACCTGGGCACAAATCAGTTGTAACAAGATCATTCTCCACATGTGGGGAGAATATTTCATCATCATTCCTTACATGTGACAGCGACAGATGGCACTCCCACATTGGTGAGGCTCCCACACACATGCTCATTACATGCATGGGGGGTACATTACACCCCCTAGGCACTATATATAGGGATCATCCCCTACCTTGCAAAGGGATCCCCCAGTTATTCAACCTTAGCTAAAACCCTCTCTAAATCTACAGTAGAGAGAGAAAGCTTGAGAGATTGTATCCATGTCCATTAGTGCCTTCATTCAGTGATATTACTCACACACTCACGGTGGACGTAGGCAAGATTGGCTGAACCACTTATATTCCGGTGTTGATTCCTATTATCCTCATCTCATTCTCTTATCTCTCTATATAATTGTGCTGCCATTGTTATCCCTATATTGAGCTTGAAAACACCTTATCTGGTGGTGCTGATTCTGGCATCATCATTTTGGCGCAGTTTGTGGGAACGAGAAGCTGTCTCTTCCTCTTTTTCTGCTTGACCTCACCGGAGACTCTGGTGGTGAACCAGGAATCACCCCTTGCGTGGAGTTGTTTCACCATTGAAAGAGGTACTTTAAGGTATTAATCTCACTTTCTACTCAAAATCTATAGTGTTAACATATGGCACCAGACTTACCACCACCTCTTCCGCCGCCCGGGGGTGGAGGGGCTAGTTCCAGTCAGGCTCCTCCCCAGTTCGAAATGGCGGAGGTAGCAGCAGCCTTGAAATATTTAGATGCAACACAACAAGCCATGAAGGAGAAATTTTCCTAGCTCAGTCAAACCATGATGATGAGGCCACCTGGAGTCTCACCGGACATTATCACTCCGACGGAAGTTCAGCCCCATCCTGATGCTAGGGGACCACCCCAGGTGCCGATGAAGGACCAACCTGTACCCCAGCGGAGGAGGGACATTGCTGACCCTAGGCGCTTGCGCCTGGGGAGGCAGGGAAACCCTTGCCCATAGGACATGTATGATGACCTAGAAGTTGAAGAGGCCCCAGAAAACTGCTGGGAGCCATATGAGGTGTCAGATGACACTGTACGACCTCTTAGGCAGAGTCAAGGATGTGTCGGCCGAAGAAGAGAGAGGCCCAACGAAGAGGGTCGGCCTTTGATAGGTTGAACAGAGGGTCGGCCTTCGAGAGGCTTGGCCCGGTGAATGACCTAAGACACAGGCTATCAAGGTCGAGGACCGCAGCAGGCTCTCAGAGAGGGGGTAGGAAAGGTCGGCCAGACCAAGGCCGACCCTGTGGAGGAAGAGCCAGGGAACAGGAAGAGGTCAACAGTCAACGTGTTGTGGCTGGGGAACCCTTTGTCCATCGCAGGGAGGTGGAAGGGGATAACCTCGGCCAAGTTGATGATAGAAGACCCTGGAATGATTCTATCCAATGCCTTGATGAGAAGATAGGAGACCTCATTAAAAAGCGGAGACCCATTACAAAGGGGTTACTCAGAGGGCGCCCCATTTGTGGCTAGGATAGTGGGGTTCCCAACCCTAGCCAAGTTCAAGCCTCCTACAGTGACTCCTAAGTATGATGGCAGCACTAACCCTGTGCACCATATCGAGATGTACCAGTCGGCGACAGATATTTACTCGATACCCGATGAGATGAAGTGTAGGGCCTTCTCAGGGACCTTGACAGGGGCAGCTCATAGTTGGTTCACCTCCCTTCCGAAGAACTCGATTGAGAACTTCAAAGGCTTGGCTGAGAAGTTCATCCACAACTTCTGCTTTGGGGTAAGACCTCAAAAAAAGACTACCCACCTGTTGTATGTCAAACAAGCCAAGGGTGCAAGACTAAGAGACTACATAGCAAGATTCAACAAAGAGAAGTTGGAGGTGGAAGATTATGAAGAGAGCATAGCCATGACCGCTCTTATAGGAGGACTCCAGAAGGGGAAGCTACTGTGGAAATTGGCGGAAGACCCCCCCAGGTCTATGGCGGAGCTGCTGGCAACCGCAGGGAAGGTGATGAATGTGGAAGAGGCGATGGCAGCCAAGTATGAGGAGGAGAACAGCGATGGCACGGGAAGGTACCAAGGTAAGAAAGAGGGGAAGAAGAGGTCAGGAGATGACAAGTTCTGTCATTACACTCCTCTGACTGTGAGCTGTGAACACATCCTTAATGAGATTAAGACTGACCGGACTCTGAGGTGGCCTGAGAAACTAAAGGCCCCGCCACATAAGAGGAACAAAAATAGATGGTGTGAGTTCCATCAGGATCACGGCCATGTCACAAATAGATGCTTCGCTTTAAAGGATGAGATTGAGAAGATGCTAAAATCTGGAAAGCTGAGGAAGTATGTGGATGGCAAGGATCCGAAGGGTGGAAAAGAAGACCCTAAGAAGAGAAGAAATGACAGATGCTGTGGCGATGTCCCGGCCAGAAGGGACGATGATTCATAGGGAGATAATGAAGACGACCCGGATCTTCCGCCAAAGGATGACAACACCCCGGTGAAGAGGGTCGGCATGATCTCCTTTGGTGTTAGCACCATATGTGGGGGATTTGCAGGAGGTGGCTCTGAGGTAGCCGATAGGAAGGCTCATATAGCAGAGGCCAGGTCAGTGGCCAAGCCTGAGGTTGTGAATCTAACGTCTTCCGATGCCGTGTAGAAGAGGAAGAAGGTAGACATGGACACCCTCATAGTGGGGTTCTCCAGACTCGACTTCAAGGGTATCTTATCCCCCCATGATGACTCTTTGGTCATAACAACAAGGGTGCATGTGTGCGAGGTAGGGAGGATCCTCATAGACGGGGGAAGCTCAGCAGACGTGATGTTTTGACCTTATTTCAAGAGCCTGGGTCTTAGTAGGGCAAGGTTGGTGCCCTACCATCACCCATTGATAGGCTTCAGTGGTGAAAAGGTTCACCCCTTGGGCATGTATGAAATGGATGTACGGATGGGGGATGAGTGGCCAAAGAGGCTGACCAAGAAGATAAACTTTTTCGTCATGGATGAAAACATTTTCTCGGCCTACAACCTCATCGTAGGAAGGGTGACCCTCAAAGAGTTTGAAGTTGTGTCGTCGACGATCCATCAGATGCTAAAATTCCCTACTCCTTATGGAGTAGGGAAGTGCAAGGGGACCAGACCACGACGCGGGAGTGTTACTTCAACTCGGCCGAAGAGAGAGAGGCCCATAAGAAAGCAACCACCACTTACAGCATTGACACTCTTGACCCAAGAGACGAAACAAAATTGAAGAAGGGTGAGGCCGGGGAAGAGGTAGAATCCATTGTCCTCAATGAGGATGAGCCAGAAAAACCATCTAGGTTAGTAAGGTCCTAGAGCCAGGGATCAAGGAAGAGCTGGTAAAATTCCTCAGAAGGAGACAGAGTGTCTTCACATGGAGTCACGCAGACATGCCTGGTATCGACCCTGAGGTAATGAGCCACAAGCTCAACGTAGACAGAGATGATAGGCCAATCAAGCAGAGACGAAGAGTGTACTCCAGGGAGAAGTATGACGTCATCCGGGAAGAGGTAAAAAAGTTGGAAGAGGCTGACTTTATAAGAGAGGTCACCTACCCGGAGTGGCTCTCAAATGCAGTCATCGTGCCTAAGGCCAATGGGAAGTGGCGAATGTGTGTAGATTTCACTGACTTGAACAGGTCTTGCCCGAAAGACAGCTATCCCTTACCTAGGATAGACCAGATGGTGGACGCAACGGCAGGGCACAAGCTCATGAGCTTCATGGATGCTTATTCAGGTTATAACCAAATCTTCATCGATGCTGAAGACTCTGAGAAGACAGCCTTCATTACTGACAAAGGGACGTACTGCTACAAGGTGATGCCCTTCGGTCTGAAAAATGCGGGGGCAACATATCAACGTCTTATCAATAATATGTTCGAGGAGCAAATAGGTAAGACCATGGAGGTGTATGTGGATGATATGCTAATGAAGAGCCTGAAAGCCTGCACTCACATAGCGGACCTTGAGAAGACCTTCGATGTCATGGACTCGTACAGAATGAAGCTCAACCCAGCAAAATGTGTCTTTGGGGTAGGAGCCGGGAAGTTCCTGGGATTCATTGTCAATTAGAGGGGAATTGAAGCGAACCCGGAGAAAATTAAGGCATTGCTCAACATGAAGACTCCTAGGAGTATCAAGGATGTCTAGAGACTCACGGGAAGAGTGGCAGCCTTTAACAGGTTTGTTTCTAGGGCAACGGACAAGTGTCTTCCATTCTTTAAAGTTCTAAGAAAGGACTTCCAATGGGACGAAGAGTGTGAAAAATCCTTCAACCAACTCAAGTCCTACTTAGGGTCTCCTTTATTGCTGTCTCGACCCATCATGGGGGAAAGGTTGTTTGTGTATCTGGCAGTCTTTGAATTAGCCATCACTTACTTCCAAGCTCACTCCATGGTAGTCCTCACTGACTCCCCACTAAGGCAGGTTCTGCACAAACTCGAGAAGTCCAGAAGATTGATGACCTGGGCCATCGAAGTAGGAGAATATGATCTTACCTACTAGCCTAGGACAACCATCAAGGGGCAGGCCCTCGCAGACTTTGTCACAGAGTTCACCTGGGAAGAGGCCGATATAGGTTTAGAAGAGGCCGAGACAGAGAAAGTCTTAGATGATGATGAAGAGACGAACCGTAGTGTCTTCTGAGATTTGGAAGAGACTGCACCAAACGTCTTCCGAGGCCGAGAAGAGGTCGTCCCAGGCAAAACCCAGAGCAGAGTGTAAGAGAACGAAGATGATCGATACCTCTTCAAGAAGGGGGTTATGTGAGAAGGGGTCTTCTCATCAGATTCACACGTATGGAGCCTCTTCGTTAATGGCTCTTCCTGTGACAGTGGAAGCGGCGCGGGGCTAATACTCTCAGCTCCAGATGGCGCCAACATTGAATACCCCTTGAGATTCAACTTCCAGGCCTCAAACAACGAGTCCAAGTATGAGGCCATGATAGCAGGTCTCTTATTGGCAACAACTCTTCGAGTAAAGCGACTCCTACTCCATAGCGACTCAAGGTTGGTTGTCAATCAAGTGTTGGGGGTATACGAGGCCAAAGACGAAAGGATGGCCAAGTACTTAAGGAAGGTAAGAAGGTTGTTAGAGTATTTTGAAGAAACAAAGCTGAAGAGAGTGCCTCGGCTGGGCAACAACCACGTTGATGCATTGTCAAGGCTGGCCTCGGCAATGAAGACAGATTTGGGAAGGACCATTCCAATAGAGGTCTTAGGAAA
The DNA here is from genome assembly GCA_949130495.1 of Sambucus nigra. Classification (NCBI taxonomy): domain Eukaryota; kingdom Viridiplantae; phylum Streptophyta; class Magnoliopsida; order Dipsacales; family Adoxaceae; genus Sambucus; species Sambucus nigra. The sequence goes on from OX422222.1 coordinate 376,714,130, forward strand.
ATCAAGCATCGAGGAGGACTAGGTATGTATCCCTTGTCACAATGTGAACCTAGGAGACTCATGGATCGATCCGCTCATTAGATACCTAAGAGACGGAGAGCTACCTGAGTCCAAGATGGAAAGGAGAAAGTTGAGATACAGGGCTGCCAAGTTCTCAATAGTAGGAGATTTCTTGTACAAAAAGGGATTTCTATTGCCTCTCCTCCGATGTGTGCATTACATGGAGGTACCCTAGGTCTTACAGTAGGTTCATGAGGGTTCTTTCTCTAGCCACATAGGGGGAAGGCCCTTAGCCAAGAGGATCATCACTCAGGGATATTGGTGTCCTACTTTGTCTAAGGATGCGACAGACTATGTGAAGAAGTGTGACAAATGTCAAAGGTTGGCCACTATCCCTCATCAAGCCCATCAGCCTATGACGTCAATCTTTTCTCCATGGCCATTTGCGGTATGGGGAATTGACTTAGTAGGACCTTTGACAAGAGCTGCCAACAACTATAGATTCTTTATAGTTGCCATTGACTACTTTTCAAAGTGGGTGGAGGCAGAACCGATGATAACAATTACAGAGCACAAGACCTTCCAGCTCATTTAGAAGAACATCATATGCAGATATGGCCTCCCAAACACTCTCATCTCAAATAATGGGACCCAGTTCAAGAACTCCTCCTTAGAAAAGTATTGCCTAAGAGTCGGGATTAAGCAATTCTTCTCATCTCCTGGTCGACCTCAGGCTAACGGCCAGATCGAGGTCACAAATAGAACAATCTTGGATGGAATCAAGAAGAGGTTAAAATATGCGAAGAGGAGATGGACAGAAAAGGTCTATGCTGTGTTATGGGCCTACAGAACCACGGCAAGAACATCGACAGGAGAAACCCCATTCATGCTGGCACATGGCTCAGAGGCCGTCATACCAACGGATGTAGGACTGCCAACTCATCGGATTCAGACCTACGACCCTGACAGTAATGGGGAAAAGAGGAGGCTAGACATGTATCTCATCGAAGAAAGAAGGGAAGACGCAGAGATCAGAAAAGCAGCCTACCAGCAGAGGGCAGCAAAATTCTACAACCAGAGGGTGAAGTCAAGACCCATTGCAGTGGGAGACCTAGTTCTATAGAAGACCCTACAGAAGGCAAACAGGCTACACCTAAACTGGCATGGCCCCTACAAAGTAACGGAAGAGGTTGTGCCTGGCACTTACAGGCTAGAAAACCTAGAAGGAGAACCTTTCACTAACCCATGGAATGCTGACCATCTCAAGAGATATTACATATGATGTTGCATAGAATTTTATGTAAATGTACTATCTTACTGAGAAGAGGTCATTAATAAAGATCAGTTTCCATATCAGTTCTTGATTCGTTCTTTAGACCAAAAATTTATTATGGGTATAACATCTTAGGTGATGCCCTCAGACCCTCATAACATCACTCGGTGGTGACGAGGTCTGAGCTCAGACACCTTAACAAATGACCTCAGACCCTTGACATCATTAATTTGGTGAAATTTATTATGGGGATAACGTCTTAGGTGATAACCTCAGACCCTCATAACATCACTCGGTGGTGACGAGGTCTGAGCTCAGACACCTTAACAGATGACCTCAGACCCTTGACATCATTAATTTGGTGAAATTTATTATGGGGATAACGTCGTAGGTGATGACCTCAGACCCTCATAACATCACTCAGTGGTGACGAGGTCTGAGCTCAGACACATAGCAGATGACCTCACACCCTTAACATCATTAATTTGGTGAAATTTATTATGGGGTTAACATCTTAGGTGATGACCTAAAACCCTCATAACATCACTCGGTGGTGACGAGGTCTGAGCTCAGACACCTTAGCAGATGACCTAAGACCCTAAACATCATTAATTTGGTGAAATTTATTATGGGGATAACATCTTAGGTGATGACCTCAAACCCTCATAACATCACTCGGTGGTGACGAGGTCTGAGCTCAAACACCTTAGCAGATGACCTCAGACCCTTAACATCATTAATTTGGTAAATTATGAGGATAACATCTTAGGTGATGACCTCAGATCCTAATTACAATTCAGTGGTGAAGAGACCTGAGGCCAGAATTATTGAGTATAAACAAGAACACTGCAACAAAATAATAGAAGAGATTGACATTCAATAAAAGGAAGAAATCATATAGCATTCAGAGGCATTGATTACAAATATTCCTTACAAAATACCGAGGTATTGCAAGTCACAAAATACAAAAATTTTGTTACAATTTAAAAAGGACTAAAGGTCTGAGGGGGGAACATTAACAGTCTCGGCTGGGTTGATTTGATCAGCATTGGTAACCTCGGCCACGTCATCAGCATGGTCTGTCCCTCCAAGCTCGGTCCCTCCCAAAGTTGCAGTCTCGACTGGAGCAGCAGCCTCGTCCTCCACCTCTTGAAGCGCCTGAGCAAACTGAGGGTCAGCAAAGCCGAGACCCAAAAAGTCAGAGGCCTTTAGAGTGCCGACCTCCTTCTCTCTAACTTTAGCCCATTTGGTAGTGGCCTTGATACCTCTTTCAAGATATTCAAAGCCAAAACCCATGAAATCCTCTGAGCCTTTGTAGTCAAAAATTATTTTGCCCGAGGCATCTTCAAGGGCAACCTTCACAGCCGAGCTGACCTTCTGCTACAGCACGTCATCTTTGGCCTTTAGGGCTTTGGCGTGATCTTTGACGAGCAGAGAGATGTCTTTTTCTAACCACTTGACCTTATTTTCAGAGTTCTGCAGCTCTGACTTTAGACGGTCAACCTCGGCATTCAGGGCACTATCAACCTTCTCGGCCTCTTGCCCCTTCTGGATAAGGGGCAATTTCCTCATAGCCCAGTTCGATAGTTGATACATGGCAGTCACTCCCTACACATTTAATGAAGAGGTTAAGCAGGAGAAAAGTCAGATGTTGCACTTATAAAATTTTGACAAAAGAACAAATCATACCTAGACGGCTCTGTGAAGGCCGAACTCAACCAGCAGGGACGTATCCATAGCTCTGTAGAAACGCTTGTCGGCCTCGGTCATTACAGAGGTGAGTGAATCCATGGCCTGCCTACTGTTTCTGACCACACTATCAGTTAACTTCAGCTGATCCAGACGAGCCATCAGGATGTCGGCCGAAGAGATGGGAAGTGTAGCATCTGAGGCCTTCTTTTGCCTCAAGGTCAGCCTCTGATCCTCATAGGCATGGGCCTCTGGAGTCCTCTTCTTTGAGGCCTGAGGTCTGGATATAGAGGGAGCTAGGGGAGGAGCATTCAGACTAGCCTTTTTTGCAAGCCTCGCCAAGCTCGGAGCCGCCATCTCCCACAGTTTGTCCGGGATGTCTTGTGGTCGCTCTGCAAAAGTTAAAAGATATATGTCAGAAATCAGGCATGAATGTGTTCAGAAGTTAGACTTGAAATAAAAATTCTTACCAAAATCAACTAGGGGACTTCCACCCAGGATCGTCCCCGAGAGATACTGGGGGTTCAACAAATGTTCGAACTTAACAAACTGACCATGTGCCCCTTGGTCTTACAGGGCCTTCACCTTCTGCATATTTTGAAGACTTAGACCAGGATCGGCCCTGGCAGACATGGAGACCTTACCCCATTTGAGGGGTATCCTCAGCTCAAGTATGGAAGAGGGGATGCATGGGCCAAATTTCCATGGCCCTGAAGCGAAAAAATAACGGGGCTTCCAGTTATGATTTGAGGTCTGAGTCACCGGGAGCATTTTCTTCTCAGGCCTCCGAGCCATAAAATGATAGTAGCTCGGATGGTTTTTGGCCGAGGTTAGGACATAACAACCAACAAAGACTTGAACTGGGAGGTCAGAGTGGTGGACTGCCCTCCATAGAATAATGGCCCCAATGATGACTCTCCAGGCATTGGGAGATAGCTGTGAGGGGGCCAAGTTGATGTAAGAGAGAATAGATTTGATGATGGGATGAATGGGTAGGCGAAACCCTAACTTAAACATTTGCTCGTACAGGCAGATTTCCCCATCTCGATTGTGATAGGCCCTCTATTCCCTCAGAGGTCTCCTTAATTTGATGGAAGGACTGATGGAGTACAAATATCTGAAGCACAGAAGATCAACCTCAGTGACTGTTCTCTCAAACTCATCCGCCTCACAGATATCAACATCGCTTTCAGCATCTTCATCATCATCAAGCTCAACGTCGGCCGGAGAAGATGTAGATGGGTTACTAGGGAATCTCTGAGCGAACTCTTCCCCTGTAACGTCCGATAGGGGGATGGCATCAAGAATGGGTGGCAGAACCACACTCGGCTCAAGCACTTCAACCTCTGAAGAAGAGGCTGAGGTGTTGGAGCCATTATGGGATGAAGCTCGGCCTGATCAGGGGCCTGATCAGGCTGAGGTGTGAAATCCATAGCTTCCTGGAAAGATTCCACTGACATGGGGTGTGAGGTAGAAGCTTCAGACTCAGACATAGGAGTTGGATCAGCAGGCACCCCTGTATAATATAAGTTCTCCGGGGGGTCAGGATATATAACCCTCATAGGTGGTGGAAACAAGGGTCTAATGGGAAACTCTTGTGACCTACGAGCTTCCTCTTGAGCTCTCTGTATTTGCCTAATCTTCTCTAGGGTCTTCTCTCTGAGATAGGGGAAATCCTCAAGAAGCTGGTATAAAGGTCTAAGCATCAGAGGACGACCCTAAACTTGGGACAAACTCCTAAAACTACAAACACGATTGACATGTAAAATAGAGGAGTTTAAAGATCAAACTTGGAAGTTTAAAGCAAACCCAGTTCGCCTGAGACAATGAAACTCGTCGAAAAACTTAAAAACTCACCGGAAAATGCAAACCAAATACCATAAACAAAGGAAATGGATAGGAAGAAGTACCTGAAGATGAATTGATGAATGAAATGAAGAAAACTCGCAAGAAAATCGACAAAGGCTTCGGCAGAAGAAGCGTTGAGTAGATAAGCTTTGGAGAGAGAGAAATCGCAAGAACAGTTTGTGTGCAGGAGAGGAAATGGAGAAGAAAGATAAAAAGAAGGGTTCAAACCCTTAAGTACATGGGCACGATTCCCAAGGCCCATTATTGCCTTGGGAACCCCAAAGGACAGCGCACGCCAGCCAAGTAGGTACGTTCTAGCGTGGACAGGTGTCATGACGGTACTAGCTTGGGACGGACATGCCTCGGAGGTGTAAGTAATCCCCTAGCCACTTGCTCTCGTATATGACTAAGGGCTGGGCGGTGATTGATATGCCCCAAGTGTAACCTCGGCCTAGAGTCACCAACCTCGACCGAGATGATGGCCGAGATATTGATCGACCCTATGTAAGCCATGGGCCCACGATATCATCCCTCGGTCGGACCAAGGTCGGCCCAAGCCGACACTATCACCTACATTTCCAAGGGACACCGCGTGCATCACAGGCATCAACAGCACTCTCGTATACCTGGGTATGGCAACCTCAGCCGAGCGTAGGCCGAGGTGACAAGGAGCCTTGGTAACCTTCAACATGGAGCCAGTCCAACCTCGGTTTGGGCCGAGGTGACAAGAAGCCTTAGTAATCGTCAGCATGCTATATGTCCAACCTCGGCTGGGGCCGACCCCAGCATAATGTCTCGACCGAGATCAGGCCGAGTCTCCCTATAACACATCTCGGATTGAATGGACATCAAGCCTTTGCAGCTCGACCTCTCCCAGGACGAGGTCACCCACTAATATGGCGGTCGAGCATCTGTTGAAATTTTGATAAGGACACTTGGGCACAAATCAGTTGTAACAAGATTATTCACCATATGTGGGGAGAATATTTCATCAGCATTCCTTACATGTGACAATGACAGATGGCACACCCACATTGGTGAGGCTCCCACACACATGCTCATTACATGCATGGGGGGTACATTACACCTCCTAGGCACTATATATAGGGATCATCCCCTACCTTGCAAAGGGATTCCCCAGTTATTCAACCCTAGCTAAAACCCTCTCTAAATCTACAGTAGAGAGAGAAAGCTTGAGAGATTGTATCCATGGCCATTAGTGCCTTCATTCAGTGATATTACTCACACACTCACAGTGGACGTAGGCCAGATTGGCTGAACCACTTATATTCCGGTGTTGATTCCTCTTATCCTCATCTCATTCTCTTATCTCTCTATATAATTGTGCTGCCATTGTTATCCCTATATTGAGCTTGAAAACACCTTATCTGGTGGTGCTGATTCTGGCATCATCACATTCCATGGAAAAGATAGGGTGAGGTCATCCATAGGAATATTCCTAAAATAATAATAAATGTAGAAGATAGGATGTGAGTGTTTATCGTGATATTGATCGTTATTGGGAAACTATAATATATGTGAGATGAGACGCGAACAAGTATCTATATAATAAGGAGTAAATTTTTGTGCACCATTCCATAAGAGATAACTTAATTAGAGGTTGGGATTGAGCCACCAAGGTGAGAATTGAATTGTTAGATTAAAGCTCACACCATAAATTATAATAGTTGTTATACACCTCAATGTTATTCCACTTTAATTTGAATTTGTTCTGAATATCAAGGCACACAAATACTCTTTTACACTCAATCCCATTCTTTCTCTTCAAAACACATCAACCATCACATTTCACTTTAATTTGAATTTGACGAAATTCATCGATCTCCGCGCCCCTTCCCTTAACCTGCTCATCTCTCTTTCCTTTTGGACTTCCTTTCTTCTCTAACATGAAAATATTTTCCAAAAATCACTCCTCTCTCTCTCCACCGCATTAAGTTTGATTCCTTACATTTTTTTGGTACATCTCTCTCTATAACTTTACTCTATGTTAAGCGCAACACCTAATTTCAAATATTAAGAAAATTTTAGGTTTATCTACTTCTTTCATTATTTCAGTCAATGATTTTTTGCACAGTAATATTATGAAATAAATCTTTTTTTTATCTCAGTCAATCCATCCGTCAATCCATTCGTGTATCTCAACATCAACAAAAAAGTGTAACCATCAATCCCCATGGTCAGCCACCCTATATCTTTTTTGCGCTTTAAAGGTATTATCCTTATTTATTTAATTTCTAAGTGATAAATTTCGTTTTAATTATTTTTGCTCCCAGATTGGAGTCTTTCAAAGTAGAAATTTTGAACATCCGGGTGTATCAGACTGTTCTACAGGTATTCCCTTTGAATTCATGTAGTTTTTATTATTATTAGAGCAAAATTATTTGGGTTTGACATTTGGGATTTTAATGTTACTGGGATCATTGTTTTTAACCGGGGCCTCTCTTGCTGTGAAACATCTCGTGATTTGTAAAGATAAAAGGTATGTTGGGGTTTTCTATATCTTTGCATTCCTTTACTTGCATTAAAATATGGTTGTATAAATCCTTAGAGTAAACCCATCTCTGACAATTGGTAAACCATGTTCCAGACAAAGAATCGAATAGTCCCTCTGTAAAAAGCATCAGAAATTAATATTAAGTAGCGGACCCAATATTTATATCTCCCACATATCGACCTCTGTAAAGGTTTTTTTTTTCATTTTTTATTGTTTTATTTTTTTATTATTATTATTTTAAAAGAGTTAGCAAAAATTTTAAGTTTGCGGTGTCAGGAATGCTGATACGAGTTCATGTGTTTCCGCAATAAGCACCTTACTCTGCTATTGGATAGATATGTATAGACACACATGTATGTACTGTAGTTATTTTAAACACATGATAACGTGTTTGCATGTATGTACCATAGGGATTGAAAAATTGAACGTAGTAGCAAGTGTTTATAAGGCTAACGATGGCTGAACAAAACCATAGACTGCTACACCACAACGATGTCAGTTTTTTTTCCATTGTTACACATACGGGACACTTTTTAAGCATAAAGGCTCTGGCTCACATGCGACTTAATACCTTAACATAAAGGAGACTTTTTAATCTGAATATATTGACTTGAATTAAAGACCTCCCAAAGATGAGAGCCCAGATATCATGTTGATTTGGGATCTTAACTAAAAACGTAAAGTTACTTAATTAGTAGTACGTACTGGAGTGTTAGTTACAAGTGTTTTAATTGTTGATCAGGAATCATATGTTGGTAGTATGCGAAACATGTCACCAACATTGTTCCCAACTTTATCCGAAATCATATGTCCCTCAGTTTTCTTATTTATAACTACTTATACAAATTGGTGTACGTTCTGCGCCATTTGTTTTTTTCTTGATTTAAGTTTGTTTTTTGCTCTTTTGATAATGTGTAGGTGTTTGTTCTTTTGTACTGGTGCACATTACTGGACATGGATTTAAGGTTGTAGAAACTAAGCTTTCTTTATATGGGTTTTCACATCTTGGGATTTAAGAAGGAAATTGAATTTTCAATATACAAGATGGTAAAGTTTTAAAATATATTATTTAGTATCAATTTATGAAAATATAATATTTTTTTATTTTTGGATACATAATATATATGTATTCTTGATGCCTCAAGTGTTCTTTGGTTTTTAAAAACCCAATATTTGTATTATTTATTTTGCAGATCTCTTTGGCAACAATGATTAAACTCATAGGAAAAATAATGTTCTACACATGCAAAGCATCTAACTTTGACGCCAACCCTCTCTGATCTTAATTGGTCCCCCACTCAATTTATGACCACGTCGAGCCCAGAGGCAGAGGCGGAAGCCCAACTCATGCGACGCAGCCCATGGCAGTGGCACATATAGGTTTTTCTCCAAGAAGCCCCCCAAAGAACGTTGGAAGACAAGATTATTTATAAAATTAAAATCGCTTCCATATGCTCGCGTCAAGAGAGCTTTCGGTGACTGTTATGTTAGCGATGACATTGTCTAGAAGGTTGGGTAGCACATGGGGAGAATGTGTGCCTGTGGTGTTAGCGCCCCGAATGTCACTGATAGAGATATGAGCAAAATCGATGCGGGTTTAGCTACTTTAACTTATTTAGGGTGAAACTCAAATGTGGAATTAGTTGGGATACCATGTGATTTGATTTTTTAGTGGGGTGTCTCTATGAATACAGTAACACACTCAGGCAAAAAAGTTACTAGATTATTTTGCAAGTCTTTTTTTTCCTTTTTCAATTTGGGGTAAAAGTTGCAAAAATATTGTCCAAGGAAGACAATAGTGCAAGCAAAATTTCAATAGAATTTTAGGATTTGTTTGGTTCAAGTTATTAATCTCTCTTATGTTTTATGTATTATGGATATTCTTGGCTGAGTTTTGAAGTTTTGGTACTACTTTGCACTGAACCTATAATTTTCGCTTATATGATGTGAAAATGCATTAAGCAGTGTCCGGACAAGACTGCCATGGGCAATGGTTGTCTCATCTATTACTACCACATATAGATCTTTGCTTTGGACATTTAAGTATGGTATTTGTAAATGCTTTAATTCTCAATCCATGAAACATGTGTCGATTGATACCCTCACATGGTCTAAGTGGACATGAGGCATGTTCCCTTAATGCATTTTATTTATATACTAGCGGAATGTCCGTGCTTGAAGGCATGGAGAAAATATTCCAAAGCATTGAATGTGTAAATAATTTAAGTCAATTTTTTTTACGACAAAAATGTGAATTTTTTTATACCCGTGTCGATGGCCCGATCAACAATTCTAAAGTTTTTCCTTAATTTGATATGAAAACAATAATAAATATCCCAATAATTTGGCTCCATATTTGTGTCTACGTCACAATGCCGTAATTTGATATCAAAACAGTAATAAATTTCCCAATAGATATGTTGTATGCTATTCCTTCTAACTATTGTTATTATTTATATATAATACTTCTTGATTAACCTTGGGCAATGGAAGTTCTCCCTCTTGTCATTTCAGTTGGAACATTGTTTATCCTCACTATAAAAGTAGTTGAACATTAAAGACACTTGCATTAAACTTTATTTGGATCCATTTATAATGTAACCAGAATTTAAGAGATATAATTTTTTTTTTGATAACTAAGATACAATGATGATTCAATGTTTGTAGACGATTCAATTTTTTCTTTCCTTACACTTCTCTGATTTTTATTTTGACTGGTAATTTATTTATTTTTATTTGTGTTCAGCAAAAAGAATAATTTTAAATTTATCTATATATTTTCATAAGGTAACAAGAAATGACATTTCAACGAAATTATTAATCTCACTGGCTAATGCTTTAAGATACTGATATGCTACTGGAGGATGACATCCTTTGACCGGAAAAGAATGAGCGAGTGGCTCAAGGTTTAATTTCTAAATCAATGATATAGGATCCCATAGCTCCTTATAAGAGGCAAAAGTACAAATCTGTTCACCAAACTCAGTAGGTGCGCACAATACATAGGCAACAAAATACACAATTTAATATATAAAATGTCTACAAAAATGAGTCTAAAATAATGAAAATTGAACGTGTGAAACAAGAGTTCATAAAATTTGCTTATTAAAACGTTTGGAATGATTTTAATTCATCAATAAAATTTACAGAAAATGATAATTTGTTAAATAGAAAATTAGATTTTGTAAATTTTATTTTATCCTATTCAGTTTTTTTTAATAAGCTTTGGTTAAAGTCGTTTGACTTAGGGTTGAGTCAATTCCAAAATAGGCTAGAGTTGAAAAATTTAATGTGTTAATATAATTATTCTGTAAATTAGAATTGATGTGTGACACCCCGCTGATAAAAAAAAGAGGTGGCTAGCCCGATATTCTAATCAATACAGGAATCATAGTTGGTCCATTCTTAGCATCACTGTCGTTAAAATAAGTATACGAGAAAACAACCAATTATTTTAGAAAACGGATGTCAATAAAGTGTAAGTTTAAAGAAAATACTTTAGACAATCCAATTTAAAAAAAATGGTGGAAAGTAAAACAAATAAGTAACTATATATACTTTCACCATATAATAACCGAATAGGTTGTCGGTTAACACACCATTACAAGCAGGTTACACCGAGTATTAAACGATTATCATAATATAAAACAAGTACAAAAACTTTGGCAACACGCCCGAAGGTACAAACTGATTATAGCTACAGTACAAAAGATCGAAGCGTTTATGAAAAATATCCTACAACATTCGCAAAAATCCATTGCTCCGTGACACTGGGACGGAAGGGTCATTATGGGCATACTTGCGGCGGAGCACCTGGGCGTAAAAGGGATTCATGAAAAATAAAGAGATATAAAGGGGTCAGGGCCCGAGTATGATATGATAACCATGTGAATAAATAGTATGACAGTTATGAACATTAATTATCATAAATCAACTTAACTCGCACTCCACAATTTTCAATAATAATAAATATCCTTACCTCTCAATCTAAATGGACAACCTAGCGCAATATCAAATACATTGATCAATATTCATATGTGCAGGAAAAATATAGATAAATCGTACTTAATGAGATTCGATTTAAGTTTGACACCATTTACTTCACATTTCCTTTTCTCTTTACGAAACATTTTTAAAGAAATTTATTTCATGAAATCCTTTACCATCAATGAGATTTCCACTTTAACAAGAATAGTTATAATCACATCATATAACGATTTTAAGACCATCCTTCTGGGTTCCCCCACTGGATGCGCCCCTAAATAGCAATCATCTTTCAGGGCCTATCACCAAGACCACCTGGGCACCCTACATCACGTGATGTCGGGAAGAGGCCATACACCTTCGGCAGTGAGTCATAACCACACCCGGAGTTACTTCACTTCGAATAATAATCACACAATATATAATAATCAGTCCTATGGTCGAGGACTATATTCACCCTGCATTTATTAGCCAGGGGACTTCACCTCATGCGCATAACTTCCCATATGATATCATTTATAAAGTTGTGTATATACACATTATCATTCACAAGTTATTCCCATTTTAAAATATGCATTACGTTTTATACGGGGCCATAAGTGTTTAATGTCATCATTATAAACCTCAATGTTTAATTATCTCCAATATAAATCTCCCTTAATCAAAATTCATTCTATAACCCATCATGTATGATATTCTTCAATCCCATTCTAGAAGTCCATAGTAACTCAGCCTAACTCTCCCTAGACCTAGACTAGTTCATTTATAAAAAGAATCATTTAAATTCCTCTAATTTATCTAACTAAATTGATTCCCGAACTAAGCCCCAACTCTTATTTCTAACTTAGGTTCTTAAATACATTACAACTAGACTCAAATACTCTAGTTTTACTTCATTCAAGAAGGTTCCTAAGTCCCTGTCTTAAAAGAAAGAATCTAGAAGAAACTAAGCATTTTAGGGTGAAAAACAGGGGACCTGTCGACCTGTCATGGGACCGCGGTCGATCGCCCCTCCTTGGTTTTTCTTAGAAAGAAATGAAGTAATCTAATTTCTAAAGGCCCGATCGACCGATCATGAGACCGCGATCGACCGCGCTCTGAATCTATACTTATCAAGGAATACAGCATGCCTCCCCCTTAAGGCCTGGTCGACCGCGCCTATCAGACCCCCTATTATCACTTCTTCTAAAACACCCAGTTCAAAACCCTAACCCCGTATACTTCTACTTCCTTCATTTTAACCAACCAAGAACAAAACCACAACAATACTACACAACAATAAGCCAATATATCCAACTTAAGCCATATAAACACTAAAATCTAAGGGTTAGACACTAAAATTTATCAAAACCTATTATTTGTTCAATTATTACAAATACACAACTACCACTATAATTTATCCACATAAAATCATATATTTGCAAGTAAAAACTTGCCTTAGGGTTGTAGTCTCGGATTTCCTTCCGGTAGTAACAAATCCAAAGCCCAAATCTTCAATTCTCTTCCTTTTCTCTCTTTTCTCCACACTCCTCTTTCTCTCTCTTTCTCTCTAGGATTAGGAACATATATTGGAGAAATAAAGGGGGGTTGGAAGACTTAAACGTTCACTTATCATTAGTTTCCATCTTTTAAATTTTAATACACCATTAAAATGACTTCTAACTACATAATTAAGTTATAACTTGTCAAAAGTGCCCGGAGCCCCAAAATACAACATGGCACTTATTTGGACTATCTCAATCATTTCAGGACTAACTGTCGTTTAAAGCACAACGACGAAATAAAACATAGCATGATGCTATTTACATTCTCTTAACATTAAATATGCAATATTTAGTAAACATTATCTTTTAAATCACTTAAAATAATATTTACTCCAACTTCCATTATTTTATATATTTACCTCACATGGCAAATTTTATATAAAAATAATTTCTCGAAAATAAGGGTTATTACATACTCCCCCCCTTATAAGGGAATTTTCCCTCAAAAGTTAAGCATACCTTGCAAAAATAGATGTGGATATTTCTCTCGCATGTCATCCTCATGCTCCCACGTCGACTCCTCGATATTGTGATTCCCTCATTGGACCCGAACCAAGGGCACCACCCTGGACCTTAGTCTATGCTCTCCATGGTCCAAAATTACAATGGGTTGTTCCTCGTATGAAATGTCGGGTTGCAATTCGATATCATCTAAAGGATTGTGCCAGTGAGCTCCTTCACACCTTTTATACTTTTTAAAGGATGAAACATGAAACACATCATGAATCTGTTGTAGGCGTTTCGCTAAGGTGAGTTAGTAAGCTACGTCGCCTACTCCTGTAATAATGTGAAAATGTACTACATAGCGAGGCGCAAGTTTAACTCTCCTCCCAAATTGCGTTATGCCCTTCATTGGTGACACCCGAACCAAAACTTGATCTTCAACTTCCAATTCCATAAGCCTTCTATTTGCATCTACATAACTCTTTTGACGGTCTTGGGCAACTCGGATGCAGTTGCGAATAATCTCAATCTTGGAAGAAGTATCTTGGATCATTTCAAGTCCAAGAAATTTATTATCCCCTACTTCCAACCAACAAGTAGGTGATCTATAAGGTCGGACATATAATGCTTCATAGTGTTCCATAACTATAGTGAATTGGTACGAATTATTGTAAGCAAATTCGATCAAGGGAAGGTATTGTTCCGAACCTCCTTTGAAGGTAAGTACACACATTTTGAGCATGTCCTCCAACATTTGGTTGACTCTTTCCGTCTTCCCATCAGTCTGAGGGTGATAGGAGGTACTCAACTTCAATTCGGTTCCCATTGCTTCTTAGAAACTTCGCCAAAAGTGGGAAACTAAATTCTTGTCTCGATCGGAGAATATATTAATGGGCACCTCATGGATTCTAACAATCTCGGCAATAAATAGTCGGGCATAATGAGCCGCATTGTAATCTATACGTACTGGTAGGAAATGTGCTGACTTAGTTAAGTGATCAACGATAACACAAATGGAATCATGACCGCTTTGTGACATTGGCAATCCTGTGATAAAATCCATCAAAATGCTTTCCCACTTCCATACCGGTCTTTCCAAGGGTTGTAGAAATCCCGTTGGTCATTGATGGTCTATTTTCACCAACTGATAAGTAGTACATTAGGAGGAAAGTTTAGAGATATCCCGTTTCGTACTCACCCACCAATATTAACGGCGCATGTCTTGGTACATTTTGTCCCCACCAGGATGTACTACGAATATGGACCCATGAGATTACGTCATTATGGCTCGCCTCAGATCTCCCTCACCAAGGATAATAAGTCTCCCGTGGAAATGCAATCCACCCTCTGAACTTATAGAGTAGGATTATGCTCCCTCGGTTAGTAATTGGCGTGTTTGGTCCTGACTCTCTTTGTCCCTTCCTTGAGCTTTCACAACTCTTGCAACCATCGTAGGCGTAACGGTTAACACAAACATGAATGCTCTCCCAACTACATTTTCCTGGCTAAGTTCTTTCCATTTAGCCTTCCATACCCGAGCTAACTCCCCCTCGGGTTTCCGACTCAATACATCCGCCACTACATTGACCTTACCCGGGTGATAATGAATATCAAATTGGTATCCTTTCACAAACTCTAACCATCGACGTTGTCGCATATTCAAATCTTTCTGTGAAAATAAGTATTGCAATTATTTTTGGTCCGTGAAAAGACTAAACTTCTCTCCCAGGAGGTAATGTCTCCAAATCTTCAAGGCGAAAACCACTGCAGCAAGTTCCAGATCATACACTGGATAATTCTTCTCATGGGGTTTTAGCTTGCGACAAGCATAAGCAGTAGCCGACTGTTCTTGCTGTAATACACTTTCCAACCCTTGCAGAGATGCGTCAGTAAAAACCAAATATTCCACTCTCAGCCTCGATAACGCAAGTATTGGAGTAGAAGTTAACTTATCTTTCAACTCATAAAAAGCCAGTTGATAAGAATCATCCCATACAAATCTCACTCCCTTTCGAGTCAAATTTATTAAAGGGCAAGCAACCTTAGAAAAACCCTTAATAAATCGGCAGTAATAGCCAGCCAAACCCAAAAAACTGCGAACCTCTGTAGGCATAGTGGGTTGACCCCATTCCCTCATCGCAATGACTTTACTCGGATCTACCTAATTACCTTGAGTTGTAACAATGTGACCCAAAAATTGTACTTCCTGTAGCCAAAAACCACACTTCTCAAATTTGGCATATAACCGATGATCCCATAACGTTTGCAAGACCAACTGTAAATTCTTAGTGTGATCGGCTTCTGTCTGAGAATAAATAAGGATGTCATCAATAAACACGATAACAAATTGGTCCAGGATGTCCCAAAACACTCTATTAATAAGGTCCATAAACACTGCAGGAGCATTGGTTAGCCCAAAGGGCATGACAAAAAATTCATAGGACCCATATCTAGTTAAGAACGCAGTTTTGGACACATCATGCTCTCGTATCCACAACTGGTGATACTCTATCCTCAAATCTATTTTAGAGAAGTATGACGCTCCCCTAAGTTGGTCAAAAAAATCATTAATCCGAGGAAATGGGTATTTGTTCCTGATGGTAACCTTGTTCAATTCTCGGTATCTATAAAAAACCGGAGGGAACCAGCACTCTTCTTCATAAATAATACACGAGCTCCCCACGACGATGTACTACGTCTAATAATCCCTGCTCTAATAACTTCTGAATTTGATATCTTAGCTTCCTCATTTTAACAGGAGACATAAGGTACGTAGCCCTAGCAATCGATCGCGTTCTCGGTGCTAAATCAATCATAAACTCAATCTCCCGACTTGGCGATAAGCCTAGTATTTCCTGAAAAACATCCCCAAAGTCTCTCACCACATAAATCAAATATAGGGAAATGACTAGGTCACCAGAATTCTCCTCCACAATGCAATACAAATACGTGCTAGAACCTCCCTTAGAAAGAGGCATATCCACTAGAAACATCTCTTGCCCCAGAATGGAAAATACTATACTTTTCCCATAATAATTTACTATCGTACGATATTTCACAGCCAATCCATAACCAGGATTACATTATACCCGACCATATCTAGGACGAGTGAATCGACATCAAAACCCAAATTCCCAAGATATATTTATACTGTTTTACAAACAAAGAAAATGAGCGAACCATCAGAAGATTCGACACTAGTAAAGGTACTTTCTACAGATTTAATTAACTCAGTCGATTGAGAAAAACTTCTAGCAATAAACAAGTACGTTCCACCCATATCAAACAACACACGTCCCATATGCCCCCGAATGGGAAACTTACCCTCGATAGCTCGCGGTGCGGGTGGGGTTGGAGGAAGGAAAGCATCCTTAATATGGTAAACACGCCCATACAGTAATTTCCACTGTTGCGGAGGGGCGGATAGAATAGGTGGTGTTGGAAGTAAATGTGCCTGTTGATGATGTGGAACTCGAGGTAACTGTCCCCTCCAATTAACTGGGGACAAGCTCTCCTTTTCCCCACATTGAAAGCAACGGCCTGCCATATTCTACTGATGACGGCTCCTATTATTTCAGAATTTTCGCAAGACTTGAACCGGATGGCCTCGACCCCCATTATTACACCACCTGCCTGGCCTAGTTGGCCCACCTACTGCTTCTGCTGGTCACCCTGACCGTGCCAAAAACCGCTGCCATTAAAATTACCAAAACGTTGTCTCTTGGATAATTCCCCTTGCTGGGTGTCCCTTTCCTTCTGCTTGTTTCCTGAAGGTTGAGACAAGGGTAGTTCTCCTCCAACACCATTGCCTCCTTGCTTACTTGGTTGCCCCAAAACTAAAACCTTCTTACTTCCTTGCACATGCAACCGATGATCCTGGAAATGAAGCAATGCGTAATTCATTACATCGCCAAATATTTCTAAAGTCAGATTTCCCAGCAAATGTTGTTGTATTCTCCAATGAACCAATAAATTTTGAGATCATCCATTCCTATGGAACTACCTCATCCGGCACAAAACTATCCAGACTAGTAAATTCTTCCTCATATTCTTCCACAGAACATTCACCTTGGACTACATCTTGAAGTTTCCTCCTCATCTCCCTTTGGACCGCGGGAGGAAAATACTTCCGGTCAAACAAAACCCAAAAATTTGATATAATCATAGTGTCTCTCTGCTCTGGCGTGGTCACCGACTCCCACCAATGTAAGGATACTCCAGCCAATTTAAAAGTAGCTAGGATTTACTTTCGTTCCTCACTACAATCTACCATGTGAAGATGGCGTTGCATGTCCTTCTTCCATTGGTTTCCTACTATCACATCAGAACCACCCTGGAATTCTAGGGGATGACCCTTCAAGAAAGATTCTCTGACACTTTCCCACAGGAAAGTTCCCGCATGGGCTTCCACCTCATAAACTATTGGTTGTTGGGCTTAAGGAAACTGTTGAGCTAAGGTTGTCACCGTAGCATTGACCACCTAGGCGACAAAATTAGCTACCTACGCGGTATTAATAGTTCCTGGATGTGGCGGTGGAGGTTCAACATTATCTTCTACAAATCTATTTCTCCTCGTTGGGCGACCTCTTTTGGGCGGCATCTGAGATGAGGAAATAACTAAATCAGAATACGATTTAAAAAAAAATATCTTTACCAAAGATCCCATACATATACAAACAAAATAGTCCCAACAATAGGTCTCTACATCAAAGAACGCCATGGTAGAATGTGAGAGTCTGCATAGAACCTAAGGACTCTAGAACTTGGTGCTCTGATACCATCTGTGATACCCCACTTATTAAAATAAGAGGTGGCCAGCCCGATATTCCAATTAATACAGGAATCATAGATGGTCAATTCTTAGCATCACTGTCGTTAAAATAAGTATATGAGAAAACTATCAATTATTTTAGAAAATGGATGTCAATAAAGTGTAAGTTTAAAGAAAATCCCTTAGACAATCCAATTTAAAAAAGATGGTGGAAAGTAATACAAATAAGTAACTATACATACATTCACCATATAATAACGGAATAGGCTGTCGGTTAACAGACCATTACAAGCAGGTTACACCGAGTATTAAACAATTATCATAATATAAAACAAGTACAAAAACTTGGGCAACACGCCCGAAGGTACAAACTGATTATAGCTACAGTACAAAAGATCGAAGCGTTTATGAAAAATATCCTACAACATCCGCATAAAGCCATTGCTCCGTGACACTGGGACGGAAGGGTCATTATGGGCATCCTTGTAGCGAAGTACTTGGGCGTAAAAGGGATTCATGCAAAATAAAGAGATATAAATGGGTCAGGGCCCGAGTATGATATGATAACCATGTGAATAAATAGTATGACAATTATGAACATTAATAATCATAAATAAGCTTAACTCGCACTCAACAATTTGCAATAATAATAAATATCCTTACCTCTCAATCTAAATGCACAACCTAGCGCAATATCAAATATAGTGATCAATATTCATATGTGCAGGAAAAATATAGATAAATCCTACTTAATGAGATTCCATTTCAGTTTGACACCATTTACTTCACAATTCCTTTTCTCTTTATGAAACATTTTTAAAGCAATTTATTTCACGAAATGCTTTACCATCAATGAGATTTTCACTTTATAAGAATAGTTATAATCACATCATATAACTATTCTAAGACCATCCTTCCGGGTTCCCACACCGGATTCACACCTAAATAGTTATCTTCTTCCAGGGCCTATCACCAATACCACCTGGGCATCCTACATCGCGTGACGTCGGGAAGCGGCCATACACCTTCGACAATGACTCATAACCACACCTGTAATTCCCTCACTTTGAACAATAATGACACAATATTTAAAAATTGATCCTATGGCCGAGGACTATATTCACCCTACATTCATTAGCCCGGGGACTTCACCTCATGCGGGTAACTTCCCGTATGATAGCATTTAGAGAGGTGCGTATATACAAATTATCATTCACAAGTTATTACTATTTTAAAATATGCATTACGTTTTATCCGAGGCCATAAGTGTTTAATGTCATCATTATAAACCTCAATGTTTAATTATCTCTAATATAAATCTCCCTTAATCAACATTCATTCCATAACCCATCATGTATGATATTCTTCTATCCCATTCTAGAAGTCCAAAGTAACTCATTCTAACTCGTCGTAGACCTAGACTAGTTCATTTATAAAAAGAGTCATTTAACTTCCTCTAATTTAAAAAACCAAATTGATTCCCGAACTAAGCCCCAACTCTCATTTCTAACTTAGGTTCTTAAATACTTTACTACTAGACTCAAATACTATAGTTTTACTTCATTCAAGAAGGTTCCTAAGTCCATATCTTAAAAGAAAGAAGCTAGAGGAAACTAAGCATTTTAGGGTGCAAAACAGGGGACCAATCGACCGATCATGGGACCGCGGTCGACAGCACCTCCTTGGTTTTGCCTAGAAGGGAATGCAGTAAGCTCATTTTGGAAGTCCCAGTCTACTGGTCTTGAGACCTCGATCGACCGTGCTTTGAATCTATACTTATTGAGGAAAGCAGTATGCCTCCCCCTTAAGGCCCGGTCGACCACGCCTATAAGACCCACGATTATCACTTCTTCTAAAACACCCAATCCAAAACCCTAACCCCATATCCTTACACTTCCTTAATTTTTACCAACCAACAACAACAACACAACAATAAGCCAATATATCGAACTTAAGCCATATAAACACTAAAATTTATCAAAACCTATTATTTGTTCAATTCTTCCCAATAAAAAACTATCACTACAATTTATCCACATAAAATCATATTTTTGCAAATAAAAACTTTCCTAAGGGTTGTAGTCTCGGATTTCCTTCTGGTAGCAACAAATCCAAAGCCCAAATCTTCAATTCTATTCCTTTTCTCTCTTTTCTCCACACTTCTCTTTCTCTCTAGGTTTAGGAACATATATTGGAGAAATAAAAGGGGGTTGGAAGACTTAAACGTGCACTTAGCATTATTTCCATCCTTTAAATGTTAATACACCATTAAAATGACTCGTAACTACATAATTAAGTTATAACTTGTCAAAAGTGTCCGAAACCCCAAAATACAACATGGCACTTATTTTGACTATCTCAGTCATTTAACGACTAACCGCACCCTCTAAATTGGCATCTGGCATAACATACATTATTTCATATTCCAGCATCACTTTAAACCATAATTGTCGTTTAAAGCACAACGACGAAATAAAACATAACATGATGCTATTTACATTCTCTTAACAGTAAATATGAAATATTTAGTGAACATTATCTTTTAAATCACTTAAAATAATATTTACTCTAACTTCCATTATTTTATATAATTACCTCACATGGCAAATTTTATATAAAAAATAATTTCTTGAAAATAAGGGTTATTACATGATGCAACCTTTAATTTTGTTACAAAATAAAATAAATCAAAAAACTTATATCCCTTAATTTTGCATCCTCATTGTATACCTCACCTTAGAAGGTACAATCTTACCTATCAATACATGTAATCCATGACGTTGTATTAATTATGAAAAAAAACTATTATAAATCATAATACTATTGGGATATTTATTAATGTTTTGATATCAAATTACGGAATCGTGGCGTAGACCCAAATTTGGAGCCAAATTATGACTTAACATTAAGGAAAAACTTTAGAATTGTTGATCGTGCCATCGGCACGGGTATAAAAGAATTCACATTTGCGTTGTAAAAAAAATTGACTTAAATTATTTACACATTCAATGCTTTAGAAAATTTTCTCTGTGCCTTCAGGCATGGGCATTACGCTAGTGTGTGTGTATATATATATATATATATATATATATATATATATATATATATATATATATATGAATGATCATAATAAGGGATTTTGAGAAATTTGGAAAATGAAAGAAATTAAAAAATTAAAAAGTTAGACTCGAGTCTTGGATTTTAATCCGAGATGCCTACTTAGCCTATAAAGGCATCAAAGTTCACGTAGTTCGAATATAGAATAAGGGTGCGGTTTATCCCATAGATTCCAACGAAATTTTATTAGGTGTGTACATGTAGAAAAGGTGTTTTTAGTTTTGTAAAAGTGTGGTGAATAATTTCATTCAGAATTTACGGGTGTAAACCTTTTTTATTTGTTTTTGGTTTTTTTATGAAAAATAAAGTATGTGAAATATACTAATAAAAGTGTAGATGTTAATGTGTATGAACTAGAATGAAACTAGATTACGAATCTAAAGTAATTTATGTGAAAACAAGAGATTTAAAAGAGATGGAGGAGGAATTGAACCTTCTTTGGAGCTTGAGCTTGGATCTTGGATGAACTCCTTTGAATATTGATAGATTTGATGAGAGAGAAGGACTTTTTCCAAATTGGGTGTGAAAAGGATGGGTATATAGGCTTGAATGGGATTTCTCATATGGCACTTCGCTGACTTCGAAACAATGTTGCTGAGATCACTGATCCTGATGGGTTTTTCTATGTGTTTTGGGAATGAGGTCATGGACCTTATCTATATGGAAAAAGTTGGGTGACGATCAGCCTACCCCAAGGGGTGCCGATCGGAATGAGGTCAGCACCTTCCAATTCGCAGTCCCATGCAGACTTTTCTGGAAAAATGACTATAGATCACAAATCGTTGATTCGAACTGCGCACGGGGCGTACCCTTAGAAAGTTATTTCAGAGGCCTTAGAGATTACTTGGATCAGTCCCGAGTTCGGGAGTTAACTTTGGGTCAAATGTGCTCGTAAGCGCACGCCTGTCTTTTAGACAGGAGATCATCGGACGCAAACGGATGGTTCGTCTGCATAGTAAGTCAAAATCGCGCACGGGTTGGACTGTTGGAAAGGATAGGAGATTTATTTTGACATTACAAAGAGTTTCACTAGGTTATAAAAGTTGACCCTCGTTAACTGGGGATCGAAAGTTCCCAGTGACCTCTCGGAGTAAAATAAATTGTTCGTTCGCACCGTGGGTCAAAATCATGCACGAGGTGGATCGTTAAAAAGGGTATTCAGTACCCTTTAGAGTTTCATTCAGTCTCGTTTGAGCTGAAGAGTTGACATTGGTCAAACGGAGTTCAGGAGAATCCAATGCAATTCGAATCAATTTTTGGGAGAAAACTGATCGTTCATCCGAACGGTTATCCTGATTCACACGCGGGGCAGATCGTTGGATAGGGGTTTCAGTGCCTTTTGAATATTAAAAGATCTTCCACTTTGATGGTGGAGTTGATTAGCATCAATTCGGTCCCCTAGAGCGCCCGATGGTCTCTGAATCAATTTTTGGTAGTGAAATGGTTCATTCGTCTGAACCGTTATGCTGATTTGTGCATGGGGCAGACCATTGGAAATGGTATTCGAATCCCTTCAAAGATTCAAATAGCTTTCGCTCTGATGAAAGAGTTGATCAAAGTCGAATGGGTCCCGGGGGTGCCCGATGGTCTCTAAATCGGTACTCAGAGTGCGACCTACATTTGTGGTGGAAAGGGGAAGCACTAGGAGTCTAAGAAGAGACTTAGGGGGTCCTAAAATGTGGTTTCTATAGAGTCCCTTGACGGGTGATCTTGGAACAAGTTATGGCCATCAAATAGACACCACATGATGGAGGTAGGTCAGTTCTGCAGACCTAAGGGATGTGGATGATCGCTTCAAAGGGTCGAAGTTAGTTCTGACCTAAAAGAGGTGACGATCAGGGACCGAGGTAAATTCCGACCTAACTAAGGTGACGATCTAAGACTGAGGTAAATTCTCACCTAAAAGAGGTGACGACCAAGGACCGAAGTCAATTCTTACCTAACTAAGGTTACTATCCAAGACCAAGGTCAATTCTGACCTAACAGAGGTAACGACCGAGGACCGAAGTCAATTCTGACCTAAAAATGTGATGATCCAAGATCGAGGTCAATTTTGACCTAAAAGAGGTGAAAATCGAGATCAATTCTGATCTAACTAAGGTGACGATCCAAGACACAGGTTAATTCTTAACTAAGAGAGGTAACGACCAAGGACCGAGGTCAATTTTGACCTAAATAAGGTGACGATCCAAGACCTAGGTCAATTCTGATCTAAGAGAGGTGACGACTAAAAACTGAGGTTAATTTTGACCTAACTAAGGTGATGACTGAGGACCGAGGTCAATTTTGACCTAACTAAGGTGACGATCTAAGACCGAGGTCAATCTTGAGCTAAAAGGAGGTGATGATCGATGATCGAGGTCAATTCTGACCCATCTAAGGTGACGATCCAAGACCGAGCTCAATTCTGACCTAAGAGAGGTGACGACCGAGGAGCGAAGTCAATTCTGACCTAACTAAGGTGAAAATCCAAGATTGAGGTCAATTATAACCTAAAAGAGGTGATGACCGATGATCGAGGTCAATTCTGACCTAACTAAGGTGACGATCCAAGACCGAGGTCAATTCTGACCTAAGAGAGGTGACGACCGAGATCGAGGTCAATTCTGCTCTAACTAAGGTGACGATCCAAGACTGAGGACAATTCTAACCTAAGAGAGGTGATGACTGAGGACCAAGGTCAATTCTTACCTAACTAAGGTGATGATCTAAGACCGAGGTCAATTTTGACCTAAAAGAGGTGACGACTGAGGACCGAGTTCAATTCTGACCTAACTAAGGTGACGATCCAAGACTATGGTCAATTCTGACCTAAGAGAGGTGTATTTTTTCCTTTGGGGAATTTGGGGATTCCACTGGGGATGAAGATTGAATTTTAGGTTCTGTTGGGGAATGGTGAATGATCCAAGGATTTGGTAGCTGGGGGAAAATTTGGAGCGTCCTTTGGAGACGTTGTTGGGGAGAATGATTATATGGAATTCCGGTGGGGGTGTAAAAAAATGTTCTCCTTGGTGAACAAGGTGTTATAATGGATTACTCTGTTGGGGACTTTTATCAGATGTTCTGATGGCAGAGGTCCAACCGAAAATCGAAAAGGAACCTTTCTCTAGAGGCAGTGCGCCAGGTCTTGAATGGCCTGATAAGAGAGCGGGTAAGCATTCTTTTATCCTTGAGAATGTTCATTTTCCTTTGATGCCATTTTATTGATACTGATCCTTCGCTTTTCCTGGGATTTGTAGGTGACCTTTTATCCCTGGGGTACGGCTACTAAGCACACCAAGGTGACTGGGGAACATGCGCAAATATAGCGCCTGCTGTCACATGAGTTTGGCTACTCCTCGTATTTCAGGGAGAGGGTAGTTTGTCAGATTATGGAGGACGAGGTTGTGATGCCACCGACGAGGTCCCTTATGTTCATGAGGCACGTGCGGGAGATGTCCGATGATGCTCGGGTGGCCGTGATGATGGGAGAGCCATACTCCATGTATACTAACATAGCGGTGATGTATGATTATCTAGACTTCATCACGAGTTGGCTGATGCCCTTTAACATTTATGATGTGATGCCTCTCCCTAGGGCGGGCTCGAGTCAACAGGTGGGGTCTTCTCATAGCGCAGGTGGTGCGGCTACGTCAGTAGCGGAGGCGACGACTTCAGGGCCTTCTTTTGTGCAGCTGCATTCCCCTATTTACAATCTTGAGCGAGCTGATGGGGGATTTGTATGTATACCACATCACCCTCATGCGATGGACCCGGAGGAGTTGGGTCTAACAGAAGAGGTCCTTCGACCTGCAGTATGTATTTTTTTATTTCCTTGATTTCTCTCTCTTTCCTCATGCTTAACTGATTTGCTTTTTTTCTATTCTTCCTCAAATCAGATCGGTGTTTTGACCACTTGGATGAAGGACATAAGGGACTGGATATCCTCGATGACTGCTCATATTCGTGAGGCAGTTTCGATCCCTACTTACTTGGTGTCGTCTTGCTCTTCTCGGGAAGGATCAAGCTCTGGAAGTGGGGCCACGTTGTCTCGTCGCAGGGGGAAGAGGGATAACCGTAGGGATGGGGAATCCTAGAGAGAGAGAGAGAGAGAGAGAGAGATTATGTTCGGGCTGAGTCCCATTGTTTTTTCCCTGCTTTTCCTGCAAAATGTTAACGTAACACAACAACATATATGGAGAATGAATTTTTTTGTTAATTTTCTCTGTTTAGTGATTAATGCATATGATCTTTTTACTTTCCTGCTGAGATCGTAAAAAGAATTTTGGAAATTGATTTGAGAAGGACTTTATTTTAAAAAAGATATTAGTAATAATATAAAGAAAACCTAGAATTTCTTTAAGATATAAGTTATTTTTGTTTTTTTTTTATTTTGACGAAAGAGGAAAAAGGGAATTTTCCCAAAATAGGTGGTTGCCAATCGTCATGAACCCTGTCCTGCCTATCGGCATATCAGTCCAGTCCAATCAATCCAAGGTTTTGAGTGCACTTTCTTCAATTGCTTGGTATATGGTGGGGCAAGTTTTTCTCCAATTTCTACAAGGTTCCTTGTCTTGGATTGAGAGTTTCCAAGTATAAAAGGGGGTGTGGATGGGGCTTTCCTCCTCACACTTTCACTTTAATTATCTTCCACATTCTTACTTGCTTAGTATCTCTTAGTCTTGCAAGATGGCTCTCCCTGGTAGCATTGAGTTCGCTAACTACCTCGAAGTATTGGAAGCAATGTGTTCTTATAATGTTGATTATGACGCCTTTCACATGTGGCGAGTCTCTTTGTGGTGCAACTGTCCCATTGAGTGGAACATGCTAATGGCGGCTGTCGAGTTTTGGTATCCTGAGGACGATGTTTTTCGCTTCGGGTTGGATGAGATTTGTCCTACCTACAAGGAATTTTCTGTTATGCTGGGGATAAATCCCAGCGTTGCTACAGCTCTGCCTAAGTTTTCCCGTTCTCCCAGGGAATTTCTGGCTAGACTTCTTCAAATTTTGCCTTTTGCAGCCAGACCCTTGGTTATGGGGGGGGGGATGATTTCCCTTTTGGCGATTCTTCAGTTCGTGCATTCGTAGGACGTGGGTGATGCCAGATATGCCGGGACCATCATCCTAGGCATTGTTTCAAAAGTTTTGTTGGTGACTGGAGAGATGCTGGCGGACCCTCAACTGGCTACTATTATTTCTTGGATGTCGTACCATCGCAATTCTGTGATGGTGATATTGGCGGAGACCCTGAATGGCTGGCGGGAGGGTCGTTCTGACATTCTGAGGGGTATCCATGTAATGTTATTAATGTGGGTGTCAGAGAGGTTTCGTATCGCAATCCCACCTGAGTATCCCTTACCGGCAGCTCCAAACTTCTTCTCGTGCTATTTCATTAGCGTAGGCCTGGACATTGAGAGTTTGGGGAATTAGTTTATAGAGCACGGGGCTCGAGGCCTATGATGGTTTGTGCCTTGGTGGGGGAGCTGCATCCCATTCTGGAGCTTGAAGAGTACCAGTACATCAGACTGGTCGGCCTTAGTTAGACCTATTTCTACTTTCCCTGGAGGCTGCTACGCAAATATGTTTGGGAGAAAATTGTGCCACCGCGGACACCAAACGTTTTTCATGTGGAGGATCTGACAGAGAGTATGCATATGAGGCTTGGTTCTCTATGGGAGAATCGTCGTTCTTCGACCCATCCTTCACTCGGCGAGTCTGGCATGTCTATGGGGACTACATGAAATGGTTGTGGAAGAAGGTAGTGGCTAGGATGCTGGCTATGGATATTGGTTAGAGATGGTTTTCCATATCTGACACCATGGAGGTAGGAGTTGTGATATACTCCAAACTAGTCTCGTCTTGACTCTTCATGGAGCGCATGCGATACTCCATTTAGGCAGGGGAGGTTTGGGGAGTCCAGGATGCAGGTGATGATGTTGTTGGTTCCTCTGGCAGCTGCGGGTAGGGCTTTGTGAAGCTTCTTGTGATTGGTGTGGTTTTGTGCTTTGTCGGAATAATTTGGGGGGGGGGGGGTTATTTTCAGGAGTAGTGAGGCTTCTTATTATCTAGGTTTTTTTAGTAGGTGTAATGTTGTCCAGGGAATTCATTTGACACCTTATGCCGATATAATCATAGAAAATTTCAGATAATGAAATAAATAAGTTTTTACTCACCTACTTGTACCTATTGATGACTTTTTACATTATTCATTATCTATACCAATCGCTAAGGCATACATAATCATTTTGTTCATGTATATGTTAAAATGAACTGTCGTTCTCAGGGATAAGAAAGGAATGGCGTTTTATGAAATGAAGGGGGTCGCCCTCATATGAAGCGAATGAGCTGTATATGTACCTCTGAGGGTTTTGAAAAATTTTGAAATTCATTTTTTCGAAAATGTTTTTAGAGGATCAGGCCCACGTAGTTCTGGGTAGAGGGAGAAGATGTAATCTTTTTTTTAGAATAGAAGGGAGATGAGAGAGTCGTAGCATGCCAAGATTTTGGACTAGGGGTAGAATTTCTTAAGACAGTCCAGGTTGACTCGACGCGCCATTTCTTATCCGCCGAGGTCGGTGAGCACAGTAGCACCAGATGACACGATCTTCTTCACAATGTAGGGTCCTCTCTAGTTAGGCTTGAATTTCCCTCTAGGGTCCCAGATAGACTCTACTATTTCTTGGAGGGCGAAGTCCCCATCTCGGACACCGCAATCCTTAACTCTCTTATTGAATGATTGCGCTATACGATGATGTTACCCTTCTATATGATAGAGATCTTTCAATCTCCTTTCCTCTAAGAGGGACAGCTCGTCAAGATGGCTTTGGTACTAATATTCTTCGTTGACCTCGCTTTCAAGCATGGCATGCAGTGAGGGTATTTCTAGCTCCACGAGTAGGACTGCTTCTATGCCGTAGATTAGAGAGTAAGGGGTATCCCCAGTAGAGGTTCTAACTGTAGTGCGGTAGCCCTAGAGCGTGTAAGGGATCATGTCGGCCCAATCACGACAACTCTTGGTAATCTTGTTGATGAGGGATATAAGATTCTTATTGGCTGCTTTGACTGCATTGTTAGTTTGAGGTCGGTATGGAGAGGATTTATGTCTTTGAATATCATACTCGTTGACCACTTCCATAACCTCTGCCTCAAAATGTAGGCCATTGTTTGATATCATCTCATGTGGGACCCCATATTGGCAGATGATGTTCTTCTTGATGAATTTGGCCACTTTCTTGGCATTCAGAACTGCGTATGACTCAGCTTCGACCCATTTAGTGAAGTAGTCAATAGAGACTAGGATGAACTCATGCCCATTAGATGCCTTTGGTGTGACTTTCCCTATGATGTCGATGCTCCATGTGGAAAATGATCAGGGAGAAGTCATATTGTACAATTCTTGCGAAGGCAAATGCTGTAGGTTGGAGAACTGGTGGCATTTGAGACATCTTTGAACATAGGTTCTGCAATCCTGAACCATAGTAGTCCAGTAGTATCCCTATCGAATGATGTTTTTGGTGAGCATATGGCCATTCAAGTAGGATCCACATTCCCCGCTGTGGATTTTCTGCATTATTTCATCAATGTCAGCCCCTGCGATGCAGTGTAAATGGGTTACATCAAAGCTTCTCTTAAACAATGATTTATCACAGATAATGTACTGGGTGGCCAGTCTGCGTAGAGTTGCTCGGTATTTCTTGTCATCTCCTTGGGGATACCTATCGTGTTTGAGGAGGCGCCAAATGTCATAGTACCAGCAGTCGGCTAGTTTGGGTCCTTCCTTTGTGTAGAGCTCGATATGGTAGTAGTGGGTTGGTTTATCTTGTTTCTAGACAAGGAAGGGGGTCGTGGTTATTCCTTCAGGAATGTCAATCATGGAGGCTAAGGTGGTAAGGGCGTCAGCCTGGTTGTTCTTTTCTCGGGGTAGGTAGTGGAAGGTAATTTCTTGGAATTGGGAAGCTAGTTCTTCAAGGTGGGCATCGAAGGGTAAAAGTTTCTCATCCTTGACTTTCCATTTCCTGAGTACTTGACCGATGATGAGGGATGAATCCCCATAAACATCGAGGTATCGAATTTATTTCTTGAGGGAAACTTTGAGTCCAACTGTGCCTGCCTTGTATTCAATTATGTTGTTAGTGCAGGTAAAATCCAATTTTATGGCAATGTGAGTGTGGGATTCATCAAGGGCAATTAGGAGAATTCTAATGCCGTATCCTTTTTTGTTGGCAGCATCGTGAAAGAACATTTTCCATCGAAGATCTTCATGGGATTCGCAAAGGATATTCTCATCTGGGAATTAAGAAATCCAAACATCGGTCTCTTCCATAAGGTAGTCAGCAAAGTAGTCAGATATGTCTTTTCCTTTCATGGGTTTTTGTGTAACATAGGTGATATCAAACTCTACTATAAGCATCAACAAATGGTATATTCGGGTGATAGGGTGAGCTTCTCGAGTATGTACTTGATGGGATCCCTTCAGGATACGATCCTGATAGGGAAGGTGAGGACATAGTGCCGCAAATTTTGGGTGACCCAGATAAGAGAGATACATGCTTTTTCCAAGGTCGAGTAATTAACTTCGTAACGGACCAATTTTCGATTGACATAGTAGATGGATTTCTTTTTGTGGGTTTCTTCAAGGTATTGAGCTAGCAAATCCCCTACTGTTGTATCGGTCATGGTTAGGAATAGGAGTAAGGGAAGACCAGGCTGCAGCAGCATCAGCACCGGAGGTCGAGTTAGGTATTGCTTAATTCGGTCAAAGGCTTCTTGGAAATCTTCATTCCAGACCTTAGTTAAATCCTTTCAGAGGAGTTTGAAGATGGGTTCATAGATGGAAGTCAATCGGCTAATGAATCGACTGATGTATTGTAATTGCCTCAGGAATCCTCGGACTTCTTTCTCCGTCCGGGGAGGTGGCATCTTAAGTATGGCTTTCAGCTTGGAAGTATCTTCTTCTATCCCTTTCTCACTATTGATGTAAAAAACTAGATTTGATCTAATTAATTAATCATAGATAAATATGAGTAAAGAAATAAGACAAGAGATTTTTAAAGTGGTTCAGCCTCAAAGAAAAGGCTTACGTCCACTGTTTTGCATTATTGGGTGTCTTTCCTTGATCGCAATTAGGTTTTCTTACTTCACTTACCCTGCCATGAGGGCATTACAATGTATTTACAGCCTTTGGGATATTAATGTGAATAGATAGTGTGCCTTTACCGAATAGGAAAATACATCTGTATATGGTAAGGTGTGACTATAATATAATAAACATTGAATTTGGCTAGTAATTTGGCCTTCCCAATAAGTTTCTCGGTGCGCTGAGTAGCTCGGTACTCTGAGTAGCTTATGACTTGAACTTGTGCCATGTAGGGTAACCTGTGTCTTCATAGGATTGGTCCACATTGGAATACTAATTTTTGTATCAACACTCATTGACCATGGATCCCAAGAGTTTCCCTTTGGTAACGCCGAAGACACATTTATGTGGGTTAAGTTGCATTTGGTACTGTCGCAGTCGTTCAAAGAATTTCTGAAGAGCGAGAACATGACCTTCTATAGTCCTAAACTTGATAATCATGTAATCAACATAGACCTTGACTTCCGGGTGTATCCGATCATGCCGAATGGTTATGACAGCCCTTTGGTAGGTACCACATGCGTTCTTAAGACCAAATGGCATGACATTGTAGCAAAAGATTTGTAATAACCCGCCTTTTTGGAGATAATTAAATTCCATAATTAAGTATAATTTGGAATTTGGAGAATTTCTCAAAATAGTAATTTTGGGATTTTTGAGGATTTAAATATTTTCTAAGGGTGTTATAAATTATTTTGGGACTATATAGGTCGAAGTAATTTAATTATATGTCGTCGTGGAGTATAGTGACAAAAGAGGTAAGATTTTGAGTAGAATACCGCATTTAATTATTTTGGGTTAGAATAGTGATCTGCGGTCAAGTACCTCGGACGAAAATTTCGACTGCGCCATGAGTCTCGAAATGTCCGAGATAGTCGAAAAAGAGTGTCCGATTGTCGAAATTGAGTTCCGGGTAATTTTGGAGTTAAATAGGCTCATAATTGGGTAAACGCGACGTTTTTGGGTTTTAAAGGGGTCAAACCTTTTTATCCTCATAAAAGGAGGGAGAGGGGGAGAAAAGAGAAGAGAAAAGAGAAAGAAGAGAGTGAAGAGAGAGAGGAGGAAGAAAAGAGGAAAAAGGGGGAGATTCCGGCCAGCCTCCGCAGGATTCGGCTCGAGGTCGTCGGATTTTATCCACGAGGCAAGTGTTTACTTGCTTTATTTGTTTTTAAGCATAAATATCTCATATCATTGTTGGTATAACAAACCCAAATGATTTTGGGTTGGGTATTCGTGGATAAAACGGGTTTTGGGGAGTTAAAACAAATAAACCACTGAAAATGGTAAATTGGAGAAACTTAGGTTTTAATTGAAATTAATTGGTGATTCCGGGTTCTAGGATGTTTAGAACCCGTATTATAGGTGTATTTGTAGTTGGTTGAAGTTGTAGGCCGTTTGGTGAAGAGATGGAAGCTTGGGGGAAGCTTCCATGGCCGAAACAGCTTCTCGGAGAAGAAGCTGCCCGACTTGATCGATCTATCGATCATAGGGGATCGATTGATCGAAGCCATCGATCGATCGACGGCCATGGGTCGATCGATCGACCCCTGCTGAAAGTTGACAATTTCTCTAGAGTGATTTGTATGGGATAGATTCCATTTCATCTTGCTTTGAGGTTAATTAGGTGATAACCTAGAGGACCTTTTAGGACTTTATGGTCCATGAATTAAGGCAATTTAGGAGGGTAAAGTAAGGGTTTTTAGTATATAACCCTTAATCTATATTTTCGAGGAAAATAGAATAATTATAGAAATTGATGGATTAGGGTTCTTAAATCATATTGGGGACTTCTAAATGATTAATTGGACCAGGTATAGTCTTGGGGGTTCAAGGAAATGAAATCCTTAACTCGTTGAATTTTAAGGTTGTTCGGGTGAGATAAATCCCGAGGATATTTCTTGTCGGCATAGAGGCCTATATAATTATGCTTATAGAAAGCATAATTATATCGATTATCGTTAAAGTGTATCCTAGGAGATAATTAGGATAAACTAAGAATATAGGTATGTGTTGATTTCACTAAGAGTGAAGGGTATCATTGGAGATATCCAATAAATCCTCAGATGGGATTGAGGTAAATAGTGATTATTAAAATTAATAAATAATTGGGTTTAGTATCATGCTTATATGAATGCATGATTATGATTCCTGGAGGGAATCTTTGGGATTATCTGTCATCACTAGATGCTATAGGCCACTATGGTCGTTTATATATATTCTAGGAAGAATATATAGGATATGTATATACTGAGTGATTTAGGTATATATATATATGTTATGATGGAAATGATTT
Source organism: Sambucus nigra (assembly GCA_949130495.1). Classification (NCBI taxonomy): domain Eukaryota; kingdom Viridiplantae; phylum Streptophyta; class Magnoliopsida; order Dipsacales; family Adoxaceae; genus Sambucus; species Sambucus nigra. The sequence goes on from OX422222.1 coordinate 376,746,723, forward strand.
TGAAACTACAAAAATGAATATTTTCAAAATGGAAAGAGAAATGTTTTTCATAATTAATAAAAAAATGGATTACACACCTCTCTAAATCGCTACCATAAGGGAAGTTGCGTGCGTATGGTGAAGCCCCCTGACAAATTAATGCAGGGTGGATATAGTCCTATAGGCCATGTGAGCGTTTGTTGATATATATATTTTTCTGCGCTAGTTAGGAGATTCCGGGTGTGGTCTTGACTATCCCGCAAGCACATGGCCGCTTCCCGATGTCTTGCGATGTAGGATCCCAGGTTGTCTTATGATAGGCCCTGGAAGATGATAGCCATTTAGGGGTGCGCACAGTGGAGAAATCCGGACGGGCGGTCTTCGAACGCGTTATATTAAAGCAATTCATGATAATGGATTGGCTTTAATTACATTTCCTGGATATAGGAAGGGAAATGGGATAAAGGTTTGGCTTCGGTAACACTTCCCGGATGGAAGAAGGGATGTGGAAGCATGTGATATGATCAAATCATTTTTATGATAATGAAAATGGCTTTGAATACATTTCCTGAGTATAAAAAGGGAAATGGGATGATTTAAAAAGGTAAAGCATTTTTATGATAATAAAACTGGCTTTAAAAAAGAGATATGATTTGTTAAAGCAATTCATGATAATGAATTTTCTTTTAAATACATTTCCTGGATATGAGAAGGGAAATGGAAGGTTTTGAGATAAAAATGTTAAGTATTGTTAAATACTTTGTATATGGATTCTTATTCCGGGAGATAGATCCGAATGGTTATGGTAAAATATGTATATGTATATATAAATGGATAAATCGAGTGTCGAGGGTCTAATGGATCCCGACGATCGACCTTGCCGCATAGTAGTGTATCGGGGGGGTTCCTTGTTTGGATTTCTCTTTGCGAGACACCCCACGCACGAATATGGCATTGTGTTGAGACTGGGGAGAAGTTTAATCCTTAGTGCTCTAATATTATAAATGTTTACGGTATATATATATTCGTATATATCTTTCTGTACTGAGGGACTGGCGGATCTCGACGGTTGATCGTGCCGCGTAGTAGTGTATCGGGGGGTTCCTTGTTTGGATTTTGATTTGCGAGACACCCCACGCACGAACATGGCATAGCGTTGAGACTGGGGTGAAGTTTAGCCCTTAGTACATTGCTTAGACTATCTAGGATTGATAGTGGGTTAGTGATAGACTAGTTTAGCAGGATAGCTTGACTAGGATGTCTAGAGGGATGCGCTAGGAGTGCACTGTTAGTGGAGAGGTGAGGGGTATCTCATGGGAGTGCGATACCAATTTAAATATGAGATAAAACTATTTTTCTAAAAATAAATCATTTATGCACTTGCAAAATATTTTCAAAATTCGATCTCTGACCCGTTTATCAACTCTCCTTTCTTTCTATATATATATTATATATATAGGTGTCCAGACACAGGGACTCCTGGATGGCACTTCCTTCTAGTCAGACGTCAGCTGCAGCAGCTGTGGATGCGTGCAGGTTTTTGATAGCCGCTTCCATTCTTGTACTCTAGATAGGAGGTACTATATAAACATTCGAGACAATGGCTCAATTGCATTTAGTTATTCTTTCAGTACAACATTCGATATGGTTGTATATTTTGACCGAGTGTTCGGTTATTTTATTTCATTTCAGTTTCATTTACGCATAAACTGTGTGGATGTTTTATTTATTGTTGTTAAAAACAGTAGTAAAGTTAAAATTTTGACACCGCCTAATAGGTTATTAGTAATTAAATGGACTTTCGACAGTGATGCTAAGAATGATCCATATGAGACTCCTGTTTTAATTTGATATAGGAGTGATCGCCCGGTATTTTATTAGGCGGGGTGTCACAAGATTCCCCAAGGGGTGATAAATACAATTTTCTCTTGATGATCAGGGTGTATCTTGATCTGGTTATATTTGATAAACCCGTCAATGAATGACTTGAGAGTGTGACTGGCTGTGTTTTCCACAATCATATCGATGTTGGGTTGCAGGTAATCATCCTTCAGAGATTACTTATTCAAGTCTTGGTAGTCAACATACATGCGGACCTTTCCTCCTAATTTCAAGACATGTACGATATTTTCTATCCATGTAGGATATTCGATCATAAGAATGAAGCCCACATTCAGTTTCTTGGCTACTTCTTCTTTTACTTTGAGTGATCATTCGGTGTGGAGCTTTCGCAGCTTCTGTTTGACTCGTTTACATTCCGGGAGAGTTAGAATCTCATATTGTGCTATCTCAAGGTCAATTCTGGTCATATCATCATAGGATAGTTCAAAGACATCCACCAATTCCTTTAATAGCTCTTCGAGTTGAGTGCGCTCATGATCATTAAGGGTAGACCCTATCTTAATCTCACACATTTAACTACTAGAATCGAGATTAATAATAATAGTTTCATCTTCATTAACTTGAACGCGGTTATGTTATTTGTTATTAACCTTATTTAGATAAGTTAAGAATTGTTCATTTGCAATGGCATCATCATCAATAATTTGATTAGAATCAAGACAATAATGTAAGGCACAACAAGATACTCAAAATTTTTGTTTATTTCATTGATAGGAAAAATAACATTGAGAACCTCATCAAAGGAGGTCTCGATTAGGTAAAATTTCTCCACTTTGTATAACAGTTTTGAGGACAAAATGGAAATTTTTTAAATATTTTGAGTTTCTGGTGAATGCTTAGGTATTTGTGTCTTTTTCCTTTAATTAGCCGTCAAGAACGCAACCGTCATCATTTTTTATCTTTACTTTTCTTATTTTCTGAGGCGGCATATATAAAGGTAGAAAAATTCGATTATTTTCTACCTTTTGCCACACTATTTCCAAAGTCTTTGTCTTCTTGTTTTTCTTCTTACAAACATTCTTTCGGTCATCTACCTTAGCTGATTCCTTAATCTTCTGTAAGAATTCCATCATTTCTTCTTCTTTCTTTGCTTTCTCCATTATGGTTTACCTTATCGAGTCATTATATAAGTTTAGAGCCGATTTTGAGATTCATTCCTTGGTTGATTTGAAAGAACCTACTTGTCCTTCTGATTTATTTTCTTTCGCTAAGGGACACTGGTTTCCCTCTATTTTTGTAGAAGAATGTGGTTTTTCTTTCCCACCTAATCCCCTCTATTTGAAATGTTGCCAATATTTCGATATTGTACCTGCAAAAATAGTTCCAAATACGTGGAGGGTAGTTAATGGCGTACATAGGTTGAATCAAATACATGGAACTCATCTTGGGATTCCTGAGATTATGTTTTGTTATAAATGGGTCACTAGTGACACCACCTTTTATTTAAAAACTGGGTTTTCTAACAGAGCCTTAGTGGTCAATCTCCCTGATTCTAATAGGGATTATTTTGAACATGGGGTTGTGATGAAAAATTGGCAACACACCCCATTAAATGGAAATGACGTGTACTAATGTCCCAAATGTCCACCTTATGGCAATGGGATATGTTGTTCTTTATATTTAAACTAGGTCTGTTTTTTTTTATAAAATGTCTCACCGACTTTTGCTTTCTTCAATTTCAATTTGCTGTTGACAGTAAAGAAAACCCCTAAAAGAAAGTGATATTAATATAAAAGATTTAAAGTTTATCTGGGGTTTGCATCAATCAGTTGATGGGGACAATGTGAGAACTTCTTCCTATTTGTTGAAATATAGGAACACCACTTCCTCTTTTATTGCTCGGCCTACTGCTCCTTCTTCTTATGTGATTAATCTTAAGCAACATCTAGTATCTTCTTCATTTGTTGAAGAAGCTTCTTCTAATTTGAGTACTGCCATTGCTAATCTGATGATGAAGAAGAGGAGAATGCCTGATCACTATGCCAAGATTGTCTCTGGTGCTGATGGGGTAAAAAAGAACAAAGAAGATGTCCCAGCTAAAGGGACTAAAAAAAGGATGCTGCTCCATCTGGAGGAAATTACACTGTTAAGGAGGCCACCAACAAGCCCCCTGCTATTCAAAAAGAGGCAGCACCTTTGATTAGAGAGGTTTCACCTTTAAGAAGATTGAGGAGGGGTCGTGCTGAAAATATCATTAATGTTGCTACTCGACCTGCTGGGTTGAATTACCTTCCTTGAGTGATGGTGCTTCAGCATTCATTACTCTTGGTTTGGCCAGGAAATTGATCTGGTCTGGAAATCTTCCTGATCATAAAGCTCCTAAAACCTCTACTCCTCGGGGAAAAGTCTCTGATTTGGCAGCCCAACACCTTACATCAATAAGTGTTATCATTTTACCTTAATATTTCATTTCTTCTTTCAATTTTCTTATACTAACTTGAGTTTTCCTTTGTCCTGCAGTTTTTGGTATATTTCAATAATATCTTGGAGAAGGATGAAGTTATCAAAGTTGATTCCTCTTCCAGATGAAGCCCTTGTTGGGTTATCAAAATCTTTGGAGGACTCGCGACAAAAATATCAAGATGACAAAACTTCATGGGAGAATGAACTGAAGGAGGTTGAATTAACTAGACAAAAAGCTATGGATGCTGCCAAGGACGCTGAGGAGAAATTGAAGGTCGCCATTACCAGCAAGGAGGAAGCTGAGGGCAATTTTGAAGAGGCTGAACAGCGTAATAAAGATCTTGAATAAAAGGTGAAATCTATTAAAGATCAACTTTGGGATAATGCTTCCTCGGAAAGGACGAAGAGGAGGTCTACGGTAAAGAAATCATTTAGCTCTGACTGGGACAAAGGGTGGAGCAAAGCTCTAACTGTTGCCTCTACACAAATTGAGTATGCAAGTTTGAAATTCTTCAAGGATGGATAGGTTGCAGCGTTGAAAGAGTTGAACGTTACTGAAGACTCTGAATTATTTTAGAAACATGTCCACGACCCTCCTCTTGACATTAGAGAGGAAGAAGAAGAAGATGAAGTTGGATCTGATGAATCTTCTTTGATGATGGTAGAATGAACACCTGCTGCCACCATCCCTCAGTCTTTTTAGCAAGCCCAACAGACAACGACTCTTTTTGAACAATGTCAGCTACCTTTCGAGCAACTTCAGCAACCAAACCCTTCTTCAAAATCAACCGAGGATGTAGTGGGGGATAAGGAGAAGGTGTAAATATGTTCGGTAATTTTTTGCTTTCCTCTATTTTTTCTTTTATTTTGTACTTATGGTTGTACCTTTCATCTATTATTATCAATAAAATTGACTTATTACTGATCTGAATTTCTCCTCTACAGTTCAATATAGTTATGCTGTTGTCGATCTGTTTTTACTTTTCCTTGTTAGTTTATTACCAGGATAGAACTATTGTCAGCTCATGATACAGAGTTATTGAAGAAATGTATAGACTACTTCAAAGCTGATCATGGAGATTTTTCTGAAGCACAAATAATTAACATTCTTGGTCCTAATGCTTCTGAACGAGCAATTGAGGCTTACCAGTATTTAAAATGCTTACTTGATCGTGCAGTAGAGAATAACATAGCTTACTACGAAATAATTGAAGATCTTCAAGGTATTATTGAAGAACTTAAACTTCAACACAAGGAAGCCACTACTCTTCTTCATGAAGATTATGAGAGGAAGTACCAACGGTTGAGTGATGATCGGGGTTATGACAAGTTTATTTCTGCCCATAATAAGAGAGAGAGAGAGTGTGTGTAAAATTTGAGATTAAGGAGCATTGAAACATTGCCAAATTGTTAGAAGACGAAAATAATGATTAGAGAGAAGAATTGAGACAGCTAAAATCTTCTTCTTCCTCTGGACCTATAATCCAAGTTAATGATAAAGGTATTTCCTTTCTGGAGACTGAAAATGCTTCATTAAGAGAATAGTTGGAAATTTTAAAAAGAGTTAGACCTACATCCACTTCCCGGGGTTGAACAAGAGCTGGTTGGAGTAGTATTGAAGATATTAGAACTCAACAAGTCTTAGAAAATCAAGCTGCTCAACTGAAAGCAAAAAATCTAGCTCTGGCAGAGATATCCCAAAAGATTCAAACTCTTACAGAGAAATTATCCAATCAGAGTTCTACGTTGTAGAATAAAAAAAGTGTGCTGAAAAGACTTCATCAACATGTTGAACGATTGACTTATCAATCTCATAAGTAGCCCAGAGAGTTCTGGATGGAGGGATATAATGAAGCTTTATATCATCTTAATGCTAGATTGAAACAATCAAACAAGGAAGTGTACAAATAGGGATGACTGAATGCTTTAACTGTAATGAAAGTTGAGCAAGGAACTGAACTGTGGGATTGGTACGACCCTGGACTACTTGATCTGTTAATACCACCGTTTTAGCTAGATGTTAGTTGAACTCTAGTTATCTCCATTTCTCACTGTTTGATTTCCAACTACCTAGGTGATTATGTCCCTCATGAAGACTTTGAGATATCCTGACCTCCTCATTTGCTAAACTGACCAAGTTTAAGCAACACTAGAATTCTACAGAACTTGAACTTTATCAACTCTTCTTATGCTTTAGATGACCCTCCAGCTGGAATGGATCCTGTATCAAAATCTGAAGGAAAGAAACCAATAGAATAGGACATTTGTATTTTGTTAGTAATTATTGTTGTTAATGAAGAAAAATCATCTTCTTGTAATTTTGTTTCCTTGGAAATAAAATAATTGCATTATGTTTAATCTACCAATCTTTGTTCATAATATGAGATCAACAATATTAGTACGGTACTTTTAACAATAATAGGTTAGTTTTCAGTCATTGAGTATATATATTTGAATGGCCATTTTGCCCTTTTTGATTTGATTGCCTAGATAATGGAACTTTTGCCCCATGTGTTTGTCTAGTTATAGTGACTTACCACCCATAAGTGCCTAAGAAACGGAATGTTTATCCCATGTTCTTGCTTAGTTGTAACACTCATTTAAATAAATAATTGCCCTGGTTCCCAAGAAGTGGATATTTTACCCAACTTCTTGCCTAGTTTAGATGCCTCTTGGGTCACCTATAACCAAGTAGAACTTACCTTGCTCTATTATTTTACCAACACTGTTATGTTGATGCCGACCAACTTTTAGTTGGTGGTTATTGTTGCCGACTAACTTTTAGTTAGTGGTTGTCGACCAACTTTTAGTTGGTCATTATTAGGCATTATTAAATGTGTTTTCCAATTCAAATGATGCATGCTGATTAAAATGATGCATGTTGCTGCAAAGGTTGTTAAGTGTAGTGTGTAGTTATAGTACTCCAAAAAAAATGGGGAAGTCATCGTTTTCATTCAGAGTGAAAAAATTGAGTACATTGATTTTTACATTAATGGTAGTACTATCGCAAGTGCTCTACATTCCAAGCATTTTTGAATTCTTCACCTTCAAGAGTTTCTATTTTGTAAGGGATAAGTCGAACAACTGTTGCGATACGATAGGGCCCATGACAATTGGCCTCCAATTTATTGTGCTTTTGAATCACCTTCTTGAGATAGTAATCGCCTTCCTTAAGATCACATTTCTTTACCCTTTTATTATAGAGCATAGCAGTCCTTTATTGATAGGATTCATTTCGAATTGTTGTGTCTTCTCTAACTTCTTCGAGCATGTACAAATCCAAGCATCTTATCAAATCACTCACTGGAGAATTGAATTTGAGCACCCTATGAGTAAGTAATCCTAGTTTAGCATGTATCACTGCTTCGCTCCCAAAAGTCAACATGTAAGGGGTTTCTCCAGTTGTTGTTCGGGGATTTATTCGGTAAGCCCATAACACTGAGTGAAACTCGTTAATCCATCATTTAATCCATTATTCATCCCATTAAATAGAATTTTATTCGTCACCTCTGTTTTCCCATTACTTTGGGGATGACCTGGGGCATAATGAACTTTCTGAATGATGGACTGCAGACAGTATACTACAAACTCATCATTCTAAAATTGGGTATTATGATCCGTGATAAAGTCACGGGGTAGAACATATCTACAAATAATATTCTTCTAAATGAATTGATAGACCCTTTCATAGGTCATATTGATAAGAGGTTCAGATTCCACCCACTTTGTGAAGTAATCAACAGCTACCAAGAAATATTTGAATTATCCTCTTGTAGTTGGCAGAGTCTTAACTAAATCCATTCCCCACATAGAAAATGGCCAGGGTGAAGTAATTAGTGTTAGAAGCATCTGAGGAGTTCTTCGTATAGTAGAAAATCGTTGGCACTTGTAACATTTTTTTGTCATAAGCCATACATTCAGCGCGCATTGTTGGCCAGTAATATCCTTGCGTACCCATTCGCTATAGTAGAGTTCTTCCTACTACATGAACCCCACAATATCCTCTATGAATTTCCTATATTTAGTTCTTGACTTCTGCTGGATGAACACACCTCTGCAATCTAGCTATTAAACCTCTCTTGTACAGAACTCCATTATTCAACTCGTATCTAGAAGCCTTGTACTTCAACCTTTTGGTTGCAAGTTAGTCGGATGGTAAAATACCTCATTCAATATAGTCCCTGATGGTATCAATCCAAGATGGTCCCATATCCAAGGCGATAAAATTCATCATCACGCCTTTATCAATACTTCTTCTTGCAAGTACTTCAGTGGAGATTTTTCTTCGTAGCTCGGTGCAAGTAGTTGAGGCTAATCGAGCAAGTGCGTTCGCTCTAGCATTCTTCAGTCTAGGTATTCTAACCACCTGAACAACTGCCAAATTTGTTACAATCTACAGAGCCTTGGTTAAGTATTTTTTTCATGAACTCCCCTTTTGTTGCATAAAGACTTAGCATCTGATTCACCACTAATTGTGAATCACTGAACACCACAACTTGCTCTGCAACCTGTTGCACATGAATAACCATCAACATATAAATTCCATATAGGATTATTATCATCAAACCCTTGGTTTGACATAATCCTTTCATGGAATATCTTGTCCTTCTTTTCTTCACACTTCTTTTTCAACTCTTTTACATTACAAGAAGATTCTAGTTGATCGGTTGCAATACCTTATAGTAATTTTGTTGATGGGAGTTGATCGAGGATATTCTCTGTTGATCCTCTAACATCCTTGAGTGTCTTCGCATTATCCCCTTATTGATCGGAGACATCTGGTTAGGTAAACTCAGCAATGAAATCTTCCATTGCTTGTCCTTTGAGAGAGGATCGTGGCTTGTAGATAATGTCGAATTCCCTAAACTCCACTACCCAATACATCAACCTTCTAGACTTTTCTGGCTTATATATAGCCTGTATGAGTGGCATGTCAGTATACACCACTATTGTATGGGCTTGAAAATATGGTTTCATTCTCCTGATTTCTTCAATCAATTCCAATGGTAACTTCTCCAATTTTGGATACCTAATTTCTTCTCCCCTGAATGCCTTACTAGTATAATAAACTGGGTTTTGCACTCCGTCTTCTATTCTTATTAAGGCCGAACTAACTGCACTTTCTGAGACAACTAAGTACAAGTATATTTTTTATCCTTCTATTGGCATGGACAATAAAGGAGCTTCCCCCAAGTATCACTTCAACTCTAAGAATGCCTTTTCGAATTCTTCGTTCCACTCAAAGGTCTTTCTAAGCACGTTGAATAATGGAAGACATTTATCCGTTGCTCGGGAGATAAATCTATTGAGAGCTGCAACACGCCCCGTAAGGCTCTGCACTTCTTTCCTGGTGGTTGGAGATTGTAAATCCAGCAAGGCTTTTATCTTATGAGGGTTTGCTTCAATACCTCTTTGATTCACAATGTATCCAAGGAACATGTTTCCTGTATGCCAAAAATGCACTTGGTCGGGTTCAGCTTCATTTGGTACTTCTCTAGTTGATAAAATGTTTGGCTAAAATGAGTTATATGGTTAATAGCTTTCTTTCTTTTATTCAACATGTCGTTGACGTATACCTCTATATTTTTGCCAATCTGCTCCACAAATACCTTGTTCACCAGCCGCTGATATGTAGCACCTGCATTTTTATGACCAAAATGCATAACATTGTAACAATATGTTCCTCGGGGGGTAATGAAAGAAGTATTTTCCCTATCTTCTAGCTTCATTTTAATTTGATTGTATCCAGAATAGGTAATCATGAATCTTAGTAGCTCATGTCTTGAAGTTCCATCCACTAGTTGATCTATTATGGGCAGAGGAAAATGATCTTTCGGGAAAGCTTTATTCAGATCTGTGAATTCCACACATATGCTCCAATTATTGTTCTTTTTCTTGACCATCATAACATTATCCAACCAATCTGGATATTTCACGTCATCGATGAAAGAAGCTTTTTATAACTTTTCAACTTCTTCTTAAATAGTGTGATTCTTATTCGAACTAAAAACTCTTCTCCTTTGCTTCATTGGTTTGATCTCCTTATTAGCATTAAGCTCGTGGCATAAGAAATTTGGGTCTATCCCTGGCATATGCTCGTGAATCTATGCAAATACCTATTTTCTTTGCTTTAAAAATTCCACCATCTCTTGCTTCAGTACTAGATCAAGTGAAGAATCGATTTGAGTTGTTCTTTCTGGTTATTCATCATCCACAATAATAATTGATGTTGCCTACATAACTTGGCCTTTAACGAGTTCCGTTTCATCTCTTGGGTCTAAGGTTTGAATCTCAGACTCATCAGATTCATCCACTTGATAAGTTGTTGTTTTCTTTCTAGCACCCTCCCATTACTCTTGCTCGGCCGATGACCAGTAGCATTACCAAGCTACTTTTTGATCTCCTTTTACAATTCCAATCCCAAAGTTGGTCAGGAACTTTAAACACCAATGTACAGTGGATGGAACTGTTTTAAACTTTTTCAGGCCTACTCTTCTCATGATTATATTGTAGGCTGAATGGACATCCTTATCCATTACGAAGAAATGCACCTTCTCTGTTCTGCTAGCTGTCCAGGTACCAATCAACATGTCTAACTTGATCCTTCCGAGTGGAAAAAAAATTTCTCTAGAAAACCTAATGAGGGACCTATGATACGACTTCAACTGACCAAGTTTCAAATTCAAACTATCGAAATAGGGGTAAAATATGATGTCTGTTGAGCTACCAGTATCCACCAGAATTGTGGAAATTATTACATCCTTCATTCTCATTTTGATCACCAGAGGATCATCATGAGGATACAAGACTTCTTCCAAATCATTTTTAGAAAAACCAATGACCAACTTATCTTTGTTAACCTTCACAAAGCGATCTTCCTCAGCCAGATTTATTCGTTGTATATAGGAACAAGCTTGATCCTCATTGAGGTAAGGTTTCCTTTCAGCAGTATGATCACCCCCTTCGGAGTCTCCACCTATAATTATGTAGCAATCAAATGAATCGAAACGAATCGAAAATACCTCATGCTCAGGTTGTCTTGACCTTTTGGGGAGATCAGGATCATCTTCAGGGTCATCTTCATGGTCCCTTTTCTTATCTTCTATTGGTCGGTAAGGAGATTTGGACCTCTGCCAAGCTCTGTTGTTTGTCCTTCCACTATTCTGACGATCAACAAACTTATTCATCTTTCCTCGTCTAATGAGTGCCTCTATCTCATTTTGGAGAGCTACACACTGCTTGGTCGTATGGTCGTGATCTATATGAAATTCAGAATACTTGGATTTATCCCTCCTTTCAAGCGTTGGCCTTAGTTTTTTTGGCCAATTCAATTCCTCGTTGTTCTTAATTTCCTCCAGAACGTGGTTTATATCCACTTTTCAGGGATTATAATTTGTATACTTCTTAAGTGATCTAACGATTCTTTACCTTTTGACTGCGTGCTCCCACCGTTATTCTTGTGATATTTCTTCTCCGACATTCCTTCAACTTTAGCCTCCACCTTGGCATCAACATTCTTCTTCACATCCATAGCCTCCTCGACATTTATAATTTTGGATAGTTTTTCCAACAATTTAGCCATGGATTTGGGGGGATCCTTCGCCAAGGTGTAATACAGCTTGTCGAGCAAAATACCACTCATGAGAGCTGTGATGGTTGTCTTCTCCTCATAGACTATGACCTCCAGTTTCTCATTGTTAAAACGAGTGATGTAATCTTTGGTACTTTCGCCTGCTTTCTTCCTAACACTCAACAAATGTGCTACCCTTTTAACTGGCTTTTCACCAAAATAGAAATTTCCCATAAAGAGCTATGTCAGTTGGTGGAGGTAGCAATCTGCCCCTGAGGAAGGCTGTTGTACCATATATAATCAGATTTGATAATGGTTCCTGAGAACTCCCTACACCTCATTTCATCTGGGACTACATAAATATCCATTGTAGCTTGGTATTGCTCTATGTGAAGAACACGATCGGTTTTTCCATCATACTTTGGTGTGACCATAGGGGCCTTAAACTTTGTTGGTGTAGGAAAATCCACAATCGCTTGGACGAATGGAGAACCTTCAATAAATATTCATTAGAGAGGGTTCTTAGCCTTGTCTATCTCTCCTAACCTGTCTTCCAACCTCTGAATAGATCCTTTCCATGCATTATTTCTAGCCCCTGATTAATTTATGTTTGCCCGAGAAACAGATCATACAGAATTACCTTCTTGGGATCTTTCTTTACAAGCTACAGGTCTTAGGTTTGGATGTGATTGGGCTGAGCCTTCCCTAAAATCATTTGGTTGTGGAGAATTTCTTGACGTAAATCAAGGAGGATTTATGTTCTCCCAGGAGCCCAAACGGTCGAAAAGAGAGGCTCTGCTCAACCTTTCCAGAGCACTTGGTCTCTCTAGAGTTAGATTGATGTTTTCGTGAGAATATAAAATTCTTATAGGAGAAGTCAAATCGGGGTGATAGGATAGATCCCTTGAATTTCGAGAATAATGAAATTTAGTATGTTTGGATCGTGACATAGGTCATGGCTGTCACAAAGATGGTGGATGCATGCTTCTTTAGACTCATCGTTGGCCTCTCTGGGCAGATGCTACATTTTGAACAGTCTGAATGAACTGGCGCATAGTTTCTTATATAAATTTTTATCCCCTGTCTAAGCTTATTCATGTTATATCAGGTGCATTTGGAGGGGCAGAAGGGTTATGAGGATTCCCTTCATTATTCTTATTACTAGATTCTAGGATATCAGTTATTTATGATGATTTTTTTAGTGAAAAATGCTATGTATAGTCATTCCCATAGACGGCGCCAATCTGTTGATGTAAAAAACTAGATTTGATCTAATTAATTAATCACAAATAAATATGAGTAAAGTAGTAAGATGAGAGATTTTTAAAGTGGTTTAGCCTTAACGAAAAGGCTTACGTTCACTATTTTGTATAACTGGCTGTCTTGTCGTGATTATAATTAGGTTTGCTGACTTCGCTTACCCTGCTATGAGGGCATTACAATGTATTTATAGCCCTTAGGCTGTCAATGTAAATAGATAGTGTGCCTTTATCGAATAGGCAAATACATCTGTATATGGTAAGGTGTAACTATAATACAATAAATATTGAATATGTTTGTTCGTTTGGCCTTCCCAATAAGTTGCTCGGTACACTGAGTAGCTCGGTACTCTGAGTAGCTTGTGACTTGAACGTGTTCCATGTAGGATGATACATGTCTTTATAGGATTGGTCCACGTTAGCTGACTAACTTTTGTATCAACACTCATTAACCATGAATCCCAAGAGTTTCCCTTTAGTAGCACCGAAGACTCATTTATGTTGGTTAAGTCGCATTTGGTATCGTCGTAGTTGTTCAAAGAATTTTCGGAGAACGGGAACATGACCTTCTCTAGTCTTAAACTTGATAATCATGTCATCAACATAGACCTCGACTTCCTGGAGTATCATATCATGCAGAATGGTTGTGGCAGCCCTTTGGTAGGTAGCCCCTGCATTCTTAAGACCAAATGGCATGACATTGTAGCAATATATTCCCCAAGGGGTGATGAATGCGATTTTCTCTTGATGATAAGGGTGCATCTTGATCTGGTTATATCTGGTAAACCCTTCAATGAATTACTTGAGAGCGTGACTGGTAGTGTTTTCCACAATCATATCGATGTTGGGTAGCGAGTAATTATCCTTCGTAGATGCCTTATTCAAGTCTAGATAGTCGACACATATGCGGACCGTTCCTCCTGATTTTGGCACAGGTACGATATTGGCTAGCCATCCCACATTCAGCTGCTTGACTACCTCTTCTTTTACTTTGAGTGACCATTCGGTGTGAAGCTTTCACAACTTCTGTTTCACTAGTTTACATTTCAGGAGAGTTGGAATCTCATGTTGTGCTATCTCAAGGTCAATGTCGGGAATATCATCGTAGGACCATACAAAGACATCCATGAATTCCTTCAGTAACTCTTCGAGTTGCATGCACTCGTGCTCATTAAGGGTTTCCCCTACCCTAATCTCACATATTTGGCTACTAGAATTGAGATTAATAATAACAGTTTCATCTTCATTAACTTGAACGTGGTTATGTTGTTTGTTATCAACCTTGTTTAGATTAGTTGAAAATTGTTAATTTGCAATGGCATTATCATCAATAGTTTGATTAGAATCAAGACAATTAATGTAAGGCACAATAAGATACTCAAAATCTTCGTTTATTTCATTGATAGGAAAAATAACATTGAGAACCTCATCAAAGGAGGTATTGATTATATCAGAGTGAGAGGAAACAACTACAGGGGAAAGGGGATAAACATCAGGGTTAGGTTGAATATCAGTAGGTGGCACAGTTGCAGCCTGCTAGTTAAAAAGAGGTGCATCAGCATATTTGATGAGATAGGATGGATTGGATGATGTAGTAACTAAGTGGATCATGCAGAGTGCCAGCCCCAGTATCTGCAAGTTGAAAGAGTCGTTGTCCTCATAATCCTTGATATCAGTTATGGTATCTTTAGTGAGTGGTTGTACATAGTGTTGGGAACTCTCAGACCTCGGGTAGTTGTCTTGGAAAAATATCTCCATTCCTGGTTTTATCCTCTTGTCTATAAGGTCATACCAAGGCTCATGGAAGCCGCAGAAGGGTAATTCTTCACCCTCTTTAATGAATCTTCCATTTAAGGAATCTCCCGATATAGTTCTAGTTCATTCTAACTTTATCTTCAGTCGAGGCTGACGAATAAAGTTTAGTTCTTCTTCTGATGGTTGATAGCCAAGCCACGGGGAGGAAATGCCTCCTTCAACATAATAGGTTCATTTATCCTTTGTTGTCTTTACCCTAGCCCCAGTCCGGGCATGAAGTTCATATTCTTGAACATTTGGATTACATTGACATTTTTATGAGGATCATATTCTAGAAAAACCCCGTCTTTGAAGTCGTCCCCTACTAGGAGTAGGACTAGTTCGGCCTGGAAGCCTGATAACAATATATCGTTCACCCTGTGTTGTATCTTGAGTATTGAATTACTGGTGCTACCATTCTTGGTGTTGTCACTATCTCCCAAGATGGTGAAAACTTTCCCATTGGCAGAGAATTTCAATTTTTGGTGAAGGGAAGATGACACCCCTTTGATGTTGTGGATCCACAGTCGTCTGAGCAGCAGATTGAAATAGGCTTCTATGTCGATGAGTTGTAACTTAATAACAGGATTTATAGGGCTAGCCCCTATTGAAAGCTTGATAGATCCCATTACTTCTCGACAGGTGTTCTCATAGGCACATACGACAGCTGAGGTTGGAGCAAGGTTGCTCACTTTCAATCCCAGATAATTGAGGGTCCTTAACGGGAAAAAATTTAGAGTTGATCTATTATTGAAAAGTGAGAGGGGGACAGTTTTCCCCATAACTTCAACGGAGATATTGAGAGCATGATTGTGGTTGGGACCATTCTTTGGGATTTCCTCTTCAAAAAATGAGAGCATTCGAGTAGAGGTCAAGGATCCAACTAGGTTCACTACTTCTTCTGGTGTGGTTGAGGGAGGAACTGTGGGTCATGTGGGTAGCTTGATTAGGTAATTTCGGTACAGTTGGGAAGACATGAAAAGTCTCCATAGAGTGATGTTATCTTGATTTTATTTAGTTGATCAAGAACCTTACTTTCTTCAAGGGTCATTTCTGGCATAGGGAGATTCTCAACACTCTTCCCTTTATCGGTTGCTGATGGTTGTAAGTTTGAGTTGTAGTAATGTCTCCCCGACCTGGTCATGTGGATCAAGAAAGAGTGGAAAAATAGAAACCCCATTTCCTCATCAATATCAGGTTGCTCAGCTACCTAGTTTATCTCTCCTAGTAGCTTCTCAAATGATATCACTCCGCATAGGTTGGCTATCAGACTAGTCTTTCTTGAATCTGGTTCTTCATCTGAGTCTTCAACATCGTACCCTCATCTGGTGGAAATGATATTTTATTTCCATGCAAAGTCAATACACTCTACAACTTATATGGCTTCCTCGTATAACTCTTCCCATTTAGCAAGAAAATGCAAAACTGAAAGGACCAGGTGTCCTTGTAATTTCAAAGCATCTAGTAGCTCGGATATACTACAAATATCACCAGTGTGTTGAAATAAATCATCCATGATCTAGACTAGGTCGTTTAGAATGAACTCGATGGCTGACACTACCCAGTTATCTGAATCTCGAGCCCATTTTTGAGCTTCTAAGAACATTCCACTGAATTTTTGACAGTCGATATTCATCTGGTAGGGAGATTTCATCCCGAACTCTAGGAGTTGGTTCATCACTTCTGACAATTCCATATCTTTACCCCCATAATGGGTATGGACAGCGATGCAGGATCTGGTGAGGAGTGATAAGGTTTTATCGGTAAAGCTGGTAGGGTGTAAGAGGAAATATGGGTATGTTTAGATAGGTTTAGGAGAGTATATGGGCATGATTGGTGATTTACTTGGCATGATTTGGGTATATGGGTCAAGTTCTGAGTCTTCTTCTAGGAAGATGGTGTTTGTATGATTTGAGACTGGATTATGGGTAGTGTTTGGTTTAGGATTAGCTGGTGGGGCGATGATACCCCGATCAATCAGGCTATGGATTATGTTTCGAAGATGGGAACATTGGTCGGTGGTATGGCCAGCAGTTTGGTGATATTCACAATGGGCATCAGGTTTGAAGTTTTTTGAAAGTGTATTTGGTAAAGGACGAGGGTCCAAGGGTTTGATCAGGTTTCGGTTCAAGAGAGCCTAGTAGACTTTGGAGAGAGGAGCGTGAAGCTCAGCATATTCCTTTCAAATTGGGTTTTGACGACTTTCGGGTGCCCACGAAGTGACAGGATGAGAGATGTTATTGATAGTAAAAACTGCGATACTAGCAGACATTTAAAACTTTCTATTTAAAACTGTCCAAAGATTTTCTTCATTTTAACTTCTTTCTTGACAAGACCTTTTTTTATTTATATTCCTACTTTTCGGAGGGCTCGAAAATGAGGGTAATACTGTCCTCCCATGGTTGCTCGGACATGAGGTAGGAAGTTATTATTCATAATGCTAACTTGTTCTTCTTCAAAAGGCCGATTGGTCATGGTAGCTTATTTTTCTCTCCATCTTGCTATGAAGTTACTGACTGATTCCCCATGCATCTGTTTAAGTAGCTCTAAGTCACGGCGGGTAACCTTTAGCTCCTCGTTGAACTTGTATTGTGATATGAATTCATGAGCAACATCTTCCCAATTGCGTATTATCGATTCTTCAAGGGATAAGAACCAACAGAGGGATCTATCTTTCAAGGTCTATTGTAACATTTGAGCCATTATATATTCGAAATCCCCTAGGAGAGTCATGGATCGGTGATATCTACGTAGATGTACGATCGGGGGTCCACTGCCTCCAAACTTCTTGATATTGGGCATCTTGAATTTTTCTGGTAATCTGGCTTTAGGATAAGTAGACATGTGGGTGTAATCCAAGTAGTTCCCAGAGATTCTGACTTTGTAAAATTTCTTGGTCAACATCTTGAGGTCTTCCTTGACCTTGTTCAGTTCTTCCTCTTTCAGATCAATATTTATGGGTAATTTAGCCCCTGTTTGAGCAAGGTTTGGCATGGGAAGCTGGGCTGGTGGTGGCCCATTAGCAGGGGAGCACGTGGGGCATGATGGTATTCTTTAGGAACCCAGATAGGCTCGGGTGCAGGAGGACCCATGGTATGAGGGAAAATGACCTCAGGATCGGGGACAGGGACCCGATATCTTTACATCTCATGGACCTCAGTTTGAAGGTTGTCAATTTTGGCAGTGAGGTGAACCAGGACCATCAACAAATTCGGCTGTACATTCGGCACTTTATCTATATTCTCCATGAAAGGTGGGTGTGTCTCGGACTCGAAGGAAGTAAAGGTACTGACGAAACTTAGGGGTGGTTCGACTGAAGATCGAAGCCAATAGGGAGCCAGGCCAAGGGTATGTGATCGATCTGAGAAGTAGAAAAGTTGGGATTTATTTTTGAAAAGGAAAAAAAGGAAATTCATTATTTTTGAAAAAAAAGGAGGAATTTTTTTTTGACATTTTTGGAAAAGATGAGAACGAAAATGTTTTTGGTATTTTTGATATAAGAGGGGAAATATTTTTGGATGCTTTTTGGGAAAAAGAGAGAGGAAGAGACTAGGGATGGGTCTCAGGATGATTATTATGTTTATTTGGTTCTCACTTACATTAAGTTCTCCTAAATGCAAAATGAAATGCCAGACGGCATCCGAGCGTGGAAAAATTGGGTTTGCAACATATGTAATGCTATGGTTAGACTTGTAACTAGGCTCACGAGCATGGTCCTATTTTAAAATTGCATGAAAATTTGGGCAGGAGGCTGACCCAAAATTCGGCAGAGTTTCGGGTCGAAACCGGCAATCTAACATGTGTGTCCTAGGATTGACACCTATATTCGGGTATGCATTTTAGTTGGGTGAATTGGAACCCCCCCCCCCCCCCCCTTCAGCGTGACTTCCACGATATACGTCTTGCTATTGAGGGTAATCGGTACTTGTGGACGAGCCATTTGATATACCTGAGTGTACGTGAATTGCCTCATTATATACCTCGTGGGGACGGTACGAGTGAGAGCGAATTTAATATACTCGACATACGTGAATGAGTTCCCTGAGATATACCTCCCGCCATGACTTCGACCAAGCGGTACGATGCGGGGTAACCGTTCAATATACATCGAAGGTGCTTGGAGAATGGAAGGTGAGAGTCATATCGCTTAGGCTAACTGTGCCCTGGTGGACTAGCGCCCATCACAAAGTGACTATCCAGTTACGGGACAAAATTTGGTAAACAATAATGCTCTTTGCTGATTTCATGTGAATCATGCAAGATTCTCTTATTAGTATCTTACAAGTACAAGTAGTATACTAAGCATGGATAAGTGGTGTGTAATTATCTACAAGTGGAAGTGGAGGTGTGTGTTGTTGACACCTAAATAGAGTCTAGCCCTCTTAAAAATAATCCCCAGAAGAGTCGCTACTGTGGCCATCCCGGTCGGCGCGACGTTCGTTTCGGAGGGGGAAGGAAGAAGGATACCCCCCGAGAAAGAACTGCATCACGGTCTTTCACCCTTCTCTTCGTAAAGGGGTCTTCGGTTGTCGTCGGTGTGGGGTAAATGTAAGGAGATAGAGCCGCCAGCCTATTTTTCTCAAAACATGCAAAAGAATATGTTGCCACTTCGAGAGAGCGGCAAGGAAAAACTGATGCATGAGAAACCAATAGATCGAAGGTCCGGGGGATAAGTTGCGAAATGGGAAGGTGTTAGGCACCCATCCCACCCTTTCGATCTCTCATGGGAAAATGTTAATATTTTCCTTTATCCCTGTGAAGTGTGTGCATGTGTTTATATAATGGAGATTGGAACCGTGAGACCCATACCATGGACAAGATAGGCTGAGGTCATCCATAGGAATATTCTCAAAATTATATTAAACGTAGAAGATATGATATAAGCGTTCATCGTGATATTAATCGTTATTGGGAAACAATAATATATGTGAGATGAGACGCGAACAATCATATTATGCACACACACACACACACACACACACACACATATATATATATATATATATATATATATATATATAATGAGGGATTTTGAGAAATTTGGAAAATGAAAGAAATTGAAAATTTGAAAAGTTGGACTCGAGTCTTGGATTTTAATCCGAGAAGCCTACATAGCCTATAAATACATCAAAGTCCATGTAGTTCGAATATAGAATAGGGTGGAGTTTATCCCATATTTTCGAACGAAATTTTATTAGGTGTGTGCGTGTATAAAAGGTGTTTTTAGTTTTGAAAAACTATAATGGATAATTCCATTCGGAATTTACTGGTGTAACCCTCTTTGATTTGTTTTTGGGTTTTGTATGAAAAATAAAGTATGTGCAATATAATAATAAAAGCGTAGATGTTAATGTGAATGAACTAGAATGAAAATAGATTACGAATCTAAAGTAGTTTATGCGAAAAATAAGAGATTTAAAAGAGAGGGAGAAGGAATTGGACCCTCTTTGGAGCTTGAGGTTGAATATTGGATGAACTCCTTTGAATGTTGATGGATGTTGATGAGAGAGAAGGATATTTTCCAAATTGGGTGTGGAAAGGAGGGGTATTTAGGCATAAATGGGATTTCTCATATGGAACTTCGTTGACTTCGAGAGAATGTTGCTGAGATCACTGATGGTGGATTTTGTTGTGTGTCTTGGGAATGAGGTCATGGCCCTTATTTATAGGGAAAAAGGTGGGTGATGATAGGACTACCCTAGTGGGTGCCTATCGGCAGGTCACCCTTGATACTGTGCCAATACGTACGGTTCAGGACCTACAAATTGGCAGTCATGTGCGGACTTTTTTAGAAAAACAATTGTAGAGCACAAACCGTTGATTCGAATTGCACATGGGTCATACCGTTAGAAAGTTATATCAGAGGAATTATAAAGTACTTTGGACCTCTTGCGGGTTCAGGTGTTGACTTTGGGTCAAATGTGGCTCGAAAGCGCACGTCGGTCCTTTGGACGGGAGATCGTCAGACGCAAACAGATCGTACGTCCTCATGGTAAGTCAGAATCACACACGGGGCTAACCGTTGGATAGGTTAGGAGATTTATTTCGATATTCCAAAGAGTTTCTCTAGGTTCGTAAAGTTGACATTACTCAATCGGGGCATGAAAGTTCTCGGTGACCTCTCGGAGTAAAACGAATCATTCATCCGCACCGTGGGTCTGAATCGCGCATGGGGTGGATAGTTATAAAGGTTATTCAGTTCCCTTAATATATTCATTCAGTATCATAATAGATAAAGAGTTGACTTTGGTCAAACGGAGTCTGGGAGTGCCCGGTGGCCTCCGGATCAATTTTCGGGGAAAATTGATTGTTCGTCTGAATGGTTATGCTGATTTATGCATGGGGTGGTCTATTGAAAAGGGGTTTCAGTTCCCTTTGAAGATTCAAAGAGATTTCACTCTGACGATGGAGTTGATTGGGGTCAATTTGGGGCCCAGGGTGCCCGATGGTCTCTAAATCAATTTTCAATAGTAAAATTGTTCGTTCGTCTGAACCGTTATGCAGATTCGCGCACGGGGTGGACCGTTGGAAAGGGTATTGGGAGCCCTTCAAATAAGCAAAGAGATTTCCTCTGATGAAAGAGTTTACTGGAGTCAAATGGGTCCTGACGGTGCCCAATGGTCTCTAGATCGATACTTGGAGTGCGACCTAGGTTTGTGGTGGAAAGGGAAAGCTCTAGGAGTCTAAGGAGAGGCTTAGGAGGTCCTAGAATGTGGTGTCTACAATATTATATTTGTGTGTAGACATACCGGTGGACTTTCCTATAGGTTCTAGGGTTCGTACATTCGGGCCACTCACCACACGTCGGCATAGATAGGCGTGACGATGTGTAGGCACATAGGTACTATGTAGAGGCTCCACCCACTAGAGGTAGGTGTGGCGCTGACTATTCCTGTATCATCGTTGGGTATGGGCCATATAAAGGTATCCTGCAAATGAACTGGCCCCAACTTATATGTGTTTTGTGGTGTCTAGTTAGGATGTCAGGATTCCTTCGGACTGTCCGATTTGGATGTTATTCCTTAGGACTTGCCGATAGAGCAGGAATATGACACCAACGGTAGAGGCAATTGTGTGTCACATATATGGAAGGACATATATTATTAATTACCCGAATATTGTTGAAATAAATTTAATTGTCTAAGGATATATGCACTCACTAATATTTCATCCTATAATGTATTATAGATGTTTATGCTTTATACTTAATAAAGGGGGAGACTAGAATTAATGTAAGTTGCTAAATTTTAATAATGTAGGGATTTCATATAATTAAATCAATTGGAAAATGATTTCCTCTAAAATTTATATGGTGTCACAAATTTATTATTTGGGATGTTTTGGGGTGAAAATGATATTTCATTTAGATGAGGGGCGAGGTGTCATATGCATGTGAGTGTCAAAAAGGGGGAATACTTATTATGCATCGACTATATAATTATATTCATATTTTATTCAAGTTAATTCTTGCACACATCGGGGTCTAACCCAAATTTAAATGCCCCTCAGGTGCTCTTATATAGGGATAGTTGGATTGTGCTGTGGCAGTACCGCGATCTCGTTTACTCTCCAGATTCAGATTCATTCTCTTTTTAGCATTGGTACTTTCAGATTCAGATTCGTTTACTCTCCAGATCTCGTTTACTCTCTCGATCTCTATCTATCTGGATATTAAAGTCTACATGGCCATTGAAATTAAAAATTGAATTTTTTGACATATTGCTCATTTTCTTATCTATTCTCTTCTGAACCGTTTATTCTGAAAATATATATTGTCACTTACTTTATATTTATTACTGCAAACTTCTATCTCTCTCTATATATTCCTTATGTTCTAAATTGAATCGGTATCAATTTTTTCAAAAACCCTGAAATGTCTGGAGATTAAATCTCACTCGGCTTTTAGCTGATGCTGTATAAATAACCAATTCTCATTAAATATTTAGGCTCGTGGATGGAACGTAAAAGGACTATGTTGAAGATTCAGCTTTTAGATCTCTTTTTGTTATTTAAATAAATGGTCGGTTTTATCATATAGAGCATGTTTGGCTCTCTTGTAATAAGTGTTAAATTTTGTCTTAAGTTGTAACTTGTTATTACTTTTAATATAAATGAAGTTTCCTGTAGAAATCTCTAATGACGTAATTCCTTCACTTTCAGTTTTTTACAATTCATAACCATGTGATTGTATTTTCATTGCATTTATTTAAGGAAATAATTTAATCAAGAATATTTGTTGCCTTGGTGGCATGTCAAGACACTCGTTCCCTACTAATTTTGGGTCAGGGTCGTGACAGAGATGGTATTAGAGCATAGGTTATGAACCCGTAGATTACTAAACATAAGTTTTGAACGTTATAGATTGTAAGTTCCCATACATAGGATATGGGATTAAATATCTGACTTATGTGATAATCCTCCATATGGCTTACAGTCTATATATAATTGTTTACTAATTTGCAATCTTAAAATAGTATAATACATCTTATGTTTGGCCATGATGGTAAAAAATGACCAAGACAAGATCAACTACGAGAACTAGTGGTTTAAGTATGGAAGGACTAGAAGGTGAATATAAGGTGATTGAGATTCTAGCAAAGATTGTGGAGCATCAGGTGAATAATTGAGCACCAAGGAATCTTGAACTAACTAGCTTTACTATTGAACAGTTCAAGAAGTTGAATCCCCCTTCTTTTAAGGTACTCGTAACCCCACTGAAGCATAAAGTTGGGTGATGCGGATGGAAAAGATGTTGGATGTTCTTAAGTGTACAGATGAACAAAGGGTTTGATTTGCAATGTTTATGTTAGAAGGCGAAGCCGCACATTGGTGGAGAATGACCAAGAAAATACATGAGGAGAGGAATACTTACACAAGTTGGAATGACTTCTGAGTGATCTTCTATGAGAAATATTTCCCTGAAACGGTGAAACATGAAATAGAAGCTAAGTTGATGAGTTTAGTTCAAGGGAATATGACGGTTAGTCAATACGACGCAAAGTTTACTGATTTATCCTTGTATGCACGACATGTTATGATAACTGACGTTTTAAAAGCCAATAAATTTGAACGTGGGTTAAGGTTGGATATTCATAGTAGAATTTTCATCCTAAAGTTGACATTATATAGTGACGTCGTGGCTAGGGATACGATAGCTAAGAGGGATGACGAGGAGTACAGTCGAATTAGAGATGGTAAGAGGAAGTTTGGGGAACAAATAGGGAAGAACCTAAATAATAGAAATAATTTTAGGAGTACATCCAATGTTGGGGGAGCTAGGGATAACAAACAGTTTAGTAAAAAGATATGTCAGCGATGTGGGAAGATGCTTAGAGGACGACCTTCTTACAAGGATACGGGATCTTTTTTTAGATGTTGACAGAAAGGACATTAGATAAAAGAATGTCCAACCCCAGTAAGGGTTCCGATACATCCTTTAGGAGAAAATAAAGGCAGACATGGTAGAGTTTTTGTACTTTCTGATACCCAAACTTCTAACACAGTAGTGTCAGGTACACTTTCTAAATGTGTCCAACATCTTCAAGTTTTAATAGATCTTGGTTCTACCCATTCATTTGTGTATGTGCATTTTGTTAACCTCCATCCTAATATGCCCGAACCCTTGAATCATAGCATGCACATTTTTACTCCTTCAGGTGAGTCATTGACCGGAGCATTAGTATATAAGTATTGCCCACTATAGATGTTAGTAGTCATAATCTATTCACCAATTTGATAGTTTTAGACATAATATACTTTGAAGTCATTTTGGGTATGGATTGGTTAGCATTGTATCATGAAAAGGAAGCTTATTTTTATAAGATAATTACTTTCCAAATCCCTAACCAACCAGAATTCAATTTTGAAGGAATTGGCATCTTATATCCCTTGTGTATTATCTCGGCAATGCAAGCTTGTAGTTTTCTTAAGAAGGGATGTCAAGGAATCCTTGTAAGTGTTATTGATTTGCAAACAAAAGAGCCTACTTTAGAAGATATTCCTATAGCTAAACAATTTCCAGATGATTTACCAAGTCTTCCTCTTAGTAGAGAAACAGAGTTTACGATTGAATTTATACCTAGAACTATACCAAATATCGAAACCACCTTATCGTATGGCACTTTTAGAATGAAGGAAATTAAAAGTTCAATTACAAGATCTTTTAGACAAGGGTTTTATTAGACCAAGTGTATCCCCATGGGGTGCTCCGGTGTTATTTGTTAAAAAAATGATGGGACGATGATGTTATGTATAGATTATCGTGAACTAAATAAGGTGACCATTAAGCACAAATACCCCTTACCTCATATAGATGATTTGTTTGACCAACTTTAAGATGCGCAAGTATTTTTAAAGATTGACCTTAGGTCAGGCTATCACCAATTGAAGATTAAGGAAGGTGATATTTTGAAATTATCTTTTCATACTAGATATGGTCACTATGAATTTCTTATGATGCCATTTAGACTAACTAATGCACCAACCGCTTTTATGGATATGATGAATAGAGTGTTTATAAAGTATTTGGATCAGTGTGTGGTTATTTTCATTGATGACATCCTTATTTATTCCAAAAGTATTGAAGAACATGAAAGCATTTAGAGACAATATTACAAATTCTTAGGAATGAGAAACTATATGCGAAATTAAAGAAGTGTGAATTTTGGTTGCCTAGCGTCTATTTTCTAGGACATGTCATTTCTAAGAAGGGAGTGTTAGTTAACCCTCAAAAGATCAAGGCTATACTAGATTGGCCTAAACCAACTAATGTGACAAAAATTCGTAGTTTTCTTGGATTAGCTAGTTATTATTGAAGATTTGTTAAAAGATTTTCTAGTATTGCCAAACCTCTATTTAGGTTAACCCAAAAGAAGGTGAAATATGAATGGTAAGTTGAGAATAGTTTTCAAGAGCTTACGAATCGATTAGTAACTGCCCAAATTTTGACTATTCCTTTCGGGACATGGGGATTTGTGATTTATAGTAATCCTTCTAAAAATGGTTTGGGATGGGTGGTAATGAAAAATGGAAAAGTAGCAGCTTGTTCCTCGAGACAGTTAAAACAACATGAGCAAAATTATCCAACCCATGACCTAGAATTAGCAGCTATAATTTTTTCTCTTAAGATTAGAATACATTATTTGTATGGGGAGACTTTTGAGATTTATACCGATCATAAGAGTTTTAAATATATTTTTACCCTAAAAGAACTGAACATGAGATAAAGGAGGTTGTTAGATTTAATGAAGAATTATGATTTGAATATTCATTATCACCTGGGGAAAGATAATATAATAGATGATGCCTTAAGTAGGAAGTCTACACTAAATTTAGCAGTTTTATTATAAGCCAGGAATCTCTGTTAAAGGATTTAAAAAGTATGTAAATAAATGTACGTATTTATAGCAAAGGAGGAATAATCGCTAACTTACCAGTACAACCCATGTTGATGGAAATGATCAAAATTGCACAATTAAATAACCCACAACTGAAGAATATTAGAGAAGAAATTATTGAAGGGAAGAGGATTAAATTTAGGATATGAGATGATATATTGAGGTTAGGAAATAGAGTGTGTGCGACATGTGATGCCCAACTAAAGAGGCAAATTTTAGAGTAAATTCATTACTCAAGATTCACAATTCATCCCGGATGTACAAAGATGTATAGGGATCTTTGAAAAGTATTTTGGTGGAATAACATGAAAAGGGAGATAGCCAAATTTGCATCTCATTGTTTGGTTTGTTAACAAGTAAAAGCTGAACATCATAAACCATCAGGATTGCTACAAGCCCTACCTATCCTTGAGTGGAAATGGGAACATATTACTATGTATTTTGTGACAGGTTTACCGAGGAGTTCAAATGGTAATGATTCCTTTTGGGTAGTTATTGATAGGTTAACTAAATATGCTCATTTTCTTGCCATTATGATTACCCATTCATTAGAAAAGTTAGCTAAGTTGTACGTACGGGAAATTATTAGGGTTCATGGAACCCCAGTTTCAATTATATTCGATGGTGACCTAAAATTTATGTCTCGCTTTTGGAAAATCCCACAAGCAGCCATGGGAACACAATTAAAATTCAGCACCGTTTTTCATCCTCAAATAGATGGACAATCTAAGAGAACCATTCAAACCTTAGAGGATATGCTTAGGGCATGTGTACTTGATCTGAAGGGGAACTCAGATGATCATTTATCGTTAGTAGAATTTGCATATAATAATAGTTATCAAGCAAATATTCAAATGGCTCCATATGAGGCACTCTATGATAGAAGGTGTTGTTCCCCTGCATGTTGGGTAGACGTTGGAGAAACAAAATTATTGGGACCAAAATTAATTCAGATCACAACAGAGAAGGTAAAATTGATACAAGATCGACTTCGAATCGCTCAAAGTCGTAAAAAAAGTTATGTCGACAATCGCCACCAATAGTTGGAATTCCAATGAGGCGATTATGTGTTCTTGCGAGTATCACCAGCAATGGGATTAACCTTATTTGGGAAGAAAGGGAAATTGAGTCCAAGATATATAGAACCTTATGAAATCCTCGGAAAGATAGGAGCTGTTGTGTATAGAATTGTCTTACCCCCTAAACTCTCTAGTGTGCATAATGTGTTTCATGCATCAATGCTGAAGAAATATGTCCCAAATGCAACACATATCTTAAGCCATGAATCTCTTCAAATTAGAGAATATTTAACCTACATTGAGCACCCAGTAGAAATTTTAGACCATAAAGAGAAAATATTACGAACTAAGGTAATTCCACTGGTCAAAATATTATGGCGTAATCATACTTGTTGAAGAAGCAACATGGATGCAGGAAGATGAAACAAAGGAGAGATATCCATACCTATTTGAAAATTAATGTAAGTCAAGTTTGGGGACCAAACTTTTTATAAGGAATGTAGGATGTAATGATCCCACTTTTATATGCCAATATATAATTTATTTTACAATTGCATCTACTTATTATTTAATAATGTTATATTATTACATATGTGATATTCTGGAGTCCTAATATGACAAAGCCCATTTTTTAAATCTAAAGAATCAACTATAAAATGGGTTAAATTGAAGTTTTATGACACACCCTAAGCTAAATGATAAGTTTCGGGGCGAAAAATATAATTTTATAAAACTTTAGGGACTTGTAGTATTATGAATTCTGTATATATAATAAGACACGTTTTTAAATACGAAGAATCAACTGTAATTTGGATCAAATTCAAGTCTTATGGCATATCCTAAGCTAAATGATAAGTGTTGGAGTAGAAAATATAATTTTATGAAACTTTAAGGAGTGGGTTTTAATTAAGAAAGTTTTAGGGACAAAAATAAAAATATAAAAGACCATTTTGTAAATAAAATATTTTTAGGGACCTCTAAGAAATATTGAAAAGATATAGTGTGAAATTACAAAAATACCCTTTATATGTAAAATGGCCCTTATGACCTTAATACCTTTCCACCTCATGCTTGACACCTCGTGCTTAGTTTTGGACATCTCCATCGTACACATGTCTTCTTTAAAGGAAAAGCTAAAACACATGTCATGCATTTAGAAAAGGATAAAACATGTGTTGCCGTTTGGTGAATAAAGACTGCAGGACAGGTCCGTTATGTGACACGTCAACGCTGACTCACCAAAATGAAAGCTTAGTTACCCAGACACCTGTCAACACCCAAATACCTTTGAAAAACTATAAATATATCTGTTATGATCAGTTATTACACAAAATCACTCCAAAAGCTTACAAAGAAATAGTGAGAGAAAATACGGGAAATCTAAGAAGAAGTTTCGTCTTAGTGATCCAAGACTCGATATTTGTAACTTCGTACTTCTGTTTTAGGTGAGTACTCTATGACATTCCTTGTATATTTTGATTATATGATATTATGAAAACTACATATATTTTGTGAAATGCTTTTATTCTCAAATTCATTTGATACTGATGATTCCGTCGTTTGTTATATGTGTATATCTCTCGATATAAATATCCGATTTGAATTCTGAAATTATTGATTCGGTCTATGGAAACTCTCTTACTATGTTGGCCTTGACGACCGGGTGAAAATATTTGGGTGGTACCTTCCCAGCTGGTTTATCGCTGGTGTGCCCTAAACAAGGCGTCGTTTTAGAGATCATGATTTTTTGTCTATGTTGTTATCGGGTGGAAACATTTGGTGACATTATCTGTCTATCTGGGTATTGGAGTCTACATGGCCATTAAAATTAAAAATTGAATTATTGACATATTGCTCATTTGCTTATCTATTCTGTTATCAGTTACTTTATATATATTACTGCAAATTCCTATCTCTCTATGTATATGCCTTATGTTCTAAATTGAATAGGTATCAATTTTCAGAAAAATCTTAAAATGTTTGGAGAATAAATATCACTCGAATTTTAGCTAATGTTGTATAAATAACCAATTTTTAGGAAATATTAAGGCTCGCGGATAGAACGTAAAAGGACTATGTTGAAGATTTAGCTTTTAGATCTCTTTTTGTTATTTAAATAAAATGTATGTTTTAACATATAGAGCATGTTTGGCTCTCTTGTATTTTTTTTTTAAACAAACTACTCATTTTATTTATAGATGGAGAAAAAACCTCTCCAATGACACTTACAAGCGCTAAGGCATGATTGTTGCAAAAAAGAAATAACAATGTTTGGCTCTCTCGTAATAAGTTTTAAATTTTGTCTTAAGTTGTAACTCGTTATTACTTTTAATATAAATGAAGTTTCCTGTGGAAAGCTCTGATGACATAATTCCTTCACTTTCAGTATTTTAGGATTCATAACCATGTGATTGTATTTCCGCTGCATTTATTTAAGGAAATGATTTAATCAAGAATATTTGTTGCCTTGGTGACATGTCAAGACACTCGTTCCCTACTAATTTTGGGTTGGGGTCGTGACGACATATGAGGAGTGATCGGCAAAAAACTGAAGAGACTATATCTGTGCTTGAAATTTTGATGGATTTTGGGGGTGGGGGAGGGTTGAAATGGACAAATTAACGACGGTGGGATAGTGACGGGAATGAAGATGTTTGGGAAAGCTACAAGGCTATTTATAGAATAAGGTTCTTTTTGTTTTTTCTTTCCACATTTCTCATATTTTCTAGGTTTAAAAGTTATTTGACACGAAGACAGTAAGAAAATTTTTAGAATTGGGGAACTAGTAAGTCATTGAATTTTTATTTTTCGTGCATTATTTATTTATATCTCCACTAGCATGCAGGCCACGTGATACGTGGCGAGTCTATCTAAACGGTATTGTTTTGTTGTTGGAGCTTATTTCACACAATATATTCTACGAATGAAACGAAATTGAATTTTAAATTATTATCAAAAGTCATGTGAATGAGATTCAATAAGTGTAATCGATATTTTGAATTTTGAGAATACATTATAACTCAATTTTCATTCAGTTTGATGATCACTAAACAAAGAAAATAATTATTTCGTGTCATAGAAGGAGTTCAATATAATAATTAAAACTATAAACCTTTTTTAGAACTAAAATTATATGATAAAAAATTATTAATTAGATATTTTAAATACGTGAAAACACCAAATTTTGGCACTCAAATTTTAAAGCCTAAATGGATAGGTCAAACCATTTTTAAAAGAACGTAAATTCAAATCAAAATCAACCCTTAACATGTGAAAAAATTGAAAAGATATATCATTAAAATAAACCGAAGATGAAAAGTGCAAGTAAATTAAATTATATAATATATTACATAGTCCCCTTCAAATACATACCTAAAATGAGAGGTCCTAACTTGTGTGTATGTGTGTGTGTGTGTGTGTGTGTCTATATATATATATATATATATATATATATACAGGCAGGTTCCTGTGCATACTAAGTTTGCACACTAAGTTTGCACATTACCTTTTATATATAGTAAAAAAAATATTTTCGAGTTGATTTTTTTTGTGTGATATTTAAACATTTCAAGGAACCCATATAAAAAAAATCAACTCAAAAAAACTTTTTTTGCTATTTTTAAAAAATCGGTCAAACTTTCGGAGTTTTTAAGCCCTTTAAAAACTGCGAAAGTTTGACCGATTTTTTAAAAATAGCAAAAAAAGTTTTTTTGGGTTGATTTTTTTTATGTGAGTCCGTTGAAATGTTAAAATATCACATAAAAAAATTGGTGTGCGCCAGCACTAAGTTTGCACACTTTTAAAAGGTAATGTGCAAACTTAGTGTGCAAACTTAGTATGCACAGGAGTCTGCCTATATATATATATATATATATATCACACCGATTCAAAACTACTCATACATATAACTAAATGAAGTATTTATAAGTTCTGACCAAAATTTTAATACCACTTCAATAGTTACCTTTTCGGTTGAATAAGGGATCGCTGATTTTTAATTGTTATTTGCCTAAAATATTCCAATACACATAAGACAACATGTCGACTAGTTTATTCGCATTCCTACATGAATGCAATTTCACAATGAGTAACTCATTTTACTTTTGGTGTTGAAATGTGTGTATTTCTTAACAAAAAAGAATAGAAATCCTCAACTACTTTCTATATAGTGGGGAATATTACAAATACTTAGTTAGAAATATTGATAATATAAAATTTAAAATTGATTACTTTGAACCATATTACAAGTTATTTTGAAGGGGGAGTGCAAGATTTCTGTCAACCCATTTAAGTAGATCCTTCTGGTTAAGGTAATCTAAAAAATATTTCTTCATAAAAAATATTTCAAATATCTTTATTACTTGAACTATAAACTGCATACGCATGGCACGGGTTGAAGTCTTGTGATGCATAAAACTCAATGAAGTCGTAATTAGTATTGACAAAAAATTATATAACCATTTAGTAGTTATTTTTTTATTAAAGAAATAACATTCGTAATAACAACTAGAAGAATAGTGGCTTGCTTAACCTTTCATTAAAACTCTTAAAATTCAATCACATGGGGACTAGTTGATTCACCTTCCCCGGGATTGAGCCGCGTTGGGATGATTGGAGGCTGAAGCCCCCACAACCTTTTAAAAAAAAAGAACACATACAAGGTGATGACATCCATCTCCATAATCAAATAGGTGTCCACCACCATGGCAAACAGGCAATTCTTTAAAGCTCTTCAATACCTGTTTAACACATGTTCAAGGCAAACATGTGATAATAGGTGATAACAACCATCTTTAATACTTAGGGTCAATTTTATGATTTGGAAAGTTCTTTTTAATAGGTGATTCTGTTCTTTATATACAAAAGTTAACATAAGGGTTTTGGAAAATATAGGTGTAAAAATTTGGAGTTCATATTAGATTAAATGGTTAATGTTTGTTAGAATTATTTTACACTTATTGTTAGTTTAATATTTAGGGTCAATTTTATGATTAATTTTAGAAATATTTAGGTCTAAATTTGAGATTGTTGAAATTATTATTTTTTTGTTAAAAGAGCTGACTTATGGAGATTGTTTTTTTTTAAAAGATTTGCCTCGTTTCTCTCAATCTCTATTTATAAAATATATTGAAATTTTTATTTGTGTTTCAATTTTTTACATTTAAAATTTTAAATCAATCAATATTTGTTATCTTTCCATTATATTAAATAAACATAAATAATATTTTGATAAATACTAAAAGCCCGCCATCGAATCCCCGAATATCGCCGTTAAATAAGCCCCCACTTTCTGAAAATCTTAGCTCTGTCCCTGTACCTTCCCATACTAATGTTATTTGATATCTAATCTCGCTATACTAGATCATGTCAATTTAATGCTCAGACCTATTTTTTCTTTCACAAAAAAATTTAAAAACATCAATGACTTGCTATATAGTGAGGAATATCCATTCTGAATGACAAGTAAAAATATCGATGAATTATTTAAGATAAACACAGTTGAGTTTATATATAATATAACTCCATATTTAAGTTTTCAAAACTAAAATTTAGAAAATAAAAAGAATCAGAACCAAATAAATTCTTAATATTAATCAAATGCATTGCATTATATGAAATGATAAATGGCAACTAGTTACGTAACTACCAAAAAAAGCAATGTCATGTTTTGTAGTTCGATCACGTAAAGGTATACATTGAATTCTTAAAACAACTTATTCTGAAGATATGAAAATCTAAACCTCAATTATATTTTATTATAATTTAATAGTAAAACTGAGATGTTAGTGGTAACGGCTGGTGGAAGTGGCGAGGTATAAGTGGTAGTAGCTACGGTAACATGATGGTGGTGGTGACATGGACAACGGTAAGTGTAAGATAGAATGTTTAGCAAGTAGGTTCATGTTATCTGCATCTAATATATAATATAATAAATAGTGTATCTTTGTGTTACTTTGCCACGTGTGTCACCAATTTATTAAATTCAAACTATTAAGTCTCCACGTCCTTACATCTCTAAGATAATAAATTCCCTAGAAAATGAATAGTCTTCATTTTTCTCTATCAATTGAAGAGTCATCACTCTCTCATCTCTTCATCTTCCCAACTCCATGTTAAACAACTATTTGAGTAGTCACATACTTTTCTATTCCATCTCACTTTACTATCTTTTTCTATTGGGAGTAAAAACTTTTTATCTCTCCCCGACAACTTCATATACCAAGAACACCTATAAACTATAAAGCCCAAAAAACTGGAAAAAAAAATCTTTAATGACCTATCAAAGTAAGGCTTGGCACCTTGAGCGTCGACGAGAGGGAAAACTGTGAAAACAATAAAGGGTAAGGAGACTTCGGCAGTGGCATACACCCAAATCCCAACGGCGATGTAGTCGGAAACTGTAAGTGACTCATTTAAAAACCTATTTTTTTATTTCACAAAAAAAAATGTCTTTTTATTTTACAAAAAAAAATAAAACAGTTTTTTTTTTTTTTTTTTTGTAAAATGAAAAAACAATTTTTTTTGCAAAATAAGAAAACATATTTTTTTGGTAAAATAAGAAGACATTTTTTTTTTTGTAAAATAAAAAAACAAATTTTTTTTCAAAATAAAAAAAAAAAATTAGTTTTTCTTGCAAAATAAGAAAATAGTTCTTTTTTTAAATAAGAAAACAAATTTTTTTTTGTAAAATAAAAAAATAGTTTTTTAAATGACAAATTATTAAATGGTTATATAAAAGACATAAGAGTATAAAGTCAAAAGAGGTATTGGACATAAAATAAGGGGATAAGGGTAAAAGAGGTATTTGACGTAGTTTTGTCAACATGGAATCCCCTTATTAGAATAAATAATATACTTTAGGGACAAACTTGAGGAAAATAAAAAATTGACTTAAAAAAAATTGTAATAATTTAGGGACTAAAAATGTATTTTACACTTACTTTATTATACTAGAAGGGGGTTGATTATTTATTATTCTATTAAGGTTATTGATAATATGGTGTTGTGAACTAATTTTAATTTCTTTGCAGAAACACACTCTTACAAATTCTATTAGTGTTCAACTGATATGAATACCTTGTTGGGATGATATAGAAAATTAACAAAAATATCTACAGTCAATTATAAATGCATTTATGATTCATGTCTACCTATTTACATTTAGTTATTTTCAATTACAATGTTGTGTTAAATTTGAAGCTTTTTATTTAGATCTCTTTATTGAATAGCATAATTAGATGCCTTCATCAGTTTTTACTTGATTCACATCAGTCCTTTGACAGAACACATGTTGGAAACTCAGGTGGTACGTGTTTCATCCCATTTCATTTTAATCGTTTGATGGAAAGTCATAAAGAACATGTCTTTTAATTATTTTTAATTATTTTGAAATATTATTTTGAACAAGGTGTTTTGTCATACAAATGGAACTATATATCCACTATATTTCGAAAGTGGAAAATATATCTTTACAATTCACTTTTATCTTAGTTTTCTATAATATACAATGTCGTAGTTACATTTACAGAGTAATAATTTAAGCGTATTAAGTATGTTTTACTTTTAAAATCAACCTATTACATCTTTATGTTTAACAATATCTAACTATATATTTTTTGAATTGATCAAATTCAGTTGCTTTGTATTTTTCAAAAAGAATTTTTAAGCGCCCGCGCATCGTGCGGGGTTTAAATCTTGTACTACTATAAAATGCTATACAATCAATTTAATCTCCTCAATGATAAGGATGTCCACGTGGCAGCAGAAAATATGCTTCTCTCTCCTTCTCTTTACATTCCTTCTATTTACGTTTGTAGTGCTGAAAGTTTTTTCTACGTTGTCTTCTCAATATCCCAATCTCTCTCAATCTCTCTCTCTCTCTCTCTCTCTCTCTCTCTCTCTCTCTCTCTCTCTCTCTCTGCCCTTTCATATTTCTTTTGACCCGACACAAATCCCATTTATTTCTATGTCGTCTTTTCAATATCTCAATATCTCTCTTTCTACCCTTTCATATCTCTCTCAATCTAAAACACAAATCCCATATATTTACGTTATTATTGTAGTTGAAATTCATAGAAGGCTTGGAATAAATCCCTTTGTTAAACCCACCATTCAGTCCAACTTCAATGCCGTATTCATATTCTGTTGCGAGGTAATGCCCCCGATGGGTCCAATGCCAGAGTTGAACCCATTAAAATCTGACTTCACTTTGTTGGAGGAATTGACATAATTAACTTCACCACCTACCCGGATATCAAAGGTACACCTATCTTCTGGTCTTTTTGATACATTAGAGTTGCTCCAAATTGAGTCCTTGAAAGAGAGGTTGGATAAGTTGTTGGCCTGTACACGAAGTTGGTCACTAAATTGCCAGAAAGAAGTTTGACTGTTCTCCATTTTAGTATACGAATTCTTTGTTTGTTTGGTGCTTGTAGAGGAGAGTGAGAATGGTGGTGTTAAGTTATGAGAAAGGTGGAAATTTCCGAGGAAAAAAAGGAAGGGAAATGAGATGGCATGTAGATTTGTCAAAGTAGTGTGTTTAAAATTTTATTTTTGGTATTTCATTCAATTTGGCCATTTTAGTGGGGTGATGTGGTTGAATGAATGAGAGAATGCGGACGACAAAAACATGTTTATATGGTACAAGGATAAATTAGTCACAATATTTGGTCGTGGGGAAGGGTGTGTGAGTGTTTGTGTGTGTGTGTGTGTGTGTGAGAGAGAGAGAGAGATGGAGAGAGAGAGAGAGAGAGAGAGAGAGTGGGAGAGAGTAGGGAATTGAGTTAAATGTAGTCTGATTTGGTTTGGGGTCATTTAGAAAGTCATGAGAAGTGAATTTTTTTATTAGGGATTGTTCCCTGTAATTGGGAAATCTGAGCTAGATTTTTTTTTTTTTGTGGGAATTTTTTGAATGAATTTGGTTTGTTCCCTCTATTTGTTCCTCTATTTTTTTATTTATTGAAAATCATTTTTATGGAGATTTTTTGCTGAAAATCATTTTTATATGCCGAAAATATTTTTATATTGTTGAGAATAATTTTTTTTATTCTTGCAAATCATATTTTATTTCATTGAAATAATTTATTACTGCTGATAAACCTTTATTATTTGTTGTGAATCATTTTCATATGCTTGAAAAACTTTTAGATGGTGAAATCATTTATGTATGGTTGAAGTCATATTTTATTTCCTATAAATGATTTCTTTTTGTAGAATATCATTTTTCATTTGGTAGAAATCATTTTTATATGCTAGATTTAGTTTTATATTGTTAAAAATCATTTTTTGTGGCTGAAAATAATATCATATTTGATGGTAATAATTTATTATTGCTGAAAATCATTTTTTGTTCTTGGAAATCATTTTTATATGCTGAAAATCTTTTTTATTGGTGGAATATGTTTTATTTGCTAAAAACAATTTATTAATGCAAACAATTAATTTTTATTACTGCGAATTATTTTTTTGGTGGGAAATAAAATTTTCAGCAATTATTTTAAATATAATTTTCGAATTGTTTTGATAGAAAAATTTGAAAAATATACAGTGTTTATTTGTGTTTTTTAATTTTTTTTAATTATATTCTTATTTTCCAAATGTTTTGTAATGTTTGTAAAATTTTCCGTCTTGAGTTCTATGAAATGTTTGGGCTATTTTGTTTTCTAGGTTATGAGTGTGTTTGTCGTTTTACGGTGAAATCAAAGTAAAGTTTGTTATTTTAATGAATATTCATATAAATTTTTATAGAATAATATTTGTTATTTTATTTTTTCATTGATTCATTCTATTAATCCTCAAATTTCAGGTCATTGTTTTACCACAAAATGCTTATATGAAGAAGCTATATCCAGTAACAAAAATTTCATGCATAACGACTGCTTGATCAAAACAACAAGAATGAAATGGACATGAAAAATTATTTGCTGCTGACACAGTTACTCGATTTGATCGTGATTTGATTTGGTTTAATTTTTGCATGTACAAGATGGAAGTGAAGAGATTGGAACATTGTATGTATGCAAAATTGGTAGTTATTTTGTTTCGTAATATTGTAATTTTTTTATTTGTTCGTTTGGTATTTTTACTAAAAAAACTATTTGTAGACAAAGGTTGAGGATGTTGAAAACTATCATCAAGAGAGTTGCTTTTTGTTTTCTCAAGGGAAGAGCTTTTCTAATCTTTAACAAAACTTTGAAATATGTGATATGGTGGTAATGCTTTATTATGTCAACATGCAAGCACTCGCACATCGCGCGGGTTTAAACCTAGTTTTACATGTATTTGTTAACTTGATTTCAAGTCAATGAACAAAGTCTAATTGTATACGATTTATAAATTATTGTACCATCCAAAAATTGGGAGTTAACTTAATGGTTAGTGAAACTAGGGATTCGTGAGAAATAAAGGGCTATATGGATTTACTTATATATTAGGTCACATATACAAATTCACTTTTTACCAAAATTTTATTTTGATTAAATTAACGTGAACATGCAATGATGATGAGATGCCAACAAATAAATTAATTCTCCAAAGGAAACAGGAGATAAAGAAGTGGAGGAAAAATCCCTTTCGGATAAAATCTTCAACTTAGTATTGCTAAAAGATAATATAGACACCTGACGAATTACTGACTACTTAGAGATCCACTGAGTATAACGCGAAGATGTCTTCAAATCGTTTTACAAAAATTGATGCAGTTCAGCTCCGCCCACAATAAGTAAATCATGCTTCAGTGTATCCACTGATTAGCCTTTGGAATATGCAATTCTCTTCTTCTTTAGCTGTAGAGCCTCGACTCCATAAATCAGTAGTAGAGAAAATATCTACAAGGGTTTAGAACTTTGGAATGTGTTATTCTTGGTTTGAAAAAGTGATCCTAAAATATCAAAGAGGTTTAGATGAAAATTATAGAGTCTGATTACAAAAGAATACTACAAAGGTTTGTTGGAAAGTCTAATCCCGCATCT
The DNA here is from genome assembly GCA_949130495.1 of Sambucus nigra. Taxonomy (NCBI): domain Eukaryota; kingdom Viridiplantae; phylum Streptophyta; class Magnoliopsida; order Dipsacales; family Adoxaceae; genus Sambucus; species Sambucus nigra. Next base: position 376,785,015 of record OX422222.1, read on the forward strand.
ATATTTATAGGGAAAGTTGTTGCAAATATGTGGGGATTAAATATTTGGAAAATATTTGATTAAAAAAAATGCGTACTCATTCGAATGATGTACCCTATCTCATTCGAATGGATTCCAATGAAACTGCAAACGACATTCCAGAGCTAATCTCAAAAGGCGACGTTCCAGATCTCGTTCAAACATGGAAACCTCGTTCTAACAACCCCTCACAACTCATTCAAACAACACGCCAATGTTTTTATAACAAGTTAGCGAGTTTTTCAAAAATTCTTTTATATCATTTTAATTTTTTTTGGAAAACTTTTAAATGCAAATTCTTTTAAAAGCGACCCATGGATAGTTAAAGTTTTACTAAACCACCCCATAAATCTTCTCAAAAAATTTGTGATGAATGATTTTCAATCTTGCAAACGTCACCAATATTTCTTCTCTTCGAGGACTGGAGAATAATCATGGAGGTGCAGTGGGGTGCAACAGGGAAAGACAAACAAAAATAAAATAAGTAATTATAATTTTTTCTCTTAGAAATCTCCCCCTTTGGCTATTCCTATAGAAAACACAAACCAAAGACAAATTTACCCCTAAGACTAATACAACTAATGTCCTCCCAATCTAAGAAATTGAAACCCATAAATGTATAAGTGCTCAACTAAAAGTCTTCATCTTGTGGGGTCTATGAAATCACATGAAAAAATCAACTCTCCCTCAATTTGTTCTCCCTTGTTTTTATCCGTAATAAATAAGGGTAAGAAACTAAGCATGAACAATAAGCATCACCTCAACCCAAATTAAATAACATCACAAAGATAAACAATTAAGTACATGTGGTGATATTTCGATGAAACATCTCAACTGTTTTTGAAAATTTTCAATTTTCTCAAGTATAAAAACAAGTATATGTATTAAAGGGACATGTAGGTACAAATACATAACACCATGAAATAACACAAAAATATCTGAGTCATGAAAGCGGAATATAATTGTGTGAACATTTTCCATGGGAAAATTAACATAGGCATACATAAAAAAGTTGCATGAAGTCAATGAGATACTTTTAAAGAAAGAACTTTATTTCAACCTTAGGTGTAAATGTATTGAACTTAAATCAAATTGACTCGACTTATACAACATGATATGAACTTAAATTCTTCTCAAATGAATAAATCCAAACTATTTAATGTTTTTCAAGAGAGTCTATTGTCCAAACATATCGATCTTCTCCTTTTAACACCCTCAAAATCTCACACATTTAAGAATTCACTCTCGTATTTTGAAGATATGATAAGGATCATGTATAGTGAAGAACCAATGAAGTAAAAATTACCTTGACACTTCTGATTTTGTGTGTCATTAATCTTTTAGGCTCTTTTTGCAAATGGTGACTTTTATCGCAAATAGGACTTTACACTTTCGTGGTTCCTTTCCATTACTTAAAATAACATAAATTTTTTGGGAAATGAAATCTAGGCAATGGTTCTTACGAGAATAACTTATCTCTAGTAAATTTGGTTCATTATTAAACACTATTGAGATGAGAACATCGTATTCAACACATGATAAGCAAGTAAAATGTTTAAAAAGTCCATGCATGTGTGAAATAAAGGTAATAAAAAGTATAGCATGACGAAAGTAATCATCAATGAGCAATGAAATGCTAGCCACACATTATGAATCACATTAAAGAAATGAATCCATGTCTCAAAATAATATGAAAAAGTCACATTAATGTATGGATTGTAGGGGTGATTCGAACATTTTAAATCAACATCCATATATGATGAAGAACGAAAACAAAAAAAATTGTCTCTTTCAAAAAAATTACCAAAAATAAAATCATTTTAAAAAATTTCAAACTTTTTGAATAATTACAAGAATACATAGGAATACAATCTATTAATAGGGACAAATGAGATGAACGTGATAATCACCTTATACTAGATAAAATATCCGAACTCAATCAATGGAACTAATACCCAAGGACTTCCTAAGATTCAGCAAACCTAAGTGCATATAAAGATTTCGTGAAAATATTGAGTAATTGACGTTCGGTGCACGCCTTCTCCTCAACGAGATCATGATTGAAGTTTTAATGTATCCTAATGTGCTTCATCTGGGAATGTTGGGCTGTATTATGGAATATATTAATTTCACTTGTATTATTACATAAAATAGTTATTGTGCCTTGGGTAATCCTATAATCTTCTAGCATTTGCTTCATCCATAAGAGTTGTGTGCAATAACTCCCGGGTCTATATGCTCGATCTCCACCGTGGAAAAAGATATGGAGTTTTTCTTCTTGCTCAACCAAGTACCAAGATCACTCCCCAAATAAAAACACCCATCTAATCAATATCCTTGACGCAATTGGCATCCGAATATGTGGATAAAAGGTCATCGGTATTAACGGAATGCTAAATACCATAGGAAAGGTGACACTCCCGTATTTGGTGATACGTTTAAGTGCCTGCTTTAGGGTACACTTGGTAACACACACAAAAACCAATGCTAAAGGTAATGTCAAGACGACAAGAGGTCAAGTAGAGAAGACTACCTATCATTTTATTATAAAGGGTTTTCTCTATGTTCTTTCCTAAAGTGTCTTTGCTAAGCTTATCCGATTTACACATAGGGGTAAGTGAATGCTTAGTGGGTTCTAAACCAAACTTCTTCACTAGGTCCCTAGAATTTTTGGATTGAAATATGAATATTCTATCCTTGAATTAATGCCGTTTGACACCTAAGAAGAACTTACTCTCACCAACCATTATCATCTCAAATTCACTTCGTATCTCCTCCTCAAATGTGTAAGCATGTCAAGAACACATCGATCCAAATACTATGTCATCCATATAGAATTGGAAAATGATGGGATTTGTGAGAGCCACATGGGAGGAAGATCTTTTACTTTTCGATCAATCAAAGAAGGTTCTTGGTGGCCATATATGCTGAAAGACACAAGAGATTACATTAAGAAGTATGAAAAGTGTGAAATGTTATCCCCCACGCTTCACTAACCATACAGCGGCTTAAAGTCACTAACTAGTCGATGTTCGTTCGCCCAGTGGGGGTTGGATATTATAGGGCCACTCTCAACAAAACTAGGAAATCGAGTATTTACTGGTCAGAACATATTACTTTACAAAGTCAATTGAAGTAGAGCCACTGGAGAACATCACAGGCACTCATATGATTATACTCATATGGATGAATGATATAACACATTTTGAAGTACCCAGGACAACCATCACGAGTAATGACACATAGTTTGAAAGTGGACCTTTCTACGGGTTTTATGATGAACATGGAATCAAACACCATTTTGGTTATATGGCATACCCCCAACGCAATGGCAAAGGATAGGGTTCTAACAAAATTATGCGCGATGACTTAAAAAAGAAATTGGAAATAGCAAAAATATCTTGGGGGATGAGCTTCCCTATAATCTATGGGCATATCATAATACACATAGGAGGCCGACTTGGGAAATGCCCTTTGCTCTAACTTATGGAGTGGAGGTTGTGATCCCCGTTAAAAGTTGGTCTGCCAATCATGAGATCCACCATTACCGTGCAAGGTCTGAATGGAGAAGGTATGGGCAATGAACTTGACCTAACAAAAGAGTGAGGGAACAATATCTGATAAAATTGACCTCCTACTAGTGACATTTAGCAAACTAATACAAGAAGGGAATCCAAGGAAATTCCACATCAGCGATTATGTCCTCATAAATGTCCTCGACGGCACCAAAAAACCTTAAGACGACAAGTTAGGTCATAACTGGGAGGAACCACTAGAGGTGATCATAGACGATTTGCAGGAAGCCTATCATTTGAAAAAAAAAACAGAGGGCAAGGAGATACCCAAAGCTTAGAATGCAGCTAATCTCAAGAAGTTTTACTTTTGAATTCACACTTACTTAAGTTAAATTTAATTATAGTATTCTAGTTTTTGCAAAAAAAAAAAAATTAGAACTTGTGATGCTCGCGGTTTGATCTAGCATTTTTAATAAAAGCCTAAGTGGTTCAGTTACTTGTTAAGCACTGTTCCAATATAACATGATTATATTTTAAATTAATGATTATAGTACCAATCATCATTGCCTTAGCTTAATTATAATTGCAAATTGGTTAATTTTAATTAAACCTAAGGTCTCCAGGTCTTCGTCATGAAAAACTTAAAGAACTCATGAATTTCCAAGGCAAACAAAAGACCCACGAGAGATCCCTAGGTACTAAATGAACCTCACTTTGGTCAGATAAAATCCCAAATGGGTGGATGACCCCAAAACCTATGTGAATTTTTGCCATAGTTTGTTATAGGCCTAAGGTATAATGTGCCGAAACAACCTAAAAGGTAAGGCAGGATAATAAAGTACATGCTCCACATAATGAAATGGAAAAATGTGAAAGGATAATATGAAGTAAATAATTTCATATAAAAAGTTACAAGTTACATAAATATTGTTTACAATAATAAAAGTACAAAAACGAAAACAAGTTATGATTGATTAACGTGAATGGTAGCAATGGATCTTCTCTCATCAGGATTTAGTCAAAACTCATTGTCACTCTCATGAGAAGTAGCTCTTATCTAACTAAAGAGATAATTTCCAAAGGAACCTAGATTTCTTCACTACCAAAGGGTGGATGCTAAAATCCAGACAATCAACTTGGTACATATACCAAAGTTGGGAGTCCTTAGGAACCTTCAACACCCCTAAGGCATTCAACCAACCATGCTTATAAGCTATGCTCTTTTCCTTGTTCAACGTGATGGGGGCATACACCGACCCTTCCTCATAACCCGCAAACCATGCTCCTCAAGAACCCATTCTAAAAAGATAGCATAGTTTGACGATGTCACGGCTAAAACCCATCACAATAATATGAGCTCTTTAACTGCCATCATCTCCCTTAACGATTTTCTTTTTAAGGGAGTCTTTTTAATTCAATATGAAATTGAAATTTACAAAAGGATTTCATTAATAATCAAAATGGGCAAATCCCTTACAAACAGAGACTTAGGGAAAAATACAAGATCATATAAGTTAATCGTCACAAATAAGTTTCCTTACTCTTCACCTGCTCCTGGGTCTTTGGGGCCTTGCCCTTGGCAGTTGCAAAATAAGTCTAGTTGGCTAGTGCATTTGTGGTAGCCTCTTCATCAGCTTCTAACGGAGAACCAAGGTTATGCTTGTAATAAAATTCAAACTCAGCAGGGACATTCATCCTTACTAAAGCATTTTCCTAACCCTTCTTAAAGATAAATGTTTTGGTATAGGCCAACTGATGTTTGGCATATTCAAAATGCTCAGTGCAGCCTTTATCGTAACTAAAGTCATTGGATGAAAAAAAGGTCTTCACACTCTTTCTTCAAACGATTACGCTTGGCCACAAGCTTGTCATTGGAGACATACAGCTTGTTGTGATCATTCTTTAATGTGCGTATAACATCACTGGTGGACATATTCTCTTCGTTATAAACCCTCTTAGAAATAGTGAGGGCTTTCTTGTAATTTTCCAAGGTCATCGCTAAATTATTTTTTATTTTTTACTGATCTAATCAACTGTCCAAGATGGCGAGAAGATTCACTACATACTGCAAACGGGTAAATAAGAAGAATTTTAAGAACAAAAAAGAGGAATCCAATAACTTCAAAGTAGAACAAATAGAGTTTATGGCTTACTAGGAATAATACTCGAGCGGCGTGGGAAGAAAGCTGCTCATAGGAACTGTTTGATCTACTCATAATCAGTGGCAAGCATTATCCTCTTTATCAAACAATAGGCTAATAAAGGGTTCTTCACCACCGAAATCACCTGTGAAATTATCATAGAAGTGGGTTCATCACCCTTGTTGGAGGGTTATAGAGGAATGGAAAAAAGAGCCTTGTCATTCTTATTTTTCTCTCGGATTAATAAGTTTTATTCAGTGGTCAAAGGTCCCACTTGCTCAGTCCTCTTTAAGGATTTGGCCTTGGGGGAGGTGGGATTGACATAATCATCATTAATTAGTAGTATTCTTCTTTTTTAGGCCACTAAGTTTTCTTGTTCTCCGGAATGGACTCAACGTTTAAGGATTCAAAGGAGGAGGAGGTATAAGCTTCCTCGCTTGGTGAATATAGTGGAAGACCAGTAATGGTGTTTATTGGACATGATGTAAAATTTCTAGTATAATTATTTTACTCGAGGAGACAGTAGGAAAAATAGGGATGGTCACCATCTTGAACTAAGGTTTCCCTCAAATTCCAGACCATTAGCAACTCCTCCCTATTAATGTGGGTAAGAGAATGCCCTTTCTTCTTTGATCGAGTTGCTCAGAAAATAGAAGAAATATTATTGTAATACCCAGTATTTTTGAGGGATTTTATTTTAATTATGGAATCGGGATTAATTAATTTAAATGGAGAAAATTTATTTATAATTAATTTGAATTTAAATTTAAAAATTACTAACGTTATGAGAGTTAGTATTTATTGGTGATAATTATGTTGAATATTACCCAGCGAGTAAAGTGATATACGATTACGAAAATATTGTTATGGACGGGAGTGAAAAATATGGCAGTTGCAATATAATTAGTTAAAATGCGCGTGTGAGTCGTGTCAATATTACTTTATTGGGTTAAAAAGATAATTTATTTTTAAATAAATCGTATGAGCATTTCGAGTACGCTGATGAGTCCGAAAGGGTTGAGATAGTCAGAAAATTCTACCCGAGTGTTTTATTTGGATTTCGGGGTAATTTAGGCAAAACCGACACCCCGGAGGGGTATTTTGGTCTTTTGAGATTTTGGGGAATTAATGGAGGCCATATGAATTTAGAGCTTTCAAATATTTGGGGAATTTATCTTAATCCCTATTATAATTCTAAGGATTTGATGTTAAAAATGGGGTAAAGAGTGCCTAATCCTATAGGGAGATAATTTAGAACCTTTAACATGGTATTGAGATAAATGAGCATGGGTGTTGGATGACGGAAGAGGGTGAAATTAGAAGTTTGGAAGGTAGAAGATGATCTCGAAATTCTCGTTTAAAGACCTGCCCAAGTCGTTCGAACGACCTCATTCGAACGAGAATTCCAACGAGATTACTATCGAGATTTTAGAATTTATTTGAAGTGAGATTTTTGTTCAAACGACCTCGTTCGAACGAGAAAATTCAGGTTCTAACGAGATTTCAGAAAACTCTCATTTTTTTCCCAGACGAGTTAAAAATCCTTCTTGGTTATTTCAAGTGAGAGAATAGGACCTACGCTATTCTAGAGTGGCTTCATTTCAGAATTTATTAGCTAACTACTAAGGGAATGTGTTGGAGTGAAGGAGCCTTAAAGAGTATATACGATAGAGAGATAAATCGTACGGTTAAAGTATTGTAAGTAGTAGAGATGATAATACTACATATAAATTTGGGGACTTGGGTTGCACGCATACCTAATGAATATAATAAGTTGTATGTATATTTATTGATTGAACTATTATGTGTATAACATACCTATGCTGCTTGCCATCGGGTGGAGGTTACGTGTTGTGGACGATCATACCATGAGGAGCCTTCGGGTGGGACTTTGATTTATACCATTAGAGTATAGAATCTAGATACGGGCTATCTGTGAGATGGATAGTGATGACGGTCGTATGGGTGCGTAGGTATGTGTGTAGCCCATCGGCTTGGAACTATGTTCGCCTCCAATATGTGTGTTTGTTTTGAATGTTCGCGAGAGATTGAAGTGATATTACTTCATGTAATGAGCGATGCACTAGGACATGATATCAGAGTATGCATGCACCGCAGTTGTATCTCGGGGTGCAGTATTGTATATATATAATAGAGTGAATGCATATATATATACACATACACACACACACTTGTGATACCATCCATTGTGTGAATTAAGTATACATTTATGATAATGAAATCTGAAATGAAATAAGTTGGTGAACCCTTAATTATATTAAATTGAGAAAAAACGCTTATCCATGTTAATGAGAAATGGATTATAGGTATTATGTATATTGCGAGGGAGATATATGGGAACAATTTTTGGCTATGATTAGATGCTAGACGAAAAGAACTAGTTAGCATGGGAATAGAAACTAGTAGGGTTTGATGGTACATTAGGCGTGCACATTAGAAGAGAGTTGAGCATCTCAAGTGAGTTTGATAATCTAACATGACAAATATATGTGCTATTAACTCATTTTAAGCATTTACTGATTTTTAAAGTGTTTTCAACTCGTTCTCTGACCCCTTTTTTGCAAATATCTTTTTTTGTCAAATTATTTTAGGTACCCAGCCACAGGGACACAAATCATAGGAGTTCCATTCACTCGACGAGTTGTAGCTGCTGTGAAAGTTACAGGACCTTGGTAGTAGATGCCTCTATGTCCATTATTTCTTCCTTTTGAGCTATTTCATCAGTTAAAGCATGTTGCCCTTTTCTATTCCGATATTCATAGATATTGGATTTAGTTATTTACTTCTTTCAGTTGTTGGTTTATTTATGTTGGATTATTGTATTTGGGACTTAGACTGGAAGTGTTTACTCCAGTTACATTTATTATTGCAGCTATTTTCCTATCATATGAAATTGGTATGAAGGGTTAATGTTTATTTATTAGTTAACCTAATTTTATATTAATAAAAAGATAAAATTTGACATCGACCCTTTTAAAATATCAGGTGGTTAGTGTTTAAGCATAATCTAAACCAACTGGATATTCTGATTTAATTTGATAAAGGGCTGACCACCTGTTATTTAATTAGGCAGGGTGTCACAATTATGAACATCCACACAATCAAAATAAAATTTAAAAACGTAAAGTAAAAGTATTAACATATATCACTCACCCATTCTAGGCACGGAAACCCTTGGAATTATTTTCCCTTTGGGAGAGGATGATGTTGCTAATTTCGATCAATAAAACCTTGATCCCAATATCCCTTGTTGGAATTAGGAAGTTTAATTACTAATACCTTATGATCATTCCTCGCCTTTAGATATATAATACTATTCGTTGTGTGGGACCAAGAACATTAAAATCTAATTTTCGGGATACATATATTGTTCCCATATAGTTCATTATTTTGTGAACTCTATTTGTAATTCTCCATGTATTTGGAGCTCATTGGACGGGGACAATTTAAAAACAACTCATAAAATTTCAAAAAAAGTTTATTTTGGGAAAATTTTATCCCCCTTGAGCTACTAAAAGGTTGTGGATCCAATGGCCACCATCAATAGCAATGTAATTTCTGGGCATAGGGGCACATTTGATTATAACCCAAGAAAGAATTGAACAAGTTTTTCTAAAATATCCCCAGTTTTTCTTGATGACCGTATAAACCATTTTAAAAGAACAAGAGAATGGAAGAAGACTACACAATATATATAAACAAGAGGAATTATGGAGATGGAAAATAAAATGAAGATAAAGAAGACTTACAAAATGAACTGAGAAAACAGGTGCTCTAAAGAGTCTTTTTGATCAAGAGAGAGAAGGAAAATGACAATACAAAGTTTGAAATATGTGAGAATCGAGTTCTAAGAGTTCAAACATAAGGAAGAACACCCAAGACCAAATTTTTTGGTTTATATCTCTGCATGGTCCAACTTACCCTTGATGTTTGAAAATAACTACGGATATTTTCGAGCACACATCTTAGGCTTTGGACTCAACTTTAGGCCCAACAAAGGGTGTAAAATCCTTCAGCTCATCTTTGACAAAGAATTTCAGGGGCAATTGTGGGTGAAAAACAAGCACACTTCCCAAGTCAAATTCAACATTACATAAATAAATACGAGAATATATCACATGGATAAATTGAAGACTTGTTTGGTTACCTATATTCTCGGAGGAGATAAATAGGAATTACAAGTGAGCCGATAGAGAGCATGGAGAGTTTTCGTACATTTCAACTACATTTTAAAACTATAAATACAACCCTCACCTCGGGGAAATGGAGAATGTAAATCTAAACTTCTGATGAATTAGTCAAAACTGAGAAATCCTCCGTGGACGTAGGCAGTTGCCAAACGACGTACATAATGTTTATTATGGCACTTTATTACCCTTATTTCCTTTGCTCTTTAGAATTTTTAATTGTGATTTCTTGCACTCGCAGTTACCTTCTCTGTTTCATCAACATTCAATACAAAAAAAACATTCATTACAAAAAAAAATTCCTTACAAAACTAAGCATTCCTTACAAAAAACAACAACTGATGTGCAAAAAAAACCATAGATATTTAATATTTATGTAAAAAGAAACCTGAAAACTTTAATTATGCAAAAAAATATACTAAAAAATGACATCTCCACTTGATTTGGGATCAGTTGAGTTGCAATAGCTTATATCGGGCGATTTTCAATTAAGAACCGGTCGGAGAAAAGGCATATATGGACTATGAGATTAACAGAGATGGAAGCCTGAGATGAGGGTATCTTTGAAAAGGCAAATAGAAGTTAATGAAAGAGAAAAGGTGGAGAATAAGAGTGGAGTTAGGTAGGAGAAAAGGCGAAGATGAAGGGATGAGATGTGGATAAGAAGAGGCATTGATGGGCTACGACAACCACTAGAAAAAGAGGTGGGTGGGTGAGTGATTTAATGTTTGTAAAATGATATTTCATTACTTATATAGGGGTTCCTCTCAATGTTTCAATGTTTCAATGATTTGGTGTATATGCACAACGATATAATACAGTGGATATCAATAATATCCCAATATGCACATAAACATATGAAAAACTTACACAATATTAATTAAATGGGTACGTATGGTCGAGGCCGAATTAAAAAAAGGTCTAATCAAGACATAGACGAATCAAACCGGGCCTTATAAATGAGAATCTAACCTAAAAGATATCGAAATTTTGGTTTGGTCTTGTCTGTTCTGGTCGAATGGGGTTAAGAGTTCATTCCTTTTTTGACCACCCCTAATCAAAATGTGCACAGATTATGCACATGAAAATATTAAATGACATGAATTTTCACGTGCATGCACATAAATTTAAAAAAAAATCACGAGTACTACACGACAAGAATAGGATTTATTGTGTCGTATACACATTATTTTCCAAACATTTCACCCCAAATTGGGTTACAATTTATGCAACCAATATTTATGTAGTACAAGAAAAAATAAATTGCATAACTTGACAAAGTATTAAATGTGAATGTTGCAAGTATTCATGAAATTAATTTTTAAATAATTTATCCTACAACAATTCCTAAGTGGAGAAAAATAGTTTCTCTCAATTTTTTCTAAACCGGTGTTATTAAAGATCTAAAGAATAAGGCTCAATGTGCGTTATAAGGCTTTATTTTCTATAAAGTCCCTTAAAGCTCATGCAGATAAGCGAGGCAGCCAAAAAACATTTGTTTCTTGTGCTTTTATTTTTTTTTGCATTCCTCTATGTTTACTATGCCTTTCGTCATTTAAAAAAAGAATGGGGTCAATGATATCATTTGATAAAGACAAAGAAAAAAATGCATAACTTTACTTCAGTTTTACTCCAGTCAGTCAAAGTCACAAGTCACAAAATCATACTTTAAACCTAAATAACCCTATAAACAAGTACACAACTATTGTCTTTGATGTAGAAAACATAACCTGTAGACTTCAACCCAAATCAAAAAGGGAAAAAGAGAAACTGAACGACATCAGAATGGTTTCTCAACTCACTTATTGGTAAACCATTTGTGGTGTGTATTTTGTCATTTAGTCCTTTTTTATAAGTTAATTTCCTTTATTTTCAATATTGTTTGCTTCAGATCTTCTTCTTTTTTTTACATTTGATATTTTTGGTTATTTTTTTCCCTATGCTTTTATAACATATTTTTCTCCCTTTTCAACATTTGTAGGAAAAATGGAGTAAAAAAGATATTGCTTGGCATGCAAAGGTTGTAGAGGATGACATAAATCGAATGTGTATGTTTTATGAGACGTCATTTTAGGTTGAAACATCACTTGACTGACACAAAGTATGGCATTGGAAAATGTACAAAATAAATAAAAGAAGAAAAAATTAGTGCACGGGAGCATTGAAAAAATTGATTGATAATAAAAGTAGGCATTGAGAGGTGGATACAAAAGTATTTAAATTTTTTTATATTTTCACACATTTTAATATTATATATTACGAATATAGAAAATGAACAAAAGGCTTACACCTCTCTTTTTGACAAGAAAATGTCTTAGTCTTATGCCCCACCTTTTATAACATGGGATAAATATATCAAATACATTAGAGAAATTAGTATAATTCTAATTGAAAGAGTTAATTACTTATTGTTTATATTCACTATTTAATTATTAAATATTATGAAAACTTTCATTGTTGATGTGTTGTTAACAATGTTTGTAGGTTGATATGTTTTACACGTGTTAATCCTAAACGAAAGGCTTTGGTATAAATTTAGCTTTTACCATGGATAAAACACACGAGAGAAAATATTTGTGATGATTATTTTTCACCTTGAGAAAATTTACTGGGCTCCTTAGTGACAAATTTTGCTAAAAAAAATATGTATAGGTATCTTTAGCAAGATTTATAAAAATTTATTGTATCCATTAACATTAGTTTGATTTCTCATTTATGTGTCAAAACATTTGATTCATGCACCGTCAATCAAAAGTTCTTGATTTCATATGGACGCTAGTTTTTAAATAGATTCTTGTTCATGCAATATCGATAAACATTTAACATTGAAGATCATCTATTGTCTGTCTACGTCAAAGACATCTGTTGAAGCTAATTCTATGAAAATACCAAAAACTTATGGGGATCAAACTTTGCAAAAATAATTTTCTCCCCAATTATTTTGGCTTCTAGTTTTGCAAAATTAATTTTCATACCAAATACTCACTAAAAAACGTTTAAAATCATGACCAGTAGTTAGGATTGATTTGTGTTGAGTTTAGATTCTAAAATTTGAGCTTGAAGACCATTAATGGTGGTTAAGAGAAAAGGGCCTTCTTTTTTTTGAAAATTTGAGCACACTGCGAGGAGCGAATCCGTTCGGATCAATGAACGAATCAATTTTCCACCTAGGATGGGTTGAGTGGGTTCATGATTTGGTGAGAGAGTTTATTCCGAGTGGTTTTGAGTACATGAATCATTATCCACCTAAGAGATTATCCATCCTTATGGTTATTTTCAAGTTAAGCTAATGAATCAATTAATTGGAATTTAAATCCTAGTTATAGGGTGATACATCTTAAATTGTCAATTAACTTAACTATTTAAATAAATTCACTTAACTAATGACAACAATATCCAAGGTAGAAAATTTAGATAGATTAGGTTATACGCGTGTTAAGAGCATCACTCTCAAATTGTGTAGTGTGTATAATTATGTATTATCAAATTATTATCCATACATACCGTAGTCGTGATGAATCTATCAATGGGGTTGTGTTGGATGTGGTGATCATGTACCGTAACCCCGACCGATAAGGCAAGAAATCAGGTGGTATTGTGTTAGAAGTGGTGACCATGTGCCATATCCTAACTGATGATGTAGGTATTCGAAAAGTCTTATTTTTTGCATCATGCATTTAGCTAATCTACATTTCATGATGAGAGAGGCTGATGACTCGATCTTTTGATGGGGGTTTTTTATGGAACTACCGATTGATAAATTTAAGGTCATCATCTGAGGGACTCCTATAGACTTATAAATAGAGGCACTGAAAAATGCGATCTAAACTGGTCCGATTACATGGTTAAAAGTAAAAATAGTAGATTAGGTCACACACAAGATAAATTAAATTTATTCCAAATTTTATCTTGATTAGTTAGGTGAACCTGAACATGATAAATATATGAACTAAATGGAATGAAACAAACTACACGATATGATATGAGAAAAGTTCCCTTTCGGGCAAAACCTTTTTTCAGCAGTATTATAACTAGGTATTACAGAACAATACAAAAAAACTTACATACTTCGAATATGTATTGGAATTATGTCTTCATTCCTTGTTGATGACATAACGTGGTGCAGATCCAGTAACACTCCACAGTAATCTCCACTTTCCTCGGTGTCCACTAATTCAACCTCAATAAAATCCCTTCCTACCTTTAATAATGAAGTATTACCTCCACAATGATTAGAACCAGAAATGTATTCTTCAAGGTTTGATAAAGTGATCCCAAAAGATCCAAGGGGTTTGGATTTGATAAAACAAAGTATATAATCATAAAAAGATATGTAAAAGGCTTGCAAAGAATTATAGATCCGCCTCTCCTAAATAGGGAGAAAAAATTCTAAGAGATAGACTTGAAAAGATTGCATTTGAAATTGAATGCATACCAGATTTTCTCTGACCCGTTCGAATGAGGTACATCTCAATCGAACGAAGTTCCTAGTCTCATTCAATACACTTCTACAGAGCTATCCAATGAGAAAATAGAACACACCAAAAATTTGCCAAATGTGATCTCGTTCGAAGATGTTCTAAATAGGTACATGCACTCATTCGAACGAAATCCAAATGTCATAATAAACAACTATGCAAATTTAAAAAAAAACATTTAAAAAATATTTTATGTTTTCAAACACCTTTAGAATAACCTTAAATAAATTGATTATAGTATATCAACCTCATATACATTCTCTATATGTTGTAATGATGAAATCAAATCATCGATCTTAGATTATCGTGTTCGATCACTAATTTGTCTTTAGTTGAAGCTCTTGAGAATGTATATGATTATGTAGAAGTGTAATGTAATATACCTAACTTAAAACATGATGATCAATTATAAATATCACTCTTACAAATCTTCCCCTTTGACTTTCTAGTATAAAACATGATGCCAAAAAAAAACTATGATAAGTTCAACTAATGTCCCTCCTAAACCTAAATAGGAAAAGACACTTGAGATATTATCTTCAATTGAAAATCTTCATCGTTTAGTCCATGATATCATTAATGTGGAAAAGATACATACACATATGAAACGATGGAAATACTACGACACAAGGAGTTTAAACAAAAAACTCCCCCTCAATATGTTCTCCCGTTTTTTGTTCATAATAGACAAAGGGTCAAAAGCTAATCCTGAAAATGTTAGCATCCTGAGAATCCAAATTTAATATACCATCACAAAGTATAGACAATTAAGCATAAGCATTGAAACTTTAATAAACCAACAAACTATTTTTAAAAAAGATTAGTATAAAAATATACATATAATTATTAAAAAAATAATGGAATAACATGAAAACATCTTAATCATGGAAATGGAATGAATGGGTGTGAACTTAATGCACACAAAAGTTAACATAGGCATACATAGAGACAGTGCACAAAGTCAAAGAGGCATTCCTAAAGAAGGAACTCAATTCAACCTTTGGTGTAAAAAATTTTGAACAAATTGAAATTAACTCAACTCATACAAAATCTGAAGAAATTCAATGCTTCTCAAATTAATAACGCCAAAATGTTTAATTTATTTGAAGGAATTTTATTGTACAACCCCATTGATCTTCAATTAATAACACCCTCAAAATCTCATATGTGAAGGATAAACTTTCAAATTTTTTGAAGAAATAGTATTATTCATGTATAATGAGGCATCAATGAAACAAAATCTTCCTTAACACTTTGTTTTTATATGCCGAATTAATCTTTTAGGCTTTCGCCAATTGTGTCCTTCTGTGAAAAGAAGGATGCTTCTTTCATAGCCCCTCTCCATTGCTTAAACATATCAAAAAATTACAAAAATAATTTATAGCAATGATTTTTACATGATAAATTTGTTCCTAGTAAATTTGGTTTGTTATTAATCACGATTGAGATGACAAAATCATATTCAACATATGATAAGAAAATACAATGTTCAAAAGTTTGTGCATGTGTGCAACGAAGGTGATAAAATGAGTCTAGCTAGAAGGAAGTGGTCAATAAATAACAACGCAATTTTAAATATGCATAATTAAGCATAAACACGAAGCCAAGTATCATGACACCACGATTAAGTCACATGAAAGTATGGAATGAAATTGTGATTGAAACATCTTAAATGCGCATCCATATATAATGAAAAAAGAACAAAAATCTTTTTGAATTTTTTCAAGAACTTTTATCAAAATAAAATCTTTTTGAATTTTTTTGAACATTTATCTAAAAGAAAAGAAAATATTTTTAAAAAATTTAAAAATATAAATAATAGAATACAATCTTGTAGCAGGGATAAATGATAACAAAATAAAATTTGCCCTTAACTAAAAACAATATTCGAACTCAATCGATGGGCTAAACACCCAAAGAGTTCTTAACATCCTCAAATCTAAGTGCATTTAAAGTTTTAGTGAAAATGTCACCTAATGGACATTCGGTACTAAAAAAGCTCAAGAAAGCGATCTTCTCCTAAAGAAGATCATAAATAAAATGCTCACAAATCGTAATGTGCTTCGCATGAAAATGTTGGACAGAATTGCGACAAATGTGAATTTCAATTGTATTATCGTAAGAAATAGTCTTTATGCATTGAGTAATCTGATAATCCTCCAACATTTTCTTCATCCATAAAGAGTTGTGTGCAATAATTCCCCACGACTATGTAATTGGCCTCCTCCTCAAATAAAGAACTCAATTTTTTCTTCTTGCTCAACGATGAGAAAAGATCACTCCCAAAGTAAAATCAAACACCCAATGTTCTTTTACAACCATCAACATCCCTGACCCAATTGGTATCCAAATAAGCTGACAAGAAAGAGTGACACTCATATATTTGATGATATGTGTAAGTGAAATCAGGTGTGAATCTTATGGGGGAGCTTCGTACCATGTGAAAACTCTAACACTAAATGTGATATAGGGATTACTAGCGACCATGTAGAGGAGATTATCTATCATAATCATGCAAAGTGTTTTCCCTATGTCCTTACCTAAAGTGTTTTTGTTAAGCTTTGTCGAGGAACTCATGGTGTGTGAGAGTACTTAGTGAAGTTCAAACAAAACCTCTTCACTAGATCCCTAGCATATTTAAATTGAGATATAATATCCCATTCTCGAGTTGACGTACTTGGAGACCTAGAAAGAAAGTAAGTTCACCAACTATGCTGATCTCAAATTCACTCTTCATCTCCTCCTCAAAAGTGTCACTACACCAAAAAGGCCAAATTGTCACATTTGGTCCGGCCAGGCTTGTCATGGTCATTGACCGTGACAAGTCCATGACAATGGGTTGTCATGGTTCATGATTGTGACAAGTCCATGACAAGTATATTTTTCACCGACTTGTCACGGTCACTGACCATGAAAAATTTAGAAAGTTATCACGGTCAAAGACCTTGATAGGTCTGTAACAACTTACTCAGTAAAAAACCCTACCCCCTCTTTTTTCCCACAATTTTCACTTACTCCTTTTTCTGTCTTTCTCGCATGACTGCTTTCTCTCTCACTACGTTTTCAGGGTGAGTGTTCTCTCTCTCTCTCTCTCTCTCTCTCTCTCTCTCTCTCTCTCTCTCTCTCTCTCTCTCTCTCTTTCTCTCTCTCCTTTGTATATATGTGTGTGTGTGTGTGTGCTGGTGTGTGTGTCGGGTTGGGGGGCGAGGTGGGGAGAAGTTGGGGGAGTGGGGGGCAGGGAAGAGTGATGGGTCGAAGTGGGGTTGGGGGTAGTGGGGGTGTGGGTAAGGGTGGGGGTGGTAGTGGTGGGACAGGGTGTGACTAGGGGGAGGAGGGGGAGTGATGGGGGGAGGTTTGGGGATAAATTTGGGTAGGTGAGAGAATCAATTTGTGTTTGGTTTTTGTGTAAGAGAATTTAGTTGTTGTTTTCAAGTTGGGGATCAATACATAGAATGTCACATGTGGATGTATGATTTCAAAAATAATGTCAATGTTTTTCGTGGACTTTATACTTTGCCCAAATAGTATTACCATCCCCTCACCTCCTTATGAAATGGAATGAAACATATTAAATTTTCTAAACATTGTAATTCTATGGGACCCATTTCTCTAAATTGAAATTGAAATTGAATTCTAATTGGTATTAATGTTGGTATAAATTGAAATTGAATTGGTATTGATATTTTTATAAATTGGTATAAGTTTTAGTTCTTATGCATACTTTAAATTAAATTAAACATACTTTAAATTACATAATTAAATGAAATCTACACATAATTAAATGAAGCATACTTCAAATTACATAATTAAATGAAATCTCTTGAATTGTGATCAGAAATAATTCAATGAAACATACTTTAAATTACATATAGTGCACGTAGATACTATCCTTCTAGTTCCTATGCGTACGCATTCAACAACCCTTAAACCCGTTCGGAAGACATTACCCTTGTAATGAGATCTCTCGAATTGTCCCGTTTGGACAGTTTGGGACTGCATAGTTTCTGAATAATAATATTCTTAGTGGCTTAAACTTGTTACTTTGGGAAAAAGTTCTCCAGTCATATCTTATTGTTCTCTGGGTACGTAATAGATAATGCGATGTTAAGTGTTATTTCAATTGATAAATTGAAATAACACTCACACTTGCGAATCTATGTCATGTACTTAGAGAACTATGGGGATATGGTGCTGAATTTTCCTCAAATTGGAACAATGTGCATGAGTTGTTAAGTATATTACAGAAATATATTGTCTCGAATGGTATAAGACCACTCACCCTTTAGAGGAGATAGAGAACATATGAATTAATATTATAAATTCAATTTTAATTTCAATTCCAATTTCAAATTAAATTTTAATTTCAATTTGAAATTAAAATTGAATGTGAATTTCAATTTGAATGCATGTATAAAACGATGTCATAGAAACTAGACTTCTAGTTCTTATGCGTACGCATTCAATAGGTGATTCTTTATACTAATGGGAGATAAATATTCACACTTTTGTTTATGCTAATCCATGAATATATGCTTCTTAACCATAATAGGTGATTGTTTGTAGTAGTTGTGATGGGATATCCTAAATATAAAGAGTGGATGGGTGAGACAAATATATTAGGGGATGTGTTTCGTAGAGGTGCTAATGAATTTGTGAAATACGCAAAGATATGCCATGATGATGAAGATTTCTCGTGTCTGTGTTCTAGGTGTAAGAATGGTAAGGTGTTTGAGTGGAAAACAGTTGAACTACATTTGTTAAGAAGGGGTATACAAGACAGTTGTTGAAATTGGGTTTTTTATGGGGAATCGAAAGCTCCTTTTGTCCCCGATAAACCTTCACAATAACCTTCAACTAGTAGGATAGATGTACGAGGGGAGGATGACAATGTAAATCATAATATTCTAGAGGATTAGTTGATGACGTGTATGGAGTTCATGAACTAGAAGAGAATGAGGTCACTAACGATGTATAATGTTCAGGTGCTCATGAAGATATCGAGATAAACCTTGACGATGACTACTAATGTTTAAAATTTAAGGCGAGCCAACTGTTATACTCTGGCTGTGAGAAAGATCAAATAACTTTATATTCCATGGTTGGTTTGAATAGTTTGAAGACTCAACATGGTTTGTCGAAAACTAGCGTGACATGAATTTTTAATTAGGTGAAGGTCTTGCTACCGAAGCAGAATACGCTTCGAAATAACTATCCTACCATGAAAAATAGTTTGAAAGGTTTGGGAATGAAGTATAAATCAATTCATGCTTGCGTGTATGACTGCATACTATACCGAAAGGAGTATGAAAATCTGGATAGGTGTCCGGTATGCGATGAATATAGATATGTCCAATCTACTGGCAAGGAAGGCACAAGCTCAAAAGTGCCTCAAAATGTGTTGAAATATTTTCCCGTTGGGACTAGATTAAAGAGGTTTTTCACAGTAACATGGATAGCGGAGGAAATGACTTAGCATGCTAGGGCAGAAGTAGGGGAAAATCTTATGCGTGATCCTATTAATTCAATAGCTTGGAAGATGATGGATTTTGAGTATCTTATTTTTGCTCGAGAACAGCGTAACATTCGTTTGTAATATCAACAGATGGTTTCAATCCATTTGGAAATATAAGCTCTAATCATAGTGTATGTTTAGTGATCCTAACACTACCCCTCACTCCTTCACAATATATGAGACCTGAAATTTTGATGTTGTCATTATTGATCCCTGGGCCAAAGGCACCAAGTGAGGAAAATGATGTCTACATGGATCATTTGATAGAATAATTAAATGAGTTGTGATAAGAGGGTGTGAAAACATTTGAATCTTTTAGAAAAGAAGAGTTTACCCTGAAAACTATGTTAATGTGAGTAATTCATGATTTTCCATCTTATGGGACATTAACCGGTTGTGTAGTACATGGTTATTTAAGGTGTCCAATTTGTGGAGAGGAGACTGAATCTCTTCATCTCCCCTCTATCTCAAAAAATATATACCATTACCATAGGAGGTTTTTACCCCCTTCCCATAGTTTTAGATTTGAGAAAGGTTCTAATTTTTTTCCAGGCAGGGTCGAACATAGGCTACGATTGAGAATAATTTTAGGCTCAGAAATTGAATGTAAATCTTCTGATTGTGGCCCTAAACTGCTAGGTAAGAATGAAACTGAGATAAGAAAGGCATGGTATAGGAGGTCAATTTTATTTGACTTGCCTTATTGGAAGACTAACCTGGTGCACCATGTATTGGATGTGATACACGTAGAGAAGAACATCATTGAACATATTGGGGGGAACATTCCTTGGGGGAGTCATTAGAAGGATGGAGAAAATTCACCAAGAGAGTAGGGGAAGGATAATAATCTCCCCTAGTGCATTTACTTTGACGAGTGAAGAAATGAAGGTGCTTTTAGACAAAATATATAATTTGAAAGTTCAATCTAACTTTTCGTCCAACTTGCAAAGGATTGTGAATTATGCTACCCATGATTTACACAAGTGTAAGTCCCACAATTGGCATGAGATCATGCAATTGGTTCCTCTATTGTTTAAGCATTGTTTCTCCAAGAACAAGAATTTGCAAAGGGCTATTATGTAAATTAGTATCTTCTTCTCACTTTTATGTGAGAAGTTAGTCGATCGAGATCACATAGTGGCCGCAAAATTGGCGCTAAACGAAGAGATTTTTGTGTTAGAGAAGTACTTTTCCCCAACTTTCTTTGACTTAAGTGTTCACTTATTGGTACACCTATACGACGCAACAATTCTTTGAGGCCAAGTTAGATATTAGTGGATGTATCCGTTTGAAACATTGATGAAAGTTTTCAAAGATTATGTCAAGAATACACGATACATTAAAGGATCAATTATAGAGGAATACATCACCGTGGAGTCATCAATCTACACTCGGGAATATATGCCTGACTCGACCAGCGTGGATGACAATGATGAGTTTTTCGATGAGGGTGGTCATGTGATGGGGAAACGAGTGAAATTAACAAGTTTGCAACATGAACAAGTAGCTCGTTATCTATTTGACACACATGAAAACGTCAAAGAATTGAAAAAGTAAGTTTAAAATATTTCAACTTTTAAATTATTTTAATTTTTACATGATTAATTTTGTAATATGTTTGTCACGGCCTATGCAGAAAATATGAAGCCTGTGAGAACAATAAAAGAGAAAAAATATGGGACAATCAGACAAAGAATTTAGGATATGGTTGACACACGAGGTAATTATAATGAAAATGGTTGTTATTAAATGTCACATTACAAGAAAGATTTATAACTAACCTAATTAATTTATCTATATTCTCAGCTCTTAAAGGCAAGCGATGCGACATCAAGGCTTGCTTATCTAGACACTGGACCCTTATTCATAGCACATAGTACAAAAATTATCGATTGAACGGTAACGTATCCTTTGCAACAGTGTATGAGGAAAATACAAATGTATAGAAATCGGCCATTTCATACAAGGCTCTTACTTTCTTTCCAGCGAGCACGAAAGATAAAAACCTCGTTGAAGCTTAAATGACTTACTATGGTGTAATTTGTAATATATTTGAATTGTACTATGTAAACTTCAAAGAGGTTGCATTTTACTGTGATTGGGTAAGATTTGAGGATAAAAATTCTTGTAAAGTTGATCTTCGAACCAATTTGATCAGGGTTGACCTGTCTAAGTTGAAGAGCAACGAACACGTGAGCAATGAAACATTTGTTTGCGCTTTTCAAAAGGTCAAGGAAGTGTTTTACTTGGAGTATATCAACAAGGAGTCGTGGACAATCATCCTACATGCGCCAAAGCGTTTAAATAGTTGTGTGGATGACTCAATTGCACCTACCGAATATCAATCCATTTTTTATGATAACCCGAATTTGAAACAATTTTTTGATTTGTAATAAGTATTCAAATTATTTGTAATGAGCAGTGGCTATATTATTGTAGTTCTTTATTATTATCAAACAATAATTTAATGCTTTTTATTCATTTGTACTTGATCATTTTAATGTTTGTAATAACGACGTGAATATGTTAATTAGAATTTTATTCAATTTAAGCATTAATTCCAAGTCCATGACCCGGGAGTGTGTGTGTTGGGGGGGGGGGGGGGGGGCATGTGTGTAAATTGAAATTGGTATTGGTATAAATTGGTATATATTGGTAATGGTATTGGTATTGGTATAAATTGAAATTGGTATAAATTGATATTAGAATTGGTGTGTATTGTTATTATAGGATTTGAGCATTAATTTAAAGTTCATTTACATGTTTGTACTAATTATAACATTTTATGGAGAAAATGACTTCATCAGGCACAGTAGTAGAGGCGATAGGGCTCCTCGGCGAGTAGGGCCCCAAAATGGGGCAAATTGGGGTCTGTCATCGAGAATAAGACGACATTATAAGCTAGAGCGCTAGAGTTTTTGAAGGCGATTGTTGACCCCGGGTACACTGATTGGAGGGTCGTGCCTATTGACCTCAAGTTGAACATTTGGGGGGAGCTACACGTTTTGTATTTAATATTTATATTTATATTTACAACTATAGCACTCAATTTCCTTTGGTTTGTATTTGTTTGACACAAACAATTCGGCCTGCCCGCATATCTTCGTGACTCCACGTTGGTGGAATTGAGGGATCAAGATAAGATGTGGAAGAAGAATTTGCGGGACCGGTACATTGGGAAAACCCAGGAGTCCATTCTGAGACTACATGACCCTGTCATCCCTAAGGAGACGATCTCATTGGCACAGTGGCAAAAGTTTATCGATAATGAGACCAATGAGCGGTAATTGGTATCTCACAAATCGGGGAGGGACGACAGGGCAAAAAGGTTGGATGTGCACTACTCTGAGCGGACTTCTTACGCCGAGGTGGAGCGCAAGATGGTAAGTTTCAATTACTTTGAATTACTTACTAATTCTGCATTATTTTATATCAGGACACGGGGTCACATAGGCTCGATGCCTATGTGGTGAATCGAACGAAAAAGGGCAAGGACAAGGAGGTGGTCCTGAGCATCACAGCCACCATTGTAAGTTATAAATGTTTAATTTTTTTAATTGCATTTAATTTTTTTATTTACTTAATTAACTAATCATGTACTTTTTGTCTTTTCAGGAAAAGCTTAAGGAAGTGCATGAGTCGCAATCTAATGCCGACAAAACATCTTTGGCTACGGACGCACTCAACCAAGTGCTCGAGGTGGATCGTAAGGGGAGGACTAGGTGTGAGCTCACGGGTGGGGAATTCTAGGATCATCGACTTGTAGACGAGCAATAGCAGGTTGGAACATTAGGTGGACACCCATGAAGATAAGTTATCAAGGTTGGAGGAGACGGTCCTAGATATGTACACCTTTATGAATCATTAGTTGGGAAAGCGCAATGGCTAGGGGAAGGAGAAGGAGGTAGAGGTAGA
Organism: Sambucus nigra; assembly: GCA_949130495.1. Classification (NCBI taxonomy): domain Eukaryota; kingdom Viridiplantae; phylum Streptophyta; class Magnoliopsida; order Dipsacales; family Adoxaceae; genus Sambucus; species Sambucus nigra. The sequence goes on from OX422222.1 coordinate 376,808,802, forward strand.
TGAGAACGAGGACGAGGACGCCACTGCTTCATCGCCGATAAGCATGGACTCAACATCATATGATGATCCATTTCCCATCGTGACCCCTATCGATCGACCTATGTCAACACTCGGTTAGTCGAGCATACATCTAATAGACATATATTATAGGTAGTTTATAGTGAGGGGGTTGGGGGATTTGAGCTTCCTCCCGGGTATGATGGTTCATGGACGTCCCCTCCAAGGCATTGAGGCAAATGTGCTCATCACGCATGTGGTGGAGGGAAAGGAGAAATCACATTTATGGTTGCGTGAACAATGTGGCGTTCAACATATTGCGGGGTGTCTCAATTCATATGTTGTGTGGATTTTTTTCCTCCTCCAATCTTCTCAAGACCCTTCTTCATGACATTATTTCTATCTTTTTATTTAGATATTTGGATAATGGATTGTATTTGCATTTTTTTTTATTTCAGTACATGTTGGTTTGGATATGGATATTTGCATTTCTATTTTATTTGGACATGGATTATATATGTCATGATTTGGTATATTATTTCTATTTAATTTGGATATATGTTGTTTGGATAGGTACAATTTTTCTATAACAGGTACAAATATACTTTTGGGTAGTGGAAGTGGCTATTCTGCCCAACATTTTTTTTAATTTTGTCCATAATTTTCACGTTCAAAGACCGTGAAAAGCCCGTGACAAATAAACTTGCCATGGTCTTTGACCGTGATAATTTTTTGGTTTTCTCACGGGCTTGTCACGATCTTTGATTGTGACAAAAACTTTTCAAGGTCAAAGACCGTGACAGGACCATGACAAGTTTAATGAACTTTTCACTATCTTTGACTAGTACAAGTCCATGACAACTAAGTTATCGCCCCCATACTTGTCACGATCAAAGACCTTCACAAGTTAAACTTGTTATGGTCAAAAACCGTGACAAGTCAGCAGTTTTGGTACAGTGTATGAGCATGTTGGGAAGGCGTAGATCCAAAGACTATGTCATTCAAATGGACTTGGGCAACTAAGATAGTACTACCCTCCATCATAGGAAACAACGTCATATCCCCTTCCTTGAAGCCATGAGAAAAGAGATAAGAAGTTAGGCTTTGATACTAGGCATAAAGTACTTACTTCAAACCATACAAGGCCCGAGTGCTTTGGATCTTCAAATCCCTTTGGGTGTTCAACGTAATATGACACGTTGCCAATTAAACTAACGGGTGGACATTCCTCTACTAAAATAGAATAGGAATCTCATCTAGCTCATTCTTGGAATCACTCTAATGACCTATTAAGTCGAGTGTCAAATTTTAAAACTTATTAATTTCCCTTAATAAAACTTTCCATCATACAAAAACCATTCGAAAATAATTTAAATACACATTCAGAAAACTATTTAAATGAACACTAAACGGGATGAAATGAATAAATAACTCTTGGTAAATACAAACACAATAATCCTATTATTAATGAAATGCATAAAGCCTGCATATATACAACAACTGTCTAATTGGGCGACCGACTCTAAATAAACTCGAAGTAAACATCCTATCTAGATCACAATGAGAGAAGCATTTAATCAATATCTGTAGGCATCCACAACTCATGTACCATCGCCTGACCAGAAGGAATGATCATATTTTGCATCCCTATGGCTGGGCACCTAAAAGTTTTGAAAATATTTTGATATGGTCCAGAGCCAAAAACATTTTGAAAATATTTTTCAAGTGTTTAAAATACATCAATAAATATGCAATACAATCCTTCATATTTAAACTAGTGTCGCACTCCCATGAGAGAATCCTCACCCGTCATCTATAGTGCGCACCGGATGCATATATTTTAAATACCATAGTTATGCTACCCTGACTAACAAGTACAAACATTTATCTTATCCCCATATGCTAACCTTGTAGACAAACTATGCTAAATGTATTTATTCTTCGCTTTAATTTTTATTTATCTACACACGATAAATCATTTTTATTCTCGTCATTAACCTGATACAAATAACTTCACACTAGTTATAAATTCAAAATTCGCACATTTATTTTATTCACCCATTTATATTTATCAAACTTATATGTGTATATTCATATCACATCTCGTACACACACACACACACACACACACACACACACACACACACATATATATATATATCGCTCGCTACATACGTATAACCGTAAACCCAAGAGCATTACCTTGCGGATGCATTCTCTAGTATGCTATCAGACTCCAGGGGCATGATGTACCACACCTGGGCCACCGGGTCAGAATCTCGACAACGAGCCCAAATCGCAAACATAAAATCAGAGGTGATCATAATCATACACATGTGGGTAGTAACCATACCACATTACTCCACTAGACTCTAAACTCACATCCAGTGGTCGTGCGATAGACCTATGACCTAGGGAACTGACCCAACACCTGCCGATCCACACGCCAAGGTGGGTCACCCACTATGCACAACCTCCAATGATATCATCCCTAGAGTTGGTATGTTTCACATACATCAATCATAGACGCACACACACACACACTAATATATATATATATATATATATACACACACACACACATACACACACACACACACTATCTATAGACCCGTATATATATATATAAAAACTAACTAACCATGCCTATGTCACTTGTAGTACTATGCCATAATCCTCGAGTCTAATCCTAACTCCCGAATAAATAAGTAATCCCTTACTTAATTGATTCTCAAATATAATTTTTAAATATGGAAACTAACCCATTCCCATCCATTACATTCCCAATTATGTTCCAAATTCCCAATAGAATCCATTAATAATTTTTTAGTATCATTCATCCTAAACATCCATAATTCCATACCCCATATCCATCCCCGATTAACCCATAATAAAAAATAATATCTCTAAATATTTTACCAAAGTCCTAATATCAATTAAGGGCCTCCTAAAAAAATCCGGGCCCAAACCAATGCACAAAACAATTAAAATAAAAAACCTGGGCTAGACGAGTGGTCCGAACCGATTCGCCACCAGGCCGAATCGATTCGCTCCTCGGTTTTGCCCAAGGCTGACCTTCTTTGTTTTTGACGAAATTTCCCGTACTTTTTTATCCCATATGATTTTCACCCTTCGTCCCAACACAATTTAACATTACTTAATTAATCTTAAACATATGGATACATGTTTTTATAATCCAATTCACCCAATATCGTTCCAATCATAGAATTCAACACAATTGATCAAGAATTATATTTATATCTTAATTCTAATTCAAGATTACATTGGTCCTCAATTTATCCTTAAAGAGACCATCTTCATGTGATGGTTCAATCTCAAATTTCTTTCACAATACTAAAACTTTTATATATGAATCCAACTCAAATTTTTGTCTCAGATAATAATAAATTTAATTTCTACGGATTCATAACAAAAAATCCCATTTTTCTCACGTGAAGCCCACAAAAAATCATGTTTGTTTCACCAACTATGATATGAAATAAAACATGCATAAAATATCAACGAAAGTTTAAACACTTGCCATAGATTATATTAAAGTATGAATCCTTTCTTTGTAGGTATTTCTTGAATAAGAATCCTAGTCCAAAAATTGCCCCAATTTCTTATCCGAATTGCCTTCTTCATTTATCTCTTCAGTTTTCCCTATCTTTTTGCCTCTCTCTCAAGCCTAGGTATTTTAGAATAATGGAATGACTTCATCCCTCATCTAGCATCCTTAAATATCCCCATAATCTCGAAATGAGGTTAAATGCTAATATTATAATGACACGAATACCCCCCATACCGATCTTGTTTAGCCTAAAAAGTCCCCAGAACCCAATTACAACCCACGGGTACTTAATTATGACTATCTCAACCCATCTTGAATCATTTGTGCACTCGAAATCACCATCCGAGTCACCTATCATCAATTTCTAATCTCATTCCCAACACGACCCCACACACACGTCCCGAATGAGAAACCGCGAACCTGTCTATTTTTCTTACTTATGATGTAATGTAAAATAACACGTTTTTATTTACTTATCACACAAGTAAATATAATAACACATAAATATTAATCTAGTATTTCCTAATTAAAATTTATTCAATTCACTCTATTTCTTAAATTAATTAAATTACGAGGACACGTCTATTTTAAAATATTCCTAAAAATACGGGGTGTTACATACTTCCCCTCTTACAAAGGAATTTTGTCCCTAAAATTTGAATAGACCTAGTACCAAGAACTTCGGATACTTACCCTCATGGCATCCTCACGTAATCAAAATCTACTCCTGGTAACATTATGGTTCCTTCACTATACACTCGCTAACGATACCATCTTCACTACAGGCCCATTCACTACGACCCAAATGACAAATTTGTTTAATTTATTTATATCGATATACTACATCATTATTAAGATATCACCTTGATGCTGACATACAAAGAAGATCATGAACCTGCTAAAATACTGTAATAAGACGAGCTTGTACACCACTAGCTCTTATCATTTTGATACTGAGGAAAAGCCATATTTCCCTTGGTGCCAACTTCCTTTCTTACCGAACCACATAACTCCATTCATGGGAAACACTTCCAATACCACCTAAAAACTCATGTCAGACTTTAAAAACTTTGGTTTGCAATGAAATAACTCTTCTGACATTCCTGAACTCCACAAAATAATTTGTAATTAACTCAATCCTTGGTGATGGACTCAAAATCATGTCCGTTAGAGAACCTTGTTATCCTACCACCTCTATCAAACCATAGGGAGAATGCCACGTTCTCCCCTATAAAAATTTAAAAGGATCCTCGCTAAATAATAACCTAGTATGAGTTATTACTCGTAATTCTACCAACGATAATTACACCTCCCAATTAACCTAGAAATTCAAAATATGCATCCCTCGCATATCCTGTAACATTTTAGTCACCCTTACCATCCACCCATCGACCTATGATTTATCCACCTTGATAATTTGAAACTCTGTCCCCACTACCTCCAAATAAACTAACTGTAGGTGGGACACAAGGATCCCCTTTTGATATGCAATAATGCTGGGTGGCACCCCGTGTCGGTTCATTTCCTTTCTTCAATGAAATGTTGGGCAAACCATCCAATAGTGTGACTCACCTCAAATAGAAGTAACCGTTCCATCATAGTCAATATATTCCTCAATCCCAAGGAATTATTTACCATTTCATGATAATGGTAACCCAAAAGTGAACTCCATTAGTCCGCCTATCCATTTCGTCACTGGAATCACCAAGTATTGCAAAATTCTGGTTGGTCGCCTTGGCCAACCTTTTTCCTCTCACAAGTGGTGCACCCAGAGACCATTTCGCTACGTCTCACTCCATACCGATCCACATACTTTATATCCCACATTATGTGGTACATCTTGCTTCCCTTCCTAGGGTATACCGAAATTGTGACTCCTGCGTTTGTTGCATAAACTGTGCATTTCCTCGACTCTTCTCATCTGGTGAATTCAACATCCTATTTATGCGTAAACCGCCATCAAAACTTGACTAAGTACATTTCCTCTATTCTTCCAAAAAATGTTGGATCCTATCTTGGAAAGAGAGATCCTCTGTATGTGTCTTCACATTCTTTTAACCTATCTCGAGTGTGATAGCTCTCCTTGCTTTATATATCTCGACTATCCTCTCCCTATAATGAGGTCGAGTCCATCTTACTATTCTAACTATGTTTGTAACATCATTATAGGTATAAAACTTAACACATTTATTTCTTCATTCCCTTTTCTCGAATGATACTAAAAATTTAACTAACTAGGGAGCCCATATACCCTACATTCCGTGCATATCTGCACAATTGTAATAAGCATAAGCTATTTATATCAACTTGGTACTGCATGCTCGGCATGGATATCCCTAAATGTTATACATGATTACCTTACTAATCGCGACTTGATTATCCTCAAGAATTCCCCACTTATCAACTATTGGTGCAAACATTCCAAAGTGCACAACACTACCTGGCTCCACTGGCCTTCAATCATACAATAACACTCAGCTCAAAGTGTTATCTACATACAAATGTAATAACTAGTGTAATAAACCCATGACATAATGCCCAATGCATCTCCCAACTCTTGACGCTCACTAAGGTTCATGTGTGGGATGTCTCACAAGCGAAATCAAAACAAGGAACCCCCCCAATACACTACTATCTAGCATTATTGATCATCGAGATTCGTGCACCCAAAGCACATAATCGGGACACTCAATATCCTCTCCATAGACGTATAAGTCTAATAATTAATTCCCACATATCTAAAGTGGTCATACAATACTGATCTCGCACTATCACTAAGTCCCCAATGCTAAATAATTAACGAGATCAATCTATTCGCTCGATAGTAAACCCGATATCCCTCGAATTGTTTCAGTATGGTCCATACACACCGGGATCAAATATAATGAGACAACCATACTCTCTAAAGTTTCCTCTACTGTATAATATATTCACCATCTTGACCCTCTTTCAAGACGTAACATCGTAAAATAACACATCCTGTCCTAGAACAATAAACACAATGGCCCTACTTTAACAGTCCACCATCGCTTAAACTGTTGCTAAATAGTCCATAGCTAGGATAACATCATACTCGAGTAACATATCTCTCTAAAATGATAAAATCCACTTAAGCATATCCTCACAGTGTCCACACCTGCTCTCATGCAGATGGAAGCAAAGAAATCCCCATTACCCAACGATAAATATATATTCATAATAGTAATACCAATGATACATCCACTAAACTTGTCTCATGTGTGAACTAGTGCTAACAAAATACTATGAAGCACCCGTGTCACTCAGAACTTACCCCATTTACCTGAGGATAAAAATCATATGTCCAATTACTAACGACATTGGTTGTTCATCTGGTTCCTTAAAATTATACTCAAATTTGAACTAACCTAAAAATTATTTCAACTGTTGCCCTTGTTGGGCACCCTGATCCTGTCCCCTTGTTCGTTGCGGATAAGCTCGATGCACGAGGACCTTCTTTCCTCATATAAAGCACCTCTCTTTGGCTCTGTTGGCCATGTCGGGGATGCCCTGATCTCTGGCCCTGATTGCCACCCCCATGGTACGCTTAGCCTTATTGGACCCATCTAAATCCACCGTCACCCGATCGGAATCTCCCTGATTTGAATATCTTAGACGGTTCCTCTTGCTGGTTATCCCCTATAGTACCCAATTAGCACCGATGCATCCAGTCTTGTACTATTGACTAGACTCTCCCACTCTCCCAACTCCCTTCATATCGAAGTGATGACCTTGACAATGCAAGAATACGACATTGATGATATCGAAATAAATCATCAATTTTGAATTTTTGAGTAAGTCATGATGAATTATCTATATGAGTCCATTAACAAACATAATGACCTTTTTGTCCTTTAGATCCACCTCATTGGGCATGCAGTCCGCTAAATAAATGAATTTTTCCTCATAATCAGTCAGTGTCCTCCCCTCTTGGGATAAGTCTAAGAACCTCTACATTTCTGTTGGAATATCAAATGTAAAGAACTTATGGTATAACCTCTCCCAAACTTCCTCGATATTCAGGGTGTCTCCCTCCTCAAACATGGTCCCACAATTGCAATGCTTCTCCTGTGAGCTTAAAAGTTGCAAAGATTTGTTTTTGAGTGTCACTGCACTCCACTATATGTAAATGACTATGGATGTCCTTCTTCCATTATCTAGATAAGATTACACCTTTTATATATGAATCAAATTCTAATTTCATATTAGATAATAATCAATTTAATGTATATGGATTCATACCCCAAAATCCCATTTTTATCATGTGAATCCCATCCAAAATCATATTTGTTTCTCCAACTACGATATGAACTAAAACATGCATAAAATATAAAAGAAAGTTCAAACACTTACCTTAGATTATAGTAGAGTCTGAATCCTTTCTTTTTAGATCTTTATTGTATAAGAATCCTGGCTCGAAACTTTCCCTAATTTCCTCCCCGGATTGCCTTCTTGATTTCTCTCTTAAGTTTCCCTTCTATATTTACCTCTCTCTCAAGCCTAGGTATTTTAGAGTGATGGAATGGATTCCTAACCCATATACCATCCTTAAATATTCCCATAATTCCTAAATTAGTTTAATTTTTAATATTAAAATGACCCAATTACCCTCACACGGGTCTCGTTTCGCCTAAAAAGTCCCCGAAACCCGATTATAACCCCTGGGTACCTAATTCTGACTATCTCGATCCATACTACATCATCCGTGCACTCAGAATAACCATCTGACCACCAATCATCAGTTTCTCATCTCATTTCCAACACAACCCTACACGTGCATCCCAAATGAGATACCGTCAACCCGTTAATTTATCTCACTATAACGTAATGTAAAATAACACCTTTTCATTTACTTATCATGCAAGTAAATATAATAACACATAAATATTAATCTAATATTTTCTAATGAACATTTATTTAATTCACTCAATTTCTTAAATTATTTCAATTACGAGCACACACGTAATTTAAAATATTCCCAAAACTACGGGATGTTACACAAAAACCTGCTCCTAAAGAATGACATTGAGAAAGTAACTATTTACATACATTTAGTAAAATAGTAGATGACATGCTATTATGAGTAGTAAGTGAATGGAATCAAACCTAAGAAAAATAGTTAATATCTTGTTAGAGTCTACTCCCTTAATCTGTCTGTAACCTTAAGTGACCAGCCTCGACTTATTCTGAATGATGGTACCATTATCATCCATCTTATTTTTATACACCCACTTGGTGCCAATCACATTAGTCTCTCTAGGTAGGGGGACTAATTTCCAAACACAATTCCTGTAAAATTAAACCAACCCATCTTATATTGAAAGCATCCAATGCTCATCCTTGAGTTCTTGCTTCACATTCTCGGGCTCTACTGTGGAAGTATAGAAAAAGTAATGGACTGCATTCTCTAGTTGATCGCGAGTCTTGACACTTAGTGTGGGATAACTAACTATGTTAATATATTCATAACTCTTTCAAACCAAAGTGGGTGGATCCTCTTTATCAAGAGTAGGGTCCACCGTGGTGGTGTGGGGAACAATATAATCATTAACGGGGGTGCATTATTCTAATATGAAAGGTAAGGATCAATAAATGTATTCTATGCATCATCTCTAATCGTGATGTTTATCAATTTCAAGACCTTATAGATTTTGAGGTTAAATAGCCTATAGTCTCTACTAGTTGATGAATATCCTAAAAATATTTCATGATTTCTTCTAGAGTCAAACTTCTCGAAGTTCTCTCTATCTCTAAGGGTATAGAAAGGACTCCCCAAAACTCAAAAATACGTTAGGTTGGATTTCTTACCTATCCACGACTCATATAGAGTGTGAAGTGTGTGTGGACTATGATAAGCCATATTCACCATGTGACATGTGCTTTTAACTGACTGCCCAAAATCATCTTGAAACGTTACTACCAAAAATCATGGATCTCTCCATCTCTTGGATAATCTTATTTTTCCTCTTAAAATTCCAATTTTGTTGGGGTGTGCCTACTTCCAAAAACTCATGTTTGATGCCTATACCATCATAATATTCACCAACATCAGCGTCAATAAACTTTATGCCTTTGTTACTTCTCAATCTAATGATTGAAACATTGTGTTATTTTTTTAAGTAGACGGAACTTGGTTGTTAGGAAATCACAAGAATAAGACTTTTCCCCAAGAAATCCAGTAATGGAATATCTCAAGAAGTCATCGACCATCACTAATATATATATTTATTACCCCCAATGATCTCTAGGTGCATTGGGCCCATAATATCCATGTGTATTACCTCTAACACATATGAGATGGCAATAATATTCAACTCCTAGTGGGTATTCTTGATTTTTTCCCTTGACCACAAATTGAGGAAGTTAGTTTTCCATGTGATGGTAAAACATGAACTAGTTATTTCTTAACCAACCACACAAGATCTCTAAAATTTACATGACCTAATCATTGATACCAAAGGTCCATGGTGGATACCTTAGCAATATTACATATTAAAGAAGAGTTCAGAATGAAATCGTAGCAATTGTTGGTAGTCCTCACACCTTGTAGAATTTTTTACCAAATTGATAAAAAATGTTACACTTCGACTAGTCAAACTTTTGCCACAAAGTTATTTTATGCTTATTAAGTTAACGTTCAACCCTTCAACATACAATGCATTGTCTATCTTAGGAAATAATAAATCCCTACATAACCTTATCCTAATATGCTAGACCTACTCCCATACCCAAAGGTGACTTTTCCTTCCTCGCGATTTAGAAGGTTGGTACAATGTGACTTGTCACTAGTCATGTACCTAGAGAACCTATTATGGAAATACCCTTGATAAATATCTTGAAAATTAAGACCAATGTGAATAATAGGGGATTTTTCTTCAGTTTTATGTACCCAAGTGCTGGTAACTTTTCTCCTACCCTTATAACTATTGGTACTAGTTATTATATTGAAAGTGTTCTTAAAAGGTCTAGACATACTTTGCAATTCTTCTATTAAAATTTTATAAGTAGTGATAAGAAACTTAACTTGCTCTCTAAGACTAGAAAATTCGTTATAGTGGTGTTTGGGAGAATGTGTGTGAGATATTGTTCTTGGCTTATAGAAAAATTCCTTAAGGTGGCCTCTTTATTGCAATGGGAGAAAAATTAGATTTGTTTGGGTCTACTCTGGTGAAAAGTATGGGACGAGTTCTCCTTGGTGGGTTAGATTGAGGTCCATAAGGATTTATCACAAACATGAGAACTATTCGGGTGAGATATTAGAAGGGGGTGAACCTTTATAATCTATCCACTACCTCTCTTTAGAACTTAAAGCAGGATATAGGAACATCTTTTCATCCTTATTAGATGTGTCCTCTAAAGTGACCTTGACCTCTCGGTCATGTTCGAGATATTTCTCGAGTTACGAAACTTGGACTTCAAGTTTTTCATTATTTTTTAATGATGCTTGAAGTTCTCTCATAAGACTAGCCACTTTGTTGGATTAGTAATCCCCCCCCCCCCCCCTCACCGAAACAAGTTCCTCACTCAAAGAAATTCAAACCGAGGTCTCGCTCTCTCTCTAAAACTTTAACTCATTTTATGAAGAAAACATCCTAAGAACTGAATTTTATTTGTATTTTAGGTTTTTAATGACTTGGTGTTTTGTTTAGAGTAAGCATATTAGAGGCCATGTTCTCATTACCTCAAATCATCAGCCTCAAACTCTCTAGAATGATTTGAATCATTGTCGAGGTTATCACATTAGTTTCATCATCATCAGTGTGATATGTACTTGAAGTGCTAATGTGACTAGTCATGAATGCACTGAAGTTATGTACATGCGGTGATTCATCCAAAAAATCCATTGGCTCAACATCACCGTCACTTAGAGTGGCATTATAGCCGACTTTGCACTTTACATAACTCTTAAGCCTGGGGGTACATGCATGGGCTTTGTGAAATTTTCCCTCAAACTCATAACACATATCCAATTCATCTTTTATAGGATACCCAACTCAAGATTTCTTTTGATTATTCTAAAAAACATTCTTACCCGCTTTTATTTATTATTTTCCAATTTGGATGTATTTTGATTTTTGAATTTGAGAAACTTTTTAATTTTTTATCAAATAGGGCAAGACCATCTAGGTCAAATTCATAGTCGGAGTCAGATCCCTCATTTTTTATTTAGATTTTAAAGATATTCATTTATCTTTTTCTTTGGGGGTTTGGGAAACATGTCTATTTTGTAAGTTTAAAGATTAACTATGAGTTCTTCTAACATATATATGTCTAGATTTCCCAACGAGTTAAGGAAGGTAACATTCACACTAAAACGATATGAGAGACACCTTAGAATTTTCCTATCAACTCCCATTTTTAGAAATTGCTCACCTATATTAAAACTAGAATTCAAAATATCAGAAAAATGAGCATAGATATTCATCAAAACTTTCAGTTTCAAGTATGCCTATAGTCTCAACTTGTGTAGAAATGTTTTCCAGCTTAGAAACTTTGACTGTATTGATACCCTCATGGGTGAGATGGATGATGTCCCAAGATTCTTTATGATACGATGAAATTCATCAAGTGTAACAGCACCAAAAATACCACTAAAGCCACAAGAGTTAAAATTACTCCAACTAAAGTCATCTTCAGTTCAAATTATGACTAGGTTGAGACTAATAACATTTTCATTAGTCACAGTAGGAGTAGTCCACCCCCTTTCAACAGCTAGCTAAACGCACTCGTCGATTGATTTTAGATACATTCTCATTTGAGCTTTTCAATAGGCATAATTTGTGTTATTAAACAGATGTAGACTATTGAAGAAATTCTCTATATGACCGCCAGGATTCATATAAATAACTCTGAAATCAATTTGAAAAATGTGATCTAGATTACACACAATCCAGATTCAATTTAATCCAAATTAGGTTACACATAATCCAGATTCAATATAATCCAAATTTTATCTTGATTAGTTTTAGGTGAATCTAAACATCCAAGATATATGAATTAAATATAATCAAAGAAACCACAACAAAGGATATGAGGAAAAGATCCCTTTTCGGGTGAAACCTTTTTTCATCACTATTACAGTTATGTATTACCGAATGGCACAAAATATTTACAAACTTAAACTCGACTAATTTTTGCATTGATGTCTTCCTTCTTTCTCGATGACCGAAAGGTGTTGATCCAGTAATTCTCAACAACAAGCTCCACTTGCCTTGGTTTCCATCTATTCACCCTCAGGAAAATTCTTTCATATCTACAGTAGTGAAGTATGACCTCCACAAGGATTATAAGTAGATGTGTTCTTCAAGTATTGACAAAGTGATCATAAAACATCTAAGGGGTTCGAATTTGAAAAAAATGGTGTTTGATCACAAAAATATGTGTAAAAGGCTTGTAAAGAATTGGAGGTCCATCTCCCTTAAACATGGAGAAAAATCTTGAATAGATAGACTGGAAAAGATTGCGTTTGAATTCAAATAAAAAAAATTCTCGAGTCATTCGATCGAGGTACATATCGTTCTAACAAAGTACCTGATCTCTTTCGAATTATTTCTAACAAGCTATCCAATGAAAAAACACAACACACCAAAAGTTTTCAAAATCGATCTCATTCTAACTTCCTTCAAAGCTGTTCTAACAAGGTACATGCACTCGCTAGAATGACATTTAAATGTTGTTCTAACGACATTTTAAATTTTTCAAAAAAAATATTTCATGTTTTCAAACATTTTTAAAATACCCCTTAATAAATCATTGCACTAAATAAACCTCGTATAGCTTCTCCATATATTGTAGTAACGAATCAAATCTTTATTCTTTGATTCTCGCATTTGGTCACTAATTTATCTTCATTTGAAGCTCTGGAGAATGTGCATGCTGAAGTAGAGGTCCAAAAAAATATGACAAACTTAAAACATGTTGAGCAATTTTAAATATTTCTCTTATAGGAACGACTGTGTCCCCGAAGGTTGATGCGTTCATGAATGGTTAAATTTATGGCTGTATAAATTAATAATTAAATCTAGTTCAATAAATATTATTTAAGCCCTATGTTAATGTGATGGACTGAATCGAACCAAGGGTAATTTAATAACAAGGGACGTGGCGGGGGTTAGTATTTGGGGGTGTATTCTCACCTAAGTAATAACTTACATCAATCATCTAGTTTTAGCATTTTTGTGATTGTTAGCTTAATTAATTAGTTGTGTTTTTCATTTATTTGTTAGCACTCACATATTTGTTAATTTAATTCGTTGGTTCCATTATTAATACACTTGATATTTTTTAAGTAATTGTTAAGATAATGTTTATAGACTTCTTAGTATACTGATAACCTTGGGATGGGGACAAGCGAGTAGTATAACCACTACATGAAAAATGGTTGTTAGGGACGAGATTATTTAGGACGGTTCTGTCATTGTGTCCCTTAAAAGGACCATCTGAGATGAATTTTAATTACCGACCCTCAAAGCATATATATTTAGGATGGTTTTTTATTTACCATACTTTATTTGAGTGAAATTCTTTAACTCTAATTTTTGTGGTCAAATATGAAGGACGAATGTAAATAACTGTTCCATTGGAATTATTTTATAACAGGAAATTATAAAATCATCTCATTTGATAAATTGTAAAAATAACAGACTTAAAATATCATCCCGTTTAGATTATTTTATACGATGGAAATCCGTCCCATTTTATCAATGTAACTATTATAAAACGAAAGTATGGCGATTAATTATGCCCACCCATAATGCTATCCACATGGCATATTCATAAAAAGTTTCTCCACTGCCTTTTTGTTCAAATCATGTCCTCCCTCTATCTGTGTAAATATATTATTTCCTCTCCCTCTTAGCCTTCCATTTATATCTGACCTTTCATTCTCTCCCTATATATTGGAGCTGAACAGGGTATCTCTTTTTAAATCACGTCTTATGAAAAGTCTCTCCGTTTTAGGTCACTTAGAACTAGCACTGCAAGTACATCTAACATAAATGGGTATTTCCATATTCAGTTCGACGAGTAGTTCCAAATCTTAGGTTTTTTCTCTTGCCTAATTGCTTAAGCTATTTACACTATTCCACTATATTTTTAGGGTTCTCACTTATTTTCCTTTATCTTTCTCATTTGTATTTGATTTATGCTTCTCATTTGGTTAATGTATTTGAAATGGACCATTTTATTCCTTCAATTTTGGGGCAACGATAATCGGTGGGAGATTGTTGGCACAGTTGGGTATAGCTCTTCCATGTGTTTTGTCTCTCTGAGGTTGAAGGAGATATTTGAAAATCTAATAGTATTGGTTTGTTTTAGTGTTTGGTGTTATGGTAGACAATACAAGGTTTCATAGTGGTTGATTTTCGTCGGCTAGATGGATTATTGGAATTTGTAAATTTTATAAGAAATAAAAGAGTTTTTCCAAATGGAAGAAAGAAGCAAGAAGAGAGACAACATCGAAGAAAGAGAATATGATTGTATAAACCTCCATTTGTTAAGTTGAATTTTCCTCGAGGTGGGTATATGTAAACATTTTGAACAAATGCCTTAGTGACATTAGTTTTTTGTCATGTAGTAATTGTTGGTAACAGCTCATAGTTAGCTGTCAAACAAATCAAAGCTGTTGAGTTGCAAAACTTAGAAAATGCCTTTTGTCCGTGTCCCACGTGGGAGAGTTCACTAAAATGAGTTGGGTATATTAATAATTTAGTTAAAATAAATGGACAAGCTCTTTGGGCATTAGATGTTTTGTGTGTATGAGTGGGAGATTTATTAGGCCAATTCACACGCCCGCGTGCACCACCGCCACTGTCCGTCCTGTCCGGCCTGTGCCCGTGCCCGTGTCCGAGTCTTGGGATCATTAAGAAATAATTTCTTGGACAAATAAATTAATATTTTTTGGAGCTTAAAATTAATTATTAACTGTAATTTTTCCTGGAATAAAAACGTGGTTATTTCTAGTTGAAAATTTCCTTCAACTCAAAAACGTTTTCCAAAATTTTTTCTTCTACTTGACCCACATTTTCTACCATTAACGTTAATAATTTTTTGTAATAAAAGGAGGTTAACACCTTCGTTTTTAACACAGTTCTCCAAAAAAAAAACCTCCTGCTATCCAAAAATATTTTGTCTCCACACACCGAAACGAAAAATAATTACTCTTCCATTGAAGAACTATCACATCACAGAAATGATTAATCGTACCCCCGATTAATTATAGTTTCGGATTTGAGCAATATATATAACTGAATGGGTGTGGATTGAACGAGATTGGATTGTGCTACCAATTCGTATTTTCTTGGAGGCTGTTTTATCCTAGGGGTGACGAGGCAAAATTAAGACTGTCAGCACACTTTGGGCAGAGCCGTGAAACACCTTAACGAGAGCTACATTGTCCGCGACTCAGCCATATTTCTAGACTGTCCAGTTTCAGATTTCTTATATTTCTTGGCCTCGGTTTATCAGCTCCTAATTGGGTAATTTTGTTCCTTAATTTCTGCGTTTAATTTATTACTACAAAAACAATTTTAAGGTATCCCCTATTCTTCCATGGACGAAATTAACTCTAGCAACCTTAACAAGCCTTTCAAATATGAAGGCACCCATTTTAAACTTTGGAGCAAAAAATTGCTATTTTATTTAAGTACTAAAAAAGTCGCATCGTGTGTTCAATTTGACAAACCCGTATTTAATAATCCACCTACTGCAGAGGAAGGCAAAACAATTAGAACTTGGGAGGAAAATGATTTTCTGTGCAAGAACTATATTTTGAATGCTTAAATGACGAACTTTATGACTATAATGCCAATTATAAAACTGCAAAATATGTTTGGGATGCACAATTTAAAAATTATGACACGGAGGATATGGGCGCTAAAAAATATGCCGTCAGCCGTTATTTCAAATTTTAAATGACGGATGACAAATATGTTGTTGCTCAGACCCATGATTTACAAATGATTGCCCCTGAAATTATTTCCGAGGGCATGGATTTAGAAGAGCAATTTCAGGTGGCTTTAATTATTGTTAAATTGCCTCCACTGTATAAAGAGATTAAAAATATTTTGAGCCATAAGTCTAAAGAATTTTCACTAGAGTCACTCATTACTAAATTGAGAATTGAGGAGGAATTCCGAAAACAGGACTATGAAGATGAAATTCTTGTTGTGTCTAACAACAAAAATTAGAAAAAGAACCACACTCCAGTTGTTTTAAAAGCAAACGGAAAAAATATGAAAAATTAGAAAAAGAGCCACAACCAGAATTTTAAAAATCAGACTCAGACTCAGAATAAGAATAAGAAACCTGGAAATGGACAGTCAAGCAACTCGGGACAGTTTCTCTATTTCAAGTGTGGTAAGCCTGGCCATATGGCTCGTAAATGTCGTAATGTGCCACAAACACAAGCGAATTTGACCGAAGAGGACCTATGTGCTATGATTTCATAAATTAACATGGTTAGCGGTGGTGAAGGGTGGTGGTTGGATAGCGACGCTTCCCGACATATCTGTTATGACCGTACTCTGTTTAAGAATTATTCTGAGACTGCAGATAAGAAGGTGTTGTTGAGTGATTCTCACTCCACTGAGGTTGCTGGTACTGGAAATGTGGAATTAAAGTTCACTTCGGGAAACACCGTTATCCTCAAACATGTTCTTCACACTCCCGAGATAAGGAAAAATTTGGTTTCAGGTTATCTTCTCAACAAAGCTGGCTTTAGTCAAACTATTGGTGTTGATTTATTTACTTTGACCAAAAATGGAATTTTTGTAGGCAAGGGTTATGCCACT
This sequence comes from Sambucus nigra, assembly GCA_949130495.1. NCBI lineage: Eukaryota > Viridiplantae > Streptophyta > Magnoliopsida > Dipsacales > Adoxaceae > Sambucus > Sambucus nigra. Next base: position 376,826,178 of record OX422222.1, read on the forward strand.
GACGGGATGTTTAACTTGAATGTTTATGCTAATAAAATTTCTCCTTCTGCTTATATTGTTTGTTCATTTAATGTTTGGCAGGCTAGACTTTGACATGTTAATAAACAACTTGTTAAAAATACGAGCACTTTAGGATTAATTACAGAATAATCATTAAATAATTTTGAAAAATGCGAATGGTGTAGTCTAGCAAAAATCACTAAGACACGACATAAATCTGTTCTTAGAGAATCTGAACCACTTAATTTAATTCATTCGGATATTTGTGAATTGGATGGTGTCATAACTAGAAATGACAAACATTATTTTATAACTTTTATTGACAGTTGTTCTGATTATTCATTTGTGTATTTAATGAAAAATAAAAGTGAAGCGTTTGACATGTTTAAAATTTTCCTAAATGAAATTGAAAATCGATTTAATTGGAAAATAAAAAGGTTATGTAGTGATAGAGGCACCGAATATGATTATAGACCATTTATTGAATTTCATAATACCAACGACATTAATCACGAAAAAATTTCCCCTTATTCGCCGGAAAAGAACAGTAAAGCCGAAAGAAAAAATAGGACATTAATTGAATTAGTTGTTTCTATTTTATTAAATTCGGGGGCTGCCTCACATTGGTGGGGTGAAATTATTTTGACCATGTGTCACGTACATAATAGAATTCCTAAGACTAAAATGAAAATATCTCCTTATAAAATTTGGAAAAATATTAAGCCCAACATGACATACTTTAGAACATGGGAGTGCTTAGCCTATGTACGTATACCCGATCCTAAAAGGTCAAAATTGGCGAGTAGAGCATATGAGTGCGTTTTTATAGGCTATGCTATTAATAGCAAAGCATACCGATTTTATGATGTGAAAAATCAAGTAATTATTGAATCAAATGACGCCAATTTTTATGAAGATAAATTTCCTTTTAAATTGATAAATAGTGGGGGTGAGTCATCCACTAATATTTCTTTAAATAAAAATAAAGAAAATAATGAATCTATTTTAGAAATTTGAAAAAGTAAATGGGCTCTTGTAGAAAAAGATTTTGGTCCCTACTTTTATTCTTACACTTTAGAGGAGGATCCTAACACTATTCAAGTAGCTTTATCTTCTTTAGATGCCGATTTATGGCAAGAGGCTATTAATGATGAAATGGATTCTTTGGAAGCAAATAAAACATGGCACTTAGTGGACCTTCCTCCTGGGAGTAAAACAATTGGGTGTAAATGGATTCTTAAAAAGAAATTAAAACCTGATGGCACTACTGAAAAATATAAGGAACGTCTTAATGCCAAAGGTTTTATACAAAGAGAAAAAGTAGACTTTTTTGATACATTTTCACCCATGACTAGAATAACGTCTATACGTGTACTATTTACTATAGCTGCCTTAAATGATTTAATTGTACACAAAATGGATGTTAAAACTGCATTTTTAAATGGAGAATTAGAAGAAGAGATTTATATGGATCAACCTGAAGGATTTATTGTACGCGGTCAAGAAAATAAAGTATGTAAATTAGATAAATCTCTTTATGGACTCAAACAACCACCTAAACTGTGGCATGATAAATTTGATAGACTAGACATCTCTAATGGGTTTAAAATAAATGAAAGTGACAAATGCATTTATTATAAATACGTAAAGAATATTTTCACTATCATATGTCTTTATGTTGATGACTTGCTTATATTTTTGTTCTAATATTCATGCCGTAGAAAATGTTAAATCATTATTGTGTGCCAATTTTGATATGAAGGATTTGGGTGAAGCTAGTGGAATATTAGGAATTAATATTACTAGGTCAGAAAAGGGACTTTCTTTGGATCAATCTCATTACATTGAGAAAGTTCTAAATAAATACAATTACTTTGACTGTAAACCTTCTAGTACTCCACTTGACCCTAGTGTAAAGTTATTTAATAACACTGACAACAGTGTAAACCAAAATGCTTATGCAAGCATTTTAGGTAGCTTACGTTATGCTACAGATTGTACTAGACCTGACATAGCTTACGCTGTGGGAGTACTATGTAGATTTACCAGTAGACCTAGTATGGAGCATTGGCATACTATTCAGAGGGTCATGCGGTACCTTAAAAGGATGATAAACCTCGAATTACACTATAATAAGCATCCCGCAGTCCTTGAAGAATTTAGTGATGCTGATTGGAAACCCTATCTGATGATTCTAAGGCTACTAGTGGATATATATTTAGCATCGCTGGTGGTGCAGTTTCTTGAAAATCTAAGAAACAAACTATTTTGGCTCAATCCACTATGGAGTTTGAGATGATAGCGCTAACTACTACTAGTGAAGAGGCAGGTTGGTTAAGAAACCTCCTGTTAGATATCCCATTATGGGAAAGACTGATACCAGCCATTTTGATTCATTATGATAATACCGCGGCTATTTCGAAAGTTGAGAACCGTTATTATAACGGTAAGAAATGACAAATACATCGTAAGCATAGTACTGTTATAGAATTTATCTTTATGGGTGCTGTGAGGGTGGATCATATACGGTCTGAACAAAACGTAGCTGATCCTTGGACGAAAGGACTAGCTAGGGAGAAGGTACGGAAGACCTCGAAAGGGAGGGGACTAAAGCCCTTGGATAATTGAGTCATTTGTTATGGTAACCCAACATATGGACTTGATATTCCAAGAAACATGTTCAAAGGGTAATAACAAGTCACAAGTGATATGGGTTAAATCATGCTATTATTAATTAATATAGAAAGGGGTTTTACTCTGAGTCCATCCCTATGGAGCATGATATCCCGAAGTGATTTAAGGATGAGTTATTAAAACTCTTAATGAGATCTATAGCTCTATTTTGATTGGATTACCTAGCTACAAGAGTACTCTTGATAGACTCACCTATGTGAATGTGGAAGTGTGGCCGCTTCCTATTGATATTTTGGGCAAATTCCTAAAGCGTTCATTATACTTGGATAGAAGCACATAGTCGTAACGTGCTGGCTATTAGAACAACACCCAAGTAGGGTTGTGTGTGGGATGGTGTCAGAGATAGAGTTCAAAACTATGGTTACCCTAGTATATTATGAATCATCTTTACTACGTAAAGGTTCAAGTCGAAAGACACCTTTGCTTATGTATAATTCTATGAATTATTGCTCGATAAAATATTTTCAAATTTTGCAAATGGGGGATTGTTAGTAAGGGCTCATAGTTAGTTGTCAAACAGCTCACAGCTGTTGAGTTGCAAAACTTAGAAAATGCCTTTTGTCCGTGTCCCACATCGGAGAGTTCACTAAAACGAGTTGGGTATATTTACAATTTATTTGGAACAAATGGGAAAGCCCTTTGGGAATTAGATGTTTTATGTGTATGGGTGGGAAACTTATTGGGCCAAGCCACACGCGCACGCACGCCAACGCCACCGTCCGTCCGACCCGTGCCCATGTCCAGGTCCTGGGTCTTGGGCTTGGGCTCATTAAGAAGTATTTTTTTGGACAAATAAATTGACGATTTTTTGGGCTTAAAATTAATTATTAACGGTAATTTTTTTCCTGGAATAAAAACATTCTTATTACCAGTTGAAAAATTCCTCTAACTCAAAAATATTTTCAGAAATATTCTCTCCCACTTGACCCACTTTTTTTCCCATTAACGTTAATAATTTTTCGCAACAAAAGGAGGTTAACACCTCCATTTTTAACACAATTCTAAAAATAAAATAAAAACCCTCCTGCTATCCAAAAATATTTTCTCTCCACACACAGAAACGAAAATAAGTATTCTTCCATTGAATAATTATCACATCACAAAAATGAATAATCGTACCCCAGATTAATTATAGTTTCAGATTCAAGCAATATATATAACTGAATGGGTGTGGATTGAACGAGATTGGATTGTGCTACCAATTTATATTTTCTTGGAAGCTGTTTTATCCTAGGGGTGATGAGGCAAAATTAAGACTGTCAGCACACTTTGGGCAGAGACGGAAAACACCTTAAAGAGTGCGACATTGTCCGCGACTCAGCCATATTTCTAGACTGTCCAGTTCTGAATTTCTTATATTTCTTCGCCTCGGTTTATCAGCTCCTAATTGGGTAATTTCGTTCCTTAATTTTTGCGTTTAATTTATTACTGCAATAACAATTTTAAGGTGTCCCCTATTCTTCCATGGACGAAATTAACTCTAGCAACCTTAACAAGCCTTTCAAATATGAAGGCACCCATTTTAAACTTTGGAGAAAAAAATTGCTATTTTATTTAACTACGAAAAAAGTCGCATTGTGTGTTCAATTTGACAAACCCGTAGTTAATAATCCACCTACTGTTGAGGAAGGCAAAACAATTAGAACTTGGCAGGAAAATGATTTTCTGTGCAAGAGCTATATTTTGAATGCTTAAATGACGAACTTTATGACTATTATGCCAATTATAAAACTGTAAAAGATGTTTGGGATGCACAGTTTAAAAATTATGACACGGAGGAGACGGACGCTAAAAAATATGCCATCAACCATTATTTGAAATTTAAAATGACGGATGATAAATTTGTTATTGCTCAAACCCATGATTTACAAATGATTGCCGATGAAATTTTTTCCGAGGGCATGGATTTGGATGAGCAATTTCAGGTGGTTGTAATTATTGATAAATTGCCTCCATTGTTTAAAGAGTTTAAAAACATTTTGAGGCATAAGTCTAAAGAATTTTCACTAAAGTCACTCATTACTAATTGAGAATTGAGAAGGAATCCCAAAAATAGGACTATAAAGATGAAACTCTTGTTGTGCCTAACAACAAAAATCAGAAAAAGAACCACACTCGAGTTGTTTTAAAGGAAAATGAAAAAAAATATGAAAAATCAGAATCAGAATAAGAATAACAACCCTGGAATCTGACAGTCTAGTAACTCGGGACAGTTTCTTTATTTCAAGTGTGGCAAGCCTGACCATATGGCTCGCAAATGTCGCAATATGCCACAAACACAAGCGAAATTGACCGAAGAGGACCTATGCGCTCTGATTTCAAAAATCAACATGGTTAGAGATGACGAAGGGTGGTGGTTGGATACCGACGCTTCCCGTCATATCTGTTATGACCGTACTCTGTTTAAGACTTATTCTAAGACTGCAGATAAGAAGGCGTTGTTGGGTGATTCTCACTCCACTGAGGTTGCTGGTACTGGAAATGTGGAATTAAAGTTCACTTCAGGAAAGACTGTTATCCTCAAAGATGTTCTTTACACTCCCGAGATAAGGAAAAATTTGGTTTCGGGTTATCTTCTCAACAAAGCTGGCTTTACTAAAACTATTGGTGCTGTAATATTTACTTTGACCAAAAATGGATTTTTTGTAGGCAAGGGTTATGCCACTGATGGGATGTTAAAGTTGAATGTTGATGCTAATAAAATTTCTCCTTCTGCATATATTTCTTATTCATTTAATGTCTGGCATGCTAGACTTTGTCATGTTAATAAATGACTTGTTAAAATATGAGCACTTTAGGATTAATTCCAGAATTATCATTAAATGATTTTGAAAAATGTGAATGGTGTAGTCAAGCAAAAATAACTAAGACACCACATAAATATGTTCTTAGAGAATCTGAACCATTTGATTTAATTCAATCGGATATTTGTGAATTGGATGGTGTCACAACTAGAAATGGCAAATGTTATTTTATAACTTTTATTGATGATTGTTCTGATTATTCATTTGTGTATTTAATGAAAAATAAAAGTGAAACATTTGACATGTTTAAAATTTTCGTAAATGAAATTGAAAATCAATTTAATCATAAAATAAAAAGGTTAAGTAGTGATAGAGGCACCGAATATGATTCTAGACCATTTATTGAATTTTATAATACCCACGGCATTATTCACGAAAAAATGCCCCTTATTCACCTGAAATGAACGATAAAGCAGAAAAAAATAGGACATTAACTGAATTAGTTATTGCTATTTTATTAAATTCAGGGACTGCCTCACATTGGTGGGGTGAAATTATTTTCACTGTGTGTCACATACTTAATAGAATTCCTAAGACTAAAATCAAAATATCTCCTTATGAAATTTGTAAAAATATTAAGCCCAACGTGACATACTTTAGGATGTGGGGGTGCTTAGCCTATGTACGTATACCCGACCCTAAAAGGTCTAAATTGGCGAGTAGACCATATGAGTGCGTTTTTATAGGCTATGCTATTAATATCAAAGCAAACCGATTTTATGACGTGAAAAATCAAGTAATTATATAATCAAATGACGCCGATTTTTATGAAGATAAATTTCCTTTTAAATTGAGAAATAGTGGGGGCGAGTCATCCACTAATATTTTTTTAAATAAAAATAAAGAAAATAATGAATCCATTTTAGAAATTCGAAAAAGTAAAAGGGCTCATGTAGAAAAAGATTTTGGTCCGTACTTTTATGCTTACACTTTAGAGGAGGATCCTAACACTATTCAAGAAGCTTTATCTTCTTTAGATGCCGATTTATTGCAAGAGGCTATTAATGAAGAAATGAATTGTTTGGAAACAAATAAAACTTGGCACTTAGTGGACCTTCCTTCTGGGTGTAAAACAATTGGGTGTAAATGGATTGTTAAAAAGAAATTAAAACCTAATGGCACTATTGAAAAATATAAGGCACGTCTTAACACCAAAGGTTTTAGACAAAGAGAAAATGTAGACTTTTTTGATACATTTTCACCCGTGACTAGAATAACGTCTATACGTGTACTATTTGCTATAGCTGTCTTAAATGATTTAATTGTACACCAAATGGATGTTATAACTGCATTTTTAAATGGAGAATTAGAAGAAGAGATTTATATGAATCAACCTGAAGGTTTTATTGTACACGATGAAGAAAATAAAGTATGTAAATTAGATAAATCTCTTTATGGACTCAAACAGGCACCTAAACAATGGAATGATAAATTTGATGGCCTAGTCATCTCCAATGGATTTAAAATAAATGAAAGGGACAAATGCATTTATTATTAATATGTAGAGAACATTTGCACTATCATATGTCTTTATGTTGATGACTTGCTTATATTGGGTTCTAATATTCATGCGTGGAAAATGTTAAATTATTATTGTGTGCCAATTTTGATATGAAGGATTTGGGTGAAGCTAGTGTAATATTAGGAATTAATATTACTAGGTCAGAAAAGGGACTTTCTTTGGATCAATCTCATTACATTGAGAAAGTTCTAAATAAATACAATTACTTTGACTGTAAAACTGCTAGTACTCCATTTGACCCTAGTGTAAAGTTATTTATGAACACTAGCAAGAGTGTAAACCAAAATGCTTATGCAAGCATTATAGGTAGCTTACGTTATGCTACAAATTTCACTAGACCTGACATAGCTTATGATGTGGGAGTACAATGTAGATTTACCAGTAGACCTAGTATGGAGCATTGTCATGCTATTAAGAGGGTCATGTGGTACCTTGAAAGGAAGATGAACCTCAAATTACACTATAATAAGCATCCCGCAGTCCTTGAAGGATTTAGTGATGCTAATTGAAAGCCCTATCTGATGATTCTAAGGCTGCTAGTGGATATATATTTAGCATCGCTGGTGGTGCAGTTTCTTGGAAATCTAAAAAACAAACTATTTTGGCTCAATCCACTATGGAGTCTGAGATTATAGCGCTAGCTACTTCTAGTGAAGAGGCAGGTTGGTTAAGAAACCTCATATCAGATAGCCCATTATAGGAAAGACTGATACCAGCCGTTTTGATTCGTTGTGATAGTACCGCGGCTATTGCAAAAGTTGAGAAACGTTATTATAGCGGTAAGAAACAACAAATACTTCATAAGCATAGCACTGTTAGAGAATTTATCTCTATGAGTGCTATGAGGGTGGATCATATACGGTCTGAACAAAACTTAGCTGATCATTTGACTAAAAGTCTAGCTAGGGAGAAGGTGTGGAACACCTCGAAAGGGAGGGGACTAAAGACCTTGGATAAATGAGGCATTTGTGATGGTAACCCAACATATGGACTGGAGATTGTAATACCCCATAATTTTACTGATTTTATTTAATGGGATTAATTAAATTAAATGGGAATTAATTAGAAATTAATCCGAATTTAAATACTAGCGAGACATGAGTTGGTATTTGAATATGATGATGATATTGAGTATTACTGGATATATATGGTAATATATGATTATGAAAAATATTGATATTGTCGCGAGTCATAAATACGACAATTTGGGAAATTAAGTTGGAACGCGCGTGCTAGTCGTGTTAGGAATTAATTTAATTAGATTAAAAGGTAAATTATAATTTTATCATCCGTATTGTCATTTTGAGCGCGCCAACATGTCCGGATGGGTCGATATAGTCAGAAAACACTAGCCGGGGATTTAGTTTGTGTTCCGGGCATTTTTAGGCCAAACCGACAACCCGGGAGGGTATTTTGGTCACTTTAAAATTTAAGGAAATAAGACCCACGAATTTTAGGGTTTAATTAATTATTATTGGTAAGGCCATTAGGTCCATTATCAACCAAACAACAAATAGTGGGCTACGTGAGATAGAGGAGAGGTTACAGAAGGGTCTCAAACCATAGCCACCACCCACCACCACCACTTTCGACGGAATTGTGACCGAAAAGAAGGAAAGAACCAGCCCTTGGACACCATCAACGATTATGAACATCAAACTTAAGGCAAGTGATTTGATTCCATTAGTTTCAGCGAATATTTCTTCCATATTAGTGTAGAAATTGTTATTAACCTTGAAAGATGATGAAAACTCATGAAATTTTGTCTAGAACTCTGAATCTTGGATAGGAATTGCATGTAGTTTAGTTCTGGACAAAATTCAGTAACCAAAACCTGACCCTTGATTAATTAAAAATGGATTAAAGAAGAGAAAATTCATGGTTCTTGAAGAAACTAGAAAACTAGGGTTTTTTTAATTAAGATTTGATCTATATAAGGTTAATTATTGATGATTTAATGGTTTTGGAACGTTAAAAATACTATATTTAGGTTGTATAATGATCTTATATCCTTCGTTTAGAATTTCATACCTTGTAATGGAGTTTTGGGACAAATCTGGGACTGAAAAACGAACCAGTCCGTAGCTTCAACTGGTGCGATCAATCGATCGACATTCATAGGTCGATCGATCAACCTTCCCAAAATTTGTGATATTTTTCCCCTTGTTTAATTTTAGCAAATACGATCCTAAAGTGTTATTACTGGGGACCTTGTGAAAACTTTTAAATTTAAGTTACGTGGCTCGGATTATTATTAGAATTAAATTTGCAATTTAAGTTAAGACCTAATAAGATTCGACGAGTGAGGTACTACTAGAGACCGGGATTAAATGAGTTAAATCTATCTAGTTGATAATATAAGGTTAGTGGCAGAAATATGGACTTTAATAGTTTTGGATTAAAGTGTGGGAATAATAGGAGACTTAGTAACCTTTTTGAGTTAGGTTTTAAGTACTTGAAACTACGACGTGAGATGTGTCGGTGAACTATATTATATAATTATTCGGAAGTATAAAAATGTACTAATTGTAATAATGGTATAGGGATTGAGAATATACCTTTAATGATATTATAAATTATCTAAGTTGTGTGAATGCTTAGTAAATGGATTTATATGTGTATGACATACCTACCATACTTGCTATCACGGGAGGTCAGCTTTCGAACAGGGCCATCTAATCTTTGTGTGCCTACGGGGGGTTTAGATCGGTACCTTAAGGACATAGGACTGTGAATGGCTTATTTGTGAGTTAATAAGTCAGCTGACCATGGGAGCGTAGGTATGTGCGTGACCCATGGCTATGTGAACTATGTTCGCCTCCATTATGTGTGATTTTCCTTATTTAAACGGTTCGTGAGAGATTCGAAATACGTAGTCCTTATGTACGTGATGTACCGGGATTCGATAGCAGAGTATGTGTGCACCGCAGCTTAGCCTAGGGGTGCCCTATTTTTATATTTGTGCTGAGAATAATAGACTTGTGATTTTAATGAACTTATATGTTAAAGTGTGAATATAAATTATGGGGACATTTTTTAATGGAATTTAGTACGGAGAATTTCCTATCGTAAGTGTTACACATTCAATATATAATGAAAGAGTGAGATATATGTAGGTTATATTAGAATGTTATAAATAAAATCCCTTATTAATGTGAGGATAAAATGATAGACATACTAGTTATTTAGTGGCATAACTAGGACGGGTTAAGGATATACGTTAGGCGTGCACAATAGTTGAGGGGTGAGGATCTCAGGTGAGGGCACGCAACTAACATGTATTTAATATATCTTGTTTAATGCAATCAAACACTTGCTATTTTTAAACTATTTTCACCTCGGGATCTGACCCGTTTGCTTTCTTGTAAAAACCTTTTAGGTGCCCAATCACAGGGATGCCAAGCATAGGAGTTCCATTTCATTGACGTGTTGTAGCTGTTGTGGAAGCTACAGGATCTCCACAGTAGACGCCACCACATTCTACTTTGATTCTATTTCGGATTCATTCATCTGTTAAGGCATGTCGCCCCTTATCATTTAGAGACAACTTTATTGTACTTTCAGTTTTGGAGTTAATTAATTTTTCAGACCTTGTATTTCAACTTATTCAGTATTTGGATTATACAGAGGAGTGTTACTCCAGACTCATTTATTATTCCATTTGCATTTTGTTGTGATTGTGATGTGATTGTGGTATCATTAGTTAATAATTTAATTTGTTGCATGTTAATCTCAATTTAAATAAAATTTGACAACTCACTTTTTAAATATTAGGTGGCTAGTAATTGTTTAAAAAAAATGTTTTCGACAGTGATGCTATAAACTGAACCAACTTGACATTTTGTATTAATTTGATTAAAGGATTAGCTAGCCGGTATTTAATTAGACGGGGTGTCACAGAGATCCCAAGAAATATGTTCAAAGGGTAATAAAAAGTCACAAGTGATATGGGTTGAATCATCTTAATATTAATTAATATAGAACGGGGTTTTACTCCGAGTCCATCCGTATGGAGCATGATATCCTGAAGCTAGTTAAGGATGAGTTATCAAAACTCTTAATGAGATCTATAGCTCTATTTTGAGTGGGGTACCTATCTAGAGGAGTACTCTTAATAGACCCACCTATGTGAATGTGGAAGTGTGGACGCTTCCTATGGATATTTTGGGCAAATTCCTAAAGCGTTCACTATACTAGGATAGAAGCACATGGTCGTAACGTGTTGTCTATTAAAACAACACCTAGGTAGGCTTGTGTGTGGGATGGTGTCAGAGATAGATTTCAAAACTACGGTTACTCTAGTATATTCTTAATCTTCTTTACTACGCAAAGGTTCAAGTCGAAAGACACCTTTGCTTATGCACAATTCTATGAATTATTGCTCGATAAAATATTTTCAAATTTTGCAAGTGGGGAATTGTTGGTAACAGCTCATAATTAGCTGTCAAACAGTTCACAGCTATTGAGTTGAAAAACTTAGAAAATGTCTTTTGCCCGTGTCCCACATCGTAGAGTTCACTAAAATGATTTGGGTATATTTACAACTTATTTCGAACAAATGGGTAAGCCCTTTGGTCATTAGATGTTTTGTGTGTATGAATGGGAGACTTATTGGGCCAAGCCACACGCGCGTGCTCGCCGCCGCCGTCTTCCGTTCGGCCTGGACCGTTCTCGTGTCCGAGTCCGGGTCCTGGGTCTTGGGCTCATTAAGAAATAATTTTTTGGACAAATAAATTGACGGTTTTTTGGGCTTCAAATTAATTATTAACAGTAATTTTTTTTCTGGAATAAAAACGTGGTTATTACCAGTTGAAAATTTCCTCCAACTCAAAAACATTTTCCGAAAATTTCTCTCTCACTTGACCCACGTTTTTGCCCGTTAACGTTAATAATTTTTTGCAATAAAAGGTGGTCAACACCTCCGTTTTTAACACAGTTCTCAAAAAAACAAAAACCTCATGCTATCCAAAAATATATTCTCTCCACACACAAAAACGAAAATAATTATTCTTCCATTAAATAATTATCACATCACATAAATGATTAATCGTACCCCAGATTAATTATAGTTTCATATTCGAGCAATATATATGACTGAATGGGTGTTGATTGAATGAGATTAGATTGAGCTACCAATTCGTATTTTCTTGTAAGTTGTTTTATCCTGGGGGTGACGAGGCAAAATTAAGACTTTTAGCACACTTTTGGCAGAGCCGCAAAACACCTTAAAGAGAGCGACATTGTTCGTGACTCAGCCATATTACAGACTGTCCAGTTTCGTATTTCTTATATTTCTTGGCCTCGGTTTATCAACTCCAAATTGGGTAATTTCGTTCCTTAATTTCTGCGTTTAATTTATTACTGCAACAACAATTTTAAGGTGTCCCCTATTCTGCCATGGACGAAATTAACTCTAACAACCTTAACAAGCCTTTCAAATTTGAAGGCACCCATTTTAAACATTGGAGCAAAAAATTGGTATTTTATTCAACTTCGAAAAAAGTCGCATCGTGTGTTCAATTAGATAAACCCGGAGTAAATAATCCCCCTATTGTTGAGGATGGCAAAACAATTAGAACTTGGGAGGAAAATGATTTTCTGTGAAAGAACTACATTTTGAATGCTCTAAGTGACGAACTTTATGACTATTATGCCAATTATAAAACTGCAAAAGATATTTGGGATGAACTGTTTAAAAAATATGACACGGAGGAGGCGGGCGGTAAAAAATATGCCGTCAGCCGTTATTTGAAATTTTGAAATGACGAATGACAAATCTGTTGTTGCTCAAACCCAAGATTTACAAATGATTGCCCATGAAATTATTTCCGATGGCATGGCTTTAGATGAGCAATTTCAGGTGGCTGTAATTATTGATAAATTGCCTCCACTGTTTAAAGAGTTTAAAACTATTTTGAGGCATAAGTCTAAAGAATTTTCACTAGAGTCCCTCATTACTAAATTGAGAATTGAGGAGGAATGCCTAAAACAAGACTATAAATATTAAATTCTTGTTATGTCTAACAACAAAAATCAGAAAAAGAACCACAATCCAGTTGTTTTAAAGGCAAATGGAAAAAATATGAAAATCAGACTCATACTCATAATAAGAATAAGAACCCTGGAAATGGAAAATCTAGCAACTCGGGACAGTTTCTCTATTTCAAGTGTGGCAAGCCTGGCCATATAGCTCGTAAATGTCGCAATGTGCCACAAACACAAGCGAATTTGACAAAAGAGGACCTATGTGCTATGATTTCAGAAATCAACATGGTTAGCGATGCCGAAGGGTGGTGGTTGGATACTGGCGATTCCCGCCATATCTGTTATGATCGTACTCTGTTTAAGACTTATTATGAGACTGAAGATAAGAAGGTGTTGTTGGGTGATTCTCACTCCACTAAGGTTTCTAGTACTAGAAATGTGGAATTAAAGTTCACTTCTAGAAAGGCTGTTATCCTCAAAGATGTTCTTCACACTCCCGAGATAAGGAAAAATTTGGTTTCAAGTTATCTTCTCAACAAGGCTGGCTTTACTCAAACTATTGGTGCTGATTTATTTGCTTTGACCAAAAATGGTATTTTTGTAGGCAAGGGTTATGCCACTAATGGGATGTTTAAGTTGAATGTTGATGCTAATAAAATTTCCCCTTCTGCTTATATTTCTTGTTCATTTAATGTTTGGCATGCTAAACTTTGTCATGTTAATAAAAAACTTGTTAAAAATATGAGCACTTTTGGATTAATTCCAGAATTATCATTAAATGATTTTGAAAAATGTGAATGGTGTAGTCAAGCAAAATCACTAATACACCACATAAATTTGTTCAGAGAATCTGAACCACTTGATTTAATTCATTCAGATATTTATGAATTGGATGGTGTCACAACTAGAAATGGCAAACGTTATTTTATAACTTTTATTGATGATTGTTCAGATTATTCATTTGTGTATTTAATGAAAAATAAAAGTGAAGTGTTTGACATATTTAAAATTTTCCTAAATGAAATTAAAAATAAATTTAATCAGAAATAAAAAGGTTACGTAGTGATAGAGGCACCGAATATGATTCTAGATCATTTATTAAATTTTATAATACCGACGCCATTATTCACGAAAAAAATTGCCCCTTATTCGCCCGAAATGAATGGTGAAGCCGAAAGAAAAAATAGGAGATTAACTGAATTAGTTGTTGCTATTATATTAAATTCGGGGTTTGCCTCACATTGGTGGGGTGAAATTAATTTGACTGTGTGTCACGTACTTAATAGAATTCCTAAGACTAAAATAAAAATATCTCCTTATGAAATTTGGAAAAATATTAAGCCCAACATGACATACTTTAGAACGTGAGGGTGCTTAGCCTATGTACGTATACCCGACCCTAAAAGGTCAAAATTGGTGAGTATAGCATATGAATGTGTTTTTATAGGCTATGCTATTAATAGCAAAGCATACTGATTTTATGACTTGAAAAATCAAGTAATTATTGAATCAAATGAGGCCGATTTTTATGAAGATAAATTTCCTTTTAAATTGAAAAATAGTGGGGGCGAGTCATCCACTAATATTTCTTTAAATAAAAATAAAGAAAATAATGAATCCATTTTAGAAATTCGAAAAAGTAAAAGGGATCGTGTAGAAAAAAAAATTTGGTCCCAACTTTTATGCTTATACTTTAGAGGAGGATCCTGACACTATTGAAGAAGCTTTATCTTCTTTAGATGTCGATTTATGGCAATAGGCTATTGATGATGAAATGGATTCTTTGGAAACAAATAAAACTTGGCACTTAGTGGACCTTCCTCCTGGGTGTAAAACAATTGGGTGTAAATGGATTCTTAAATAGAAATTAAAACCTGATGGCACTATTGAAAAATATAAGGCACGTCTTAATGCCAAAGGTTTTAGACAAAGAGAAAATATAGACTTTTTTTATACATTTTCATCCGTGACTAGAATTGGGTATATATATAATTTATTTGGGAAAAATGGGCAAGCCCTTTGGGTATTAGATGTTTTGTGTGTATCGGTGGGAGACTTATTGGGCCAAGCCACATGCGCGCACGCGCCGCCGTCGCCATCCGTTCGGCCCGGCCCGTGCCCGTGTCCGGGGTCTTTGGCTCATTAAGAAATAAATTTTTGGACAAATAAATTGACGATTTTTTGGGTTAATATTAAATATTAACGGTAATTTTTTTCTGGAATAAAAACGTGGTTATTACCAGTTGAAAAATTCCTCCAACTCAAAAACATTTTTCGAAATTTTCTATCCCACTTTACCCACATTTTTTCCCATTAACGTTAATAATTTTTTGCAATAAAAGGTGGTTAACACCTTCGTTTTTAACACACTTCTCAAAAAAACAAAAAACCTCTTGCGATCCAAAAATATATTCTCTCCACACACAAAAACGAAAATAATTATTCTTCCATTGAATAATTATCACATCACATAAATGATTAATCGTACCCCAGATTAATTATAGTTTCAGATTCGAGCAATATGTATAACTAAATGGGTGTTGATTGAACGAGATTGGATTCTGCTACCAATTCGTATTTTCTGTGAGGTTGTTTTATCCCGGGGGTGACGAGGCAAAATTAAGACTTTTAGCACACTTTGGGCAGAGCCGAACAACACCTTAAAGAGAGAGACATTGTTCATTTCTCATCCATATTATAGACTGTTCAGTTTTGGATTTCTTATATTTCTTGGCCTTGGTTTATCAGCTCCTAATTGGGTAATTTCGTTCCTTAATTTCTGCGTTTAATTTATTACTGCAATAACAATTTTAAGGTGTCCCATATTCTGCCATGGAAGAAATTAACTTTAGCAACCATAGCAAGCCTTTCAAATATGAAGTCACCCATTTTAAACATTGGAGCAAAAAATTGCTATTTTATTTAACTACGAAAAAAGTCGCATCGTGTGTTCAATTTGACAAACCCATAGTAAATAATCCACCAACTGTTGAGGATGGCAAAACAATTAGAACTTAGGAGGAAAATGATTTTCTGTGCAAGAACTATATTTTGAATGCTCTAAGTGACGAACTTTATGACTATTATGCCAATTATAAAACTGCAAAAGATGCTTGAGATGAACTGTTTAAAAAATATGACACGGAGGAGGCGGGCGCTAAAAAATATGTCGTCATTCGTTATTTGAAATTTCAAATGACGAATGACAAATCTGTTGTTGCTCAAACCCATGATTTACAAATGATTTCAGGTGACTGTAATTATTGATAAATTGCCTCCACTGTTTAAAGAGTTTAAAAATATTTTGAGGCATAAGTCTAAAGAATTTTTACTAGAGTCACTCACTACTAAATTGAGAATTGAGGAGGAATCTCGAAAACAGGACTATAAATATAAATTCTTGTTGTGTCTAACAACAAAAATCAGAAAAAGAACCACAATTCAATTATTTTAAAGGCAAATGGAAAAAATAAGAAAAATCAGACTCATACTTATAATAAGAATAAGAACCCTGGAAATGGAAAATCTAGCAACTCGGGAGAGTTTCTCTATTTCAAGTGTGGCAAGCCTGGCCATATGGCTCGCAAATGTCACAATGTGCCACAAACACAAGCGAATTTGACAGAAGAGGACCTATGTTCTAGGATTTCAGAAATTAATATGGTTAGCGATGCCGAAGGGTGGTGGTTGGATACTGGCGCTTCCCGCCATATCTGTTATGACCGTACTCTGTTTAAGACTTATTCTGAGACTGCAGATAAGAAGGTGTTGTTGTGTGATTCTCACTCCACCGAGGTTGCTGGTACTGGAAATGTGAAATTAAAGTTCACTTCAGGAAAGACAGTTATCCTCAAAGATGTTCTTCACACGCCCGAGATAAGGAAAAATTTGGTTTCGGGTTATCTTCTCAACAAAGCTGGCTTTACTCAAACTATTGGTGCTGATTTATTTACTTTGACCAAAAATGGTATTTTTGTAGGCAAGGGTTATGCCACTAATGGGATGTTTAAGTAGAATGTTGATGCTAATAAAATTTCCCCTTCAGCTTATATTTCTTGTTCATTTAATGTTTGGCATGCTAAACTTTGTCATGTCAATAAAAAACTTGCTAAAAATATGATCACTTTAGGGTTAATTCCAGAATTGTCATTAAATGATTTTGAAAAATGTGAATGGTGTAGTCAAGCAAAAATCACTAAGACACAACATAAATTTGTTCTTAGAGAATCTGAACCACTTGATTTAGTTCATTCAGATATTTGTGAATTGGATGGTGTCACAACTAGAAATGGCAAACGTTATTTTATAACTTTTATTGATGATTGTTCTGATTATTCATTTGTGTATTTAATGAAAAATAAAAGTGAAGCGTTTGAGATTTTAATATTTTCCTAAATGAAATTAAAAATCTATTTAATCGGAAATAAAAAGGTTACGTAGTGATAGAGGCACCAAATATGATTCTAGATCATTTATTGAATTTTTTAATACCCACGACATTATTCACGAACAAACTGCCCCTTATTCGCCCGAAATGAACGGTGAAGTCGAAAGAAAAAATAGGACATTAACTGAATTATTTGTTGCTATTTTATTAAATTCGGGTGTTGCCTCACATTAGTGGAGTGAAATTATTTTGACTGTGTGTCACGTACTTAATAGAATTCCTAAGACTAAAATGAAAACATCTCCTTATGAAATTTGGAAAATATTAAGCCCAACATGACATACTTTAGAACGTGGGGGTGCTTAGCCTATGTACATATACCCGACCCGAAAAAGGTCTAAATTGGTGAGTAGAGCGTATGAGTGTGTTTTTATAGGCTATGCTACTAATAGCAAAGCATACCTATTTTATGACTTGAAAAATCAAGTAATTATTGAATCAAATGACACCGATTTTTATGAAGATAAATTTCCTTTTAAATTGAGAAATAGTGGGGGCGAGTCATCCACTAATATTTCTTTAAATAAAAATAAAGAAAATAATGAATCCATTTTAGAAATTCGAAAAAGTAAAAGGGATCGTGTAGAAAAATATTTTGGTCCCAACTTTTATGCTTATACTTTTGAGGAGGATCCTAACAATGTTGAAGAAGCTTTATCTTCTTTAGATGCCGATTTATGGCAAGAGGCTATTAATGATGAAATGGATTCTTTGGAAACAAATAAAACTTGGCACTTAGTGGACCTTCCACCTGGTTGTAAAACAGTTGGGTGTAAATGTATTCTTAAAAAGAAATTAAAACCTATTGGCACTATTGAAAAATATAAGGCACGTCTTAATGCCAAAGGTTTTGGACAAAGAGAAAATGTAGATTTTTTTGACACATTTTCATCCATGACTAGAATTGGGTATATATACAATTTATTTGGAACAAATGGGCAAGCCCTTTGGGTATTAGATGTTTTGTGTGTATGGGTGGGAGACTTATTGGGCCAAGCCACACGCGCGCACGCCCCGCCGCCGCCATCCGTCTGGCCCGGCCCGTGCCCGTGTCCGGGGTCTTGGGCTCATTAAGAAATAATTTTCTGGACAAATAAATTGACGATTGTTTGGGCTTAAAATTATTTGTTAACGGTAATTTTTTTCTGGAATAAAAACGTGGTTATTACCAGTTGAAAAATTCCTTCAACTCAAAAATGTTTTCCGAAATTTTCTCTCTCACTTGACCCACATTTTTGTCGGTTAACGTTAATAATTTTTCGTAATAAAAAGGAGGTTAACACCTCCGCTTTTAACACAGTTCTAAAAAAATGAAAACCCTCGTGCTATCCAAAAATATTTTCTCTCCACACACTGAAAGGAAAATAATTTTTCTTCCATTGAATAATTATCACATCACAGAAATGATTAATCGTACCCTATATTAATTATAGTTTCAGATTCGAGCAATTTATATAACTGAATGGGTGTTGATTGAACGAGATTGGATTGTTCTACCAATTTGTATTTTCTTGGAGGTTGTTTTATCCTGGGGTGACGAGGAAAAATTAAGACTGTCAGCACACTTTGGGCAGAGCCGTGAAATACCTTAAAGAGAGCGACATTGTCCGCGACTCAGCCATATTTCTAGACTGTCCAGTTCCGTATTTCTTATATTTCTTGGCCTCGGTTTATCAGCTCCTAATTGGGTAATTTCGTTCCTTAATTTATGCGTTTAATTTATTACTGCACCAACAGTAATGATTTTCAATTTTCTCCATCTGTAAAATTCTGGAAAATAATTTCTCTCCTTTGGGTATCTTTGATCATTATCCCGTTTTTGTTCTGATATTAGTGCCCCCTCCATAAATTTTCTCAAATATTGATATATGTACCTCCCAAAGCATTGCTCAAACTGATAAGTGTCACTTTTTATACATTGTGTATGCTCTATATATGCTTTTGAGGGTGTATCCCGAATTTTAAGAAAAGTGGAAGTGAAATTCAAAATGTCCCATTTTTTTTTGCTCTTTATAATGTGAAATACAACTAGTTGAGCATAAAAGGTACATATATCTATGCGTATGATTTTTATAATGACTACAGTGTTCACTTGATATTGTGGAAAATGACATTGATCTATGATATAGTAGCCTGATTTAATTTAATTAATTCTAGTGAGTCCTCTGTTTTTTTTTTCTTTAAACAAAATGGAGACATGTTAATAATACTCCCAATGTTCTTACATTTGAAACAAATGAAATAAGATGGAACACCAAGTTCTATGGCTGAAAGAATTCAAAATAATAGGACTCGGACATGGAAATAGTTATGCACCAATAATAAGCAAAAATAATAATAAAATAGAGTTTGATGCATTGGTTGTGGCAGACAGCTAAGAATTCATAGTAGAACTCGATGTCCTCCTATGCTCGGACAACATATATTAACTCATACGAGGACCCATTATAGCATCCACAACCCTATGCGAACCAGCACTTCTAGTACCGAAAGCCATGCCTTGAGCTATGGTTGATCCAAGACCTCCAAGCATTGATCCACCACTACCTTGGTGAGTCCTCTGTTTCAAAAGTTGTTCCAGCCTTGATTTATTGCATGGTTTAGGTTGGTGTGAATGAGATGTTTGTTGGGTTTGGTTTCTTTGGGTGTTTTGGGCCTCCCTGTTTGTTTTGGGATGTGTCTTTTCTTTTGTTTTGGACTTTTGCCTTTCGTTTAATTAAATCACATATCATAGAAAAATATGTATGTCATGCATTTAATTGGTCTCCATATATGGATTATAATTGGATCCCATATTTAGGATGTGATATAATTTAGAGAGCTTTTTTAAATCTTATTTTATAGATTTCGTAATGAAGAAGTGTTACAAAGGTGTACGTTTATATGTTTGTGTTTTTTTTTATCTTTATTCTTTTTTGCGGGCGGAGGGGAGGGATGATTTATTCTAAGAGGATACACAATATTGATTTTGCAAAATCAAAATTCAATGCGAAATAATAAAAAAATTTAAACTTTCAATCAGTTATATAATTTTATGCGTTTTAAAAATGTCTTTTAGAAATAATATTAAAAATCATTTTAAATTTCAAAAATTACAAGTGCATTGAATTTTTTTTTGGAGTATAAACACTTAATAACGCTCGCGCGGGTTGCATGCAAGTAAATTATAAAAGGGACGAAAGAGTAAACTATCTGATTTCATAAACTAAGTATTTTTTCCCTCTTTAATTTCCCCCTTTTTTCATTTCCCCATTTTCTTCCAAAGACACATTTGTCCTGATCTTTCTTTCTACATTTTTATCACTCACTTTCTCTCTCTCTCTCTCTCTCTCTCTCTCTCTCTCTCTATCTCTCTCTCTCTATCTATCTATCTATCTATCTATATATCTATCTTTATCTCTCTCTCCCCGATCCCGATCTCTCTGCTTCTCCATAAATCCTACCGCTGTGACGTCGCCTATAAACTCCTTTCGCTACCTCCCCAAGCATCCTCTCCGCAACTTCCCTGCCCCTCCCCGCTAATTTCCACCTCCAGTAAGTGTTCTTTAATTTCACATAAACACACACAAGAACAATACAATACAGTGAAAAATTGTTACGCACACACACACACTCACACTCACGTATATATATATATATATATATATATATATATATAAGGAATATGATGTTTTTACTATTCAATAAGATGATAACTTAATTAGGGGTGAGGATTTGACCACATCACTCGCAAATGAACGGTTCAGATTATTTCCCCTCATTCTCCCCCTTACACCCAGCCAAACCCTATCCGCTTTCCTCACTTTCTCCCTCTCACCTATTTTGACTCTCTATCCTTTTCAAGACAAACCTTCCAGCTAAAGCTTTACACGCGCTTTCCTTCACCCTCCGTCTCTACCTTCTGTCGTCGCTCTTCTCCTCCTTTATTATCACCCTCAGATAAACTCTCTCTCTCACTCTCTTACACAAGCATAGACTCATGCACTCACAAACACACACACTATCTTCTATTCAGGTTGTTATCTAATTTATTATTTTTTTATTTATACAGAGAAACCCGTAATTTTGGGTCATTATCTTTCTTTTTAGGATGATGGTTTGTGAGATTGATAAGTTAATCACACAAAGGTAAGAGATTTTAATTTGTTTCTTCCGAATAATTGGTTTTTGTGCTAACTTTCATAACTCTCTCATAGGGTTTGTAATTTTTATGCTAGATTAGGGCATTTTTTATTGGATTTATATATCCCTATTAGTTAACTGTAGTGTTAAATTTTAGATTATTAGTATATATTTATTTTAAATGTTTTCATATAGAGAACACCATGTGTTTGATGAAATGTCATAGCATCCAAGATGTGTATATTGCTGTATTTTTGCATTTGATTTATGTTAATTGATATATAAAATCTGATGAATTCCCCATCTTCTTTCATTGTTTACTAATTTTTCTCCTAATAGAAATACATATGGTTCGTTACATGGATTTCTGGGCATATCTAATTTTGTATACATTTTCCCTTTTATAATGTGCTTATACTAAATTCAATGTCATTGAAAAGACATAATGTGATTTTGGGTGAATTGTGTATTTGATCATATATATATATAATATAGTTGGTTTATGTTTTTATCTTTTTACTTGCGATTGTCTATAGTTAATATTTGTTTCAGGATATTAGTAAACTAATATAACTGATAGTGAATAACAACCGAGTCATGAGGTGAGATTATGGTTTAAGACAACTTTTATATCTTAAATGTTTTATTTTAACCATTCTTTTTCGCAATTCAATATCTTTCTATGTTTTGATTTTGGTTTTATATTTTTTATCACTAACATTGTTTTTTCCCTTTATTTGGCAGGTGTGATATTCAGTACTACACCACAATTGATATGCATTATTGGATAGAAAATGAAGGTATAAAATTTTGTCTACATTTTGTAAATTTAATAAGTATAAAAGCATGGGTCTCTCTTATTATTGTTACAAAGAAATGAGTAGTTCCCCCTCAACATTCGTGTTTTCATTGAATAGTGAATAAGCAGGGGTAACTTTTTTTCTTTTTTCTTTTTACATTATTTTTGAAGTTCAATTATTTTGTTTGCGTGTTCTTCATAGATCACATTTAAAGAAAGAACACAATTAGATATGTGATAATCCTTGGATATGGGACAAACTCCACAATTATCCGTTGCGTGTTATATACTCTATTTCCTTCAGTGCAATTTGTGTTTTTTTATTTATTTTGATCCTAACAAGTTAGTTTTCGTTGCCATGTTTTTGCAGGATTCATCCTTTTTGTTGGATTTCTCTATGGCCTGATCTAATTTAGAATCGGTGAGGCATTTATGTCCCCCATGTTTCAATAAATGATTATTCGATCAATTATGTTCTGTTTGTCTTTTAATTTTAGTACAATTTATTTTTTGTTTTGATTTTGTAGGTTCGTGGGACCCTGGTCCACTCTAGCTTTGCATTTTTTCTTTATGAGTAATAAAATTAAATGCCCTCTGATCCGTTTTATCTATGTCCATTATTTTTAAGGAAAAAAAAAAACTGGTTGCTGAGCTTGAGAAGCATAAGTAGGTTATAAGGACCCTCTAAATCATGTCAAATACAATCAGTCCGAGGTGAACAATACTAGTCTCCTTTAGTCAGCAATTGAGTTCAACACGTACATGCTTAAGTTTCTTCAGCTATAGCAGGTACTCACTGATGTCTTTATAAATCATGTACTTGTACAAAAGGTTGGTTATTATTGGTTTAAGCCCCCTCATCTCATGGTAATTTTGCAAAGCCCTTTGCACATTTCCATCCAAAACTGAGAATATAGGTCCCACATATGCAAGATGATGTTTGGAACTCTTTTACGTCCTTAATCGACAATTTCGTAATTGGAAATGATAATCCGGGCTCTATATCCTCAAGCTCCTGTTCAGATCCTTTTTTCTCCTGAACTAATAAGCATAATATTTTATATATACAAGCATAATATTTTTTGTTTATCTGCATTTTCTTTTTGAATTTTTAGGGTGATTTAAACTCTGTGTTTCTCGGCTCTCTCTCTCATAAAATTTAAGGGGATTTTAATGAGAGGTCGGGATTTGTTAACATCCCATTTTTTGTCATTTGTACTTATTTACTTTGTCCTGGTTTGGCTTCTCCAACCTAATTGCAATCCTTTTTCTTGGTTAATTTGTTTGGATGAAAAAGTCAATCCACGGTAAATATTGTTGCAGAATGTATGAGCCTACAACTGACTACACATGGTTTTCTAATGTTTGTCATTTGATATTGTTGCAGAATGTATGAGCCTACAACTGACTACACATGGATTTCAACAGTAAATATTGTCAATGTATGAGCCTACAACTGACTACACATGGATTCCTAATGTTTAAGTCATTTGATATACACTATCATTTTTTAGTGCAGTTGGAGCTGATGCAGTTGGATATACACTATCTTTAGTATACACTAAGCCCATCTGATATACACTATCTTTGGCAGTAACGCAAGCCAATCTGCTGATGATGTCAACAAGATTCTCAGT
Organism: Sambucus nigra; assembly: GCA_949130495.1. Taxonomy (NCBI): domain Eukaryota; kingdom Viridiplantae; phylum Streptophyta; class Magnoliopsida; order Dipsacales; family Adoxaceae; genus Sambucus; species Sambucus nigra. The sequence continues at coordinate 376,850,188 of OX422222.1, forward strand.
GCAGTTGGAGATGAAGCAGAGGATGACAATTTAGAGTTATTCCTTTTCGGAATCAAGGGGAAGGACATATCTAAGTTGATTCCAGCCGAGAAGGGAGAAATTAACTTCCGTTTCTTTTGGCTGTGGTGGTGTCATGGTGACTACAGCTGCCAGTGGGGTGGGTTTGCTGCATCTCTTATTTAGTCTTTTCAACTAAGTTATACTCACACATGGTTCGGTATGAAGAACTATATCGAAAAGTCTCTTATCATTTAGTTTAACGTAGATGGTTTTTAGTTTTACCAGACTGCTTATGATATAATTTTAATACATCATTGTTTTAAAATATCTATATCTATAGTCCTCCAAACTATTTTTTTGTATTTTGGTTTGAAGTAGGAGTATAGCTCCTATATAGCTATTTTCACAACTAAGGCACTGAAACTTTTTTCATAATTGAACAAATAATTTTATAATGTCAAACATGATTAACATTATGAAGAAGATTCTCTGAGAAAAATCTTACTCATTCCATGATAGCTTGGAATTGATGATGTTAATTCTAGAAGTAGCATAAGTGTTTGATGATGTTAATTAAGGGTAAACCATTGCTTCATCTTGAGGCTGTCGTTCCTCAGTAAAAAAAATATGAAGTTACGACTGCCCTGGTCATCAGTCCAGACTTTGTATAACTGTAAGTCGTTTAGTCCTCTTATAACCATAGTTTTAGAAATGGTGTACAACTGTAAGTCGTCTGTTGGTGATAGGGTCTGTTAACCCTTTGTTTAAGATTCATTAACAGTTGTAACCATAGATTCACAAAGTTTTAGTCCTCTTATTACCATAGTTTTAGAAATGGTGTATAACTCTATGTCGTTTAAAAAGCTTCCAGCTATTCAAGATAACCGTTAGAATTCATGGGTTGGTTACTGTTGTCCATTAGTGGTTACTATTGTCCATTAGTGAGTTGTTAGAACTTAAAGCCTCAATTAGAAACAATCCTAATCATCAATGCATGTCTCATTACATTACCTATTTGTTTCTCTATTTTTCATTTGTGTTCTTCGTTTTCCATCATCATATGTATGCAATTAGGTCCTACTAAGACCATTTCTTATTCATATATGATGCATTATCAAATATTTTAAAACATTATTATCCAAATACGATCCACCATTACATTGATAATAATCTTAAATTCCAAAGATTTTGACTTTGGGTTGCTAACATTCTGCCACATTATGACCTAACATACACTGCATAATCAATATATCAAAGCTTTATGGCCATGCTTATATGTTTTTTACTGTATAGTTTTGATGAAGTAGTTTCTAGGCTTATCATATTTGATTATGAAGTTTTCATACATGTTTATAGGTGCTTGATAAAATGCCCATCTCATAATCAATTCTTTTTCTTAAACGAGTTACTTTGTTTGGTACTATATATACTTAATCTGGGAGTTTGTATTGGGTATATTCGCTGGATAAGATTAAGGTCTAAATGGATTGGCATTTTTTTCCGTCATAATAGACTTAATTAAGTTTGAGAAATACATATTTTTGATCAGATGATTGGGGAATACATAATATGTTTAAATGAATACATATGTTTAATCATTTTGATATGGCTATTTTGTTTTTTCGCTATATAGATATTTTAGTTCTAACTTACAAACGAATACAATATTGTTTATTCCTTTTCCATGTTGTTAAAAGAATTGTACTCTGAGACATCTATTTTTTTTACCTTTTATTATATTCTTAGCAGCTTAATTTTGTTTATATTTTATTATGAGCAGTTGTAGTCTCAAAGATGGAAAGGATTGCTACTTTTAGAGGTTATTAACAAAGGCCATATGTCGACTACAATAGATCTTAATTATCGCTACATGAAACTGTTGATTCAGGGATCAAACAACTACATGCACCTCAATTCTCAATTTTTATGATTTAAAACTAAATCAATCATGTCTTCTTTTACTTGTGGCTATAATCTTCTATTTTTTTTAATCAAATCTTTATGTGAATAATGAATACGTGTAATTTTGAAACATTATCCCAATATATTGGTGTATTGTTTTTTCCACGATATGAGTTAAATTTTTGATTTTTTAATTTGACGTCCAATATGGACTATTAGTATTGTTATGGAATATTAGTTGTTGGATTATTTTTCATTTTATAAACAAGGTGGATAGTCCTATAAACAAATGATATTTTGTCCAAATTTTCTAAATTGTTGACACTATTTGTGTAGGAAAAGAAAATTTTGACTTAAATACTGTATATTTATTTTAACCATAATTTTGTCGAAATTTTAACGTGAACGAGTATTGTTGTCGGGGATTATAATTATCTTTATTAGTTTGAGTGTGGCGTAATATAGTCGATATATTGTGCCTTTAGTAAAATTTGTGTTGTTTATACGAGGTTCTGAAACGATTATTTGTGGTGTTTGGAAAATTTTCGTCGTGCCTTCACGCACGGGCATTCTGCTAATATATATATATATATAATGCTCTTGTGCGGACTAGTCCGTATTTTAAGAATGGAGACCGGACATGTGTCACCTAACGGTGCGCATAGAAATTATCGCCAAAATTATAAGCAACTCTCTCTCTTTTCTGGGTTCACCGCTAGATGGCACATGTCCGGTCCGCACTCTTAAAATGCGGACTAGTCTGCACGAGAGCAAGACTGTGTATAATATATATATATATATATATATATATATATATATATATATATATATATATATATATATATATATATATATATATATATTATCTTGATCTTTTAAATCGTTTGAAGAGGTATGCATTTTTTGTTTGGGTTTCTTGATTTATAGTTATGGATGAAGTATTTATCTAATTGGTTTTCTTGCGTAGCTAGTTGATTTATAGTTGACGTTCAGATTTGGTGTATTTGGTTTGTGGACATGTAATTACTTTGCTTGCTAATGTAGGATACAATAAGATTCTAAATATTGTTTCTCTTGTCACTTGGTTTGTGTTTCTTGATTTGGTGCATTTTAAAGCATATTTTTTTTTTATATAAATGGAATGTTAAATGTTTGGATAATGATCGAACTACATACTTTAGGGAGGATACTTTAGTGAAGTCTATCATGCTTAAGGTGTCCAACAATGATACAGGGACACATGCCCAATGTCCGCAAATTGTGTCCCCTAAGTGTGTTACCATAGCACTATCATATATAGAACCCCGTTCAGAAAATACAAATCCAAATCTATGATTACAGCGACATCATCACACTTAAATCTATATAAGGCCAAAAGACCACACAGCTTTCCTAATACACTTATTGTCCGTAACGTAATTCTTGGGCACTCTGGTTTACATTGCGCATGTTAATGCCATTTTGTGACTATGGGGTATTATCCTTATTTTTTACTGTTGAAAAAAGGGCTAACAATTCTAAATAATCGATAAGTTGTTTTTGAAACTGTTCGTCCAAGAGACTTTCGACTTCAACGAGTAGGAGTTATCACATCAACATTTCTTAGATGGTTATCCTATCTTGAGTATGATGATATTGTCATGACTCAATATTAACTACACCAAAAATACCAAATGATATTCTAATACCAAGACATGGCGGAAGAAGTAACAATTTTACGATTTGGATCATTTTTGGGTCAGTGCTTGTTGGATTATTCTTGTTAGTTTATTTCGGATTATTGGTTTTATGGGTGCAAATACAAAAAAAAAAGGAAGAAAATGCATCAGGTGGAAAGGGGTTCAAAGGCCGAGGAAGCCTTACGCATGACATCAGTGGGGACCGCAAAAGCCCCGTCAATAATAGTGACATGAACGCAACCGATGCTTGAGACCTAATACATGCCTTAGTGTTTGCCATTTGTACATAAGCTGTATTTTCATGATCGACTAATTTAATTAGGTATCCTTCCGAATGCACCTGTTTTTGTTGGTGTCCATTCCACTTGTTCTCTTGGAAAGATCAAGGTTGTGGTGTCGGTGATAGAGGGTTATAGTGTAATAATAATATGTTACTTCTCACAAAACGCATTCATACTTTGGCGATTAGTTGTGAGAATTCTATTTGTGTACATTTAATCAATAATTCTTAATCCTTCAAAGATAATTTATCCTAAATGGGTCCATTTGTTTTTATTTAGTCTTACGAAAGATTTAATGTTTCTCAAGGGCTCCCATATGATATAATTTGTTGTGCACACGGTCTTGCTTTTCTGTATGATCTAGGTGGAATTGGACCCTCTTGGTTAGTAGGAAAAATATGTTTCTTTTGTACCTCTTCATTCAGCATATGAATGGGACAAGGCTGATGGTTCTTTTCCTAAAATTTGTAAAAGAAAGTTTTCACATAAAAAACAAAATATTTTGTCCATATAGAGTAGACCTTTGTAAATTTTTTAGTTCTGCTACATTTTTGCTAATTTTCCATTGAATCTGTATTACTATTGGTTACATTTCAAGTCCAATTGTTATTACTGATGAAGTATACCACTTTATTGTCTAGGTCATTAATGTGCTGATATAAATTAATGGATTTGCAAAGGGGATGTTTGAAACATCACGTACAAGATACGTAATCCTATTTAGCTTGTTATAACTGTATGATTCTTTACTGTGTAGGTTATCTTCACTTGTTGTGTATCCAACAACTGCCACTCTTTCAAATTTTGAATTCATGGTGGATTTGTGAGGGGTTGATGGACATATGAAAACCCTTAAGCATGATATCTAGGAACATGATCGCAATTTATGCATGCCTACTTTAAAGAAAGGTAGATTTTCATGACCGAGATTCTAATTATACATTATCTTCCGTGTTAAAATAATGTGCATATATTTTGCTCTTGAAGAATTGTTTTTCACTTTTTAGTATACAATAATGTGCATATATTTTGCTCTTGAAGAATTGTTTTTCACTTTTTAGTATACAAGTATCTATAGGGCATGTGTTTTTAGGACACCCATCCATTTAACTTTTCATTTTAGATAATATCAATATAAAATGAGCCCATTGACTATTTTAAATGCTAGTTGAGTAACATATTATAACCTAATGTTCTTCTTGCAACTTCTTTCCTTCATATATTTGAACTATACAAGTTCTCGTCAGTTGGATAGTTGTCTGGCCCTTTTTTCGAGTATTCGGGTTTGGTCACCCTCGTAATTTTCATTTCTTCTATTTTGCAATAGGTTTGGTCAAACTCTAATATGTGAAAGTGTCGGGGTCAAAGTAAATATCAAACAAGTAATGGGGGAAAATTTTATATATATATATATATAAGGAGAGAGAGAGAGAGAGATATAACTATTTAACTGGTTAAAGCCATAAGTCGATCTGAGGAAGTACTTTAATGTTGTGTAGTGTTGAAACTTACATTTAAAAATACTATTGTATTGAATCGGTGAAAGGGATTGAAAATTTTAGGTTAGTTTTCATGTAAATATGATCATTAAGCAAGTTAGTTTTCATGTATAAACAAATGGACTCTACCGAAATGTTTTAAAAATTATAACGAGTTGTTGATACGAATAACTAGTATATTTAGATATTTTGTTTTAGTATAATCTTATTTTACTATACAAATTTTATTTTACTATAATCTAATTTTACTAGATGATTCTTTATTTATGGACAAGTAGTTAGAGAGTGAAGTTTTTTAGTGTGGCTACTATATGAATGATATTGATAGATTTTTTTAGCGTGGCTAATATATTTACCATCTTAATTTTGGGACGAATTTTGTTCTGACAATTTGATTTCTTAGTCATTAGTATGGTTTTTAGATCATTTAAGTATTTCAACTTGGATGTGACAATTGTTTGTACTTATTGATTTAAAGGTTCATTTTGAGTTGTTGTATGTAGTTTAATAAAAGAATTTGTTGTTGGATTTGTGTTTTAATGAATGAAGTTGGTATATTAAATTTGTGGTTGGATGACATTACTTACAATACAAATTACATATAATTTATCATTGCAGTATACATCATACAGTAATATAATTTTTTATGCCAATTTTTTTTTATCAATTGGAATGGTTATAAAGCATCTTAATTTTGTTTTTATAGAATCTGAGGACTATTTAAGACGGATAAACCGTCCCTCTTCTTTGCACATACGAGGGAATTATTACGCAAGAATACCTTCTTAGACAGTTTTTCCATCCCTAATGCCAAATGTAAAGAATCCATGAATTATGCTTTAATATGTCAAAATATATCCCTAAAAGAATTTGCGGTGCTGACTATAAATGATAGTTTTTAATTGTTGCAAAATGCATCCTAAATAATCTTTTGGGGTGGTAAAAATGCTTTTGGGGGCGGATTTATCGTCCTTAATAAACATTTTCTTGTATTGTTCCTATATATGAGAGGTGAGATACTTAAGGGATTAGAGTGTCTATGAGAAGAATTCTTATTGTAAATGAGTCGCATGACTTGTATTGTTGATATTGGAGATATTTCTTGCAACTTTCTCACTCTAACCAATTCCATGTAAAATTATTTTCCAGACAAATTACGGAGGGATGTGATTATTTAGAATTGTAGTTCTCCTTCTTCCATCCTAGTATTTAATTCAGTTATTTCCTTTCTAAACGTTATAAGGACATTGAGTCATAGTTACATTATTTTAGTTGGTTACTAAGTTGGATTTGTAAATTAATTATTTATTTCGGTTGGGATGTAATATATTTTGAGGTTTTTACAAAGATTAGCTTCCTCTTGTTATTAATGGTTTAAATTCACTTTCTTTACGTAACACCCCGTAATTTTGAGGATTTAGTATTTAATTATTTTTGGGAGAAATAAAAATATTTAAATTGGAGAAACTTAAATTTATGATTTGGAGAATTTATATTAGTCGGAATAATTATTTATAATTGGAGACATTAAGTTAAATTGTTCGAACTAATGTATATCGCAGTTTGAGGTAGAAATTTGGAAATGTTATAATGTATTTCGGATGACAATTCTGAGTGCGCGATTGAGTCCGGATGAGTCGAGATGATCAGAAAAGAGTACCCGGGGGTAGTAATTGGGTCTTGGGACATTTTTGGCCATAGCCGGGCCCACACAAGGTGATTCGAGCCATTTTAATTAGGCCCATGTGGCCAAAAATAGGATTAGGGGTTTTAAACCTAATTGGGGAAGTGTTGAACGACAGTTAACAATTCTAAACTTAGGGATTTGAAAGAGAAACAAAGGAAGCTAATCAAGAGCCAATTGGGGATCTTTTGGAGTCAAATCGAGGGACTTTCTCTACACCAACGGATCCGACTCTATGAACAATTAGAGGCAAGTGGTTAACTGTTGTAATTATTCTTGATGATAATAAATTCATATTATGGGAGGTGTAAAAACCTAAATTCGTTTTTGGGTGGGCTATTGCATGAAATGGGTTTTTATGAATTTAATCGATTGAGTGATTTGACAGTCCAGTTGATGTTATAGAAGTATTAAGTATTGATTGACATTAGAACCATAATAGAACACCAGTGTTAGAGATAAATTTATTGAGAATGTGGGATCAGATTTGTGAATGATTATTGGGATTTTACCACTGGAATTTGTCTTCTTGAGTGGGTGAAGATTTGTGAAAATCATTGATGCCAAAAGGTTTCAACGATGATTAGAGTTCGTAATAGATGTAAAAAGATGATGAATATGATGTTTTGGGACTGAAATTTGAGATAAGAAAGCTTGAATTTTCGTTAATGGCTGAAACAGAATCGGAGAAGAAGAATACCTGCTCGATCGATCGATCTATGGAAAGGATCGATCGATCGATGGTCCCAGATTTTTTTACAGTTCGCCCAGTTTTATATATAAGGGGGAAATTAATATTTAATTTCTACGCTTTATTTGGTGATAAATAAATTGGAGGCACCTACTCCTAAGAATTATAGGGGAAAGTGATTAGGATTAGGGAGGATTTACGTTAGGCAATTTATGGATAAATTTGGAGAATTAGATTTCAAATTTATTTATATATGAATTGAATGAGCGAGTCTGGGTATGTTGGTTGAGTGACGCAAGGTAATAATTAATTAATGTGTAAATTAATTAAATTAGAGTCGAATTATAGACTCAAGCAAATATTATATTAATTAATGTGTAAAGTATTTATATTAGAGTCGGGCCATAGACTAAGGGAAAAATATTATATTAATTGATGTGTGAATTAAATAAATTAGAGTCGGACCATAGACACGGGAAGATGATGAATTAATAACTGAGAAAATTATTTAAGCTGAGTCGGGCCAGATGATGATGCTGGAAATAGCACCACCAGTCAAGGCGTTTGTAAGCTCAAACCAGTGATAACATTGGCAGTACAAGAGAATACTAAATATAAGAGATTGAGATGAGCAGAAGAGGATGAACACCAATATGTAAGTGGTTCAGCCAATTAGGCCTACGTCCACTGTGCAAGTGAGTGAGCAATGTCACTGAAATAAGGCACTAATGGACATGGATACAATCTCTCAAGCTTTCTCTCTCTACTATGCAAATTGACAGGGTTTTAGCTAGGGTTGTAATTTCGGATCTTTTTACAAGGTAGAGGATGACCTCTATATATAGTGTTTGGGCGGTGTAGTGTACCCCCCAAGCATACAATGAGCATGTGCATGGAGATCTATCCAGTGAAAAGATGACACCTGGATAATCTCCAACTAAGTAATGATGACCTCAATATCCCTCACGTGGAGGGAATGATTCAGTTATAACAGATTTGTCCGCGTGCTTTAAGCCATACATGTACGCATAGAAGCTCGATTGTCTTTGCTTGGTACCAACCTCGGCCTAGGTGAGTACGAGGTTGATAACGTATGACCCCTGCCTTGGCTGGGAATTATATGATGGCCTTGGCTGGGATGTCAACCGAGGTCAGATATGTGGGATGTCGACCAGGGTCGATGTTGTCCTGACAATTGATGTTGAGCCTGCAAGGCTGCTGATTCTCATGAGATGCTTGCAATGTCGCCTAGGGTTGATGATGATGTTGAAGGGTGGTTGAACCCATGAGTCCTTGCTAGCCTCGGCTTATGCCTAGCATGGGTTGATGTATGAGGTAGATGTGATGTTGGTTGTGGACGACCTGATGGAAAACTGGCCCCACGAGTCATGCAGACCTCTGTTGTTGCTAAATAAAGGGGTGACTAGTAGCGTCGACCACGACCTACCTTAAGCTGGATGAGATTTTTTATCATCAGTCTTAAGTCATTGTTACCTCGGTCGTCATCCAAGCCGAGGTTGGTGCCTCCGAGCTGGCAGGTACAATTTGGACATATCACTAGAGACTCGAGAAATTTCAGGCTAGTGTTCTGTGTTCTTAAGTACACGGTAAAGCTGGGGTTTATATTATATATTTACGGTGTGGTGATAGTATATATATATATATATATGTGTGTGTGTGTGTGTGTGTGTGTGTGTGTGTGTTGTGTGTGCTATTAAATATCAGTGACTAGATATTTATTTAATTTATATACTCTAGTTCTATCAAGGGAGGTTGCGCGATGTGGGTAAATCCCCTAGCTTGAGGAGTAGGGTGAGTATATCCCCAGGTCATAATGTCCAGTATATGGGTGAGGGGCTTATCTCACTTTCAGGAAAGGAATATGACCGCCTCCACTACGTTTATATTTTCGGCCCAGGTTGGTGAGCGATTCCAACTTGGGTAACTAGGTTATGTGAGCACACCTAGTTAGATAGCACTTTAGAGGGAATCATCCGGTGAGGATATACTCGGAGGGATGGATATACATATGAAATATTGGTGGATGTTTTAGTAAAGGTACGTATATAATGAGATGTAATATTATATGCGGGTCAGAATATAGTGTGTAATGTACTTACTTTATATAACTTTTGTCAAGGTTATATGATATTATTTAAAAAGGAATTAATTAAGTTAATTGGTGAGATAAATTATAACCCATGAATTATTATACTCGGGTTAGAGTAGTATGCCAAGTGGAGATTACACCAGGACTAGTTGGACGGGGTAGTACAACTAGGTGGGGTTAAGGTAACCATTAGGTGTGCACATTAGTGGAGGGGTGAGTATGTCCTCAAGAGAGTGAGACACTAACTTACATATGAAGCACATTCATACATTTTATTTACAACAGTTAATTCACTTGCTAAATATTTTCAAAATGTTTTGGGTTTTAACCCTTTCTTTAAAACTATTTTCAAAACCTTTTCGGTGTCCAACTACAGGGACGCCAGAATTGATATTCTATTCCAGGAACACGGAGCTGTGACATATTTGGATGCTAGCAGGAGCTTGGATTAGACGCACGTTCATTGTTTCCTAGAGTAGGAATCATCTATCAGTTTCAGTTTACTTAGGGCATGTCGCCCATACTTTTCAGTTGTAGTTTTAAGATTTATCTATTCAGTTATTGGATAATTGTTGTTGGACTATTTTATTTTAGTGGATGATGGTTTATTTGGCAAGTAGTTAAATTATTTGTTCAGTTGATTTAATTCAGTTGTGTGAATGGTTTATATCTATTTCCGCATGTACTGTTTTGTTTAATTAAAAAGTTAAAATTTGGCACTAGCATTTTTGGAATACTAGGTGGTTAGTAAGTTTTTTAAAAAATTCAACAGTGATGCTAAGAATGAACCAACTGGGATTCCTATTTTAATTTGGTATAGGACTGATCACCTAATATTTTATTAGGCGGGGTGTCACAGATGGTATCAGAGGATCAGGTTCTAGTGTCCTTAGGATATGTGAGGCTTTTCACGTTTCAGCTTATCGCTCTTTGATGTAGAACCCTATCATAGGATTGTTGTATCCTCATACGTATGCGCATTTAGGTTCTTCTGCCAATTACTTTATATTTGAGGGTGAACTCATATGATTCGATTGTCATTTCAGATGCCACCCAAGAGAGATAGAGCAGCTAGGTCAACACGGGGAGATGATACTAGAGAGGCTCATCAGGAGCCAGAGTTACCGCAATAACTTCCAGAGATGATTTCGATAGCACAAGTAACTGAATTAGTGGCACAGGCAGTTGAAGCAATAATGATCACAATGGGAAGGTACTTTCCACGAGATCAGCACATGCGTTAGTAGTACCAGATGTTCAGGCCCACCCGGGGATATAGGGGTGGCAGCAAGTACGAGAGGTTTTTTAAAAAGGTCATCCGCCAGAGTTTCGAGGGGGTTCAGATGTGGTGTTAGCGTGTTAGTGGAAGAGAGATATCCAGCATCACTTACGAATGGTAGATTGCAATGAGGTGTAGAAGCAAGTGCTATCCACTTTTAGGTTAGTGGGAGCAATGCTACAATGGTGGGAGTAAATCACCACAGTTGAGGAAAGGGATACATTAGCTATTACAGAGTTTTGGGTGCGGTTCGATCGCAAGTATTTTCCGCCAATAGTGGTGACCAAAATGAGGAGAAAATTTAGAGAGGTGACTCAGGGGGACCCTTCAGTGGATGATTACGAGGAACAATTCACTCGTTTGTCAAATTTTGTTCCGAATGAGGTAAGCGATGAAGAAAGAAAGAAAGAAAGAAAGAAAGGTTCATGGATGGGTTGGCCTAGAGGATCAGACAACATTTGATTGGTAATCCTACATTAATAGCTTATACAGATGTCGTTAATGCAACACTCTTGCAATGCCAGGAATATCGCTTCCACATGAAAGGAAGCAGGAGGAGAGTGGAAGCCATCCAGTCGGATAAATCAAGAGGGAACAGTACCAGTGGGATACCCCAACAACAAAGAGGAGGGGCATCAGGGGCAGGATTTCTAGCAGGGAAATCAGGATAAGAAATTTAGAACTAGGGGCTATCGACCAAATGGTCAGGACTTCCGACAAGGCGAGCAAGGAAGGGATCAATGGCAGGGTGAATTTATTAGGAGGTGTTTTGTTTGTGGGGAAGGGGGACACGTGAAGAGATATTGTCCCAAACGAGGCGGGGGTGAACAAAAGGATGAGGACCTGGATGTACAGCCACTACAATAAGTCATGGGTATGTTCGAGCATGGGGAAGCTGCTCAAGAACCCTAGGATCATCCATTACAGCTACAGTATGGAGGTAATTATTTTTTTATCCTGTGGGCATGGAGTATGTTTTGGGTGATAGTGAGGGTGTCACAATATAAAATTATTTCTCACTAGAATTTCCTAGTGAGTCGAATTTAGTGGGTGCGCTAGCTGTAGCAACCACAGTATGTAGATAAAATTTTCCGTGGGGTAATGGAGTCCTTTGGTGCTAACCACGAGAGAATGGATGTGTACACTGAGAGAAGGTTTGAATTATACGAGGGGTCACTAATTTTGAGAATTATGGGAGTAGGGTTGATGATTCTCCCAAATATTGACTGGGTAGTGATGGATTTGAACTATTGTGGATAGCCGGGGGGTAAGTTTTTGTGTTCGCGACACGAAGGTATGAATTTTACTAGGTATCACCTGAGAGGGCGTCTAGCCTTCATATATGTGTGTATATATGTTGTATTGCGTGGTGCGATAGACACATAATGAGGCCTTGTGTTCTCATATTTTATCCCGATAAGTTGGGGTGTTTACTGAAGTGAATCAGGGTGGTTAGATTTATTTTTGAGCAGGGAGAGATAGCTCGGGGTTTATTTTGCACAAGAACTACTGATAGTAAGGGAGCGATATTTTATGTTGTCTTTTATAGCATAAGGGTAGGCGTGTATGCTTTTGTGTTAAGAGACAAGTATTTGGGGGTACGTGCTAAGGACTGAGGGTCTAACGGATCTCAACGATCGACAATGTTAGGTAGCAGTGTATCGGGGGGTTCCTTGTTTGGATTTCGCTTTGTGAGCTATCCCACACAGGAAACATAGCGCAACGTTGGATGTGGGGAGATGTTTCGTCGTTAGTACATGGGTTGGGTACCCCGGTCATTATATATATATATATATATATTGAGATAGAACTACGGGTTGAAAGTTATATTACGGGTCATGGCTAGCATAGTCGGGTAACTTTCGTGTAGTTAAGAACGGGGATAGGGTGTATGGGCACCCTGGTTAATTAGAGTAACTTTTGAGCGGTTAAGCACGGGTATATGGTGTATGGGCTCCCTGGTTAATTAAAATGCATATCTGTGTAACTTAGAGTTAGAAGCGGGAGAAATAGATATAGCGAGCTTAGAGGCACATGACTAGAGAGTGATATTCGAAGCTTGGAGCACTAGGCTTGTCTTAATTTCGAGGCCGAAATTCCTTTGTAAGGGGGGAGCATGTAACACCCCGTAATTTTAAGGATTTAGTATTTAATTGTTTTTTAGAGAAATAAAAATATTTAAATTGGAGAAACTTAAATTTATGATTTGGAGAATTTTTTTGAGTGGGACGAATTATTTATAATTGGCGACTTTAAGTTAAATTGTTCGAATTAATTTGTGTCGCATTTTGAGGTCGAAATTTGGAAATGTTATAAAGTATTTCGGATGACAATTCTAAGTGCGCGGTTGAGTCCGGATGGGTCAAGATGATCAGAAAAGAGTACCCGGGGGTAGTAATCCGGTCTTGGGACAGTTTTGGGCATAGTCGGGCCCACACGGGGTGATTCGAGCCATTTTGATTAGGCCCATGTGGTCAAAAACGGGATTAGGGGTTTTAAACCTAATTGGGGAAGTGTTGAACGATAGTTAGTAATTCTAAACTTAGGGCTTTGAGAGAGAAACATATGAAGCTAATCAAGAGCCAATTGGGGATCTTTTGGAGTCAAATCGAGGGACTTTCTCTACACCAACGGATCAGACTCTACGAACAATTAGAGGCAAGTGGTTAACTGTTGTAATTATTCTTGATAATAGTAAATTCATATTATGGGAGGTGTAAAAACCTAAATTCTTTTTTGGGTGGGCTATTGCAAGAAATGGGTTTTTATGAATTTAATCGGTTGAGTGATTTGATAGTCCAATTGATGTTATAGAAGTATTCAGTATTGATTGACATTAGAACCATAATAGAACACCAGTGTTAGAGGTAAATTTATTGAGATTGTGGGATCAGATTAGTGAATGATAATTGGGATTTTACCATAGGAATTTTGGTTCTTGAGTGGAAGAAGATTTGTGAAAATCATTGATGCCAAAAGGTTTAAACGATGATTAGAGTTCGTAATAGATGTAAAAAGATGATGAATATGATGTATTGGGACTGGAATTTGAGATAAAAAAGCTTGAATTTTCGTTAATGGATGAAATAGAATCGGAGAAGAAGAATACCTACTCAATCGATCGATCGATGGAAAGGATCAATCAATCGATGGTCCCAGATCTTTGACAGTTCGCCGAGTTTTATATATAAGGGGGGAATTAATATTTAATTCCTATGCTTTATTTAGTGATAAATAAATTGGAGGCACCTACTCCTAACAGTTATACGGGAAAGTAATTGGGATTAGGGAGGTTTTACATGAGGCACTTTATTGATAAATTTGGGGAATTAGATTTCAAATTTATTTATATATGGATTGAGTGAGCGAGTCCGGGTATGTTGGTTGAGTGATGCAAGGTAATAATTAATTAATGTGTAAATTAATTAAATTAGAGTCGAATTATAGACTCGGGCAAATATTATATTAATCAATGTGTAAAGTATTTATATTAGAGTCAGACCATAGACTCGGGGAAAATATTATATTAATTGATGTGTGAATTAAATAAATTAGAGTCGGACCATAGACTCCGGACAATATAAAATAATAGGTGCGAAAACTAATTAAGTGGAGTTGGGCCAGAGACTCAGAAAATTTCAGGCTAGTGTTACGGGTTTTTGGGTACACGGTAAAGCTGGGCTTTATATTATATATATATGGTGTGGTGATAATATATATATATATATATATATATATATATATATATATATATATATATATATATATATATATATATATATATATATATATTGTGTATGCTATTAAATATCAGTGACATCAGTGACAAGATATTTATTTAATTTATATACTCTAGTGCTATAAAGGGAGGTTGCGCGATGTGGGTGAAACCCCTAGCTTGAGGAGTAGGGTGAGTATATCCCCAGGTCATAGCGTCCGATATATGGGTGAAGGGCTTATCTCACTTTCATGGAAGGAATATGACCGCATCCACTACGTTTATATTTTCGAGCCAGGTTGGTGAGCGATTCTAATTTGGGTAACTAGGTTATGTGAGCACACCTAGTGAGATAGAACTTTAAAGGGAATCATCCGGTGAGGGTATACTCGGAGGGATGGATATACGTATGAATTATGTGTGGATGTTTTAGTAAAGGTACGTATATAATGAGATGTAACATTATATGCGGGTCAGAATACAGTGTGTAATGTACTTACTTTATATACCTTGTGTCACGGTTATATGATATTATTTAAAAATGAATTAATTAAGTTAATTGGTGAGATAAATTATAACCCATGAATTATTATACTCGGGCTAGAGTAGTATGTCAAGGGGAGATTACACCAGGACTAGTTAGACAGGGTAGTACAACAAGGTGGGGTTATGTTAAACGTTAGGTGTGCACATTAGTGGAGGGGTGAGTTTGTCCTCAAGAGAGTGAGACACTAACTTACATATGAAGCGCATTCATACATTTTATTTACTGCAGTTAATTCACTTGCTAAATATTTTCAAAATGTTTTGGGTTCTAACCCTTGCTATAAAACTATTTTCAAAACCTTTTCCGTGTCCAGCCACAGGGACGCCAGGATTGATATTCTATTCCAAGGATACGGAGCTGAGACATATGTGGATGCTAGAAGGAGCTTGAATTAGACGCATCGTTTATTCTTTCCTAGAGTAGGAATCATCTATCAGTTTCAGTTTACTTTGGGCATGTCGCCCAGACTTTTCAGTTGTAGTTTTCAGATTTATCTATTGAGTTGTTGGATGATTATTGTTGGACTATTTTATTTTAGTGGCCGATGGTTTATTTGGCAAGTAGTTAAATTATTTGTTCAGTTGATTTAATTCAGTTGTGTGAATGGTTTATATATATTTCCGCATGTACTGTTTTGTTTAATTAAAAAGTTAAAATTTAGCACCAGCATTTTTGGAATACTAGGTGGTTAGTAAGTTTTAAAAAGTTTTTCGATAGTGATGCTAAGAATTGACCAATTGGGATTCCTGATTTTATTTGGTATATGACTGATCACCCGGTATATTATTAGGCGGGGTGTCACACTTTATTCATCTTATGATGCCGAGAATGATTAAATTAATTGACATGAAATATCTTTGGCGTATTAGTATGGATATCTGTGATGTGCAAAATAGGGGTTTTTACTCTGGAGCATCCACTAGATTATACTGGGAGCATAAATATTTTAGTGTCTTGCACGTGGAGGAAATATATGCAGAGGCACTGAGGATGGTGGAGTGCATAAATAAATGTTATCTCCCTTTAAACTAGTCGGAAGGGCCTTACAGTGGTGGGAGTGATCAACACCAACTGAGGAGAGGGATACCATCAACATGACAAAGTTTAGGTCAGATTTGATAATAAATACTTCCCACCCACCATCAGGACTGAGAATAAAAATAATTTTCTGGACCTCCTGCATAAGGGTCCTGCGGTAGTGGACTACGAGGATGAGTTCACTACTCTTTCTCTTTATTCCCTTGATGAGGTAAATACGAAGGATAATAACATGGATATATTCATCCATGGGTTGGAATATAAGGATGAAATTTGGGGGAAATCTGATTTTACCACATAAACGTAAGTGGTGAATGCCACACTGCTTCATTGCTAGGATCAATGTTGCTTTATAAAGAACAAGGGAGAAAAGAGTCCTAGTTGGGAGTCGTCAAGACATCAGTGAAAGACAAATGGGAGTGGTACCCGGGGGCACAACCGAACAAGGGGTATCAGTTAGGGGGAAAGAACCACAAGAAACTCAAGGGTTTTAATGACCGTAAGGTCCATTAAGGACATATCCAGCAGTTCCAATAAGGAAATAATGGCTAAAAACAATATGCTCGAGGCCATTAGGGCTAAGGGCGACAAGGTCATGGATAGCAGTTCTAGAAGAATGAAAGATCCCATTTATTGATGATTGTTTTAATTATGGTGAAGGAGGCGATAAGGCTAGCAGGTTCCCTATGGGCAATTGGGGGGCACAAGACCAAAATAATCAAAGGGTATATCAGACACAACAAGGACAATGTCAATTATTGCTAACACTACCAGTCACTGTAATTCCAAATGTACCATCACCACTTGCCCAATCATATAGACAATCGCAACTATATCATGAACATGTGTATAACTTCGTGCCCAGAAATGCACAAGCACTAGCCCAATCGATTGAGGATATGTTTCCAACCATTGGGCATATAGGACACATTTTGTTTGATATTGGTGCATCGCATTCTTTTATTTGTATTAGTTTTGCTCGGTTATTTTGAATGACAGACTTAGCATCAGACTTATTATTACATATTGATTTAGCTATGGGTAGAGCGACATCCATGCATTATGTATCTAGAGAAATAGGGGCGGATGTTGATAGGCTTATATTTGTAGCAGACCTGATCATTTTAGATATGTTCGAATATGATGTTATCCTTGGGATGGATTGGTTATCTAAGTGTATATCTTGTGTGGATTATCATTAGAGGTTCATCGTCTTTGCCATTTTAGGGAAGGATATGTACTTGCTAGCGATGTTGTGACCATAGGGAGGATCAATCATGCATTTATATTATATTGAGGTGGAGATGTCTGAGATAGTTACGATATCGTTGGACCCTGTTTTGGTCACTAGGAAATTTTTGGATTTATTTTAAAAAAATTTGGGGTTACCATCGAGTAGATAGATTGAGTTTTTTATTGACTTACCTCTGAGCATGAGACGTATTGCCTAAGAACCACATCATATGTCTCCTTTAGATATGATGAAGTTGAGAGAGAAGATTCAACAGTTACTGATCCATGGGTTTATTCGCAATAGCACTTCATCATGGGGAGATCCAGTCCTTTTTGTAAAGAAAAAATAATGGGTCATTGAGATTATGTATTTATTATCGAGAGTTAAACAAGGTCACTATACGAAAAAAAAATATACATTTACCCATATCGATGACTTATTTGACTAACTAAGGGGTGCTTCTTACTTATCTACTATCCATTTGAGGACATGGTACCATCAATTGAGTATTCAGGAGAAAAATGTTCCCAAGACATTATTTCTGATAAGTTATAGGTCGTACGAGTTTATGGTTATGCCATTTGGGTTGATAAACGCGCTTGTCGTATTTATGGACTTGTTGAATAGAGTGTTCAGGGAGTTTTGGGATAATTTTATCATCGTCTTTATATATGACATATTGATTTATTTTTGGATTGTAGAGGAACATTCTCAGCATTTATGAATATTCTTGCGGAGTCTAAAGGACCATCAACTCTATGCAAAATTTGAGATGTATGGGTTTTGGATGAGGGAAGTGTAGTTATTAGGTCACGTCAGATGTAAGGCAACTATATTAGTCGACCCGTGTAAGGTATCAACAGTGAGAGGAGAGTGGGAACAACCCACAATAACTATGGGGTGCACAGTTTTCTAGGTTTGGAAATAAACTATCGTCAGTTCATTTGGGGGTTTTCTAAAATATATGAACCTCTAACAAACTTAACAAAAAGGGAGTTACATTTATTTGGGTCGGGTTTTATAAAGAGGCTTTTCATGAGTTGAAGGTCAAGTTGACTTTGGCTTTGGTGTCTATGGCAGAGTGGAGTACATGGTTCTTACCTATGCAACCCTAAGGGGACTTGGTGGTGTATTGATGCAGGAGGACAGGCCTATAGATTATTATTTATGGAATCTTAACCCTCATGAGGGGAAATTACCCTACCCACGATCAAGAGTTATCATCCTTAGTTTTTCCCTTCGAATTTGGAGACTTTGTCTTTTGGGGGAAATATTCCATTTATTTCACAGACCATGAGATATTATCGTAATTTTTCACCCAAAAGGAGTTAAACATAAGATAAAGTCGATGGCTTGAGTTCATGAAGGATTATCGGTTTATTATTCAGTATTACCCAAGCAAGGTGAATGAAATAGTTGATTACATGATGCATTGACTAGAAGTTAATCTTTATTTAATCTGGAAGGTGAAGTGGGGTTCACTTCACATAGAGGATGATCTATCTCATGCTTTTATTGTAGTTATAAACATCACAACCGAGGTCATCATTCAGGTTATAAAGGCACATGCAAGGGATCTTTATTTTTAATAGAGGGTATAAAGTTATAGAGTAGGGTTTTGAGTAATAAGAGTTCAAATCTAATGGGAGATTGGGGTCCACGATAGACTATTAGTTCCCTAAGATGAGGAGTTACATCAGGAAGTCATGATGGAGGTGCATGGGTCGCGTTTCTCGATACATCTCAATGGGGATAAGATTTACCAAAATGTGAGGAGCTAATATTCATGGTAAGAAATGAAAATGGACATCGAAAAATTTGTTTCCAGTTGTGCTACGTGCCAAATGGTGAAAATAGATTACCTAAGACTAGCAAGTTTTCCACAACCTTTGGAAATTTTGATGTGGAAATAGAAGTGCATTTCCATGGAATTTATTACTGTGTTAACTACATCGTAATGTGGACATAATGCCATCTGGGTAAATGTGGACCGTCAAAAAAATGTGTATCACTTTTTTCCAGTATAGAGGACTTACATT
Organism: Sambucus nigra; assembly: GCA_949130495.1. NCBI lineage: Eukaryota > Viridiplantae > Streptophyta > Magnoliopsida > Dipsacales > Adoxaceae > Sambucus > Sambucus nigra. Next base: position 376,869,889 of record OX422222.1, read on the forward strand.
TTGTAGCACTACGCTAATTTCTTCAATTCTAAAATAGTAGATTTTCATGGTGTACTGCTCAATATTGTGTCTAATAGGGACGAGGCATTCATGTCCCATTTTTTAGGAGTTTTCAGCAGTCATTGGTGATAGAATTGAGGTTGAGTACCTCGTATCACCCACAGATAAACGAACCGATAACAGGGGTAAACCATAAGTTGGAGGACATGTCACATATGTGTATCCTAGACTTCAAAGGTAGTTAGGAGCAGTACTTATCGTAATTTAATTTTCTTATAACAACAGTTACGAGTTCACGGTTAGCATGGCACAATTTGAGGATTTGTATGAGAGGGTTTCTTTTTCACCCACTTGTTACTTAGAAGTGGGGGAGAATAAATTTATTAGACTTGATCTCATTTAGAACACCTCAATGAAGTTGAAGATGACCAGAAGTAGTATTTGGATTGCCAGTATTAGCAAAAGTGTCACGTAGATGTAAGGAGGAAACATCTAGACTTCGAGGTGGGGAATCAAGTTCTACTCAGGGTATCTCCCATGAAGGAATTTGTGTGATTCCAATAGAAGGGAAACTTATATCTCCGATATGTGGGTTCATTTACCATTATTGAGAGGATCTGTCCAACAACATACCATCTAGATTTGTTGGATCACCTTTATAGGATCTATAATTTTTCAAATCTCGACATTTCAAAGATTTCTTAGAGAAGATGTAACATATCAGCAAATTGATCTCGATGAAATTGAGCTTCAGCCTGATGTGAGGTACAAGCAGAAACTAGTTGCTATTTTGGATTGGAAAAAGAGAAAAAATTGTTCCTAGGTGATCCCTTTATAACTTGTCTAGTGGGGGCATCACAAAATGGATGAGTCAATATAGGAGATAGAGGATGACATATGATAGAAGTATCTGTAACTCTTCTAGTTATGTAACTTTCTAATTACAAGGATGAAATTGCTTTATTATGGGGAGATTGTAATACCCTATATTTTTTGTCTTATTTAGAATGATTGTTAATAATGAGAATAAATTATTAATCTGGAAGAAATTAGTACTTGACAAGAATTGGCAATAAGTTAATGCATATTTAGATGATTATTAAATTTGGCATGTTATGTGAATCGTTTAAAACACATGTTATAGTAGACCTAGAAAAACGAGGCACAATATGATAACACGACACAGACCGACATGGAGTTATAAGTTAATGAGTGGACCCTTAATGAATTTGAGTCATATCACTGCCAATCCGATAAGACAGGATAGTTAACGGTTCGGGTTAGTGTTGACCCTCTTCATCCATTAATACCCGATAAGACCCTTTAAAACCAATTCATTTAAGGAAATAAGATATATTATTGTGACTTATAAAGAGTTTATATATCTTAATGTTAATTTAATCATAATCATTTTTACAAAATAAGAGATTACTAATGTCAGTGAATTAATCGATCTAATTGTGTTAAAAATGAGTTAATATATTAACTTGTGTACGATTCAAAATAACTCATTATCGTAATGGGTAATAACGGGTGAACACGACGTGACACATTAAGATAACGGGGAAGTCTTGAATATGTCTTTTCATACAATAAAAAAGTCACTCGTTTAGATACGAACCCTATAAGACCCAAACACAATAAAAACCAACACAAACATGATTCAACACGACCCATTATCAGGTCTATGTTATAGCTAATTAACTCGTGTAATTAATTAACTATGTTAAGAAGTAATGCATATTTTGATGATGATTAAATTGCATTTTATGTGATGAATTTATGCCACATGTTAGTTTTAATTAAGTAGTGAAATTAATTAGATATGCTTAACCATATAAGATTATACGTAAAATAATTAATGTGATATTTTATTTTACATTATGAGGTATTACCGTGAGTTTAAAGGTATTACCATTTGGAACGAGCTCTAAAGTGTTATAGAGACACAAATATGTATTTTTACCATCTCAAGTTGGCCCCGGGTGGATTAGTATACCCTACGCTAAGTTTTAAGCTATTTGGGGTAGTATTTTTTACTCATTTAGGGGACAGAAATTGCAATACTCAAAACCTATAGGATACAAGTGTAAATAATGGAAATTATCCTAAATATATAAGCACCTCTTATCTTGAAAGAAAACCTATAAGCCAAATAAAAATGGGGGGAAATTTGGAGGAAGCTTGAGAGGATTTTTGGATAAGGGTACAATCAATAATAGCATAAAGACCATTTCTTCTTCAATCAAGGTAAGAAATCTTTTACAAAATAATTTTTAAATTTGTAATTGGTTTACAATTCGTGTTTCTCATATTATAATATGAGTTTTGGAAGATGTTTATGGGTTGAATTGGATTGATGAAATCATGTTTATGAAATGGGTTAATTAGAAATTTTATAATCTTCCATGTTTTAAAGAATTCTACCTCTGAAGAGGAAATCCGAAATTGAATGAGTTAGATGTATAAATTTGAAATATGATTGATGTTTTAAGATCTAATTTAGATGGTAGGATTAATCCCCATGTTAATTTGAAGTCAGATAAGAATTTCTAAGTGAATAAACCCATTTTTGTTGAAAATCAATTGGTTTTGGAAAGTTTAAATATTTAGGAATTAATATTTTTTAATGATCTTAGTCCCAAATAATTAATAAAAAATCTTTAGAGCCATGAACCAATAGTTAGGATTTATTGTGTTGAGTATAAATTCTGAAATTCGAGCTTGAAGACTATTGAAAAGGATTATATAAGAGGACCTTTATTTTTTCTAAATCTTGACATACTGTTGGGAGAAAATTAAATTGGCCCCATTCTGAATCAATTCAGGCTATTAAAAACCTATTTGGCCCCATGAACGAATCGATTTGGCACCTGGGATGGGTTGAAGTCGGGTCATGAGTTGGTGATTGATCCCTATGGTTATTTCCATGTTAAGATAATAAATCAATTAATTGAAATTTAAATCCTTATTATAGCGTTAGACCTCCTATGTTGTTAATTAACTTAACTATGTAATTGAATCACTTAATTAATGGCAAGAATATTTGATGTAGAAAATCTTAATAGAATAGGTTTTACGCATGTTAATAGTGTTACTCTATATTTGAACACACATATTGTGTAATGTTTATAATTGTGTATTACTAAATTCTTACGTGAACATGTTGTACTCATGGTATAACTATTAATGGGGTTGTGTTGGAAGTGGTGACCATGGACCGTAACACTGATTGATAAGGCATGCAATTGGGAGGTTTTGTGTTGGAAGTGGTGACATTGTGTCGTAACCTGAATAATGACGTATGTATCTTAAGGTATTATGTTTTATATCATGCATTCGACTGGTCTAAACTTCATGATGAGAGAGGTTGATGACTCGATCCTCTAGTCGGGTTTTTGTATGGAACTATATGTTTGCTTGGCTGCATAGTGTTGCCCCATTCTCACATGTGTATGTTGATAAATTTAAGCTTGACAGGTGAGGGACTCTTATGAACTTATTGTTAGACGAAAAATTGTGTCCCCAAAGGTTAATGCCTTCATGTGTGGTTAAATTTAAAACTGTATAAATTAATATTTAAATCTAGTTGAATAAATATTAATTAAACCCTATGAAAATATAATGTACTTGTTAGAACCGAGGGTACTTTTATAATGAGGGACATTATGGAGGTAAGTATTTAGAGTGTATTCTCACAAACGTAATAGGTTACATTCATAATATATGTATAGCATTATTTTAATTATTAATCTACTTAATTAGTTACCTTCTTAATTTATTTGTTGACACTTACATACTTATTAATTTAATTAATTGGTTACATTCTTAATATGTGAGCTATTGTTCAAATAATTTTTAAGATAATGTCTAGAGACTTGTTGGTATAGTGAATCTATTGGTATGGAGACATGTGAGTACTATTGCTTTTAGATGAGAGGTGAGATGCTTAACGGATGAGAGGGTCGACGAGACACATGTTTATTGTAAGTGAGTAACATGATTTATATTGAGGATATTGGAGAATTTTTTTCAACTTTCGGACTCTGACCCATTCCATATAAAATTGTTTCTAAGACATTGTTAATCAAAATCAGTGGGGTAGGGATAATTAAAAATTGTAACTCACTTTATTCTATCATAGTCTTTAATTCGGTTATTTCGTTTCTAAACATTGTACATTTAGTTTGTGACTAAGTTGGGTTTGTAAATTAATTATTTATTTCAGTTGGGATGTAATTTAATTTGAGGTTATTTACAGGCATTAGCTTTCTCTTGTTGTGAATGGTTTAAATTCACTTCCTTTATTTATGGTATGATGCTAAGAATGATATAAGTTAATTTAAAAGTCCTATTTTTGACATATTAGCATGGATGATTGTTATGTGGAAAATAGGGTTGTTGCACTTAAGGGAAGGGTTTTAATTTGAAAATTTTAGCTTGTTTAGGGAAAAATCATTTTATGCCCCAAACCATTATCACGGTTATCATTTGAGCTCATGTACATGATCTTGTATGTTTTAGGCGTTAGCCTAGAATGGAGTGTAGGGTGGTGTTTTCTCTCCTTTTTCATATTGGCATGTTTTTTGCGAGACTTGCTACTACCAAAAACTGTGCGCACGTACCAATTTTTTGTCGTGCCAAAGACATTATTGGTTTTGTGAAAATATTCTATAAATAAAGGATTTCCTTCCAATTTTAAATATCCAAACTTGTATATTCTTCTCATAAAAAAAGGGGGTATCTTTGTCGTTAAAATCATATTATTTTCTCCTCATTAAGAAATATTACTTTCTCCATTCACAACTGAAAGAAACCTAGATCTACACTCCAGCTAGATTTTCTAAATAAATAAAAGTGTTTTCTGGCCAAATCCATTTAGCCAGATTCAATCTAATTGATCCAAATCAAAATTGAAGATCCATGCTCAAATATAAAATAGTTGTTTGAGTTATTTGAGAGGTCAGGCATGGTTTGATCCTAAGAAGGCTTAATTGATTACCTTATTCGCCCAATGATCACTCATTGTCAAAAGGGGGAGTTCAATGTTAATCTAGAATAACTTCTTGTTAGGTAAGGGGGAGAGGTATCTTCTTGCATAGTATAACATATTCTCATGATGAATGAGATATCAAAATGGGTCAAGGTTTTTTTGCATCTCGATGGGGTTTTTTCTCATAAGTTTATCTCGTGGATTGTTAGTGGGTTATTTATATCAATTATCACCTTTCTAACATATACAACACATAGATCTCACTGGGATCTCTAACAACACTCGACGATTATTTAATTTCTTATTTTTGTTCTACAAATGACCACACCCAATTACTAACTTCTCAAAGAGGCTTCATTTCATTGTTTGAATGCATTAGTTCTTATTTTTCATTTCTCCCATTTCATTTTTCTAAAAACATAAACACGTGATTTAGTAATTTATAACCTAGTTTGGGGTGATACCACAAAACAAATATTAACTAGTTTGAAAAGTTATTTCGTTTATTTTTGAATTAATGTGACTATTTCATGGATATTAATGACCTCTTCTCTTACGGATCGTTATTTGAGCCTTATATCATGTCCCTCTCTCCTACTAATTAAAAGAATTCATTATTTCTTTCTCAATTCACATCTATGATTCCTCTAATAGTCATTAGGTATTGTGTTTACTCATTAAACACAAACACAAATTGAAATTGAGACTAGGAATTGCATCTAGTTAATTTATTTCCTAATTTGCATAGACAGCCTATTTATTATCTTAATTGAAAATATATTTGCCTCGTCATCTCATTTAGTTGCATGCTTAATTAGGATTTCTAAAATTGAAACACCCTTTAAATTAGGAAATTTCCATTGAGAAAGATATTCACCTCTAATCTAGGTTTATTTAAGTGTACACACTTGTACCTTTATTTGGTATTAGAGCGGTTTCTCTTTGTTATCATTTCCGTGATGGAGTAGATTCAAGAACATTTTTGTTTCTAGTGTGTTTTTTCTTCTAGATCTACTCTATTGATGCTAATATATTGCTTGTGAAGACAGATAATTTGAGAGACGAGGGTTACATAAATAGACCATTTCATTATAATGGTATAAATTATAGCCATTGCAAAATGAGAATGAGATCTTATTAGAGGTCTAGATATGGCAAAGCATGGATGAGAATTAAAGATGGTTGGTCATGTCCTACAATTTAAAATGAAGGAGTTAGATCGAATAAACCATGGGTAAATTGATTCGAAGATGAATTTAGTGGTTATAATTATAGTTTATATTTCATTTAATGCATTGTTTGTGTCTGTTAGAACACAAGAGTAAAATTTTATATTCAATTGTGAGACAAAAAAAGAATCACGATAAATTATAAAAATCACACATGGGGGCACATATATTGTGACGAAAACAAAATTACAACAAATTGCGAGAACGTTTAATGTGATGGTTATGAATGAACAAATTATGTTTGATGAGTACTATATTTGTTTAAAAAAAATTATTAATGCTTCTCATAATTATGAGTAAAAGACTTGGAAGGAAAAAGTTCTAAAGAAATTGTTGGCAACCTTAGCTAGTTTTTTCAACATGAAGGTTACTTTGTAAACGAAATTCAGGATACCGACACTTATAGAGTAGAAAACTTGTAGGATCCTTTCAAATGTGTGTTCAAGATTATTTTCTTAGTTTGAAAATCATGAAAAACGTTTCTTTCATTGTCGAGTGAACTGAGAAGTCGAATATGAATGAAAGTGAAATTTTCCCTTGTCAAGGTATTGACATCTATAATGCTTAGAGGACATTGAGAAGTTTCAAGGAAGTGGGTATCCTATTGTGAATTTAGATATTCCAAAAAACCCTCAAGGAGAGTGCACTCTGCTAATTCTTATCCTTAGACGAGTCTCGCAAGTACAAATGCAATGACGAAATTGAGGTAACCCACCATGAACTCGAATTGCTCAAGAAAGATTATAGAGAATCCTTATACAAATAATCGTTCTTCAAAAAAGAATATGTGAGTATTGTTAACAAGAACTTTTTACCACACATTGGGAGCACCATGGGTAGCCAATACAATCCTCTCCTTAAAATCTTAAAAAGTTCGGGTACATATTGAAATCATGCAATTAGTTCACTCTTAAATACTATGAGAAGTCAAATGCTATTGTCAGCAACAAATCTTCTAAACAAAAGAATTTGTGGGTATCTGAAGCTTGTTCCACTCCCATCAGAAGAGAATACACCGATCTTTATGCTCCTCTCTCCAACATTTATCAATCTTTCCTCCATCACTACCTCATAAAGTCGATAGACCCTTATCCACTACCTAACCAACTTACCAAATATGTCAAATATAGTTTCATTTTATTTTCTACCAAACTGGTGTCCATACCACTTACTAATGTAACCATCTCTAAAATATCATTAAAGAGATAATTGATAGAGGCAACACCGCCCCTCTATCTGTCCCAAAACCAAACACTATAAAAAAGTATCTACCTCCACGCCAACATAATGTGAATGACATATTAATTAATGATGACCTAGACTTTGAACCCTCAACACATACCACATTCACAAATAACCCCATTTTTCGACTCACTCACACACTCCCTTAATTCCAATATAAATATGCTTGACTAATTATCTACATCCAAAAATTGTTTACAATATTGTACAAATCTATTCTCACACATGCTTTACCCATAATACTTCATAACTTTTTGTAAGGGCCTCTCCCATTTTTTCTCCCCAACACTACATCATAACATTTTTAAACACAATATACACATTTTACATCATGTTATGGTACCAAAGAGAAAAAAAAAGGAGATTCCTTTAAAAAAAAAATATAAACCAACAATAAAAAGCTATATAAAGATACATAAGGTATATAGAGAAAAGCATCTTAACGCATCAAGTTTTATTGGGGTTGCAATATTTGGAAGCTATTGCACACCTTTTTTTTAATTCTCTCTAAAAATCAGACCTGAAAATAACATATCATTTTATTTAGGTTTCTATTTTGTGTGCTTATTTATTAAACACACACATGCACACATATATACACACACATGCACGGACACACACACAACCTTGTGTGTGCTTGTGTACAAATATATATAACAACATATTTATATATCAACTATGAGGATCATGAAGAATTTCCCTCTCTTTTTGCCTTTCTTAGATCCTAAAATCGATAATTCAAAGGTGGTGCAACAACACACCTCACACACTATGTTGCAACTATAACACCTCGTATTTTTTAAATAATTTATTTTAGCATTTTTAAATTATACATGTGCTCGTAATTTAATTAAAATGAGAAAAATATTGTGTATTAAATAAATATTAATTAGTGAGAATATAATTACATTTATATGAAAATAAATTTAGTAAGTGTGATTAAGTAAATAAAATTCGGCCAATTGTTAGTACGTTGTAGTGGATGAAAACGATGGGAATTGGCGGTATCTCAATCGAGACATACTGATAGGCTATTTTTGAGATTGACATAGGATATTGAAGTTTGGTAAATCAGATGATGATTTAGAGTGCACAGTTGATCTGGAATGGGTCAATATAGTAACAATCAAGTACAAGGAGGTTAAGATTGGTTATCGGGGGAATTTGAGACTAGCTGGGACCCGAGTAAGGGCATGAGAATCATTTTACACCTAAGACTTTAATTAATTTTCAGATTAGGGTTAATTAAAGGGAGGATAGGGTTAGGGAGGCAACCATAACACATTAAAATCCTATAGAGAGAGATATTGGGAGAAAATAAGGAGGAATAACACCCAGGAGATCCAAAGGGCTTAACTTAGAGAATAAATTGAGGAGGATTCTTATCCTGAGTTGAAGCAACGCGTAGAGAACTCACAATTCGATCAATTTAAGGCAAGTGTATAACTTATTTCCTTGAATTATGTGTAGTATAATCATTCATATAAAAATTTCTAATTGACAATTTGATTTTGAGATGGGTTTGATTATATAAAAAAGGGGTTTGGGGAGCTAAACCTAGTTGATTAATTCTTAGAAGTTTATTCATAACCTTTAATGGTAAATTGCATTGTTATAATCTGAATTAATGTGAAGTGAATTTAAATTAGAGATGATTATTATACAAGGTTTGACAAAGAAAAATTCTAGGAATTTTAACATATATAAAGTTAAGATTTGATGAACTTGGGATTTAATTGTGTTGGATTAATGAATCTAAGGATATAAATGGATTAGGTTCATGTATATAATCATTAAAATTCATGGTATATGGATTGTATTAGGTTGGATGATGATTTGGGATCTTTGGGTAGATGAAATCCCGTCATATTAAATCAAGATTTGGGCTCCTACCCAGAATCGAATCGATTTGGCCTCTTGGGCGAATCCATTCAACGGGCGAATCGATTCGGACCTGCTATAAGCGACAACTTGGTCATTTTTTGTGAATAAAAGTTAAAAGTGGAATTCGGTAACTTAGGTGAGGTTAAGTTAATGATTTTGAATACATCTAGGTATTATGCTCAAAAAGGAAAAATCTTGGGTAGATGATGATTTACTCGTATTACATATGTAAGGCATTTAGGACATATAATACTTGGGATGTAAGATATGTGACGGGATAGAGTGATTTTCGATTATGAATTTAGGATTGGTTGGGAATGTCCGGGAAAACTTAGAGATGAGAAAATATATTAAATTATTTAATTAATTGAAGAATTTAATTAAATAAGAGTCGGGATTAGACACGGGTTATTAGACTAGTGCTTTTAGGGATAACACCTATTAGTCGGTTGATGTGATTATATATATACGCGTATGTGGACAATATATATATATATATATATATATATATATATATATGTGTGTGTGTGTGTGTGTGTGTGTGTGTGTGTGTGTGTGTGTGTACTTATTTAAATATTTATGTGTACGATATTGCATTTGAAACATAGTCATCCTAGCGGATATGCTATTTGTGGAGGTTGCACACCATGGGAGGTCACTCTGACAAATTACAACAGAGGTAGTACCATTACCCTGGATCATAGGTCTGCGAACGACCGCGTGATGTAAGTTTTGGAGTCCCTTGGAATAATATGTTATGGCCTATGACACAGACTTAAGGCCATGATCGCCTCTAGTGTTCGTTTATTATTTTTCGATTCGGTGGTGAGATTTTGATATGTTTGCCTAGAATGTGGAGGACATTCCTGGTTCTTGATAGCATGCTTGTGATTTTAAATATATAGCGAGATATATATATGTGTCTACCTTTGTGAGAATGTAAAATATTTAGGTATATAAAGATGAGAATAATGATATACGGGTGTAGACAAATAATTGTTACTACCGAAATAAATAACTAGAGTAAAGTTATATCTTAAATTGTGATGATTGGGTGAGAAACCAATTAAGCAATTATGAAAGATAAATAATGAATCAAGGGTATATATTATACTCGGGCCGAGATAGTATATTTTTTATATTAGTGGCAAGTCTAGTTAGGCGGGTTAGCAGGTTAAAATGCATATTAGCATGTTAAAATGCATACATCAGGTGCGTACTTTAGATAAGGGGTGAGGGGTGATTCATGAGAGTGGATTGGTTAATATTATTGTATGTTAACGAAAGATAAAATTTAACACCGGTTTGTTTAAATAATAGGTGGTTAGTAATTACAATATTTTCGACAGTGATGCTAAGAATGAACAATATGAGATTCCTGTTATATTTTAGTAGAGGACTGATCACCTGTTATTGAAGCAGGCGGGGTGTTGCAATAACTACAAGTAAGTCAGATTGATTTTAAATCGCCCAATCATCCAAAGAAGGAAATAATGATTCTAAGTGAAAATCTTAGATGAATTTTCTCTTAATAGACATATAGTGCAACAAAAGGTGTTTTTTGTTTGTTGAAATTATATATATATATATATATATATATATATATATATATATATATATATATATATATATATATATATATATAGGGAGATTCATAAGTGAACATAAAAGATGGACATTTAATGAACTTTAACAAAAAACACCTAACACCCAATCAATTTTAATTCCGATATTGTAATCCGCGTCAGTGGCAACGGACACGCATGTGACACGCGCCAGCAGCAACGGATACACGTGTCACACGCAAGTCATATGGGTGTATTGAAAAACATGCGTGTCCGTTGCCACTGGAGAGGACCAATTACAATATAAGTATTAAAAATTAATTGGGTGTTAGGTATTTTTTTTTTGTTAAGGTTCATTAAAATAATCATCTTTTATGTTCGCTTCTGAACCATCCCTATATATATATATATATATATATATATATATATATATATATATATATATATAGAGAGAGAGAGAGAGAGAGAGAGAGAGAGAGAGAGAGAGAGGTGCAAAACATTTTTTTTAATATTAAAAAAAATAATTTTGAGTTTATTTTTTTGTGTGGTATTTAAACATTTAAAGGGACCCATATAAAAACAATATGCTTGAAATAACTTTTTATGCTATTTAAAAAAAATTGATCAATCCTTCACAGCTTAAAAAGCTAAGAAAGATTGAACCATTTTTTTTGAAATAGCAAAATAAGTTATTTTGAGCTGATTTTTTTAATATGGTCCCCTTCAAATGTTTAAATGTTATTTAAAAAAATTCAGGCAAAAAATAATTTTGTACTATTTTCAAAAAATTGATATATACTTAGTACTTGGTGTGTGTGTGTGTGTGTACATATATATATATATATATATATATATATATATATATAGAGAGAGAGAGAGAGAGAGAGAGAGAGAGACTCTCATACGAACTTCCTATAATACATACCAACATGCGTGCTTAATTTACATGAGAGATTTGAAGACCCACGAACCAAATCAACTTATCTCTCCTCTCTCCTTCGTCACACGGTATAAACCTAAATCAGTAAAAGCGGATTCTCTCTCTTCTCTCCACCGTCACATGCCGCTCATTTTGACATAAATAATTTCTTGAACTATGACATTACCATTCAATCATGATAATTTCTTCAATAACAACAATTAAAAGTAGTAAAAACTACAGCAATAAAAATTACCAACAACTACAAAGATAACTACAATGACATTAAAAATAACTAGACTAAAAATGTTGGGACACCTACAACACCAACAACGACAAAAAAGCAAAACAACTTTTTCAATATCCCTCTGAACTTCTCATTCTTCATCTCCTGCTCAATCATCAACTCAAGTAGATACGCATTTCTCTCTCTTTCTATTGCAATCAGCATGGCAAATTTTTCATTTTTTTCTTCTCGATAGTATTAAATTCTGACAGTATATCAACTTGGTTCTGAACATTTTGGAATCGTTATGAAATTATTGTTTCCATGTTGATCCATTTGAAATAGCCACATGAACGTGCTCTGTAATTTGGACATGCAACGAAACTCCATCCTGGATTTTTCATGGTAGCTGGGCTTTCCCCTCTCTCTCGGAAGGCTCACCTATATCATAACATCACACCTAGTTCAGGCCCTAAGAATTTTTTTTTTCAATTTTTTTTATTTTTCTCTTGAAATTTACCTTTCAATTAATCCATATTCATAATATAGGATCAAAATATATTTTTCAGGTGTTTTTAAAAAATTCAGGAAAAACTATTGGCGCAAACCTTTATAAATAAGGTATTTGAGCAGTTTTTTCTGGATTTTTTTATAAAGAGCTACAAAATGTATTTTGACCTAATTTTTTGAACATGGGTTTGTTGGAAGGTTAATGTAACAACCCTCGCTTTTAGGAGGCTAATTTTAAATTAATTTTACCACATAAGGTAATTATATAAAATGTTGGAACTAGAGTAAATATTAATTGAATGAGTTGGAAGTTAATATTTACTAGATTGATGCATATTTACTATATGTGAAAGTAAATATCATCAGGTTGAATGTTTTATAGTGTCATGTGTTTAAAATGACATTATGGTTTAAATGAAACTAGAACTTGAAATAATTTATAAAATTGTCGGATGCCAGTTTAGAGGGTGTAGTTAGTCCCGGATTGTGCGAGACAGTCAAAATAAGTGTCATATTGTATTTTTAGGTTCCGGGAACTTTTGACTGGTTTTAACTTAAATGCGTATTTGGGAGTCATTATAATGTGGTATTAACCACTTAAGTTGGGAATTGTGGACTAAAGGCACGATTTATGTCTTGCCTTTCTTTTATTTTCTCTTAAGTGCATTTATTTAACATTGAGAGATAGAGAGAGGAAGAGAGCTTGGGAGAAAAGAGGAGAATAAAAGAGAGAATTAGAGATTTAAGCTTGGAGTTTGCATCTACCACAAAGAAATATGAGATTTCAACTTTAAGGCAAGTTTTCTACTTGCTAATATATGATTTAAGATGAGTAAATTGTGTGATAGTTGTGTATTTGCATTTATGGATCAAAAATGGAATTTTTGGTGATTTAACCCTAATCTTAGTTTAAGATGATGAAAATTGTGGATATTAGTGGTTCATAATCATGTTGAATAATTTGGGGTGGATTAATGTTGATGAATGTGTGTAAAAATGGAGTAGAAATTGGTTTTGGGGAAAAACTAGGGTTTATAACCCGTAAGCCATTCTTGGCAAATTCGCAGGGGTGAATCGATTCTCATAGGACCAGTTTCCAGGTCTACTTGGACCGAATCGATTCGGGTCCAAGCCGAATCGATTCGGCAGTTTACAGAATCCCAGGTCTTTATGTCCGAACCGATTAACTTTTTGGGCAGATCGATTCGTTTTCCTGCTATTTTTGAGTTAATTTTATAACTCAATTCCAAATCATTTTATTTAAGTTTAGTGCCTAGGAACCTTCTTGAATGAAGTAAACTTAGAGTTCTAGAGTTTTAGATGATTTAGTTAATTACCCTACATTAGAAATGGATTATGTGGGGGCTTTTTTCGTGGACATGCCAATTGATGTTAGGGCATTGTTTTCTTCTAGTTGATCATTATGAAACTAGGATTTGTAGTATTATATTCGGGAGACTTTAGAAGCTCAATTGAGCTATGTTGGCCTTGATGGTTAATTGTATAACACCACAAAAGGGTGTTGGGTGAATTAAATTGGGAGTTCACTTATTCTTTGAGGTTATAATGAAGATTTAATTTATCGTATGGCTCCGGATAAAAAGGTGAATTATTTACAAAATGTAAATGATTATGGTTTCGGATAAAAATGAAACATACATATGAATAATGGTGAATGAAAATGAAATGGAAATGGTAATAATTATGGTAAATGCTAATTTTCTTTCATAAGGAATTTGGTAAATGATAATTTACTTAAACACACCTCTCTAAATGCCATCATAAGGGAAGTTTCGTGCGTGAGGTGATGCCCCCTAGATAATGAATGCAGGGTGGATATAGTTCTAGGCCATATGAGCGATATGTTATGTTTTCTGCACTGGTGAGGAGATTTCGGGTGTGGTCTTGACTCTCCCGCAGGCATATGGCCACTTCTCGACGTTGCGATAGGTGCCCAGGCTTCCTTGTTTGATAGGCCCCTGGAAGATGATGCTTATTTAGGGGCGCGCCCAGTGGGGAAACTCGCAGGGGCGGTCTTAGAATCGTTATATGTATATAAATATAACAATTCATAATCAAGTGGGACTTGATGTATTGATATATGCCATAAAGAGCATGATGAAGTGTCATAAAGAGCACAATGAAATTCCACAAAGAGCACTTGTTGATGATAATATTCCTGATAAGGAATGGAATGTCATAAAGAGCATATGATTGAGATAAAAGCCATAAAGAGCTTAAAATTTTGATTATATTTTTCTGTTAAGGAGTGGAACTCTAAAATGGAATAATGTTTTGATGAAAGCTTTTAAATTAATGTTAATCATCCTATTCTCTTGTTAAATTTAATTAGATTCATGATTAATTAAAATTGTCTTTGATTATGCATTGAACTGTGTAGGTAGATTCTTATTCCTTTTTAGTCATGATTTTTATTCATAACTGTCATACTTTTTATTCATCTGGTGATCATATAAAATCGGGCCCTGACCCATTCATATTTCTTGTTGTGCATGCATCATGTATTTTCTCAGGTGCTCCGCCGCAAGGACGCCTATTCTGACTTTCCAAATCTGGAGAATTTTTGCGATCCGTGATGCTTTGCGGGTATTATGGGAAAGATTGCAATAGAAGCCGTCATTCTTGTACTCTAGTTAAGATCGGGTCTTTTTACTCGGGCGTGAGGCCCAAGCTTTTATAATTGTTTAATGTAATGAATATTGTAATATATTAAACTTGGTTAGTATTATTGTATGAGTATGTTGACCGACATCATATTCGGTCCCTTACTGTATATTTGAGGTGTATGTAATATTATATACCTGGGGTTTCCACTTTCTTTTTAAATTGGGTTGTTTAAATTCTTTTCTTTAATTTATAAAACAAAAAAAAATTGGCAACCCGTTTTTATGAAATATGGAGTGGTTATCATGTATACTTAGTTTATTGTCGTTATGCTGAGAATGATTCCATCCATGATTCATGTTATATTGCAGTATCGGGCTGGACACCCCCTATTTCAAATTGCAGGTTGTCACAGATGGTATCAGAGCATCAGGTTCTAGAGTCTTTAGGAATCTGTTTGAATGCTTTACGCTTTTAGCATTTCTTTTGATTGGGCATAGAGACTTAGGATTAAGATCGTTGATTTCTCTTGTGAGATTTCGTTCTCCTACCATGAGGTAGAACCTATATAAAATATTTTTTACGTTCATGTGAGATTAGTAGGTCGTTTGAGGAAGGGCGCCAGATAAGGTCATTGGGAAGGTGTCACGAGATGGGAACTACTAGGAACTGTAAGTTGTGGGCGGGGATGAGGACTAGTTTGGAGGTCGCTCCCTTTTTGTAGCACTTTCTTTTCTCGATACTACGACTACTAATTACAGTGGATTTAGTTTTCCCAAGTACCGCTACAAGTAGAGAGTGGTACTAGGGTTGGGATTTCAAGAAACGTTAAATTAAAGTGGAGAAGTTCCCAGATAAAAAAAGATGGAGGAAAATACTTCACCCGTAGGAGTAGTGTTGAAATGGTGGGAACGTAGTCACCTTATTTGTGGGTGCTGGAAGTTTTGCCCATGGAGAAACATAGTGGACATTGTCAACAACGAGTTTCTCTGAGGCAATTGGACTGATGACAAGGTAAAATTCTCAAATGTTCATGCGTGGCTCGGTCAGAGGTCGACATGTGAATAAAGAGTTGTGCGATCAGGGAGATCGTACACTAAAGAAAGGTAGGTATAAGGGAGAAAGAGCCCTTCAGTGGAATGATAGGCTCCAGAATAAGTGTCGTTAACACTTCTGAAGGAACAGTGTTCATGAACCCCAGTGGTGGATGTCCGCCCAGGGAGGTTTCATTGAACTAAGGAAGGGGAAGCCGGTAGCATGTTCCCTTTTACCGATAAAGTAAGAGGGACTGCGTGGATAATTGTTTGGAAGTTAGGGGCGGAACAAGGACTATGACGTGGAATGTATAACCACTAATTGTAATTCTGTTGATTTGGAGAACAAGGGCAAGAATAAAGTGCCTAGCTGGGGAGTTGACGGAAGTAATGTTTGTTCAGATAAGACTCGAGTACGGAGTCTAAGAACCATTAGTATTGACCCGGAGTGATTGGCAAAAATGTTGGAGGGAATTCTACCTTATTAGTGGGTGGTGTATTCCTTAGGATAAGATTTAGTAGTATTGTATTTACTATAGATTCGGGTGTGCATATTGAGGTTATGGTAGTATCGACGCTACTAAATAGAGTAATTATATGACTTCCGTGGTAGGAAAGTTTTATGTTTTCCTTCACTCGTTATAAAGCGAGTGATGATATATTTTCTTTTTAAGTATTATGTGTGTTATGTGCTACTTGTATGATGTGTACTATACAAGTAAAGATATTTTGATTTTTTTGGGGTGATATCAAGCAAATAAATTGTGAGGCTATCCTACTTCTAGTTTCAGGATGGAACTAGTTGTCCTATAATATCTCTCCTGGATACAGGTTGGGACTTTATAGGAGTGGTTGAGGTAAGTAGGAGGTTTTTATTACTTGTTGTGTTATCTTGCGTGTGTGTTTTATTGCTTGTTTGCATTGTATGTGATTGTTATGCCTTATCTCCACGACCAACAAGGTTGAGTAGTAATGCATAGGAGGGGTTCCTTGTTTGGATTCCGCTTTTACGGGACGCTCCACGCGTGAACCTCAACGACGTTGGGAGTGGAGAGATGCTGTTCTTTCTCTTCTTTTATTTTATTTCATTTTATTTTGTTGATTGAAAGTTGGGTTAAAAGGTTTAGCCGAGAATCATGTAGTAGTGTGATTAAGGGCTATTAAAGTGCGAGATAGAAGCACTGTATATAGTTCTCTCCTCTGATCGATGTGAGGGAGACTGAGATATGAAGTTAAATTGAGACTTCGGGTTATGCCTTGATAAGAAGGCTATTTGAAAAGATGTATATATGTTATGGGATAAATATTTGTAAGACTTTACAGAAAGTAAATGTCTGATTAGTTGAAATCTTCAATTATTTGTTATGGTAATACATAGAAGTAGAATCTTGTTAATAGGGTTGCAAGTTAGACTTTAACCGGTCCCGATCATGTGTCTTAAACTGTCATATCTTAATGACCGACAATGCGAGGTAGTAGTGTAACGAGAGGGTTTCTTATTTGGATTTTGCTTCGGCGAGACGTCCCACGCATGAAACCGAGAGAATGTCGAAAGTTGAGAAAGGTCTTGGTCACTAGGGATATACTTAGTATTATACATATACGACTTAGATAGGATATATATAGATAGACTTAGGATTTTTAGGAAGTAAGGCCTTTAGGGCAGGTGATGTTGATTTAGGAAGTCTATAGGGGTTAACCACAAATAGGTCGTGGGTTAACTCTAAGGGGGAGTGGGTCCCTAGAAACGAGAAGTGTGGAATCTCGAGAGATTTCAAAGGTTAGGCCGAAGGAGATGAGACCTCTTTTAGTTAAGGTATTACATTGGTAACTTAACTTCCGGGGAGTTAAAAGGATGAGTTGATTTTCACTCTTGAGCCCATGTTGTTAAGCTCGAGGGTGGATTTAACGAACAAGTCTCTCCTAGGAGCGGGAAGTAATAATACTGGAGCATGGAACCGTTGTTTATGCGTCTCACAAACTTAAACTTTGAGGGAAGTATTATTTCACTCTTGATTTAGAATTCATTGTGGTAGCAATCGCCTTAAAGTATTGAAGGCACTATTTCCTCAGCAGGAAATTTAGTCTTTCTTGCAAGCAACAAGTTGTTGCAATATGTCCTGGAGGAATCGAGTTGGTGTATGAAGTTCATAAAGGACTATTGATTGGATTTTCTCATTATCTAAGGGAATCCGATTGGGGTAGTAGATGCGTTGAGTAGGAAACCCGTCGGAGATATTTGTGATGGCATGGAAAGCCAAATGAAATGGGTATGACTAGGAAGACTTTGTAGCAAGAGCATTCTGGTCTATGATTGACCATTTCACCTACTCGTGTGAAGAGAGTAGTGGTGGAAAGAAGAAGGGTATATTCATAGACGTCTTCTATGAATTATCGGCACTAAACTGGTCATGATCCTATCTGAGAAAATTATTGATCATTTTACCAAATCATTGCTTTTTCGGACATTACGGGCGGACGATATGTAGAGGAGTATGCCCCGCTTTTTATGGAGGAGTGTCAAAACCGTGTGAAGTTCCTAACAATATTGGTGGACTGAGACTAGATATTCGTGTCGAATGTTTGGTAAAGTTTCCAGGAAGTAATGGGAACCGTATGGAAATGGCGTATATCTTACCACCCTAAAGTGGATGGATGAATGGAGGAAGTTAACGTATGGACGAAAGGCATACCTTAAAGGTGCACCTTAGGCTAAATATATGTACGGGGGAAGTAGCTTGTATGGATGGGAATTTTCGTACAAATAATTCAGAATATTTTCTAAGGTATGGCACCTGGTGAGGTGGCACCGTGAGTGGCCTTTTATAGCCGGGTGAGTAATTCGCATACTCGTTGGATGAGACCAGTGAACAATATGTTCCTTTGACATGGAATGGTTCCAGAACATTTCTTTAAGGATTGGGATTTTGAGCCATATGCCTTGAAGGGCTACGCCTATGCGAGGAGAAGTTGTGCAGTGTTGGGGTTAAGCCATTTAGCGTTGGTGTAGGCATCCCCGAGCAGAGATGTAATGCGATTCAGGATGTAAGACTATTTACGCCAAGTCATGTGGGTATCGTATTCTGCCGTGGGAAGGTGGAATTGATAATTTGTGAGGAACACTTTGTGCTATGCCAGAGAACAAAGATTGTAGACTGAGATCGATAGTGATGACCTAAGTCTGAGTCCATTTGGGACACCACAATATTGAGGGGTTGTGGAAAACGATAGAATGATAGTTTAGGATAGTATACCTTTTTTCTTGCGATTAGGGTACGCCCGAATTTTGAGGGCAAAATTCCCTCATAAGGGGGGAGTATGTAACAACCCTCGCTTTTAGGAGGATAATTTTATATTAATTTTACCTCATAAGGTAATTATATAAAATGTTGGAACTGGAGTAAATATTAATTGAATGAGTTGGGAGTTAATATTTACTAGATTGATGCATATTTACTGTATGTGAAAGTAAATATCATCAGGTTGCATGTTTTATAGTGTCATGTGTTTAAAATGACATTATGGTTTAAATGAAACCAGAACTTGAAATAATTTATAAAATTGTTGGATGCCAGTTTAGAGGGTGTAGTTAGTCCCGGATTGTGCGAGACAGTCAAAATAAGTGTCATATTGTATTTTTAGGTTCCGGGAACTTTTGACTGGTTTTAACTTAAATGCGTATTTGGGAGTCATTATAATGTGGTATTAACCACTTAAGTTGGGAATTGTGGACTAAAGGCATGATTTATGTCTTGCCTTTCTTTTATTTTCTCTTAAGTGCATTTATTTAACATTGAGAGATAGAGAGAGGAAGAGAGCTTGGGAGAAAAGAGGAGAATAGAAGAGAGAATTGGAGATTTAAGCTTGGAGTTTGCATCTACCACAAAGAAATCTGAGATTTCAACTTCAAGGAAAGTTTTCTACTTGCTAATATATGATTTAAGATGAGTAAATTGTGTGATAGTTGTGTATTTGCATTTATGGATAAAAAATGGAATTTGTGGTGATTTAACCCTAATCTTAGTTTAAGATGATGAAAAATGTGGATATTAGTGGTTCATAATCATGTAGAATGATTTGGTGTAGATTTATGTTGATGAATGTGTGTAAAAATGGAGTAGAAATTGGTTTTGGGGAAAAACTAGGGTTTATAACCTGTAAGCCATTCTTGCAAATTCGCAAGGGGTAATCGATTCGGTCCCTGGGCGAATCGATTCACATAGGACCAGTTTCCAGGTCTGCTTGGACCGAATCGATTCGGGTCCAAGCCGAATCGATTCGACAGTTTACAGAATCCTAGGTCGTTATGTCCGAACCGATTCGCTTTTTGGGCGAATCGATTCGTTTTCCTGCTATTTTTGAGTTCATTTTATAACTCAATTCCAAATCATTTTCTTTAAGTTTAGGGCCTAGGAACATTCTTGAATGAAGTAAACTTAGAGTCCTAGAGTTTTAGATGAGTTAGTAAATTACCCTACATTAGAAATGGATTATGTGGGGGCTTTTTTCGAGGATATGCCAATTGATGTTAGGGCATTCTTTTCTTCTAGTTGATTATTATGAAATTAGGAGTTGTAGTATTATATTTGGGAGACTTTAGAAGCTTAATTGAGCTATTCTATAAGTTTATAAGACAATTAAATGTGAGGATTTGGTCACATCACTCACAGATGAAGGGTTGAGATTATTTCCTCCATTTGCACACCACACTCTCATACCACATATCTTATTTTTACATACCTACCCCTCATTTTATTGGTTTCTCCCTCTTTTTCAACTTATCAAACTTACACTTTCGTTCAAAAATTAGGCATTTTGGTAACACTCCCCAATTCTGAAAAAAAAAGATTTAGACATAGTTATACACACCCCCTCACTCACTCTCTCTCTTTAACACAAACCCAACCCCCGCTTCGACTCAACCCAGCATCTGTGAGCATTCCAAAACCACCACGCAAATGGTCTAGCACTCTTGATCCTCAGTCCCTCGATTTTTTATGATCTCAGGTATAACATCTGCTTTCTCTATGTTTTTGTTTACATTTGTCTAGATCTCATAGGTAATCTCTCTCTCTCTCTCTCTCTCTCTCTCTCTCTCTCACACACACACACACACACAAATAGAGAGTTGTATTTTTTTTCATTACTTATGGTGCGATTTGTGTACATATTTTCGATTTTGTGTATATATTTAGAGCTTTGAAATATAGGCCTTTGTAATTTAGATTTTGTAATTTAGGGCTTTGTAATAGAGGGATTTGTAATTTAGGGCTTTGTAATTTATGTTTTGGGATCTCATTTTTTTTGTGTGTTTTGTTGTTTACTTTTTCTTTTCCAGATCAAGACCTGATTGTACTTAAAAACTCTAAACAGGTATACTCTTTTTTTATTGTGTGTCTATTTATATATTTTAAGATAAGGGTTATTTTTTGTATTTTGTGTTTCTGGTTTTCATTTGCGATGTACCATTTTAAGGTATGTTGATGTCAATGTTGATGCACTATAGGTTTATAATTTTGGCCGTAGATTTTACCTCAGTAAAATAAAGAGAATTTCTCATTATAATGCATGCTCCAATGTTCCAATGCCTCGAGTATCCCTTTTATTTAAGGATGGCAATACAAACATTTATATTGCCTGTAGGTGAATGTATGTAAAATATAAGGTATTTTCATTTCTAAAAATTAAACTTAATTTTTTCTTGATGATTCATTTATGTAGATGTTTTGATTGAGATATTATACAATTTAAAATTCATTTCATCCCTCTTTTTCTTGGAAATTACATGATTTTTTGCTACTGGTTAATAGCATTGGGAAGAGCCCTAGGTATTCTGTCTAACAATATGACATTATTTGGTTTGTCTTAATTAAAACTCTAAACTGTGCACGCTGGAAGAGATTTGTTTGTACTATTTTGCTTCTTTCTTCTCACCCCTATTCTGAAAAATGGTATAAACACTTATTTTACACGTTTGAAGGTTTAGACGCAACGTGTTATATTTTTTTAAAGTAGAATAATATAAAATTGTAAGATAATTTAATTATTGCATAATAGTTTAGTACGCCTTCTTAGGATGTGTTCATATGTGTTAAATATGGATTCTAAAGATATCTTCATGCCATTGCTAACACTTTGTCATATTTTTTTAGTATCAAAGCTTGGAGCTAAGCCAAACCATTCTTAGCCAAATCCTGATCCTCCAACTTTAACTCCATGTGTATATGAGTTTTTTTAGGTATTTGATTTATGATATAACTAAACACTTTTGAGTATTCTTGGTATGCCATGAATAAAATTATATAAACATTTGAATTGAAAATTACTGTTTGTTGGTTGGATTGGAATGTATTCGGTTCATATTATAGGTTAGGAAAAGGAATTTGAGTCAAATATAAAAGAATTTGTTGTTTTTTGATTTTGATATTGTTCACCTCGGTTATCATTTTTAAAAACATTGATTTATGTTATTGATGTTTTTATTGCTTTTTTTAGATCCCCTGGTATTGTGACAATGGATTGCAAATTTAATACTAAAATCTAAGTAAATCTATTTAACCTTATTTCCTTTTTATAATTCTCTTTGTCTTATTGAAGAGAATGGTGGGGTGGGGGACTATAATCTCTATTATTGTATGCAGACTTAAGCTACCAGAAATTCCTGCAAGATTTGTCTTAATGGGAGGATAGATTCAAGACTTGTCTTTAATTTCATGAAAGTTTTACATGATTTGGCTTAATGTGAGGATTGAATCATCATTTGTCATTAGTTTCTCGCAATTCTTAATTTGGTGATTCGAAATTTTTTATAGAAGTACTAATGGGATATTTGGACATATTAAGGATATGTGTATATTCTACGCCTAAAGTCAATCCCATTTATGTCTATTACTTCAATTACATTTCCCTTTAATATTATATGCTCCAATGGTGTTCAAGAGGTATATTTTGCTTCAATTACATTTATTTAAAACCATGTTTGTATTGACGCTACAGATGATGAATGTTGTAGACACACTAATACAATTTGCCATCTTCATATGAAAAAGGTCAAGATAATTTATCCTCATAATGAGTGAGTGCCAAGTAAGGCTGCCTTCATTCACAATATTTCTAAATAATCACAATAACACTTTTTTTAAATTATTGCAACAAAACCTTGTATACGGGAAGAATTAATGAACTCATTGTATACATGAGGTTATTAATGTAACTCAACCTTAGTACATAAGAGTTGGTCAGTAACATAACCTCGGTACACAAGAATAATAGAACCTCTGTACACAGAACCTCATTGTATAACTTTGTCTTCAGTTTTACCTATAGTCGGTATTTCATTGGATGGAATGTGAGTTTTTTTTCGAACTTCAAGGTGACGAGGCTGCTAATTGCATTCCTTTATAGTTACTATCACTGTACAATACAACTTGGTAAGGTGACAAAATATATGGTTCATGAGAGCCATAATAGAAGTTCTCTTAATGTACAAACATATAATCTTCTAAGATAAAAAAAAATTGATCGTACTCAATCAATCAGGTACCTCGGAATGTTCCCTAAGAATGGTATCTATCATTGTACACAAGAACTTCCTTGGGTCACAACACTAAGGGTTGGTAAGGCCTGCATGTGCTAGTAATGGAAGCTTTCGTAATGACCTTCCATTCAACCCCTCGCACGATTCTGCAACTCCAAGTAATTGTTTATATAGGTTTACCATATAATTCTTTTCGCATTAACTTGCGTGTACAATACTAAACAAATATTTTCTTTATTTTATTATTTAAGAATTTGTGGAACAAAGTGGAGCAAAGGTCTATACATAACATTATGTATTTAAATTATGTGATTAATAGTTAGATGGAGGTGGGTGTTGAATAGTTTCTGTATGGAAATTACATGTTCGATTACTACCTTAGTGATGGAAATTACAAGTCTGATTACTAACTTAGTCATTGATGGTCTCGGATTGTTGTTATGTATTATTTGTTACATTATTGTGACACCTCTCCTAATAAAATACCGGGTGATCAGTCCTATACCAAATTAAAATAGGAATCCCAGTTGGTTCATCCTTAGCATCACTGTCGAAAACCTTTTTTAAACTTACTAACCACCTAGTATTCCAAAGCTGGTCACAAAATTTTTATCTTTTTAATTAAACAACCAATAACATGCGGAAAGATAATATGAGTCATATACTACTACTGAATTAAATCAACTGAGTAAATAATCAACTGCATGCCGAATAAACCACCGGTCACCAAGGTAAATAGTCCAATACAAATATTCAACACCTGAATAAATAAACCTGCAAACTGTACTGAAAGTCTGGGCAACAAGCCCTAAGTAAAACTGAAACTAATAAGTCATTCCTACTCTAGGAAGGAATGAACGATGCGTCTAATCCAAACTCTTGCTAGCATCCACATGTACCGCAGCTCTGTGTCCCTGGAATAGAATATCAAGTCTGGCGTCCCTGTGGCTGGGCACCTAAAGGGTTTTGAAAATGATTTTATACAAAGCGTTAGAACCCAAAACATTTTGAAAATATTTAGCAAGTGAATTAACTGCAGTAATTAAAAATATATGAATGCGCTTCATATTTAAGTTAGTGTCGCACTCCCTTGAGGACATACTCACCCCTCCACTAATGTGCACACCTAAAGGTTACTTTAACCCCATCTAGTTGTACTACCCCGTCCAACTAGTCCTGGTATAATCTCCCCTTGCCATTCTACTCTAAACCGAGTATTATTATTAATGGTTATAAGTTATCTCACCAATTAACTTAACTAATTCCTTTTAAATAATATCATATAACCGTGACCCAAGTTATATAAAATAAATACATCACACATTGTATTATTACCCGTATATAATATTTACTACCATTAGATACGTACCTTTACTACGAACATCCACACATATATTGTACGTATATCCATCCCTCCGAGTATACCCTCGCTGGATGATTTCTTCTAAAGTGCTATCTCACTAGGTGTGCTCACATAACCTAGTTACCCAAGTTGGAATTGTTCACCAACCTGGTCCAAAAAAAATATGTAGTGGAGGTGCATATTCCTTCCCTGAAAGTGAGATAAGACCCTCACCCATATACCAGATGCTATGACCTGGGGATATACTCATCCTACTCCTCAAGCTAGGGGATTCACCCACGACGCGTAACCTCCCTTGATAGCACTAGAGTATACAACTGAAATAAATATTTAGTCCCTGATATTTAATAGCATACACAAAGTACACACACATATATATACTATCACCACAGCTTATATATACAATATAAATTCCGGCTTTACCGTGTACTAAAACCCGTAACACTAACCTGTATATTCCCGAGTCTATGGTCTGACTCAAATTAATTAATTTTCTCTTTAGTTAATTTATTACTTTCCCGAGTCTACAGTCTGACTCTAATTTAATTAATTAACACATCAATTAATTTAATACTTGGTGTCGCCCAACCATTATACCCGGGCTCGCTCACTTGCCCCGTACCGTCGTTAATATCCAATTGTATATTTCGACCCTTAATTAATAAATTACACCTCAATTCCTTTTAATAATATAGTGCCACTCAACTACAATACCCGAACATTTTCCCTCTATCCAAAATCAATACCTACGAATTATTTCTCGAAATTTAAGTATCTCGTGACATACAATTATCACCCTCTTAAACCCAATTATATCCCCTTATAATTGTTAAGGAATATGTGCTACATATGAATTTATCACTAAATAAAAATTTGGGGATTAAATCCTAAATTAATTTCCCTTTATATATTAAACAAGTAAATCTGCCAAAAATCTTGGACCATCGATCAATCGATCCCCTGGGTCGATCGAGCGATCGAACATGTCCATTTCTTCTCCGCTGTTCTGTTCAGCCATTAATGAACCCTCAAGCTTTTATTTTCATTCCAAACCTTTACCCAATCACAACCAACATTACCTCCACATAAGAAGAGGGTCTAAACATCCGAGAGACCTTAATTTATCATCAAATTTATATATAACCATGGGTATATCCGATTTGGGCTTTTCACCTGGGTCTCGTTTTTACCGAATTCGACCTCATCATTTTCAGTCAATTTAATCACTAATACAAACTATAATCCACCCTACCATTAAATCTTAACATTCCCAAATCATAACTTAACATCCTTTGAGTAATTAATGTTATCCAATACTCTACATTCAGAAAAACCCAATTTTAATTGTGGTTACACACCAAAAACGAATTTTCATATATACATACTATAATATGAATTGGTTATCACCTATTTTAAGAATCACGACAGTTAACCACTTGCCTGAAAATGTTCGTAGAGTCTGATCCGTTGGTGTAGAGACTGGTTTGATGACGAACACCCAAGACATGTCTCAAAAAAGTCCCCAATTTGTTCTTGATTTGCTTCCTATGTTTATCTCTTAAACCCTAGGTTTAGAATTTTCTATCTGTCATTCAACTAGTCCCTTAATTAGGTTTAAAACCCCTATTCCCGTTTTTGGCCAAATGGGCCTAATTAAAATGGCCCAAATCACCCCGTGTGGGCCCGGCTATGCCCAAAAATGCCCCGAGACCCGATTACCACTCCTGGGTACTCTTTTCCGACTATCTCGACCCATTCGGACTCAACCGCGCACTCATAATTATCATCCTAAATACTTTATATCATTCTCCAATTTTGACCTCAAAATACGACACACGAAATTTTGAACAATTAAACTTAAAGTCGCCAAAAATAAATAATTCTTCCCACTGAAATAAATTATCCAAATTATAAATTTAAGTTTCTCCAATTTAAATCTCATAAATTTAAGTTTCTTTAATTTAAATATTTTTATATCTCCCAAAAATAATTATATATTAAATCCTCAAAATTACGGGGTGTTACAATTATGATATTATGCTTGATGCGGTTGGACTAACAATATGCCATGGAACGACTACATATTTTATTGTATTCTTTTTGGGTTCTTAATTTTAGGCTTGATACATAAGCGTGTCGTAGGCATGTTATGACATTATAAAGATGTACAACCATATATATGGACTACATATTGTTTATCCTATTATTGATTCTCACATCGATTTTATTGTATGTTAATAACAATATTTTATAAATGTCCACACACCTCAATTGACCTCAAACCATGGGTGTTATAAATTATTTTCCAAATGCCTACTAAGCAAGTTATGAATTCCTCCTCCTTGATTTCCTAAAATATATTTTGGACTTTGATCCATTAGCAGGACTTGACTCGATCATTGGCTGTACGATTAGTATGAGGTGAGGTTGTTGATCTTATTTTAATTTGATTACTATATTCCCCCATTGTTTCTCACTTTTGTCAAATATTTTTATAGGTTTGAGGTGTGAATTTGGAAGTCTAAAGAATATGCCATGGTTATAGCGAGTAAGTGTGCAGATTTATTGACTTTGTTTATAACATGCAGATTTTGAGTTTACTTTTTTTTGCTACAATATACTTTGAATGAGATAAGAGGCTATATGAGTAAAGGAAACACCATAGGGAGGATAAGATTTTATCTAATAAACACTAAAGCAAAGGGGCTTTACAATATGTTCAGTAGTAAAAAATGCATTGAGACTCCACATATCAAACCTTCGCCTTTACTTTTACTCACAACCTATTTTGTTAACCCTTCATGATTGCATTTCAAAATTACATACAACTATAGAACTTCAGCTTTAACCTTCAAATGCATCTCTTGACCGGGACTACAATTGACTCCTTTAGATTTAAGAGGGTGGAAGGGGTTGGCTTAATATCTTTTATCAATGACTAAAGGAATGTCAATATGTGGGAAAGAAGAACTAGAATTTTGGGGAACTGAAAGAAACTTGACATCAGATGCAAGCAAGGTCATTACAATAGTAGAGATTTCATTGCCCAATAGTAATGGTTTTTTAGAAATGATTGTATGGTTATAAACTCGAGCAGGGTGATATAATAAATCTCAATGAACTCATAAGCCTTCCGATGAACATTTTATCTATTTATTCATTTTAAGTATAAATATTATGAGTAGTCTTGAACTACATTTATATGTTAAATTTTTGTAGGCTTCATGTACTTGAGAAATGAATAATGTTTATGTTCATAAACATATGGGACTTTTATGTGTTATGATTTAAATAACACTTCAAAATTGTCACTTGTGCATATAATTTATATGGCACGTTATGGACATGCCCTTTTTTAGGGCTACGTCGAGAGTGGATATGTGCGTGCCAGTGGTATGGGCATGTATTTATTTTTGCAGTTCTATAATGGTTTCTAGTAAAGATGGATCGGGAAAGTAGTTCATCGTCAAAGTTAGACTATAGGTTATGGTTGTGCCTTAAATGTGCCTGTCAGGATCCACTGTTAACTTGCTGAGGCAATAAGTCGAATGCAAGTGCTACATGGTGGTGAAGAAAAATATAAAAGTTTGTTTGTTAAGGTGGAATACATGAAAAATATGCTTAATTGTATACGTATTCTAGGTATAAATCAATTATGTTCTACATGATAACATTGTGCACACTTTTAGTGCATCTTTTTTCTATATGTGCTCATATTTTGAGATAGTAAAAGAGATTCATGGACCAACAAAATCATCATATGTAGCCTCTTACTCATTTGGAATTTTTCTAGCGTATATGAAAATACATTCAAATTTATGGAAGATGAGACATAGTTCTCTGTTAGGTTTTGCTAGGTTTTCCAAGATTTCTAGGATGCCATAATTTAGGTAAGAAGAAATGTTTTTTATGGTGAAGTAGAAGCTAGGATTTTAAATTTAATGCTCCAAAAAAAAATTGTATTGTATCGAATGAGTTTCTATCCTTTTCTTTTCTCTTTGTTGACTGTAGAATACTTAGACTCAAGTGTACTCATTTTTTTTAATCTTCTGTTGATTTACCTTTATACAAATAACACAAGCTAGGGCTTTTACCCATACATGTATATAAATGACATTGTCAATTTTGTATTTTCATTAATCATGCTTTGTACATATATTTCATGTAATTGTGGCCTTACTCTGATTTTTTATTTAAAGGGATAGCATTGGCAGATTCAACAATTAATTCATAACAAACATGTTATTGCGGAGATCACGCTCTTATCAGGACTACAAGGACATTTACAAATCATGGCTGGCCTTTTTTATCGTGTCCAAATTGTGAAGCTTGTTCACACAATTTTTTTCTTTGGATTGATTTGGCAAAGTCATCATCATTTTTTTAAAATTATACTTTGTTTTGTTAGGGAACGTTAATTACACCATTTTGTAATTACGTACTTTGAATTTTTTTTCTGTTTTGTGATTAAGTGCTTTGTTGACAAACTTTTTTTTTCCTTTCAGCTAAGATTATCTACAAGTTGCAAAAAATATTATTTTTATTTCAAGTTGAGCGTTCCCTTGTGAAAATAAAGTAGAATATTTCTATGGATGAATTTTTGTTGTTTTGGGATGAGATGGGACAAGAGAATTCAAGCCCATAGGTTTATAACATTAATGATTTGTTTTGTTAATAGTTATGCACTTTGTGTTTTTTTTTATGTTTATGTTTTATTTTGATGATTATTTTTGTTATTTATCAATTACTTTGCAGATCAAGCCATAATCGCTCTTCAAAATCATAGAAAGTATACTCGTGGTTCCCTCACTCGGCATCGAGTTTAAAATAATATTTAAAATAGGGTTTTTGAAACCCTATTTTTCAGTTGGGTTTTTAGTCTTTAATGTTTCATATGCAATATTTATGTATTAAAAATAGTGAACAATTATTCTAAAAATAGTGAACAGTTATTCTAAAAACAGTGACTTGTTATTCTAAAACAGTGAGATGTTATTCAAAAAACAGTGAACTGTTAAACACAGTGAACTATGTTCAATTATATAAAATTTTATTCCAATTGATTTAAGAACATCAATTTATTATTGCAAAGTACGTGCCAAATGGAAATGGTGTAATACCCTGAGATTTTTGGACCAATAAATTAATTATTTTTGAGAGAAATAAATATTATTTAATTAGAGAATTATTAAATTGGCATTTGAGGTCAAAATTTGAGGAGGTTAGAAAGTAATCTGAATGATGATTCTTAGTGTGCGGTTGATTCCGGAAGGGTCGAGATAGTCGAAATGACTGTTCTTGGGTCTTATTTGGGTTTCGAAATATTTTAAGTTCGTTTCACTCGAATTGGAGTAATCGAGTCACTTAAAGTGTGTATTATCATTTAAATTTGTGTATCTTGGGAGATAAGTGATGATACGCAAATATTGCGTAATTCATCCTCCAAACCTACGCATTTTATCCTCCTCGGGTATCTGATTCCCTATATTTATGCTCGTTAATCAAATAACCTCGGATTTCTACGTTAACATGTTTTGCAGGGGTTAATTGAGCTTTTGTACGTAATTGGATGCTAAGTGTGAAGTTCGAACACGTTCCGCTCGATTTTCTTACACAATTGCACGTTCAAGGGAATTTTAGTCATTTCACAACTTGGGCACCTGGCCCAACATCTACACAGAAGTTGTAGACCTCCTCGCTAGCTTTGCATGGCCATGCACGGTGCGCGATTCCGAGTCCGTATGAAGAAGTTACGACGATTTCAGCGAAAGAAAAAACAAGGAAATCAAAAGAGGAGGAGAAAAGGAAGAAAAGGAATGCAGTGTGCTGCTGCTTGATTCACCCTTGCTTGATCGATCGATCGACGATTTTGGTCGATCGATCGATCCTTCTATACATCCAAAATTTTCCCTTGATCTATCGATCGATCGACCCTTTTGGTCGATCGATCGATCCCCTGTTTTTAGGAGATATTTTGCCTTTTCTTTTCTTTTCTTTTCTCTTTTCTTTTCTAATTTAATTCCAACTTACTCTATAAAGCAATTTTGATGTAATAAACAGAGGTGAACGATTTTAGGGTAAAATAGCTTAGGGTTTGGGGTTTTTTGGTTAGTTCTTCTTCATTTCTATTTGGTTTAACACCCCATTTGGATTGTAAGTTGACTATTCATTACCCTCTCCATTAATTTAAGTTGTATTTCATTCTTTCTTGCTTTGATAACTAGGTTTACATGCTTTGTTAATTAGTTTACATGCATTAATTTACTCGTTTTCTAGTATAAATTTATCGCATTTCTTTATCGCTTTATTTGTCGCATTTTTAACATGATTTCTAGGTAATTTAAATTAGGTTATGTTTGAATGGAACTCACTCGGGTTAACGCGTTGCTTTGCTTGGTGATAGTGTTTACGGGTTTATTTCGAGTGCGTTGTCCTAGTTATTACGCCTAGGAGATTTGACAGGGCATATCATGTATGTCCCGTACTTATGACCTTTCGCGCGTAATTTTTGGGATATTTGTTGACGCCAAAATCTTATTAGGCTTTTATGAGGATTTAGGGGCGTGACAACTCTTGATTTAATTAACTGTCGAAATGATATGCATTTGTAATAACTCGTCGACCCATGTAACCATTTTATACAAATTAACTCGGTTGAGGATATTTGACGTAACCTATAGTTTTACTCGCTTTGTTATCCTAGTTTCAATACCTTGCCTAGTTAAACATTTTCCTTTTTCACATCTTTTCCGTTTAGTTTGTAATCATCTTTTACACTTTTATTTCTGAGTAAATCATATAAATTCTAGCAACTTGTCCCAGTGGATTCTCGATACCCGACTTACCGCTACCCTTGCCCCGTAAGTGTAGTAGTAATTTAGGTTTTTGTATAGTCGTGGCGAGACAAAAAACAACGACTGTGCACTTTACAAGCGCACACCTCTCGCGCTCTATCAAAATGGCTCCGTTTTCGGGGACTAGTTTGTTTTAGACTTTATTAGATTTAGTATTTCATAGTATTTCTTTTTTTTTGTATTATTTGCTAATATTTTGCAGGACTTCCACATTTGAGCCCTTAGAAACGCTCGATTTTTTTCCCGCGTGCACTTACTTTGTGGAATCCGCCACTTCGAGCCATTTTGGGGGTAAGCATGTCTTATTCCAATTCTTTCGGTAATTCTTGTTATAATTTTCAAAATTCTCGCAAACCTATGACTTTCGGAGAATACTTAGAATCCCAAAGTATAACAAATTCAAATATGACTTTGGGCGAGTGTAACGAAAGTCAAAACTTAGGTTATTGGAATTTTGATGATGATGATAATGATTTTGCGCCTTTACCTCCTTATAATAGGAATTTTGAAATGAATTCGAATAGTTTTCAAAATTTCTATCATAATGAGGTTTCGTTTAAGTCCGATAGTAACTTTCAAAGTTCCCATTTTCATGCATCCGCACCTCGACCCATGACATTTGGTAAGGGTTTGCGTATGTATGAAAATGAGAAAATTGAAACTCGTTATCGGGAAGAAAATTATTCGTGGGAACATGGCTTGGATTTACTTTTTGAGTTCGAAGACGGTTTTGCTTTCGAGCCTTTCGAGGTCGAGGAATGTTTTGAACCAAATGAGGTACTTGTGCCTACTTTGGAACAAACCATTCTTGACTTTGCCCATCTCATAATAGATATTGAAAGTGAGGATGAAAATGATGAAATATCTATTTGCAACGAAATGATTTCTTCTTTGGCACCCAAAGAAGAAAATTTCATTGAAAATGATATTATTTACTTCGAAACTCAAACTTCATGCGATGATGATTCATCTCATGAGTTTGAATTTCTTTCATCCCCATTTTCATTCTCTATTATCACAACGTCATAAGTACCCGATGATTCGGTTTCAAACTTTAATGTTTTAAACCTTTTCGCCGATGAGCAGTACTTGCTCGAGTCGCCCTCCACAATCGCATCTTTGCCTTTGTGTGTGCCGCCTCCCATTCTAATGTCAAAATACTTAGGAGGATATTCGATATTTCTCGGTCCCCACTTGTTTTTGTCACCCGTTCAATCCAAACCCCCCATAGTCCCTCCAAAACATTTAATTGGCGATAGTTCATTTCTTCCACCTTACATATGTCTTTCGTTGTTAAAACGGAATTCATATTTTTCGGAGGGCATGCTTGAATGTGAGGGTACACCGGTTATCCTCCAAAGTCAAATCATTTTTACGATTGACCCTCAGCCATTTAGACTTCTAGTGTACAGTTAGTGTAAAGCCTAAATAATAGGTTGTATATAGTTAGCTTTTTATTCTTTCTTTATTTTTATTTTAGTTTAGTGTAATTAGTTAACTTTTTATTATTTGTTTTCACTATGCTCGGTACTAACTTGTTTTGTAGATTCTTTGGACTTGTTCTTAGGGGATCTCTCCACTTTTGGGTAATATCGCTATTTTCCTCTCTTTGACTTGGTTCTTAATTAACATTGAGGACAATGTCAAGTTTTACGTTAGGGGGTGTGGGATATTCTATCCATTTCATTATTTAGTCTATGTTTTTGCTCACATGTTAGTTACTTAGTATGCTTTTCTTAGAAAAATTTAAAAAATTTCAAAAAGATTTTCTTTCTTGTTTCTCCTTTTTGGGCTTTTTTGCCCTTGCTTTCGATGATAAATTTCAATAATTGCCCGATCCAATATACAACCCAATGATGGATGTTCTCGATTTTAGAAGTTATTAGATTTTAGTCTTCATTATTGATATTATGAATAACTTCATGAATTAAACTTTAATCCTATGACCACATGTACTTTTAGGGTTATATTGATTTGGTTTAAGATTTTTATAACTCGGTTATCTTTTGTTGCATTGTATATACTTACACCGAGTAAGACTTGTACCTTTCGTCGTTTGTGAGTGTATACAATATTCTTTTCTCATTGAAAACGTTGAATTCGTTGGTAATCTCTCAATTCTTTCATTTGACCGTTCATTAATTGAGTTCATACTTGAAATGTGTTACTTGGGCATGGTTTTCATATATTGTTTTGATTAGAGAATTGCATAAACTTTTGGAAATGATCATAGGCCATCTTTGTTATATCACCCATATTAGCCTTGACCTCACCCTTATATGTTTACCCTCGTTACCCCCTTTGAGCCTAAATATAGCCTTTCTTTTCATAACCCCAATCCCATAACCAACTTTAAATTGGAGTTTTAGCCCATACATACACTTTCCATACCTTTGTTTGGAAGGTTACATGGGATTGAATGATGTTGTTATGATGTCGCTTGCAATTTAGGCATATGAGAGTTTGATAAGTAAAGAAAATAAAGTAGTGAAAAAAGAGAAGAGAAAGAGAAAGCAAAAAGCAAAAGAAAACAAAAGAAAAAATGAGAAAAAGAAGAAAAGAAAAGAAAGAGAAAGATGTAAATGTTGTATATAGTTCAATAAGCTTTGATTACTCTCCCCGATGATATATCTAATGCTTTTTTTTTAAACTGCTTTTCCATTTTTTTTTATATTGACCGCATTTTCCCATTATCCCGAGTTTTCATCCCGAACACTTTGAATCCGTACATACATATCCTTCATTTCATACCCTAGCCTAGCCTACATTACAACCCTATTTTTTTGATAATCTGTGAAAATGCATTTAGCCTCTTTTAGTGTGCAATATCCTTTCATTAAGATTACAATTTTTCATTTTATATATAGCGTTATTCATTTGTGACATGTGTGCGGCCTAATTTCCATTTATATTTACTCTTTAGCCCACATATTCCATGTCTTACCTCCCTGTTTTGAGTAAATTTGCTTGATGAGTGTAAGGCTCGTGAGGATTGAATGTATGCTTGCTTTATTTAGTATCCAGTTTATTTAAGTTTTTCTCCAAATCACACTTTGCATGTGCTCGCTCCCCTCCCATATTTTAAGGTTTCAATTCTATGAGGTGTATTCTATAATGTTAAGGATTTGGACTTTTGTTTGAATTCATTCAATGTGCTAATAATCCATATGAAATCCTTTCCATCATTGTTGGTCTTGTCGCATGATTAGTTTGGGCATATTTTGAAGAAACCATGTGATGTTTGTGCGTATCATCCCTGAAAACCCTCACGAGACGACACTCGTCCACTAGGGTGACCTATGGGTTTAACGACTTATTGCATATGCTAAATGCAATCAAATCGCCCGCAAAAGTGACTTTATGCTTTTATACCATACTTTTCTACTATCTCCCGCTTTTGGTTTGCTTGCAGTTCTTGTTGCATCCTATTTCATTACTAGGGACTAGCATTGTGTAAGTTAGGGACTGTGATGATACGCAAATATTGCGTATTTCATCCTCCGAACCTACACATTTTAGCCCCCTCGGGTTTCTTATTCCCTATATTTATTCTCGTTAACCATAAAACCTCATATTTCTACGCTAACATGTTTTGCAGGGGTTAATTGAGCTTTTGTAGGTAATTGTATGCTAAGTGTGAAGTCTCGATTTTCGTACAAAATTGTACGTTCAAGGGCATTTTAGTCTTTCCACAGCTTGGGAACCTGGCCCAACATCTACACGAAAGTTTTAGCCCTCCTCGCTAGCTTCGCGTGGCCATGCACAGTGTGCGATTCCGAGTCCGTATAAAGAAGTTACGGCGATTTCAACAGAGGGACAAATAAGGCAATCAAAAGAGGAGGAGAAAAGAAAGAAAAGGAATGCAGTGTGATGCTGCTTAGCTCATCCCTGCTTAATCGACCGATCGGCTATTTTGGTCGGTCGATTGAACCTTTTGTACAGTCGAAATGTTGCCTTGATCGATCGATCGACCCTTTTGGTCGATCGATCGATCCCCCGTTTTAAGGAGATATTCTTCCTTTTCTTTTTTTTTTCTCTTTTCTTTTATAATTTAATTCCAACCTACTATATAAAGAAATTTTGATGTAATAAAGAGAGGTGAACGATTTTAGGGTAGAATAGCTTAGGGTTTGGGGGTTTTTGGTTAGTTCTTCTTCATTTCTCTTTGGTTTGACACCCCATTTGGATTGTAAGTTGACTATTCATTACCCTCTCCATTAATTTAGCTTGTATTTCATTCTTTCTTGCTTTGATAACTAGGTTTACATGATTTGTTAATTAGTTTACATGCTTTGATTTACTCTCTTTCTAGTATAAATTTATCGCTTTTCTTTACCGCTTTATTTATCGCGTTTTTAACATGCTTTCTAGGTAATTTAAATTAGGTTTTGTTTGAATGGAACTCACTCAGGTTAACGCGTTGCTTTGCTTAGTGATAGTGTTTACGGGTTTATTTCGGGTGCGTTGTCCTAGTTATTACGCCTAGGAGATTTGACGGGGCATATCATGTATGTCCCATGCTTACGACCTTTCGCGCGTAGTCTTCGGGATATTTGTTGACGCTAATATCTTATTAGGCTTTTATAAGGATTTAGGGGCGTGAAAATCCTTGATTTAATTAACTGTTGAAATGAGACGCATTTGTAATAACTCTTCGACCCGTGTAGCCATTTTATAAAAATTAACTCGGTTGAGGGATATTTGACGCAACCTATAGTTTTACTCGCTTTGTTACCCTAGTTTCAATAACTTGCCTAGTTAAACATTTCCCTTTTTCACATCTTTTCCTTTTAGTTTGTAATCATCTTTTATACTTTTATTTTGAAGCACTAAATCATATAAATTCTAGCAACTCGTCCTAGTGGATTCTCGATACCCGACTTACCGCTAGACTTGCCCCGCAAGTGTAGAAGTAATTTAGGTTTTTGTATAGTCGTGGTGAGACAGAAAAAAACGACTGTGCACTTTACACGCGCACATCTCTCGCGCGCTATCAATAAGTCTTAAAAGCCTACGAGAGATAGAAATATCATTTGAGATTAAGAGAAAGCCCTAGAAGAGAAAGAGGAGAAAAACTTGGAGATTCCGGCCTTTACGCGATTTCGAGGAAGATTCAACCTCTACAAATTTGAGGCAAGTGATTAAACTTGCTAAATAATTCTTGTGCATCTTTTATTTCATGATTTGTGGATTTTTAACCTAGATTTTTGGATAAATCTTACATTTGATGTGTATATAATGGATTTGAGGTTATAAATTTATTGGGTTGGGTTATGTGATGAATTTTAATGTTATATTTATGATTGGGTTGAAGAGAAATGGTGAGAAGATGATAAAAATGAATTTTGGTAATTTTGGATTTTGAAGAAAAATGGCCATTCTCGTAGCTCTGAACAGGCCGAATCGATTCGACCTCCTTTTCGAATCGATTCAGAATGTTCTAGCTTCCCAGGTCTAAGTGATTGAAACGATTCGGACCCAAAGACGAATCGATTCAGCCTAAGACAGATGCTTAGGACTTTTGACTCGAATCGATTCGCATTGAAGGGAGAATTGATTCGCTGGGCCAAATCGATTCGGATTGGGCCCGAATCGATTCGAAAACAGGGCAGTTTTGGGTTAGGTTTTCTAGAGCGAGTTTCGTCCCATTTCGTTTGAGTTTATCGATTGGGAACCTTCACACAAGTCATGAGAAGTATGTTTTGTAGACTTTTAGGGAGTTTACCTTATGATGAAATTGTTGGAGTCATATTGACTTATTCCGAGAGAATACCAATTAGATATTATCGTACCGACTAGTGGGGACGCCCGCTATTATGGAGATTTTGATTTGGATATAATTATGGGTCTATAAGAGAAGGGTAGGATGCACTTAGTGATATTGGATTTTGGATTGAATCACAAATGTGATAACGTTAAGGGTTCATATGATCAATTGAACCATATTATGGATTGAGAATAACGAATGTTGATCGATGTGCATATGGATATGGAGACTACCCTCAACGCTAATTGAATTGGGAGATTGTTCATACAAATAAAAGCGATGGGCGAGATTCAAGTGAAAAATCGTATCGTGTATATAAAGTGAGAAAGTGTGTGTGTTAGCAATGATTAGTATATCGAGTGAAATAAAATATACTTATATAAATGAAATTATTTTAGTTTACGCATACGAGCGTAATAAGAGTATGCATATTTATATGACGTGAATTATATATACCGTGTGTGATGGTATACATTTATATGATGTGATCGTATATGTATATCTACTGTGTATGATATATATATTTACGTGAAACATACCCCCTTTATGCTATCATGGGAAGTTGCGCGATGTGGGTGAGGCCCCTGGCTTGAGGAGCAGGGAGCGTATAGTCCCCAGGTCATAGCGTCCATTATTATTGTGTGACTTTTATTAGGGGTGAGACGTGGTGGGTATGTTTCATCTCACTTTCGGGTAAGAACTATGACCACTTCCCATACGTTGTGATTTTGTTTTTACCAAGGCGGTGTGAGATTCCGACTGTTGCTACCCAGGATGTTATGTGAGCGATTCACTGGAAGATGATAGCATTGAGAAACTGAATCCTCGAGTAATAGCTCATTGGGATGGTTATTATACTTGTGGGAATAATATATTATTTGTATATGATTATGAGCTATCATATATCTGTCTCTAGTGTAAGGAGATATCAGAATATTGATTGAATCTCATTCCAGGAGATTTTATCCGGACTAAATTGTAATGAATATATTAAATGAATATGAATCGTATATAACAAAATGAGTATATATTACTTTGGGTACCGAGGGAATAATGGACCCCAACGACCAACATTGTCAAGGAGTAGTGTATTCGGGGGGGGGGGGGGGGGGGGGGGAGGGGGAGTTCCTTATTTGGATTTCGCTTGCGAGACGTCCCACGCACGAAACGTAGTG
This sequence comes from Sambucus nigra, assembly GCA_949130495.1. Lineage (NCBI taxonomy): Eukaryota > Viridiplantae > Streptophyta > Magnoliopsida > Dipsacales > Adoxaceae > Sambucus > Sambucus nigra. Next base: position 376,908,812 of record OX422222.1, read on the forward strand.
CAGTATTGAGAATTGGGAGAAGTTTAGTCCTTAGCATTCGATGCTATTAACTCATTTATGTCAATAGCTAGGATATGAGAAATTCTAGTAAGAGAATAAGTATATGATTAATTATATGTTAAGTAAGTGACGCACATTTGAGATTTATGGTGGAATTGGAAGTTGTTGGTTAGGTTTCTAGATGGAAGTTTATATGACTATAAATTTTGGGGATAGGTTAGATTATTTTGACCCTAGATAATGTTGGGCAGATATTTGAGGATTGTGTGCATACATTTAGGTGCGCGCTTTAGTAGAGAGGTGAGTTGGATTTTCTGGAGAGTGAGACTCCACTTTAATCCTGTCATAATGCATTTTCAATTATTATGCATTTTAATGCACTTGCTAAAATATTTTCACACCTGGGACTCTGATCCGTTTATATTTTCTTCTTTCTATATATATTGTATTATTTTAGGTGTTCCTCCACAAGGACGCCATTGATGTTGTCTATCCAGTGCATTCGAGGAAGTTGTGGCAGTTGCGGAGTGTTGCATGTTTTTGATATAGTAGATTCATATCTTTTGTATATCTAGATTAGGATTCCTTTTGTACATCGGGTTAGACCCAAGAGTTATAGTTATAGCATTTTGTTTATATTTATCCTTCTTTAGACTGTTGTAGTGTCTGTGACCCGACAGCATATTCGGGTATTTTCTTTTTGTATATTTGATTGTACTCTAGTACTCATCTCTTTTATATAGCATGTGTGTGTTCTTTATCATGTTCAGTAGTTGTTATGTTGTTGTTTGGGTATTGCTTTGTATGTTTTAAAAAAAATTGACACTCTTTTTATGGTAATGGGTAGTTAGCTGTGTTTGTTTTAGTACCGTTAGTAGATGATGAGAATGATCCACTTGAGATTCCTGATTATTTTAGTATAGGGATGGACACCCGTTATTATTTTAAGTGGGGTGTCACAAATGAATGGGCCTTTATTGTTTAGTTTGATGTTCTTCGTTCTTTTTGTATAAAAAAAAAGTCTAATATGATATGATATAGATATAATCACGAGGCACTAGGTTTTGAGCATCGTATCCGTACTTGCAATAGCTTGACTTTGGTAGCAGTGTAACTTGGACAATTACGTTGTCGAGTTTGATTTAGTGTACCTTTTTTAGAAATGAGTTGGGCTCATTAGGTTTGGACTTGAAATCTGAAATATTAATGCAATAATGCATTTTATTCGTTTCTCTTTAAAGTTTGTTGGTAAACATTTCAATTTAGATTTTACCTTTCGTGATTCATACGAAGTTCTCCATTACTCCAATTGCATTCCTTATTATATAGACTCATAGAATCATTAATGAAGTTTTTATGTGTTAACTGTGGCCAAAGATGCTCAATGCCAAAACATAATTTTCCTTAGATGTATAGATTGTTAGTAAATTTATTTAATGTAAACAATGTGTGTGATGATATGCTACAGGGACGTTGTATATATTAGTGCAGTGCCAATTAAGGTTTTATGCTATAGAGATGTGTGGATATGTCTTCATTCTACTACCTCATATGTGTACATCTTATAACTGGCTCAACAGATTGATCTTGAGCACGTGGTGGGAGATACGTCAAATGTAAAGCTCCAGAATAAAAATTATCTCAAGCCATCCAATGAAAAAGTAGTAGCGAAACATTCCTCTTACGTTTTCTATTTGTACCTCCTTTTCTAGTCCCTTTTCTTATTTAGTAAAGTTAAATGGATGGTTGAATTAGGATGGGACCATTATTTTTAGTTGATAGGTACTAATAAAATGGAGACCATTGCTCAAAGCATTGAGAAAATGGTCTTATTTTGTTCATTACATTGCTCTTCATGCTAATGATTTTCTTTGCCTGAATCTGTAATTGAATCAAGTTTTAAATATCATTTACTTTGGAGCTTGGGATTTAACTTATGATCAACTCTATTTTTTATACTTCTAATTTTTTTGAAAATAATGCTAACTATTACTCCTATCCCAGTTTGTTGAAGAAACAGGTAAGGGGGGGACTGCTCAATTAAAATATCAAGGAGATTTTGCTAAGTAGTCGCATGCACATCATGATATAAACCATGAGCAGCATGATAGAAACTAGAGTAATGGTATGCTTCAAACTTTAAGGAATAGGAATATTTGGTTTCGTATATGGATGCATACATAGCAATTTTGGATTGCCTGTTGATATTACTTTTAAGTCTTAACTTGAGTCGCCTGCTAAGAATAAATACTTTGTGTACATGTTATGTGTTGGAGTTTGGTTAAATACTTAGGGAGGTGAATTGTGCTTATTGTTCCGTCTCTTCAGAAGAAAAATGAAAGCCATTATTCCAATATAGTTCTGCCATCTCAATGGTAGTATCATTTGAGATGGGAAGACATTATGGAAGCCACAAATAATCTAGATGATGAGTTCACACCACCTAGCTTATTCAGACCACTGTTGAATTATCTTCTGCCATAGGATGCTATGATGCCTCTAACCCGATTTTACCTCCGGATCCACCATTGAATAAATTGTTTGCCTCAGTTTTTTGTAGCCATGTTTCTTGTCAATCTATTAAACATAAAGATGTTGGAAACCACAGAGGGGATCCTGCTCTATTTTTTTTAGAAGTAGATTTTAATTTTTTTTCTGAACCTTTAATTTCACTCTCATTGGCGAATTCTGCAATGGGTGTATGAGTTGAATGCACAGAAAAGGTCTTCATACATCAATGATGAGGACTTCGAGTATGATAACAGGATTTTTGATGGCGAGTGTTGATAAATTACATGCTTATGCTTATATTTGGAGCGAAAGTACTAATCCAAACTTATATGGGGAATGGCATTTTAAGGAATGGAAACAACTACACATTAAAAATTTCGTGGAGATGACCTCAGGTTTTGTGAAAGAATTGAACTCAAAACTAAGGGTTACAACATACGAATCCTTCTATCAACAGAATGATCATAAATCTCCCATGCCTTGCTTCTATTTTTTAAATTTGATGTTGATATTATGTAAATGTAAATAAATTATAGACGAGATAATGATAAAGTGATTTCTGCAATATAGAGTAAAGGAATCCGTTTTATCCATAATAAATGTAAATAAATTCTATCTCATAATAAAAGTACTATTATTATCTATTCAAATATGGCCCGAAATGTAAAGAGATTTGTTTCATCGTTTATCCACCGAAAGTTTTATTTACTTTTCAAAAATTCTAGCAGACTCATTTATTATTAGGTTATAAAGTTCTGAAAGTAATAAAATGACTAAAGCGGCCTACATGAGGCATGGTTTACGCTCAAAGCATGTCCTATTATATATTCACTCCAATAGTTGCTACCAATATTGCGATAGAACTCAAGTAGATAAAGATGCACATTCTTATTTTGGTGCTTAATTTTAGTTTATTACGCTTTTTCATTTTTATTAATTACATAATCATGGCGTGTTCATTATAACTTTTATATGGTATATCTGTTCATTCGCTCATCCACTCTTCACCATTGCTTATATAGTATTCGGCGTTACCAACTTCATGAACTTACTTTCTCTTTCATGATGTCGACAAACGCTCATATTGAGAGTAATGGTAAACATGCAACAAGTCAAAATGATTCGTTATTATCGGGATTCAAATGCTGACTATTAGTACTTTTGCTGGATTATTTTGTTTTCTTAAGCATGATGGATAGTAAATAGAGGAAATTGTCTAATTTTATAAAATTATTCACTATTATTTGTGTTATAAAAAAAATTTAACTTAAATTAAGCACCACTTAACACGATTTACATTGGGTAATGAAATTTTTTTCGTTTACCAATTATGTATTTTGGAAATTTTTGCCCATTACGGTTACGTATTTTGAAAATTTTCGTCGTGCCTTCAGGCACGGGCATTCCATTAGTATATATATATATATATATATATATATATATATATATATATATATATATATATATATATATATATATACACACACACACACACTAAGTTAACAATCTATTCAATACATACTTATCACAAAAAAATTATATATCCTTTATGCTAAATGTGCAAATCTTCACCCACAAGGGTTGCACTAGATCCAATAATATCATGATTTGTAAATCTCATATTTGTTTTTATGCTTAAATTTATTTTATTTTATTTTATTTTTTTATTTTTAATGTTTTTCTCTTTTTTTTTATCGGATCATGTTGAAGATACGAATATAAGTTGAAGAGTAGTAATGATACCATGAAAGAACAATAAAAACATAAAAGCTACTTACAAAATTTGTTTTTTAGTTGATGTGAGCATGTACCATTTGAAACTTGATACGGAACGATTAAAATTTATTATGATTTTCACATTCAATTATATCCATCAAAATGTTCAGTCTTAAAAAACATGAAAATACATCATGACAAGAATTTGCATGTTCACGGAAATGAATTAAGAATTTGGCAAGAGTACGACACGACAAGAAGAAAATTGATCGTGTCATGTTACCATTTTATTTCCAAAATTATCACCCCAAATTCTATTACAATGTATGAAAACATATATTTCTAGTAATTGAAAATGCAAATTACATAAATTAATCAAGTGTTAAAATGTCAATATTTAATTTATTCAAGAAATTGTTTTTAAATTTTTTTATAATAAATCCAAAGTGGAGTAAATTTGTTTATCTCAATTTTGAATAAACCGGTGTTTGTTAAAGTGCCAAAGAACGTGCCTCAAGCTGCGCTTAAAGGCTCATTTGTATAATTGTGACGCACAAAAAACTTACTTTTTTTTGCATTTTTTGCGTTTCGCTCTTTTACAACGTTTTTTAAGATTTACAAAAATCAGAGTGGTGAAAAGATGCCATTTGTTAGAAAAAAATATTGAACTTTATTCTAAGGGTGTGTTTGATTGCAAATATAAAAAATGCATGAAAAATAGTTAACTTGAATGAAAAGTTAAAAAATGAGGGAAAAATATATGGGTTTTTAGTCTTATTTTTTTCTATTATTCATGCAAAACAATTCTTTGATGGGTGAATAAAAAATATTTTTTTAATAAAAATAAAATTTGAGATAAAACATTTGTTAAGTGAAAGAATATTATTTTTATATAAAATATTTACAATTAAAATACTACAAGAACAAAATATATAAGTACAAATAACTATTTTTCGTAAAAAGAAATTATGTCAAATCATACACATCCAAACTTTGTTCTGGTTGTGAAAGTCACCGGTCACAAAATCAGACATTAAATCCAAAAAACGATACATACAAATACCCGGCTGCATTATTTTGATAAAGAAGACAATACCTAGAAACTTTAACCTCTATCACAATGAAAAGAAGGTAAAATCAAAGCACCCATTCCACGGGGCTCTCTCCAAAAAAACATCAAACTTTATGATGGAAAAGATAAAGTCAACTCTGTCTACTCGTAATTTCAGAAGAAAAAGAGGAGCATCGTTGGAAGGGCATAATGGTGGAGACCAACTCCCACGAACCCATCGAGATGTTCAAAGGGGTCCAGTACCTTGAACCTGATTTTGAGAATATCAGAGTCGACTGTTATGACCTCATGAGGAAGGTGGGCCCCGATTTCATCTATGCTCATCCCGGAATGCTTCGGGGTGCGGATTGGCTGTCACGTGAGGCAAAAGTCCAGGATGAGGCTTTTGTGGAATTGAGGAGGTACCCAATATTATGCGGGGATCCTTGTGAACCCTATGATGTAAACGGGCTTCGATTTGTGCTTTGTCTTTTGTTCATCGCTTCTTGCGGTGTTTCTTGTTTTGCCTCGTTGGCTTATGTATCTGCGTGATGTAGAACCTTTGTAATACTTTCTAATTCACTGTTTACAAAAAAATATAAAAAATTGGCTCAGCGAAACCCACATTGGGTTTCTTGTTCAGCAAAGTAGATGACTTGTCTACAAATACTTCACGTTGTTCGCATCCCTTAAGAAAGGGGCGCAATGGTCAATGGTGAAGCCACTGGTAAGGCGTTGCCTGAGATAGTGTTATTAAACTTCTTTTAACAAAATAGAACTACCACACTCTGCATGATGTCCAGACCCCAGTGGTGGATACGGAAGTAACTGCTATAGTGACGGAGGAAACATACAAAATCACATAAGAAACGCCGCATACTGGAACCCCAAATAGGCATGGTGTTGATTAGGACAATACTAACAACAAAAGTATAGTTGGAAGATGCTATTCAAGAAGAATAAAGGGATTTGTAAATTTAAGATCTATTGTAATATGTATTTTAAAAATAGGATAATAAATATTTTATTTATAGTTTTAGTCCTTATTTTTGAATAAAGTCGTTGACGCGGACCCATATTCATAAAATGTCAATCAATCACAGCATGTCACGTGTCCCTTTAATTTGAAAATAGGGATTAAAAATGAAAACGAAATATTTGTTGTCATATATCCATAATCAATATTATTTGAAGTCCTAAAAGTACATAATCTAAAGAATAAATTTGAATAAAATAAAAGACATTTTGGTAGAAAACACTTAGAACTCATGGGTGCCAAATTGTTCCACGATATGATCCTCCCGACTTTTTAGCGAGTTTGGGTGCCGCTTTAACGAATTTGGGTGCTTAACAAGTGGATTCGCTAAACACGATAGCTTAACAGACCGGATTTGGATTTAGCCATTTAGTGTAAATACGCAATAGGATTCGTTAAGACACGACTCGTTCAGACACGACTTGAATACAATCCAAACACGATACGAACTCGATAAGCTACGACACGGTACTCACAAAAAGCTTAACGAATAGGGTTTGGGTAGAAGTGATTTTGAATCGAGCCCAATTTGTCTTAGCACGAAACCAACACGACACGACCTATTGCCACCCTTACTAGAACTCAAAAGATTTAAGGGTGTGTTTGATTGACATAGAAATATTTTTTATGAAAAATAGTTCTTTTGACTCATGTTTTACCTTTCTAGTATTTTGATTATGAATATTTCATATAAGAATGACACTCATTCATATAATAAATGCTCCATCTCAAAGCTTAAAAGTATTTTTTATCCATAGAATTATTTTTCATGGAAAATAGAAAAAATAAGACTAAAAAATCAAATATTTTTTCACTCATTTTTCAATTTTTCATCTGAATAAATTATTTTTCACACATTTTTTATATTTACAATTAAACTGACCCTAAAATTTTTTCTCTATAAGAATAAAAAAGAAAGTAAAAGTCATGAAATTAAGGCCTGAATGTATTTATAAGAGTTGGAATACAAAATGGCACTTGGAGTCCAAAAAAGGGGGAATCATTAAAAGACGCACATGAGCCTCACCCAACACAACACATGGAATCTCATGACATAAATAAATGTGTCAAATAAAGTTAAGCGTGATGTTTCTTGGGCCTGGCTAAATATTTCTAAAGGAATTTTACTTTTGACTAAGGGAATTCAATGGTCCTTACATGAGGGAAAGGTTAAATTTTGGACTGATAACTGGCTATCCAATAAGTCTTTACAACAAATTCTTCAAAAATCAAGTTATGACGACTCTATTCGGGTATCGCAATTCCGGCACAATGGTACTGACAATTGGAATATTAAGGAATTACTGAGGTATATTCCATTACACCTTGTTTCTCATATTATTAGTATTCCTTGGCATGATAACAATTCACCGGATATTGCCTTTTGGAGTCCTAATAAAAAAGGGATATTTAATGTCAAAACCACCCATAACTGGATTACTAATACAGACGTGAGAATTAGTAGGCTTTACTCCCTTGGCTCCGGTTATGGAAGTTACCTTGTACTAATAAAATTAAAATTTTCTTCTGGTTTTTTGTCTCACAATGGCTTACCTACTGGCGATGTTTTAAGGGCAAAACATATATACCATTCGGATAAATGCTCTTTATGTCAAAAAAATGATTCCAATAGTCATTTCCTAACCAACTGTACCGCTTTTCAAAATATTTTAGATAACGTTGGATTGCAATTTCCTACGGTTATTCACTTCTTACTTGCTATTGATACAAGCAATAGAACCGGGAATCATTCAAACAATTTAACCACTACAAAAAACCTTTTTACTTGTTGGCGAATATGGAATTCCCGAAATAACGAACTTTTTAACAATTGTCCTATCCAATTAAATCTAATTAGGCATCAAGTTAGTGAGGATACCTATAATTACAATTCGATTCATATCTCCGAAACTCCACCTCAACTTAGGCATGTTAAGATAAATATGGCATCCTTCAAATAAAACTATTTATAAACTAAATACTGACGGATCATGCAATACTACGAATATATCCGTGGGCATTGGAGGTATCCTCAGAGACGATAAGGGCATTTTTATTTGGGGTTTTGCTAAAAATATTGGTTACAATTCCAATGCTATAGCTGAAATGTGGGCAATAAAAGATGGCTTAAAATTTGCTAGTAATCGAGGTATTTGTAATATACATGTGAAAACGGATTCTTTGTCTACTTACCAACTGTTTTGTAGGGTCCCATGTTCGAGCCACCATATCCAGGAACTACTCCGGGACTGCAGTAAGGGGATTCAGAAGTTTGATACAGTGTGGATATCTTTTTGCTATAGAGAGGCCAACTCGGTAGCTGACGTCTTGGCCAAGATCGAAAATAGTTGTCATTATATGAATAGTTTTTTTGATATTGCACCTAGATTTATCTACAAACCGCTTTTGGCAGATAGTACTAGTACTATAGTTAGTAGGTTTGTGGATAAACCTAACTGTTGTAATACGGTTATGATATAATATTCTATTTGAGTTAAAAAAAAAAAGTTAAGCGTGATGTACCTACACACATAATGATGGAAAATATCAATACAAAATCAGCATATAATTCGTACAATACACGAGTAATGTATAATAAATAAGTATAATAATTATTATAAAATTTAGTATATATCATAAATTCAACATCTTATTTTAAAGTCATTATAAAAAGCTTCATTTTTTCATAAATAAAACTTGTCTATTATTTTAAATTATTTTTATTATATAAAAACAATTTTTTATAAATAAATTTTTTAAAATAATTTTACGTATTTTATATAAAAAAAATTGTACATATTTTTATTTGTTTTTAGTTTAAAAAACTTTATATCATTTATAGACACAAATTTAAATTTTTTTCTATAAATAAAACATTAAAAAGGTTTTTAAAACCAGATACTTTTTTTATTTATATTAAAAACAATTTCTAAATTTTGAAAACTTTTTTTAACTTAAAAACTATTTTTTATTCAAAAAAACTGCACTTCTTTCATATAAAAAAATTATACATAATTTTATTTGTTTTTAGTTAAAAAATTTTATGTCAGTTATAAATAAAATCTTAAAGTTTTTTCTATAAATACAACATTAAAAATGTTTTTATAACTAAAACCCTTTTTTGTTTATATAAAAAATAATTTTGAAAACTTTTTTTAAGTTTTTTTTAGAAACAAAAAGGTTATATAGATGTATTGGTTCTCGAAGCATTGTGTAATGCGATCTGAGTGGAAAATGATGAAAAAAGATTAATTAATGGAGTATAGAATGGATAATCTTTTAGTTCTCAAGAGACTTCTGATTTATTTATTTTTATATTTTTAAAGAGATTTTTTATCAATCAATTTAGTTGAAAGTGAGCATTAATTTTAGAAGGAGGGAGACGTATCTAGCATGGTGCTTTAATTATCATTTACACCTCTAATACTATTGTATTGGAGGTATAATATAGATACCTTGGGATGCTTTATACACAACACTCTTTTTAATGTAGAGGGTACACGAGTAACCCCTCATTTTCTTTATTTTATTCAAAATTAAATTAATAAGATACCTTATTAGGGTTCGAGGAACCAGGAAATATGCTACCTTTTGAAAGTTTTTGTTTGGAATGTGAGAACTAAGACTCTTTGAGTAAAAACTCAACCACTTCGATAATTTGAATTAGAGAGAATAACATTATGAGAGACCAAGGATCACTTGCATTGACACACACAAAATTATAATTTAGGTCATCACTCGTATATTAACATGCTAGCGAGAGACCAAAGAAGTCATTCGCTATTAGACTAGATACACTTTAAGGTGAACAACCAATATTGTTGGTCGTAGATTTACACAAAGTCATAACATCGAATGACCAATAAGGCTACTCTAAATGTTTAATCACTACACCAAATCTGCCGAATTGTCAAGGTCATTGACCTTGACAAATTCAACTTGTCAAGGTCAATGACCGTGACATTTCGAGGCGAGACAACTTTCTTTGTCACAGTCGTGTCACAGTCATTGACCTTGACACAAAACTCGCGTTTTTTGTCACGGTCGTGCCGCGGTCAATGATCGTGACACGTTTGTCACGGTTTATAACCGTGACAAAGCCGTGACCCTTTTTAAAAAAATTGTCACGGCCATTGACCATGACAATTCTGGGCAGAATTTAAAAAAAATCTGCTGGGCAGTATGGCCACTGCCACTGCCCAGCAGTATATTTGTACCTGTTATAGTAACGTTGTACCTGTTCCAAACATCATATATCCAAACAAACTAAAGATAATGAAAATATATATTCAAATAGAGATAATATGCATCACGATATAATTCAAATGTAACAACTTAAAACAATTCAATTCAAACTTAAAACAATTAAATTCAAACTTAAAACAATGTCACTACATGTCTGGTGTATTGTTAAAACTGAGGAGGTGAGTAGGCCACACGACATACGAATTGACGCACCCACTAATATACGTCGTGCCGCATTGTTTGCGCAACCACAATATGGAGTTCTCCTTCCCGGGTATGACATGCATGACGAGCACCCTGGTCTCCATCTCTTGAAGCGCACGTCCATGAACTATTCCACCCTGGACGATATTCGGCTCCCTCAACCCCCACCCTATCCGCTGGCCATCAAATACGTCTAATATTAACACGCTCGGCCAACCAAGTGTCGACATTGGTCTATTGAAGGGCGCCAAATAGGTAAGTGGATCATCGAAGTACGAACGTGTCGGTGATGAAGCAGCGAGGTCCACATCCTCGTCATCCTGCGCCTCGTCCTCCCGCACCTCCTCCTCCACCGCCTTCTCCTTCCCTTTCCCTTTCCCTTTACGGTCTCCGCCCAACGTACGCTTCATGAATGCGTACATATCTTGGACTGTCGCCTCCAAACGGGACAGCTTCGTGTCATGTGAATCCACCGTTCGAGCCAACCCGGGGTCACTCGTCTCCAATCCGATGATCCTAGATTTGGCCACCCGCGAGCTCACCCCCTTGTCCTCCCATTGCAATCAGAGCCAAGCACTTGGCTGAGTGCATCTGTGGACAAAGATGCCTTGTCGGCATCAGACTGCGACTCATGAACTTCCTTAAGCTTTGCCCGAAACGATAAAAAGCACATGATTAGTAAAATATGTAAACTAAAAAATCATAACGTAATTAACAAAAAATAAACTTTCGGATTAATTACAATCGTGGCTGCGACGCTCGGGGACACCTCCTAGTCATTCCCCTTCTTCGTTCGAAGAGCCACATAAGCATCGAGCCTATGTGGCTTACCCCCTGGCCCACTCCCTACCCCCTTAAATAAAATAAAGTAAAGTAAAATTAGTATCGACCCCGCAAAGTAAAATAATAAAGAATAATATATTTCTGTAGTTATAGAAAAATTAAATCTTACCTGCATCCTATGCTCCACCTCGGCGTAAGAGGTCTGGCCGGAGTAGTGCACGTCCGTCTTTTTTGCTCGATTTCCCCTCCCCGATTGGCGAGATGCCAATTGTCGATCATCGATCTCATTGTCAATGAACTTCTGCCATTGTGCCAATGAGATCGGCTCCTTGGGGGGGGCGGGGGGACAGATTCACGCCATTGGATAATCGACTCTCGTGTTTTCCCAAAGTACCATGCTCGCATATATTTTTTTCACGACTTGAGTTGCTCCCTAATTTGCTCCAACACGGGATCGCGTAGCTTTGGATCCAAGTTGAATTGTTCCTGTCCAACAAATACAATGTTAGTTACGAATAAATATAAATATAAATATAAATATAAATATAAATATAAATATAAATATAAATATAAATATAAATATAAATATAATTTTGAAATCGAAATCGAAATTGAAATTGAAATTGAAATTGAAATTGAAATTGAAATTGAAATTGAAATTGTAATTGTAATTGAAATTGAAATATTCATATAAATATAAATATAAATATATTACCGGTAGTGCCGCCCAAACAGCTAACTTGAGCTCATATGGCACCTCCTTCCAACTCATAAACCTCGGGTCGATGATCGTCTTTAGAAGAACGAGGGATCTCGCTAATATCTCCGATTTGTTCTCGACGGTAATCCCATATTTCCCATATTTGGGGAGCCTAGGGGCGGAAGAGCCCTCGTCGCCTCCACTACCACCGACCCCAGAAGACATCATCATAAACAACATCATCATCTTCGCCTTAATATCTGAAGGAGACATTTGCTATAAAACAATGTTATTAGTACAGATATAATATTTTCAATTTTAAGGACTATTTTCATCACTTAGTGTTCATCTAAGTTCTAGTATAACAAGTTCCCATAAAAATCTTTAATAAAATTCTCATATCTTCTTTCAATTTAAACACACACACAGTAGTGACTGTCTATTTAAAATAATCTCAATGTTAATTTCAGGTATTGAATTTCTACTATTGTTTTGTGCTTTTTATAAATCATACCCCACCCCCACCCCCACCCCAACATGTTTACGGGCTTTCATCACCCGTCATAAATTTTTCGATCCGTGACATACTGGCTAGTTGTCTTGGGTCTTTTAGTCCCTTAACATTACTTTAAGAATTTTACCCAATCTAAATACCACATTTTCTTTCTTGTTATACACTTGAACACGTTTTGTTATTTAGTCCTTATTAATTTATCTTTGATGTATTACCAGCATCTTTACTTTTATAAACTTTATTTAATTTTCAATTTTAAGGACTATTTTCATCACTTAGTGTTCATCTAAGTTCTAGTATAACAAGTTCCCATAAAAATCTTTAATAAAGTATTATCACAAATATAAACTAAGAGTGATAAAATAACTTTGAGGCATATAAATTAATTGTGACAAAGTAAGATTATGGAAACCCCACTTTTCTTTCTATAACTCCTATTTTATTAAACTTTAAATATAATTAGGGGTGTATAGAAAGAAAAGTTAAATAGGAATAAAAACAATATTTTTAAAATATGAAGGGATCAACAATTTGATCAAATTTTTCAACAACATAGACTAATTGATCTTTATTATAAGACAATTACTACAAATTTATGCGCATTTTAACCCTTATTGTAGTTTTTTAGTTTTCATGCTTTTATTTGATGGATATAAAGTCGTGTGATTATTTCACCATATAAAGTCAACAAAAAATGCCATATATCATTTTTTTCTCCATTAGTATAAGTATATAGCGATTATTTCACACTTAAATCACATATTAAGCCGGCCTTCATTTTTTTATGAAATTTGTAGAAAATTACTTATTTATTTTGAATGAAAATAAATTGTTATCCAATATTTTTGGATATTATTTACATTTACATTTTTGGATATTATTTACATTTACATTCTTGGATATTATTTTTGGAAATTTATAGAAAATTACTTATTTATTTACATTTTAACCCCTACCCCCACCCTGCCCCACCCCCTATCCCCCACCCTACCCCACCCCTACCCCCACCCTGCCCCACCCCCCCACACGCACATATATACACACATACACACACAAACATATATATAAATGGAAGAGAGAAAGAGAGAGAGAGAATTAAACCTGAAAGTGGAGAGAGAGAGAGAGCAGCGTCAAGAGAGAGAGAGAGGGAGGGAACGGCGAGAGGGAAAAAAGAAGGGGGAAAGGGTTTTTGCTGGAACCATTGTCACGGTCGTGTCAAGGTCATTGACCGTGACAAGTAAATTTTTCACGGCCTTGTCACGGTCATTGACCGTGACAATTCTTTATCACGGTCGTGTCAAGGTCAATAACCGTGACATAAAACGCCTATTTTTTTTTCACGGTCAATGACCTTGACAAGGGTGGCCGGCTGAAAGGTGACAATTTTGTCATTTTGGTGTAGTCAATAGTTTCATACAAAGTTTTTCTCAATATTAATATTCGTTTGTGGTATTTTTACAATAAAAAAATACATGATACAAAAAATTACTTTTTAGGGTACTAGCCAACAATAGTCTATCTTTATCACTAGTACACCTAGGGTCACACCACTAAAAGGTAATAATGGTCTGACAGTGAGAGACAATCATTGGGGATGGTTGAATAAGTTATTAATTTACATATTAAAGCCATATTGTGGCCATCCCCGATCCTCGCGACGGGCGGGCAGAGTGAGGATCCTAGGTCCCGCGCGTCCCTCTCGGGAGCGCTTCGGCCGACGTTATTGATGAGGTGAAAAATGTAGAGAGATGGAGTCACCAGTCTATTTTACTCAAAATAGACAAAAGAAAGGGAGCCATCCCGAAGGACAGCATCCAAAGACATACTGATACATACAAAACCAAAATGATTCGAAAAGGGTTCAGAGGCCAAGTTACGAAATGGGAAGGTGTTAGGCACCCATTCCGCACTTAAGGTCTCTCATGGGTTTTTTGCTATTTTCCTTTATTTTCCCCGTGATATGTATGCATGTGTATATATAATGGAGATAGGAGTCATCGACTTGTACCATGGAAGAGGTAAAGCGAGTCATCCGTAGGAATGTAAAAATAATATTAGAAAATAGGAATTACACGATTATCCTTACATTGATCGTTACGATGGAACGAGAACGCGTATGGGATAATATGATACTAAGAACAAATATATATAACATAAAAGAAATGAGTTTAGAGTAAGGTAGAAAAGGAGGGAAAAAGTAAATATAGGGATCGAGTTTCGGATTTTACCCCGAGATGCCTACGTAGCCTATAGAGTCATCAAAGTCCACGTAGTTCGTATGCAAAACGAGGGGTGGGGTTTATCCCATAAATCCAATCGGGGGATTATCTTATTTGTGTGTGTGTGTGTATGTACAAAAAGTGTTTTAGTTGTGAGAGAAGTGTAAGAAAAGTGTGAGAATTCCAGTTTTGAATTTATAAGCAAACCCTATTTTTCTTATTTTTTTGGGTTTTTATTTGTACGAAAATAAGGGATGTGCAATAATACTAAATAAAAAAGTATATTAGGATATGTGAGATGAGAGAATAAAAGTGCTAATTAATAAAACAAATTAATGCGAATTTATGAGAATTTAAGGAGAGAATTGAGAGAATTGGACCTTCTTGAAGATCTTGAGCTTGATCTTGAATGTTGGAGAGCAGCCCTTACACTTGGGTGATGATGGAGGGTAGTGAATTCACCAAGTTTGATGAAAAGGATGATGAAAAGTGAAGGTTGGAAAGGGATTTGGATGTGGAAATCACGCTGACTTCGAGAGAGGTTTTCTGGAATTTCTGAGAGTGATATCTTTCAAATCTGGGCTCTTATTGCAATAAGGTTAAGGCCTCCTTTTTATAGACCCAGGGTATTAACGATCGGCATAGCCCTAGTCTTGGTAATCGGCAGGTGTGTTTAGGCACACTGCCGATAGGCAGGGTATGGGACCTGTCGTTTGGCATTGTCTTTCAGGCCTTTTCAGAAAATCGGTCGCAGAGCGCAAATCGTTTATCCGAATCGTGCATGGGGAGGACCGTTGGAAAGGTAATTCAGATACCTTCAAAAGTAATTTGGACCACTCTCGGGTTCGAGAGTTGACTTTGGGTCAAATATGGCTCGAAAGCACTCATCGATCCATTGGACGGAGAATCATCGAACGTAAACGGATCGTTTGTCCGTATGGTAATTCCGAATCGTGAACGGGGCAGACCATTGGAAAGGTTAGGAGATGTACTTCGACATTCCAAAGAGTTTGATCCAGTTCAGGGAGTTGACTTTGGTCAACTGGGCCCTGGAAGAGTTTGGTGTCTCCTCAGAGTAAAATGGATCGTTCGTCCGTACCGTAAGTTGGAATCGCGCATGGGACAGACCGTTGGAAAGGGGTTTCAGTTACCTTTGAAGATTCATTCAGTATCGATCGAGTTGAAGAGTTTACTTTGGTCAAATGGAGCTCGGGAGCGTCCGGTGGCCTCCTGATCGACTTTTGAGGGAAAATGAGTCATTCGTCCGCACCGTAAGTCAGAAATGTGCACGGGACGGAACGTTAGATAGGGGTTTCAGTGCCCTTCGAAGATTCATTCAGTCTCGGTCAAGCTGAAGACTTTGACTTTTGGTAAAATGGAGCCTGGGAGTGCCCGATGGCTTCTAGGTCAGCACTCGAGGTATGACCTGGATTTATAGTGATGAAAGGAGGTGCTAAGGACCTAAGGAGAGTTTAAGGGGTCACAGAATGGGGTGTATACAGATCCCCTCGACGGGTGAGTTTGGAACAAACGATAGCCATCGAATAGACACCGCATGATGCTTTTTGAAAGAGGATAACCAATTAGAGGGTTGAGGCCGATTCTGAGGACCTAAGGAACAAATAGGACCAATTCAGAGGGTCGGCGTCGATTCTAAGGACCTAAGCAGCATGCTGGGGATGACCAATTCTGCAGTTCGAAGCTAATTCTGAGTGCTTGATGTTTAGGGAGACCTATTCTACTGGTCGAAGCCAATTCTGAGGGATTGAATATGAGGTGACCGATTCTGTGGGTCGAAGCCAATTCTGAGGGCTTGAAGGTGAGGGTGACCTGATTCTACGGGTCGAAGCCAATTCTGAGGTCTTAAATAGGGATGACCAATTCTGCAGGTCGAGGCCAATTCTGAGGGCTTAATTAGGAATGACCAATTCTGCGGGTCGAAGTCAATTCTACGGGCTTAAGTAGGGATGACCAATTCTGTGGGTCAAAGCCAATTTTGCGGGCTTAAAGATGAGATGACCAATTCTTCGGGTCGAAGCTAATTCTGCGAGCTTAAGTAGGGATGACCAATTCTGCGAGTCGAAGATAATTCTGTGGGCTGAAGTAGGGATGACCAATTCTGCGGGTCGAAGCTAATTCTGAGGGCTTAAAGGGATGACCAATTCTGCGGGCTTAAGTAAGGATGACCAATTCTGCGGGTCGAAGCCAATTATGCTGGCTTAAGTAAGGATGACCAATTCTGTGGGTCGAAGCCAATTATGCTGGCTTAAGTAGGGATGACCAATTCTATCGGTCGAAGCTAATTTTGCGGTCTTAAGTAAGGATGATCGATTCTGCGGGTCGAAGCCAATTCTGTGAGATTAAGTAGGGATGACCAATTTTGCAGGTCGAAGCCAATTCCGAGGGCTTAAGTTGACGATCCAAGACCGAGGTCAATTATGACCTAAGAGAGGTGACGATCGAGAATTGAGATCAATTTTGACCTAACTAAGGTGACGTTCCAAGACCGAGGTTAATTCTGACATAAGAGATGTGGCAACCGAGGACCGAGGTAAATTCTGACCTAACTAAGGTGATGATCAAGGATCGAGGTCAATTCTGACCTAAGAGAGGTAGTGACCGAGGCCTGAGGTCAATTCTGACCTAACTAAGGTGATGATCTAAGACCGAGGTTAATTCTGACCTAAAAGAGGTGATGATCGAGGACCGAGGTCAATTCTGACCTAACTAAGGTAATGATGCAAGACCGAAGTCAATTCTGACCTAAGAGAGGTGACAACCGAGGACCGAGGTCAATTCTGACCTAACTAAGGTGACGGTCTAAGACCGAGGTCAATTCTCACCTAAAATAGGTGACGACACAGGACCGAGGTTAATTATGACCTAACTAAGGTGACGATCGAAGACTGAGCTCAATTCTGACCTAAGAGGGGATAAAGATTGGATTTTAGGTTCTGCTAAGGAATAGAGAATGATCTAGGAAAAAATTAGAGCGTCCTTTGGAGACATTGATGGGGAGAATGATGAAAAACGTTGCTAATGTCGTTTAATACAAGATTAAACTATATAAGCAACTCCGAGATGCTTGTTGAAGAAACCCTTTTCTTTTGAAAATAAAAATTATAAACAACAAGATGTGTTTACAAAAAAACTTATGTACGAGAGTAATCAAGACTTTGTAATCAGTTTTAAAACAAGATAGTTTCAAAAATTCAGCACACT
Source organism: Sambucus nigra (assembly GCA_949130495.1). Classification (NCBI taxonomy): domain Eukaryota; kingdom Viridiplantae; phylum Streptophyta; class Magnoliopsida; order Dipsacales; family Adoxaceae; genus Sambucus; species Sambucus nigra. The sequence continues at coordinate 376,927,013 of OX422222.1, forward strand.
ATAGAATGAGATGAGTAGATGAAGATAATAAGAAAAACACAGTTTTTAACGTGGTAAAACCTCTCCCAATAGAGGAAACATCCACGGTGACTTCTAAGTCACAAAAGTAAAAATCCACTAATAACAAATAATAGTTACAAACAATACAACATACATGCACACAAATCAACCTATTCTAAGTTTAGGAATATACCCCACTTGGTGTCCTTCTAACTTCTCATAGATCTGATTGTTGATGATGTTCTTCCAGTTTGATAAATTCCTTTGCTTCAGCTTCCTTACGTCGACTTAATAATCTTTGATATTAATCCCAACACTTTTAGTGTTGTAGTGTGTTAAGTGTTTGTGATGTGATTCCTATTCACATGCATGAACTCCCACACACTTAGATTTATAGACAGTCCTAGAAAATTACATATAAAGACTATATGCTGTGATTTTAGTTTATTTCTTTCTTACAGAACTTAAACGTTTTTGACCTTTAAACTAACCCAGATTCCACGGAGATCTTGATTCAGAAATCGAACAAGACCTTAATCAATCTCTATTTTTAAAATTATTTTTGAGATTGAAAATCTCCAAGTGAGAATCCAACTAGGTCAAGGTTATGTTTCGAAAGAATAGAAACCATAAAACATTTTCAAAACAAAATCAGTACAGATTTTCTTAAATCAAGTAAGAAATATGTAGATCTAGTGAAATGAAACATGCAGAGTGTAAATCTACAATTTCTATGAAGAAGAAATGTAGATCTTCACACGAATGTTTAAGTTGGAACAAAGATCACAGATCAAGAGGTTACAGCATCAAATGAACAAACCACTCTCTCTCAAACACTCAAGGTTGTGTTTGGGGTTAGGTGTATACGAAGGTTTGATTCAGAAAATGAAGTGTTTAGGGTTAGGGTTTGGTTTTTGGCTAACAAAGTTTTCTTTCTCTCTCTTATCTCTTCTCTCTTTTCTTTTCTCTTTTCTATCTCACTTCTCTCTTCTCTCTATTTTTTTCTCTCAGAAATGATGAATGCCCAAAAGTCTTGAAAGGCTGAGAAGTGGAGGTTTTTTATAGGGGTGAGGGAAGGTTCTGCAACGACGAAGAGAGTCAATGGCTGAGATTAAGTCATCCTACGATTGACTTGATCTAAGGGTTATAAAACAGCGGTGGTTAAGTCCAAAGTGATTGGTTCAAACGATTGCACACGGATAGGTTTAAAACACATGCAGACCATCGATAAGCTTTGATCCAACGATCTTCAATCCACCAGCGAACCCTCTCACATAACAAACATAAATAGATGAACCGGGAGGATGACAAGTGCTGAAATATGAGTGGCTCACACACGCGCGTCCAAAGTAATTACAGGCAGCACCCTGAAGTCTCTAGCGCATTTACATTCTACCCAAACAAACATTCCATTGAAAAATGAAGTTTACCAAATAGCAAATTTACCCCACAAATTATATAATCACATTTTATTAATGAAAACATTTATTTAAAAAATGTTTAAAAATGTTTAAAAATTCCCAAAAAATAATTAAAACCACATTTTAAGGGGAATTAATCACATAATCAATTTTAAGCAATATATACACATGTATGCACTTCTAATTGTGTGTAGTGTGATTCAATTTATACCTTCTTGGATTATTGAAGAGGATTAGAGAGATAAGTTCTGAGGCTTTTTGGATTCTAGGTTAGACAACCAATTTTGTTACTATTTCCAAATTAGATGAACACTTATACAATATAGACTTAAGAAGGTCAAAGGTATAAGGTGCTTCAAATGATTCTCTAGGATTTCGCTGGGGAAATTACCTCGTGATGTTGTTTTATGCCAGGGAGCCGATTCCTGGGGAAACCCTTGTGATATTGGAGACTTTATGGAGGAAAGGAAAATTTGATGTTGTAAACTCCAATGGGGAAGTGATTAGGTGGTCCAAGTATTGAACGTATTGCTCGCGGAGGTTTGAGACCTCTGGGGTATAGGAGGTGATCCTTAGAGATTCTCCGGGGACGCTGCCGGGAGGGGATTTACTTGGCTCTTGAGAGTTTCGCTGGGGAGATAGGGGTTTCACGTGTGGGAATGCAATTTTTTCTTGGTGAAAATGTTCTAAATCCCTCCAAGGATTTTTTGGAATTTTCTGAGGAGTTTTCAGGATTTTTTGGTACGGACTTTTGGACTGCCTCGGGAAGGTAAAGAGGCAGTGCTGATCGGTGGGTGGGGGGTCAATGCCGATCGCCTTGGCATCCTATATAAAGGGGGAGAATTACCTTCATTGTTAACAGCTTCTTGCTTTCTCTCTTTCTGCGATTTTCCTCTGTAAATCGTTCTAGCGTTCCGTTCTCTAAAAAATGGCCGACTTTGAGAGCACTGCTGTGCATAGGGAATGGTTGACTATCGACGACTAGGCGAACGTGGGGTGGAGGGCTAAGGCACCTCTTACTTTGGGGAACGAGAATTCTTTTAATGCGTTCGAGCCAATTGTGAATGAGCGGACCTTACTACGGGAGCCGTCATGTCATCGCTCTTTGAGGGTGGTGAGCCCCAGAGGTTATGTAAGTAACCTGACTCTTGGCATTCTTCTCTTTTTTCTTGGTGATCTTTCCTTCGTTCTTAAATTTTTGACCAGGTTTTTTCTTTTGACAGTCTGATATCTCTTTGCCAATAGGGCTTAAGGACACCTGGGATCATCTTCCATATGTGGTGCATTGGGTGGTATCATCAGCAGGTTTTGGAAGGTTGGCGTATGCACTAGATGAGACGCCTCGTTCTACAACAGTCTTATGCGCTCCGGGGAGAGATGGTGGGATACTACCCACACCTTCCATTTTAGTTTTGGGGAGATGATCGTGACTCCCATAAACGAGCAGCAGCTGTTGGGGATGGATTGTGATGGAGATCAGATAGAGGTGGATCTCTCCCTGCGGGTCAGGCCAGAGGCGGTGCGTGTGGCGCTTGGTGACGTAGGGAGGATAGTTTCTGGGGACTCCATCCGGTTGTCCCTCCTGAAGGATGTTTTGTTGAGGAGGGTGGTTGATGTGGAGGATGGGCTGCAGGTGAGGCAGATGTCCCAGTTGTTCATATTGTTGGTGCTGGGAGGTTTCATGGTGGCATCGAGGAGCGACGTCATCCATTTGTGGTTCTTACCGTATTTGAGGATATTTTCGAACATCCCTCTCTATAATTGGGGGAGCCTGAATTTGGCGACCCTCTATTTTTCTTTGGATGCATTCAACCAGTGCTACCGATAAACTTTTACTAGAGCCACATATCTTCTTAAGGTATTATTCAGTTTGTGCATTCTCCTTTCATGCATTCGCATTTCCTTATGCGTCTCTTTTTTATTGTGAATTCTTATCTTTGGAAGACGTGGTTCTGTGAGGTGATTGGGTGCAATACCCAGCTGGTTGACCTGAAGGACGAGATTTTTGGGGACTTCTGCCGATTGTATCGATGGCGGAAAGCCAATCGAAAGTCGAAGAGATCTCTTTCTTTAGAGGCGGTGCGTTAGGTCTTGAATGGTATTTCCTTTTCAGTCCTATTTTTTGGATGTTCTGATTCTGTATTTACTTATGCCTGCTGGGTATTTTAGGTGACTTTTTACCCTTGGGGGACAGCCATTCAGGATACGGGGGCGATTGGGGTGAGCACGCAGATGAAGCGTTTGCTGGCGCATGAGTTTGGCCATTCTTGGTATCTTAGGGTGAGGGTGGTTCGAAAGATGCTGAGGAGGAGGTGGTGGTGCCACCTACACAACCTCCTACGTCTATGAGGCGGGAGTGACTATTATCGAAGGATGCGAGGATCGCGACGATGATCGACGAGTCCTACCGGTTGTATACTGATACGGCTGCACCATATGACTATATGGACTTTGTAACAAGCTGGTTGATGGCTCCCAGCATATATGATGCCTTGCCTTTCCCTCCTGCGAGTTCGAGTCGAGCGGTAAGGTCTTCCCACAACGGCGGTGGTCCGTCAGCGTCTGCAGTGGTGGCGACTTCAGAGGTTCCCTTCGTTCAATTCCATAACCCTTTGGAAAACATTCAGTGGGCTGATGGAGGGATGGTCCCAATATTGTACCATCCTCATGCTATGGATCCGGATGAGCTGGGTTTGACAGAGGAGGTTCTTCATCATGCGGTATACCTTCTTCCTCTTTTTAGTTCCTTTTCTATTTTGATCCCTCTTTAATACTGATTTTTCCTTTTACTTGCAGCAAGTCCGGGTGTTGACCACTTGGCTGAGGGAGATCAGAGATTGGATATCTTCGGTGACTGCCCATAATCGGGATGCGGTCCCAGTTCCTTCTTGCTTGATGTCGTCTGCTTCATCCAGGGAGGACTCTGGCTCGGGTAGTGGTGGTGCGTCATCTTGCCGTAGGGGAAAGAGAGCGTGTCGCAGAGGTGGAAGCTCTCAGAGGGAGGTGAAGGGTAGGTGAGAGAGAGAATGAATGTGGGTTCGGACTGAGTCCCGTCGTTTTTTCTTTTCTTCTATTTCCTGGAAAATTTGATGTAACACAGAAGAATATATATATATATATATATATATATATATACACACAATGCAATGGAGTTTTTTTATTATCTTTTGTTAATGGTGAATGCATGCACGTGCGCTTTTACTTTGTTCCTGAGACCGTAAAAAGAGATATTTTTGGGATTTTGGAGGAAGGTTTTAAAAATGAGAATTATATAGGGCTGGAAGAGGATTTTTGAAATTATCTTTGAGAATATAAATTTATTTTTTCTTGAGCTTCTGATTTTGATAAAAAAGGAAAAAGGAAAATATCCAAAAATAGGGGGTTGCCGATCGACAAGACCCTTGTCCCGCCTATCTGAAGTCAAGTCCAGTCCCATCAATTTAAAGCTTTGATTAGTGCCCTCTTCAACCTCTTGTACTTTTTGGGGTAGAATTTCCTCCGATTTCTGCAGGGGTCATGTTTTTTTTGTGAGGGTTTTCAAGTATGAAAAGGGGTAAGGGTGGAGTGTTTTCATCACACCTTCACATTATTACTTACTTGCCTACTATTTCTTAGTCTTGAAAGATGGATCTCCCTTATAGAATTGATTTTGCTAACTATCTCGAAGCCTTGAAAGCAATGTGCTCTTATAATATCGACTACAATCCTTTCAATATGCGTCGAGTTTCTTTGTGGCACAACTGACCCATTGAGTGGAACATGTTGAAGGAAGTGGTACAATTCTAGTACCCCGAAGACCATGTATTCCGCTTTGGGTTGGATGAAATTTATCCTACGTACGAGGAATTTTCTGCCATGCTTGGGATAAATCCCAATGTTGCTTCAGCCCTTTCTGAGTTTTCTCGTTCTCCCAGGGATTTGTTGGCTGGGCTTCTTCGTATTTCACCTTCGATGTCTAAACCACTGGTTGCTGGGGGAATGATCTCCCTTTTGGCGGTGTTACAGTTCGTGCATTTGCAAGAGGCTGGCGATGATGGATATACCGGAGCCATTGTTCTAAGCTTAGTATCAAAATTACTGCTGGTGATTGGGGAATTGCTGGTGGATCGATAACTTGCAGCTATTACTTCATGGATGCCATACCATCGAAATCCTGTGGTAGTGATATAGGTGCAAACTTTGAATGGTCTGGATGCCTGGCGAGAAGGTCGTTCTGACTTCCTGAGGGGTATCCCCGTAATGTTTTTCATGTTGTTGTCTAAGAGACTCTGCCTGGTGACTCCTTTGGAATACCCTTTGTCGGTTGAACCCAAATTCTTTTCGCTCTATTTCATCAGCGCTATCTTGGACATCGAGAGTTAGGAGAACTGGTATATGGAGCACATGGCTCTAAATATGTGCTACTCAGTGCCTTGGTGGGGAAAGTTGCTGCCCATTCTAGAGCTGGGAGAATATTCGTATGTCCGGCTAGTTGGTCTCAGACAGACCTCTTTGTATTTCCCTTGACGGTTTTTTCTTCAATTTGGCTGGGAACAGGTCGTGCCACCTCGAACACTAGACTTCTTCCACTACACCAAATCTATTGAATTGCCACGGTCATTGACCTGGACAACTTCATCTTGTCAAGGTCAATGACCATGATAATTCTAGGCGAGATAACTTTTTTTATCACGATCATTGACCGTGACAAGTTCATTAGAATTTTCACGATTGTGTCACGATCCTTGATCGCGATAAGATTTGTCACGGTCAAGGACCGTGACAAGCCCGTGATATTCTTTAAAAAATTATCATAGTCAATGATCGTGACAAGTCCGTGACAAGTTTCTTTATCAAGGACTTGTTATGGTCAATGAGCGTGACAATTCTCGGCAGAGTATGGCCACTGCCACTTCCCAACAGTATATTTGTACCTGTTATAGTAACGTTGTAACTGTTCAAACATCATATATCCAAATAAAATAGAGATAATGCAAATATACATTCAAAATAGAGAGAATATCCATCACCATATAATCCAAATATAATTCAAATGTAATAATTTAAAATAATTCAATTCAAACTTAAATCAATGTCACTCAATGTCTGGGGTATGGTTAACGCTGAGGAGGTGAGTAGGCCACACGATATACGAATTAACACATCCACTAATATACGACATGCCGCATTGTTCGCGTAACCACAATTGGGAGTTATCCTTCCCGGGCATCACATATTTGACGAGCACCCTGGACTCGATGTCTTGAAGATCATGTCCATGAACTAGTGCACCTTGGACGATATTCAGGTCTCTCAACCCCCGCCCTATATCCGCTGGCCATCAAATATGTCCATTATAAACACGCTCGGCTAACCAAGTGTCGACATCGATCTGTTAAAGGGAGACAAATGGGGAAGTGGATCATCAAAGTCCGCACGTGTCGGAGATGAAGTAGCAAGGTCCACATCCTCATCCTCACCCTCCCACAACTCCTCCCACACCGTCTTCTCCTTCGCTTTACCCTTACGATTTCTACCCAATGAATGCTTCACGAATGAGTACATATCCTGGACCTTTGCCTCCAAATGGGACAACTTCGTGTCATGTGAATCCACCATTCGAGCCAACCCGGTGTCGCTGGTCTCCAATCTGATGATCCTAGATTTGGCCACCCGAGATCTCACCCCCTTGTGCTCCCCTTGTGATAAGAGCCAAGCACTTGGCTGAGTGCATCTGTGGACAAAGATGCCTTGTCGGCATCAGACCGCGACTCATGCACTTCCTTAAGCTTTGCCTGAAACGATAAAAAGCAAATGATTAGTAAAATAAGTAAATTAAAAAATTATAATGTGATTAGCAAAAAGTAAACTGTTGGATTACTTGCAATCGTGGCCGCGACGCTTGGGGACACCTCCTTGTCCTTCCCCTTCTTCGTCCGAAGAGCCACATAAGTATCGAGCCTATGTGCCTACCACCAGGGCCACTCCCTGTCCCATGAAATAAAATAAAGTAAAATTACTATCGGCCCCGCAAAGTAAAATAATGCAGAATAATATATTTTATGTAGTTATAGAAAAATTAAGTCGTACCATCATCCTATGCTCCACCTCGGCGTAAGACGTCCTGCCAGAGTAGTGCACGTCTGTCTTTTTTTCCCGGTTTTCCCTTCCCGATTGGAGAGATGCCAATTGTCGCTCCCCGATCTCACTGTCAATGAACCTTTGCCATTGTGCCAATGAGATCGGCTCCTTCGGCGGGATGGATTCACACCTTTGGATAATGGACTCTCGTGTCTTCCCAAAGTACCGGGTCCACATATTTTTCTTCCACGTCTTGTGTTGCTCCCTCAGCTATTCCAAGACGGAATCGCGTAGCTTTGGATCCAGGTTGAATTGTTCCTGTCCAACAAATACAATGTTAGTTGCAATTAAATATAAATATAAAATGAAATTGAAATATTCATATAAATATAAATATAAATAGAAATAGAAATAGAAATAGAAATAGAAATAGAAATAGAAATAGAAATATACTACATGTAGTGCCACCCAAACAGCTAACTTGAGCTCATATGGAACCTCCTTCCAACTAATTTATCCCTGGACGATGATCGTCTTTACCATCTCGAGGGATCTCTCTAATAGTCCTGACTTGTTCTCGATGAGCATCCCTAATTTTCCATATTTGGGGAGACTAGGGGCCGATGAGCCCTCGCCGCCTCCGCTACCACCGAGCCCAGATGACATCATTATAACCAGCATCATCATCCTCGCCTTAATACCTGAAGGAGATATTTGCTGTAAAAAAATGTTATTAGTACAGTACATATCAAAATGAATTAAAAGAAGACATGAAAATATGTACAATTACTACAAATAAAAATGAATTGCTACAATTAAACACCTCAATTCTGAATTCCAAAACAATAGCATCTAGCTCATAATATGTACAAGAGTGAAACATCCCCACCCCCACCCCTACCGCCCACACACACTCACACTATGCAAGAGTGAAAATGATAAAGTGCAAATCAATTAAAAGCATTAAAAATGGATCTTTTAGTACAAATTGGAATATTTATTACAAATTAAAAAATTGTTTGAAATTCGGGTTATCATAAAAAATGGATTGATATTCGGTAGAGCAGCCAAGTCATCCACACTACTATTTCCAAATGGATTGAAACCATCTGTTGATATATCCAAACGAATGTTGCGTTGTTCTCGAGAAAAATCGGGATACTCATAATTCATCCTCCTCCATGCAGTAGAATTAATTGGATGACGCATGATATCACCCCTTACTTCTTCCCTAGCATGCCAAGTCATTGCCTCTGCTATCCATGGTATTGTGAAAAATCGCTTTAATCTAGGCCCAACGGAAAAATATTTCAATACTTTTTGAGGCACTTTTGAGCTTGTGCCTTCCTTACTAGTAGATTGGACATATCTAGGTTCATCACATACCGGACAACGATCGAGATTTTCATACACCTTTCGGTATAGTATGCAGTCATACACACAAGAATGAATCGATTTATACTTCATTCCCAAACCTTTCAAACTGGTCTTCATAACATGATAGCTATTTGGAAGTGTATTCTCCTTGGGTAATAAGCCCTTTATACATTTTACAATTCCTTTCACGCTATTGTTAGACAAACCGTATTGCGTCTTCAAACTGTACAAACCAACCATTGCATGTAAAGTTGTTTGATCTTTCTCACAGCCAGAGTATAACGGTTGGGTGGCCTTAAATTTTAAACTTTGGTAGTAATCGTAAAGTTTTATTGTGATATCTTTACGAGCATTTGAACCTTCTACATCATCAGTAACCTCATTCCCCTCTGCTTCATAAACTTTGTACGCATCATCAACTAAATCCTCTAACATATTATTATCTACATCATCCCCTTCTACATCTATCCTACTTGTTGATGGTTGTTGTGAAGGTTAGTCGGGTACAAAAGGAACTTTCAATTCACCGTGAAACCTCCAAAATCGATAACTATCTTGCATATCCGGCCTTAACAAATGTAGTTCAACTGTTTTACACTCAAACACATTACCATTCTTACACCTAGCACACGGACACGGAAACTCTTCATCATTATGACATCTCTTTGCATATTTCACAAATTCATTAGCACCTTTGCGAAACACATCCCCCATTCTATTTGTCTCACCCATCCACTCTTTGTATTTCGGATATTCCATCACAGCCACCACAACTAATCACATATTAAAGGTACGAAGCATATATTCATGGATTAGTATAAACAAAACTTAGATTTATAGTATGTTTCATTTAATTATGTCTTATTTATATTTATATTCAAATTCAATTTATAATAGAAATTTCTATTTCATCCATCTCCTCTAAAGGGTGAGTGGTCCTATCCCATTCAAGACCGCATTTTTCTGTAATATACTTAACAGCTCATGCACATTGTTACAATTTGAAAAAAATTCGGCAGCATATCCCCGTAGTTCTCCAAGTACACGTTGTAGATTGACAAGTGTGAGTGTTATTTCAGTTGATCAATTGAAATAACATTCACACTTTTCAATCTAGTATGTACCCAGAGAACATTAGGATACGAATGTAGAACTTCCTCCAAAAGTAACAACTTTAACCCACTAAGAATATTATATAAAAATTATGCAGTCCCAAACTGTCCAAACGGGACAATTCGAGAGATCTCGTTACAAGGGTAATAACTCTCGAACGGGTCTAAGGGCTATTGAATGCGTACACATAAGAACTAGAAGGCTAGTATCTATGCGCACTATATATAATTTCAAGTATGTTTCATTTAATTATCATACTATATATATAATGTTCGATATACAAATTAATTTTCAAAAAAAGTCGAAAAATCCCACCCCCATATGGACAATAATCCAGTGGCCATGCCACTTTTAAAATTAACCAACCCAACATCGATCCACTATAATCCAACAGCAATGTCAACAACAAATGTGTATCCCGTACTCCTTCTAATTCATCTACTCAATTAATTATTTTTATCAATTAAACTGACAATTAAAGTATACAATTATTAATTTACTAATTTACAATGAGGGGCAATCCTACTTTCATAATTAATCATATATTAATTTGCTAATTTACAATGAAGGACAATCAATCAATTCGTTTGCAAGGGACATTACGCACAAACATGAACACTACACACACATATACACACACGCGCACATACACACACACACGCATTCCCCCACCCCTCCCCCACCCCCTACCCACCCATCCCTTCCCCCTCCCCCCACCCTTCCCCACCCCCTCCCCACCCCCCACCCACCACACACATGCACACACACACACAAACAGCCCCCACCCTGCCCCACCCCCAGACCCCCACCCCACCACCACCCACCACACACGCACACACACACACGCACATCCCCCCACCCTGCCCCACCCCTACCCCCACCTTGACCCACCCCCACCCACCACACAAGCACATATACACACACACACACACACACACACACATATATATATATATATATATATATACAAACACACACACACACACATACATATATATATATATATATATATATATATATATATAAATGGAAGAGAGAGAGAGAGAGATAAAGTAACCTTAAAGTAGAGAGAGAGCAGCGTAGAGAAAGAGAGAAAAAAGGAGGGAAGAAACGGTGGGGGAAAAAGAAGGAGAAAGGGTTTTTTTACTGTGACATTTGTCACGGTCATTGACCGTGAGAATCCTTTGTCGCGGCCTTGTCATAGTCAATGACTGTGACACAAAACGCGTGTTTATTGTCACGGTCATTGACCGTGACAAGGCTAAGCGCTGGAAGGGTTCCAATTTACCTATTTTGGTGTAGTTTTCCCGGTAGAAGATTTGATTAAGCGTCTGCCCATGCGGCTTGGCTCTATGTGAGAGAATCGGCGTCCTTCGACTCGTCCTTCTCAGTCGGTTGGGAGAGTTTGGCATATCCCTGGGGATTATATGAAGTGGTTATGGAGGAGAGTGGTAAGGAAGATATTGACAATGGAGACTGGACAAAGGTGGGTTGTCTTATCTAATACCATGGAGGGAGGTGTGGTGGTTTTTCCGAAGCTGGTTCGAGCTTATCGATCTATGGAGCACCTGCAACACTCTGTTCAGGCACGGGAAGCTTGGGGACCCCAGGATGCAGATGATGATGATGGAGAGGGATTCTCTAGTAGTTGTGGATAGGACTCTTAGGGATTTTATTTTATCTTTTTTAGGAAGGTAGGGGGAAGGGAGTTATCTATTCCTTTTCTAATGTAATCTATACCGAAATTTCTTATTAGTGAAATAAACAAGTTTTTGATCATCCGACTGTGCCTTTTTGATTAGTTTTATATTTTTGAATTATCTATACCGATCGCTAAGGCATACATAATACTTTCGTTCAAGTATATGTTAGAATGGACTGTTGTTCTCGGAGATAAGAAAATAATAGTATTTTGTGAAAAAGAAAGGGTTGTGCTCATGTAAGGTGAATGAGATGCCTACGTACCGTTGGGGTTTTGAAGATTTTTAAATTGTTTGAAAATGGTTTTATAGTCAGGCCCACGTAGTTCTGGGTAGAAGGAAATGAAGAGATTTTTGTTAAAATAGAAGGGAGATGAGAAGAGTCGTAGCGCGTCGAGATTTCAGACTAGGGGTAGAAATTCTTGAGACAGTCCAGGTTGACTGGATGAGTCCTCTTTTCCCCGTCTAAGTTAGTGAGCATGGGGGCACCGTCGAAAAAGATCTTCTTCACAATGTAGAGGCCACTCCAATTGGGCTTGAATTTCCGTCTGGGGTCCTACATGGGTTCTATGATCTCTTTAAGGGATAGATCCCCTTCTCAGACATCGCGGTCCTTGACTCTCTTATTGAATGATCGCGCTATTCGGCGGTAGTACCCTTGTATGTGGTATAACGCTTTTAATCTCCTTTCGTCTAGGAGGGTCAGCTCGTCAAGACGTCTTTGGCACCAGCCTTCTTCGCTGACCTTACTTTCAAGCGTGATGTGCAATGATGGTATTTTCCAGCTCCACAGGTAGGACTTCTTTTATGCCGTAGACTAGAGAGTAAGGGGTAGCCCCAATAGAGTTTTAAATTTAGGTTCGATAGCCACAGAGGGCGTATAGGATCTGGTCGGCCCAATCCCGACAGCTTTCGATCGTCTTGCTGATGATGGCCTTGAGGTTTTTATTGGTGGCTTTGACTGCACCATTTGTTTGAGGTCGTTAAGGAGAATATTTGTGTCTCTGAATCGCATACTCGTTGACCACTTCTGTGACTTCTGCATCGAAATGCAACCCGTTATTTGACACTAACTCATGTGGGACCCCATATCGGCAGATGATGTTTTTCTTGATGATTTTGGACACTTTCTTAGTGTTCAACACTGCATATGACTCAGCTTCGACCCGTTTGGTGAAGTAATCAATGGAAACTAGTATGAACTCATGACCATTAGAAGCCTTTAGTGTAACTTTCCCTACAATGTCGATACCCCAGGTGGAGAACGACCAGGGAGAAGTCATGTTGTATAATTAACGCAGAGGCAAATGCTGAAGGTTGGAGAATTATTGGCATTTGAGGCATCTCCGGACATAGGCGGTGCGATCTTGGGTTATGGTGGTCTAGTAGTAGCCTTATCGGATGATCTTCTTGGCAAGCATGTGACCGTTCATGTGGGGTCCTCATTCCCCGCCGTGGATCTTCTGCATTATCTTTTTAACGTCAGCCCCTCCGATACAGTGCAGATAAGTTTCATCGAAGTTCTTTTTAAGCACTGCTTTGTGACAGATGATGTACTGGCCAACCAATTTTCGAAGGGTTTCCTGATCTTTCTTATTGGAACCCTCGGGATACATACCATACTTGAGGAGGTGCCAAATATCATAGTACCAGCAATTGCCTAGCTCGATATCTTCTGTGGTGACGAGCTCAATATGGTAGCAGTGGTTTGGTTTGTCTTATTTTTGAATCTAAAAGGGGGTCATTATTATTCCTTTGGGCATCTCGACCATGGAGGCCAAGGTAGCAAGGGCATTGGCTAGGTTATTTTTTTCTCGAGGTAGGTAATGGAAGGTGATGTCTTAGAATTGGGAGGCTAGCTCTTCTAAGTGGGCATGGAAGGGTTCGAGCTTCTCGTCCTTGACTCTCCACTTTCTGAGCACTTGATCGATAATGAGGGAAAAATCCTCATAGACGTCTAGGCATTGAATACCTTTCTCGAGAGCAACTTTGAGTCCTACCGTGCATGCCTCATATTTAGTCATTTTATTGGTACAAGGGAAATCCAACTTGATGGCGATGGGAGTGTGAGAGTCATCTGGGATGATCGGGAGTATCCCAATGCCATATCCCTTTTTGTTGGTAGTGCCGTCAAAGAACATTTGCCACCGGAGGTTATCATGGGAAGTGCAAAGGATTTTTTCATCTAGGAATTTGGAGATCTCGACATCGGCTTCATCCATGGGGTAATCAGCGAGGTAGTCAGAGATGACTCTTCCTTTCATGGCTTTCTGCGTGACGTACACGATATCAAACGTGGCTAGGAGCATCAACCAGCGGTCCATTCGTCTGGATATGGTGGGTTTTTCAAGAAGGTATTTGATGGGGTTCATTCGGGATATAAGTTTGATAAGGAAGGCGAGTGTAGTGCCGCAACTTTTGGGTCACCCAGACAAGCGCGACACATGCCTTTTCCAAATAAGTGTAATTGACATCGTATCCGGACAATTTATGACGGGCATAATATATGGCTTTTTCTTTGCGGGAATCTTTAAGGTATTGGGATAACAAAGCCCCAACTACAGTGTCGGTTATGGTTACATATAGAAGCAACGGGTGGCCAGGTTGTGGTGGTATGAGTATCGAGGGTTGGGTCAGATATTGTTTGATTTGATCAAAAGCTTCTTGGCAGACCTCATTCCAAACCTTAGTTGAATCCTTTCGGAGTATTTTGAAAATGGGTTCACAGATGGAGGTTAGCTAGATGATGAACCGGCTGATGTATTGTAATTTCTCGAGGAAACCTCAGACATCTTTCTCTGTTCGGGGAGGTGGCATATCAAGTATGACTTTTACCTTGCCAGGATCTGCTTTTATCCCCTTCTCACTAACCATAAATCCTAAGATTTTTCCCTTTGTAATACCGAAGACGCATTTCTGTAGATTGAGTCTCATCTGAAACTGTCGCAATTGTTAGAAGAACTTTTGAAGATAGGGAATATGACCTTCTCTAGTCTTGGATTTTATAGCCATATCATCTACATATACCTCAACTTATTTATGAATTAGATCATGTAGGATGGTTGTGGCAGCCCTCTAGTAGGTAGCCCCAGCGTTCTTGAGACCAAATTCCATAACAGTGTAACAAAAGGTTCCCCATGGGGCGATGAGCGCGATCTTTTCTTGGTGGTCTAGGTGCATTTTTATTTGGTTGTATCCGATAAACCCATCGATGAATGACTTGATAGCATGACTGGTTTGTCCACGATCATGTCGATACTAGGTAACGGATAATCATCCTTTGGAGAGGCTTTGTCAAAGTCCCGGTAGTCTACACACATTCGAACCTTCCCTCCTGATTTTGGCACATGTACTATGTTGGCTAGACATGTGGGATATTCGATCACAAGAATGAAGCCTATATTCAACTGTTTGACCACCTGTTATTTGACTTTGAGAGACCATTTGGTGCGGAGCTTTCTCAACTTTTGTTTAATTAACTTGTAATCTGGGAGAGTGGGAATCTCATGCTGAGCTATTTCAGGATCAATACCGGGAATATCGTCATAGGAATATGTGAAGACATCTACGAATTGCTTTAGCAATTCTTCAAGTTGTGAACGCTCATGCTCATCAAGGGTAGACCCTATCCTAATCTCACGCTGTTGGCTACTAGAACCGAGATTAATTACAACAGTCTCTTCTTCATTAACTTGAACGCGGTTAT
Source organism: Sambucus nigra (assembly GCA_949130495.1). NCBI lineage: Eukaryota > Viridiplantae > Streptophyta > Magnoliopsida > Dipsacales > Adoxaceae > Sambucus > Sambucus nigra. Next base: position 376,942,390 of record OX422222.1, read on the forward strand.
GTTGTTTATTATTAACCTTATTTAGATCAGTTAAGAATTGTTCCTTTGTAAAATCATCATCATCAAATGTTTAATTAGAATTTAAACAGTTAATGTAAGGCACACTAAGATACTCAAAATCTTCGTTTATTTCATTGATAGGAAAAATTGCATTGAGAACCTCATAAAAGGAGGTCTGGATTGCATTTTAGCAATGATAGACAACAGAAGAAGAAGAAATGGGGTAAACATTAGGATTAGGGAGGATTTCAGCAGGTAGAACTGGCGCAACATGCTAGTTGAGGAGAGGTGTATCAGCAACTTTAATCAGTTAGGACGGACCTAGTGATATAATGCCGGAGTGCACCATGAAGAGTATCATCCCTAGTGTCTACAAGTTGAAGGGATCTTTAGAGTCACTTTTCTTAGTCTCTTCGGTATCTTTGATGAGAGATTTTACTTGGTGTTGGGAACTCTCGGCCCATGGGTAGCTGTCTTGGAAAAAGATCTCCATTCCAGGCTTCATCTTCTTGTTTGTATGGTCATACCATGGTTCTGGAAAGCCGCCAAAGGGGAAGTCCTCGCCCTCTTTGATGAATAATCTATTCAAGGAGTCACCTGGGATAGTCTGGAGGAAGTCTAGTCCTCTCTTTGGTCGAGACTAATGGATCATTCTGAGCTCTTGTTCTGATGGCTGATACCCCAAACCATAAGGAGGGAAAGCTTTCCTCAGTTTAATTGGCTTAAGTATCCCTTGCTTTCTTTGTCCTAGCCCCAGTCCAGGCATGAAGTGAATGTTTTTGAACATTTGAATCAAATTGATGTTGACATGGGGGTCGTATTCTGGACAAACCCTTTCTTTGAAGTCGTCCCCTATCGGGAGTAGGAGTGGCTCAACTCGAAATCCTGATAGGAGCATATCATTTGACCCGTGATGTATCTTAAGAATTGGACTGCTAGTACTTGCACCCTCGGCATTATCCTCGTTGCCTAAAATGGTGATGACTCGTCCGTCAATGAAGAATTTTAATTTCTGATGGAGTGAGGAAGACACACCCTTGATACTGTGGAGCCAAGGTCATCCTAGCAACATATTGAAACAAGCTGGGATGCTAATAACTTGGAATTCGATGACATGTTTTATAGGGACATCCCCTATTACAAGCTTTATGGATCCCATCACCTCTCGATGGGTATTATCGTAGGCACGTACAGCAGCAGAGGTTAGAGCGAGGTCACTTTCTTTTAGTCCTAAAAATTTGAAGGTTCTCAGTGAGCAGACATTCAAGGCGGATCCATTATCGATAAGAGAGAGTGGTACAAGATTCCCCATAGCTTCGACGGAGATGTTGAGTGTATGATTGTGGTTTGGTCCAATCTTGGGGATTTCTTCTTCGGAAAGGGATAGCATTTGTGTAGAGGTTAAGGATCCAACCAAATTTATCGCTTCTTATGGTGTGGTAGAAGGAGGAACTGTGGGTTCGGTGAGCAACTTGATCAAAGCATTTCTGTGTAGCTGAGAAGTCATAAAACCCCCATAGAGTGATGTTAGCTTGAGCTTTCTTTAGTTGATCGAGGATCTTACTCTCCCCGAGGGTCATTTCTGGCATAGGAAGGTTTTCCACGCCCTTCCCCTTGTCATTGGCTGGTAGTGAGCTTGGGATCTATTAATGCCTCCCTAATCTAGTCATGTGATTTACTAAAGAAGGGAAGAACATGAATCCTATTTCCTCATCAATCTTGGGTTATTCTGCCACCTTAGTTTTTTCTCCGAGCAGTTGTTCAAATGACATCATCCCACACATGTTAGCTATCGGACCAATTTTCTTTGGAGCTTGCTCTTTATTCGAATCTTCGAACTCTTTCCCCCATCCGGTGGCAATAATTTTATCTTTCCATGTAAAGTGGATGCATTCCACAACTTCAATAGATTTTTCATACCGGTCTTCCCATTCTGTGGGGATATATAAGGGTGAAGGGACCAAGATCCCTTGTAGCTTCAGAGTATCAAGTAACTTGGTTATACTGCAAATCTCATTAGTTTTCCTGAATAATTTTGCTATACCTGGACAACATCATCTAAGGTGACTTCATCGGTTGGTACTACCCAATTATCTGACTCTCGAGCCCATTTTTGTGCTTCTAAGAACAGTGTGATCATCTATGGGTGCAATTTCAGCCCGAACTCCAGGAGTTGGTTTAAGACTTCTGATAATTCCATACTTCCATTTTCAGAACGGGTACGGACAGCGATGCATGCTCTGGTAAGGAATGACAGTGCCTGATCAGTGAGGCTAGCAGGGTGTGGGAGGAAATATGGGCAAATTTAGAGAGGTTTAGGAGAGTATGTGGGTGTGATTTGGGTTGAGGGATCAAATTCTGGGTTCTCTTCTAAGAAGATGGCATTCGCATGATTTGGGAATGGGTTGTGAGTAGTGTTTGGCTTAGGATTGGCTGGTGGGGCAATGGTACCCCGGTCAATTAGACCTCGGATTACATTTCAGAGTTGAAAGCATTGGTCAGTGGTATGGCCAACGATTTGGTGAAAGGCATAATGAGAATCCGCCTTGAAGTTTCTTGGGAGTGGATTTTGCAATGGATGGGGATCCAAGGGTTTGATAAGGTTTCGGCCCAACAAGGCTTGATAAACTTTGGAGAGGGGGTCATGGAGCTCGGTGTATTACTTTTAGACTGGGACAAGGAGTCTTTCTGGTGCCCATGAGATGGTTGGTTGAGAGATGTTGTTAATGGTGGAGATTGTTGCACGACAGGATTATCATATTTTCTGGGGGTGAACTGTCCAGACACCTTCTTTGGTTTGACATCTGTTTTAGCAAGACCTTCCTCTATTATTCCTCCTGCTTCTCTCAGAGCTCGGAAGTGGGGATATTATTGTCCTCCCATCGCTTCTCGGACATGGGGTAAGAAATTCTTCTTCACTACGGTGACTTGTTCTTCCTCGGATGGATGATTGGTCATGGTTCTACTTTTTCCCTCAATCGTGCTATGAAATTACTGACTGATTCCCAAGAGTTCTATTAGAGCACCTCTAAATCACGGTGGGTGACCTCAATCTCTTCATTGTAATTATACTGTGACATGAATTATCGAGCCACATCCTCCCAAATACGAATTCTAGACTCTTCAAGAGACAAAAACCATCAGAGGGAGTTATCCTTGAGAGTTTCCTAAAATAATTGGGCCATCACTTCTTCAGAAGCCCCTAGTAGAGTCATGAAACGGTGATAGCTGTGGAGATGAACAATAGGGGGTCCACTTCCTTTGAATTTCTCAATATTTGCCATCTTAAACTTTTTCGGTAACCTCGCTTTAGGATAAGGAGACATGTGGGTGTAGCCCATGTAATTCCCTGAGATTCTAACTTGGTCAAAATTCTTGGTGAGCATCTTGAGGTCCTCTTTGACTTTGCTCAGCTCTTCTTCCTTAGAATCAATGATCATAGGCAAGTTATCCCCAGGATAGGCAAGGTTCGACATAGGAAGCTGGGCAGCGGCGACCCATTAACAGGAGGGACACGTGGAGTGTGCCGATACTCTTCGGGAACCCAGATGGGCTCAGGTGGACCCATAACAAGAGGTAATAGGGCCTCGGGCTCTTGAGGAATGGGAACTTGGTTTTATTTCATTTCTTCCACCTCAGTTTAGAGGTTATCAATCTCAGACACGAGCTGAGCTAGGACTGCCGTCAGATCCATCTACACAACGGGTACTTGATCTGTGTTCTCCTTAGAAAGAGGATGGATTTCGGACTCGAAAGAAGTAACAGGGGAACGGACGGAACTCTAGGGTGATCTAACTGAAGACCGAAGCCAATAAGGAGCCAGGCCAAGGGTTTGCGATCGACTTGAGAAGGCACAAAAAATGGGATTTATTTTTGAGAAAAAGGGATGAATTTTTTTTCTTTTGAGATGAAAAGACAAAATATTTTTGGATTTTTGATAAAGAGTGGATAAATGTTTTTTGAATTTTTTTTCGGGAGACGGACCTTAGCATGATTATTATGTTCTCACTTATATTAAATTCTCCTAAATGAAAAATAAAATGCCGGACGGGACCCAAGCCTGGAAAAGTTGGGTTTGTAATATATGCAAAGCTATGGCTGGACTTATGACCAGGCTCACGGATAGGGTCCCATTTTTAAAATGCATGAAAATTCTGGTGGCAGGCCGACCCGAAATTTTGGCAGAGTTTCGAGTAGAAATCAAAAATCTAACATGTGTGTCCTAGGCTTGACACCTATATGCGGGTATGCAGTTTGGTTGGGTGAATCGAAAAGGGTTCCCCCCTTTGGCGTGACTTCCACGATATACGTCTTGATCTTGCCGACAATCGGTACGCGTGGACAAGCCATTTGATATACCTGAGTGTACGTGAATTGCCTCACCATATACCTCTTGGGGACGGTACGTGTGAGAGTGAATTCGATATACTCGGCATATGTGAACGAATTCACTACGATATACCTCCCATCATGGCTTTGATCAAGCGGTACGATGCGAGGAAAACGTTGGATATACGCCGAAGGTACTTGGCCAATGTAAGGTGAGATTCATATCGCTTAGGCTAATTGCGCCCTGTCGGACCAGTGCCCATCACAAAGTGACCCGCCAGTTACTGGACATGATTTGGTCAATAACAATGCTCTTTGGTGATGTTGTGTGAATCATGCATGATTCTCTTATTAGTATCTTATGAGAATGTCTTTTTCGATCATGCCAAACAGGGAGCAAAGTACTAGTACCAATTGTACACCAAGTATGGATGGGTGATGCATGAAACATGTGGATATATGTGATCCTAGGTGCACGTGGTGCGAAGTGTACATTGAGAATTTTCTACAAGTGTGTGAATAGAAGTGTAAGTATGGGATATACATGAAAAAGGGGAACATGCAAGAATGGGGGAAAATATAAACAACATAACACCCATGTAAACAGAGTCTATCCCTTGAAATAATAAATCCCCAGCAGAGTCACCACTGTGGCCATCCCCGATCCTCGCGGTGGGTGGGGAAAGTGAGGATCGTAGGTCCCGCGCATCCCTCTCGGGAGCGCTTAGACCGACGTCATTAATGAGGTGAAAAATGTAGAGAGATGGAGTCACGAGTCTATTTTACTCAAAACAGACAAAAGAGAAGGAGCCATCCCGAAGGACAGAAAGACATACTGATACATACGAAACCAAAATGAATCGAAAAGAGTTCGGAGGCTAAGTTACGAAATGGGAAGGTGTTAGGTACCCATTCCGTACTTATGGTCTCTCATGGGCTTTTTGCTATTTTCCTTTATTTTCCTCATGATATGTGTGCATGTGTATATATAATGGATATATGATTCATCGTCTTGTACAATGGAAGAGGTAAAGCGAGTCATCCATAGGAATGTAAAAATAATATTAGAAAATAGGATTTACGCGATTATCCTTACGTTGATAGTTACGATGGAATGATAACGCATATGGGATAATACGCTACTAAGAACAAATATATAGAACATAAAAGAATTGAGTTTAGAGTAAGGTAGAAAAGGAGAGAAAAAGTAAATATAGGACTCGAGTTTCGAATTTTACCCCGAGATGCCTACGTAGCCTATAGAGTCATCAAAGTCCATGTAGTTCGTATGCAAAACGAGGGGTGGGGTTTATCCCATAAATCCAATCGGGGGATTATCTTATTTGTTTGTGTGTGCATGTACAAAAAGTGTTTTAGTTATGAGAGAAGTGTAAGAAAAGTGGGAGAATTCTCGTTTTGAATTTATGAGCAAACCTTCTTTCTCTTATTTTTTTGGGGTTTTTATTTGTACGAAAATAAGGGATGTGCAATAATACTAAATTAAAAAGTATATTAGGATATGTAAGATGAGAGAATAAAAGTTCTAATTAATAAAACAAAATAATGCGAATTTATGAGAATTTAAGGAGAGAATTGAGAAAATTGGACCTTCTTGAAGATCTTGAGCTTGATCTTGAATGTTGGAGAGCAACCCTTGCACCTGGGTGATAATGGAGGGTAGTTAATTCATCAAGTTTGATGGAAAGGATGATGAAAAGTGAAGGTTGGAAAGGGATTTGGATGTAAAAATCACGTTGACTTCGAGAGAGGTTTTCTGGATTTTCTGAGAGTGATATCTTTCAGATTTGGGCTCTTCTTGCAATGAGGTCAATGCCTCCTTTTTATAGGCCCAGGGCATTGACGATCGTCATAGCCATGGTCCTTCCAATCAGCAGGTGTGTTTAGGCACACTGCAGATAGGCAGGGTCTGGGACCTGCTGTTTGGCGGTGTCTTTCAGGACTTTTCAAAAAATTGGCCGCAAAGCACAAACTGTTGATCCGAATCGTGCATGGGGTGAACCATTGGAAAGGTAATTCAGAGATCTTAGAAAGTTCTTTGGATCGCTCTTGGGTTCGGGAGTTGAGTTTGGGTCAAATATGGCTCAGAAGTGCTCCTCGGACGCAAATGGATCGTTCGTTCGCATGGTAACTCCAAATCGCACACGGGGTGGACCATAGGAAAGGTTAGGAGATGTACTTTGACATTCCAAAGAGTTTGATTGAGTTCGGGGAGTTGACTTTGGTCAACTGGGCCTAGGGGTGGAAATTGGGGTTAGTCATGTCATTTTCGGGTCCCGTTGATTTTTATTTTAGTATAAGTTTTGGGTACTCTAAAATCTATACAAGTTAATCGGGTCATATTCGGGTCATGTTCGGGTTATTACCATAAACGGGTTATCGGGTCAAAAATTGCCAGCTCTAACTAGGCCCTGGAAGTGTTTGGTAAAACGGATCATTCATCCATACCATAAGTCAGAATCGCGTCGGGATGGACCATTGAAAAGGGTTTCAGTGCCTATGAAGATTCATTCAGTCTCGATCAAGTTGAGGAGTTGACTTTGGTCAAACAGAGCTCGGGAGCATCCGCTGGCCTCCTGATCGAATTTCTAGGGAAAATGGATCGTTGATCCGCACCGTAAGTTAGAATCGTGCGCAGGACTGACTGTTGGAAAGGGGTTTCAGTGCCCTTCGAAGATTCATTCAGTCTCTATTGAGATGAAGACTTTGACTTTTGGTCAAACGGAGCCTGGGAGTACCCGATGGCTTCTAGGTCAGTACTCGGGGTATGACCTGGATTTTTAGTGATGAAGGGAGGTGCTAAGGACCTAAGGAGACTTTAAGGGGTAACATAATGGGGTGTCTACACATATATAACCAAACTATAACTAAACCATACCAAAACTCAAAAAACTAAGATCTTCTGATTTTTATTTGCAGGAGATCCCAAATATAACTATGAGTAATATAAAAATATAAAAGATCATACTGTGAAAAAAATAATGCTAGTATGGAAATAACTCCCCTTGAAAAAAAGCTTTATATACAATAGTCTACTTATATGGTAAAATCTAGAAATCATAGATTAAGTCACACATAATCCAAATTCAATTTAATTTAATTTTATCTTGATTAATTAAGTAAACCTAAATATGAAAGATATTTAATGTAAATTGAAGCAAACAAATCACAAATCACGAGACATGATCTGAGGAAAAATCCCTTTTAGACAAAAACCTTTTTTTAAGAATTTTTACAACTAGGTATTATAGAGTGGCACAAATAGACCTATAAAACTTACTAAGCAAAGTGGTAATGTTTTCCTTTCTTGTTATTGACAGAAAGTGATGTAGATCCAGTAATACTCCATAACAAGCTCCACTTGCCTTGGTGTTCGCCGATCATTCAAAGGAAACTCTTTTCCTATCTTTAGCAACGAATACTAAACTCCAGAGTGATATGAACATGGTATGTGTTCTTCTAGGTTTAAAAATTTATTTCACAAAACATCCAAGGGGATTGGATCTAAAAACACAATGTGTTTTTGTAAAACTAGGGTTTAGAGATCTTCTTATATAGTATGGGAAATTAATTCTTTTCAAATGTCCTATCAAAAACTCATTCCAAGACCCCTTTATATAGAAACATGATTTTTAAGAAGACACAAATTTTGAGGGATCGTTCAAACCAAAATAGGAATTCATTCAAATGAAAATAAATAACTAGTTTAAACCAAAATAAAACTCGTTCGGACGAATAACTTGTCTCTTTCGAACCAACTTCGAACGAGTTTCAAACGGTATTTATTATGCTGTTAGAGAAACTTGTTTAATGTTCGTTTCAATGAACTTCCAATCTTGTTCGAACGAAGCCTACAAAGTTGTTCAAACGACTAAAAAAATATTTTCTTTGAAAAACATCTGAAAACTAGCCCCAAAATATTTTTATAAGAAAATACTTTTAAAATATCCCTAAATGATATGTTTCCACTAACTCAAAATCATATACATTCTTCGATGATTGTAGTGATGATGCCAACTCTTTCGATCTTCGATTATTGTATTCAGTCACTAACAAGTCTCCATTTGAAGAACTTGAGAATGTACATGATGGTGTAGAGGTATAACAAAAAAGGCCGAGCTTAAAAACATGATAAGCAATTATAAATCTAGCTCTTACAACTCTTTCCCTTTGGCTATTCTGCCAAAAAATGCAATATTGAAAAAATAACCCCTAAAACAAGTTCAACTAATGTTCCTCCCAAACCCAAAAAGGAAAATACACTTGTGACTTTGCATCCAATCAAAAATATTCATCGTGAAGTCCATGATATCAACAATGCGGAAAGACCTACACACACGAAGGAAAGGGAAAAAATCATGACACATGGTGTTAAATGAAAACAAAACTCAACAACACCTCCAATATGTTCTCCTCATGAATATGTTCTCCCTCTTTTTGTTTGTAATAGACTATTAGAAGCTAATACTTAAAAGTTAGCATCACGAGAATACAAATTTCAAATATCATCACAAAGAATAAAAAATGAAGAATATGCGATGAAACTTTAACAAACCAACCAATTATTTTTTGAAATTTGGAGTACAAAAATATACATGTAAGTACAAACAAGACACACTATAGAATAACACGATAATATCTATTCACGGGAATGGAATGAAATTTTTTGACCTTAATGCATAGAAACATCAACATAGGCATGCGTAGACATGGTGCATATTGTTAAAGTGATAGTCTTAAAAAAAACTCAACTCAACCTTTGGTGAAAAAGAGTGAACAAAGTTAAATTGAATCAACTCATGAAAAATGTCATGAATTTCAATGCTTCTCAAATTAATAACACCAAACTATTTAATATTTTTGAAGGAAGTTTATTGCGCAATCCATTGATATCCAACTTATAACACCTAAAAATATCATATTATAAGAATAAACTCTTAAAATATTTTAAGGAACCATATGGCTTATGTATAATGAATCATCAATGAAACAAAAAGCCTTGAAAATTTTATTTTATGTGTCGAAATCATCTTTTTGGATCTCTCCAATGGTGTCTTTTAACGCAAAAATAAAAAAACTACTTCTTTCGTAGACGCTTTCCATTGTTTAAATAAAAATCAATTTTTTGGTAAAAATTCAAGAAATGGGTTTTACATGCACAACTAGTTCCTTCTACATTTGGTTCAATATTAAGCCCGATTAAGATGAGAACATCCTATTTGACATATAACAAGAAAGTACAATATTCAAAAGTTCATGCATATGTGCAATCAGGGTGATATAATGAGTCTAGCATGAAGGAAGTAATCAACAAAGAACAATGCAGTGCTAAAAATGCATTATTAAGCACAAAAAACAAAGCCAAATCTCATAACACCAAGATTAAGTCACATGAATTGATGGAATAAAATAATGATTTGAACATTTTAATTGTGCATCCATATATATTGTAAAATAAAATACAAAAATCTTTTTGAGGTTTTGAATTTTTTTATAAATAATCTAATTGAAATTATTAGAAATTTTTCTAAAATAAAGGAGAATCTTTTTGGATTTTTCAGTATATACACATAAAAATATATGCTAATAGTGGGGACAAATGTTAGCAACATGAAAAACATCTTATACTAGAAACAATACCAAAACTCAAAAAATGGCACATATACCTAAAGACCTCATAAGATCCTAAAATCTAACTACATCTAAAGGATTAGAAAAAATGTCGAGCAATTGACATTCGGTACTCATGAAGCTCAAGGAAATGATCTTATCCTCAACATGATCACAAATAAAGTTCTCACGAATCCTAATGTGCTTCGTAAAAGAATGTTGAGTAGGATTATGAGAAATGTGGATTGTACTCATATTATTGCAAAAAATAGTCATTGTGCCTTGAGAAATCGCATAATATTCCAACATTTTCTTCATCCATAAGAATTGCGTGAAACAACTCTCCGTGGCTATGTGCTTGGCCGCTGCCATGGAAAAGGAAAATGGGTTTTGATTCTTTGTCCACGATGAGATAAGGACACCCCCAAAGTAAAATCATCCACCCAATGTTCTTTTATAACCATCAATATCCATGACCTAATCGACATCCGAACAATCTGACAAACAATCATCGATATCGGAGTAATACCAAATCCCATAAGAAAGATAGACACCTACGTATTTGATGCTATGTTTAAGTGCAAACAAGTGTGATTCTTTCAGGGATGCTTGGTAATGTGCACAAACTGTAACACTAAAGGCAATATTGATATGGCTAGCGATCAAGTACATGAGACTACCTATCATACTGGTATGGAGTGTTTGCCCTAGTTCGTACCTAAAATGTCTTTGTTAAGCATTATTGATGAACTCATAAGTGTGCGAGTGTGATTAGTTGAGTATAAACCAATCTTCTTCACTAGATCCTAAGCATAATTAGATTGAGATATAAATATTCCATTCTTGAGTTAACGCAATTGGAGAACTAAGAAGAAAGTAAATTCAGTCACCATGTTCATCTCAAATTCACTATTCATATCATTCTCAAAAGTATGAGAATGTTGGGAGAACGTAAATCCAAAGACTATGTCGTCTATATAAACTTAGGCAACCAAGATTGCACCACCTTCTCTCTTAACAAACAACGTCGTATAAACTCCCCCTATCTTAAAGCCACGAGCTAAGAGATAAAAGTTAGCCTTTCGTACCAAGAATGAGGTGTTTGCTTCAAACCATACAAGGACTTTTTTTTAGATAAAATACGTGTCCCGAGTGCTTTAGGTATTCAAACCCCTTTAGTTGTTCCACGTACACCTCCATTTAAATAAAACCATTGAGAAACACACTCTTTGATATCCATTTGCATTACACTAAAACTGCTAACTTTCCAAGGTAAAAAACCTTGACAATTAAAACTTGTCACAGTCAAGTTTGGGGGTGACAAATGAATTTGTCACGAATTTGTCACGGGACCGTAACAAGTTTGTTAGAGTTGTTACAAACTTATCATGGTCTTTGACCATGACAACTTTGTCATGATAAAAAATCGTGACAAATCTTTCAAACTTATCACGGTCAATGTTCGTGACAAATGAGTGATAAATAAAAATTATCATGAACTTTGAACATGACAAGCTTCTTTGTCACCGACTTGTCACGATCAAAGTCTGTGACAATTCTAGGAAGATTTAAAAAAAATGTTGTGACTATGGCCACTGCCATTGCGTAGTAGTTTATTTGTACCTGTCAAAACAACATATATATAGAGCTACCAAACAAAAATACGAATATCCATTACCAACGTGTAAATATTAATAACCAAATACAAATATCCATATCCAAACTAACGTGTACTAAATCAAAAAGTACAAATATAATCCAATATCCAAATAAAATAAATATAAATAATGTCATGGCATAGTGCCTCGAACATGTCGAAGGAGGAAGGAAGGCCACATGACATATGTGTTGGAACACCCATCAATTAGCTGAACGTCGCATTGTTTGTGCAACCTCAAAGGGGAGTTCTCCTTTGAGGTCAAAACATGCGTGACGAGAACCTTTTGCCTTAATGTGTTTCAGGGGACATCCATGAACCACCATACCTGGGAGGGTGACTGGTTCCCTCAACCCCCTCACTATTGGCTCTCTGCCAAATATGTCGAGTAAAAAGATGCTCGGCCAATCTATTGTTAACATAGGCCGTTCGACGGGGGTAAAGATGGGAAATGGATCATATGGCGATGCGTTCATGCGAATCGGTAATGGAGCAGTGACGTCCTCGTATACCTCCTTTTCCTTGCCCTTTCCCTTGCCCTTTCCCTTTCCCTCATCGGAGGTTAACCCCCACTGACGCTTCATGAAGGTATACGTATTTAGGACCATCGCCTCCAACCTTGATATCTTATCTTCATGGGTGTTTAACTTATAAGCCAACCCAGTGTTGCTCATCTCCATTCCGATGATCCTCGACTTCCCCACTAGCGAGCTCACCACCCTAGTCCTACCCTTGTGATCCTCTAGAGCACTTGGTTGAGTGCGTCCGTAGCCAAAGATGCTTTGTTGGCATCAGATTGTGACTCATGCACTTCCTTAAGCTTTGCCTAAAACGATAAAAAGTACATGATTAGTTAGTTAAGTAAATCAAAAAATTATAACGTAATTAAAAAATTAAACATTTATGACTTACAATCGTGGCTACGATGCTCGGGGACACCTCCTTGTCCTTGCCTTTCCTCATCTAAATTTCCATATAGGCATTGAGCTTATGTGGCCTACCCCCAATGACACTCCCCGTCTCCTAAAATAAAATAATGCAAAATTAGTAAGTAACACTAAATTAGAATAACATAAAACTAAAATTAAAGAAACATAAAAACTTACCATCATGTGCTCTACCTCGACGTAAGACATCCGCCCGAAGTAGTGCGTGTGTTCCTTTTTCATCTGGTTTTCCCTCCCCGATTGACGAGATGCCAATTTTTACTCATCAATCTCATTGTCGACAAACTGCTGCCACTGTACCAATGAGATCGCTCCTTCGAGGGGACGGGTCCTGGGTATTTCCAAAGTACTCATCAATCTCAGAATGGACTTCCTATTCTTTCCAAAGTACCGTGCCCGCATGTTTTTATTCCACGTCTTATATTGATCCCTCAAATGTTCCAATGTGGAGTCGTGGACATGTGGGGGCAGACCGAATTGATCTTGGTAATAATATACAAACCAAAAAGAAAGTAAGTGTTAGTCGCTTATAAATATAAATACACTACATATAGTGACCCCCAGATGCCCATCTTGAACTCATTTGGCACAGTCGTCCAATCAGTGTACCTTGGGATGACGATCACCTTCAGCAACTCCAGGGATCTAGCCAATAATGCCATCTTATTCTCGACGAAGTACCCCAATTTTCCCCATTTGGGGGGCCTAGTGGCCGAGGATCCCTCGTCGTCTCCACTACCGAGCTAGGATGAAGACATTGTCTACAAAAACTATTATTATTATTATTAGTACAAACATGTGTTTGGACTTTGAATTAATGCTCAAATCTGATAATAACAAAGCAATAGAAGAATACAAGTTAACGACATTAAAAATCTAAATATTATTTCAATATCGGGTCATGTTATAGACTTTGAATTCATACTTAAATTGATTAAAATCCTAATTAACATATTCACTAACTATAAAACCAATTTTGATTCAAATTTTATAATAACAAAGCACTAAAAGAATACAATTTAACCACATTATAAATCTAAATATTCTTTCAATATCAGGTCATGTCGTGGACTTTGAATTAATGCTTAAATTGATTAAAATCATAATTAACATGTTCAGTAACCATAAAACCAATTTTTATTCAAATCCGATAATAACAAAGCACTAGAATAATACAACAACTCTTCATTACAAATAATTGGAATACTTATTACAGATCTAAAAATTGTTTTGAATTCGGGTTATCATAAAAAATGGATTGATATTCGGTAGGAGCAGCCAAGTTATCCGCACTACTATTTAGATTCCTTGGTATATATTGGACGATTGACCAAGACTCATTGTTAATATACTCCGAGTAAAACACTTGATTGATGTTTTGAAAAGCACGAACAAACGGCTCATTGCTTACGTGTTCGTTGATCTTCAACTTGGGCAAGTCAACCATGATCAAATTGGTGCCAGGATAAAATTTACATGCATTTTTATCCTCAACTCTTACGCAATCATAGTAAAATAGAACCTCTTTGAAGCTTACATAGTCCAATTCAAATATATTTAGAATTACACTATAGTAAGTCATTTCAGCTTCGATGAGGTTTTTATCTTCCATGCTCGCTAAAAAATAAGTAAGAGCCTTGTATGAAATGCCCGAGTTTTGTACATTTGTATTTTCCTCATACAGCCTTGGACCGAATAAGTAACCATTCAATCGATACTTTTTGTACTCTTGTGCCATGAACAAGGGTCCAATAGCTAGACGAGTAAGCCTCGATGTCGCATCACCCGTCTTTAAAAGCTGAGAATGTTGATAAATTAATTAGGTTAGTTGTAAAGATTTCTTGTAATGTGAAATTTAATAAGACACATTTTTATTATAATTACCTCATGTGACAACCACAACCTAAATTCGTTGCCTGATTGTGCCATTATTTTTTATCTTTTATTGTTCTCACAGGCTTTATATTCTCTGCATAGATTGTGATGAACTTATTATAAAATTAATCATGTATATAAATTAAAATAACGTAAAAGTTAAAATAATTTAAACTTAATTTTTCCATTCTTAGACATCTTCGTGGGTGTCAAATAGATAACAATCTAATTGTTCATGTTGCTAACTCGTTAATTTCACTCGTTTGCCTATCACATGACCACCCTCATCGACGAACTCATCACCGTCATCCACGCTGGTCGGGTCAGGCATTTATTCCCGAGTGTAGATTAATGAATCCACGATGATGTATTCCTCTACAATTGATCCGTCAATGTATCGTGTATTCTTGACGTAATTTTTGAAAACTTTCACCGATCTTTCAAACAGATACATCCACCGATATTTAACTGGGCAGAAAGAAGTGCCTCGTCCCATAGGTGTACCAACAAGGAACACTTATGTCACAGAATGATGGGGGAAAGTACTTCTCTAACACACAAATCACTTCGGTCATTGCCAGTTTTGAGGTCACTATGTGATGTCAATTGATTGCCTTCTCACGTAAAAGCGAGAAGTAAGTACTATTTTGCATATTTGTCCTCCGTAAATCCTTGTGCTTGGAGAAACAGTACTTAAACAATAGAGGAACCAATTGCATGATCACATGCCAATCGTGGAATGTACACTTATGTAAATCATGGGTAGTATAATTCACAATACTTTGAAAGTTGGACGAAAAACTAAATGGAACCTTCAAATTATATATTGTGTCTAAAATCACCTTCCTTTCATCACTCGTCAAAGTAAACGCACCAGGGGAGATTATTGTCCTTTCCCTACTATCTTCTTTCAACCATAGTTGTGACCAAGGTTCTAAAAAACGCGGGGCGTGATCTAGGTGTGGAGGCTAAGCCTCAAGCCTTAGAAGCCTAGGCGGGCCTTAGGCGTAAAAAGGCATGAAAAGGCTTTTAGGACTTCTTAATATATTTTAATATTTTTTAACCATAACAAGGTTATTAAAATACTAAAATTGTACATATCATAAAAATATGTCTCAATATATGCAAATTAAAATACTATTTGATTATTTTGGATGAGATAATGGTCCGGTTTGTAAAAATAATCTTTAAAAGGCGATATCGTTTCACTAAAGCATTGTTGTTATTAGATAAAAGTGCAATTTAAGGTTTTTACCAATAATAAGGCGTAAAAAGAGTAAGGCGAGGAGTTTCTTCCAAGCCTCAAGCTTAGGCGTGCCTAGGCGGGTTTTTTAGAACAGTGGTTGCGGCTTAAGTTTCAACGATTTATGGTCTTTTCGTGCATTTTCTCAATACTTCAAATGACTCCCCCCCATGGCATGTGGCTACAATATGCTGAACGATGTTCTTCTCTGCGTGCATCACATCTAATACATAGTGCACCGGGTTATTATTCCAATAAGGCAAGTCAAATAAATTTGACCTCCTAGACCTTGTCTTTCTTGTCTCAGTTTCATTTCGAGTTGGTGTCTTCCTATGCTTGACATTCTTAAATTTAGGATTTTTACCTGGTTTATTCAAGACACGATCATAAGATTTAATTTTAATTTTTGAACCTGAAAGTTTTCTCAGAGGTAGCCTATAATAAACCCCGCCCGGTAAAAAATTAAAACCTTTATCAAATCCAAAACTCTAAGCTGGGGGACAAAAACCTCCTATGGAAATGGTATACATTTTTTGAGCTAGTGGGGAGACAAAGAGATTCAGTCTCCTCTCCACAAATAGGACACCCAAAATAACCATGTACTACCCAACCGAATAATGTCCCATAAGCTAGAAAATCATTAATTGTCCACATCAACATATCTTTCAGCGTACACTATACCAAAACTGCCTAATTGTCACGGTCATTGACCTTGACAAGTTCAACTTGTCAAGGTCAATGACCGCGATAATTCGGGGAGAGACAACTTTTTTTTGTCACAGACTTATCACGGTCATTGACCGTGACAAGTTCGTTAGAATTATCACAGTCGTGTCACGGTCCATGACCGTGATAAGTTTAGTCATGGTTAATAATCGTGACAAATCCTTAACCCTTTTTTAAAAATTATCATGGTCATTGACCGTGACAAGTCCGTGACAACAATCCTTTATCACGGACTTGTCACGGTCAATGACCGTGACAATTCTGGGCAGAATTTAAAAAAACTCTGCTCGACAGTATGGCAACTGCCACTGCCCAACAGTATATTTGTACCTGTTATAGCAACGTTGTACCTGTTCAAACATCATATATCCAAATAAACTAAAGATAATGAAAATATACATTCAAAATAGAAACAATATACATGACAATATAATCCAAATATAATTCAAATGTACCAACTTAAAAATAATGGCACTACATGTCTAGGGTAAATGTGAGGAGGTAAGTAGACCACACGATATACATCGTGACGATATACGAATTGACACACCCACTAATATACATCGTGACACATTATTCGCCTAACCACAATAGGGAGTTCTCCTTCTCGGGTATCACATGCATGAAGAGCACCTTAGACTCGATCTCTTGAAGCTCACGTCCATGAACTATTCCACCCTGGATGATATTTGGGTCCCTCAACCCCCGCCCTATCCGATGTCCATCAAATACGTCCAATATGAACACGCTCAGCCAACCAAGTGTCGACATCGATCTGTTGAAGGGAGCCTAATAGGGAAGTGGATCATTGAAGTACACACGTGTCGGTGATGAAGCAGCGAGGTCCACATCCTCATCATCCTGAACCTCGTCCTCCCGCACCTCCTCCTCCACCGCCTTCTCCTTACCTTTCCCCTTACGGTCTTCGCCCAACTTACGCTTCATGAATGAGTACATATATTGGACCGTCGCCTCCAAACGGGAAAGCTTCGCGTCATGTGAATCCACCGTTCGAGCCAACCCGGTGTCGCTCGTCTCCAATCCGATGATCCTAGATTTGTCCACCCACGAGCTCACCCCCTTGTCCTCCCCTTGCGATCATAGCCAAGCACTTGGCTGAGTGCGTCTGTGGACAAGGATGCCTTGTCGGCATCAGACTGCGACTCATTCACTTTCTTAAGCTTTGCCTGAAACGATAAAAAGCACATGATTAGTAAAATAAGTAAACTAAAAAATTATAAAGTAATTAACAAAAAGTAAACTGTCAGATTACTTACAATCATGGCCGCAACGCTCGGGGAAACCTCCTTGTCTTTCCCCTTCTTCATCCGAAGAGCCACATAAGTATCGAGCCTATGTGGCTTACCCCAGGACCACTCCCTATCCCCTGAAATAAAATAAAGTAAAATTAGTATTGTCCCCGCAAAGTAAAATAATGCAGAATAATATATTTTTGTAGTTATAGAAAAATTAAATCTTACCATCATCTTATGCTCCACCACGGCATAAGACGTCCGTCCGGAGTAGTGCACGTCCGTCTTTTTTGCCCGATTTTCCCTCTCCGATTGGCGAGATGCCAATTGTCGCTCCCCGATCTCATTGTCAATGAACTTTTACCATTGTGCCAATGAGATCGGCTCCTTCGGCGGGACGGATTCACGCCTTTTATTAATGGACTCTCGTGTTTTCCCAAAGTGCCGTGTTCGCATATTTTTCTTTCACGTCTTGTGTTGCTCCCTCAACTGCTCCAAGACGGAATCACGTAGCTTTTGATCCAAGTTGAATTGTTCCTATCCAACAAATACAATGTTAGTTGCAAATAAATATAAATATAAATATTAATATAAAATGAAAATGAAATCGAAATTGAAATTGAAATTGAAATATTCATATAAATATAAATATATTACCAGTAGTGTCGCCCAAACAGTTAACTTGAGCTTATATCGCACCTCTTTCCAACTCATATACCCTGGGCCGATGACCGTCTTTACCAGCTCGAGGTATCTCGCTAATAGCTCTAACTTCTTCTCGATGGTAATCCAAAATTTTCCATATTTGGGGAGCCTAGAGGCCGAGGAGCCCTCGTCGCCTCCACTGCCACCGAGCCCAGACGACATCATCCTCGCCTTAATACCTGAAGGATAAATTTGCTGTAAAAAAATGTTAATAGTACAGATAAAAAAAATTAGAAGAAGACATGCAAATATGTACAATTACTACAAATAAAAATGATCACTAATTATTAATTTACTTTCATACACCCCCTCCCCCACCACACACACGCACACGTACACGCACACACACCACCCCTGCCCCCAACCACACACACAATAATTATTTTCATCAATTAAACTAACAGTTAAAGTATACAATTATTAATTTAATAATTTACTAATTTACAATGAGGGGCAATCCTACTTTCATAATTAATCATATATTAATTTACTAATTTACAATAAGGGGCAATCATATATTAATTTACTAAAAAAATTAATAATCAATCAATTCTTTTACGAGGGACACTATGCACATACACACATAGAAACACACACACAGTCCCCCACCCCTACCCCACCACCCACCCCCATCCCTGTCCCCTCCCCCCACCTTTCCCCAACCCTTCCCCCACCCTGCCCCCACCCCCACCCCCTCCCCCACCACACACACACACACGTACACGTACACACACCACCCCCTGCCCCCCACCACACACACAATAATTATTAATAATATACCCATTTTCATCCATACCAAAAGATCCCTACTTGTCTTTATTAATAATATCTAGAATTACCCACTAAAGAATACCTACCAGATACACCTAAAAACCCACATTCGTCAACCCCCATATGGGCAATAATCCAATAATTATTAATAATTATATATTGTTCAATATACAAAGTAATTTTCAAAAAAAGTTAAAAAATCCCACCCCCATATGGACAATAATCCAGTGGTAATGCCACTTTTACTGTTAACCAACCCAACATCGATCCACTATAATCCAATAGCAATACCAACAACAAATGTGTATCCCGTACTCCTTCTAATTCATCTACTCAATTAATTCAATTCATCAATTAAACTAACAATTAATGTATACAATTATTAATTTACTAATTTACAATGAGGGGCAATCCTACTTTCATATGAAATGAGCACTAATTATTAATTTACTTTCATCTAAAACTATACAATTAAAATTACAATTAAAGCTATACAATTTATTAATTAAAGCTATACAATTGTCAAGATTGCCCCACCACACCCCCACACCCCTCCCCCCGCCACACACACATGAACACACTTGCACACACACACACCCCACCCCATCCCCCCCACCCCCACCCCCCCCACACCCCCTGCCCCCTCCCCCCACCACCCCCTGCCACCCTCCCCCACCACACACATACACACATATATACACATACATATACACACATATATACACACACATACACACACATATACAAATGAAAGAGAAAGAGAGGAAAAAACATACCTTAGAGAGAGAGAGAGAGAGAGAGAGAGAGAGACCTCGAAATCACTTAGAGAGAGAGAGAGAGACCTCGAAATCACTTAGAGAGAGAAAGAGAGGGAAAAACCAAAATTGGTGGGAAAAAAAGAAAGCCTAGGTTTTTTTTTGCTGAAGACATTGTCACGGTCGTGCCAAGGTCCTTGATCGTGACAATTATTTTAAGTACTATCACGGTCATGGACCGTGACATGTCCGTGACAAGAACATTTGTCACAAACTTGTCACGGTCCATGACCGTGACAATACTTTGTCGTGGTCTTGTCACGGTTAATGACAGTGACACAAAATGATCATTGACCGTGATAAGGGTGGCCGGCTAAAAGGTGATAATTTGGACATTTTGGTGTAGTAATAAACTCTTTTTTTTAAAAGAGTCAACTACTTGCACACACTCTTCCCACAACTTATTTAATTATTCTACCAAAGGCTCCAGGTAGACATCGATCTCCTTATTTGGTGCCTTTGACCCAGGCAATAACAATGACAATAACAAAAATCTTGATTTCATACACTGTGAAGGATGGAGGTTGAGTGGGGACAGGATCACTGTCCATATGCTCTGATTAATGCTTGGATTTCCAAATGGATTGGAGACATCTATTGATATTGCCAAATGAATGTTACGCTTTTCTTAAGAAAAATCGGCACACTCAAAACTCATCCTCTTCCAAGTTGTATAATCAATAGGATGACGTATGCGATTATCCCATACTTATTCCCTTGCATGCTAAGTCATTGCCTCCGCTACCCATGGGACTGTGAAAAAAATGCTTTAATCTTGGCCAAACGGGAAAATATTTCAACACTTTTTGAGGCACTTTTAAGCTTGTGTGTTCCTTTCTAGTAGATTGGACATATCTAGGTTCATCGCATACCGAACACCGATCGATATTTTCATACTCCTTTCGATATAGTATGCCGTCATACACACAAGCATGAATTGATTTATACTTCATTCCCAAACCTTTTAAACTATTTTACATAGTAGGATATCTATTTAGAAGCATATTCTGCTTGGGTTACAAGCCTTTCATCCAATTCAAAATTCCTATCACATTACTGCCAGAAAAACCATATTGGGTCTTCAAACTATGAAAACCAACCATGGCATGTAAAGTTGTTTGATCTTTCTCATAGATAGAGTACAATGGATGGGTCACCTTCAATTTTAAACTTTAGTAGTCATCGTTAAGGTTTATCCCAATATTTTCATGATCATCTGAACCTTGTACATCGTCTATAACCTCATTTTCTTCCACTTCATGAACTCCATACGCATCATCAACTAAATCCTATAGTATATTATCATCTACATTGTCCTACCTTATACATATATCCTATTTGTTGAAGGTTGCTCAGGGACAAAAGGAACTTTCAATTCCCCGTGAAAATTATAAAATTGATAACTATGTTGCATACCCTATCTTAACAAATATAGTTCAACTATTTTCCACTCAAACACCTTACTATTCTTACACTTAGAGCACGAACATGGGAACTCTTCATAATTATGACATTTCTTTGCATATTTCACAAATTCAATAGCACCTCTACGAAACACATCCCCTAATATATTTGTCTCACCCATCCACGCTTTGTATTTAGGATATCCCATCACATCTACTAAAAATAATCACATATTCAGGGTAAGAAGAGTATATTAATGGATTAGTATAAATAAAAGTGTAAAACATTTAGTTCCCATAAAATAGTTTACTACAAGATTGACATCTCATCTTTTGGTGTTATATTATAAAAATAATATAATTCATATTTCGTCCATCTCATCTAAAGGGTGAGTGGTTCTATCCCATTCAAGACTGTATATTTCTATAATATACTTAACAATTCATTCACATTGTTCTAATTTGAGGAAAATTCGGTAGCATATCTCCATAGTTAACAACTCATGCACAAGTGTAAGTGTTATTTCAATTTATCAATTGAAATAACACTTAACATCTCATCATCTAGTATGTACCAAGAGAACTTTAAGATACAAAATTCGAACTTCACCTAAAAGCAACAAGTTTAAAGAACTAAGAATATTATTATACATAAACTATGCATTCCCAAAATATCCAAACAAGATAATTTGAGAGATCTCATTATATGGGTAATGAATCCTGAACGGTTCTAAGAGCTATTAAATGCATAGGTGAAAGAGTGGCCCTACACAAGTGTGTTTCAAATCAAACCAATTTTCACCAAAAATTATCCAACTTTTAATGTCCACCAAACCAAGTTGTGAAAAAACAACTTTTACTTTAAACCAATTTTATCTTGATTAATCCTAAACATGCAACTAGTGATTAAAGCAAGTAAAGTAAAGTAAAGAATACTCATAACGCCGTATGTACGAGGAAAACCCCAAGACGGGAAAAAACCTCGGGCGACCCAGGCCAGACAATCACTATGAATATGGAATTACAACAAACAGACAAAAGACTCACTCCAAGACTCGATCCCCATGGGTCTTGTTTCTCTTTTGATCTTCAACCACTCCTCTCACAGTGCCCACGCAGAAAGTCCTTCTTCCACGATACCTGTCGACAACACACGTGTCCACGTATGTCCTGGTGTCCACCGAATGGCTTTGATACGTCGACGATGACGAATAATAAGTCCTTCTCTTTTCTTCACCACAAAACCCAGATGTTAAAGTATAGAAAAAACCTTCTTGGTGAAGCAAGATCACAAAAACATATAATAATGACAACTCGGATCTTTGCAAAATCGAAGGATGTGTTTAACCTTTGAAACCTTAGAAAAAACATGTCCAAAACTCGTACAGGATTGAAAAAATGTTTCTAGATTGCACTGCACTTTAATTCTGATGAAACCATTTTTAAATAGGAAAAATTAGCCACCTCGAAAAATGTGTCGCTCGAACGAGATTGACCAGTCATTCGTGCGACATAGCCATCCCGCTTGAACGATATACATCTGTCGTTTGAACGACGTGCGTGTCAGTTTGACTTTTTCTTAAAAACGTTTCTTCCAAAAAAGATCCAATTAAGTCAAACTCTTTTTTGAGCCTATCAGAATAAAACGAAGTGTAAAACATTTAAAACACTTTTTGAAAACATTTAAAAACAAATCCTTATAAAAATTCATCCTTATCCTTTTATAAAAATTATTTCTAGCTCCATTAATTATACGTATTCATACCTATGTGATCTCGAAATAAAATTAACTTGAAGACGAATAAACTTGCACCAATTAAACTTCGACATGACTAATTATTTGAAGCTTTACTACAACGTCTTCAATTTCTTTAATACGTCATAGATTGAGTAGGATCGTGACAAAATAAAATCTCATTATGACATATTACAAACATGGTTTTGTTCACAGAATTAAGTCAAAACAATACAGGGACTCAATTGGAAATTTATGTCCTTACAAATATCCCCCTTTAACAATTTCGGGACAAAACTAAACCAGTGAAATGCCTAAGCTGGGCTGTCAAGCCGTATGACGCCTAAATCCCATCCCATAAACCCAAAGTAAAAAATTATAGGACACAGACTAGTATTTGTATCTCCAACAAGCATGAACTATCTGAATGTGATGTATACTTGATATCTCAAATCTCTGAATCATACCTACACACATGAAATAGACAAATAAATACCCAATGAAGTATGTTGGAACAAATGAAACCAATATATATATCCAAATGATACCAATTTTACAATAGATACAAATATGAATAAACTCTGAAAATCATTTGTTAAATAATTGAGCAACAATATGATACCAATTTGAAAAATATGTAATCAAACATCATTTAAATCAAATCTCAATAAACATGCTCAATAAATCTCCCCCTACATCACATACATCTCTCCCCCTTTTTGTCTCGAATAAACAACCCGATGAAAATATAAACCAATCAACATGTATCTAGCATGAAGATATAAAAATCGCTAGATAATCATGAAATAACCAGCTAAATATGATCAATAAATGACAAATTAGTAGCTAGTAAACAAAGGAATCACACAAAGAATATAGCAAACTGATCAACTGTGATAAACGAAATAATATCCAAAATATCAATTTTGAAACAATATAACCTGCATATAAACCAGTCAGTCCCGAAAGCTTCCAGCGGTACCAAAAAATGTTCCACAATAACCAGGGTGTTACAAACAAAAAGGAGAAAAAATTCCCAGACTGTAGTTGAACAAGCCAGGGACGTCGATCGAACGAGGTTTCTCGTAACATGGAGATGTCGTTTTAACGACTTCTCACGACAGGAAAAACTTTCCAAATTCCCAAAAATATCATATATTTTTGCCTATAATTAAGTTATGATTAGTAGGGTAATTGAGTATACCGTTACTGTATCGTCACGATAAGTATGTATGGCCTAGTTTGACATAAATATGTTACGTTTGGTATAATTGTGCAGATATGCATGGGATATAGGACGTATGGGCGCCCTGGGTATTTTGATATTTAAAACCGCTCGTGATAAAAGGATTGAATAATGAATATGTTTAATCCTATGCTAAAAAGGTAGTTAGAAGTAGAGTTCTGAAAGTAAGATGGACTGAACTTCATTTATAGAAGGAGGTAGTTCGATCATATACAGCAGAGAGAGCTATCACAACCGAGAAGGGTTCAAAGACCATGAAGATACAGATAACGTATTTCTCTGGCTAAGGGAGGATCCAACATGTTTCGGATTTTGATCTGAGTCAAGCTTAGGAAAGTTCAACGGATGCCTTACACATAAATAAGAGGATGATTTTACTAAACGAACATCTACAAAGGGGGAAATTATAGAGTAGATTCAAGCATCACGATATTCTTTATGGCATACCTCGAATAGAGGAGTAATATATAAGATAAGGGGTTGGTACGAGACGATTGACGAGAAATTTTGTACGACTTTTGAATTCCAATGATGAGATGAGTAGGCAAATTGATGAAATAAGTGATGGGTTACCAACATCATGGGAGGGACAAAGTTTCCTTTGAGTGGTGTAATTTGTTGATAAAGACACAAACTATGGTGAATTTGTGGTGAGTTACTTATCGGGTAGTGTGCCCACTATTTGATGGAAGAAATGGAATGAGTGGAACACAGTGCAACACAAAATTATTGTAGATTAGGATGAGACAATGGGAACAAAGTTTCATTTTGAGAAAGGCGTATCATCCATAGCCTGATGGGTAGATAAGAATGGCGACTAAAGTGCTAGAAAATGCGAGGAATGTAAATTGTGGATTTTTGGGCTTAATCAGAAGTTAGTATGTGCATAAGAGAAATATCGCAAGAGTTAAGAAGTAAATAACTAAAGATTTTGAAGATTTTGAAGTCTGATATGAGTGGCAAAGTATGATTATGGATGTCTCCCATGAACGGAATACTGTGATTTAGAAATGGGGTAATAGATACCTAGGGATGTTGAAATCTTTCCCAGTAAAAAGAATGGTATATTCAGTAGAGTATAGGTAAAGAATACCATTAACGGAGGTGTAGAAGGAACACCATAAGTTTTCAACTTTGAGAAGATGTGGATGCTATGCGAGGAAGAATCCGGAGCTATTAGTACTAGACTTATTCGAATTTCGAGGATGAAATTCCTTTGTAAGGGGGGAATATGTAATACCCCGTAATTTTGAGTAATTTATATTGAGATTAGTTTAATTAAAATTGGAAACTAATCTGGGTTAGCATAAATACTAATTAGTGTGATTAGAGTTAATATTTATGGATGTGAATTAAATTAATACTACTTAATGAGCAAGTAACATCATATTGAGAATGAGTTATGTTTAGTCATGAGTGAGAAATACGACAATTTATGATAATTTAGTCGGGACATGCATGTGAGTCATGTCGGGACTTAAAATATGAAATAACATATAAGTGATATATGGGTCATCCAAATAGTCTTTTTGACTGTGTCGATGTGTCCAGATAGATCAAGATTGTCAGAAAAGTATACTCGGGGATTGTGTTTGGGTCCCGGGGCATTTTTAGATTAATCCGGCACGTCGTAAGGGTATTTGACTTTTTGTTATTCTAGGGTTAGAAGACCAACGAATTTGGGAAGACAATATCAACTGATATATTATAGATGCCAGGGTTAGAACAAAAGGGAAACAAGAGAGGCCATAGGAGGTTAGGAGGAAAGGGTTTCCAGGCCACTAACCACCACCTAGAACCATTGTTGCCACTGTAATTGAGAAGAGAAGGGATCAAGGAGGAGATATCTCCATCATCAAACTACTGAAATTAGACCTTCATCATCTAAGGCAAGTGTTTAAACTTGCGTAAATTCAGTAGTTATAATGTCCATGCTCGTCTAGAATTATCTCTACAATAAAAACGTATTATGTTTGGTGATTTCATTGGATTTAATCATGGTTTTGATTAGATATCTATTAGAATTTAACCTCTTGGGATTATATTTCAAAACAAGATTTTTAAAACACATAAAAGTGTAATCTTGTTGGGTTGATGGTTGAAGAACACGAATCTTGAATACGTTCGGGTTTAATTTATGAACATAAGATGATAATCTGTTAGAATTTTTGACATTGCTTTAAACGTTTTCCATTTTAATTATATTAAAAATTAGATTACGAGCCATAGATATGTGGAAAGGTCTGGGTATTATCTTTCTAATTAACTTTTAATTAAGTTATTTGGAGTTCCATAGAGGGAGTAGTCGTATTTTAACTTTAGGGTGTCTAATCTGTCACTATTGTAATCTACGAGAAATTTTTACGTTACTTTAAATGTATTCCATTTCAATTTTACTTAGAATTAGATTGCCATCCATAGATGTACGAAACAGTCTAGACTGTATCTTTCCAATGAGATTTGAATGAGCTCATTTGATGTTCTGTAGAGGGAGTAATCAACTTTTTATTATAGGGTGTCTAATTTGTCATCAAATTAATCTGCTAAATTTTTTGACATTACTTTCAATGTTTACTATTTTCATTGTACTTAAAATTAGATTACGAGCCATAGATTCCTACAAAATTCTAGGTCTTATATTTCCAATGAGTATTAAATGAGGTCATTTGGACTTCTGTAGAGGGATAAATCGCGATTTTACTAAACGGAATTTAATCATCCCGAAATTTACAACCCAATTCGGTTGCTCAGAAAATGAAAATTTGTTAGTTTTGATGTAAAACATAAAAGTAATATTGGAACCATAAGTTAAGTAGTTTCGAATTATGGAAAATTTAATGGAATACCAGTCATATATAATTGATACATGGGAATAGTCGAGGAGTCAAATTTATAGACTAGAACCTATCGAAAATTATTGAACATAATAGTGTACGGGAATCAAATGGGGATACATAGAGAATTGAGTTGAATTCAAGATTTGGATTAGTAGAATAATGTGATATTAACTACTAAAATTATAAAATAGATGAATAGAACTCTTCGTAAAGCGAGTGATATTCGTAATAAATAGAATAAAGATAATGTGTGAAATAGTAGTATGTTGAATAATTGTGATATATATATGGGACGTACTACATAAATATACATTAGTTGCGTGAATGGCTATAATGTATGATTTATATATATACATACGCTGCCTACTATCATGGGAGTTCACGCGTAGTAGGCGATCCCACCTTGGTGATGCTAGTAAAGTTTGGATGTGTGCCCCAGAACATAGAACTTAGGGTTGACCACTATTTGAGTGTACGATAGTCTGAGCAGTCGTTTGGGTGCATTAGGTATGTGCGTAGTCCAAAGGATTAGTACCATGTTTTCCTCAATTATGTGTTATTTGAATTATAGTTCGAGGGTGATTCTGAACCGATAGTCCTTGATTTCGTATGTGAGGTACATGGACTTACTAGTAAAGTATGCATGCATTTAGGTGCTCATCCCAAGGATGCTATAGTCGTGTATATATATATACACACGTGTGATTTTTTTAACTCTTGTGTAGTAGTAAAAGTTATAGATAATATATATTTAAAGTAGCCTAAGTAAGAGAAACTTAAATAATTGTTGAACAGTAATATTCGGCTAATGATTATGGTTTTATGGTAGCCTATCATTTGGGAGATATAGGTGGGATATGAGTATTAATGGTTAGGTAGATGATTACTATGACGAGTTAGGTTAGGCATCATAACAAGGTGGGTTTAGTAGGACACGTTAGGTGTGCATTATAATTGTCAGGTGAGGAACTCAAGGGAGTGTACGTGAAGCTAATGTGTATATAATAACTGTTCTTACTGCATTTTAAATTCTTGATAATATTTTTCAAATGTTTTGGGATCTAACCTGTATCGAATATATTTTCAAAACTTTTAGGTGTCAGGACACATGGATGCTAAGGATGATTGTTCTTTCCAGGGACAGGTAGTTGCAACAGATGTGGAGGCTTGCCAGATTTTTGAGTAGACGATTCTATTATTGATATTATAGATAAGTTTCTATATTCCAGTATTGGTTCGGAGTGTTTCCTTTCTAGTTAGACTTATGTATTTGAGACTGTTTCATATGTTGGATAAGATAAATTGGATTTTTTACCCGATGGTCTATTGGGGGGATTTATTTTTATCTCAGCTTTAGACTTTACATTATGGTGTCATGTTTATTATTGATTGGTTCATATTTTTGCATGTTAAATTAATAGGTGGTTAGTAATTAACATAATTTCGACAGTGATGCTAAGAATGAGCCATGTGAGATTCTTGTTTTATTTTTGTAGGGATATGGACGCATGTTATTTTAATAGGTGGGGTGTCACAGTGTATTGAAGGACATATTTTCCCTCAATCAAATCATCACCCTCAAACACTTTAGAATGGGTCGACTCGTTATGGGGTTATCATATTTAGAAACATCCTTATCGGTGTGAGACGTACTTCAAGTTCTAACGTGACTAGCCATCCACATGGTGAATCATCCCTGAATTCCACCGACATAACATCATTATCGCTTAAAGTTGAATTATACGTGACTTTGACTTTAACCCATCTCTTAAGTCCAGTGGCACACTCATGGACTTTGCGACCTTTCCCTTTACACTTATAACATTTTACTTATAACATTTTTCTGATTCACCTTTCTCAGGATACTCACTTCTTTCTTTCTTTTAATTTTTATAAAAAAAGTTCCTAGTCTCTTTGTAATTGTAAGGGTGAAAATTCTCTGACACCACTTTGAAAAAGTGGAAGGCTCTTACAACAATTTGAGAATGTGGAAATAAACGTGCTCGACAAGGATGGTCACAAACAAAAATTAGACTTTTATAATTTTTCAAATTAAAACCCAATTAAATGTTTATTGTCAAAACCAATTTACTAAATTTTATATTTTTATCCTAAACATGCATCTACGTGATAAAACAGGCATATAAAACATGTAGTCACGTGAAAAATAAGGAAAATCCATTTTTAGGGAAAAACCTATATTTCAGTACTTTAAAGAATTCTACAAGATAGTATACTTACAAACTACTTGATATCAACCACAAGTATAATGTACAGTCTTCTTAGAACCTCTAAAGAATATTCCTCATTCCTGAGCAGTCCATAGATGGTGGTCCACCCTCGGTATCCACGATAAGCCTTCAGTATTTAGTCGTGATCCTTTAGGCTTCACATGCCAGTCATAGAGATCATCTCTCTACAATGATTATATCTCAACAATGTTCAAAATGATTCATAAAAATATATTTGAGGATGCGTTTGTGAATCAAAAGTGTTTTGGTATACAAAAGGGATGAAAACCTTTGCAACAAATGTGCTGAAATCATTTTGTAAAAAGTCCCATGAAGTTTGGAAACGAAATAGATAATTATAGCTCTTACACAAACTTGTAGGCAGAGGTATGTTCAAATGAAAATGTGTCTCGTTTGAATGAGAAAGGCATTTCGTTTGAACAAAAAACAATTATCATTCGAACGAAAATAGTTATCGTTCGAACGATAAGACCATGTCATTTGAACCAACTTTAAGCGACCTTCAAACGATGCAAAACAATACACCCTCATTAGATTTAGAGAGAAAATGTCCCTTCTCATGAGAATGTAAAGTTGTTCGAATAAGAAACGAATCTCATTTGAACGAGATTAAAAATAAAAAAATATTTTAAAAACATTTAAATTATACGAGCCTCATTTTTCAATAAAACGTAAACATCCAAAATGACTTTATGAATAATTTCAAACTACTAAAAGTCTTTATCATTTTTAAAATATGGAGGAGTTTTGAACTAACTTGGAGATGTTGGTGTTCGGTTCGATGAGTCAGTGCGAGTCGATTTGTAATGGGATACGTCAAATCTACCAAAGTGCAAATAAAACAAAAAAATAGCCTAAGCTAAAATATCTGTGCTTCAGTCATTTTTTATTTTTCTCAAACTTCTACTTTCCACTTAGGGAGAATTTTGATTTTTGAATTCAGAATTTTTTTTAATTTTTTTAGCAAAGAGGGTAATATCATCTAGATCAAATTCCGAATCAGAGTCACATGCCTCCCCTTTATACTTTGATTGAGAATTTAAAGCTATTCCTTTTCCATTTTTATTTTGGATTTTGTGGAACATGTCTAATCTTTAAGTTTGAAGATCACCTATGAGGTATTTTACCCTAAGCATATCTAGAATTCCCCAAAAGTTAATGATGGTAGATTTCACAGTAAAACGAAACGGGAGGGACTTTAGAATTTCCTTTACAACTACCATTTCTGGAATTTTCACACTCAAAATTTAATCTAGAGTTCACAATATTAGACAAATGAGCATAAAATTCGTTAAAAAGTTCAGATTCAAGCATGTTTATAGTTGTAGATTGTGTGGTGAGATTTTGAAGCTTAGAAGCTTTGACAACATTGATACCCTCGTGAGAGAGCTAAAGGATATCCCAAGCTTCTTTAGACGTGGTACGCATAATGATACAAAAAAATTCATCGACTGTAACAACACCAAAAATAGCATTTAAACCTTTAAAGTTAGAATTACTCCACATCTTCAGTCTAAATTTTGACTGGTTTTTGACAAATGACATTTTCATTAGTCACACTAGGAGGAGTCCACCCCCTTTTAATGGCAAGCCAAATGAACTCAACGATCGATTTTATAGACGATGCCATTCAAACTTTCCAATAGGCTTAATTTTTGGAATCAAGCCAATGTGTCCTATTATACGAATTCTTGATATAACCCGTAGGATTTATCTAAATAATTAATAAATAATATATCATACTAATTTTAAAATTGCATTCTATAGAGTGGTCGATTTTTATGGTCATCTGTAGAAATCGTAGAATTGGCCACACACAATCGAATATCAATTTGATCTAATTTGATCTTTATTAATTAGGTTAACCTAAACAGGGAAGATATTAATTCTAAATTGAAGCAAACAACACACAAATCACAAGATAGAATATGGGGACAAATCCCTATTTGGAAACCTTTTTTTTCACCACTATTATAACTAGGTATTACAAAATGACTTAGACTAACTTACAAAACTTAGACTCCACTAAGTGTAACAACCCGCGTAATTTTAGGGTATTTTAAATTAATTTAAAAAATATAGAGGAAAATAAAGTTTTTGATTTAATTATTTTTTTTACTAAAAATGTTGGGAATTATTTTTAAAGACAAAATTTTCAATCGGTTTCAAAATCGGAGTTAAAACGAATTTTTAAATAATTTTGAAAAGTTTATCCCTTGAAATTATTTTAAGTCGGAAGAATCAAAATCCCTGAGCTATCGATCGATCGACTCTAGGGGATCGATCGATCGACCCCTTCAGATTTCGTGCGTAATAAGTTTTCTTGAAGTGTTTTTGTTGGTTCAAATTCTGTTCTTTGGCCTTAGAAAAAGGGGTTGTGGGTGACTATTTGTGAACAAACTTTTATCACAAAAATATGCATTAAACATATTTTTATTCCCATCCTTTCTATATACATATAGCCCCTTTATATTAATGTATTCAACCTTAACTTTGGAGGTGCTCTTGGGGATGTTTTGATGTTGGAGCTTGGAGATGATTTGTGGATCCTAGTGAGATGATTTTTGATGGTTTAATCTGAGTTTTTGGGAAAATTCATGTTGGCTTCTTATGATGGTTTAAGGTATGGGGTTTTACACAATATGCTCTTAAATCTCTCGAGAGTTATTCCCTTTGATTTGATGTGATTATTGAGCTCATATTTGAATTTCTAAATTCATTTGGAATCTGGAAATTATTATTGGAATCTAATTTTGATTCATGTGGTATTATATTTGGGTTGAGCATGTTCTCATGAAATTTTAATATGTCATAAAGGTTGGGCACCCGGCAATATTCTAATTTCTAGCTACTTGATAAAGCATGGGTACGGTATGGTGAGGTTTGGTGACCCGGATAATGTGTTGTTAAGAAGTTATATTGATAAAATGCTTATGAGGTTCGCATTTGATTTGAGTATTCGTACTCGTATTGTTATTCTTTATTCATTGCTAATATTTGTTGAGCATCTTTCCTATCGTATTGTGTACTTACCTATATTTTTTTCTTAGTGGCAAGTTAGTGTGGTTTTGGGCGCTATGTACTAATTGGACATTCATTTTTAGCTTTGATATTTTGCAAATAATATTCAAGAGTTATCTATTTATTTTATTTCGAGATAGATAGTTGTATTATTTCGAGAGACAATTGTTGTATTTAATTTAAGAATTCAGATTAGTGGATTTTCATTTTTATATTGTGGGATTTATTTAGATGCTCTATACCTTGTTGATTGTGGATTTGGTTAGTTTTATTGAGTACCACTCCACTCTACCCGAGAGGGTTGTGACAGATGGTATCAAAGCTTAGGTATATGGCAGCCCTCGGGCTTGGGTTTTGGGTTCATTGCGTGATTAACAATTTTTGGAGATAGAGTATTTTCGGTGATATTCGTGTTAGGCATCGAGACTAGATGTGTGGAATTTATTTTTGAGAGATGAGATTCTTTTTGGAGATTGCTGTAGTGGCCTGATTTTGAGAGTTAGGCTTTTGATGAATTTCGAGGGCGAAATTCTATTGTTAGTGGGGAAGTGTAACAATCCACGTAATTTTGGGATATTTTAAATTAATTTAGAAAATATAGAGGAAAATAAAGTTTTTGATTTAATTATTTTTCTTACTAAAAAATGTTGGGAATTATTTTTAAAGACAAGATTTTCAATCGGTTTCAAAATCAGAGTTAAAAAGAATTTTTAAAAGTTTATCCCTTGCAATTATTTTAAGTCGACAGAATCAAAATCCCTGAGTGATCGATCGATCGACTCCAGGGGATCGATCGATCAACCCCTTCTGATTTCGTGCGTAGCAAGTTTTCTCGAAGAGTTTTTGTTGGTTCAAATTCTATTTTTTGCCTTATAAAAAGGGGTCGTGGATGTCCATTTGTGAGAAAACGTTTATCACAAAAATATGCAGTAAACATATTGTTATTCCTCTCCTTTTTATATACACATAACCCCTTTATAATTATGTATTCAACCTTAGTTTTAGAGGTGTTCTTAGGGATGTTTTGATGTTGGAGCTTGGAGATGATTTGTGGATCCTTGTGAGATGATTTTTGATGGTTTAATCTGAGTTTCTGGGCAGATTCATGTTGGTTTCTTATGATGGTTTAAGGTATTGGGTTTTACACAATATGCTCTTAAATATCTCAAGAGTTATTCCCTTTTATTTTATGTGATTATTGAACTCATATTTGAATTGCTAAATTCATTTGGAATCTGGAAATTATTATTGGAATCTGATTTTGATTCATGTGGTATTATATTTGTGTTGAGCATGTTTTCATGAGATTTTAATATGGTACAAAGGTTGGGCACCCGCCAATATTCCATTTCCGTGTACTTGATAAAGTATGGGCGTGGTATGGTGAGGCTTGGTGACCCAAATAATGTGTTGTTGAGAAATTATATTGATAAAATGCTTGTGAGATTAGCATTTGATTTGAATATTCGTACTCGTATTGTTACACTTTATTCACCGTTAATATTTGTTGAGCTTCTTTCTTGTCGTATTGTGTACTTCCCCATATTTTTTTCTTAGTGGCAGGTTAGCGTGGATTTGGGCGCTATGGACTAATTGGATATTAATTTTTACCTTGGATATTTTTGGGAAGAATATTCGAGAGTACAAATGAGAAGATTTGTATTTATTTTTGTTGTATAGAGAATTGACGATTTATTTTATTTTTAGATAGATAGTTGTATTATTTTGAGAGACAATTGTTGTATTTAATTTGAGAATTGAGATTAGTGGATTTTCATTGTTATATTGTGGGATTTATTTAGATGCTCTATATCTTGTTGATTGTGGATTTGGTTAGTTTTATTAAGTACCGCTCCACTCTCCCCGGGTGGGGTTTTACACAAAGTAGCTCAGTAATGGCTTCCTTCGTTGTTCTTGATTGAATGGAATGAAAATATAGTATTGCCCCACAACAAGCTCCACTTCTCTCAGTGTCCACCAATCAGCGTCGAGAAACTATTTTCGTATCTTCAATAATGGATAATCAACTCCACATGGATATGAACATGGAATGTGTTCATTTAGGTTTGAGAAAGTGTTTCACAAAACATCCAAGGGGATTAGATTTGGAAAGCAAGTGTTTTTGTAAAACTAGGGTTTAGGGACATTTTGGTATAGTATGGGACACTAATTTATAATAAAATTCCCATTAAAAGTTGTTTCCAATAACCATTTATATAGAAAATAAATATTTTTAAAGTGGAACAAATATCTAAGGGCCATTCGAATGAAAACATACATTTGTTCAAACAAAAACATATAAATCGTTCGAACAAAATAAAACTCCGAACGAACAAATAATGTTTTAATTCAAACATCTCACCCCGCTTCTTATATCCTCAACTCTCCTATGTTTTGTCTAACTGGCATGTGATTTTTTAAATTCCCCTCCCCTAGTTATTTGGTTGTTATGTTCCACGTTTCCCCCTCCCCCAATATCAATGGTTTTAAAATTCCCCTCCCATGATTATTTGGTTATCATAATGGAAATACCCCCTCGCCAAATATCTAATATGTGTGAATAAATTGATAGTAACTGAAACACCATTAGGTGACCACTGTTTCTAGAACTAAGAAAAGGATTCATATGGATATTCCGTATCTTAGGCTGCACACACACAAGTTCAATTTTTCAATTATTTTATCTTGTTTAGAAATTAGGTGTACGTGAGATGATGAAGTTTAAATTAAAATACTAATCAATCACAAAATTAAACTAAGAATGCAAAGAACTAAAGAAAAATCTTTTTTGGTCAAAACCTAGTATTCAACACTATAAATAGTTTGACAAACACAATCGACTTATAAACTTCATAACACGACTAACTATGATGTGTAGGGTCTTTAAATCTTCTACAGAATATGACATAGTCCAACACCGTCCATATGAAATGGTATTCCCTTCATATGCTTCGATGAACCTTTTTCTTCAATATCAGATCCTCAACCCCACAATTCAGCAGTAGAGATAATCTTTACAAGGTTTCTTAAACTTGTTATATGTTCTTCTTGTTCTGATAAAGTGACCCTTAAAGATCCATGGGGTTTAGATAAAAAAACGATAGAGTCTGGTCATAAAATGAGATCTAAAAGGGCTTCTTAAAAGTCTAAATTGAGTTCTACAAAACTCTAATCCCACATCTCTATTTACAGGGAAATTTGTTGCAAAAATATAGGCATTAGAGATTTGGATCAGATTTGTTTAAAAAATAAAAACTCGCATACTCGTTCGAACAAAATGGTACCTCGTTCGTACAATCTACCTTATCTCGTTCGAGCATACTGCCAACAAAACTTTGAACAACATTCTAGGACATGGAAAATGGCGTCATTTTAGAACTCATTCGAAAGCGAGAAACTCGTTCAAACAACATACCCAATAACATTTGAATGTAATCTAGTGAAACTTCGAACTACAATCCATAACTGACCAAATGTTGGCGTTCCAGATTTCATTTGAACGAAGGAAACTCATTCTAACGAATTCTAACTATAGTATGTAACTCATTCAGATAACCTATCAAACTCATTCTAATGAGTTAGCGAGTGTTCAATTTTTTTTAAAAATCATTTTAAACATTTTGAAAACTTTTAACACAAACTCTGATTTTTAAAATATCCCTTGGATAATTAAATATATTACTAAAACTCCTCATAACTCTTTTGAATTTTGTTGTGACGAACGATCTTCAATCTTCCAAATGTCATCAACTTCTTTTCTTCGAATATGTAAAGGTAGTCATGAAGGTGCAGTGGGGTATAACAAGATAAGCTAAATAAAACTAAATTGAGCAATTATAACATTCTTAGATGTGTCCTCTAAATTGACCCTGACCTCAAGATCACGTTTGAGATCAATCTTGAGTTAAGATACACAGGCTTCAAGTTTCTCACGAGTATCTAATAATTCTTGAATATCTCTCATAAGACTAGACACATTGTTAGTTAAATCGGTCTTCTCCTTACTAACAAAAATCAACTGCTCACATCAAGAAACTTTCACCTTCTCCAATTGACTCATCGATGCATCACACTCTCTTAAAACATTCACCTCCTTCTATAAATCACATATCCTAAGAGACAAATCATTATTAAGATTTTTCATTTTTAATATCTCGGTGTAAAGATCACGAAAGGCTTTTTGGATTCCACCTTCTCCCTCAGTCAAATTCTCTTCCTCACTTTCACTCTCTTTAGAATGATTTGAAACAATATTGAGGCTCTCACATTTAGAAATGTCCTCATTGACATGGTACAACCTAAAATTAATCACATGACTTGCCATGAACGCACATAAATTAGGTTCATAAGGTGATTCTCCTATGGAATCGACTGACTGAACATCACTATCACTAAGAATGGCATTATGTGCAACTTTTCCCTTACCCTATTTTGTTAGCCTAGTGGAACACTCATGGGCTTTATGTCCCTTTCCAACACACCCATAACATTTCACCTCATCTTTCTCACTAACATTCTTTACCTCATTCCTATTTTTATTTTTCTTAAAAATATTTTCTTTAAAAGAATTTCCTTAGTTAAATTTGAGAATTTTTTTGAAACTTTTTGTAAAAAGGGCCAAATCATCAAGATCAAAATCAAACTCAGACTCAGAATCACAAAGTTTTTTTTTCTTCTTTTTAGAGTAGGCCTTCAAAGCAATCCCTATTTTCTTTTTTCTTAACAGTTTTGGGAAACATGTCTATCTCATAACTTTGAAGGTTTCCCATGATTTCTTCTAACCTAAGCCTATCTAAAATACCTCATGAATTAAGTAGAGTAACCATAAGAATAAAATGGGTTGGAAGAGATCTCAAAATCCTTTTATCTACACGTGTTTCATGAATTTTCTCATCCAAACTAAAACTAGAGTTATCGATACCAGACAATTGTGTATAAAATTCATCAAAAGACTCAAACTCTAGCATAGTAATAGTCTAGAACTTTGTGGTGAGGTTTTGAAGCTTTGAAGCCTTCACAATGTTGGTACCCTTTTAAGAGAGTTGGGGGATATCCAATGCTTACCTATATGTTGTGCACATTATAATGTGGCGGAACTTGTCAGGGAAGAAGGCTCCAAAAATGGAACTTAAATTGAGTAAGTTCAAAGTACTTAATTTAAATTCATCTTCTACCAAATAAGTGGCAGGTTTTGAACCTATGAAATCTCCATTAGCCACTGTGGGTTGAATCCATACTTTTTCATAAACAAGCTAGACTATTGTGTCAATATATTTTAAGATAGATCTCATCCTAGCTTTCTGATAGGCATAATTTAACCCATAAAAATAAATGCCCTATTATACAATTTATTAAAGATCACACAAAACTTAGTTTAAATAGCTCTAATGCTAATTTGAGAAAGTGGGTTCATATGGATAGCCAGTGTCTTAGCTACACACACAAAAATTCAATTTTGCTCAAAATTTTTCTTTATTAGCTATTAGGTTTACGCGCGATGATGAAGTCTAAATTAAAATACTAATCAATCACACGGTCAAACCAAGCATGCAAAGAAGTAAGGGAAAATTACATTCAATCAAAACCTAGTATTCAACACTACAAATAGTTTGACAGACACAATCTACTTACAGACTACTTAGCTTGACTAAGTATAATGCATAGGGTCTTTAAATCTTCTAAAGGATACAGTACAGTCTAGCACTGTTAACAGGAAGAGGTCTTACCTTGATATCCACCCATCATCTTTTTACTTTGGTAGCAGAGCCTTCTTCTTTGTAATATGTTATTCATGATTTTATAAAGTGATCCTTAAAGATCCATAGGGTTTGGATAAAAAATGGTAGAGTTTGGTAAAAAAAAAGGAAGTCTAAAAGGTCTTCTTAAAAGTTTAGTTATAAAAAACTCTAATCCCACATCTCAATTTATAATGAAAGATGTTACAAAAATATATGCATTAGAGATTTGTATCGGATTTGTTTAAAAAACAAAAAATCGCGTACTCATTTGAACAGATAGGCACTATGTTTCAATGATGTACCTTATCTCTTTCAAACATGCTTCTAACGAAACTTTGAATGACATTCTTGAACTTTCCAAAAGTAATTATTTCAGAACCTGGGTGAAATAACAGTTCTAACAACATACTAAATCTCATTTTAATGACATCTAATGAAACGTCAAACGATATCCCATAACTAACCAAAAGGCAACATTACGGATTTCATTCAAATGAAGAAACCTCATGCTAATGATATATTGTACAACTCGTTCGAATAACCTATCAAACTCGTTCTAATGAGTTAGAAAATTTTCAAATAAACTTTTAAAATCATTTCAAACATTTTTGAAATTTTTTAACGTGAACTTTGATTTTTAAAATATCACCTAAATAATTAAAGACTTTACCAAACCTCCTCATAACTCTTCTAAATGATGTTATGACGAATGCTCTTCAATCTTTCAAATGTCATCAACTTATTGTCTTTGAAAACGTGGAAGTAATCATGAAGGTGGAGTGGTTTTTAATGAGATAAGACAAATAAAAACTAAATTTAGCAATTATAAAAGTTGTACTTATAGAAACTTCTCATCGAAGACACCATTCCCAATTAGTTTAATTTCTTGGAAATGTTTTCCATATGCACACATTTTACCTGATTAGATCTTCAATTTGGACAATAACAGTATGGTAATATGACTTTTTTGATGAACACTTTCTATAAATCATGTCTTTCCTAATACAGTATATAAAGCACAGACTCCTAGGAACACAACACGCCAGGAAAGAGGAGTATTTTTTAAAATATTTAGGGATTTCCTCAATCTCTTAATGAAAAGATCCAAGATTTTGCATAACTCCACCATTGAAAAATAACTGTTTAAGAATAGAATTTGAATAGGGGCATTAAGAAAAACAAAGTGTCACTATCTTTGTTGTCCTCTTCACACATCACCCACAAATCATCAGTAGCTATACCCCACATGATTAGTAAATACCTATTTCAAATTTTCTTATGACAAGCCAACCATGAAATAAACGAGCACTTGGGAATTTTGTTTTGATCCCGCATCACCTTATTCCTCGCATTATTCGACTAGAAACTTCTAAGAAAATTACTAGTATCCTTACAAAGGTAAGTTTTCCTCTTATAAGGTATCCACTCCACCCAATCTTCCTTAATACAAATAGGTGTTATACAAATATCCCTAATTTTCACTAAGGTAGAAGAGATAGATAAGGGTAAGTTTCATTCACAATCTTGAAGAATTTTTTTTCAACATTGTCTTTTATATCCCCCCTAAATCATACATATCTATATATCCAAAATTATCAATCAAAGCATCTTTGCTATGCTAGCTATGAATCCAGAAACACATAGATTTTCCATTACCAATTCTATACTTAATAAGGGTTTAAATTTATCCCCATATTTTGCCAATATCCTCCATGTTCGTGAACAATTACTAAACTATAATTTTGGAAATGAAAAGAATCAAAACCAAATAAATTGTTATCATTAATTAAATTAATTGGATAATATGAAATGACAAATGACAACTGATTGTTTAGCCACCCAATAAAGCATTGTCATATTTCGTTGTTCGTTCACTTAAAAGTATACATCGAATGTGTGAAATAACTTATTTTGAAGATATTGAAATGTGAACTTCAATTATGTTTTATTTTAAGTTAATGTTAGTACTGAGGTGTTAGTGGTGGTGGTGGTGGTGGTTAGTGGAAGTGGTGAGGTAGCAGCCGTGGTTGCGGTGGTAACATGATGATGGTAGTGACTATGGTTGATGATATGTGTGAGATTGAGTGATTAGCAAGTAGCTTATGTTATTCTATGTGTGTTTAGTAACTAACTTTTTGGCGAATTCACATAGTTTAATTAAACATCATGAGATTTATAAATTGTTATACCATCCAAAAATTTGGACTTAAGTTAATGGTTAGTAAAATTAAGGGTAAGTTAAAGTATAAAAAAAATTCCACATTGCTTTCATCACAATTACAAATTAAGAGTATAATTGTTCAGGAATTTTTATTCTTTCATTTTCCCATGAATTTGATGAGATGGAGGATGTAATTATATCATTTAAACTAGTAGAGTAACTTAGTGGCCCATGAAAGGGTGTTAATCCGGGTCTGAGTTAAATTTCGGGCTGGCACGATAAGATAAGATTGTTTTGAACATAAAAATGACATGCCTATATTTATTTTATTTTGCATTTGATACGAATACAAGTGTTTCAAAAAAATATAGGATATGACTAATATCATTGTTAAATATGATAATATGATTAAACAAACATGATTAGGGGTGGGAATGCTCTTGTTAAATTTGTGTTTTGGTCATTTTCAGGACTGAACTGAATTATTCGATCAAATTTTTTATGAGACCAAATTTGAACCAGTTTAATCGGTCAACCTATATAATTAGTATAGGCTAATTTCGATCCAGTTCGGTTTAAAAAATTATTTATTGAATGATTTTTTTGAATATATATATTTTTTATACAGTTTCTTAAGGGGATGTTTATACAATTTTTATACCTTCACTTTATTGTTCATCAAATTATTACAACTGAAAACTCAAACAAAAAAAACTTACTATTACAACTTAAAACTCACACAAAAACCCATGCCGTATTCATAATCGTTTTAAATACCCATTTATATTTTTTCAAAACAGTTACATTCTCTGTTCTATCAACATCCCTTACAAAAAAGTCAATCATTGTTTATAAAAGAAAACATTCATTACAAAAAAAAACCAAATAGTTGATGTAGAAACGGAAATAATGAGATTTAGTATTTATGAAAAAAGATACCTAAAAAATCTAACTATTAACAAAAACGTCCTAAAAAATGGGTAATTTATGATCTATTGACCTATATTAGCTGCCATCATGTGGTTTTATGTGAATATCCGACCAGAGAAGAGGCACATATACGAGATGAATAGAGATGGAAGCCTGGGATAAGGGTATTTTTTAACATGAAAATAGAAACTAATGGAGGAGAAGACTCAAATGGAGGAGAAGAGGCATATAATAAGTTTGAGATTGGGATGAGAAGATATGGAGATGAAAGGATGAGGTGGGGAGGATAAAAGACGAAGATGGGAGGCGAAAACAAAAAGAAGAAAAGGATTTGGGTGGGTAGGTGAGATAATGTTTGTTAAATGATATATCATTACTCATTTAGGGGTTCCTCGAATAAATTTGGACTGGATCTGAAAAAGGACAAAAAAATACATTCAGGCTAGTCCGACCCTCTCGTGTTAATTGTTTAGGTCCTTTTTTTCCACCTCTTATCAAAAAGTGAAAGCTTTATGAATAAGAAAATATGACGTGATATAAAAATCATGTGCACGGAAATGAATTAGAATTTTAGCAGGAATATGACACGATAAGAACATAATATATCATGTCGTATAATTATTTTATTTTCAAAATTGTCAACCTGAATTGATTTACAATCGATGTACAAATATTTCTATGTACAAGAAAAATTAAATTTCATAAATCGATTATGTAGTAAATGAAAAAGTACCACTTAAGTTGTTTAATACAAGATTAAACTATCTAAATGGCTCCGAACAGTTTGTTGAAGAAACTCTTTTCTTAAAACAAATTTTAAACACAAGATGTGTAAAACAGTATGAACGAGTAATTTCGATTATAGGTTTACCAGTTTTGAAAAACAAAACTTTAAACAAAATAAACCAACACAGGCTTAAGAAAGGGACGAGAGGAAGAGGAAGTGTACACAAACAATTTTAACGTGGTTGTGACAACCCGCGATCGGAGATAAGGGCTGGCCAGCCTGATACTCAAACGTAAGAGGAATCATGGATGGATATCATTCTCAGCATCAACAATAAAAACTGAGTATACGAGAAAACCACCCAATAAATCAGAAAACGAGTTGCCAAAAAGTGTAAAATTTTTAAAATGCAGTGATGAAAATTAAATTTAAACAACCCAATCTGATAAGCAAGTGTAATTCCACAAAAATATATATAATACAACTAAAATGAATGTATAAAAAAGGACCGACTAGGCTATCGGTCCACAGCTACATACAACGACGCACGACAATTTAAAATATCTTACATAATACATCCATTAATCAAATACAAAAATTTGGGCCACACGCCCGAGTAAAAAGACCCGATCATATCTAGAACGCAAAGAGGAAAGCGTCTAATACAATATCCTGTAATAGCCCACAAAATCTTACAGCTCGTCGAAAGCAAAGAAATGGAAATGTCAAAACGGGCGTCCTTGCGGGGGAGCACCTGAGCGGATACAATCATATACACAACAAGGAAAGTAAACCGGTCAAGGTCGGGTTCTATATGATCACCAGAAGAATAAAAAGCATGATAGGTATGAACAGTTATGCATGGATGATAAGGATGATCATATGACAATGGCATGCTATCTACATTACAATTTAAGAAATTATGAAATGAAATGTCATATACATAAGTGAAAGAAAAGTAAATAACTTAAATTTAAAACCTTTTTCTCATTAATCCAATTTCCATATCCTTCTTACATTCCCTAATAGGAATAAAACCCTTTATTTGGTTTAAATGAAGAAGATATAAATTTCCTTTCATTGGTTAACTTCCATAGTTAATTATATTACCGTTCCTTACTAGGAACACCATTAATATCAAGTGCTCTTTATGGCACATATCTCATTAATATCATTTCCCGTGCTCTTTATGGCACATATCTATGCTCTTTGTGGCATTTATCATACGCTCTTTGTGGCATTTAACAACCATCAAGTCGCACTTGATGAAAATATAGTTATATTCATATACATATAACGATATCTAAGACCGCCCGTCCGGGTTTCCCCACTGTGAGCGCCCCTAAATGACCATCATCTTCCAGGGCCAACCATAGACAACCTGGGATCCTACAACGCAAGACATCGGGAAGCGTCCATGTGCCTGCGGGATAGTCAAGACCACACCCGGAATCTCCTACCCATCGCAGAAAATATATACATAACCACCTCTCACATGGCCTAGGACTATATCCACCCAGCGTTCATTAGCCAGGGGGCATCACCATGCGCGCGAACTTTCCTTATGATGTCATTTAGAGAGGTGTGTAACAGTAAATTAACATTTACACTTTTAAATCTCATTATCATATTGAATGGTCGTTACAAATTTCCATTTCCATTACCTATGTGATTAGTTCTTTTTATTTGAATCATTATTAAACAACTGGGTTCCTTCTATTTGAACCAATCATCCTTAACATAATTTGGGTCCATTTTAGTTGAACCTATCATCTTTAAGCAT
This sequence comes from Sambucus nigra, assembly GCA_949130495.1. Lineage (NCBI taxonomy): Eukaryota > Viridiplantae > Streptophyta > Magnoliopsida > Dipsacales > Adoxaceae > Sambucus > Sambucus nigra. The sequence goes on from OX422222.1 coordinate 376,986,172, forward strand.
ATGGGTTCATTATACGAACCTAGTTCCCCTCGAATATCGTCATTAATATTCCTCAATTTACAAGTCCCGACTAAATCTCCAAATGATCATTATGATCCTACAAGTCTCCAAAGTTCATATAACTTTGATAAGCCCCTAAGTCTCCAAGTTAGGGCATACAAACTCCTAACTTCTAAAAATTCAATAAAAGAAGTAATGCCTTAACATTACTTTAAACCTCCTCGGAATAAACCCCAGATGAACCCATTTCTAGTCTAGGGTAATGACCAAACTCGGCTAATACTCTAGGACTCTAAGTTTACTTCATTTAAGAAGGTTCTTAAGTCCTAATCCTAAAGAATAAGGATGAAAATTAAAAGGAAAAAGTCTCAAAACTGCTGGAACCGAATCGATTCGCTCAGATAGTGAATCGGTTCGGTAGAAAATTTCAAGCTTCTGCATTTGCCGAATCGATTCGGCCTTAACCCGAATCGATTCGGAATCATAAACCTGGGAAGCTGCTTCTATGCGAATCGATTCTCCCTAGGGGCCGAATCGATTCGCCCCTGTGAAAATGCCAAGAATGGCTATGGAGTCTTGAACTCCAATTTCTACCCAATTCCAAAACCAACCCCAACCGAAATCATTTGCTACAATTACTACACCCTAAATTCCTCTAACTTCCAACATTTAACATTATTAAACACCCAAATCCATTTCCAAGGGTTTAATACCCATAAATCCAACAAAACCCTAAAATGGTTAAACACAACAAATTCACAACTATCAACACTAATTATTCTACTTAAATCATATAATAGCAAGTAGATAACTTGCCTTGAAGTAGGAAAATCAGATTTGAGGAAGAAACAAGCAAGATCCAAGCTCCAATCTCTCTTTTCTCCAAAGTTCTCTTCCTCTCTCTCTACTCTCTCTACGGCTCAATTGGGTTTTAAGAGAAATGAGGGAAAATAATAAGGTTAGCAAGAGTTAATCGGGCCTTTAGTCTAGAATTGTCCACTTAAATGACCAATACGCGATATAATAAACCGCAACTACACATTAGCTATAACCAGTCAAAAGTGCCCAAAATGCCAAATTACAATATGGCACTTATTTTGACTATCTCGCACCTACCGGGACTGACTACACTATCCAAATTATCATTTCGAAATTTTTATAACTCATTTTACTTCCGGTTTCTCATTAAATCAAAATGTCATTTTATATCTTATGACACCATAAATCACCACATGGATATTTTTATCTACTCAACAGGTAATCACACAAGACTTCAATAAATATTAACCTTTTTCATATTAAATTAATATTTACTCAACATCCATCATTTTATAATTAATTACTACACCTAGTAAATAAATATAAAATATGCTATCAAACTTGAGGGTTGTTACATACTCCCCCCCCCCCCCCCCCCCTTAAGAGGGAATTTTGCCCCCAAAATTCAGGTATACCTTGTAAGAAGAAATGCGGATACTTTTCCCGCAAGTCATCCTCGCGATCCCATGTAGATTCCTCGATACTATGGTGATTATATTACCCCCTAACCAAGGTACTATCGGCGATATCGATCGCCGCTCTCCACGCTCTAATCTAGCAACCTACTACTCCTCATAAGGAACGACAAGTTGCATCTCAAAAATCATCGAAGGAAATGTGCCTAAAGGCACCATCACATATTTTGTACTACTTTACAAAGGAGATATGGGTCACGTCATGAACTTGCTGCAAATATTTTAGTAGAGCAAGGACCCACCTTAACATTTGGGAAAGGTTCATCATAACGTGGTGTAAGTTTTCCTTCTACCCAAAAACGCTTAATGCCCCTCATGGGAGATAATTGCACCAACACTTGGTCCACCGACCTCAACTCCACATGCCTTCTCCCCGTAGCGGCATAGCTCTTTTGTCGATCTTGGTTTTACGAATGCGATTCCTAATGAGTTCAATTTCCAAAGAAGTGTTTCGGATCATTCTAGGTCCGAGAGACTTATCATCTCGCACCCCTAGCCAACAAGTGGGAGATCTACACGGCCTACCATACAAGGCTTATTAAAGCTCCATCCTGATAGTGAATCGATGCAATTTATAATAAGCGAATTCAAATAGTGGAAGGCACTGTTCCCGACTACTCTTAAAGTCAAGCACCCACATAAAGGGCATATCCTCCAACATGCGGTTTATCCTTTCGGTCTGGCCGTCTGTGGAGGATGATAAGAAGTGCTTAAACACAATTTAATCCCCATGGATTCTTGAAAACGTGCCACAAGTGGGAAATGAAAAATCTTATCTCAGTCGGAAACTAATAATCAAAGGCACCCCATGCAGTCCAACAACCATTCCATGCCCGGCCAATACTACTGGCGGCGCATAATTTGACACATAAGTTGTTACTCATATGTAACGCAACCATAGAACCGCGAGATTCCACTATATCTGCCTATCTTAAGTCCCTCTCATCCGGGACAAAATTCTCTTACAGAAACGCACCCCACCCTCAAGATCATAAGAGCAGAGTTTTGTTTCCTAATTCAGTGGCTTGTCTATGTGGTCTTAACCACCCTTGTCTCTCCTACGACATCTTGCAAAGAAGTGTTGCTCGCACGAAAAACTAAATTCTACCCAGGAAGTAGCATCTCCCTTCCTATACGGCGATCACCCCCACGATGAACTTCAATTCAAACAGGGGATAATACTTTTCACAAGTTTAAACTTATGAGGCGCATCAACAACAAGTCGACACTCCGGTATTATTACTCCCCAGCATGGCATGGACTTGTCAATTGAATCCACCCTCGAGCTTAAAACATGGGCTCAGGAGTGAAAATCAATTCACCCTTCCATCCCGAAGGCTGAGTTGCCAACGTAACATTCTAACTACTAGAGGCCTCATATCCTTCGGCCTAACCAACCAAACTTCTCGAAATTTCACACTTCTCGTTACTAGGAAACAATCCCTCTTAGAGTTAACACACAACTTATTTGTGTTAAACTCCCGACAACCTTCCTAAACTAACATCACATAACTAAAGGCCTTATGTCCAAACAGTCCTAAGGTCTACCTACCTATCCTATCTAAGTCGCATACGCATAATACTAAGTATATCCCTAGTGCCCAAAACCTTTCTCAACTCCCGACATTTGCTCGGTTTGGTGCGTGGGACGTCTCGCCAAAGCGAAATCCAAACAAGGAACCCTCCCATTACACTACTTCCTCGCGTTGTCAGTTATCAAGATATACAGGTCGAAGACACATGTTCGGGACCGAAAAGATTCTACCTATATACCTTACCATATAAATAATTGAAACTAAACAAATCAAACATTTACTTTCCATAAATCCTTATAACTATTTACCCCGCAAAATATATATACATCTTATTAAATAGCCTTCTTATCTAGGCATAACCCGAAGTCTTAATTCGACTTCGCATCCCAGTCTCCCTCACATTGATCAGAGGAGATAACTGTATACAGTGCTTATATTTCACACTTTATTAGCCACTAATCACTCTTCTATGTGATTCTCGGCTAAACCTTACCACCCATCTATTAACCAACAAAAATAAAATAAAAATAAAATGAAATTAACTAAAAGAAGAAAGAACAACATCTCTCCACTTCCAACGTCGTCGAGGTTCACGCGTGGAGCGTCCCGCAAAAGCGGAATCCAAACAAGGAACCCCTCCTATACGCTACTACTCAACTATGTCGGTCATGGAGATAAGGCATACAAGTCACATTATACCTGACCATGTTAAGGACGAGTAAATCGGCCTCAAAGCACAAAGTACCACAAGAAATCCCTATATATAAACAAACAAGGAATCGAGCGAACCATCAATCGTAGAAAACTCAACACTAGCAAAAATACTCTCAGCAGATCTCATCAAATCTGTAGTCTGAGAAGAACTCATAAAATAACTGAGTGCGTAAAACCCGCCTCAAATAATACGTAACTCAAGCACCTCCGAAATAAAACTTACCCATAATAGTGGGCGATGCTAACGAAGCTAGAGGAAGTATAACCTCCCGAATTTAATAAACTCTCCCATACAAAAACCGTCCTTGCGGTCTGGGAACAACCGGATCAGGTACCCGAGGTAGGAATTGAATGTATGGCTGCTGCGGAGTCCTAAGAAACTGACCCCCAATCTATCGGAGACACTCCATCTAAAAGACATGCCTCCCCATATAGGAAGCACCGTCCCTTCATAACCTCTCGACCTCGACCCCCATTATTTCTAAACTGGGAAATGCCTTGGCCCATATGGTCTTTACCTCCATGACCACCCTGACCTACATGTTGCAAAGCACCATTACTATGCTTAATGTTATTGCCACACGCAATAAGCCCTCCAAAACGTTATCTCTTAGACGAAACCCCTTGTTGAGGGTCCCTCTATTTCTGCTTACTACTAGAGGATCGGGATGAGGGAGATGCTCCTCCTCCAATCCCCTGTTCTCCAAGCTTTACTGCTTGCCCCAATACGGTAGCTTTCTTGCTACTCTGCATATATAACTGATGATCATGGCAATGGGGTAAGGCTGCGTTCATAACCTCACCAAAAGATTGTAAAGCCGGATTGCGCAGCAAGTGTTGCTAGATTCTCCAGTTCAAACCTCCCATAAACTTAGAGATCTTCCAATCTTCCGGAGCCACTTCATCCGGGACGAAATACGCCAATCGTATAAACTCCTCTACATATTCAACCACATATCTCTCTCCCTGCACAACATCTTGGAGCTTCCTTATCATCTCCCAATGAACTACGAGAGGAACGTACTCATGATCAAACAAAGTCCAAAACTCAGTGATCGTTATTATGTCTCTCCGCTCTGGTGTGGTCATTATTTCCCACCAATATAACGCAGATCCGACTAGCTTAGAAGTGGTAAGGTCTTGTTTCTCTCCTCACTACATTTTATCATTCGAAGGTGGCGTTGCATGTTTTTCTTCCATTGATTGGCTTTAACCGCATCCGTGCCTCCCTCGAATTCCGGGGAATTGCCCTTTAGAAAGGACTCCCTAACCCTTCCCCACGGAGTAAGTCCCGTAGGAGCTTGAATATAGTAAGCCCATTGTTGAGCCTGTCGTAAATTGTTGGACCTCTGCGGTTATGGCGGTGTTAACCGCTTGAGCTACAACGTTTTGCTACATCCAAAGGGTTAACGGTCCCTTATGGAGGCGGTGGAGAATATACCTCCTCTTCTACAAACCTATAACGTCTCTCTAGGCGACCTCTATAGGCGGCATTCGAGATGAAGAAACAATAGAGTTAAAATACTACTTGAAACTATCTATCTTGCAGAAGATCGCAGACATGGACAACTACACAGGCCTAACATTAGGCTCTATACCAAAGAACGCTACGGTAGAACGTGACGAATCCACACAGATCTTAGTACTCTAGAACCTGATGCTCTGATACCATCTGTGACAACCCGCGATCCGAGATAAGGGGTGGCCATCCCGATACTCAAACATAACAGGAATCATGGATGGATATCATTCTCAGCATCAACAATAAAAACTGAGTATACGGGAAAACCACCCAAAAAATCAAAAAACGGGTAGCCAAAAAGTGTAAAATTTTTAAAATGCAGTGATGAAAATTAAATTTAAACAACCCAATCTGATAAGCAAGTGGAATTCCACAAAAATATATATAATACAACTAAAATGAATGTATACAAAAGGACCGAATAGGCTGTCGGTCCACAGCTACATACAACGAAGCACGACAATTTAAAATATCTTACATAATACATCCATTAATCAAATACAAAAGTTTGGGCCACACGCCCGAGTAAAAAGACCCGATCAAATCTAGAACGCAAAGAGGAAAGCGTCTAATACAATATCCTGTAATAGCCCGCAAAATCTTACAGCTCGTCGAAAGCAAAGAAATGGAAATGTCAAAACGGGCGTCCTTGCGGGGGAGCACCTGAGCGGATACAATCATATACACAACAAAGAAAGTAAACCGGTCAGGGCCGGGTTCTATATGATCACCAGAAGAATAAAAAGCATGATAGGTATGAATAGTTATGCATGGATGATAAGGATGATCATATGACAATGGCATGCTATCTACATTACAATTTAAGAAATTATGAAATGAAATGTCATATACATAAGCGAAAGAAAAGTAAATAACTTAAATTTAAAACCTTTTTCTCATTAATCCAATGTCCATATCCTTCTTACATTCCTTAATAGGAATAAAACCCTTTATTTGGTTTAAATGAAGAAGATATAAATTTCCTTTCATTGATTAACTTCCATAGTTAATTATATTACCGTTCCTTGCTAGGAACACCATTAATATCAAGTGCTCTTTATGGCACATATCTCATTAATATCATTTCCCGTGCTCTTTATGGCACATATCTATGCTCTTTGTGGCATTTATCATACGCTCTTTGTGGCATTTAACAACCATCAAGTCCCACTTGATGAAAATATAGTTATATTCATATACATATAACGATATCTAAGACCGCCCGTCCGGGTTTCCCCACTGTGCGCGCCCCTAAATGACCATCATCTTCCAGGGCCTACTATAGACAACCTGGGATCCTACAATGCAAGACGTCGGGAAGCGGCCATGTGCCTGCGGGATAGTCAAGACCACACCCGGAATCTCCTACCTATCGCAGAAAATATATGTATAACCAATGCTCACATGGCCTAGGACTATATCCACCCTGCGTTCATTAGCCAGGGGGCATCACCATGCGCGCGAACTTCCCTTATGATGGCATTTAGAGAGGTGTGTAACAGTAAATTACAAGGTTCTAAAAAATGCGGGGCGTGACTGACGCGTGAAGGCCAAGCCTTATGCCTTAGAAGCCTAAGCGAACCTAGGCGTAAAAAGGCGTGAAAAGGCGTTTAGGCCTTCTTAATATATTTTAATATTTTTTAACCATAACAAGGCTATTAAAATACAAAAATTTCACAGATCATAAAAATATGTCTGAATATATGCAAATTAAAATACTATTTAATTATTTTGGATGAGATAATGGTCCGGTTTGTAAACAAATTCTTTAAAAGGTGACATCGTTTCACTAAATCATTATTGTTTTTAGAAAAAAGTGCGGCTTAAGGGTTTTACCAAGAATAAGGCATGAAAAGCGTAAGGCGAGGCATTTCTCCCAAGCCTTAAGCCTAGGCATGCCTAGGCGGAGCCTAGGCGGGTTTTTTAGAACAGTGGTAAATTAGCATTTACATTTTTAAATCTCATTATCATATTGAATGGTCATTACCAATTTCCATATCCATTACCCATATGATTAGTTCTTTTTATTTGAACCTATCATTATTAAAAAATTGGGTTCCTTCTATTTGAACCAATCATCCTTAACACAATTTGGGTCCATTTTAGTTGAACCTATCATCTTTAAGCATATGGGTTCATTATACGAACCTAGTTCCCCTAGAATATCGTCATTAATATTCCTCAATTTACAAGTCCCGACTAAATCTCCAAATGATCATTATGATCCTACAAGTCTCCAAAGTTCATATAACTTTGATAAGCCCCTAAGTCTCCAAGTTAGGGCATACAAACTCCTAACTTCTAAAAATTCAATAAAAGAAGTAATGCCTTAACATTACTTTAAACCTCCCCGGAATAAACCCCAGATGAACCCATTTCTAGTCTAGGGTAACGACCAAACTCGGCTAATACTCTAGGACTCTAAGTTTACTTCATTCAAGAAGGTTCTTAAGTCCTAATCCTAAAGAATAAGGATGAAAATTAAAAGGAAAAAGACCCAAAACTGCTGGAACCGAATCGATTCGCCCTAAGGGCCGAATCGATTCGCTCCAGCGAATCGATTAGCTCAGATAGTGAATCAGTTCGGTAGAAAATTTCAAGCTTCTGCATTTGCCGAAACGATTCGGCCTTAACCCGAATCGATTCGGAATCACAAACCTGGGAAGCTGCTTCTATGCGAATCGATTCTCCCTATGGGCCGAATCGATTCGCCCCTGCGAAAATGCCAAGAATGGCTATGGAGTCTTGGACTCCAATTTCTACCCAATTCCAAAACCAACCCCAACCGAAATCATTTGCTGCAATTACTACACCCTAAATGCCTCTAACTTCCAACATTTAACATTAGTAAACACCCAAATCCATTTCCAAGGGTTTAATACCCATAAATCCAACAAAACCCTAAAATGGTTAAACACAACAAATTCACAACTATCAACACTAATTATTATACTCAAATCATATAATAGCAAGTAGATAACTTGCCTTGAAGTAGGAAAATCAGATTTGAGGAAGAAACAAGCAAGATCCAAGCTCCAATCTCTCTTTTCTCCAAAGTTCTCTTCCTCTCTCTCTACTCTCTCTAGGGCTCAATTGGGTTTTAAGATAAATGAGGGAAAATAAAAAGGTTAGAAAGACTTAATCGGGCCTTAAGTCTAGAATTGTCCACTTAAATGACCAATACGCGATATAATAAATCGCAACTACACATTAGCTATAACCAGTCAAAAGTGCCCAAAATGTCAAAATACAATATGGCACTTATTTTGACTATCTCGCACCTACCGGGACTGACTACACTATCCAAATTATCATTTGGAAATTTTTATAACTCATTTTACTTCCGGTTTCTCATTAAATCAAAATGTCATTTTATATCTTATGACACCATAAATCACCACATAGATATTTTTATCTACTCAACAGGTAATCACACAAGATTTCAATAAATATTAACCTTTTTTCATATTAAATTAATATTTACTCAACATCCCTCATTTTATAATTAATTACTACACCTAGTAAATAAATATAAAATATGCTATCAAACTTGAGGGTTGTTACAGTGGTAAACCCCCACCTAATTGGGTAAACATCCACGGTGACCTCTATGCAACAAAGGTAAAATAGTCCACTAAAAACGAGTAACAGATTACAAGATATATAACAATCAAGACACACAATCCAACCTAAACTAAGTTCGAAAATGTACCAAATCCTCTAGAGTTTTATGACTTCTCCCACGATTCTAATGTTATTGATGTTTTCCCTTCATTGTAACTTTATTCCTTTTAGATTTACGTCGACTCTAAAAGTCCAATATCTCAATATCAACACTTTTTAGCGTAGTAGTGTGAAGGAGTATGTGGTGTAGTTCTCTAACCTCATGCATGCAACTCAAAAACACTTAATTATAGACAATATGAGTATTAAATTACATACAGATCTCTCAAAATGCAAGGGTTTCTAAAATCATCTGAGTCAAATAAATCAGACTTTTGATCTTTTAAAAAACCGCAGATCAAGAGGGAATCTTGCTATACAAACTAGACAAGATCCTATACACTTTCTTTATATGAAAACATTAACTTATTTCCCAAAACGTGAAATAATTTTGAAAGTGAAAACCCCAATCAAGATCCCAAACTTGATCTAAGTCTAAAAGTTTGAGTAAGTTGAAATAAGAAAGGGTTTTGTTGGTTTAGGTTTTGAAGAGAACATTTATTTTGAAAACAACCAACAAAAACTAGATTTCTCGAAACAAGAAATCAGACCTAGAAAATAACTAAGTGATCTATATCACATAAATCAAATCTCAAATTTCTATGCGAAGAAATAGAGACTTAATCAACATGATTAAGTTAGCATAGAGATATAAGACAGCAGAGGAAGAAATTTCACAAATCTCGAACAAAAAACACTTAGAAAAAGATTTTTTGGTTTGGATTTGGTTGAAGTTTGTGTAAGGGTTTGAAAAAAATTCTTCGAACTCTCTCTCTCTCTCTCTCTCTCTCTCTCTCTCTCTCTCTCTCTCTCTCTCTCTCTCTTTAACTCTTTCTCTCTCTCTCTCTTCTTTTTATTTTCTCTGTGAGGTTAAAATGACAAAAGTTGCCAAATTAAAGATGAAGCCTCATTATATACAGAGAGTAGAAGGATCTGGAACATCGAGGGAAAATGGACAAACATGATAAATTCGAAGTTAATGTAATGGCTACCAAGTCACCGCTTTTAAAAAAGTTTTGATTGTTTCAAAAAAGAAACACGGGGATTAAGTGAAAACATATGAAGTTAGTTGCTTAGAATAGATACAATGGTCCACATTAGAGGCTTAAATATGTGAGAGGGAGAAAACACATATCCGGTCGTTATATAAGCAACACGTGTAAGGCTGAGATGTAGTGTAAAACGCGTGTTTTTGAATTGTTAAAAATACAAATTGTACCCATAATATTCTCAAGCACTTTCGGTTTCTACCCAACCATATTTTATACCTTAAAAATAAATTATAATTCAGCCCCAAAGGTTTTTAAGCCATTATTTTTAATTTCTAAAAAACATTTTAAAATCTTAGAAATTATTTAAAAATTCCCAAAAAATAGTAGAGTATTAATTTTAAAAGATTTAACTCACACACAACCAAATATAGCATGATATAATGTATGTATGCAATCCTAACGTGTAGTGTTGGTGAGATACCTTTAAGAACTTATAGAGGCATCATGTAGAGTCCGAGGTTCTTTGGTAACTATGTACGGGGCTCAAATTTTGTCACAATTTCCAATCTAGATGAGCACCTATATAGTATAGACTTAATTAAGTGAAGGATATAGGGTGCTTCAATCGCCCCCTTTGGAAATGTGAGACAAAATCTCCTCTAAGTCAACGAGGAATCATAGGGATACAAGACAAAATAAGAAAAACCTATTCCTATACAAAGTTTTTTATCTACCCAATATCCTAGAAAAGAAAAGTACATAACTCAACTAATTATAGACCAATACCCTAACAAAATCTGATGTAAAAAGGGTACTGATTCATATAGATAAACACTAAGATCAAGATTTTTAGGGATGTACAGAAATAGGGTATGCAAATAAGACTCAAATTTCTCACCCATTTTGTCTCAAATGGACAAAGAGTAAAGAAAAATAGTCATAAATCATATAACATCATTCTACAAAAATCATTCCAATTAACTTGTGTAAAGATTCAAAACGAGCATTATCTAATGGTTTAGTGAACAAATCAACTATTTGTAATTAAGTAGGCGGATAGTTAATTTCCAACTCCTTGGATTCAACTAACTCTCGTATGAAATGAGATATGATTTTAATATGTTTAGTACGAGAATGATGAACAGAATTTTTAAAAATATTAATCGCGGTTTGATTGTCACAATTTAGATGTAACTTGTCTTCAGTGATACCATAATCTTTTAGCATTTGTTTCAGCCAAAGTAATTTAGGGGAACAACTTCCTGCTGCAATATATTCGGATTGGGCAGTAAACAAGGAAGTGCAGTTTTGTTTATTACTATTCCATCCTTCCAAGTTGTTACCAATGTAGTAACACACTCCTGAAGTACTCTTACTATCATCGATACAACCAACTCAATCAGCATCGGTGTAACATACTATAGTACTAGTGGTGTATTTAGTGTACCAAAGCCCTAAGTTTATAGCGCCTTTGATAATTCTTTTAACGCACAAAAGGTGACTTTCTTTAGGATTATTTTGATATCGGCCATAAATGTAGACATAGTACATGATGTCAGGATGGGAGGCAGTAAGATAAAGTAAGATTCCTATCATACTACCGTACAAGATGGTATCAATAGATTTTCCATTCTCATCTTTAGAAAGTTTGACAATGGTACTCATAGGAGTCCTTGCGTATTTAGCTATTTCTGGGCCAAACTTCTTAACAATCTCTGAAGCATATTTAGATTGTCATAGAAATAATCCTTTCGAATTTTGTTTAACTTGGAGTCCTAAGATGAATTGTAACTCCCCCATAAGTGACATCTGAAATTCTTTGTGCATAATGTTAGAGAATGCCTTAACTTCTAAAGGGGAGGTTGAACCAAAAATGATATTGTCAACATAAACTTGAGCAATAGTAATGTTGTTGTCAAAATGTTTGACAAATAATGTTTGGTCATTCCCTCATCTCCTAAATCCATTATATAAAAGAAAGGTGGATAGACATTCATACCAAGCCCTAGGGGCTTGTTTTAACCCATAAAGAGATTTTTTAAGACGATAAATATAATTTGGGTGATGAGGGCCATTAAACCATTTAGGTTGTTCTACATAGGACCCCTCAGATAAAATTCCGTTAAGGAAGGCTGACTTAACATCCATTTGATATAGAGTCAAATGAAAATGACATTCTATGGAAAAAAGTAAGCGAACAAATTCTACGTGAGTGACAGGAAAAAATGTTTCCTCAAAATCTATTCCTTCAATCTGAGAGTAGTCCAGGGCAACTAATCTATCTTTATTTTGAATAATTATCCCAGATTCATCAGTCTTATTTTTAAAAATCCAACGTATGCCAATGACCCTTTTATTTTCAGGCCTGGGTACAAGATACCAAACATCATGAATGACAAATTAAAGAAGTTCCTCCTACATAGTACTTATCCACAAGGTGTCATTCAAGGCTTTATTTATAATTTTGGGCTCAATAGGAGACACAAAACATGAAATATGAGTAATATTATGACGTTGAGATCTTGTAAGAACAGGCTCAATAGGATTACCAACTACACTATCTAAAGGATGATCTTTGGAAACCCAATTAGGTACATCATGGGTATCAGTTGCTAAAGATTCAACTATTCTGGAGAGTCATAATTTAAAATATTTTCGGACTCATCCATAATAATTGATTCTTTGGTCTTAATTTATACATTAGTGTAACTTACAACCACATTAATGAATTCCATCATGGCTTTGGTATGAAGATTGCAGACACGATAGGCTCAACAGTTTGGAGAATATCCTAAAAAGATGGCCTTATCACCTCTGGTTTCAAATTTGGACAAATGTTGTATGTCTTTATAGGCATAACAGGTACTACAAAATGTTCTAAAGTATTTTAAGTTAGGTTTCTTTCCATACCAAAGCTCATAGGATGTTTATTTGGTATTCTTCCTTAAGTAGTTGCGATTGATTATATGACAGGAAGAGCGAATGGATTCTACCCAAAAATACTTTGGTAGGTTTTTTGCATGAATCATCACATGGGAAATTTCTTTAAGAGTGTGATTTTTTTGCTCAGTAATCCCATTTTATTTCGGTCTCTTAGGAGCACTAAATTTATGTTTGTAACCATTATTTTAATAATATTCTATGATACCTGAATCTAGAATTCTCCTCCTCTATCACTACGAATTCTATCTACTTGTGTGTCCTTTTCATTTTCTATACGAACTAAGATTTTCAAGAACTTTTAAAAGGTTTTTTATTTATGTTTTAAGAAGGAAAACCAAGTAAATGGAGTGAAGCCATCAACCATAACAAGGATGTAACTATTTCCACAAAGACTAGCAGTACGCAAAGGACCCATTAGGTCCATATGGATGAGTTCTAGAGGTTTAGTGGATAGAACTTCTTTAACTTTCTTATAAGGAGCCTTGACAATTTTTCCTTCTTGACATGGACCACAAACAATTTTTGAAATTAGTTTGATCTTGGGAAGACCTATAAATATCTCTTGGGAGCATAATTTTCAAAGATTATCATAGTTAATGTGACCTAACATATTATGCCATATCTCATTGTCATCCATTATGTCAATGTTACAGACCTCTGTACTTGGACTGACTGTGTAACGGTTATCTGGAGTACGGAGTCGTGTAATAATGCAGTCTCCGTTTTCATTTAATATTTTAAAATTGTTCTTTGAAAAAGTGACAGTATGGTTGGAGTCACAAAACTGTGATATACTTAGTAAATTGTCTTTAAGTCCTTTTACGAAGAGAACATTCTCAAGAATGGGTAATTCTTCTTCATGGAGTGTCCCTTTACCAATGATCTGGGCTGATACACCATCTCCACATAAGACTTTTCCTCTAGAGAAGGTAGTTTTGTTTGAAATTTTGGAATCATCCATGATCATATGTTTGGAACATCTTAAGTCTAAATACCATCCAGATGTAGTATGTTAAGCTCTAAAATAATTGATCATTATGTTGCATTTTAATCGGGGTAATAAATCATATTTTCTAACCCAAATTTCTATAGTTTTCAATTTACGCTTATTAGCTTGTTTTTTATAAAACTTGAGAGTTTCTGTATTTTCTTTAAAAGATTTTTGTACAATTTTATTGTTGTTGTAAAAAGTTGGAGCAATTGGTCTAGAATAGAATCTAGGATTCCTTCTTGTAGATTGTGTTTTAGTATTAGTCCTTTTACTTCTATTACGATAGTTAGAGTTCTTGTCTAGATGTCTACGAAGGACATAGTTATTTCAGCTTCTCCTAGAATAATTGAGGTTATGGTAAATGGGAGAAGTATAGAATTGATTACATAGACGTTTGGAATAAAAACCATCAAGGGAATGTCCATAGACATCACAATATGAGCAGTAAAAGATGGCACGTTGAACTCATAACCTTGGAAAAGTATTAAATAGGCTGGATAACCACACTCTAACTGAAAACAACACTCCAACATCATTTCTAATAAGAAGAATGTCATCCACATATAAGACTAAAAACACCACTATGTTTTCGTTTCATTTCTTATACACACAAGACTCATTTGAACATAGATCAAAATAAAAATATTTGAGTGCATGATCAAAATAAATGTTCCAAGTTCTAGATGTTTTCTAAATTCTATAATTGGTCTTTTTAATTTGACATAATTTATGCTCTTGGCCATGGGCAATAAAACCATTTGTCTTTACCATATAGATACACTCGTCAATATTACCATTAAGAAATTCAGTCTTAACGTCCATTTGTCAAATTTTATGATCGAAATGAGCTGCAATGGATAAGAGAAATTGAATGGAATTCATCATAGCTACCGATGAGAAGGTTTTCGGATAATCGATGCCCTTTTTTTGAGTAAATTCTTTCGAAATAAGCCATGCCTTAAAGGTATAAACCTTCCTGTCCATCCCTATTTTCCTCTTATAGAACCTGTTGCATCCTATGTGTTTTATCCCTTTGATTTGATCTACAAGACTCCAAACCTCATTAGAATACAAAGATTTAATCTCATAATTCATAGCTTTAAGCCAAAGTTCTGCAGCATTTTCTTGGATAGCCTCATTGTAGTTACAGGGATTGGCTTCGAGTTCATTAGAAACCTTGTCATAAGACTCTCCCAAGAACATAAACCGTCCAGGATGACATATAATCCCCCACTACGATGAGGTAGTCCATGTGCTGGTGTACTAGTGTAACCACATTGTATTATTTCATCTCGTATTGGTGGTGTTGAAGAATCTTGTTGGTTCCCTCGCAACTCTTCAAGAGTAACTTTACTTATGGGTTTATAATCCATAGTATAATTTGCATCAAAGAATCGAGAATTTGTGTTAATAATAACCTTCTGATCCTTAGGATCATAGAATAAATAACTCTTAGTTTCCTTAGGATATCCTATAAATAAACAAACTTCTGATCTAGATTCCAACTTAGTAGGATCTCTCTTCAGCACATATGATGGACTACCCCAGATTCGAATATTTTTCATACTAGGCTTGCACCCAATCCACAATTTTTTGGGTTTAGTAGAGACCACCTTTAATGGTACCAAGTTTAGTAAATAAGTGGTCGTTTCGAAAGCATGCCCCCCAAAAAAGAATCTAGGAGATTTTTATAACTCATCATGGAACTCATCATATCCAAAAGAGTCATGTTCCTCCTTTCTGCTACACTATTTTGCTGAGGCATCCCATGTGTAGACAATTGGTATGTGATCCCTTGATCTTTTTAATATTTCCTAAACTCCCCAAAGAGGTACTCGCCACCACGATCAAATCGTAATGTCCTAATACTTTTTCGTTGATGCTTCTCCACTTCTTCCCTATAAACCTTGACTTTGTCAAAGTCTTAAGACTTATGGTGAATGAGGTAAATGTACCCATACCTTGAGTAATCATTTATGAAAGTCATAAAATACTCAAAGCCCCCTCTTGCTCTGGTTGTCATCGGTCCACATAGATTAGAATGAACTAATTACAATTATTTTTTGGCTCTATAGCCCTTGACTGAGAAAGGACTCTTAGTCATTTAACCTTCTAAATAGGATTCACAAACTGGAAGTGCCTCCACTTCTAGTGAGCTCAATTGCCTACTTGCTACTAGTCTAAGAGTCCTTTTTAGATTAATATGACCTATGCGTAAGTGCCAAAAATTCTTTTGGTTCACCAAGGATGGTTCCTTTCTCTTTAAATTTGGTCCAATTGAATTACGTAAAATATTAATTTGTTGTGTGGGAGAGATAGGATTAACAATATAAAGATTATCAACTAATGTACCAAAACAAATAAAATATTTATTTTTCTTAATAACTACGAGTTTATTAAAAGAAACTGATTATCCATAAAAGTCTAAACAAGAAACTAAAATCAAATTTCTCCTAATGGAAGGTGCATAAAGACAATAACTCGTATCTTTATTAAAGCTTAAATGAACATCTCCCACAATAACTACTGTTACTCTGGTAACATCTCCCATAGTCAGATAATCTCTCCATCACTTAGTTACCTAGTTTCCTGGAACCCCAACAAAAAATTGCATACATGATTAATGGCCCCTATATTTACACACTAGGTACCGGTAGTATGAAGAACAAAACATGATTCGACGATAAATAAATGGAATTTACCTGTGTTGTTCAGTTTATTACGAAAAATCAGACAATTGTTCTTCCAGTGTCCTGACTGCTTAATGTGGAAACACTTGCCCTTGGGCCTTTTCACACATCCCTGAGGTCCATTAGATGCCTGAGGGGCCATAACCTGTTTCTGAGACTTCTTCTTCTTTTTATTCTTGCCCATAGGCTTAAAAGTAGAACCTTTATTAGCAACAAAAGAACTTACTGACTTCTTAATGAGACCCGCAGTTGCTTGTATTTCTTTAAGTGATTCCTCCAAAGAGTAAGAAAGTTCATTCATGTTGTAATTTAGTTGGATTTGCTTAAAAGAATCAAACAACAACTAGAGAATAATATCAACCTGGGTTTCCCCATCGATTTCGACTCCAAGAATTTCAAGCTCTTTGAGAAAAGGCATCATCCTTAAAACATGTTCTCTCACTGAGGTCCCTTCAGCCATGTTTGTGTCCATGAGTTCTTTCATGGAAACCTGCCTTGCAGCATGATTCTGATCCCCAAATATATCTTTGAGGTTCATAATCATATTATAGGCATGATCCATCGACTGATGATGATGTTGTCGAACATTTCACATAGATGCCCAAATGTAACACCACTCCATCTCATCAACCTTGATCTATTATGGTAATCCTACGCTTCCTTTTCGATCGCCCCTAACTAGATTTATCAGGATAGATCTCATAGAGCACAAACTTGTACCCTTCAGCAGTCAACACAATATCCAAATTCATTTTCTAGTCAATGTAATTAGGTCTAGTCAATTTGTTTTCCTTGAGAATGACAGCAAGTGGAATGAAAGAGCTTCCCATCTTAATACTGAAAATTAAATAAAAAACTGAATTACTATAGGGCACAAAATGTTTTTTGAAATATAAATTAAAATTAATGTTCCCTCTATCAATATTAAAAGAATTCATCGGCATCCCAATTACCATTTGAATAGTATTCTCTTTAAAGAACCTACCTTGCAAAAAAAAAAACAGCCAAGCTTATTCCTTTTAATTTCATTATTTAGACAAAACCTATGTCAAATAAAGTTAAATAACCAACACTTTGGTCCCATAAAATCATAGCATTCCTCTTTGGAAAACCTACCATTATTTTATGTCTTAGTGTATACCACCAACTAATTTTAGATTATGTCATATCACATAGACTCCTCCTTTGGGGCCGCCTAAGTGAATAATGAATCCAAAATTACCCTTAAGGAAATTCATACCGATTACCATAATAATTAACATTCTTCGTTTGAAAACCTACTTATTATTGGAAGTCTACAAATTGTTCATGGAGACCACGAGATTTTCTCTTGGAAAATTCCCTCTCCCACTTAGTAATTTAAAAAACTTTGTGAGGGTTATAAAAATAAATCTGTCCAATTTTTAATTAATTTGAAAAATCTAGGACATTTGATATATTTCCAAAAATATCGAGATATCCCTATTTTAATATATCAAGCAAATTCCTGATAAATAAAAAAATTCAAAGAGCCTTGATCGTAACTAAAAAAATTAATACTCATTTTTTTTATTCTCTAACCACTCATATTAATGTCCACAATAGAAAATAGTTATGAATTATTCACATTTAGCATCTGCATGACTTATGTCCGATCGGTATTCCATGTTGTCCATAATTTTAAGGGAACCGTTAACACATGTTAATAACCCAACAATTAAAACATGAATAATAAAGACATAAATCAACATAAATAAAAAATTGAGATAAATAAGGTGTGACAACCTCTCCAATTAAATATTAGATGATTAGTCCTTTATTAAATTAAAACAAAATACCTAGTTGGTCATTCTTAGCATCACTATGGAAAACCATTAATTACAAACCACCTATTAGTTGATTAAGCACGCGTCAAATTTTAATCTTTTTAATTTCACACGAGAAACATAAATAAATAAATAACTTAATCATCACCATCACCATTCCATCAAACAACATCATAAATAGTGAAATGACTGAATAAATTAAATAGGACTGGAATGAACATTCCAGCCTAAAACTCCAATACAGTAATCCATAAATGAAAATTTTTCCAATAACTTAAAAGTAAATATAGGAATCCACTGTCTCTGAAATATTGTCTGAATAAGGGTGGGCGACATGCCCGACTGAAATATATAACTCATAAGGAAGAGATGATAAGCATGGAGGCATCTACTACCGAGGTCCTGCAACTTCCACAACAGTTGCAGCACGTCAAATGATATGAACTCCTAAGCCTGGCGTCCCTATGTCTGGCCACCTAAAATGGCTTTTACAAAATAGATTTGGAAAAATGGTCAGAGCCCAAGTAAAACAGTTTGAAATTTTTTGAGCAAGTATTTAAAATGCATAATCAATAGATATTATATACATGTTAGTTTCATGTTCTCTCACTTGAGGTCCTCATCCCTCATCTATTGTGCAAGCCCATCGTATTTTACTAACCCTTCCTAGTTATGCTACCCCGCCTAACTAGTTCAAGTCAATTATCTTACTATACATACTGACTCGTGGTGGTCACCAGCATTAACCCGTACAATACTTTATTAATTCATTTTCTCATATCATTTAAATCAATTAAGAATTCACCAAATAGATGTTAAGTTTCCACATACTTAGATTATTTTAGATATCATTGTCTTTCTCATCTCCTAAGCATAAACAGTTGAATAAACTACAAGTATATATATTTATCACTCTATTTATATATACTAAAACAACACCCCTAAGATGAGACATGCGGTGCATGCATACTCTGTTATCAAGTCTCAGTACATTACATACTAAATAAAGGACAGACGGTTTGTAGTAATTCTCGAACCTCAAATACAAATCACACATATTAGAGGCGAACATAGCTATCGGTTTATGGGATACGCACATACCTACGCACCCATTTTGCTGTAAAAGCTATCATATTTTTAGATAACACGTACCTAAGTTCTATGTTCTGAGGCACCAATCTAAAATCCCCTAAATGGCTCATCAGGATAAGACAGTCCCCTTGTTAAACCTCCCGCGATAGCAAGCAGCGTAGGTATGTCATACACATAATAGCATACACAATAGGCATTCACACATCCTATGCATAGATATATATAATATCCTCAATATAGGTATACCCGTAACCTATTGCATATATCTCATACGTAGTATATATAATACCCTAATATCCTATGTATTTTAAATTTACCATTAAATTATTCACCGTATTCTTCCTGAGTGTTTTCTCCACTACAAGAATAATCCTACTCACACCATTGGGTTATGTCAGTAACTAAAATATTCTTCCATCGCTGGTCCGGTCGTACATTCTCTTACACTTTCGTGACCCAATCTATTTTACTAACAAACATTAAATGTTAAACTAAGCCCGATGGTTCACTCGTATCTAACATAATTTGTCAAATCTCACAGGAAATATATTACATAAATTGCTAACCTAAACTCTCTTCATTTGGGAGGAGATCATCAACTCAAACCTATCAAGATTCAACAAAAAAAAAATCAAAAATTCCAGGTCCCCCGAACCTGTTTGAGGGAACATGCAAGTCGGTTCGAGGGTATAGCCGATCCAGTTTGGGGGAACATGCGAGCTGGTTTGCTGTACCTGGGTGTACATCTTCTTCACTGTTATAATTTTTACACCATTGTTAACCCTCAAAAACTCCATGGTTTAAACCCAAACTCTTAGACAAGTTTACTAAACAGTATACCAACATATACCAATGATTTTTAATGTAAATACATCCCTAAATCATCAATAAAGTCCTTTAAATAGAATTTAGCCAACCTTAAATTTCAGAAAACCCTAGAATATCATCTTACTCAAGAACTTCAATATAAACCTAGATTTATTCATTTATTTATCATGGAAAATCATCAATTTCGTTCTACTTACATAAGGAATTACACCTATCATAAATTATACCTAAGAATAGGATTAAAGTCTCCCAAATAAACATCAATATTCATGTATATAAGATATAATTCATCATAATCTAACACGGATAGTATATATATCATAAAATTAGCAGGATCAATACTTACCATGGTATGGAGGTCTGATTTTCTGTAGAAAATTGGTATGGTTACGTTCCTCTCGTCCCGATCTATGCAAAAGTGGTGCTTGTGGTGCAAGAATGGTGTGTAATGACTTTGGAACTTCCTCTCTTATTCCTCCTATGGCCTCTCTTTGGGTTTGAAGTTTCTAACCCTAGTTTCCTCACTCCACTAGAAGTTATACACTTAGAATTTTCATGGGTCTTCCTTCCTCAAAAATACAAATGACCAAAATACCCTCCCGAGGTGTTGGTTTGGCCTAAAATTATCCCGAGCCCAAACTAAACCCCCGAGTACATTTTTTTTACTATTACTTTTCATGTCACTAAATTAAGTTCCGACACAACTAACACGTGCATCCCGACTAAATTACTGTAACTGCCGTATTTCTCACTCATGACAATTATAATATTTCCTTATCATGATTATTATTACTCATTCACTAAGTAATATTCAATATAAATAAATATTAACCCTTATCCCGCTAAATAATATTTATTTGACCCGATTTCCAAATGTTATTTAATTAATCCAAATTAATTCCCAATATAAAAATCAATCAAATTATGGGGTGTTACATAAGGATTCTCGACTATTATGGTCAAGATGCAACTCTATCACATATCGGAGTTCTCAAAAGTCATCCGTCAACCCAAACACTTCATGTTGCCACTATGCTAGGGTATAGGGGGCAGCGCTCCCCGCCTCTAAACATTGTTTAACACTGTTGAAACTAATTTTTGTGCCAAAAACTGCCTCCAATCACCGATATAGTTTCACACTCATCCATTGACAATCACGATCAAAACAATAACAATTTACAGATGTCCTACACCTCCATGATGGAGTTCACAATTTATATCAATATTACATTAATCTAGCATAAAAAATAACCACGAATAAACCATCATGGGATCCAATCATATATAATAAAACCATAAATATATGACCATAATAGTGGGATTAGATCACTACAAAACAAAAGTTAACACATATCTATATTCTACCCAATATCCATGCACACCTATGATTGTTTTACTTGGACAACATAGTTGAATTCAACCTATACGCGGTGTTACCATGGCTCTGATACCAATTGTTAGATAGGAAGTCCAAGGGTCTATTGAAAATGCGTATAGATTGAACTATAAAAAATTACACATGCATGAAATTCTATAAGGAAGAATTACGATTTACGTTTTGAGATCTATTTGATTTGATCTTATTTTTTCACGAATATAATATGCGATGACAATTGATCAAGAATGAAGGCACGATGCACCTCACGGTTTTCTATTGTATTCCTGATATGAACAATCATGAGTAGAGGGTGGGATTTTACTTCATGATCACCTTCTTTTCTCCTCTTTCCTCTTCTGCTACCTCTCTTTTTCATAAGTCCAAATTTGGGCCTTTTGAGTATCCAAGAGTGACGGCTATCTTATGAAAGAATGAGTCTTAGGTGCATATATGTAGGGTACAGTAGGGACCCTAAGCAGAGATAATGATGTGCTCCTAATGGGCCTGAGAAAACCTAATCCTTTTCGGATCCTAATCTCAGTCCCTTAATTATAATTAATACCACTAAATAATTATAATTTCAATTCCACTCCTTAACTCAAAATTATATTTCGAGCTCCTTATTATTAATTACTAAATTCTGCCCGCGTTAAAGTTACATATACCCGTTAATAAAATAAATTACTAATAATTTATTTGATTAACATCTTTAAGTCCTTGAGCGATCCAACTTAACTTATTTGTAGTGTTGGATTAACATAATCCACTTGCAGGGTTTGACACATACACAACTTATAAGCATTTCAAGGAGGTATCACTAGTCTTTATACTGAGGAATGAATTCCATCCATAAAAAACTTTCACCATTACCCAATCGATCAAGATTATTGATCCAATAATGAATCTCACCAGAAAGGTCAAAGCAATAAATAACTAGTGCATGTGTTCATCAATCATACTGGGATTAAAAGACTTAAGTAAGCCTAATAATATGGCCTCGAAGCATATTGGTCTCAAAGCTCTCAATAAAATTAGGCAAGTTACTAGAATGCAATTGAATTTAGATCCTATAAAGTACCTAGGTTGCCCTATATATAGTGGAAGGAAGAAGATTATATTTTTTGTTGAGATGGTGCAGAATATAAAGAATAGAATTCAAGGTTGGAAGGCTAAATGTCTGAGTCTTGGAGGTAAGATTATTCTCATTAATTCAGTGCTCTCTTTTATGTACTTGTACACTTTATCTGCCTTGAATCCTCCAAAAGCTATTATCAACAGAATTTTTGTTCCTATTGCAAATTTTTTTGGAGTAATAGCTTTGGGGAGTATAGGCATCATTGGTGTGGTTGGGGGGAAATTTCCAAGCGCATTAATGAAGGTGGTTTGGGTCTTAGACATATATATAATGTGAATTCTGCCCTTAGTATGAAGTTATGGTGGAACTTTAGACAACAATCCTCTATTTGGGAAAAATTCATGATGACAGCTTATTATAGAAATCAACATCCTTGTTCGGCTCCTATGAGAGGGTCAGCTCAGACTTGGAATCGTATGTGTTCTGTAAGGGACAAAGCTGAAGAACACATGATTTGGGCTATTGGAGAGGTAAATATAAATATTGTCAAGGATAACTGGGGTGTTTCTGAATGTAAGTTATCAACTAAGGTAGTATTAGGTCAGGTAGAAGATTTCTGGAATCCAGTCCAAACATAGATCAAGGAGAAGTTAGAGCAGATCTTCAATTCTTCTGTGACTTATAAGGTGTTGCAATTCAAAGAGATTATGCCAAATTCCAATGATTCTATGATTTAGAAACCTTCAAGTACAGGTGCCTTCTCTATTACATCTGCTTGGAATATTTGTAGAGAGTCAAGTTCTTCAAGGTTGAACTCGAAATTTATCTGGCATAAATAACTTCCCATCAAGATGTTTGTCTTCATGTGGAAGATATTGAAAAATCTCCTTGCTACAGATGACAAGATAAAAGCTCTTGGATTTAGTGGCCCTTCCAAATGTTGTTGCTGTCAAAAGACTAAAGAAGAAGATGTTGACCATATATTTGAGGGTGGAGAAGTTCCTTCTACAATTTGGGGTCAAATAACTATGGAATATGGGATTAAAAGAACAAAAGGTGTTGGTGTACGAAACCATCTCTTTTAATGGTCGATTCATGGGGATAAGATAGATAACTTTTCTAGCAGAGTTGGACCATCAATTGTATGTTGGTATTTATGGTGTTATATGAACATATGTAGATATAATGATGGCTCTCCTACTGTGGTTTCAACTTTGATTCACATTAAGCATGAAGTTTCCCTCAATATAGTTCCATTTATAGCTCAGGGGGCTAAAGAGATAATGTTTATAAAGTGATATCCTCTTATAAATGGCACTCTAAAGTTGAATGTTGATGGGAGTTCTATAGGGAATCCTAGAAAAGGGAGGTGGAGGTGGAATGCTTAGGAACCATTTAGGAGAAATGGTATGAGACTTTCATGCTCATTTAGGAGAAATGGTATGAGACTTTCATGCCCATTTAGGAGAAATGTCTTATATGATCAGTTGATGATTTGGGATACTATTGGCCAACGATAGAGAAAGATGCGATCAAGTTCGTTCGAAAGTGCAAGGCTTGCCAACTTCATGAAATATGATCCATACCTCATCAGTGGAGTTACACTCCCTAGCAACGCCTTATCCTTTCACACTTGGGTGTTCGACCTGGTAGGGGCAATGCACCCTTCTTTGAGGGGGAAGATATGGATCTTAGTAGCAATGGAGTGTTTCACAAAGTGGGCTGAGGCGATACCACTGAGAAGGGAAACAATAGGATTAGTGAGGAGCTTCATAAGAGAATACATAATTTGCCATTTTGGGATCCCAAAGGTTATCCTTTAAGATAATGGAACTCCTTTCGTCAATTCAGAGGTAACATGCTCACAGACAAATACTCCATTGTCCATCAAACTTTGATGGTGGCATACCTAAAGGAAAATGGTCATGCCGAAGAAACTAACAAAACTTTGGTTAATATCTTGGCTAAAATGATGGAAGATTTCCTCGGATCATGATATGACAAGATACCATCCATTTTATTGGCCTATAGAATGACTAAGAGGAAGTCTACAGGGTATACACCGTTTTCTCTTATTTATGGGGCCTAGACGATTCTCCCAGTAGAGTTAGAAGTTCCCTCAACTTGATATGCTTTACGAAGCAGCATGCTCCCTCAGAATAGACATGTGAACTTGGAAGAGTTGGACGAACACATGTATAATGCGATGCAACACTTTCAAATGTATACGAAGAAGCTCTCCAGGGCATATGATAACTTGGTAAGACCAAGGAAGTTCATGGAGGGAGATCTTTTATTAAAGGTAGCAGTAAAACATATTAGGGGGCTTCCTCTACCTAAGTTTGCAGCGAATTAGGAGGGACCTTTCATCATAAAAGAGGCCCATCACTTAGGCTATTGCTTAATTTCTAAGATAGACGAAGATAGGCCATTTAAGATTAACAATAAATGCTTGAAAGTCTATCATGTGTAGAGAATTATGTTTGACCACTGATGTAGTTGAATGTTATTATGAACACATGAGTCATTTGTATAAAAAGTATGTAAGTTTTTTTTATTATAGTTCAAGTAGAGACGAAAGAATTACAGAACTTCCTATTTCACAATCTATGTAAACAGTTGTAACATAAAGAAATGGCACGAGAATAAGTATCTTTTTCCATTCATAAACTTTGGGGCATTACAAAATTAGAAGCTATTTCCCAAGAGTTACATGAGAAAAAAAGAAAAATATACACACAAGTTCATTCACAAAGAAGGAACCACAGATCAGGAGAAGAGAAAAAATCTCCAGGGAGGCCTGAAGAAGATGCTTGGCAAGACCATTGAGCGTTGATAGCGACATCCAACCTTGTCTGTGCCTGTGTGCGCTCAATCAAGAGTTTCTCTCGTTTCGACTTTGTTGTGTACAGAGCTTCTTTGAGGTCCCCTACCTCTTTGTCAACGATTTTAAGAAGAGGCGTTATCTAGGCCAACTTGACTTCCTCAGCTCGCTGATCTTCCTCATGTTTTCGTAAGAGCTCCCTCTGGCTGTCCAATTGATGGCTCTTCAAAGTCTTTAAATACGCGATGAGCCAGTCAAAACGGAACCCGTCATGACCCAACTCCCTCAGATAACACAGGAATTAGTTGAGGAGGAGTCTTGTAACATTTGCAGTCAGAGTATTGGCAATTTTAGTAATGACGGTGGCCATACCTTGAAGCCTGTAGCTCATAACTGAGATGTTTGAACATAGGTAGTCCACCGTAAAGGTTTCAGGATGATAGCTCATAAGTTGCTCAATGTCCAAACGGGGGTTGGTAGGCATTTTGGGAGAACTTTGGAGTACCATCAGGCAGAAGGCGTCAGGAGACAAGTCGGGAAGAGGAAGATCGCACCCAGATTCGCTCTCCGCAGCAGCACCTGTCGTGGAACCTTGATCATTATGGCTAGTTTCTTCGGAAGTGACAGGTTCACGATGGGGCCAGGCAATAGGTGAAGGAATTGGTGGAGAATCCTCTTGAGCAACCTGAAAATAATTAGAGGAGAGAAGGAGTTTATGAAAAATCTTAACAAGTGTTTTCGTTGTTAAGTCACCAATATAGGTGGACTTTATGACAAAACCTTAACAAGTGTTTTCGTTGTTAAGTTACCGATATATGTGGAGTTTATGAGAAGCCTTAACAAGTGTTTTCATTGTTAAGTCACCAATAGGGGTGGAATTTATGAAAAAACTTAACAAGTGTTTTCATTATTAAGTCACAAACACAGTTGAAGTTCGAGAAACTGAGAAATACAGAGAAACTAGCAAGTACCTCAGCAGCAGTAGGAGCAAGAACGGGAGTCACCACGGGGGACATAATGGAATAAACTGTTGGAGGAGGGCTCATTGCCTCAGAAGCCTCAACGGGACCCTTGGCTACAGAAGCCTCAACGGTAGGAAAACTTCCCTCACCAACATAAGGTACTAAGTCTAACCTGGGGGCATCATCGGAAGAAAATGTTGAACCTTCAAGAGATGCCCCAACGAGAGCAGTAGCACCAACCTGGGCCTGGGAAGGAAAAGGCCACTCAGAGCAAAGGGTTGAGAGAGACTGGGAGAAAGCTGCAAATGTAAAACCAAGTGTTACACACAAGGAGTAAACACAAAAGAATAAGGGTCAGGAATGCATTTAACTTACCCCCGTTATGTTACCAAAAAGAGGAACTACGATAAGGGGCCTTGACAATGCAGGAGCAAGGAGAATGCTAGCTATCAGGGATGCCACTGCCACCTAAAATAGCCCAACATATTAGAAATGATAAATAAAGCAATGGGATAAATAAAATATGTGAGACTTGGCAAGAAATTTACTTCAGAAGCACTCTCCTCAACCACAAAGAGGGTCAGAGGGACCTCTTACTCGGTGGGTAATTCGGAGGCTGGAGTAGTTGCCTCGGGTTGGTCAGATATCTCAGCAGCCCCCGTGGCAGCATCTCTAACCCAGTGCGAGGATGAATGGTGAGAATAGGTGACACTTATCAAGGGGGAATGAGGAAGAGTAGTGTCTGATGGAGAGATATCTCAACGCCTCCCCCCCCCCCCCCCAACAAAACGGCTTATGGGGGATGGGGGACTAGGCCCTTCTTCTTCTTCAACTCCCTGCACCAAAATATTTTCTTATTAATAAATGAGCATATGCAACACACCTTAACAGAAGGGGAATAAGAAATAAATAATGCACACATACCTCAAATCCAGAGGGAGAACGAGAAGGTATAACCACTAGGGAAGGGGGCGATGAGGCAACAAGAGAAGGAGCAGGGGATGGAGGTCTCTCAGGCTTCTGTTTCTTCTGGGACTTCGTTCCCAACATTTTCTTCCTTGAGCTCGTTGCACCACCACTTTCAGGCATCCTTGAACTTCCTATCCTTTTTTTCGATGGCTCACTGGGATCAACCACGATCGTGGGAAATCCACCCTAAGAAGGAACGACGATAGCGTGTTGTTGGAACCCAGCATATATCTTGTCAACCTCATCTTGCACCTGCTTCCTCATCTCTTCATCCATCTCTGGAGACATGGAAGGAGGAATAGAGGCAATAAAAAACGCCTCCAAGGGAGTTTGTTCTCGAACTTGGGGCTTGGACTTCGAGGACTTAGACTTCTTGGATTTCTTGGCAGGTGGCTCAGATGTTCCTTTTCCTGTGACAGCTTCGATCGAGGGGGAAGATGGTTTGGAGGTTGCAGTGGCCTTGGGTTTGGGGTTGGCAACAGGGATCTTGGGGTAGTATGGAGGAAGATAAGTGGGAAGTTCTTTGGGGGTCTATCTTAGAGGGAAGTCAACCCCGAGAACGGAATTTCCCTTCAACCCCAACTCCAGGGAAGGAAATGAAAGAACTAGAGGATACACAGGATCCCCCTCGATGAAATTAAAAATTTAGGCTAGTTGCCTCAACCAGTACTTGGTCGCAAACAGAGGGGACACGTCCCTTTACCTGGTGATACTGGGAATGGTGACTCGCCCAGCCAATGTGGAAATCCTTCCCCACGCAGCAATTGAGGAGAATAGAGAACATGGCTCGCTAAAGGACACCTTGGGTTAGATAATTGAAACACCAGGTGAGGGGCCCCTTGATCAAAGCCAAACTGACGGCTACATCGATTGGGATTGTAGTGCTCGCTTGTGTATCCCTACTCAGTATACGAGGGCAGGTATCCTGGTGAAAATAGAAGTATCACAGCCAGTGAGGGGTCTTCACTAATAAGGTCTACAGTGGTTGCCTCAACCATTCTTGACCCATGTTTGAAAAAATCACAAGTATAGAGAAAAATATCCTCTTCATAGGGCCTCATTAAAAAACTTGAAAAGTCATCGATAAAGGAGATTAGCTCCTTTCGGCTTTACCTCTTATGGTAAACAAAGGAGAGAGGGGGCAGGATTATTTCCCCCGAAGGAGGGCGATTAGTCTTGGCTGCTATGGCCGAGAAGCGCACATAGAGGAAGCCCATTAAGAGGACTCAGTTGGCAAAATTGGCTAGGTTATAACAACCCAGATATTGCTCCATGTCAAAAAAGGCTTTATCAAGCCATGTGTAGAGGGATCCCGAGGCGATTATATCCAGGGGAGCTTGATACCCCGAGCCAAACGGAGGGATATGTTGATGAGATCCCTTCGAGGCTAGTCATTTGGCTTCCCCGTTAAAAAGAAGCGAGAAAGAATGACAAGAATATAGGCAAGAAGTTCTAGCAATGTACCTTGTCCAGGGGCAGCCTTAGAGGAACTAACTTAAGCAGGATTCTTGAAGAAGTAGTTGATAAGAGGAGTGAAAGTAGCTTTATTTGAAGTACTGATGCACCTTCGTCATATACGGTCCAACTCTAAATGGTCAGCAGTCTCTTGGGCATCCAGGGCATCATCAGAATAGGGCTCATGGCATATTGCCTCAAGGCCTAGAGCTCACACACATCCTCCAATGTTATTGTGAATTCACCCCATGTAGCAATGAACGTATGAATAGTAACATTTTAGCGAGATACTGGAACGGGAAGGGAAGCATTATTTTTGGAGAGGGTGAACTCACCAAACCACTTGGCCCGATAAATTCCAATCTTGGCGAGAGTATCAGTATGAGAACTCTGCATATGGGAGTTCCAAGCAGCAAAGTGAGCAGGAAAGCCCCCAGGACCTTCAAAATCAATGTGGGACCATGGGAAGTCCCCTCGCTCAAGATGAAATCTGAGAGTCCCCTCGGGAGGTCGAAAGCCCCAGTAATCAAAATTATCATCTTCATCACCAAGCGTCATGGCGTCATCTTGGCGTTAAAAATGAAACTCTTACAAAACCCAGCAAAGTCATCACCTTCGCCAAAAATGGGGGATCGGCGGTAGAAACACAATGTTTCTTGATGAGGAGGAGTCAATAAGGCGGTAGAAGGGGCGACGACAACAGGGGTGGCAGTTGGAGCACTGGTGGCAGGAGTGGAAACGTTGCTTGAAGAGGACATCGTAGACAACAAAAGTATGAAAAGGCTTGGCAAAAGAAGAGTTGGAAATAAATAGGGAGACGCACAACCATAGGTGGTGGCGTAAAGGAGGAGAGAAGTAAAAAGCTAAAAAATAATCAGGCAACAATGGAGTTCGCACAGAGTTTCTCTCTCTAGGGAATACGGGAGCTTGAAGAAGAATGAAAGAGAAGGGTTTGAATAAAAGAGACATTTGAAGCTTTTAAACCTTTTAAAACCTGCCGCTTGAGTTTCCCAATATCACACGTGAAAGGCCGCCTATAATCATTTCAAATGAACACGTGGAACTTCGGGAAGGGTCTCGACAGTTGAAAAGACAGCGTTACATCATATACGAAGTGACGCCTAGGGAATATAAAGGGTTGCCTTCGTAAGCAAGCTCGAGTTTTGGCGCCAATTTTTTATTAGACATATCCAATAACTCCCAACAGAAAAGATGTCCCAACGGTTCAAAAAAGCTATGATTCCACCTTGCCACAAGTCCAAACGTTGTTTAAATTATGGCTCAGTTACATCGTGGAGAATTTATACTTTTTTGAACATAGCGAAGCATTACAAGGGAGAATTTCACTTACCAAGAGTCCAAACGAGTATTTGAGAAAGTTAGTAGGCCTTTCGGGAGAATTTCATATAGTAAAACAAGAACGGTTGAGGTTCAGCATGAGAAAAAGTGGCAATGTCCCTTCGCCCAAGCCCCAATAAATTATAGCGCTTCGGCTCAGGTACATCGGGGAGAATTTTACTTTTTTTAGGAGATTATAACGCTGCGGTTCTAACGAGGGAAAGAAGGTTAGAAATTTTTCACATAGAGAAGGTTCATTGAATTGAGAAGTTTCGTCTTGTTTAAATAAATCTCTCCACGAAGGGGCAAATGTAGAGGGGGCTTAAAGGTAATCCTGAGATTAGGGATAATTCCCCAATTAGCAATAGTGTTTGGTATTAAGAAACTAAGGCAGCTCAAGCATGAAAACTCATACTTTAGCTTGTTGGGTTAGTCATATTGTATCTTTGTTTATATTGACTATAAGATATAACGGTTGTAATGTTGTAATGAGAATAATATTGAGTTTTAGTGTGAGATCAAACGGTACTCGCGAGAGACCAGGCTTGGAAAGGTCGGGGAGAGCTTTCATGCTCTATCGAATGACCTCACCGTGTGAACTTTAGAGGGAATTGGTTTGGAGGATTAAGAAGTGAGGTAGCGTTGGGGCTTGTCCTGACCATATTAGATACACCTGGTAAAACATCAAGGGACCTTGATCATGGAACCTCGGGCAGAACAGCTTGGAGTTCCATCGGGCGTCGAGATGTGAACCAAACAGCCCTCTACTTAATGTCACATCTACTGTAGGTGATGTCACTAGCCAGCTAAACAATGTCAGACCTGCACTTGAGTAAACCACCGTGGTATTTAAGGCTGTCAGGCAGTTGGTGAGCCAACTCTGCGAAAACAGCCACCTGACATACAGTGGTTAGGCAAAAGGCATGTCTTGACATTTAATGTTTATCATATGGAGACTACTAGTGCATCAGGCATTTAAAGTTGTGACATAAAGTATGAGGGATGTCTTTTATAGTCTTGAATGACTGAGTTGCCTCGGGGGTGGTGTGGGGGGCTACTTAAGGACCCCAATCACCTTTGAGGAGAGGATGATCTTTTTGAGTTCAAGAGTTATTGCTAGAGAGAATACACATCAGAGAGAGTTATTGCACACCAGAGGGTTTACTCACTCACCTTTGTTATTTATTACGAAGCTTTTAATACTTGACAGAGATTCTTAAGGGTGTTTGGTGTGTTTCCACCTGCCTACCAAGGTGTATCTAGGGTTCTTACTTCTCTCTCCCTCTAGCTAAGTTACTTCTAAGCTTCATTACTACTTTCCAAGTTATACACGAGAGATTTGTGAGTTTAAACTGAGTTTATCTTCATTGGGTTTGTGTTTATGTGTCCTATCATTAATCCAAGGTTTTGAATAATTAACTTATCATTACCATACTCAAAAGGGGTTATGCCTACATCTTATCTATACTACCCTCTTACACTAGGATAAGTGAGTATTGGAAAATTTAATATTATACTCAAATGATTTATTACTGTTATCCTCGTTTATAAATTGAGGCATTGTCACCATTCATGATTTGGGAAATTTTTGGATGCGAATGATATTTCGTTTAGTTGAGGGGAGAGGTGTCATATGCATGTGAGAGTCGAAAAAGGGGGGTGTTTATTGTGCATTGACTGTATTATTACATTCATATTTTATCCAAGTTAATTCTTGCACACCTCGGGCTCTGACCCAAATTTAAATATTTTCCCCCCAGGTGCTCCTAGACAGGGATAGTTGGATTGTGTTGTGTCAGTCCTGCGATCAAGCCTATTCTCCAGATTCAGTTTCAGTCTTCTTCTAGAATAGGTGCTTTTCAGATTCAGTTATTTGTCATTTGGAATATTTGTAAGGGTATAAGGCCGATACACTTTTAATTCATGTCAATTGGGATTTATTGTGCTTGACTAGATTTTATCATTTATATTATTATGGTGTTGTGGTCTTTGGATCATTGTGTATATATTCTTCATTTATAGATGCCGAAATTATGGATAATAATCTTTTTTTTTTTACTATGGTGCTGTGGATGGTATGAATTGACAAGCAATTCCCAACTTCGGTGTATTGCGCCTAGCCAGCCATTACGTGAGAGAAATAGGGGTTGTTACAACTGCTATCAGATCACGGTTCTACTATCCTTAGGATCTGTGTTTGCACGCATTACATTATGCGTTGCATCCTTTGATATATAGAGCCTATATTTAGGACTCATTGTATTCATGCAATTAATATTAATTCGAATCTTATTTGCTTTCAGATGGAAAACGGACGCAGGGGCAGACACAGGAGATGAGCCCCTCCAGTTAGGGAGGAGGAGGCTCGTAAGGAGCCACCGCAGCCACCATAGTCCCTAAAGGCCCCACAACTGATTACTCCTACAGAAATAGCCACAATAGTGTCCCACGCAGTCACTACACCAAATCTTCACTATTGTCACGATCTTTGCCCTGGACAAGTTGAACTTGTCAAGGTCAATAACCGTGACAATTCGGGGCGAGACAAATTTTTTTGTCCTGGACGTGTCACGATCATTGACCTTGACAAGTCTGTTAAAATAGTCATGGTTGTGTCAAGGTCATGGACCGTGACAAGTTCAGTCACGATTATTAACCGTGACAAACCCGTGACAATATTCAAAAAAATTGTCACGGTCTTTGACCGTGACAAGTCCGTGACAAGAATTACCAAGGACTTGTCACGGTCAATGACCGTGACAATTCTGGGCAGAATTTAAAAAAAATCTGTTGGGCAGTATGGCCACTGCCACTGCCCAGCAGTATATTTATACCTGTTATAACAACGTTGGTTGTACCTATTCAAACATCATATATCCAAATAAGCTAAAGATAGAAATAATCCAAATATATATTCATGACGATATAATCCAAATATTCAAAATAGAAATAATATATATGACAAACTTAAAAATAATGTTACTACATGTCTTGGGTAAATGTGAGGAGGTGAGTTGGCTACACGATATATTAATTGACACACCCACTAATATACAGCGTGCCACACTGTTCGCACCACCACAATAGGGAGTTCTCTTTCCCGCGTATCACATGTGTGACGAGCACTTTGGACTCGATCCCTTGAAGCACACGTCCATGAACTATTACACCCTCGACGATATTCGTGTCCCTCAACCCCCACCCTATGCACTGGCCATCAAATACATCCAATATGAACACGCTCGGCTAACCAAGTGTCGACAATGGTCTGGGGAAGGGAGCCAAATAAAGAAGTGGATCATCAAAATACGCACGTGACGGTGAAGAAGCAACGAGGTCCACATCCTCGTCCTCCTGCGCCTCGTCCTCCCGCACCTCCTCCTCCTCCACCGCCTTCTCCTTCCCTTTCCCCTTCCCCTTACGGTCTCCGCCCAACGTACGCTTCATGAATGCGTACATATCTTGGACCATCGCCTCCAAACGGGACAGCTTCGCGTCTTGTGAATCCACCGTTCGAGCCAACCTGGTGTCGCTCGTCTCCAATTCGATAATCCTAGATTTGGCCACCCGTGAGCTATCCCCCCTTGTCCTCCCCTTGCGATCAGAGCCAAGAACTTTACTGAGTGCGTCCGTGGACAAAGACGCCTTGTCGGCATCAGACTGTGACTCATGCACTTCCTTAATCTTTTCTTGAAACGACAAAAAGTACATGATTAGTAAAATAAGTAAACTAAAAAATTATAAAGTAATTAACAAAAATTAAACTGTCGGATTACTTACAATCGTGGTCGCGACGCTCGGGGACACCTCCTTGTCCTTCCCATTCTTTGTCCGAAGAGCCACATAAGTATCGAGCCAATGTGGCTTACCGCATGGCCCACTCCCTACCCCCTGAAATAAGACAAAGTAAAATTAGTATCGGCCTCGCAAAGTAAAATAATGAAGGATAATATATTTCTGTAGTTATAGAAAAATTAAATCTTACCTTCATCCTATGCTCCACCTCGGTGTAAGACGTCCGACCGGAGTAGTGCACGTCCGTCTTTTTTGCCCAATTTTTCCTCCCCGATTGGAGAGATGCCAATTGTCGATCCTCGAGCTCATTGTCAATGAACTTTTGCCATTGCACCAATGAGATCGTCTCCTTGGGCAGGACGGATCCACGCCATTGTATAATGGACTCTCGGGTCTTCCCAAAGTACCGTGTCCGCATATTTTTCTTCCACGTCTTGTGTTTCTCCCTCAACTGCTCCAAGACGGAATCGCGTAGCTTTGGATCCAAGTTGAATTATTCCTGTTCAACAAATTCAATGTTAGTTGCGAATAAATATAAATATAAATATAAATATAAATATAAATATAAATATAAATATAAATATAAATATAAAATAAAATCGAAATTGAAATTGAAATTGAAATTGAAATATTCATATAAATATATTACATATAGTGCCGCCCAAACACCTAACTTGAGCTCATATGGCACCAACTTCCAACTCATAAACCCCAGGTCGATGACTGTCTTTAGCAGCGTGAGGGATCTCGCTAATAGATCTGATTTGTTCTCGATGGTAATCCCAAATTTTCCATATTTGGGGAGCCTAGGGGCGGAGGAGCCCTCATCGCCTTCGCTACCACCGAGCCCAGACGACATCATCATAAACAGCATCATCATCTTCGCCTTAATACCTGAATGAGACATTTGCTGTAAAAAATGTTATTAGTACAGATAAAAAAAAATGTTATTAGTACACATAGATAAAAAAAAATGTTATTAGTACACATAGACACACAATGAGGGGCAATCCTACTTTCATATGAAATTGGCACTAATTATTAATTTACTTTCATCTAAAACTATACAATTAAAATTACAATTAAATCTATATAATTTATTAATTAAAGCAATAAAATTGTTAACCCCCCCCCCCCCCACCACCCCACCCCCTCCCCTGCCCCCCTCCCCCACCACACACATATATACACACACATACACACACATATACACATATTTAATTTCAAGTATGTTTCATTTAATTATCATACTTTGTATATATTGTTCGATATACAAAGTAATTTTCAAAAAAAGTTGAAACATTCCACCCCCATATGGACAATAGTCCAGTGGTCATACCACTTTTAAAACTAACCAACCCAACATTTACTAAACAAAATAATCCAACAGCAATTTCAACAACAAATGTGTAACCCGTACTCCTTCTAATTCATCTACTCAATTAATTCATTTCATCAATTAAACTAACAATTAAAGTATACAATTATTAATTTACTAATTTACAATAAGGAACAATCCTACTTTCATATGAAATTGGCACTAATTATTAATTTACTTTCATCTAAAACTATACAATTAAAGTTATACAATTTATTAATTAAAGCTATACAATTGTTAAAACTCTCGCACCACCCCACCCCCACCCCCTGCCCCCCTCCCCCACCACACACATATATACACACACATATACACATATTTAATTTCAAGTATGTTTCATTTAATTATCATACTTTGTATATATTGTTCGATATACAAAGTAATTTTGAAAAAAAGTTAAAAATTCCCACACCCATATGGACAATAATCCAGTGGTCATGCCACTTTTAAAACTAACCAACCCAACATTTAGCAAAATACTAGTACAAGCTAGGTGGCTAAAATAACTACGCACCTTATAAAATAGTAGTGCGATGACTACAAATTAAAGTTAGAAATAAAGTAAAACCTCAATGCCCTAATTTTTGTTTGTGTAATTTTTATTACAGAATACTACATACCTCCTATAAATTTCAATAAATTAATCACAAAACTCCTTTTTTAATAAAACGGTTAGTCAACATTTTAATATTAAATTGGACTTATTAAATGATAAGACTCGTGTAATATTTGTTATGTGAAAAAATAAAAATAGCTTCATTTAAAAAAATAAAGTTGCCTCTTAATTTTTTCAATAGAATTTATATTAAATTGATTAAAAAAGGTATTATAGTCATTTTATTATATCCATTATTATTAACTTAAGGGGGCTTGTTAGGTTCCCACCCCACCCCCACCCCACCACCCACCACCACATACCACCCCCACCACACCTGCACCACCCCACCCCCACTACCCCCTTCCCCCCTACCCCACCACACACCACTACACACATATATACACACACATATACACATACATATACACACATATATATACACACATACACATACACACATATAGAAATGAAAGAGAAAGAGAGGAAAAAAAACATACCTTAGAGAGAGAGTAGAAATCGTTTAAAGAGAGAGAGGGGGGGGGAAACAAAAAAGGGTGGGAAAAAAGAACCCTAGGGCTTTTTTTACTGCAGAAGTTGTCACAGTAGTGTCAAGGTCATTGACCGTGACAATTATTTAAAGAATTATCACGGTCATTGCCCTTGACACGACCGTGGCAACGAAATTTGTCACGGCCTTGTCACGATCATTGACCGTGACAATTCTTTGTCATGGTCGTGTCAAGGTCAATGACCGTGACACAAAACGCGTGTTTTTTATCACGGTCAATGACCTGGACAAGGATGGTCGGCTGAAAGGTGACAATTTTATCATTCTTCTATAGGGAGTGTCCACAACAATAGCTGTTATGGTACAGAATTTTTTGCCACCTCAGGCGCCACAACAGCCACCTCAGCAAGTGGCTATTCTAGCACAGGCACCGAGATCTATACGGGACCGAATGAGGGATGCCTATGTTAAAGTCCAGCCTCCAGAATTTACAAGAGGGTTTGACATTCGGATTTCTAGTCATTGGAAGCAAGACATTGAGAGTCACTTAAGGATGGTGGAGTGCTCACCTGTTCATAAGTAGATGTTGGCATCCTTTAGGTTGGTGGGGGCCACCCTTTAGTGGTCGTACATAGTGACAGCGGTTAAGGAGAGGGACATCCTCACGATAGACCAGTTTTCGGAGAGGTTTGAGGGGAAATACTTTCCTCTAGCTATGCAGTTCGAGATGAGCACTAGGTTTATGAATATGAAGAAAGAAAGACGTACAGTTGAAGAATACGAGGAGGAGTCCACTGCTCTCTCGTATTTTGCAAAGGAGGATGTTCGGACAGAGAAGATGAGGGTGGACCATTTCATCAAGGGGTCAACTTGGCATATTAGGAAGGCTTGTTCAAGAAATCCATCATTCATGACGTACAACCAGATGGTTAATGTTGCACTCCTTCCTTGTCAGTATTAAAGGGCATTTCTGAAAATAAAAGGGGATAAACGCCATGTGGGGGAGTCGTCCAGGCAACAGGGTAAGGAGAGTTGGAGTAGTGGGTCTAGGGCCCAGCAGCACAGGGGCACCCCACCCACCGATCAAAGTAAGAGATTTAGCGGTGAAGATGACAAGCAGAGGTAGGGACAGTCGGGCAAGGGTCAGACATGACAGGGCCAACAGTATAGAGGCCAGCAGGGCCAACAATATCGGCTCCATCAGGGCCAAGAACAGCTGGGTAGTGGCCGGTAGCGTCGACTTACTGACAGGGGTCCTTTCCTAGGGAATTGTTGCACTTGTGGTGAAATGGGCCACACCTTGAGGAGTTGTACAAGAGGGGACCAGGAAGCCAGGGACAACGCCCACCATTTTAGGCCCAGGAAGCCACAACACCAGACGCTCCAGCACCCGCTGCCCCACTTCAGGGGTAAAAGTCGTTGTAATATGGCCGAATCTACCATGTAGTAGCAACAGATGGACCCGCACCTCCACATCTAGTTGAGGGTATGTTTCCCATCTTTGGTCATATTGGTCGTGTACTTTTTGATACGAGTGCATCACACTATTTTGTTAGTACATGATTCGCACGGGAGTCAGTTATGATAGATTTGGCCTCAGATGTAGTATTGCATATAGACTCACCAGTGGGTAGAAGGGAACGAGTACGGTCAGTGTGTCAAGGGATCGACATTGAGATAGGCCAACTTACTTTTGTTGAGGACTTATTAATACTGGATATGCATGAGTATGACATCATTTTGGGGATGGACTGGTTAGCCACTTATAGGGCATGTGTAGATTACTTTGGGCGGTACATTATCTTCACTATTCCGAAGCAGGAGATGTACCTAGTTACGATGCCTCACCCCGGGGGTGGGTTGAGCACACATCTATATTATATTGAGGAGGATATTTCTTCAGAGGTTTTGGTGAGTCTAGATTCCACTCTTGTGGTTAGGGATTTTCAAGAATTTTGGGGGAGATTCTGGAGTTACCGTCGAGTCGGAAGATCGATTTTATGATAGATTTGATTCTGGACAGTAGACCTATTGCTCGCACTCCGTATAGGATGGCTCCATTAGAGAGGAGGGAGCTACGAGAGAAGATTGAGAAGTTATTAGGGTAGGGTTTCATTAGGAAGAGTACTTCACCTTGGGGGGCTCCAGTGTTGTTCGTTAAGAAAAGGGACGGAACCTTATGATTTTGTGTTGAATACAGAGAGATGAACGAAGTCACGATTCAAAATAAATACCCGTTGCCGCACATAGATGATTTATTTGATCAGTTGAGGGGTGATGCCTATTTCTTAAAAATTGACTTGAGGTCGGGATACCATTAGTTGAGAGTCCGGGAGCAAGACGTCTCAAAGATAACTTTTCTTACTCGTTATGGATCATACGAGTTTTTGGTGATGCCATTCGGGCTAACCAATGCACCGGCGCAGTTTATGGATTTGATGAACTGACGTTTCAGGGACTTTGTGGATCGGTTCGTTATAGTATTCATAGATGAAATTCTGATATAGTTTTGGACTGCGGAGGAGCACGCGTGGTCTTACAGACACTTCGGGATCACTAGCTGTATGCGAAGTTAGATAAATGCGGATTTTAGTTGAGGGAAGTGCAATTATTGGGTCATGTTGCATCCGAACGGGGGATATCCGTGGACCCAGGGAAGGTTTTTTCCGTGATGGAGTGGGGATAACCCATACACCCACTGAGGTGCGTAGCTTCTTAGGATTGTCTGGGTACTGTCGTCGATTCATTCAGGGGTTCTCGAAGATAGCCAGGTCCTTGACAAATTTCAGGGGGAAGGGGGTACCTTTTGTTTGGGATGAGACATGCCAACAGGCATTTGAGGAGATGAAGACGATATTGACTACATCACTTGTTCTAGTGTTACCTAGGGAGGTAATTGACTATAGGGTGTACACTGATGCATCCTTGAGGGGACTTGGTGGGGTTATGATGCAGGAGGAGAGGCCGATAGCTTATGCTTCCCAAAATCTCAAGCCTCACGAGGGACATTACCCCACCCACGACTTGGAGTTGGAAGTCATGGTCTTTGCCTTACGAGTGTGGAGACACTACCTACTGGGGGAAAAGTTTTAGCTTTTCATAGATCATAAGAGCTTGCAGTACTTGCTAACACAGATAGAGCAGAACATGCGACAAAGGAGGTGGCTCGAGTTTGTAAAGGACTACCGGTTTGACATTCAGTACCACTTGGGGAAAGAAAATGTCACAGCAGATGCGCAGAGCCGTAAATCGTTCCTGGAGTTGGAAGCAGTGTGGAAGGCGAAGTGGAGGTTTCTTTGTGTCAGTGTGGAAGGCGAAGCAGTGAGTTGACCCGAGTGTTTATGTCAGTTCTCACCATCACTGGGTGGTGAAGGCCCAGGCGGAGGATCAGCTTTGTCAAGAGCGGGTGAGACAATTGCTAGCTAACGGGGTGGAGCATTTTTCTATAAGGTCTGATAGAGGTTTGAGATTCCAGAGGAGACTGGTTGCTCCAAATAATGCTGAATTGAGACGAGCCATTATGTCAGAGGCTCAAGGTTCGTTATACATGGTACATGTCGATGGGGACAAAATGTACCATGACATGAGCCGTCAGTATTGGTGGGCTGGTATGAAGAGAGTTATAGCGGAGTTTGTGTCCAGATGTGCTACTTATCATCTGGTGAAGGTAGATCATCAACATCGTGCGGGTACTCTACATCCCTTGGACATCCTGATGTGGAAATGGGAAAGCATATCTATAGAATTCATTACGGGGTTACCTACTTCACAGAGGGGATATGGTTCGATTTGGGTGATCGTCGACAGATTCACAAAGTTGGCTCATTTCCTACCGATCCCCATAGATTTTAGCTCCGAGCAGTACCCCAAATTTTTTAATTCGGAGATCATTAAGATGCATGGGGTGACGTTTAACATAGTGTCAGATAGGGATAGGATGTTTGTGTCCCACTTTTGGAGGATCTTCCAGCATGCCTTGGGGGCCGAATTGAGGCTGAGCACTTCGTACCATCCTCAGACTGATGGGCAGACGGAGACGGTGAACCTAATGCTGGAGGATATGCTGTGTATGTGTATTTTGGACTTTAAGGGAAGCTGGGAGCAATAATTGTCATTGGTGGAGTTCGCATACAATAACAGCTACCAGGTCACTATAGGGAGGGCGCCATTTCAGGCATTCTACCGGAGGCCTTGTCGTTCTCCCTCATACTAGTTAGATGTGGGGGGAAAAAATTTCTAGGACCAGACTTCATTCAGGATACCTCAGAAAAGGTAGAGATGATTCGGGCCAGGATACGGATTGCTCAAGATTGGAAGAAGAGATACGTAGATGCAGGTAAGAGAAACTTAGACTTCGATGATGGAGACTATGTGTTGGTTAAAGTGTCTCCCATTAAGGGGGTGATGAGATTCAGAAAAAAGGTAAAGTTGACACCACGATATGTGGGGCCATTCCCTATTCTGGATAGGATTGGGCCCATAGCATACCGATTGGGACTACCGGAACACTTACATCGAATGCATGATATCTTTCATATATCCTCAATAGGGAGATTCCTTAGAGATGAGGTGGTTTATCATCACATCGATGTCGATAAGATTGAGCTCCAACCAGATGCTACTTATGAGAAGAGATCGCAAGCCATTTCGGATAGACGGGAGCACCGACTACGGTCCAAGATTGTTCCTTTAGTTCGGGTATAGTGGGGACCCCATAGGGAGGACGAATCAACATGGGAGAGAGACGACGATGTGCGCGCAAAGTATCTGGAACTCTTCTAGCTAGGTACATATCATCTTGATTCCGAGGACGGAATCCTGTTATTAGGGGGGAAGAATATAATACCCCGCATTTTTCTCTTAATTAATTTGTGACAAATATTCCCTTTTCTAATCTAGAAAATTTAATCTACACAAATATCTTATTCGGATGTGTTAAGTGAAAGCTTATTTGGCATACTTGTGTGTATTATTCATTTTGTGCACGGATATATTATTTGCATATCATAAAAGAAAATATTATAATTTATGTGCGACACAATAAAAAGTAATAATTTTGGCATATATATGTCCTAGCTCATTTTGGGACTTATATGAACTTGTTTAAGTGGTTTAAACCCCTAAAAAAGGGTCTTCGGTCAATAACATATGGATTGGAGGAGTTTTGGACTAATTAGAAAAGGAATTGACGCTCATTTGGGGGTCCAAAAGTTGGGCACATAAACCAACTCGGGATTAGCACTTAATTTAATGGCTTAGTGGGATAACCCACTTTCCCATTATCATAAATCAACTTAAGATAACAGCCTCGAGAGAAAGAATAGAGAAACACCCAGAGAAAGTAAAAGAGGAAGAACAATGAGGGATCAAAGGCTTTCAAGGGGTCTCCTCTACAAAATTTTAAG
Source organism: Sambucus nigra (assembly GCA_949130495.1). Classification (NCBI taxonomy): domain Eukaryota; kingdom Viridiplantae; phylum Streptophyta; class Magnoliopsida; order Dipsacales; family Adoxaceae; genus Sambucus; species Sambucus nigra. The sequence continues at coordinate 377,028,206 of OX422222.1, forward strand.
GAAAGAATTTTCTTGCATAAATTATGTTTCTATTGTATTTCTCAATGCATGATTTATTCCCCTTTTTATTCTGGAAATTAGGGCTGTTTATATCCGACTTGGATAATATAAAACCCACTTATAGAGGAATAATATACATGTAGAGTTATTCTAGATCTTAGGAATTGAAAGTATGTATGTTGATGATTAGATTTCTTTTGGGTTTATTGGTTATTGGAAAACAAGGGTAATTAACTATATAGATGATTGAAGACATGTTATGGACTAAAATTTAGATGTGAACTTCCCCCTGAATACATGCTCCTCTTAGAAATAATTTCGAACCAACTCCGTGTTGATATACATATACCGGACCTATACTGTGTGAAATTTAGGGACCGGACTGGTCCGGTAGGAAGTAAAAATGAATCGGCCTGATATACCATATCGATCCGTTTAGGAGAAAAAACGAACCGGCCTGGTGCATTAGACCGGTCCGACAGCCCCAGACCGGATCAATTCAGCAGTCTGAAATTCTCTACCTTGTTTTTTGCCTCAATACTTGAGTTCTTATATGTTAATGACGTAATTCCTTAAACTTGGGAGTAGATTTATATTACCATATGGATTGGAATTTACAATTTAATAGGATTTAAATTATGAACAAATGAAGACATTGTGAATTGGCTAATGAAGAATAATATTGGTAATTATAGAGTAAATTACCTATACATATTATAAGGATAAGTAATATGTATTACTATGTATTTTTGTGGACATACCATATTTGTGGACCGTCCTATCTTCTTGGGGGCTCACGTGTTCGGGCTGCATACCACACGTAGGCACAGGTGGGCTTTACGATGTGTAGGCTATATAAGTACTACATAGAGGCTCCACCCACTAGAGGTAGGGTTGGCGCTGATCGTTCCTATATTACTGTTGGGTATGGGGCATATATAGGTGTCATGCGTAGGTACCAACCCCAACGTATGTGTGTTTGTATTGTCCGCTTAGGAATAAGAGAATTCCTTCGAATTTGTCGATAGAGCACGAATAGACACCAACGATAGATGCCCTTGCGTGTCAAATATATACGGACATATATTATATAAATGCCCTATGCTCTTCTGGAAGAACTATGAGACTAGGATAAGTGACTGTTGGGAAATTTAATATTATACTCAAATGATTTATTACTCTTATCCCTGTTTATAAATTGAGGCATTGTCACCATTCATGCTTTGGGAAATTTTGGGATGCGAATGATATTTCGTTTAGTTGAGGGGCGAGGTGTCATATGCATATGCGAATCGAAAAAGGGGGATGTTTATTGTGCATCGACTTTATTATTGGATTCATATTTTATTCAAGTTAATTCTTGCGCACCTCGGGCTCTGACCCAAATTTAAATATTTTTCCCCGAGGTGCTCCTAGACAGGGATAGTTGGATTGTGTTATGGCAATCCCGCGATCAAGCTTATTCTCCATATTCAGTTCCAGTCTTCTTCTAGCATATGTGCTTTTCAGATTTAGTTATTTGTCATTTTGAATATTTGTAAGGGTATACGCCTGATACACTTTTAATTCATGTCAGTTGGGATTTATTATGTTTGACTAGGTTTTATTATTTATATTATTATGGTGGTGTGGTCCTTGGATCATTATGTGTATATTCTTCATTTATAAATGCCGATATCGTGGATAATAATCAATTTATATTTACTATGGTGCTGAGAATGGTAGGAATTGACAAGCAAGCCCTATCTTCAGCGTATTGTGCCCGACGACCCTTTACATGAGAAATAGGGGTTGTTACATGAAATCTCAATCCTGAACTCCAAATCCCAAACCTCTGGCCAAAATAAACCTTCGGAAAAAAAATTCTAGCTAAAAAAAACTCCAAAGAAATATACAAATTGTTTATAAAAACTGTTCATAATTTAAAAAATATATAAAATGTTTGTATATTTATATGTGTAAATATATAAACTGATTTTTAAAAATTGAAGCATGATCTGTTTATATAAACTGTTTATGCATTTAAAAAATATATAAGTTGTTTATATATAAATAAAATGATTTTAAACAAAACAAAATTTGTTCCACACAAAAAAAATCGAGCATAAAAATACAGAATAAAACTGATTTAAGTTAAAAAATTATTTTAGAAACATATGTTTTTTCGCTTCATAAAAGTAAAAATAATTTCCATAAACAAAAAATAATAATTTCCAACCTCTGGCCATAAAACCCTCCGGCCATGAAAACCCAGGAAAAAACATCCCTCCGGCCATGAAATTCTTGGAAAAAACATCTGGCCACAAAATTCGATCATGAAATCCCAAAATCCAACCTCCGACCACAAAATTCGGCCATCAATACAAAATTCAGGAAAAAAATAAAAGAAATTAGCCCCGGCCATGGAACGAAAATGATTTCAACAAACCTCCAGCCATGGAACAAACCTCTGATTTCAACAAACCTACAGCTATGAAATAAGTCCCCGGCCATGGAGAAAGCCTCGGTCCCTTTACCTTTCTCTCGGTATACGATTTGCTTTTTATCAAACCTCAAGGAGAGAGAGAGAGAGAGAGAGAGAGAGAGAGAGAGAGAGAGAGAGAGAGAGAGAAAATAGAAAGTATGAGAAAGAGAAAGGATTTGAGGATTTAAAAATTATATAAAGGTATAAGGGTATTTAAAGATAAGGGTATTCCGGGTAATTGGTGAAAAAGGTACTGCCATTACACACCTGTTAGCCAAATCGTTTAAACAACCCCAACAAATAAATACTGAAACTAACGTACCCCAAGCTTTAATTATTATAAATAAACGTACCCCAAATGACCAAAAAAAACATCCTCCTTCACATCCTTTTCATATATCTAAAATGTTAGGACAAAAATATCCTCTTCCCTTTCTTTAAAATATAATATAAATTTAAAATATAATATCAATTTAAGATAAAAAAAATTATGCTTTATTATAAAATATAATTTATTGTTATTATGATTTTTGACTTTAACACATTACTATTTTTTTAATAGACTATAGTAGATTTTTATGAATTTATTAGACTTTGCTACCTTTTTCATCGCTAAATATGAAATTTTCCCCATGAAAAAAGATATTTGGTGACATTTAAATAGTTTATAACCCAAAAAAAAGGGTATAATGAAAAAAAAGTTTTTTCACAAAAATAATTTTGACAAAAAAAAATAGTTTCTGAAAATAAAACTGTTTTTAACAAAATTAAAACTGTATTAACCAAAAAACTTCTAAAAAATAAAAATAAAAACAGTTTATACCAAAAAACAGTTTTAAAAAACTTTTTTTAACCAAACAAAACATTTTTTAACATTTTTGTTAAAAACACAATTTTGTTAAAAAAATCATTTTTTTCACTAAAGTATTTTTATTTTTCTGAAAATAGCTTTTTTCAAATAATTTTATTCTTAGAAAAATTATTTTTTAAAGATATTGTTTCTTTGTTACAAATTGTTTTTATTTTGTTAAAAACTATTTTGTACTGTTAAAATTTAAAAAAAAATGTTTTATTTTGCTAGAAATTGTTTTTTTAACTGTTTATTTTCTTATAAACAATTTTTATTTTGTTAACTTTTTTTTTCTATTTGTCGTTATTTGTTAAAAAAAACAAATTGTGTTCAAAAACTGTTTTTTTGGTTAAGAAGTTTTTTTCATTATAAGCTTTTTTGGGTTAAAAATTGTTTAAATGTCACCAAATATCACTTTTCGTGGGAAAGTTTCATACTTAGTAACGAAATATGTAGCAAAAGTCTAATAAATTCATAAAAATGTACTATAGTCTTTTAAAAAATTAGTAATATGAAATTATAATAATAATAATAATAATAATAATAATAATAATAATAATAATAATAATAATAATAATAAATTATATTTTATCTTAAAGTGTAAATATTATTTTACCTAAAATAATGTTATGCTTTAAAATTATATTATATTTTATTGGAAGGATCCACCATGGTTGCTCCAGCGGTAAGGGACGAGTTCAAATGGTGTGGGTTAGGGCCACGGTCTCCAATTCGATTCCCCCAAAGGGTACCAAACTTTAATTTGGGTGTGTGTTAGGGTGGTTCTGGAACTAGCACCCCCTATTTAGCTTGCACGGGAGAGTCCAAATGACTCGTTCGTATGGAGGTTCAGGGTTGTCAAAAAAAAAATTATTTTATTGGAAGGAGAGAGGATATTTTTATCCTTATATTTTAGATATTTGAAAAAGGTGTGAGGGAGAAAGTTAAGGGTGTAGAAATAAACCACCCTATATTATATATAAGTAGTGCTGTGAGTACAAAGTAACTCCACAAAATCTTGACAAAAAGTAGTGTTATTGGTGTCCTGACGGATCCTATACCACAAGACAATATTTAATAGGTCGGTGAGAGAATAAATGAAATCCACGTCAAATTTTGTGGAGATTTTTGTACTCATATCATTATTCATCATATATATATTTATTTTGTTGTTTACATAGAAGTACATTTACTTTTTAATGTACCCAAACTACACAACAAACCTTAATTGTAGTTAGCCAGGGTTGCATTAGGCGTAATACAACCATTTTGTACATATTATTGTTCACATTTTTTTCCCGCAGCAGCAAGCTAACCATGAAGGATTGCCAGAAAAATTGAAGAGTAGTAATGGTACCAGGTTGGTGTAATATATAAGAAAAGAAAAGTTTCTGAGTATTGGTCTTCTTTCCGGAATTCTTGTTGTAAAATGGTCAAAACTCAAAAAGAAAACAAAAAAATGCATATAGGGAAAGTGGAAATATTGTTACGGGTGTTTTTATGTCAGCTTTAGCGACCCACCATACTTTCCTATCCCTTCACAAGCAAGCATTCCCATGTGGTGCATGTTAGCATCGGATGCTGGTCCCCAGCTACAATACACAAAACTTTAATTTCTGTTTTTAATTCCCGTCTGTAATAATAAGTTGTAATATTTCCAGTATAAATTCCGCATAGTGATCCTCTACTTGTTGGTATCAGAGCCATGATTGGCTAATTTGTATGTTAGTGTTTAGAATGTAATAATTTTGGTCTGGGTATTATCACGGAACAGTAACTCTATGATCTTCCAGGCATCGGAAAAGTAAAAGATATGATGTTTCTGATGTACGGAAGTAATGGTCGTTATTATTGTCCGGTATAATACACGTTTGAACAGAATATCACTGTTCACCGACGTGAATAGTATTTTACTATTCACATCAAAATACTATTTTAAATAATCACTATTCACATTAAAATCCTAATTTAAATGATTACTGTTCATATTGAAAACCTAATTTAAATGATAATAATAAGGAGAAGTAGAAGTCCGGTTGTGATATACTGGTAACTTGTCGCGTAACCGGGTTACTATTTAGCCGGGGAGGCGTTAGGCTTATTCCCACAGTAAATCGTTGACCACTGGGTATCAAAAGTGATTTCTAATTCGGCTTATTATATTCTTTTAACTGGCGAATTTCGATTTAAATAATAATTTCATTTAGGTTTAGAATTTTGATTTGCATATTGTTTTATTTAAACAAATATTTTGATTTGTATAATGTTTTCCTATTCCGGACCATTTGGGTATTACTATTCTAAACATTAACATCTGTGTAATGGAAGAACAAACCATTGATACACACACAACACAAGAGTTCACGAAGAACTCTTCCTTAATTGAATTTGATGTTCAGAAGGATCTGAACAGGTGGACTATTCCTAAGGTCCATCCTAAAGTTATATACAATACTAACTGGTATAACTTTCGTAGCAAATATGCTATTAAGACTATGGAACAAACCCTTAGTCTGGACGAGCAAGATAAGAGTATCGAGCTCTTTAAAAAAGAAGATCTTTTAAGTCACATGAAGGATAAAAATTATCACTTTATTCATGTTGGTTTAATTAAAATTGCTTTTAAACCTTTGACTCTTTCTGGCAAGAACGCCTGTCTCCAAGCTACACTTCGTGATGGAAGATGTACTAATTTTAGACAATCTTTGATGGGAGCAATTGAAACTAGTTTATGTAATGGACTAGTTTATTTTGATGTGTTTCCAAATATAACTTTGTCTTTAACTGATATGCACCTTTGTAAGTGTTTGAGTCTTAGGGTCCAAACCAAAGGTTATAATTTTCTTCCGGGATCGGAAACTGTTGGGATTATTTATAGAATTTATTACAAGGTAATGAATACTATGGCTCCCAATATTAAGAAATTAAGTCCTTTTGGTAAAACTGTGTTAATTGACACACATCTTATAGATTCTAAAGTTCACACACCTAGAACTATAAGTTGGGACGAGATTGACTTCCCAGAGACTTGGGCTATAAAAAATGTTGTTCCTCCTCAACCCCGTCAGAATCATGATGTTGAAGACATCATTGAGGAGAAGGATGGTGATGTTTTTCTAAATTTTAGAAAATTTAATAGGTGTCAATCCTCTAGGAGTTACTCTTCTAGATCCCCTTTTATTACCTATCCTCCATCCATTTCACGGCACTCTGTCTGTGAAGATAACCCTAGAAACCCTTCATATCAGGATGATATGAATGTTCATGGTACCTTTACCCATGACCAAATACCCCATGGTATTTATGAGAAGAAAGATTCTTCTCAGCGCAGGGAATCCCCTACGCCATCTGAAATGAATGTCAGACTCTAACCCTCTTCCCTTTTAATGGTCTTTTCAATTAATAGGAAAGAAATTAGTGCTGAGTTTAACATACCAGAATGGATTAGTTTTAGAACTTGGTACTTTAAAAAGTATGATAAAACTATGTTAGAATTTTATAAATGGGTGGAAGAAAACCAGTAAATTACTTCTTTTGCTATTTGGTTTCTCACGTTTACTAAAGATAGGAAACTTTTTGTTCTTGAAACAGAAAATCAACCTAAAACTGAGGTTAAACATGAAACTAAATGGACCACTGTGAATAAACAGATTATATCTGTTGTTCACCCTCCTACTGAACCACTTTCCATAGATGTTGGAAGCACTAGCCAAAGTAGTAGTACTCCTAGGCTAGAAGTTAATGCCTTCGTTAATATGGAGACTAGTGATACTAGACTCCTTACTCATAATAAGGAGCTAAATCCTCTTTATAAACAAGGTAATTACACTAACCTTATCCTTAACACGATAGGTAAACAACTCAACAGAATTGAGGACACTCTAGCACAAAACCCTGTTAAGAGTCCCCCAGACTTAGTCAAAAGTCTGATTAAACCTATAATTCAACCTCCAATTGAGGTTAAAGGTTTTAAAACTGCAGCTAAAAATGATTTTATGTCTAAGCTCAAAGAGATCGAGAAAGATCTCAAGGGATTAAAGATTAATACTTTATCCCATGATGACTCTGATTCTGATATCGAATCAGATGTTACGTTAAGGGATGTTCAAGGATTTGAACTTTCCTTTGGTCGTCCTCCTGAGGTTAACAAAATTACTTATAGTAATAATATTGGCCCTGCCCGAAATTATTACCATAGACCTACCCCTCATGATTTGCTCTTCGAAGAGAGCGTCTTGATGCAAAATACTTTTCACGGTAAATCAATCTTTGATTGGAATCTGGATGGTAAAACCGAATCCCAGATTTATGAGATGCTTCATCAAATGTCTATGTATGCTACCATATGTAAACATAATGACGCATCTGATCATAGTATTGCGCAGATGATAACTGCTGGATTTACTGGTACCCACAGAGGTTGGTGGGGTAATATCCTAACTGAAAATCAAAGAAATGAAATTCTTATTGCTGCTAAAGTTGTCATGAATGAGCAAATGCAGGACATAATTGTACCGGACGCTGTCTATACTCTTATGCTCTCCATTTCTTATCACTTTATTGGTTGTACAGACCACCATAATGAACGTAATAGAGAATTATTACAAAACCTTAGGTGTCCTACTCTTAGCCAGTTTAGGTGGTACAAGGACGTTTTCCTTGCTAGGGTTACTCAGAGAGCCGATGGAAACTCTGAGCACTGGAAAGCCAAGTTCATTGATGGCCTTCCGACTTTCTTCGCTGAGAAAGTCCGTAAAAAGCTTAGAGAAGCCAATAATGGCATCTCTATCCCTTACGATAGTTACACTTATGGCCAGCTCATAAGTGTTGTCATACAGGAAGGTCTTTCTCTCTGTAATGACCTTAAGTTGCAGAGACGACTTAAGAAACAGAATCTTTCAGGAAAGAAAGAGCTTGGTGAGTTTTGGGAGCAGTTTGCTTTTGACACAGGAACTTCAACCCGAAAAGTCTCCAAAAAGACTAAAAAGGTTCGTAAAAAACCCAAATATAAACATAAGAAGAAAAGGGCTTATATTCCTAAAGAAAAAGAATATAAACATAAAAAGAAATTTGTTAAAAAGAGAACTAACAAATCTGGCCCTAAATGCTTTAAATGTGGTAAATTTGGCCACTATGATAATAAATGTAAAATGGAAGCTAAGATTAGCAACCTTCAGATTGATGAACATCTGAAGTCGGAGTTAAGCAAACTTTTGCTTAACTCCAGTTCCTCTGAAGAACAAGAGGACTCCTCCTCTGAGAGAGATGATGAGCTTTGTTATATACAAAGCTCTAGTGACTCAGATGTCTCCAAGAATGAAGACTGTCAGTGTAATGAATTAACCAAGAGATGCGATCATCTCCAGTCTATAATGCAATTGAATGGATTAAGTCTTAATGTCCTTACCAGTCAGCAACAGAATATGATTGATGTCATCAACCAAGTTACTGACCCTGACATTAAGCTGAAGCTTATTCAGTCTTGTTATGCCTTTTCTAAATTTTAGAAAATTTAATAGGTGTCAATCCTCTAGGAGTTACTCTTCTAGATCCCCTTTTGTTACCTATCCTCCATCCACTTCACGGCACTCTGTCTGTGAAGATAACCCTAGAAACCCTTCATATCAGGATGATATGAATGTTCATGGTACCTTTACCCATGACCAAATACCCCATGGTATTTATGAGAAGAAAGATTCTTCTCAGCGCAGGGAATCCCCTATGCCGTCTGAAATGAATGTCAGACTCTAACCCTCTTCCCTTTTAATGGTCTTTTCAATTAATAGGAAAGAAATTAGTGCTGAGTTTAACATACCAGAATGGGCTAGTTTTAGAACTTGGTACTTTAAAAAGTATGATAAAACTATGTTTGAATTTTATAAAAATGAATTTTATAAATGGGCGGAAGAAAACCAGTTGGTTACTTCTTTTGCTGTTTGGTTTCTCATGTTTACTAAAGATAGGAAACTTTTTGTTCTTGAAACAGAAAATCAACCTAAAACTGAGGTTAAACATGAAACTAAATGGACCACTGTGAATAAACAGATTATATCTGTTGTTCACCCTCCTACTGAACAACTTTCCATAGATGTTGGAAGCACTAGCCAAAGTAGTAGTACTCCTAGGCTAGAAGTCAATGCCTTCGTTAATATGGAGACTAGTGATACTAGAATCCTTACTCATAATAAGGAGCTAAATCCTCTTTATAAACAAGGTAATTACACTAACCTTATCCTTAACACGATAGGTAAACAACTCAACAGAATTGAGGACACTCTAGCACAAAACCCTGTTAAGAGTCCCCCAGACTTAGTCAAAAGTCTGATTAAACCTATAATTCAACCTCCAATTGAGGTTAAAGGTTTTAAAACTACAGCTAAAACTGATTTTATGTCTAAGCTCAAAGAGATCGAGAAAGATCTCAAGGGATTAAAGATTAATACTTTATCCCATGATGACTCTGATTCTGATATCGAATCAGATGTTACGTTAAGGGATGTTCAAGGATTTGAACTTTCCTTTGGTCGTCCTCCTGAGGTTAACAAAATTACTTATAGTAATAATATTTGCCCTACGCGAAATTATTACCATAGACCTACCCCTCAGGATTTGCTCTTCGAAGAGAGCGCCGTGATGCAAAATACTTTTCACGGTAAATCAATCTATGATTGGAATCTGGATTGTAAAACCGAATCCCAAATTTATGAGATGCTTCATCAAATGTCTATGTATTCTACCATATGTAAACATAATGATGCATCTGATCATAGTATTGTGCAGATGATAACTGCTGGATTTACTGGTACCCTCAGAGGTTGGTGGGGTAATATCCTAACTGAAAATCAAAGAAATGAAATTCTTACTGCTGCTAAAGTTGTCAAGAATGAGCAAATGCAGGACATAATTGTACCAGACGCTGTCTATACTCTTATGCTCTCCATTTCTTATCACTTTATTGGTTGTACAGACCACCATAATGAACGTAATAGAGAATTATTACAAAACCTTAGGTGTCCTACTCTTAGCCAGTTTAGGTGGTACAAGGACGTTTTCCTTGCTAGGGTTACTCAGAGAGCCGATGGCAACTCTAAGCACTGGAAAGCCAAGTTCATTGATGGCCTTCCGACTTTCTTCGCTGAGAAAGTCCGTAAAAAGCTTAGAGAAGCCAATAATGGCATCTCTATCCCTTACGATAGTTACACTTATGGCCAGCTCATAAGTGTTGTCATACAGGAGGGTCTTTCTCTCTGCAATGACCTTAAGTTGCAGAGACAACTTAAGAAATAAAATCTTTCAGGAAAGAAAGAGCTTGGTGAGTTTTGTGAACAGTTTGATTTTGACGCAGGAACTTCTACCCGAAAAGTCTCCAAAAAGACTAAAAAGGTTCCTAAAAAACCCACCTATAAACGTAAGAAGAAAAGGGCTTATATTCCTAAAGAAAAAGAATATAAACATAAAAAGAAATTTGTTAAAAAGAGAACTAAAAAATCTTTCCCTAAATGCTTTAAATGTGGTAAATTTGGCCACTATGATAATAAATGTAAAATGGAAGCTAAGATTAGCAACCTTCAGATTGATGAACATCTGAAGTCGCAGTTAAGAAAACTTTTGCTTAACTCCAGTTCCTCTGAAGAACAAGAGGACTCCTCCTCTGAGAGCGATGATGAGCTTTGTTATATCCAAAGCTCTAGTGACTCAGATGTCTCCAAGAATGAAGACTGACAGTGTAATGAATTAACCAAGAGATGCGATCATCTCCAGTCTATAATCCAATTGAATGGATTAAGTCTTAATGTCCTTACCAGTCAGCAACAGAATATGATTGATGTCATCAACCAAGTTACTGACCCTGACATTAAGCTGAAGCTTATTCAGTCTTGTTATGCCCTTTCTAAATTTTAGAAAATTTAATAGGTGTCAATCCTCTAGGAGTTACTCTTCCAGATCCCCTTTTGTTACCTATCCTCCATCCACTTCACGGCACTCTGTCTGTGAAGATAACCCTAGAAACCCTTCATATCAGGATGATATGAATGTTCATGGTACCTTTACCCATGACCAAATACCCCATGGTATTTATGAGAAGAAAGATTCTTCTCAGCGCAGGGAATCCCCTACGCCGTCTGAAATGAATGTCAGACTCTAACCCTCTTCCCTTTTAATGGTCTTTTCAATTAATAGTAAAGAAATTAGTGTTGAGTATAACTTACTAGAATGGGCTAGTTTTAGAACTTGGTACTTTAAAAAGTATGATAAAACTATGTTAGAATTTTATAAAAATGAATTTTATAAATGGGTGGAAGAAAACCAGTTGGTTAATTCTTTTGCTGTTTGGTTTCTCATGTTTACTAAAGATAGGAAACTTTTTGTTCTTGAAACAGAAAATCAACCTAAAACTGAGGTTAAACATGAAACTAAATGGACCACTGTGAATAAACAAATTATATTTGTTATTCACCCTCCTACTGAACCACTTTCCATAGATGTTGGAAGCACTAGCCAAAGTAGTAGTACTCCTAGGCTAGAAGTTAATGCCTTCGTTAATATGGAGACTAGTGATACTAGACTCCTTACTCATAATAAGGAGCTAAATCCTCTTTATAAACTAGGTAATTACACTAACCTTATCCTTAACACGATAGGTAAATAACTCAACAGAATTGAGGACACTCTAGCACAAAACCCTGTTAAGAGTCCCCCAGACTTAGTCAAAAGTCTGATTAAACCTATAATTCAACCTCCAATTGAGGTTAAAGGTTTTAAAACTGCAGCTAAAACTGATTTTATGTCTAATCTCAAAGAGATTGAGAAAGATCTCCAGGGATTAAAGATTAATACTTTATCCCATGATGATTCTGATTCTGATATCGAATCAGATGTTACGTTAAGGGATGTTCAAGGATTTGAACTTTCCTTTGGTCGTCCTCCTGAGGTTAACAAAATTACTTATAGTAATAATATTGGCCATGCCCGAAATTATTACCATAGACCTACCCGTCAGGATTTGCTCTTCAAAGAGAGAACCGTGATGCAAAATACTTTTCACGGTAAATCAATCTATGATTGGAATCTGGATGGTAAAACCTAATCCCAGATTTATGAGATGCTTCATCAAATGTCTATGTATGCTACCATATGTAAACATAATGATGCATCTGATCATAGTATTGCGCAGATGATAACTGCTGGATTTACTGGTACCCTCAGAGGTTGGTGGGGTAATATCCTAACTGAAAATCAAAGAAATGAAATTCTTACTGCTGCTAAAGTTTTCAAGAATGAGCAAATGCAGGACATAATTGTACCAGACGCTGTCTATACTTTTATGCTCTCCATTTCTTATCACTTTATTAGTTGTACAGACCACCATAATGAACGTAATAGAGAATTATTACAAAACCTTAGGTGTCCTACTCTTAGCCAGTTTAGGTGGTACAAGGACGTTTTCCTTGCTAGGGTTACTCAGAGAGCCGATAGCAACTCTGAGCACTGGAAAGCCAAGTTCATTGATGGCCTTCCGACTTTCTTCGCTGAGAAAGTCCGTAAAAAGCTTAGAGAAGCCAATAATGGCATCTCTATCCCTTACGATAGTTACATTTATGGCCAGCTCATAAGTGTTGTCATACATGAGGGTTTTTCTCTCTGTAATGACCTTAAGTTGCAGAGACAACTTAAGAAGCAGAATCTTTCAGGAAAGAAAGAGCTTGGTGAGTTTTGTGAGCAGTTTGCTTTTAACACAGGAACTTCTACCCGAAAAGTCTCCAAAAAGACTAAAAAGGTTCCTAAAAAACCCACCTATAAACGTAAGAAGAAAATGGCTTATATTCCTAAAGAAAAAGAATATAAACATAAAAAGAAATTTGTTAAAAAGAGAACTAACAAATCTTGCCCTAAATGCTTTAAATGTGGTAAATTTGGCCACTATGAGAATAAATGTAAAATGGAAGCTAAGATTAGCAACCTTCAGATTGATGAACATCTGAAGTCGCAGTTAAGCAAACTTTTGCTTAACTCCAGTTCCTCTGAGAAACAAGAGGACTCCACCTCTGAGAGCGATGATGAGCTTTGTTATATCCAAAGCTCTAGTGACTCAGATGTCTCCAAGAATGAAGATTGTCAGTGTAATGAATTAACCAAGAGATGTGATCATCTCCAGTCTATAATCCAATTGAATGGATTAAGACTTAATGTCCTTACCAGTCAGCAACAGAATATGATTGATGTCATCAACCAAGTTACTGACCCTGACATTAAGCTGAAGCTTATTCAGTCTTGTTATGCCCAGGAAGAAGTTCGTACTCCTAATTCTTCTAAAGATTACAGCCTTAAGGAGGTTCTTAATCGTTTAGAACAATATGGCATTAATAACAAGCCTTCTAGTCTTAATGATCTAAGACATGAAGTTAATACGCTTAAAACTGAGTTAAGACAACTTACGTTACAGCATGACAAGATGCAAACTGAGATAAATAGTCTGAAGAATGCTCCGAAGCATTCTGATCCAGGAACTGCAGACACTACTCCTAGTACTAAAGATTATGTGGATTATCTAGGTGTTATCAGCCGTGTACCAAGCCAAAAGTGGTATACTACTATCAACCTTGTGATTAACAAAGAATTTTCTCTTTGTAACATCATTGCCCTTGTTGATAGCGTTGCTGATATGAATTGTATTCAGGAAGGAATTGTTCCTACTGAATACTTTGAGAAGACTACTCAATCTTTGTTTAATGCTAGCGGAGATAGCATGAGCATCAGGTTTAAACAAACTAATGTTGACATCTGTAACAATGGAATTTCTTTAGACAGTACCTTCCTGCTTATTGGCGATTTATCTCAACAGATAATTCTAGGTACTCCTTTTTTATCAATGCTTATGCTTATTGATAAAATTGATTCCAGTGGTATATTTACCACTATTCAAAATCAAAAAATTGTTTTTGAGTTTATCACTAGACCTGAGATTAAGAAAATTAACTCTTTGACTAAAAATATTATTTTCAAAGAAAACCATCTTAATTTTCTAAAGAAAGAAATCTCTAATCTCAACATTAAAAAGAATTTAATCTCCCCGAATATCATTAGCAAAATTCAGACTATAAAAAATCAATTAACCTCTGAAATTTGCAGTGATATCCCAAATACTTTTTGGGATAGGAAAAAACATATTGTTTCTGTTCCTTATGAAAAAGATTTTCATGAACGATCCATTCCGACCAAAGCTAGACCCAGTCAGATGAAGACTGAGCTCCTCGATCTTTGCAACGATGAGATCCAGAACTTGTTAGATAAAAAGCTTATAACTAAGAGTTATTCCCCTTGGAGTTGTACAGCTTTTTATTTCAACAAGGCTGCTGAACAGGAACGTGGTGTTCCTAGGCTTGTAATTAATTATAAGCCCCTTAACAAGGTTTTGCAATGGATAAGATATCCAATTCCTAACAAAAAGGATTTGTTAGATAGGTTGCATTCTGCCAAGATTTTCTCAAAATTTGATTTAAAATCTGGCTATTGGCAGATCCAAATAGCACCACAAGATAGATATAAAACTGCCTTTGTGGTTCCATTTGGACATTACCAATGGAATGATTTACCTTTTGGGCTAAAAAATGCCCCTTTGGAATTCCGTAATATCATGAACGATATTTTTAATCCTTTTTCAGATTTTTCAATTGTTTACATTGATGATATCCTTATCTTCTCTAACTCAATTGACCAACACTTTAAAAACTTAAAGATTTTTAAAGATGTTGTTAAAACTAATGGTTTAGTTGTTTCCGCCCCTAAAATGAAATTTTTTCATACTAATGTAAGATTTTTAGGGCATAATATTGGAGCAGGGAAGATACTCCCCATTGACAGAAGTATTGAATTTGCCTCTAAATTTCCTGACGAGCTCAAGGAAAAGACGCAACTTCAAATATTTCTGGGTAGTCTCAATTATATTGGTGACTACTACAAAAATCTGGCACAAGACAGTGCTATCCTTTACTCAAGATTGAAAAAGCATCATGCTCCTTGGACTGATGAGCACACTAAAGCTGTTCAGAAAATTAAACTGAAAGTCAAGCAATTGCCTTTCCTAGATTTAGCTAATCCTTTGTTTTTTAAAATTATCGAGACTGACGCCTCCGATTTAGGTTTTGGTGGTATTTTAAAACAAATAAATTCTTTAACTAAAAAAGAAGAACTTGTTCGTTTTACTTCAGGATCTTGGAAAGATGCCTCAAAAAATTACTCCACCATAAAGAAAGAAATCTTTTCTGTTGTTAAATGCATTTCAAAATTTCAAGATGATTTATTAAATCAGAAATTTTTGTTGCGAATTGATTGCAGTGCTGTTAAACAGGTTTTGCAAAAAGATGTTGAAAACATTGTTTCAAAACAGATTTTTGCCAGATGGCAAGCAAACTTATCGGCTTTTGATTTTGATATAGAACATATCAAAGGGGAAAATAACTCTCTTCCCGATTTTCTAACTAGAGAGTTCTTGCAGGATCGATGAGTGGCCCCTCTAGTGGGCGTGGTAGAGGCAACAACAGCGGGTATTCTCGCCGGCCTGGAAAAGAAAAGATCATCGTGAATGATGATCAATATCCTCCGATACAGGATTATGTTGAGTTCCTTCGCCAGAGTGCGAAAAACAGGGAGAAGAATGCTCCCCCTCTTAACCCTTTTAGCAAGAAAAAATCTGCTAAAGAGGTTTTAGCGACCATCCAGTACAAATTCCTTCCTAATAACAGGACTTCGGAATTAGTACAGATTCTCAATGATGAGGAAAAGCAGATGATGTCTGCGCCCTGGGAAATTAAGTCCCAGTATCTTGATACTCATTGTTATCAAGTGCAAGAAGGCAAATACCGGACGGTATACGAGGCGATTCTCGTGGAAACTGATTCAGTGGTGTTTCAACATACTAACAGACACCAGGGAAATACTCATTCCCCCATTGATTATAGCAAGGCTGTGTTAAAGAAATTTATTTCTCCCCGAGAATGGGGAATCCATCCTTTAAAAGCGAGAAAATTAAGTTCGCATGCTGGTGGATCCTATAATTACTGGGATTATGTCCAGGCTTGGACAAAAGCATTTTATTACCAAAATACAGAGCACAAACACACTTGGTTTTTTGTTTTGTGCCCAAACTCTTTGCGAAAATATTACCCAGGATGGGTGTTCAATTGGTGGGACAAATTTGGCCCAGGAATTGATTTCTTCCCCGATGAAATTACTCAGGCAAAACTTTTTCTCCCCTGGTGTCAATTTCATCCTCTTCTTAGGGGGAAAAATAAAGCTCCGGTAGGATTAAACACCCTACTCTTTTTTTCCGAGATGGATATTCCATGGATCTTCAGCTGGGATCTGCGTTGTAGAGTTAATGACCACAATATTTCTCTACTTGAACGCATCTTATTTTACCGATGGTGGAGTGGTGTTGATATTGGTTCCACTATAGGGAAAATGAGGAGTAGTCTGAGTAACTACATGAACTTCGTTGATGAAGTTCCGCCCCGTGCAGAACAGATGATGCCTGCACCTAATCCAATTGTGGATTTGAAAGCTGCCCTGAAAAAGCAGTTCCCTAAAGCGACTGAGCAAGAGATTTTGCAGAAGGCTATGGAGTTTACCCAGAACCAGTTCAAAACTTCTTTTGGAGAAGGTGTTCCAGCTAAACCCTGTTTTAAACCTGATACACCTAACCCCATTCCTTTACCTTCTGATGATGAAGATGATGATGCATCAATGGCTTCTACTCAAAAGGACAATCCTTTCTTTTGTCTGGCCGGAGAGTCCCAGAATCCAGATGACGACCCCTCTCCACCCAGTGGAATTGACATTGGTAATATGACCAATATTCAGCTGAGACAAGCTTTCTTCAACTCACTGAGATCGGAAATCCCAACACGACGATTGGATGACTCATCACCCAACACTGAAGCAGATGGCCTAGATGATTTGAGGTGACTGGCCCACCTGGCCCCAGTCAGTCATAGAGAAGATTCTCGCCGACACAAAACGACAAGTTGTGGACCCCCTTCAGCGACCTTTCAACCCACAGGTAGTCACCCGTGACTTGCTTGGTCCCACCTGTCCCATATGGCCCTTCAGCCGACACAAGAGGACAAGAGACTTTGTCGAACCCTTCAACATGGAGGGCCCCATCTTAGGAATTAATTATTCCTCTCCCTTGTATAAATAGAGGGCTTCCCCTCAGTTGTAAGCACGCTTTACTTTCAGCACTTCTCTCCCTCTCTCTATATATATTTGTAATAAGAACTTCCCGGCTACCTTCCGGTGGACTTCTCTTCTTTTTGTAAGTTTTAATTTCTGTTTTTAATTCTCGTCTGTAATAATAAGTTGTAATATTTCCAGTATAAATTCCGCATAGTGATCCTCTACTTGTAAGTAGTGAAGAGAGCTATAAATTGTATACGAAAGTAGTTCAGTTAAGCTTAAAAAGTTGTCTTTCATTTCTACCACGGTTCTAAAAAAATGCGGGACGTGGTCGAAGCGTAGTGGAAAATCTTAACCCTTAGGCGTAAAAAGGCGTGAAAATGCGTTTATGACTTCTTAATATATTTTAATATTGGGCTATGGTTTGTGAATGTTGTATTTTGTTTTACATTAGAACTTTAATATCTCTATAAATTGTTATTTCTTATTGCTCATAATTACAACCATTAACTGTCTGAATTAGACAAATGAAATTATTTAAAGGCGACGATACTATCAATACAAGCTTTGAGAGAGTAGCTACAGCGGAAATATTACGACTTCTCAAATAAAAACCAATTTTAATTAATCCTAAATTTTAGTTAAACCCTAAATCATGCAACTAGATGATTTATCTAATAAAATAAAGCATGCATGATAAAACAAACACTTTCAGGAAAAATCAAACACATGCTTGTGAGGAAAAATCCCCCAAAGGGGCAAAACCATTTATTTTCATTATAATATTGTAATAGTACAATTTCGGATTACAATAAAAATACAAGTGACTAAGAATTACCCTTAGGTATCGGATTCTGTAGTCGGCGGCTGGAAATGTCCCTTTCCAGGAGGGCTACAATGAAGAAGAAGGAGAAGAACGGTCTTCTCCACAAGTTTGTCGGCTGGAATTTTCCCTTTCCAAGAGGGCAGCAATGAAGAAGAGAGACGGCTTCTCCACAAGGGTTGAACAATAACAAAATTATGTTCTAGGGTTCCAAAAGATTCACAAAGTAATTGGGATTTTTGTGTGTGAATCAAAAAGAGTCTTGAGACTCAAAAAGGTGAAGACTTAGAGTATTTAGGACTCTAAAAATCGTCTTAAAAAGTCTTGGAAAACAACTCCCCGAAGTTGGCTTAAATAAGAAAACTTTGAGCCTAAAAAATCTCTAACAGATCTGGCCGAATTTATCCCATGCGGAATGGTCCGTCTTGGGGGCGGATCGGTCCGGTTGACCCCATCGGTTCTTTTATTCCGGGCTTCATCGGTTCTCTTGTGGTCCGGGGTATACTGGCCTTCAGCAAACGGATCGGTCCGGGTCTGAGGCGGACCGATCCGGTTAGCCGGATCGGTTCTTTTATAGCAGGCGGACCGGTCCGGTCTATCAGACTTTGATTCCTCTTCTTCTTTTAATATTCGTATCCGTTGATGAATGTATGAATCTTGAATTTCTTCAACGGTGTAACGACGTGCGACATATAAATTGTTAATGGACAAAAATGTCCTTACAAGCTTGTCCGCGCATCGCGCGAGCTTACACCTAATAAAATTAAAATGCAAGAAGAATTGTCTATTGGTATATGAAACAACATAATATTTGTTAAACCAGTAATAAAGTAACAGTTGGTGGGTATAATGGTATATATGTTTATTTTGAATGAACTAAATAAGTTGGGGTAAGTGGTCTAGTGGTAAGTTTATGGGGTTTGGTGCTTGAGGTCATGGATTCAATCCCTAGGAGGGATACTAACCATTAATAGTCTTTGATTGGGCCTTGGGCTTCTCTTGAGTGCCCATAATTTTTACCCTTTTATTAACCCGTTTTTAATTTTTGACTTAGTCTCATATTCAAAGTAAACTACCTGTTAGTGGAGATATTAGTGGGTTAGTTGGCTAAAACCTCTGCCCACGTTTTTACCAAATTTTGTATATAACAACGGTTACAGCTTTGAGAAAAACACACAGGAAAAAAAATCAATCTCTTTCACTTTCTCTGCCAAAATAATTTTGCTATTTTCTACTTTTCGTTATTTTTTTGGGAGTGCTGGAGTATCCTGAGAGTTCAAAGTTTTAACACAAAGCTGGTGTGTAAATCTGATCGTTGAATCTTGAGAGGTGTATGTTCATGAGACTGACAACTACAAATATCAGCGAGTAATTTCACCTTTAGGACTTTGTGTCAAACACAAACCTCGATCGATAAATTCTTCTAATTTTATCTATATCGAATTTGAATTTTTTCGTTTATTCTGGATTTATTATTTTCATCAAGAGTTTCACCCTTTAATAACCATGAGTTTCCGTATGATCAATGCTTCATTAAATAACACATATTTCTCTTCATTAATGGCCACTAAAATATTATTATCAGCCTTCTGAACTACTCTAATCTTGGCAAAGTATGCTGCTTATAGGTCTAGCTTATAGATCTATAATAATATTTTGGCAAAATATTATTATAGATCTAGCTTTCACAACGCCCGGCTTCATTTTCTTATTCTTCACCATCAATAGCTTCTCATCATCACCTAACACATTTTTCTCCTCTTGTTTTGCCTGCACCATTAATGGCTCATGTGGTACAATTGTTACATTTGGAACAGTTTTAATGCTTCTAAACCTTTCTTTACCTAAATGGCTCACACAAAGAGTACCCCACAAGTGTTTGTTGGTGACACCTCCACCCCCTCCCATTAACACGACTACATCTTGAGCCCTCAATTATCTCGCTTCCTCACTTATTACTTTTCTTAACAAGTAGAGAGGATCACTATGTAGAATTTATACTGGAAATATTACAACTTATTATTACAGACGGGAATTAAAAACAGAAATTAAAACTTACAAAAAGAAGATAAGTCCACCGGAAGGTAGCAGGGAAGTTCTTATTACAAATATAGAGAGAGAGAGAGGGAGAGAAGTGCTGAAATTAAAGCGTGCTTACAACTGAGGGGAAGCCCTATATTTATACAAGGGAGAGGAATAATTAATTCCTCAGATGGGGCCCTCCATGTTGAAGGGTTCGACAAAGTCTCTTGTCCTCTTGAGTTGGTATCAGAGCCATGATTGGCTAATTTGTGTGTTAGTGTTTAGAATGTAATAATTTTGGTCTAGGTATTATCACGGAACAGTAACTCTATGATCTTCCAGGCATCGGAACAGTAAAAGATATGATGTTTCTGATGTACGGAAGTAATGGCCGTTATTATTGTCCGGTATAATACACGTTTGAACAGTATATCACTGTTCACCGGCGTGAATAGTATTTTACTATTCACATCAAAATACTATTTTAAATAATCACTATTCACATTAAAATCCTAATTTAAATGATTACTATTCATATTGAAAACCTAATTTAAATGATAATAATAAGGAGAAGTAGAAGTTTGGTTGTGATATACTGGTAACTTATTGCGTAACCAGGTTGCCGTTTAGCCGGGAAGGGCGTTAGGCTTATTCCCACAGTAAATCGTTGACCACTGGGTATCAAAAGTGATTTCTAATTCGGCTTATTATATTCTTTTAACTGGCGAATTTCGATTTAAATAATAATTTCATTTAGGTTTAGAATTTTGATTTGCATATTGTTTTATTTAAACAAATATTTTGATTTGTATAATGTTTTCCTATTCTAGACCATTTGGGTATTACTATTCTAAACATTAACATCTGTGTAATGGAAGAACAAACCATTGATACACACACAACACAAGAGTTCACGAAGAACTCTTCCTTAATTGAATTTGATGTTCAGAAGGATCTGAACAGGTGGACTATTCCTAAGGTCCATCCTAAAGTTATATACAATACTAACTGGTATAACTTTCGTAGCAAATATGCTATTAAGACTATGGAACAAACCCTTAGTCTGGACGAGCAAGATAAGAGTATCGAGATCTTTAAAAAAGAAGATCTTTTAAGTCACATGAAGGATAAAAATTATCACTTTATTCATGTTGGTTTAATTCAAATTGCTTTTAAACCTTTGACTCTTTCTGGCATGAACGCCTGTCTCCAAGCTACACTTCGTGATGGAAGATGTACTAATTTTAGACAATCTTTGATGGGAGAAATTGAAACTAGTTTATGTAATGGACCAGTTTATTTTGATGTGTTTCCAAATATAACTTTGTCTTTAACTGATATGAACCTTTGTAAGTCTTTGAGTCTTAGGGTCCAAACCAGAGGTTATAATTTTCTTCCGGGATCGGAAACTGTTGGGATTATTTATAGAATTTATTACAAGGAAATGAATACTATGGCTCCCAATATTAAGCAATTAAGTCCTTTTGGTAAAACTGTGTTAATTGACACACATCTTATAGATTCTAATGTTCACACACCTAGAACTATAAGTTGGGACGAGATTGACTTCCCAGAGACTTGGGCTATAAAAAATGTTGTTCCTCCTCAACCCCGTCAGAATCATGATGTTGAAGACATCATTGAGGAGAAGGATGGTGATGTTTTTCTAAATTTTAGAAAATTTAATAGGTGTCAATCCTCTAGGAGTTACTCTTCTAGATCCCCTTTTGTTACCTATCCTCCATCCACTTCACGGCACTCTGTCTATGAAGATAACCCTAGAAACCCGTCATATCAGTATGATATGAATGTTCATGGTACCTTTACCCATGACCAAATACCCCATGGTATTTATGAGAAGAAAGATTCTTCTCAGCGCAGGGAATCCCCTACGCCGTCTGAAATGAATGTCAGACTCTAACCCTCTTGCCTTTTAATGGTCTTTTCAATTAATAGGAAAGAAATTAGTGCTGAGTTTAACTTACCAGAATGGGCTAGTTTTAGAACTTGGTACTTTAAAAAGTATGATAAAACTATGTTAGAATTTTATAAAAATGAATTTTATAAATTTGTGGAAGAAAACCAGTTGGTTACTTCTTTTGCTGTTTGGTTTCTCATGTTTACTAAAGATAGAAAACTTTTTGTTCTTGAAACAGAAAATCAACCTAAAACTGATTTTATGTCTACGCTCAAAGAGATCGAGAAAGATCTCAAGGGATTAAAGATTAATACTTTATCCCATGATGACTCTGATTCTGATATCGAATCAGATGTTACGTTAAGGGATGTTCAAGGATTTGAACTTTCCTTTGGTCGTCCTCCTGAGGTTAACAAAATTACTTATAGTAATAATATTGGCCCTACGCGAAATTATTACCATAGACCTACCCCTCAGGATTTGCTCTTCGAAGAGAGCGCCGTGATGCAAAATACTTTTCACGGTAAATCAATCTATGATTGGAATCTGGATTGTAAAATCGAATCCCAGATTTATAAGATGCTTCATCAAATGTCTATGTATGCTACCATATGTAAACATAATGATGCATCTTATCATAGTATTGCGCAGATGATAACTGCTGGATTTACTGGTACCCTCAGAGGTTGGTGGGGTAATATCCTAACTGAAAATCAAAGAAATGAAATTCTTACTGCTGCTAAAGTTGTCAAGAATGAGCAAATGCAGGACATAATTGTACCAGACGCTGTCTATACTCTTATGCTCTCCATTTATTATCACTTTATTAGTTGTACAGACCACCATAATGAACGTAATAGAGAATTATTACAAAACCTTAGGAGTCATACTCTTAGCCAGTTTAGGTGGTACAAGGACGTTTTCCTTACTAGGGTTACTCAGAGAGCCAATGGCAACTCTGAGCACCGGAAAGCCAAGTTCATTGATGGCCTTCCGACATTCTTCGTTGAGAAAGTCCGTAAAAAGCTTAGAGAAGCCAATAATGGCATCTCTATCCCTTACGATAGTTACACTTATGGCCAGCTCATAAGTGTTGTCATACAGGAGGGTCTTTCTCTCTGTAATGACCTTAAGTTGCAGAGACAACTTAAGAAACAGAATCTTTCAGGAAAGAAAGAGCTTGGTGAGTTTTGTCAGCAGTTTTCTTTTGACACAGGAACTTCTACCCGAAAAGTCTCCAAAAAGACTAAAAAGGTTCCTAAAAAACCCACCTATAAACGTAAGAAGAAAATGGCTTATATTCCGAAAGAAAAAGAATATAAACATAAAAAGAAATTTGTTAAAAAGAGAACTAACAAATCTGGCCCTAAATGCTTTAAATGTGGTAAATTTGGCCACTATGCTAATAAATGTAAAATAGAAGCTAAGATTAGCAACCTTCAGATTGATGAACATCTGAAGTCGCAGTTAAGCAAACTTTTGCTTAACTCCAGTTCCTCTGAAGAACAAGAGGACTCCACCTCTAAAGCCGATGATGAGCTTTGTTATATCCAAAGCTCTAGTGACTCAGATGTCTCCAAGAATGATGACTGTCGGTGTAACGAATTAACCAAGAGATGCGATCATCTCCAATCTATAATCCAATTGAATGGATTAAGACTTAATGTCCTTACCAGTCAGCAACAGAATATGATTGATGTCATCAACCAAGTTACTGACCCTGACATTAAGCTGAAGCTTATTCAATCTTGTTATGCCCAGGAAGAAGTTCGTATTCCTGATTCTTCTAAAGATTACAGCCTTAAGGAGGTTCTTAATCGTTTAGAACAATCTGGCGTTAACAACAAACCTGCTAGTCTTAATGATCTAAGACATGAAGTTAATACACTTAAAACTAAGTTAAGACAACTTAAGTTACAGCATGACAAGATGCAAACTGAGATAAATAGTCTCAAGAATGGTCAGAAGCATTCTAATCGAGGAACTTCAGACACTACTCCTAGTACTGAAGATTCTGTGGATTATCTAGGTGTTATCAGCCATGTACCAAGCCAAAAGTGGTATACTACTATCAACCTTGTGATTAACAAAGAATTTTCTCTTTGTAACATCATTGCCCTTGTTGATAGTGGTGCTGATATGAATTGTATTCAGGAAGGAATTGTTCCTACTGAATACTTTGAGAAGACTACTCAATCTTTGTTTAATGCTAGCGGAGATAGCATGGGCATCAGGTTTAAACTAACTAATGTTGCCATCTGTAACAATGGAATTTGTTTAGACAGTACCGTCCTGCTTATTGGCGATTTATCTCAACAGATAATTATAGGTACTCCTTTTTTATCAATGCTTATGCCTATTGATAAAATTTATTCCAGTGGTATATTTACCACTATTCAAAATCAAAAAATTATTTTTGAGTTTATCACTAGACCTGAGATTGAGAAAATTAACTCTTTGACTAATAACATTATTTTCAAAGAAAACCATCTTAATTTTCTTCAGAAAGATATCTCTAATCTCAACATTAAAAAGAATTTAATGTCCCCGAATATCATTATCAAAATTCAGACTGTAAAAAATTAATTAACCTCTGAAATTTGGAGTGATATCCCAAATGCTTTTTGGGACAGGAAAAAACACATTGTTTCTCTTCCTTATGAAAAACATTTTCATGAACGATCCATTCTGACCAAAGCTAGACCCAGTCAGATGAAGACTGAGCTCCTCGATCTTTGCAAGGATGAGATCCAGAACTTGTTAGATAAAAAGCTTATAACTAAGAGTTATTCCCCTTGGAGTTGTACAGTTTTTTATGTCAACAAGGCTGCTGAACAAGAACGTGGTGTTCCTAGGCTTGTAATTAATTATAAGCCCTTTAACAAGGTTTTGCAATGGATAAGATATCCAATTCCTAACAAAAAGGATTTGTTAGATAGGTTGCATTCTGCCAAGATTTTCTCAAATTTTGATTTAAAATCTGGCTATTGGCAGATCCAAATAGCACCACAAGATAGATATAAAACTGCCTTTGTGGTTCCATTTGGACATTACCAATGGAATGATTTACCTTTTGGGCTAAAAAATGCCCCTTTGGAATTCCGTAATATCATGAACGATATTTTTAATCCTTTTTCAGATTTTTCAATTGTTTACATTGATGATATCCTTATCTTCTCTAACTCAATTGACCAACACTTTAAAAACTTAAAGATTTTTAAAGATGTTGTTAAAACTAATGGTTTAGTTGTTTTCGCCCCTAAAATGAAATTTTTTCATACTAATGTAAGATTTTTAGGGCATAATATTGGAGCAGGGAAGATACTCCCCATTGACAGAAGTATTGAATTTGCCTCTGAATTTCTTGACGAGCTCAAGGAAAAGATGCAACTTCAAAGATTTCTGGGTAGTCTCAATTATATTGGTGACTACTACAAAAATCTGGCACAAGACAGTGCTATCCTTTACTCAAGATTGAAAAAGCATCATGCTCCTTGGACTGATGAGCACACTAAAGCTGTTCAGAAAATTAAACTGAAAGCCAAGCAATTACCTTGCCTAGCTTTAGCTAATCCTTTGTTTTTTAAAATTGTCGAGACTGACGCCTCTGATTTAGGTTTTGGTGGTATTTTAAAACAAATAAATTCTTTAACTAAAAAAGAAGAACTTGTTCGTTTTACTTCAGGATCTTGGAAAGATGCCTCAAAAAATTACTCCACCATAAAGAAAGAAATCTTTTCTGTTGTTAAATGCATTTCAAAATTTCAAGATGATTTATTAAATCAGAAATTTTTGCTGCGAATTGATTGCAGTGCTGTTAAACAGGTTTTGCAAAAAGATGTTGAAAACATTGTTTCAAAACAGATTTTTGCCAGATGGCAAGCAAACTTATCGTCTTTTGATTTTGATATATAACATATCAAAGGGGAAAATAACTCTCTTCCCGATTTTCTAACTAGAGAGTTCTTGCAGGATCGATGAGTGGCCCCTCTCGTGGGCGTGGTAGAGGCAACAACAGCGGGTATTCTCGCTGGCCTGGAAAAGAAAAGATCATCATGAATGATGATCAATATCCTCCGATACAGGATTATGTTGAGTTCCTTCGCCAGAGTGCGAAAAACAGGGAGAAGAATGCTCCCCCTCTTAACCCTTTTAGCAAGAAAAAATCTGCTAAAGAGGTTTTAGCGACCATCCAGTACAAATTCCTTCCTAATAACAGGACTTCGGAATTAGTACTGATTCTCAATGATGAGGACAAGCAGATGATGTCTGCGCCCTGGGAAATTAAGTCCCAGTATCTTGATACTCATTGTTATCAAGTGCAAGAAGGCAAATACCGGACGGTATACGAGGCGATTCTCGTGGAAACTGATTCAGTGGTGTTTCAACATACTAACAGACACCAGGGAAATACTCATTCCCCCATTGCTTATAGCAAGGCTGTGTTAAAGAAATCTATTTCTCCCCGAGAATGGGGAATCCATCCTTTAAAAGCGAGAAAATTAAGTTCGCATGCTGGTGGATCCTATAATTACTGGGATTATGTCCAGGCTTGGACAAAAGCATTTTATTACCAAAATACAGAGCACAAACACACTTGGTTTTTTGTTTTGTGCCCAAACTCTTTGCGAAAATCTTACCCAGGATGGGTGTTCAATTGGTGGGACAAATTTGGCCCAGGAATTGATTTCTTCCCCGATGAAATTACTCAGGCAAAACTTTTTCTCCCCTGGTGTCAATTTCATCCTCTTCTTAGGGGAAAAAATAAAGCTCCGGTAGGATTAAACACCCTACTCTTTTTTTCGAGATGGATATTCCATGGATCTTCAGCTGGGATCTGCGTTGTAGAGTTAATGACCACAATATTCCTCTACTTGAACGCATCTTCTTTTACCGATGGTGGAGTGGTGTTGATATTGGTTCCACTATAGGGAAAATGAGGAGTAGTCTGAGTAACTACATGAACTTCGTTGATGAAGCATCGCCCCGTGCAGAACAGATGATGCCTGCACCTAATCCAATTGTGGATTTGAAAGCTGCCCTGAAAAAGCAGTTCCCTAAAGCGACTGAGCAAGAGATTTTGCAGAAGGCTATGGAGTTTACCCAGAACCAGTTCAAAACTTCTTTTGGAGAAGGTGTTCCAGCTAAACCCTGTTTTAAACCTGATACACCTAACCCCATTCCTTTACCTTCTGATGATGAAGATGATGATGCATCAATGGCTTCTACTCAAAAGGACAATCCTTTCTTTTGTCTGGCCGGAGAGTCCCAGAATCCAGATGACGACCCCTTTCCACCCAGTGGAATTGACATTGGTAATATGACCAATATTCAGCTGAGACAAGCTTTCTTCGACTCACTGAGATCGGAAATCCCAACACGACGATTGGATGATTCATCACCCAACACTGGAGCAGATGGCCTAGATGATTTGAGGTGACTGGCCCACCTGGCCCCAGTCGGTCACAGAGAAGATTCTCGCCGACGCAAAACGACAAGTTGTGGACCCCCTTCTGCGACCTTTCAACCCACAGGTAGTCACCCGTGACTTGCTTGGTCCCACCTGGCCCACATGGCCCTTCAGCCGACTCAAGAGGACAAGAGACTTTGTCGAACCCTTCAACATGGAGGGCCCCATCTGTGGAATTAATTATTCCTCTCCCTTGTATAAATAGAGGGCTTCCCCTCAATTGTAAGAACGCTTTAATTTCAGCACTTCTCTCCCTCTCTCTCTCCATATTTGTAATAAGAACTTCCCGGCTACCTTCCGGTGGACTTCTCTTCTTTTTGTAAGTTTTAATTTCTGTTTTTAATTCACGTCTGTAATAATAAGTTGTAATATTTCCAATATAAATTCCGTACAGTGTTACAGATGGCAACATTAGTTAGTTTAAACCTGATGCCCATGCTATCTCCGCTAGCATTAAACAAAGATTGAGTAGTCTTCTCAAAGTATTCAGTAGGAACAATTCCTTCCTGAATACAATTCATAGCAGCACCGCTATCAACAAGGGCAATGATGTTACAAAGAAAAAATTCTTTGTTAATCGCAAGGTTGATAGTAGTATACCACTTTTGGCTTGGTACACGGCTGATAACACCTAGATAATCCACAGAATCTTCAGTACTAGGAGTAGTGTCTGAAGTTCCTGGATTAGAATGCTTCTGAGCATTCTTGAGACTATTTATCTCAGTTTGCATCTTGTCATGCTGTAACTTAAGTTGTCTTATTTGGGACGAAAATAAAAAAAAAAAGAAATTTATTATTATATACGATAACATGGACGAAAATGTCCTAATAAAATGTTTTGCCTAAAAAACTTGTTTTACCTCATTTGGTGTTTGATAGCCTAATGTGAGAAAAAAATATTTGTCTTGGCAAAATTTGCTTAGGCAACCATGCCAACACTTTTGTCCAATTTGTATCAAACGGACCCTAAAGCATTGTTAGTTTTATAAAAAAGTGCGCCTTAAGGGTTTTACCAAGAATAAGGAGTAAAAAACTTAAGGCGAAAATGTTTGTCCCAAGCATTAAACCTAGGGGAATTTTTTGGAAGAGTGATTTATACTCAAACCAATATCTATAATATTTCAACAAAAAAATTAAGTAACAGAGAAACAACAGGTATGGTACATTCCCATCTAAACATAACAAGGTTCTACTCCATACGAATCTCTAACAATCAGCTAATTTCCCATATACATTTAATGAAACATTCAATATTCTTTCATTGAATCTAAAAAAGCTTTAGCATTAAAATAGAATACATTTTATGATTTAAAGTGAGTGAAAATGAAAAATTAACAATAAAACAAATTTTATCATTAAATAACCTCGTGTCAATGTCGTAGTATATCCAATTCTTACTCAAATCAAGTTGGAGACTTCCAATCTTATAGGACGCTAAGGAAAAAAATACAGTTACACTTGTTGGGTATAAAACACATTGGAAATAAGGTGAGGAAATGGGTGTCCGATATGAAAATAGAAATGAAATACCTTCACCAAAGAAGAAAAAACAAGATATAAAAATTTCAACAAAACCCCATTGAAATGAGGATGTGTAGTGAAATGCAGACTGGTGTAATTTCATGTGCGTAGAATGCTCTAAAAAACACCGCAAGCTCAGAGTCTATGCGTCTTCTCGTCAAATCCGTTCCCATGGACTCATGGTCTGAGATTCAGATTTAAAAAATTGGAACTCGATGGTAATAAATAACTCAATAAATTTCTTTTCCAATATGGATTTCTAATGAGGAAGAAAATAGAGAATGAGGTGAGGCCGAATGGTTCTAAAGCCATTGTTGAGAGAGAGAGTCATGGGTTTTTCATGGATAGAGGAGTAAATTTACTAAGGGCCTAGTTTTATTCGCTTATGAAGTAAAAGGGAAATAAGTTTTCATAAGCACTTTTGTTCTAGCAGCATTAAAATAAATGTAGAATTAAAGAACAAAATTATCTAATTTTGGAGCAAATAAATCTCGGACAGAAAGTATAAGAAATTTCGGAATTATGTACAGTCTAGAACACGATTGAGTCGCGGACAATGTCGCACTCTTTAAGGTGTTTCGCGGCTCTGCCCAATGTGTGCTGACAATCACAATTGTCTGGTCACCCCAGGATAAAATAACCCCAAATAAATAAAATACGACTTGATAAAGCACAAGAATCAATCTGATCCATGTACATCCATTCGTAATAATTGCTCGAGTCTAATAATAAATCTGGGGTGGATTTATTATTCCACTGCAGAGAAAAAAAAATTAGAAGCAGTTTTGTGTTTGAAAAAGTTGTAGAATTAGTCTGTCAAAAACGGAGGTCGAATACCTCTTTTATGGGGCAACAAAAAAGACGTTGGTAAAAAAGGTGGAGAGAAAAATCTGGAAAGCAGTGGGCAACTGGGTTAAAAAATTCAACTCAGAATTAATCACGTTTTAATTTTTGGATTCAAAAAAATCGTTAAAAATAATTTTTGAATCCCCAAAACAATTATGTATTTGTCCAAAAAATTATTTCTTAATGAGCCCAAGCACAAGACCCAGGACCCGAACACAGGTACGGGCCGGGCCAGACGGACAGCGGCGGCGGCGCTCGCACGTGAGTGACTTTGCCCAATAAGTCCCCCACCCATACACACAAAACATCTAATGCCCAAAGGGCTTGCCCATTTGTTCCAAATAAATTGTAAATATACCACCCCAAGTCCTATCCCCTTAGCGCTGTAGGACTAAACTATTATGGGTGCAAGCATATTTTTTCTCTTTAAATGGTCAAAGACAAAACAAAAGCTTTTGTTTTCAAAGTTTTTGCACTGACAGCTATGAAGCTGTACCAACAATCTCCCACTTGAAAATTTTAAAAACATTTTATCGAGCAATAGTCTATAGAATTGTGCATAAGCAAATGTGTCTTTCGACTTGAACCTTTACGTAGTAAAGATGATTCAGAATATACTAGAGTAACCGTAGTTTTGAACTCTATCTCCGACAACATCCCACACACAACCCTACTTGGATGTAATTCTAATAGCTATCACGTTACGACCATGTGCTTCTATCCCAGTATAGTGAACGGTTTAAGAATTTGCCCAAAATATCCATAGGAAGCGGCCACACTTCCACATACACATAGATAAGTCTGTCAAGAATACTCCTGTAGCTAGGTACCCCACTCAAAATAGAGTTATAGATCTCATTAAGAGGTATAGTAACTCATCCTTAACTCGCTTTAGGATATCATGCTCCATAGGGATGGACTCAGAGTAATACCCTGTTCTATATTAATTAATAATATCATGATTCAACCCATATCACTTGTGACTTGTTATTACCATTTGAACATATTTATTGGGATCTCCAGTCTATATGTTGGGTTACCATCACAAATGACTCATTTGTCCAAGGGCTTTAGTCTCATCCCTTTCGAGGTGTTCCACACCTTCTTCCTAGCTAGTCATTTCATCAAAGGATCAACTAAGTTTTGTTCAGACCGTGTATGATCCACCCTCACAGCACCCGTCGAGATAAATTCTCTAACAGTACTATGTTTACGACGTATTTGTCATTTTTTACCATTATAGTAACGGTTCTAAACTTTTGCAATAACTGTGGTACTATCACAATGAATTAAAACGGCTGGTATCGGTCTTTCCCATAATGAGATATCTGACATGAGGTTTTTTAACCAACCCGCCTCTTCACTAGAAGTAACTAGCCCTATCATGTCAGACTCCATATTGGATTAAGCCAAAATAGTTTGTTTCTTAGATTTCTAAGAAACTGCACCACCAGTGATGCTAAATATATATCCACTAGTAGCCTTAGAATCATCAGATAGAGTGTTCCAATCAGCATCACTAAATCCTTCAAGCACAGCAGGATGCTTATTATAGTGTAATTCGAGCTTCATCGTCCTTTTAAGGTACCGCATGACCCTCTTAATAGTATGACAATGCTCCATACCAGGTCTACTAGTAAATCTACATAGTATTCCCACAGGATAAGCTATGTCAGGTCTAGTGCAATCTGTAGCATAACGTAAGCTACCAATAATGCTTTCATAAGCATTTTGGTTTACACTGTCGCCAGTGTTCTTAAATAACTTTACACTAGGATCAAATGGAGTACTAACAAGTTTACAGTAAAAGTAATAATATTTCTTTAGAACTTTCTCAATGTAATGAGATTTATCCAAAGAAAGTCCCTTTCTGACCTAGAAATATTAATTCATAATATTACACTAGCTTCACCCAAATCCTTCATAACAAAATTAACACATAATAATGATTTAGCATTTTCAGCATGGATATTAGAACCAAATATAAGCAAGTCATCAACATAAAGGCATATGATAGTGAAAATGTTCTCCACATATTTATAATAAATTCATTTGCCACTTTCATTAATTTTAAACCCATTAGAGATGACTAAGCTATCAAATTTATCATGCCATTGTTTAGGTGTCTGTTTGAGTCCATAAAGAGATTTATTTAATTTACATACTTTTTTTTCTTGACCGTGTATAATAAAACCTTCAGGTTGATCCATATAAATGTCTTCTTCTAATTATCCATTTAAAAATACAGTTTTAACATCCATTTGGTGTACAATTAAATCATTTAAGGCAGCTATAGAAAATAGTACACGTATAGACGTTATTCTAGTCACGAGTGAAAATGTATAAAAAAAGTCTATGTTTTCTCTTTGTCTAAAACTTTTGGCAACAAGACATGCCTTATATTTTTCAACAGTGCCATCAGGTTTTAATTTCTTTTTAAGAATCCATTTACACCCAATTGTTTTACACCCAGGAGGAAGGTCCATTAAGTGCCAAGTTTTATTTATTTCCAAAGAATCCAGTTCATCATTAATAGCCTCTTACCATAAATCATCATCTAAAGAAGATAAAACTTCCTTAATGGTGTTAGGATCCTTCTCTAAATTGTAAGCATAAAAGTCGGGACCAAAATATTTTTCCATATGAGCTTTTTTACTTTTTCGAAGTTCTGAAATGGATTCATTATTTTTTTAGTTTTATTTAAAGAAATATTAGTGGATGACTTGCCCCCACTATTTCTCAATTTAAAAGGAAATTTACCTTCATAAAAATCGGCATCATTTGATTCAATAATTACTTGATTTTTCAAGTCATAAAATCGGTATGCTTTGCTATTAATGGCATAGCCTATAAAAATGCACTCATATGCTCTACTTGTCAATTTAGACCTTGTAGGGTCAAGTATACGTACATAGGCTAAGCACCCCCGCATTCTAAAGTATGGCACGTTGGGCTTAATTTTTTTTCAAATTTCATAAGGAGATATTTTCATTTTATTCTTAGGAATTCTATTAAGCACGTGACACACAGTCAAAATAATTTCACCCCACCAATGTGAGGCATCCCCGGAATTTAATGAAATAGCAACAACTAATTCAGTTAATGTCATATTTTTTCTTTCGTCTTTACCGTTTATTTCGGGCAAATAAGGGGCAGTTTTTTCGTGAATAATATCGTGGGTTTTATAAACTTCAATAAATGGTGTATAATCATATTCGGTGCCTCTATCACTACGTAACCTTTTAATTTTCCAATAAAATTGATTTTCAATTTCATTTAGAAATTTTTTAAACATGTCAAACGCTTCACTTTTATTTTTCATTAAATACACAAATGAATAATCATAACAGTCATCAATGAAAGTTATAAAATGACGTTTTCCATTTATAGTTGTGACACCATCCAATTCTCAAATATCCGAATGAATTTAATCAAGTGGTTCAGATTCTCTAAAAATAGATTTATGTGGTGTCTTAGTGATTTTTGCTTGACTACACCATTCACATTTTTCAAAATTATTTAATGACAATTCTGGAATTAATCCTAAAGTGCTCATATTTTTAACAAGTCTTTTATTAACATGACAAAGCCTAGCATGCCAAAAATTAAATGAACAATTGATATAAGTAGAAGGAGCAATTTTATTCATTGCATCAACATTCAATTTAAACATCCCATCAGTGGCATAACCCTTTCCTACAAAAATTCCATTTTTGGTAAAAGTAAATAAATCAGCACCAATAGTTTGAGTAAAGCCAACTTTATTGAGAAGATAACCCGAAATCAAAATTTTCCCTATCTCACGAGTGTGAAGAACATCTTTGAGGATAACAGTCTTTCCCGAAGTGAACTTTAATTCCACATTTCTAGTATCAGCAACCTCAGTGGAGTGAGAATCACCCAATAACACCTTCTTATCTGCAGTCTCAGAATAAGTCTTAAACAGAGTATGATCATAACAGATATGGCAGAAAGCGCTAGTATCCAACCTGTTGATTTATGAAATCATAGCACATAGGTCCTCTTCGGTCAAATTCTCTTGTATGTGTGGTACATTGCGACAATTGCGAGCTATATGGTCAGGCTTGCCACTCTTGAAACAAAGAAAATAGTTGAGTTGCTAGACTGCCCATTTCCAGGGTTCTTATTTTTATTCCGAGTCTGAGTCTGATTTTTAAAATTCTAGTTGTGGCTCTTTTTCTAATTTTTCATATTTTTTCCGTTTGCTTTTAAAACAATTGGAGTGTGGTTCTTTTTCTGATTTTTGTTGTTAGACATAATAAGAATTTCATCTTTGTAGTCCTGTTTTGGGATTCCTCCTTAATTCTCAATTTAGTAATGAGTGACTCTAGTGAAAATTCTTTATACTTATGCCTCAAAATATTTGTAAACTCTTTGAACAGTGGAGGCACTTTATCAATGATTACAACCACCTGAAATTGCTCATCTAAAGCTATGCCCCCGAAAATAATTTCATGGGCAATCATTTGCAAATCATGGGTTTTAGCAACAATAGATTTGCCATCCGTCATTTGAAATTTCAGATAACGGCTGACGACATATTTTTTTAGCACCCTCCTCCTCCGTGTCATATTTTTTTAAAAGTGCATCCCAAACATCTTTTGCAGTTTTTAATTGACCTAATAGTCATAAAGTTCGTCACTTAGAGCATTCAAAATATAGTTCTTGCACAAAAAATTATTTTCCTCCCAAGTTCTAATAGTTTTGCTTTCCTCAATAGTAGGTGGATTATTTACTACGGGTTTGTCAAATTGAACACATGATGTGACCTTTTTCGTAGTTAAATAAAATAACAGTTTTTTGCTCCAACGTTTAAAATGTTGGCCTTTATATTTGAAAGGTTTGTTTAGGTTGGATGAGTTAATTTCGTCCATGGCAGAATTTCAGAACATCTTAAAACTGTTGTAGCTGTATTAAAATAAATGCAGAATTAAGGAACGAAATTACCCAATTTTGGAGCAAATAAAGCGGGGACATAAAGTATAAGAAATCCCGAAAGCAGGTAGAGTCTAAAACACGACTGAGTCACGAATAATGTCGCTCTCTTTAGGGTGTTTTACAGCTCTGCCCAATGTGTGTTGACAGTCACAATTGCCTCATCACCCCCAGGATAAAACAACCTCTAATAAATAAAATACGGATTTATAAAGTACAAGAATCAATCCGGTCCATGTACATCCATTCGTAATAATTGCCCGAGTCTAATAGTAAATCTGGGGTGGATTTATTATTCCAGTGTAGAGAAAAAAAAATAGAAGTAGTTTTGTGTTTGGAAAACTTGCAGAATTGTTCTGTAAAAAACGGAGGTGGAATACTTCTTTTACGGGGCAACAAAAAAGACGTTGGTAAAAAACGAGAGAAAAATCTGGAATGTAGTGGGCAACTCGGTTGAAAAATTCAACTCAGAATTAATCACATTTTAATTTTCGAAATTAAAAAAAACGTTAAAAATAATTTTTAAAGCCCAAAAAATAATTCTGTATTTGTCCAAAAGATTATTCCTTAATGAGCCCAAGCCCAAGACCCAGGACCCGGACACGAGCACGGGCCAGGACGAACGGACGGTGGTGGCGGTGCGCGCGCTTGTGTGACTTGGCCCAATAAGTCCCCCACCCATACACACACAACATATAATTCCCAAAGGCCTTGCCCATTTGTTCCAAATAAATTGTAAATATTCCACACCAAGTCCTAGCCCCTTACCGATGTGGGACTAAACTATCATGGGCGTGGGGATTTTTTTTTCTCTTTAAATGGTCGAAGACAAAACAAAAGCTTTTGTTTTCAAAGTTTTTGCACTGACACCTGTGAAGTTGTACCAACAACTTTTGTTTTTTCTAGGTATTATATTTTAAAAGATGTCAAGAGTCTGATAGAAAAATATGAAGAGTCTAATAGGAAAAGAAGACTTTGTGTAATTCAATGAGAGGGCAAAAAAAAGAATATTAGTAGAGAGATTAAATGTGCCACCTGGACATCTTAGTTGAAGAGGAGGTATAAGTGTTGTAAAGAATTTTATAAAATATAAAAGATTTTAGGGTTGAAGGACGCAATTATATTATCACGGGTCTAAAAGCAAAAATTAAAAGTCCTCGTTTTTCTTTCCTAATGTGTTCTTTACTTAAATGTTTTTTTGTTCATGAATATCCGTTCTCTCCGTTGTTGTAGCCAATTCAAATTACGATTAAGGCATCGTTTGATGCGTCGAGTAAGATGATCGGATGAGATATGATAAGAGTTGGATTGGATGAGATAAGTGAATAAGGCTTATTCTAATCCTACGTTTAACACAGTCCCGAATGACAAGACAAAATGAGATATAATAACTCAATCCTGCTTTCAAATGCCTCGGATATAATTAATGTGTCTCCAATTTTTCAAAAATACCCTTATTTTTTATTTAATCTTTAAAAAATATAAAATTTACTATTTGTAGTAAATATATACACATTAGTTCATAGAATAAAAATGATCAATCTAACAGGTGGGTTAAAGCAACACATAAAAAAAATTCTAATAACCCTTCGTGAAATCCTTAAACCAACAAACAAAAGAAAGAAACTATCAGTCTAGTAGGTAGGTTAAACCAGCACGTTTAAAAAAAATCTAACAACCCTTTATGAAATATTTAAACCAATAAATAGAAAAAAAAAATTGATCAATCTAGCATGTGGATTAAACCAACACATTAAAAAAATCTACTAGCCCTTTGTGAAATCTTTTAGCCAACACACAGAAAAAACATCAATATACCAGGCGGATTAAACCAACACATAAAAAAATCTAACTTCCCTTCTTGAAATCTTTAAACCAATGAACTAGAAAAAATCTAGTGGTGAAAGAAATTGTGGAAGATCGAAAAGTTGCAGATATCAACCAATAAAAAAGGCTTACAGATACAAAAGAAAGAATAAAGGAGGACGTTACATAATGTAAATGAAAGAGATTTGTGTGAATGATACAAAATTGTGTGTACAAAAGAGACGAAAGGTAGTGAAATACTTCTAATATAGCGAGTCCAAATTGAGTGGGTTTCTTTTAACTTAAAAAGGACACGACTTTTCTCAATTCAAGTCTTGACACAGTATAATTTTATACCACCTACGAGGTGGAATTTTTTTGTCCCACCTATAATGGAATAAGGATCTCACTTGAAATAACATATCTCATCTTATATCGTATCCTAAACTACACAAAATATTGGATATGATAATTTTATCCAATCTGATCCTCTTATACAAAGCATCAAATGAGGCCTAAGAGTATTAGTGGGTTTAGATGAGAACTATATTGCAATAATAGAAGAACTCAAGAAAAAGAAAAAATAAATTTAAGAGGATTCAATAGTATAACAGAGATGTGAAACATTTCTGGCTTACAATGGGTACTTTAATACTATTGAGGATCTTTTAGTTTTGTTGATTTTGACTCACAATAGGGGGTAAATCCAATAAATTTTGGAAAGGATCAGTTTAGCATCATATAAATGGGAAAGAGGTTTAGAGGATTCTGTAGTATGGTAGAGATGTGAAACATTTCTTCGACTGGCAGTGGGGTGTGGGGATGTTTCATGTCTGGCAGTAGGCGTGAGACATTTCGACGCCCCATTGTCAGGCGCATAAATAATTTATTTTTGATGCCCCCATTTAACAACCCAATAACGGCTATAAACAACTATAAATTTGAATATTCCACCTATAAATATTATATTTTTTACCCCAAAATATATCCTACTCAATTACCACTTATTTTTCAGTTCTATTTTCTACATAGATTTTTAACAAATTACATATGGTTTCTCCTTCTCAAACTATGAGACTTTGCAATTTAAGCTCACTTGATTAAATCGCGTATGTCATGTGTATTGTAAGCATTCCATCGACGAAATAATGGGAACTAACCAATGCGAGGGAACGATGTGGAAAAAATATAAGTAGAGTTCAACAATATCGAGGGCATTTTGTATCACCAGTTAGCAAAAGTCTTGGAAGGAAAGTGGTGGACTATTAGTCAGGATTTTACGTTGTACTCCGCGAACATGACTCGTGCATTTGGCAGGACACGTGGGAGAGCAACATCAGGCAATGATTGGGTATGCCTAGAACATAATTTTTAGACTTTATTATATTTTAAAATGTAGTGTTATCATCCTTTGTTATTAATTAATTTTGATATTTTCATAATATTTTTGGACAGATTAAACGTGCACTCAAGGATTTTAAAAATGAGACCGACTGAAATTTTACATATGATAATTTCTTTGACATTTTAAAGGATGTCAAAAAGTATAATTTCGCAAATACTTCCACCTAGTTCGAGGATGTTAATTTAAAGACATCAATCAGTGGAGAAGACATTGACTTGGGTGAGGACTTTAAAGTAACGCATACCCAAAAAACGACCATCGTAGCATAAGGCCAAAAAATAGAGGGAGAAATGGAAGGCACTGTCTTGCAGTCTACAAGATCACATTGTGCTAATAGAGAATTCAGAGATTTTTACCGATTCGTATAAATATTTTTCTGTCGCAGCACAGCATAGTCAAGAGGAGCTCAATTAGAAGTCGGACGAGTTAATTTTTCTAGAAAAATAGGATACTGAGAATGCGGTAATTGTCTTGGATACCTATTGCATATCTCTAGTTCATTTTTAACTTAATGAACTGCAAACAAACCAGATACTTCAGCGTAGACTTGCTGATAGTCGACAAAACCCACGATCCAGAGGCAATTAATAATTTATTTTCTTTAGTTACTTTTTGTTTTTAATTTTATTTAATATTTTTATTTCCCACTAAATAAAATATATGTTTGATGTCTGAGCCGTATACATAATAATATTAACCAATTGAATTGAAATATAATTCTTAGCCAAACATACAATTGCATTAGACTTGAATTTAAGAACGATAATTTAATATGGTTACACGGGTTACTCGTCGAGATCAGCATCCACATGTAAATTCCATATATATTTCACAAGGTCATCCCTGAGATGATTATGTTTATCCTCATTATTAATCAATGCCTCACTCACTTTGTATTGGTATGCATTTCCTAGAGTGTCCTAGCGGATCAATGACATTAGAGTTGTAGGATCAAACTCAATACGTCAATTAGGATCCCGTCGTTTGTCCTCCAGTGTCATATCATGCAATATTATACATGATTTCAAAATTACCTTCAAATCATTATGTTTCCAGAATCTGGTTGGGTTCTTAATGAAATGGAACTTTTTTTTGTAATATTCCAAATGCGTGCTCAACATCCTTGTGTCATCCTTTTTGAAATTTGGAGAACACACTTTGTTTTGAGTTGTTAGTTTTTTGAAACTCTTTAAAATTACTGCGTATGGTGGGTATATACCATCTTATAGGTAATAACCCATATTGTAAGAGTTTCCATTTATTTAGTATTCTATAGGAGTTGTGTTGCACTCAAGTAATATGTCAAACTCTGTTGATTTGGCCAAGACATTTAAGTCGTTACATGCACCAGGTATCCCGAAGAAAGAATGTTAAATCCACATATCATATGAAGCTACTACCTTAAGGATTATGGTTATACCTCCTGCATGGCCATTATATTGTTCCTTCCAAGTGTGTGGACAATTGTACCATTTCGAGTGCATACAGTCAATACTTTCTATCATTCCTGAAAATCCACATTTCGATTTCTCTTCCTGCATCATTGCAACATCTTCACCAGTAGGTGACCAATAATATTATTTTTTGAAGCACTATACAACTGTGTTTGCAAACCTCTTCATAGACTCAATTGAGGTTGCTTCCCCAATTCATATATATTTATTAGTCATGTATGCGTCATAATCATATGCTAACATGCGCATTCTAGAGCAACATTTTTGGATACATGAAAGCCCCTTTCATCCCAGGGCATCGCTTTTCTGAAGAAAGTAATCGTATTTTTCTTCAACGGATTCCATTATTCGTGTAAACAATGGACGCTACATTTTGAATCGATGATGAAATTGTTCGGGAGTACAAACTGCAATCTTAGCAAAGTAATCCATCCATATATGGTTGTGTACATCTTCCCTATCCGGATGTATAACTCTTCTTTCACATATTTCTCCATAATTTAATATATTCTCAGAAATGAAAATATTTTGTTGAAATTGATTGTGTATGGAAACTGCTCTTGAATGTTCTTATACACATTGGTTTGTTGATGAAGCCATCGCAATAAATAATTCTTCAATTGGATTTTTTGACATTATTGAAAATTGGATAGAGTTTGGATGTTAAAAAATAATATTGTTGAGCAATAAGGATGATTTCCCTAACTCTTGTACTTGCATAATTGATAGTTTCTAGTCTAAAAAATAATGAATGGCACTAATGAGAAGTGGAAATGTTTTTCATTCGACAATTTATGAAATGACATTTGACAGAATAGAAAATATTCCGCGACTGCACATTAATCAAATGACACCTTTCAAAAGTGGAAATGTTTCCCGTTTGGAAAATTTTGAAATGAAATTTGACATACGTGGAAATATACTTTACACTATGAATAAGACACAATGTTCAACAAGGAGGCTGGAGATGTCAACCTTGGAGGAATACGTACCATTTGTCGACATTGGAGGAATATCATAGGCTTTTCCCCCTATTTTCATCACCCACATGATTTTGAGCATTGGTGACTCTCGTTAAAGTCAACATTAGACCTTTACTAGTTAGCGCTTACTACTGATGCGCAATGATAGTTCCCAATGAGGATGTGTGGAAAAGGTTGTGTGAGCAAGTTCCACGGGGCCGAAATATCTGTAAGAAGATATATTTCTCTCTCGTAATGCATTATTTCTCTCCCAATGTAGTGTTCCCAAATGGTTTTCCAACAATTATCCCATTCTGTGACCATCGATATCCATTCCTCTTTGGTATATGTATCGGTCAGAGGTGCACGACTGGGCTGATTGGGACTCAGAATTTCCATGAACCTTGACCTGCCTTCATAATTTACCTCTTCTATTTCCCACCGTATCGAAATTAAATGTTGAGATGATTTCCTAGGATGATGAGTATCGTAGTGGACGTTACCTGGTGTTAACAGAGGTGCTTTAAGAATACTTAAGTAGTTAGGAGCTACAATGGTAAATCTAAACCCACATGATTAACCCATAAGAATACGGATAGCAATATGACGCCTCGACAAACTTCATTCTAATATCGATCCCACTCTACTTGGTTAGTGATTGTGTTACAAGTACGACAATAGGTGTGATGGGTTAGGGGGAATCGAGATGGTACCTATCATTTGCCGATAACATCTGTCACTTAGGTACCACGTCCCTCCCAATTTTATATCATATAAAATAACGCGTCGTAAAGCCTATTGTCTTTCCACATTAATCCATTCATGGTTATTTTATGTGAGCATTATAAATGGTTTCCATGTAATAGGATTGGATGATCATGGTTATTCCTGCATTGAGGTGCCTTTGAACCTCATTTTGCCTGGAATAATCGATCGACCAATGTAGCCTTTGAGGCTAACAGTTGGGAGCCTCAGCTAGTCAGAGAGGAGCAGCTGTACGAAAATACTCATACGCCCAATATTGAAACATAAAAATGGTTTAATAGTAAAAAATATTTTTAAAATAATAAAATTAAGTATATTAAAATAACTAGTAAAAGTTTTACCTCCACAACTTGCCAGAAGTAATTCAATTTCTTCACCCCCATGATGACTAATAACATCGAAGGTGAAATATAATGTCTCCATATATTGTAAATCGTCTAGATACGCCACCTAGTCGATCAAAATGTTAGTTTCGAGCTTGAAAAGAAAATAGATCCACAAACAAACATTATAAACACCCTAGATATTTTTAAGCAGTTACTTAGCCCAGCAATTGTATAAATAATCTTTCACCAAAATTAAGGCCATATTTTAGTTGTGAATGTGGAATTTTTTTATTCCTAGGAAATATGTCACAAGAAGCATTTCGAACATTCGATTGGATATTGTTGGAAATGGAATGAGTGCGTCTCCTACCCCAACTGTAATACCTCGAGAAATTTAAAAATTAAAATTGTGTTTTAGTTTCTTGTATATTCTAAAACTAAATGAAATGTAATGAAGAAGTTTATATTATAGTAAATAATATGAACTATGACACCCCGTCTACTAATTAAATACCGAGTGATCAGTCCTTTATTAAATTAAATCAGGATTTACAAATTGATTCATTCTTAGCATCACTGTCGAAAACCAAATTAATAACTAATCACCTATTAGTTAATTAAACTAGTGCCAATTTATTTCATTAAAAATATAACAACATGCAAAAACTAATGTAAAATATGAATTCTAATCCATCACAAGATATAGATAAATAATTACTTGCCGAATAAACCATCGGATAAAATCCAAACCAAATAAAATCCAATAACTAAATCCAAAACAAGTCTGAACTGAGATAATAAACTTGAAAGATGCAATACACCCAACTTAAACTATAACTGAAATAGATTCCTACACTAGGAATGAAAAATAGATGCATCTAATCCAAAATTATGTAAGCATCCACCTATGCCGCAACTGCGATCCCTGAAGCAGAATATCAAGTATGGCGTCCCTATGGCAGGACACCTAAAAGGTTTTAAGGGTGATAACTTTATAGTGACTATGGACTTGCATTTAGAGACATTTGAGGACCTCCTACATCTTATTGTCCATCTTCTTCAACACTTGGTGATTTTTCATTAAGGGTGATAGCTTTATTTTGAGATTTATCTTTCTTTCCATCCCAATATGCTTTCTCATCAAAGATCACATCCCTAAAAGTAATTACTTTATTCCTATTCAAGATAAATAGTATATAGCCCTTTGATTTTGAGGTATACCCATCAAAGATATATTTTTGACTATTTTCAACAAATCAAGCATCTTTAAGTGGTTCACGGATGCTTTTCTTCGACTCCATGACTCAGATAGAGTTTGATTTTTCACTAAGTTTTTAGGACATATATTCATCAATTACACCTCCGTATACACGACTCCGACCCAAGGTATTTGGAAGCCATTTCTCTTGTAATATGGATTTTTCCATTTTCTCAATGGTTCTGTTCTCCCTTTTCGTTGCTCCATTTTTTATGGACTATACCTAATTGTTAGTTGTATTTCCATGTCAATATCATCGCATCATCTAGCAATCTCCTTAGATTTGTATTCCCCATCTATATAATTTCTCCAAACTGTTAAGTAATGGCCACTTTGTCTTTAAACTAGTTTTGGGGACCTTTTTAAATGGCACAAACATCTAGTTTTTGGCTTATAAAATACACCCAACTCAATGTTATAAATTCATCAATAATGTATAAAGTATTTGCGAATGGAATGACAAGTTGTCTTCATTGGTCCACACACATCATTATGAACAAGCTCTAATGGTGCTTTATCTTTCCATTCTTTCTCTTTTGGAAAAGGCTCTAGGTGGTGCTTTACAAGAGTGCATGCGCCACAAATTCCATTCATTTCTTGGATGTTAAACAACCCTTAAACCATGTTCTTTTAATCCAAGTGATTTATGACTTTAATATTTAATTACCTATATTTTATATTCCATAGCAACATGTCATCAATAACATTCATCTTCAAGACCCCATTCTTTGAGTATATAAAATTTAGAGTAAAATTTATATTCTTTTCCATATTAATTTTTTATATGACTTGGCTTTTTGCCTCTTTTTCAAAAATTTTGCATGAGTATTCTTCAATGTGAATGGCATACCCATGCTCTACAAGTTTCCCAACACCAATAAATTTTTCTCCAACTCTAGAACTAGTAACACATCTTTGATATACTTTCTTAATTTCTCCATTTCAATCACAATAGTACCCTTGTCCTTTGTTTGAACTAAGGAGCCATTACCCATCCTCACTTGAGAATTAGAAAAACCATCCATAGTGACACAATATTTTTTCTCCGATCATTTGATTACTGCACCCACTATCAAGGAACCACATATCACTATTTTACAATAATGCACTTTGACAAGAAAAAAACATGTTCCCATCACTTTCTTGCAGATTTGGTGAAAGTAGCTGCCTGATTATTCTTGAACTAACAATCCTTTTGAACATGCCCAATTTTTTTTCCAATTGTGATGTATATGTTCATTTTATTGAGAATTTCCATTGAACTCGAGAAATAATGTTTCAATAATTTCACATATTTCATTTTCATATTCTCAAAATTGATTCTTAATCACTATATTTTAATTGTCGTTACCTTTAAAGTACCTCTGAAGTCCTTTTGTGGAATATTCCAACCCTCCTTATCATTTGTTACA
The DNA here is from genome assembly GCA_949130495.1 of Sambucus nigra. Lineage (NCBI taxonomy): Eukaryota > Viridiplantae > Streptophyta > Magnoliopsida > Dipsacales > Adoxaceae > Sambucus > Sambucus nigra. Next base: position 377,072,639 of record OX422222.1, read on the forward strand.
TTGATAATTCTTAGAAATATGGTATCAGCTAACCCTTATCGGATATTCTTTGGTCTTTTACATCTTTCTTTTTCTGCTCCTTAAATTTTTTATTTTAAGCATCCAATAAAGTTATGATATCCTTTGGTTCATCTAACCCATCTTCAACATACTCCCATAAATTAAATGAATGGAAAATGGTTTACATGTTTACATACCATATATCATACTTATCTCCATCAAAGATAGGAAAAGAGGGTTGTTATGTACCCGTTGTTTAGTTCCTTAAGCTGGCTATAATTTTTCCTCACTTTTTGTTTAATTTAATTTTCATCAAAGAAATCACACATATCTCTTGTTGATCCGAACAGAGATATGATAACACTATGTTGGGCTTAGATGAGAATCATATTGTAATAACATAATAAGAAATCAAGAAGGCAAAATATATGTAAGAGAAATTAAACTCCAATATAGCCAAGAATAAGAGAGAGAATTTGAGAGTGGTTTTCTCTATAATTAAGATAGTTTCTCGCTTCCATATGAAAACTCCCAAAAAATATAAAATAAAGAAAGAGACAGAAAAGTAGGCCATACCCTTGGCACACCAATTACCATACAAAATAAGGGACAAGAAAAATCGAACAAGACATTATAAAGCATTTATTTTAACACGTGAGATGTGTTTATTCAATGAGAAAAGGTTATCGAATATTATTTGTGATGTGGAAGAGATTTTAAAATTTTAAACTTCTGAGAGGCCATATCGTAAGGGCTTATTTGGTAATAAATTTCTTTAACGTTGATTCTTCCCCAATGTATCCCAAATAAATGTGAGTTTGCTAGTTACTATCCGATGAAAATTTTGGCCATGCCATATTAGTCCATGGCAAACTTTTAAAAATTTATTTTATTAGAAAATACATTAGCAAATTTTAATTATAAAAAAACAATTATGTACAAATTTGTGTTATTAAAACTACTAATCTTTTTGTTCTATATACACTAAAAACATATAACCTCTATGTTTATTTATTATGGTAAATATGAAATATTTATTGTGACAATCTGTATATTTTAATACTAAGTTTGATCAAGACTAATTATTAAATTATATAAATTATCTTTATAAATAAATACAATTCATAGAATGAAATGACAGAACATATAAAGATATGCAAGATAAATTTCGAGAAGATAAGTCTCAAAGATAAATAAAAAGGAATGAATCACTACCAGCTAATATTAAATAAACCATAAGCCCCCTATACAAAAATCCCAACATTGCAACATAACGATGGAATCCAACCATCACCAGTTGTAATAAAATATTACAATCTTAATCCTCAAAATAAAACTGAGTACACGTTCTAACTAAAATAAAATAAATTAGACAAGCATCTATTATAAAAAAAGATCTATAAAAAGGGAATAAATATATGGATACACCTACACCCTTAAACAGGTGGTCAAACTGGGGGAACGACTCGGTGCTTCAAATAGGAGTGTTAAGTGGGACGATCATGATCACCTGAAATGTGCGTTTAACAACAATGGGTTAGTCTCACTGTAAGCTAACAAAGCTATGAAACTAAAAACAACTATATAAATAAATAATAGATTCTAAATTATTATCCTACTTAATTCCCACCATATGAATATTCCTCATTATTCAAAACTTAAAAATTAAAATACAATAATTTAATAATCTTTTTTAACTAAATAATTGTGATCGTGTCTAGCCCATAGTCCCCATTGAGGTCATTATCCCCCCAACATGCCCAAATAACATAAATCAAATAATTCATTAAGTCCTCGTCATTTTAATATGAAACGTCCATTATATACACCACATAACACATCATCACAAAATCACAAAGCCCACCATTCGCTAGTCACAAAATCAAAACAATACTACGCCTCAACCATATACACCCCAAGTCACATTATTAAAATATATCCACTAAGTATTTTTCCATTTATAGTTTTAGCCTCATATTATTATAAAATTTATCTCAAGTCCTTTTCTACTGAATCTTCCGGATCTCGCCCTATTCAATCGTAAAAGTATTTTATTTCAAATTCTTATTCCCAAATATTTTATTCATAGTTATAGTAACACCCCAACTAATTTTTCTTACAAAATTCCTCGAGTGAATTTGAGTCAATTATCAAACAACACATGAAATCTATAATTCTCGTCATTTTGACTAATTTGGAACTTTTCTTATTCTTAGAACTTAGTTATTCTAATAACACTCATTTAATTTTATATTTATCTAGAATAACGTCATCGAAAAACTTTGGGAGAAGAAGGATTTCTATGTAAAATTTAATTATCATTACTTGAGAGTTTTATCAAACTAGGTATATAATTTTTACAAGTTAAGAACAAGAAAATGGCTAATAACTAAGAATGCAGTGATTTATCAAATAACGTGTATTTAATTTTATTAACAAGATTCATGAATTTCAAATAATAATAACATGGATTTTTATGTTCATGTTCCAAATTTTCTAACAAATTTGTATAAACAATGTTTTTCCATGAATCAATTAAAAGTAAAATTAACCCGATATCCACAATCTTAAACAATAATTTCTAGCATGGATTATACATTGATTAACTTAATTATATACAGATTTATCAAAACAACTTTTAAATTGTCATATTCATTACATTTATTTAATTACTTATATAATTCCATAACATATGTGTATCAACCTATTTTCTCTAAGTATTAGATTAAGTTTAGGTGAAAATTACTATTTACATATATAAAAGCGTCGCCGTAGATTGTTATATTTCCTTGAAATGAATCCTCACAATAAAGTGTAGGATGTCCTTTAGAAAAATGCTTCAAGGTGTGTAATCCTCTTTAGAAAATTGTTCTTTAAAATTTAATTCCCAAGAGTGCTTTTAATCTTTTTTTTCTTTTGAATATTGCTTCTAAATTCTTGATTTTAATCTTTAATTTGACAAATTAAGTTTATGTTTAATAGATGTAAAAAGTGTTTCTGTATATGAAAAATGGAGAAAAAAGCCTTGGATTTTGTCTAAAGAGAATAATATGTGCTAGTTGTGAAATGCAGTTGTAAAATGGAATTTTTTTTGGGAAAACATGTTTATATAGGTTCCAAATAGTCAGACCCTCTCCTGAACCACTAGAGACCTGTGGCTTAACATAGCCACATCTACAGGGAGGCTAGCCATGTTCGCGGCCCCATAACCCACGGTCGCAACCCGTACCAGACATTAACCTTTATTTTCTTTATTTTAATTCCTCCTAAAATGATCAATTAGGAATTATCACATGATAGATAATTCATCACATGTTCAGCTATTCATTAATTAGTTCATTCTACTCTTGCCCATCAAGTCATTATAAAAATGCTATTTCAACCTTAGGGTTAGATAAACATTTCAGCCCAACTCGAATGACCCACTTATCTAATTAGACAATTTAACATTAGTCCATTATCACAGTATGTTCTAATTTTCATGGTAAGCCATTTTATATGTTCATATTAAATAAGAACAATCAAGTTACAATATATTTATAAAATATTAAATTTAAATTTAAATAAAATATTAATTAAATATGATTACTTAAATTTTCCTCTTTCAATTTAATTAATCCATTTTCTAAATTTTGTTTATGAGTGGTTTATATTTTTAGTTATTTATAAAAAAATATGGGATATTATGATCTTCCTTCTTAATAAAAAGAATTATGTTCTCGGTGTGACCATCCCATCCCGGTTGGTATACGTGCATAAGGGGGTCTCGCGTCGTTCCTAGGGGCACTTCAATCGTCGTCGATGCGGGGTGATGTATAGAAATAGAGTCTCCAGCTGATTTTGCACAAAACAAGCAAAAGAAATATTGTCTCCTTGATCAAACAGTATCAAAGACGTACTCATGCTTGCAAAACCAATTAGTTCAAGGATTCGAGGGCTAAGTTATAGAATGAAACAGTGCTAGGTACCCATCCCTCCCTTTCGGTCTCTCATGGGCATGTACGATTCTTCTCCTTGTAATTCTGTGAAGTGTGTGCTTGTATATATAAATGGCGAGCAGAATTACTCGACTCGCGTCATGGATAAATGAACAGTGAGGTCATCCACAGGAGTGTTCCCAAAATAGTAATTAAAAATATAATGTGTGCGTTTGTCGAGTCACCGATCGTTTATAGAAGAACGATGGTATAGGTTGGACAAAATGCGAGCATGAATCACAAATATAATATATAGAAATAATATATGAACAAAAATAAGAAAGAAGGACTTAAATCTCAAATTTTATTAAATATGCCTACGTAGCCTAAAAAGGCATCAAAGTCCACATAGTTTACTTTCAACATGGGGCTGGGGTTTATCCTATAAATCCAACTGGCCACTTTATTATCTGTGTTTGTGTAGAAAAATGATGATTGAGTGGGAGAAGATATAGTGAGAAATCCTCATTTAAAATTTACAAGGAAACCCTCCTTTTCTAATTTTTTTTATAAAAAATATAGTATGTGCAATACTACGAATAAAAAGTTGGATATTAATGTGGGTGATATAATAAAGATGAAAGGTTAAAGTAAGAATTAAATAACTAATGGAAAAATGAGAGAATTTAAAGATAGAGTGAAAGGTTTGGACCTTCTTTAGAAGCTTTAAAGTTGATATTAATTATTGAAGGGATGATCTTTTAAGTGGATGAAGGTGGTAGGATGAGATAAAATAGGATTTACTAAATTAGGCATGGAAAGGATGCAAATGGAATGTAGGGGAGAGGTTTAAATATGGAAACCATGTTGACTTCGAGAGAATGATGCTAAGACCACTGAGAGGGATGTTTCTGAGGTGTCTTTCGAAGTGAGATCATGCTCCCCTTGTATAGCGTCAATGGGTTACGATCAGCATTGTCCTTGACATGCCTATCGATGGGTAACCCAAACACATTTTTGATAGGCAGAAAAATGGATTTTCCATTGGGTAGTCTCATGTAGGTTTTTTGAATAAACAATTGTAAAATGCAATCCATGGATGAACCATTGGAAAAGGGTATTTAGAGCCCTTTAAGAATATATTAGGCCACTCCCATGTTCAGGAATTGACTATGGTCAAACAAGGCTCCAAAGCACCCGACTATCTTTTGGATAAGAGGAAAATGGATCATTTATCATACCCATAAGGCGATCCATGCACGGGAAGGACAATTAAAAATGTTATGCAGGGCTCTTTGATGTTACAAAGAGCTTCACTCAGTTTGAAGAGTTGACCTTTGTCAGATGGGGACCAGAAGCACCCAGTGTCCCTTAGGAGTAAAACGGGTCCTTCGTCCATACCATAAGACTGATTTACACACGAGGTGGACCGTTTGATAGGGTATTCTAAGCCCTTTGAAGATTCATCTATCCTCGTTTGAGATGAAGAGTTAACAAGAGTTAAATGGAGCCCAAAAGTGCCCAACAGCCTTTGTATCAACTTTTGAGAGAAAATGATCCATTCATTCAAACCGTAAGGCTGATTCATGTACAAGGTGAACTGTTAGAAAGTGGATTCAGGTCCCTTCAAAGATTTATTAAGCTTTTGCTCAGGCGAGGAAGTTGATTGGGGTCAAAATGGGGCACGGTGACCTCCAGATTAATTTTTGACAGTAAAACGGATTGTTCATTCGAGCTATAAGTGTAATTTGCACAGGGGGTGGACCATTAGAAAGGAGATTTAGGGAGGCTTAAAGATTTATGAGCTTTTACTAAGGTGAGAGAGTTGATCGATAGTTAAACGGGGCTCGGGAGCACTCGATGTCCTTTAAATAAGTACTCAGTGTATATCTTGGAGGTTTATGGTGAAGGAGGAAGTGCTATGTACCTAAGGATATACTTAGGGGGTTCTAGAATATGATGTCTATAAAGCCCCTTGACGGGTGAGCTTGGAACAAGTGAAGGCCATTGAATAGACACCACATTGATGTTTTTGGGGAAGAGGTCGATTATGTGGACCAAAGGGACGTGGAAGACCAGTTCAGAGGGTCGAGGTCAATTTTGAGAACCTAAGGTTGTATTGGGGGTGACCAATTTTACAAGTCGAGGTTAACTCTGAGGACCTAAAGTTGAGGGAACCGATTTTGTGGGTCGAGGTCAATTCTGAGGACCTAAGGTTCTAGAGACCTATTTTATGGGACGAGATTAATTCTGAGGACCTAAAGTGGTGAATCCTAACTATAAAGGTCAAGGTCAATTCTGAGGACCTAAAGCTATGGGGATCGATTCTGGGGGTCGCAGTCAATTCTGAGAACCTAAAGCGATGATGACCGATCTTAAGGGCCAAGGTCAATTCTGAGGAGCTAAAGTGGTGACGACCGATTCTGTAGGTTGAGGTCAATTCTGAGGACCTAAGGATCTAGAGACCAATTTTGTGGGTCGAGATCGATTCTGAGAACCTAAAGTTGAGGGGACCAATTCTATGGGTCGAGGTTGAATTTGAGGACCTAAAGTTGCAACGACTGAATCTTAGGGTCGAGGTCAATTCTGAGGACCTAACGTTGAGGGGACCGATTTTAATGGTATTGGTCGATTCGGTGGACCTCAAGTGGTAATGACCTATCCTGAGGGCTGAGGTCAATTTTGAGGACCTAAAGGGGTGACGACCAATTCTGCGGGTCGAGGTCAATTCCGAGGACCTAAAGTTGTGACCACCAATTCTGAGCATCGAGGTCAATTATGAGGAACTAAAGTTGTGATGATCAATTTTGCGAGCCGAGGTTAATTCTGAGGACCTAAAGTGGTGACGATTGATTCTGTAGGCGAGGTAATTTTTGAAGACCTAAAGTTGAGGGGACCGTTTCTACGGGTCGAGATTAATTTTGACAACCTAATCTTGTGACGAATAATTTTGAGGTTTTAGGTCAATTCTGAGGACCTAAAGTGGTGATAACCGATTCTACGAGTTAAGGTCAATTCTTAGGACTTAAAGTTGTGATGCAAGGATTTGTTCTCCTACAAAATTTATACCTTATCTTGGGGATGCAGATGCACCTGTTATTACACTGAGGATCGTGTTGTTTTAAGACTCTGTTGTGTAAGGTTTTACACTTTGATACATTTGGCTAGGGATTACGCTAGTTTGAGAGGGGGTAACTTTGCTAGGGAAGCTGGGCGTATCCTGAAATTCCACTAGTGGACGGATTAGGACAAAGTTTATCCTAGAAATTTCATTGGGGAATTGGGAAGGTATTAAATTGCAATCTTGATGGGGAAGCATTTTATTTTTGGTTTGGTTTCCATTGGGCAAGACTTTAGATTTGTGATTCCTTTGGAGAATTGTAGTTGACTTTAGGATGTGGGAGCATAATTTGTTGAAGGTAGGTTAGGGTTTATCTTGGGGTTATTAATCATGCTGGGGATTTTTGGGGTTTGAAAAGGGTTTTAGTGTTAAAAAAAACGGTTTTCTTGATGAAGAAATGTTCCAATATTTGTTTCGCATTTTTGTCTTTTAGGTAGATGTTGATTCTCTGTTGGGGATTACATGTGATCTTCTATCCCCAAGGGATGACTCCATGGGGGTTATGGGTATGCAGATGAAGATGATGAGGTTGATGTCATTTGAGTTTGGGTACGTCTGGTACCTAGGAGAGAGAGTGGTGCGGATAAGGTGACATCCAATTCTGGTTCTTTCCCTTCATTTTTTCTCATAAATTCATCATTGATCATGGGACCATGGCATTGATCATATCACATGTTAGATGTGGTGGCACAGCAGCTAAAAAGAGAATCCAACGAGGCAAAAAGAGATGCATATTTTATTTGATTATCTTAAGTTAGCGGCTTACTCTACATGCACTTCAATTTGCTTCTGATATTTTTCTTTGAGAAAGAGTAGGAAAAATGTGTTTTTTGGAAAATTTTGAATATATTTGAATAGAAGATGGCCTCAGAGGCTTGGTTGAAAAATATCTTCCCCTTTGAAGGAATTTATTTTAAGAAAGAAGGAAAAATGAGTTTTTTGGACTTTTTTGAATAGAGGAAGGCCTTAGCGGTTTAATTGGTATATGGATGAGGGGATATAAAGCTTGGTTATAAAGTGGAGTTGTCACCTTCATTGGAATGTGGTGAACCTTCTATGTTGAATAGATTATAATGATGTTGATTTTATAGGAGTTGTTGCTTTGGATGAGATGTCACATTCTACTGCGGTGTTGTGTGCTTTGGGAGAGAGGTGGTGGGACACTATCCATACTTTTTATCTTGGTTTTGGGGTGATGGCTGTCACTCTTATATACATTATATAGCTATTGGTGATTGATTACGAAGGGTTTTGGTGATGCTAGCTTTGCTGGAGCTATTTCCTCAGGCCTTACTTCGAGGCTCTTGCTAGTGATGTGGGACTTAATAGTGGATCACCAATTGGTTGTGATAATATCATGGATGTCTTACTGTCATTGTCCTACGATAATGATATTGGCTGAGAATTTGAATGGTCTTAACTCTTAGAAATAAGGCCACCCTAATGTTCTGAGGGAAGCTCGTTGATGTTATAGGTTCCTTTTAAGTATCCCTTGGTAGGCGTGTTAAATTTCTTTGCTCGTTACTTTATAATTTTTGACTTATCTATGGAGAACCAGGTTAATTGGTTCATGGAGAACGGATCTCGATGCCTTCTTTAGTCGGTGCCATAACAACGAGAATTGTAGCCTATTATAGAACCAGGAGAGTATTGGTATGCATGATTAGTTGGCCTGTGAAATATTTTTTTCTATTTCCCTTGGTGGCCTTTGCATGAAGTTGGATGGGAGAGAATAATGCCTCCTTGGAAACTAGAATTGAGTCCTTACGCATGAGGTTAGGTTCTCTATGGGAGAGTCATCGGTCGTCGACCCATCCATCTCAATATTTAGGTAGGTTCTGTCATGTGTTCAGATACTATCAGAAATGGTTGTGGAAACGAGTGGTGGTAAAGATCCTAGAGGAAGAGACTGGCCAGAGGTGGTTTGTCCTTTTTGACACCATGGAAGGAGGAGTGGTGGTTTTTTCTAGGATTGTCATGGAATTTCACTTCATGGGGCTTATTCAAAATATTAATCAAGCAGGGGAAGTATTAGGACCTTTAGTGGATGATAATGATGAGGTTGGGTCTTCTAGAAGCTGCGGATAGGAGTTTTTGAAATTGGGATTATTTTTATATGAAGCTTTTGGTTATTTGGATGCTTTGGTATTTAGGATTTTAGGAATAATTTTTTGAAGTTTGGTTAGTCTTCTTAGAAACACTTTGGTCAGTAGAGATGGGTGGTTTGTTTAACTCGCTTTACTCATACTTTGTGTAGTGGTACTGAACTTCATTATTTGAAATAAAATAAAATTTGATCATATTATTGTGCCTATGGATGAGTTTTGCATTTGAGTTATCTCAACCAATATCTAAGTCATACATAACCCTTTTGTTAATGTAAATAATAAAATGAAATATTGTCTTCTAAGATTAAAAAAGAATAGGATTTTTTGAAAAAGAAGGGGATCGTGCCCATGCAATGTGTATGATCTACCTACATACCTCTGGGGATTTTGAAATGTTTTTAAGTTCCATTTTAAAAGGAAAATATTTTTTAGAGGATCACGCCCCACATAGTTCTAGGTAGAGAAAAATGAAGAGCATTTTTTTATAATAGAAGGGAGATAAGAAGAGTAATAACATGCTGAGATTTCGAACAAAGGGTATAAATTCTTGAGAAGATCCAAGTTGACTAGACATGCCATATCTTCTCCATTAAGGTGTTCAATCATAGAGATGCCTCCTCAGAGAATCTTCTTCACTATGTAGGGACCACTCTAATTCGTCTTGAATTTCCCTCTAGGTCCCAGACATGTTTTATTATCTCTTTGTGGGCCAAGTCTCCTTCCTATACACCACGGTCCTTGACTATTTCGTTAAGTGATCATGTTATTCGAAGATGGTAAACTTTTATGTTGTATAGATCCTTGAACCTCTTCTTATTCAAGAGTGACAGTTCATTTAAGCGACCCTAATGCCAGTATTCCTTATTTATTCTACTCTTGAGCATAACGCGCCAGGAGAATATTTATAGCTCAATGGGTAGGACGGGTTCCATGTCGTATACCAGAGAGTAAGGGATATCGCTAGTACATGTCTTGACTAAACTTCGGTAGCCCCAGAGGGCATAAAGGATTCGATCGGACCATTTTGTTGATGATGTCTTTGAGGTTTTTATTAGAGTCTTAGACTATACCACTGGTTTAGGTTCGATACGAAGAATATTTGTGTCTATGAATTCCATATTCATCCACTAGTTCTGTGACCTTGGCTTCGAAATGTAACCCATTATTTGATACTATCTCGTTGGGAACTCTGTATCGACATATAATGTTATTTCGGATAAACTTGGCTACCTTATTGGCTTTTAGTACTATGTATGACTTGACTTCAACCAACTTCGTGAAGTAATCAATGGAGACTAGGATGAACTCTGACCATTTGAAGCTTTGGTTGTGACTTTCCCTATGATATCAGTGCCCCATGTAGATAATGGCAAGGGAGAAGTCAGGTTGTATAATTTTTGAGGAGATAAGTGTTGGAGATTGGAAAACTGTTGGCATATGAGACTTCAGGACTTAGTTATTTGATGGTTTAAGTTAGTTACGACCGCTACTCCCCAAATTTTCCACGAGGATGGTATAGAAAGAATTCGATAAAGTTTAACTCAGGAAAGTTGAAACTTACATGGTATGGTATGTGGAGGCCTACATTTCATGAGAATCTAAAATTTGAAGAGAGGGGGAAAACTTACGACACGCGGTGATGGCATCGTCGCACGAGTCATGGTTATGGATGCGTTTTGAGAAAGATAAAATGCATTATGATATAAAACTATTTTAGTGATGGCATAAAACCAAGCAAGACATTGTTGAGTTCTAATTGAAAATGGGCATTGAGAAATTAATTGGGTTCCTTTAGCCATTGGGAATTACTTGGTAGAAATGGGAGAGTGTATCCCTCAAATATCACATAGTTAATCGAAGTAGAAATGGGATCATGACCCTATATGGGTGATAGTGGGTCGGGTAATCTAAGTAGCTCACGTTGTGCCAGTTAGGACTAATCATAATATGTGACAGTATACCCCAATCATTATTCCTGAGATAGTAAGGTTATATGGGGTATATTTCGACATTGTGTCTGATAGAGATAAGAGAGTTATGTCTTGATTATTGGGAAGAGTTTATGGAAGGCTATGAGTATCGAGATGCGAATGTATACGGCCTAACACACCCACAGATGGATGGACATACTGAGAATTCTGTTACATATTGAGGGATATGTTGTATTTCCGATTATGGGAAGATTTAGTGTCATATTTGGAGTTTATGTACAATAACTCCTCTCACCTCATTTATGGTATGCCTCTATTTGAGGCATTATATAAAAGACCTTATCATCCTTCTACTTATTGGCTAGAGGTGGAGGATAATGAGTTACTCGGGCTAGAGGGATTCAGGGCACGTAATCCAGAATTGAAATGATTTCGTGTTATGTTATTGCATGATAGAAAAAGGGAAATTGCCGCTGAGATAAGTAGGAACATTTCCTATTATTGTAAATATTGGACCCATAGCTTACAGGCTTGGGTTCCATAGTCCTTTGCTAAGGAAGTATTGTGGAAATGTGTTGGCATTTATAGTATATATTGTGTGTAAAATATATACCGTACAAACAAGAATAAACTACTGATGTGACATAGTAGTAAGACGAGTTTGTATATATCTAAAGAATGATTAATCTACTATAGTTAAAATAGTAGGAGGATAGATAGTGATTATGTAGAATTAAAATTTAAGTAGTGAAAATTAAATGGTAAGGCTTGGAGTAGAACATCAGTGAGGATTTCATTATTAGGGGTATTTGGTAATGTACTGTATGGGAGGTACGGCGGAGGTTACATGTGATGTGAGATTAAAATAGTAGGAGGTTACATGAGAAGATATGCCTTAATTTCCCAATTCTGGGACAAAATTCCATTATAACGGGGGATTATGTAATACCCCGTATTTTAATGACTTTCAAAATGAGATAAATTTAAAAGTAAATGGGTTAAATAAATGGGGATTAATTGGAATTGTTTATGTGAAAATAATTAGAGCTAATCCAGATTGAATATTACTAGAATAAAGTAATATGGGATTGATATTAAATACTACTTAGTGATTAAAAGTAATATATGATTATTAATTTATAAAAATTTTGGGATTTATAAATACGACAATAAGGATAATTAAGTCGGGACTCGCGTGCGAGTCGTGTCGGGACTATAATTGAATGAAATGAAAAGTAAATTATTTTTATGTCATGTAAATGGTTGTTTCGAGTACGCCAGAGTGTCCAGAGAGGTTTAAATATTTATAAAAGTCTACCCGAGGGTTTGATTTCGGACTCGGGTCAAGGGAGATGAATAGTAGTTACGAAATTGGGGTATTTTTTTTATAATTTAAGAGATATGTTAGCGAAAGGGAAATATTTCTCTAGGAGAGGAAAGGTTGTTCTAGGAAAATCAAGGGAAAAAGGAACCTTACATCACCATCGCAACCACTAGAGAGTGACCAGAAAAGGGAGGAACACCATAGTATCATCTTATCCAAAGGTTTTGACCTATCAAATCAAAGGCAAGTGTTTTAACTCCTACAATCTATAGAATGCATGTTGTCCATGGTAGATAGAAAAAGATTTTTTTAAAGTTTTATAAATAAAAAATGAATTTTAATGATTTTGATTTAATCCTTGGAATGAAAACCATCTAGGATTAATCCCTTATTGATATTAGAATTAACATCACAAAACTTGGGTTTATTTGATGAAAAAATTTGGAGTTTATACGTGTTCTTGAGTAAGAATTATAAAATACAGATTTTCTAAATTAAAGTGGGATTAGCATGATTAATAGAAATTTCATGATGATTTTGATATGATTTGATGTTATAAATCATGTACATGCTTGGTTATATCATTTGGGAAGAATTATAAGGAGTTTTGGATTATTTGGTAGCGGTTTTGAGGATGAATTATGTTACAACCCGTGGGTAGAAATATGTAGACAAAATACGAACATTATATGATAATTTTAGGAATGTTTAAAGTGGAAATTGGTAGTGTGAACGCGAGTTCTTATATAAAATCACGTTCTGCACAACTTTGTAGTTTTAAGTTTTTTTTTTAAATCGGAGCAGAAAAGCCTCAAATTTTAATTTTATATTTATGGACAGAATGTAACTTACCAAGAAAAAGGATTATTAGGAATTAAAATATAATTCGGGCTTGTTATGATGAGTCTGGGGTTTGGACTAATAAGTATGGGTTGAAGCTAGCTACTGGAATAATTAATTAAATCGTTTCGGTTAATAAGAGATGTTAGGAGTAATGGGAAATGTGAATAAAATGTTAATTATTAGTTCAGGGGATAAACTTGAACTATACTACGTGTGGGATTTTTATATGGGATGAGAGTATACCCATTTGTTGATATATATATACATAGGTAGAGCTAATACCTATAATATAATTGAGGTTTAAAATACCATGATACGTAGGATATTCGAGATATAAGTATACTATGTATGAGACTTGTAATATGGGATGTGCTTATACCCTATTGTTGATATACATATATATATATAGGTCGAGTGTATACCTATATGATGATTTGTATGTGTGACATACTTAGTCTACTTGCTTTCGAAGGGGGGTTTGCGCATTGAGGGCGGTCATATCCTGATGAGCCTTGGGGGAATTTTTGACTTGTGCCTCAGAATATAGGACATAGGGTGAATTTCCATGTGTGAAAACAATGGTATTGAATGTTCATTTGGGTGCGTAGGTATGTGCGTAACCCAAAGGCTTAGGACTATATTGGCCTCCAATATTTGTGTTTGTAATTTATGGTTCGAGGGATATACTGAACCGATAGTCCTTTGTACAGTGAGGAGATGTACACAGATTTGATAGCAGAGTATGCATTCACCGCAACTGAGTCTTGGGGTGCAGTATTATATATATATAATAGAGTGAATGTATATATATATATATATATATACTTGTGATATTATCTACTGTGTGAATTAAGTAGACATGAATGATAGTGAAATCTGAAATGAATTAAGTTGGTGAAGACTTAATTATATTAAATTGAAAAAATGGTTATCCATGTTATAGAGAAATTGGATATATATGTATTACTTATATTGAGAGAGAAGTACGTGGGAACTATATTGGGTGATGTTTAGATGTTAGATTGGAGATAACTAGTTATCATGGGAATAGTAACTAGTATGTTTTGAAGGTATGTTAGGTGTTCACACTAGATGAGAGGTGATAATCTCAAGAGAGAGTTCCATAATCTAGCATGTACATAATAATTTCTTAATTTCACTTGTTAATTACTTGCTATTTTTAAAAATATTTTACCATCGGGCTCTACCTCGTTTTCTTGCATATTCTCGCCTCCCGTGTATCCTCTATATTATATGTCCAGTCACAGGAATGCCAGACATAGAGGATTGGATACTTGACGTACTATGGATGCTATGGAGTTTCATACTTTTTTTAGGAGCTTTCATTCTCTTGATTCATACATCCATAGTAGTTAGTTTATGTAGGGCATATCTCCCAAGGATTCTAGTTATTTCAATTATATCTTAGACAATGTTATTACTTATATCAGTTTTGATACATTCAATTTATTTGGATTGTGGTATTGAGATATCTAAACTAGGGAGTTTATTTCAGTTACACTTAATTCAATTTTGATGTTACTTATCTATTATGCATTGATGTGGAATGGATTACATGAAATTATTTGTAATGGTAAAATGAGATTGTATTATATTAAAATTTGAAAGTTTTTAACACCGACTTAATTGAGTATTAGGTGATTAACCAAAAGAAATTTTTTTTCCACAGTGATGCTAAGAATGAACCAACTATATACTCTGATATAATTAGGTATGGGACTGATCTCCCGATATTTAATTGAGTGAGGTGTTACAAAAGGCTCCCCAACCATCTCTTATGTTGTATTGACTGTTGCTGATGGCTATGGTGCTTTTAGAGTCATATCTTGTCAACCTACTGCCAATCCTATCTAAACTCTCGGTTAATCAAATCGAAAAGAGAATGGGGACCAAAGTGGTACTCCCGTATGCATCGGGTGCCGAAACTTCTATCATAATCAGTGTCTGTGATAAATATGGTGATGGTGCTCTGGGACCAATATGTGCAGCATGTACAACTAATTATGTCCTCCTATTCAGTTCCATTTGAAAAAAAAATTAATTTGTTTCGAGAATCATACGATAAGAATACAAAGAAAATAGACGTATCATATAACGCTACGCAGACGATTAGAATGGATCTACATAACCTACTTTGCCTAGGTCCATTCTCTAATACCAACTATAATAACTTATATATTTTAATACTTAGGTTGATCGAGTGTAATTATTAGATTATACAAATTGTCTGTGTAATTAAATTCAATTTTTAGCATTAAATGATAGATCATTTAAAGATATGCAAGATAGAATGCGATAAGATTAATCCCAAAGACAAATAAAATGGAATGAACCACCACCAACAAATATTAAATAAATCATAAGTTCTATTAAATAAAACCCCAACCACGTAACATAAAGATAAACTTCCACCATCACAAGCCACAATAAAATATCATTGCCTTAATCCCTCCCAAAAAAATTGAGTATACAATCCAACTAAAATGATATAAATAAGTCTCATATCTCTCATATAAAAATATAAATAAAAGTTGATAAATATATGCAGACACCTACTTCCTCTAACAGGCGGTGAAAGTGAATGGTATAAAATCGGTACTAAAGATGTGAATGCTATGAGGTATAATCGCGATCACCTAAAATGTGAGTTCAACAGCAATGGACCAGGCCCACAACAAGGAAATAAAGCTAAGAAACCCACAACAACTATATAAGCAAGTAATAAATTCACAACTATTACCTTCCTCAAATACAATCACATGAACCTTCCTCACTGCTCATTTCTTAACCATTATAATTCCATAATTTAATAAACTTCTTTAGTTAGGTAATCGTGATCATGTCGAGCCCCCACTCACCATCCAGGTCACTATTCCCACGACACGCACACATAAAATGAATCGAATAATTAATTAAATCACCATCTTCACAATACCCAACCTCGACCAATACACCCCAAAACACATCAGTATCAAATCACAAGGTCCAACATTCTATAGTCACAGAACCAAAATAATTTCTCACGTCCACCATATACACCCCAACTCTGATCATCAAAACATATCTAACATCCATCATATACAACCCATGAACTCTTCAATAAAAATATAAATAATAAGGGACGATCACACCCGGTGATGTACAAAAAATTATAATGTCCTCTCTCAACATAACTTAAATATCAATATATCGTCACTAAGTCTTTTTTCATTTATAGTTTCACCCTCGTATTATTATAAAATTTACATCAAGCCCTTATCTCTTGAATCCACCTAATGTCACACTATTCAATATTTAAGTATTTTATTTCAAATTGTTATTCCCAAATATTTTATTCATCATTATACTAACACCACAACTACTTATCTGACACAAGTTCTCGGGTAAATTTGAGTCAAATATCTAACAACACATGAAATCTATAATATTCTGCATTATAACTAATTTGTGAGATTTCCTATTCTCATCATTTGGTTATTCTAATAACGTTTGTTTAAATTGTTATTCATCACGAATAACGTAACATAGGAAACCTTTAGGAAAAGCTTAATTTCTATGTAAACTTTGATTATCACTACCCAAGAGTTTTATCAACCGAGTGTATAAATTCTATAAGTAAAGGACAAGAAAATGGCTAACAACTACCAACATGGTGATATATCAAATAACATGTGAGAAGAGTGCACTTGCGTTCAAATAAGGAAGTTATTTAATTAAACTCAGTTTTTATTAATTAGGTCCTAAACATGCATCTATGTGTGATTGATGATGATAAAATCAAGTAAGAACATTCAAACACACACAAGTGAGGAAAATTCCCCCAAAGGGGCAAAACTTTTTATTTTCACTATAGTTTTGTAAGAAAACAGCTTACACGGATTACAATGAAAATATGTAACACAAAAATACCCTTTGGTGTCGGTTTTGATGTCGTCGGCTGGAACTATCCCTTTCCAATATGGCAGCAATGAAAAAGAGAACGGCTTCCTCACAAATTACTCCAGATGGGTAAATGATCCTCTTGAAGGTTTAAGGATTCACACACATATATGGGAATGGTTTTGTGAATCAAAAAGGTTTAGAAAACCTTAAAAACATGAAGTCTTATTATGGACTATTTTCATAGAATTTTGAGATTGCAGAAAGACTTAAAAATCGTGTAAAAGGTGTATAGGTATTTATACAAAAATCGAGGCGGTGGCTCGTTCGAAGAAGATAGCCATGTCTCTCAAACGAAGGACAGATGTCGTTCGAACGAGATCGCGCGACATGCCTATCTCGCGTGAACGATAGTCAAAGTCGTTTGAGCGAGCTGGTCATTCAAGGCACTTTGCTTCTACACTTAGAAAAAAATTGTGCTTTTGATAAAAATTAATCCATACTTCAAAAAATAATTTTCAAAAAAATTCCCAAATATTTATGCAAATATTAAAGCTCCAATAAACCATTTTACCGATAAAATGTAGTGGAGTAGTGGGAATGAGTTGAGAAGCACGTCGCATGTAGCATGATGCACGCGAAGATAATGGATGCATTGAATTCGGATAAAGTCCGTCGAGGATGATCATGTTGACGTGCCGAATGTAGCGGTATCAGACATACAAACTGTGTTCTAGGGAAAAATAAAGAATTCCTAGATTCTACCCCGAATATTTATAAAATTATCTCCTTACAAATCTCCCCCTATGTCTATACCGGTACATACATAAAAAATTCGAATTATGCAATCAAATGACATACAAGATAATATCCCCATTAAACCCTCAAACTGAGAATACTAAATTACATGTCTTCTAAATCTTCAGCTATTCAGAAACTTCCAAAGCTTTTCTCATCAGGGTGGGTAATCAAATAATGAGCAATATTGTACCTACACACATGAGATAAAGAAAATACCCGTGGCAAGCAAAAGTTTGAAATATAATGATATGCAAAAAATGATGATCAATTAAGGTTAAGAAAATCATTCATAAATCAACCAAACACCAAAACACCAAAACAATTCTCCCCCATAACTCTTCTCCCCCTTTTTTATGATGTCCTCAAATAGACAGATATAAGAAGCATAAATTAATGCACATGGATAATGACACACGAAAATAAACTGCTATTTTTGTATTTTTCAAAAATTTTCACACATAATATACAACGAAGAATCACACCATGAAAGAACACAAAAATAACCAATTCGATGGAAGCGGAAATGTAGGGGTGTGATCAAATTCGATAGGAAAATCAATGCATACAAATATGAGATATGTGCACGATGAATATCGGATACTCCTAACAAATGAACTTAAAATCTTCCTTTGGTGTAAAAAGATGGTAATATGAGACATTGACTCAATCAAATCAACAAATCAAATCTCAAAGTGATTTCCACACCAATAACATCCAAAACTATTTCATGATTTTTTAGGACATTCAAGGAAGTGCAAACCCCTTTATATTCTCCAACCAAACTCCCTCAGATTTATATCTTGAATAGAGGCGGTCTAAATTCTCAAACTTTGGAGAATTGATGGTGAAACCTAATGGCCCATATTTGGCATATATTGCTTTTTATTGCCTTTAATTTTTTTCGGGATCTTTTAACCTCTTTAGACCCCAGATAATAAAATTCCTCAATTTTTTAGGTTCTTTTTAACGGTGGCTTAAAATCGCAAAGGCTAAATGAACCTTTCCTATCCCTTCCCCATTTTCAAATAAACACATAGTCTCACCAAAACAATTTTTACATGCATTCCAATCTAGTCAAGTTTTATGTCATATGGTTAATTGTATAGACAGAATTCAGATGTAAACACTCAAACCAATATGTGATAGACACGTACAATAATCAAATAAAGCCGTGCATGTGTGCAATAAAGGAGATATGATTCAAACTTGTAGAAAGATATCACTAATCACATCTCAAAGACTCAAAACAATGTAAAGCACATGGATGAAATGATGTAGCATCTCAAATCTATATCAAACAGTCACATGGATAAATAGAATGAAATTGTGACTCGGCTATCTTAAATGGTCATCCATAAAAGGTGCAAATAAAATACAAAAATCTTTTTTGCTTTTCTAAAAATTTTATAAAATAAAATATTTCTGGATTTAATATATATATATATATATATATATATATATATATATATATATATATATATATATATATGTATGTATGTACAATAAAGTAATAATACATATGAAACAAACTAGCAATAGGAAGCATATGATATGAAAATGAAAAATCATCATATGCTAGACACGGGCCAACCCCTCAGTCAACTGTGCAAATCCCCAAAGACTTCCTAAGACTCTCAAATCTAAGGGAATCTAAAGGTGTCATGAAAATATCAGCTAACTGACGGTAGCTGGGTACGAAACTCAGGGATACAACTTTCTCCTCAACTAACTGACGTATAAAGTGCTCGCGTATCCTGATGTGCTTTGTGCACAAATATTGGACTGGATTGCCGGATGTGTATCGCAATCATGTTATCACAGGAAATAGTCATGGTGTCCTGTGAAATCCCATAATCCTCCAACATTTGCTTCATCCACAAGAGTTGCGTGCAACAACTCCCGGCGGCGATGTACTCAACCTCTACGGTGGGAAAAGAGATGGAATTTTTCTTCTTGATCAGCCAGGAGATAAGAGAAGAACCAAAATAGAAACACCCACCATAAGTGCTCCTAAAACCATCTACATCCCCGACCCAATCGGCATCTGAATAGGTGGACAAACGGTCATCGGTATCAAAGGAATACCAAATACCGTATGAGAGAGTCCCACTCACGTATTTGATAATACATTTTAGAGCAAGTGAGTGTGACTCTTTCGGGGACACTTGATATCGCGCACAGGCTCCAACACTAAAGGCTTTATCGGGACGACTGACAATCAAGTAGAGAAGACTACTTATCATACTCCGATACAAGGTTTGCTCTACATCCTTTCCTGAAGTGTCCTTACTAAGCATGGTAGTGGTACTCATAGGTGTACATGCATGCTTAGAAGAGTCTAACCCAAATTTCTTTACTAGGTCTCTAGCATACTTAGATTGGGAGATGAACATCCCATCCTCTAGCTGATGAACCTGGAGACCAAGGAAGAAAGTAAGCTCACCAACCATGCTCATCTCAAACTCACTTTTCATCTCCTCCTCAAAGTGATGATCATGTTGGGAGCACATGGATCCAAAGAATATGTCGTCCACATAGACCTGGGCAACCAAAATAGCACCGTCATCTCTCCTGACGAACAACGTCATATCAACTCCCCCTCTTTTAAAGCCACGGGCTAAGAGATACAGGGTGCTTGCTTCAAACCATACAAGGCTTTCCTCAGATAGTAGACGTGCTCCGGGTGCTTAGGGTCTTCAAACCCTTTCGGTTGATCCACGTAAACCTCCTCCTGTAGAATGACATTTAGAAAGGCAGTTTTGACATCCATTTGATATAACTTGAAGCGCAAATGACATGCGACGATGAGTAGTAACCGGATAGACTCAAGCCTCGCAACAGGAGCAAATGTCTCCCCAAAGTCTACTCCTTATATTTGTGTGTAGCCTTGAGCGACCAACCTAGCCTTATTTCTGATTATGGTACCATTTTCATCCATTTTATTCTTAAAAATCCATATGGTACCTATAACATTAGTCTTACAAGGTCGGGGGACAAGTTCCCAGACATTATTCTTTTTAAACTTAAGCAACTCATCCTACATAGCAGATATCCAGTGTTTATCCTTGAGTGATTCTTTGTGATTCTTGGGCTCGACTTTGGACGTGTAGCAAAATGGCTAACAATGTTCTCTAGATGAGCAAGAGTCTTGACCCCTAGAGTGGGATCACTAACAATGGCAGAAGGGTCATGACTCTTGTGAACCCAAGTAGGTGGGTCCCCTAACACAGGAGTAGGGTCCACAGAGTGTGGGTGAGGTATAAGTAAATTACTGTCAGAAACATCCTCATCCTCACACTGAAGGCTAGAATCAATAAATGCCGAAGGTTCGTCATCTTGCACGATGACGTTTATTGACTCCATAACCTTAGAGCTCTTCAGGTTAAAAATACGATACGCTCTACTATTTGATGAATAGCCTAACACTATTCCCTCATCGCTTCGGGAGTCAAACTTTCCTAATTGCTCTCTATCCCATAGGATGTAGCATTTACTCCCCAAAACACGGAAATATGCAAGGTTGGGTTTCTTTCCAGTCCATAATTCATAAGGCATCTTAAGTGTGTGTGGACTCAGGTAAACCCTATTCACCTTGTGGCATGCAGTAGAGACTTCCTTTGCCCAAAATCTCCTAGAAACCTTACGACTTAGAAGCATAGATCTAGTCATTTCCTGGATCATCATATTCTGTCTCTCAACAATCCCATTTTGCTGAGGAGTCTTCACAGCAAAAAACTCATGTTTGATCCCAATGCTATCACAGTAAAGATCTACCTTTGCTTCCTTAAATTCAGTGTCGTTGTCACTACGTATCCTGTTAATAGTGACTCCATGTTAATTTTGCAGGACACAACACTTGGTCATTAAAAAGTCCACAGCATCGGATTTCTCCCACAGAAAACCTACAATTGAGTATCTGGAGAAATCATCCACCATCACGAGGATATACCTCTTACCACCCATACTCTCAGTACGAGTAGGACCCATAAGATCCATGTGAATAAGCTCAAGTACACGAGAGGTGGTAATGGAATGCAACTTCCTATGGGGGCTACGAATTTGTCTTCCCAACTAACAGGGTCCACAAACCGTCGAAGATGGCTTTCCAAGATATGTTAAGCCATGTACTAAGTCCTTTTTAGCTAAACGAGTTAAATATCTAATGTTCATGTGACCTAGACGTTGGTGCCACAGATCCATAGGAGTGATCGTTGCGCTGTTGCAGACAAGTGAGGACGTGGGCTCAGTCCCATATCAATTATCCTCTATCCTCACCCCTCATACTAAAAGTTTACCAAATTGATTATATACGTTACAAGCATCCCGATCAAACTTTACGGCAAAGTCAGCGTCGCACAGCTGGCTAATGCTGAGAAGGTTTTCTTTCAAACCTTTGGCGTACAAAACATTCTTTAGCTTAGGAAATCCTAGTAACTCTACAGTACCACGTCCTACAATGCTAGACTTTCTCCCATCTCCAAAGGTGACTCTACCATCCCTATAATCCTCAAGATAAGTAAAAAAATGAGACATCACCTGTCATATGTCTGGAGCACCCACTATCAAAATACCACTGTGAGGTATTATGTACTTTGAGAGCGACATGAACAACAAGGGCCTTTTTATCTTTCTTAGGTACCCAAGAAGAGGTGACCTTTTATTTACCCTTGTTGTTGTTGGTTTTAACTGAAATGTGAGAAGCATTTACTGACGGCAAAGACATCCGTCGGAATTCCTCCATCAAACTTTGTCATGTGGCAGCTAAAAACTCAACTCGCTCTCTCAGACTGGTAAAATCATTAGTATGCTGTGGTGGAGCAGTAGTACATTGTGTCCGACCCATACTATAGTAAAACTCCCTGAGGTGGCCTTTTCTTTTGCAATATGTACATAAAAACACGGTCATAGGTGGACCTTGGTTTGATTTTCTTTGTCAAACTCTCCTTCGAGGATTTTAATATTGGCCATAAGGAGTTGTAGTAAACTCAAGAACTGGTCTAGGTGAAATTTGGGACTTGGAAGCACCATCATAACCTATTCCTTACCTATCACCAAAACCTAAAGGGGGGCCAAGGAGCATCGTTCCCATCTTCCCAGATCTGTCCTCGATTTGTAACTTGACTTCCCGTGCTCTCTCCAGATCATGAGTAAGCTGGGCTATAAGGTCTTCAAGTTTCTTCCGAGTCTCCACGGAGGAATGAAGCTCACTCATAAGACTAGCCACTTGTTTAGTCAATTCCCCTCTCTCTTTCTCCAAACAACTCTCCCTCTCTCTAAAGAAGCTCTCTTTCTCAACATAGGAAAAATCTCTCTCTTAAGGTATTGCAGGTGGAGGACTCTTTCTCTCTCTCGCTCTTCTTAAATCTTACTCTAAAGCGGTGATCCTAAGAACTAACGTTTTATTACAATTTTTAGTTTTAACTGACTCAGAATATAGGTCGGCGTAGGCGCGTTGAAGATCACTCTCTCTCTCTCTCTCTCACTTGTGTCATCCTCCCCTCACTCACATCGATCTCATTGTCGAGGTGTCCTGTGAAGAAGCATACTCATCGTCGTGAGGAGCACTAGAAGTACTCACATGACTAGCCATGAATGCGTTGAGGTTACACTCATGCGGTGACTCATCTCCAGAATCCACCAACTCGACCTCACTGTCGTCACTAAGGGTAGCATTAAGGACAACTTTGCCCTTTTCTCTGTTCAGCCTAGTAGCACACTCAAAATCTCTATGACCCCTACTGTCGCACTCAAAGAATCTCTCACTTTCTTTCTTAGGAGGATCTTTAAAATCTTTTTAATTTTTCTTTTCAAGTTTATTTTTCTCAAACTTCTTTTTATCTTTAAAATTGCCATTTTTCTAGAATTTGAGAATTCTCTTAAAATTTTTACCAAATAGGGCCAAATCAACTAAGTCAAAATCACACTCAGAATCTGAGGTATTTGTCTCTCTTTTTCTAGATGACTCTCCCCTCTTTCTAGATGACCCCTTACTCTTTCTGTCCGGGGCATTAAGTACAATTCCCTTATCTTTAGACTTGACAGATTTAGAAAACATATCAATTTCATACGTTTGTAAGTCTCCTACAAGTTCTTCCAATTTAAGCGTATTTAAATTACCCATAGAATTTAACACAGTGACTTTAGGGACAAAACGCTTAGGCAGTGATCTAAGAATCTTTTTAACAACTCTAGCATTAGGAATGTGTTCACCAAGATTAAAGATAGTGTTAATAATATTAGACAGTCTAACATAAAATTCATCAAAACATTAAGATTCAAGCATGGTGATTGCATCAAATTGAGTTGTTAAATTTTGCAGTTTAGACTCTTTCACAACATTAGTTCTTTCATGGGTAAGTTGCAAAACATCCCATGCCTCTTTTGACGCGGTGCACATCATTATGTGTTTGAACTCATCAGGTGTGATAGACCCAGAAAGAACACTTAAACCCTTAGAATTATAAGATGACCATTTGAATTCTTCTTCAGTCCATGTAGTAACAGGTTTTAAGTTGGTCACATTTTCAAGAGTGACGGAGGGAGGTGTCCACCCTCTTTAAACCAAAAT
Organism: Sambucus nigra; assembly: GCA_949130495.1. NCBI lineage: Eukaryota > Viridiplantae > Streptophyta > Magnoliopsida > Dipsacales > Adoxaceae > Sambucus > Sambucus nigra. The sequence continues at coordinate 377,097,152 of OX422222.1, forward strand.
CCAGACACGTTCATCAATGGCTTTTAATGCATATCTCATGCGGGCTTTCCAGTATGCATAGTTTGTCCCGTAAAAAAATAGTATTTTATTATATAACTTCTCCATTATGAACACACTCATTTTCAAAAAAATCAATTTTTAGAAAATTGATATCTTAGAAAAATTTTACGAAAAATTACACGGTAAAATTGTGTAACCGGATCTAATACCAATTTGAGAAGAGTGCACTTGCGTTCAAATAAGGAAGTTATTTAATTAAACTCAGTTTTTTTTAATTAAGTCCTAAACATGCATCTATGTGTGATTGATGATGATAAAATCACGCAAGAACATTCAAACACACACAAGTGAGGAAAAATTCTCCAAAGGGGCAAAACTTTTTATTTTCACTAAAACTTTGTAAGAAAACAGCTTACACGAATTACAATGAAAATATGTGACACAGAAATGCCCTCGGATGTCGGTTCTGATGTCATCGGATGGAACTATCCCTTTCCAGTAGGGTAGCAATGAATAAGAGAACGACTTCCTCACAAATTACTCCAGATGAGTAAATGATCCTCTTGAAGGTGTAAGGATTCACACATATATATGGGAATGGTTTTGTGAATCAAAAATTTTAAGAAAACCTTAAAAAGATGAAGTCTTATTTTGGACTGTTTTCGCAGAATTTTGAGATTGCAGAAAGACTTAAAAATCGTGTAGAAGGTGTACAGGTATTTATACGAAAATCAAGGCGGTGGCTCATTCGAACGAGATAGCCATGTCGCTCGAACGAAGGACAGATGTCGTTCGAACGAGATCGCGCGACATGCCTATCTCGCGCGAGCGATAGTCAAAGTCGTTTGAGTGAGCTCGTCATTCAAGGCACTTCGCTTCTACACTTGGATTTTTTTTTTCTTTTGATAAAAATTAATCTAGACTTCAAAAAAAAATTCAAAAAATTTCCTAAATATTTATGCAATATTAAAGCTCCAATAAACCATTTTACCGATAAAACGTAGTGGAGTAGTGGCAAGGAGCTGAGTAGCACATCGCATGTAGCGTGATGCACGTGAAGATAATGGATGCATTGAATTCGGATAAAGGCCGTCGAGGATGATCGTGTTGACATGCCGAATGTAGCGGTATCAGACATACAAACTGTGATCTAGGGAAAAATAGAGGATTCCTAGATTGTACCCTAGATATTTATA